>CM060939.1:651527250-653927250 GCA_030765085.1 Allium cepa | reverse complement strand
TTATAATGTCAGAGGATTTCTATAAAAAGTGTTTTAGCTATAGTAAGGTAAAAACCCGACATGTTTATTTGTGGCGTGGTCTTAGGAGATGCTTTTGTTTTCAAAAGGATTTTTGAATAATAATCAATTTGGATGCATTATTATCAGCTGGTATTCCAGACTGACTCGGGTGTTATTTCATTATAATGCTCGGGTCAGACCGAGTATTATATGTTCAGCACAGAATGCTATGGAGCAGAAGAGGAGCTGGAGTCCGAGACGTATTATACGTACTTATATATATATCCGTTGCTGTGAATTGTATGGAATTGTCTGACTGGTAAATATTGTTGTATGAGATACTCTGATGATATGATGTATAAACAGATATAGTTCCATTTTGTGTAAAGATCTATTATTTACTATTATATTTTATTCCGCTGCGATTGTGAGATTCTAATATTGTTTAGTTTCTTCTTCTTCTATCTCTTCTTCTTTAAACCCTAATGGTTCGTTTTTCTGTTCCACTTGAGTTAATTGACGTAGAATGGTATTGACTCAAGTGGTACGGATTTGCGGGTTGTCACACTTGGTATCAGAGCTTAGGTTGGCGACAACCTAGGCTTTGGTGGGGAAATTACTCATTAAACGGAGTAAATAGTACTCTATAATGAGTTGAGAGTATTAATAACTATGAGAGCGTACTTGTTAGTGAATATGAAATTGTTATCATACTGTGTTGACTAATCGGTTGAGTGTTTATGAATTCTGGTCGGTACGGGAAGTACAACCTTATCGATAGGGGTTTCTAAACTCTTAAACAAGATAAACCGACATAGTATTGTTTTTAAAGAGGATAAATGAAATAATTTTACCTGAAATTATATTTTGATATAAAAGAAATAATTTTCTGAAATTATTATATATATTTGGATGATTGGTTGTTAATATCATAATCAAATAAGAATCTAGAATTTAATCTAAAATTTGAAATGGTTATAATCAGATAAATTTTACAAGTATAAGTTATATAAATTCGAAAGAAGAATAATTAAATTTGAATTAAACCAGAATTTAAATCCTGGAAGTTTTGGAAAGGATTTTAAATGTAATGAAAATAAAAGTTTGGAAATTCAAAATCTTGGGAATGTTGGAATGTTTTCCAAAGTGTTTGAAGCCAATAGTGGAATATTATTTTGGGAAGTATTTTTTTTGAATGGAAACTGTTTTGAAATGAATTTGGTAAAGTAAGGAAGCACTGAACTCACTTCAGCCGTTGGAAAATAATTCTGATGATGCTGGCCACATCATCAGAATTCATTTTCGAGTTTCTAAAGTGATGGATTGCTACTAAAGTGGTTGGCTATGATATTGTTTGGACTTGTTGGGTATAATAGTTGTTTTGGAAATTTAAAAATGGGGAAATTATTTTGGTACAACCAAGTTGTTTTGGAAATCCGGAGATTTGATTTGGTATACCAAGTGGGTATGAGTTGATTATTGTTTCAAAATGAAAGTTTAATCTTGCAATTAAAACTTAACTTGGGATAAGTAAAATAAATTGGACCTAGAATAAAATTGATTCGGGTTAAAATTGAAATGTAAAATGACTTTGTAATTGTGGGTCATTATGTAAGGAATTGTACCCATGAGCTATTAAGTGTTTTACTTATAGTTTGAAATTGTGGATTTAAAATTTGCAAAAAATTAAATTGGAAGAAAATTTGTACCCTTAAAGATTCAGTGATACACACATATATATATAACATTTGAAATTGTGAATATAAGATGTAAATGGATTAGAATAAGCTATATAAGCTTTTAAATAAATAAGTTGGTGAACTTATAAATAGAAAATGGGATTATAATCACAAATGGGGATAATTACTTGATATAATTAAGAAGTAATTAATCTGGATGATTAATTAAAATTGTAATTAAGGAATAATTACTTAAAGTAATTAAGAAATAATTAATCAAGGGAGATTAATTGAAGTGGATAATTAAGTGATGTTTAGTTAATTAATTTGTAATTAATTAATGAATAGGTAAGTTGGATTGATGATAACCCAAGTGATTAAGTAAGGAATTAATTTGATTAAGAATTAATTAAATTAATTAAGAATGGTCCCAACTTGTTTATGGTTGATTAATGATTGGATGATAAATATCATTGGATGAGTTAATGATATTGGACGTCATTGGGGAATTAAAATCAAAATTCAATTGTGTTATGAATAAAATGAATAGAATTAAATTCTTATTTAAATAGTAAGAGAAATAAGATGAATGCAAGTTGAGTAACTAAAACTTAGTTGGACTTGAATTAAATTGAAAAAGAAATTGACTTAAAAGAAATTTAATTTAGTTGAAAGGATATTGTATTGATAAAATTTCTACTCAAATAGATCCAAGGAAATTTGTTTGAGAATGAATTTAGCATAAGCTAAATTAAATAAAGGGAAGCTTGAAGATGAATTTAGTGAAAACCAAATTAAAGGGAATTTGTATTGGCATGGATGGAATTTTAGTGGATTGTTAAGAAAATTTTTAAAAAAAAAAACCCAGTTTTAGTATGAGATTTAGTTTTGGCACTAAAAAGCTGAGAGTGTGAATGAATAATGAAATTAGATTATAATAGTAATGGTTTGAATTGTAAATAAATTCCAATGAGTGAAATAATTTAAAATGGTCTCTTTGTTAATAAAATAAATCTAAAAATGGATTGAATAAATAAACAAAGTGCATTAAAATTTGTAAATGGATTGGAATTGATTTGGATGAGAATCAAATGAAAATATAATAAAAATCGATATAAGAAGATAATGAAAATATTGTGGAAGAACTTAAGCAAATTGAATAATAATTGTGGTCGAGCTTTATAATGTTGTCTTGGATAAATTTATTTAGATAATAAGCATTAATATGCAAGTGAAATGGTTTTAATTAATTATTGAGGTAAAATAAGAATGTATGAGTTGTATATAACCCAGAATTGAATGATATTAATATAAACCTATATGGATAATGAATTGGAAATGTAAGATTAGAGATTTAATTCAATAATTGTGATAAATCAAGAATGTTCGGGCTGTAAATAATATAATGGGATGTTATTAATTAAACTTAAATGATGAACTTGAAGTGGGAATAAGAAATTGAATTAAAAAATGCAATGAAATTAAATGTTTGGATTGTGAACCATGCAGAATCGAATAAAATGGATATAAATTGAGTTGAAATTAATTTTAACTGGTTATAAGCTTAAGAATTGGTTATTTGTTTGAATAACCACAACCTGCATAGAAATTAGTTGTTAAACTTAAGTGAATGAATTAAAAGAAGTAAATGAAATTGATATTTGAATAATGGGAAATGGATTGGAATCTATTTAGTGGGTTTGTATGTAAATGCAGGTTAATTAAAAAGAAAGGTAAATGAATCAAAAGCTTATATACTCTTATTGAAGTGAATGTGAATCTAACATTTGCAACTCGGATGTAAGTCATTCGAGTGGAATATAATGAAGTTTGAATTTGGAAAAGAAATGCAAATAAATCAAATTGTACATACATTAGATTGTGAATCAATTTGAATTTAAATTGAAGTAAATTGAAAATAGTGAAGCATATGTTCATAATATTGAAGTGAATATGAATTGGTGGTAATAATATGAATTGTATATAGTGAACTTGAATATGAATCATTCAAGTAAAATACAATGAAGTTTGGACTTGAATAAGAAATTAAAAGGTGATTGAAATCTTTAAATTGTTGATAAAATATGGTTAACATTGTTAAATTATGTAGTTGCTTGGTTAGGCTAGGAAATGGATATGTTTGGCTTACATTTATATTGAAAATGTTGTTAAAATGTTCATATCTTTGAAAACCGATGAGTTTGTTGAGTAAGTACAGGTATGGAAGGCGTTCGATAGAGTTGGAGCGCTTATATGCGTTATATTAGCCACTTGCTTTAAAATTTTGCTAAAAAAATTGTATGCCTACGCAAATATAATTGGGAAATGATATACTTGTTGTGATGGGTCGATGTATATGTATTTATCTGTATTGCGATATCGCAAAAGCTCCTCCGTACAGTGGAGACTCTGCCAAAAAAATTCTGAAATTTTGGGAGTTAGAAATTTTTTAGTAATTTTGGAAAATTTTATTAACTAGTGAAGTGTTTTGAAATGATGTTGAAACAAAAGCTTTAGAGTAAATAAAGCAAATGAGTTTGGATTTGAGTTAAAGGGTTTTGGGAACTGTATATAGTTTTTAACCAAATAAGTTGGGTAAGTAAGTGGGTTTAGAAGTATTTTCTACCCTAGCAAATTTCGGGGACGAAATTTTTATAAGGGGAGAGGAATGTAACGACCCGGAATTTTGGGTCGCCATATTTTAACATTTAATTCATTTAAATGTTGAATATGTGTTATAATTTGAATTTTTAAATAAAAGACTTTGGTTAAGTTAACAGAATTAGTTAAATTTCAAATACGGGAATTTAATTGAAATTTGAATAATAATAATTTAATATTAGAATTGGGGTAATTGGTAATTTTGAGTGTAAACAGATATAAAATTAGATTCTAAAGTTTATTTTAAGTTTAATCGGATTTGAATTATAATATTAGACTGTTGGATGAAATTAGAAGTTAATAAATTGAATTTGGAATTTTATATTAATTTAATAATGGAATTTAATAATATAATAATGTAAATAATCGAATTTAGATTTAAACTGAACCGAAATGATTTCTAATGTGAATATAAATTTCATACGAGTTATAATAAAGTTAGTAAAATTTTAAAAGTGAAATTTTAGATGATTTCGACGATTTTGGAAATCGCTCGATTTAATCGACGAGTTAAAATAGCCTTCCGGGGCACAGCCTCGGAATTCGACGAAACTAGTTTCATTGGATCAGCAATAGTTAGTTATTACCGGATTTCAATTTTCGTAGCAATCGGAGTTGTCATTTGACCCCGGCAGCTTAAAACGCATAGAAAATACTTTAATCGATTTAAATTAAAATTGACCGTTTATTTCCGTAACTCGCGCATACGACCAAATTAGCTTTCGAAACACGTTCCATCGTGTTCGGAACATAGGTAAAACCTTAGAAACGCCTGGCGGCACGTGTTATTTGGAGTTCGTTTGTAAATGCTCGTTAAAATTGAATTTAATATTAAATTAATGGGTATATACGTATATATATACACACAATTAGGGCCGAACCCCTAGTGAATTACGCAGCCGCCTCCTGTCTAGTTTAGTAGCCGAAACATTTCCCTTTTCTTCCTCGTTTTTTCTCCACATCCTCTCATTCTTAGCAAGAACTTCCAACATGAGATAGGTAGAGGACTTCAAGATCTATGGATTGAACGGCTATGATCGAAGAATTTTGAGTGGATAGTCGGCAATTCACGTGAGAAGGCGTGGGTTTCGCACGTGTTTATTGAAAGCGTAGGGCGATCGAGATTCGCCATGTCTTGGGAGGTAGTAGAGTTCGAGGTGGGCTACGTTGTGATATTCTCTGATCGAGCTAGAAGGGAGTGTTGGTGGCGCGGCGATTAGGGTTTGAGATGATTTTTGGGTTCGGCCGTAAGCTGTATCGCGTGAGGAAGAAGGGACCTATGGCTTTGATGTGAATTTCCAGATCTTGCGGTTGAGTTTTGTTTGGGTATAATAAAAATTAAATTTAAAAGGAAATTGTTTTTAAATTGGTAACTAAACTTTGGAAATTCATATCTAATGCATTTGTGGTCAGAATCGGGCGATTTTGGAAGCACCGGGATCGCAGCGACGTAACTTACGCGCTGAAGAAAATCCAAAGATGATCGGAGCAAGCAGAAATTTTAGATTAAATCGAATGGCTCGATTTAATTTGAAATTTCAAACGCTCGCCGAAACTCAAGGTGAGTTTAACTCACTCACATCTGGAATATTAGCTAATTTAATAGTCATTAATTGAATGATTGCTTGATTGGTTGAATATGATAATTATTAGCGAATTGAATCGATATATATATTATTGTGCTAATATCTGTGGATGCAGGGAAACAGGTTGGGATCCCTCACAAATAGAAATTAATTCATATTCTATGATAATTTGTTTAGAGCCTGATATGCAGTGTTTTATTTATATGATGTGATGCATTAAATTTAAATTTAAATTGTGTTGTGCGATGATTGGTAGAATACAACCTGAAAATTTTAAATATAAGTAGATGAATTGGGTTTAAAGAATATAAAAGAAATTCCTAAGTAAAGGATTTTAAAAGAGATTAAATCCAAGGAATGTGTTGAAGAATTTCAAGCGTTTGAAATTTGATTTCAAAGGGAATTGAGAATTGTTTAAATTAATAGCGAGATTTATTTTAAAGAATGAGAAGTGTGCTTTCTCTTGGAAATTTTATTTTGTTTTAAGAAAGCTTTCAAATCTATAAATTTGCAGTTTAAATATGTTTAGAATAAGTTTAGGAAGAAATATTATTTTAAAATGTTTTTTTAAGTGAAATCAAATATTTGACGAAGTAATTATGGTATTTAATTATTTTAAAAGAAGTATAGTAGTATTCAAGTTTTCAAAAGAAAATTTTAATATGAATATTTGATTTAATAACCTTATTTTAAAAGTTAAAATTTTATTTTAAAAGTACTTAGGAAACCTCTATATATTTCCTTAAGTATTATTTTTCAATTAAATAATTTTCTAGAAGCTTATTTTAAATATTTTAAACATATGTTTGAAAATGATTTCCAGGAGATAGCAATGTGTTTAAGAATAAAAGAGCTATTTTTAAAAGTATGGGAAGGAATTTTATGGGATGAACGTAAAATTTAATTGGGTAAATCGTGATTGGATTGATAAAGAGAATTCTTGGGTTATCCTAAAATGGAAGTATATTTCCATGAGATGCCAAGTACGTTTTTAAAGTTGATTTTTGAAAGGTTAGGAGTTTTGAATTTTATTTAAAGAATGGTTTTAAGAAAAATTATTTAAGTTGTAAGAATTTTTAAAGTGAATATATATTAAAGTAGTTATAAAAGTAACTATTTTTAAAGGGTAATTAGAATCATGTTTTAAAGAATATTATTATCATTTATACTTTATAACTGGTTCTATTTTAAAGAAAATCAATTAAAGCTTTTTTTGAAATTGTATAAGGATTCATAACTTTATGTTTAAAACTAGTATGACTTAACTTATTTTAAAGTTAATTGTTTATATTTTATAAAGCGGTTTTATTCGAAATATTTTTAAAAGTATGTATATATTTTAAATTAAGTATGTAAGTAGATTTGATATAAATGGTTTAATTTATTTTGAGGGATAAAGTATTTAAATTATTTTTATTATTATTTTTATTATTTTAAACCTTAAATATGGGTACTTGGATATTTCAGAGGGAATAAAGATTTGAGAATCTATTTCCATGAGGAAATTGGGTTTGAAAAGCGTTTCAAAAGGAATTTTGAAATTGGAACTATATCTCGTAAAGATATTTTGAGGAAATAAATAATTGAGAATTATTTATTATATGATGGATGTTTGTGAATATTAATTGATAGTTAAATCACTGACTATCAATATTGGACAAATGCGTTGATCGTTTCGAAGAGACCGGGATCGAGATTTATTTCTCGAAAACCACTTCGATCTGGTTTGTACGTTTCGTGGGGAAACGTGTTCGGAGTCGAAGATGGATCAGTGAAGTGCAAGGCTAGTCGCTACTAATCCTGAGGATATTTCCAAAGTGGATGTAGTAGGAGTAGTGCCTTCGGTTCCGTTCGAACCCGGGACGGACTTGTATGGACGAATGCTTTCGGAACATCGTCAGGTGGGCGATGGGCATTCTAAGTGAAACGTTCCAAAAGGTAACGCTTAGCCTCAAGCCTCATCAAATGGGAATGACTGAAAATCATAGGTTATGCAGCATGGCTTCGTGGGTAGCCCCCACTTGAGAGTAAGGTCATCCCTGTCTAGATGTCCCTTTTTATTTCAGCTTAGTGGTGCGGTTGCTGATCCCAACCGTGGGGTGATCTTATTCGGAACTGTCCAGTAAGCGATGGTACCGGTCTTGTGTTGCAGGGGAGCGGGCGTACTCCTCGGTACTGTGATCTAGACCACGTACTACGACATGTGGTACCCCATTGCCTAGTCATTGTTGGAAATCCATTCTTCATACGAGCCTTTTACGAGTTTTGTTTGTATTACCCACTCTATGGCTAGTAGCTGGAATTTAATCATGTAACAATTTCGGCTATTTTATAAGTATTTGTGTATAGACCCTATTATAATATCATAGGATTTGTATAAAAAGTGTTTTAGCTATCGTAAGGTAAAACCCCGACATGTTTATTTGTGGCGTGGTCTTACGAGATGCTTTTGTTTTCGAAAGGATTTTTGAAACTTTAATAATCAATTTGGATGCATTATTATCAGCTGGTATTCCAGACTGACTCGGGTGTTATTTCATTATAATGCTCGGGTCAGACCGAGTATTATATGTTCAGCACAGAATGCTATGGAGCAGAAGAGGAGCTGGAGTCCGAGACGTATTATACGTACTTATATATATATCCGTTGATGTGAATTGTATGGAATTGTCTGGCTGGTAAATATTGTTGTATGAGATACTCTGATGATATGACGTATTATACGTACTTATATATATACCCTTCTGCATTAACATGGCTCCTAATCACATTCCACATGCATTCATGTACACCACTAAGTCCTAATTTCCTTGTGGAACAACTAGCATAGGTGCGTTTGTCAATAAGTGTTTCAGCTTCTGGAATGCCTCCTTGCACTTATCAATCCAAACAAACTTCACATCTTTATGTGTTAACTTAGTCGTCAGTGTCGCTATCCATGAAAAATCCTTAATGAATCTTCGATAATAACCAACTAATCCTAGAAAACTCTTTACCTCAGTCACTGTCTTGGGTCTCTTCCAACTATTCATTGCCTCGATCTTAGCTGGATCTACTAACAACCTTTTCTCTCAGACTACATGACCAATAAACGTCACTTCTTTCATCCAGAAATGACACTTCAAAAATTTCGCCTTCAATTGATGATGCCTCAACATCTCAAGCATCACCGTAAGATGAACTTCATGCTCTCTTTCACCTTTAGAGTATATCAAAATGTCGTCTATGAACACTAGCATGAATTATCCACATGCTCCCGGAAGATCCTATTCCTCAAATCTATGAAAAATGTTGGCACTTAGTTAGTCCGAACGGCATCATAACCATTCATATGATCCATATATGGTTCTAAACGCCATAAAAGGAATACTATCTTCAACCACTCTGAGCTGATGGAATGCCAATACCAAATCAAATTGGGAAAATATTTTAGCTCCACTTAACTGGTCGAACAAACTATCAGTCCTAGGTAACAGATATTGATTCTTTATCGTCTACTCATTCAACCTACGATAATAGATACACAGCCTTAACGATCCATCCAGTTTCTTCACAAACACTGCGGCTTCTCCCCAAGGAAAATTACTTGGTCTGATAAAGTTCTTGCTTTCCAAATACACCAACTACACCTTTAACTCCTTCATCTCAGTAGGTGTCATTCTGCTTGATGGTCTACTCACCGGTTCTGCTCCTGGTACTAAATCTACCAAAAATTAATGGTTCGTTTCTATGGTAGTCCTACTACAGGCTTAAAGACGTCTGTGAATTCTCTAACAATAAAAACTCGATTTAACCCGTCTTCTTCCTCCATAATACCCAACAAAGCATTTACCCAAAAGCTAGGGTTTTCTGTGGAATATATAATCTGATCACTACAACCAGGATTTCTGTAACGACCTGCGATTTTCGATCCCGAAAATTCGAAATAGTTAGGGAAAAGAAGAAAAGAGATAAAATAAGAAGGAGAAACAGAAACACCAAAACATGGAACCACACATTCGCAGCGGATCAAAATATAATATCAACTAATACTTTACACAAAGAAAACTATATCAGTTAATTACATTTAAATTTGTCAGAGTTACAACATATACAAACACTGGACACATTCAATCAACCTGTCTCAGATAACTACAACATATCATAGCGGAATGCACTCTATACGTTCCTGCCATCCAGCTCGCCTCCTGAGCTCCAGAACGTCCTTACCTAAAAATCTGTAAAACTCCGTCTAACCCGAGCATTACATCAAAGTAACACCCAGGTCAGGCTGGAAACTAGCATGAGTAAACCCATCTAACAAGAAATACTAATGCATAAAATATACTTAAAACCCGGGGTAACTTGTTCATCACTAGAAGTTCACAACTTGCTATAGTCAACACTTACATTCACAACCAATCCCTAAGTACTCTTACTTACTTTTAAATGGTCCGGCCATAAAAATTATTCCATTTCAGCCTATTGATATACCAATCAATAAAGTATCATTATAGGTTACAAATCAAAGTGGTTCGGGTATTTACAGATACCCGACCCCGGTCTCTTCGAATTCAATACCATTTTAACCCAAGTTATTTAAGTGAAATACAATTCTACTTTAAATACAAGATTTCACTTTTTACACAGCAATTCATCATCGATAGATAGCCACATTATCATTGTTCACCCAAACATATCATATCACAAAACATTTCGTATCAGAGATATCAATCAATTAAGACGTTAAATATAACACAATTATCCATAAGCAAGGTTAATTAATCACACCATTAATTTAACTAAATAAATTAATTACCTAATCCTGCTTAATTAATATTAATTACACCATTCTTTAATTATCAATCTAAATTAATTATCCATAATTACTTTCATTAAGTAATTATCCATTGGTTAATTATACCAAATAATTAACCTTTAATTATCATCTTAATTAATTATTTAAAATTAATTACTTTAATCCTCAACTAAATACATTAATTTATTATTCTACAATCACTTTCTTTGGTTAATTGTCCCTTAATTAATTTCATTCTTTAATAAATCATTTAATTAAATCCATTAATTAAATCAATCCTGTAACTAATTACTTTAAGAAATAAATCCTTAATTATTTCCATTAGGCAATTATCATTAAATAAATCACATTTAGTAATTACCCATTAATTACCCTTCTTAATTAATGTGCAACGACCCGGAATTTTGGGCAATATAAATTTAATAATCTATATAAATAATTTAACTGATTTGATAATTTTCTTCATAATTTTAATTTAATCTGATAAATTTATTCTTTTTACGTTAATAAATATTTGATAATTGAGATCAATATCTTTCTATCAATTTAAAATATTGATAAGATTTATTTTTTCAAAGCTAATCAAATTTTATTCTGTTTATAATATATACATTTGATATATATTATGAATAGGAGATCTTTTGTTTTAAATAAAGTTGAATTTTCAATTTGTAATATACATGTATATATATGTTATAATTTGAGTTATTTTGAAATTTAATTTAATCAATTGATAATTTATAATGTATGAATATTGTAGATTGAAGCTTTTTTTTAGAATCAATGTTTTCAAAAGTTAATTTAAAGATTTATTCATTTTTTTAAAATATAAAGACTTGTTATTTATTTTCAAATATGACAGTTTAAAAAAAAAAAATTAAACAAGCTTTGTTTTGTTTTCTTTTAAATTGCTTAATTTAAAATGTTATAAGTTTACAAAAGTTCTAGATTTTAAATAACATATATAAGATGTATATTTATATTTGAATTATAATTAGTTTTAGAATAATTTCTTTTTAAAGTAAATTTATAAATACTTATGTAAACATTTATTTATTTTGTAACTTAAGAAAGTAAGTTTATTTACATTTAAATTAAATAAAAGTTTATTAAGATACAAAGACATGTGTAAACATGTTAACTACTTTAATAAACACATGTAAGAAGATTTTGTAATTATGTGACAAGTGTCTTTATTTTGAAGATTAATTTCTTTTACTTTTATTTGAGAAATTCAAACATAAAGAAGCTTGTTTTTCTTTCTTCAATATTTTCAAATTAATGGCTAACACCAAAATTTATTCTCAAATCAGTAAACTACATTTAAAACCTGAAATTTAAAATCAAAAGTAAATTTAAAGCCTGCAATTCAAATAATATTCACCCGCAAGTTCAACCTGCATGTCAAAAGGAAGATCGAGATCTGTTCAATCTTTTTAAAACAATCAATCTGTAAGCATGTATGGGTTTAATTTCATCAACTAGCAAGATCAGAGCACAATCTTTCTTCAAATTTAAAGTTGTTAAAGCCTGGACATCAAAACTGCTCTGCTCTGCATATTTTAAGTGGTGATTAAATTATATTTTAAAAAACAGTTTTGATTTAATTTTTAATTGAATGTTGCATGCAAATAGATTTGAGTTTGATGATGTATTTAGTCTACCTAGATGTATGTTTGTTAAATAAAATAAAAATAAAAATAGAATATGGTGATTGCCTGTATATGATACTGTTGATTATACAGGTTGTTTTTTTCCTTTTTATGATCAATAACTTTATTTTGATTACAAATTGAACTGTGATTTGTGAATGAAAATTTTTTGTAATCAAGAAATTTATCATCTAAAAATAGTTGTAGGATTTTAAATGAATTAGTTATTCATATTTTTCAAATTTACAATAAAAATCAAAACTTGGGCAAAAATTTATGATTTCAAACTTTAGTTTGAATGTATATTTGGATTACAATAGTAAAGATATGATTTTTAGAGTTGGTATCATAATTTTTAATTGTGTATTGAAGTTGAATTTTGGATTTAGGGATTTTTATGAACTGTAGATGTTATACTTAATGATTTGATTTGATTTTTGAATCGTAGCTAGCATGTATGTCATAGATTATAGGAAAAATACTTTTGATTTTTTCCAATGAATAATTTGATGGGAATTGCAGAAATTAGGGTTTAGTTGGTTTTGGGTTTCGGTTTGGCTGTAGGTGTTTTCGCGACGAACGTTGGTGGGTTGTTGGTGTTCGCGCCTGGGGAGGACGACGATATGGGTCGTGGCACCACGATGGAGTGGTCGGCGAGGTTCAACGATGACGTGATGATTGTGGACGAGGTGGATTGTTGCTCGAGTTTCCTGTAGTGGTTCGAGTGTGATACTCGAATTCGATTCGAACATAAATAGTGGGATCTGGGTTTAGTTTGGTGTTCAGGTGGGTTCGTGTGATCATCGGCGTCGGTCGCAACAACCAACGGCGGCCGGAGGCAGCGGGACACGTGCACGTGTGCTATGTGCATGGCTTGGGTCGCTGGGAAGTTTCGTGTTTGGAGAAGACGAATGGAACTCGGGTGGGTGCTCGCGTGTGACTCGGGGGTAACTCGAAGATTTTTGGAGTTGGGTTGCTTCGGTGTTGACTCGGGCTGAATCGTTGTTTGCTTCGGGATTTTTTTATGTTGTTGTTCTGGTGATAGATATATCACTAGGTTGCAATATAACTTGAGACGATTAAATTAAAATTCAAGCATCTTATTATAAACAAGTTTTATAAAGGAATCAAAATGCAAAGTTTAAAACTTGTTGTTTAAAATTAAATGTTAACCAAACTTTTAAAGTATAAGTTGAAAATTATTTATTTTATTTTACTTTAAATTTATTTAAAGTGATTTCATTTGAAAGTAATTTAATTACATTTTGGAGTTCGATTTAAAAGGATATTTTGAATTTAAATATTAAATCAAAGTTAAGTTTAAATGTTAAGTAATGATTCAAACCTAAGATTTCAAATTTATATTTGAAATAAATAAGATAAATTTAGATGTTTTAAAATATTCTAAATTTTGAAATTTGTTTCTAAATTCCTTCATTTTCAAATAAGGTTGTTATTAGGATTTTGAAGTCTAAATTGAATAATTTGTTTAAGTTGTTAAAATTTGATTAATTCAAACAATTTATTTGTGAGAATAAATAAGGTTAATTTATTTGAATAATTAACTTAAGAGTACTTATTTAATATGATTTGTTAATAAGTTAAGTTTGATTAAGATTTGTGGGTTTCTTAATTTATTAAAGATTTTCTTTAATAATAGAAGTTAATTAATTAATTATTTAATTTATTTTAAATAAATAGTTAATTATTTATTTAATTTTCAATAATCACTTAATTATGAATTAATTATGTGTAATTACTTAATGAAGTAATCAATGGTTAATATTTGAATGTAATTAAGAATGAAAGTAATTAATTATGGAAGAAATTAGTAGAGGTTACTCATGGGAGTAATTTAATTTGAAGTGATTATTGGATTAATCACCAAATGATATTAATTAAGAAATTGATTAATGTAATTGTTGAAGTTAATTAATTATGAAGTAATTAATTAATTAAACGATTAAGGAATATTTAATAATGAAATTAATTACTTATTAAGGTAATTAATTAAGGAAGTAATCCAAATTGATTAATAGAAGTAATTAGAGATAATTACTTAATTATGTAAGTAATTAAGGGTTAATTACTTAATTATTTTAGATAGTCAATTAATGTGATTAATTAATTTATGAATGAATTTAACTAAAGATTAATCACTAAATGTAATTAATTAAAAATGTAATTAATTAATAAAGTAATTAAGGATTTATTTATTTATTTGTTTGTTTAATAATTACTTAATGAAGTAATTAAAGATTAATTAATTGGATTAATATATCAAGGATTAATATAATTAATTTAGAAGTTAATTAATTAAGAAGTTCATTAATTAAGATAAGTAATTACAAGTTGTTAATTACTGGTTATGATTAATGAGTTAATTAATTATAAGTTAATTATTTAATTAATTTAAAGTAATTATTAATTAATGAGGATCACTACTTAATGTAATTAATGATATTAATCAAGGCTGATTAATATAAGTGATTTAATTTAAGTATGATTAATTAATTGTAATTAATTGAGGTTTAATGCAATTAATTATAGTTAATTAATAGAAGTAAATGAAGGATCATTAATTTTTAAAATTAATGATAAGTAATTAAAGGTTAATTGCTGTTTATGGTTAAGAATAATTACTTGAATGTACTTAAATAAAATTAATCAGGGAAGATTAATTAAAGAAGATCATTGGAGATGATTAATCTATTTATTTGAAATAAATAAATAAAGAAGGATTTATGGTTAGTCCAATTGATTATGAGTAAATCAATTCTGCTTTGGACGATTGATTAATATTGGTTGATTGATTGATATTGGATGAAAAATATTGATTGGTTAATATTGATGATTGATATTGGGTGATCGATTTATATTGAATGATTGATTTATATTGGATGATTTAAGTATCTATGATATGTGATATGCTTTGTGAAGATGAATGATGTTATGAATTATCTATTTTGATAATTATGATTCATCTATCTGTTTATATATCACCCTGAATATGAGTTTAAATTGTTTAAACTCTTAAGTATAACTTGGACATTTAAAATGGCGTTTGGTTTCGGTGAGACCGTGATCGGGTTTCCATATTTGGATATCCGATAACCACATCGATTCCAGTTAAACATTAGGTTGTGAATTCAAGTGGAGCAAGTGAAGACTCGAGGTGTAAGGGATATACGTCAGTATAACTCTGTGGGTGATTTCGTAATGAGTTGACGGAATAGTACTTATAGATTTGAAATGGTGGTTTAGAGTGCAAGGGCTATGGTCGTTGACTATGAGGGTGATTCCAATAATGAGTGCAATGAGATAGTGCTTGCGGTTTCATTTGAACCCGGAACGAACTTGTATGGATTGAATGCTTTCAGAACATCGTCAGGTGGACGATGAGCATTCTAAGATAGATGTGTTCTATAAAGGTAATCGCAGCCTCAAGCCTCATCAACCGAGAATGGCTAAAACATGGGAGGTGCAGCAAGGCTTCGTGGGTAGCCCCCACTTAAGAGTGAGATTTACCCCTGTCTAGAGGTCCCTTTCTATTTCGGCTTAGTGTGTGGTTGGTCGCGCCAACTACGGGGTGGTCCTGTTCGGGACTGTCCAGTAAGGGATGGTTCCGGCCTTGTGTTGCAGGGGAGTCGGCGTACTCCTCGGTTTTGTGATCTAGGCCACGTACTGTGATGGGCGGTACCCCAGTAGCCCTGCCATTGATGGAATCCAAAATCCAATAAGTGCCTGTACGGTTTTGATTGTGCCCAACTATGTTGGAACGTGAGATGTGAGCATTCCAGCTATTTCTGTATTTTATTTTGAAAACCCTAGACACTATTATAATATCACTGGATTTCCTATCAAATGTTTTCGTTAGCGTAAGGTAAAAACTTTTCCATGTTTATGTGTGAGAAGTCTTACGTGATACCTTTTCTTTTCAAAGTTTTTTCTTAAGTTAAGAAATTTTAACCCGTTTACTCACACCGGACCCCTGTCTGACCCGAGTGTTTATTTTCTGTTTTATTAAACTCTTGGGTACTCATATTATATATGAGTAGTCAAGTGATTCAGGTTAGCTTGACGAATTCTAGAGGAGATATGGAGCAGGAGGCTTCCACGTGTAGATATATATCATGGTTCCTTTGTGTTTGTTGTATCTGTTTCTGTAATACTTGAGTTGTATAGTTAGACAGATGTTTATAACTGTCCATTATCTGTTGTTGAAGTTGTGTACTCTGATGTAATGAGACACTATGTAATATTTTATGTTATTTATTATATTTCATTCGTTCCGCTCTGAGTATCTGATGTTGTTTGTGTTCTTCTTTCTCTTTCTTTTCTTCTTATATCCCTTTCTTTCTTCAAGATGATGCGACTTATCTGGAGAAAGGAAGTCGGGTCGTCTCAGTTGGTATCAGAGCGTTAGGTTGAGTGAATACCTAGGCTCTGTAGTGGCGTCTTCCTTGAGAGAGTGTACTTGTAATTTTTATATATAACTATATATATATATATATATATCTACCTGATCTGTTGGGTTACCTGTTTAGGTTTTCCAATATAATTTTTAGAGGTAGATGGAGTAGTGGTTTGTGTGTGCAACACGACTACCACTGATGGAAGAGGTCCATAAGTTTGAGGTTGGAAGTGAATTTGCCGAGACTGTAGACCTAATACCGTCTCGAATAAGATTTGTAGTTTGTAGTAAGGATTTATCTGATATCCGAAGGAAATCTTTTTTTAAAAGATTCGAAGTTCATCTTTGAAGGATAATTTGGATTTTGCTCGGGTGAGCGAAATTTTCTTGAGTTTGGATCTGTCGAAGGTGCAGAAGTAAGTGGATGATATCTTAATAACTGCGTGATGAGATGCAGTATCCTTGGATATTTTTCTAAAGATGTTTTCTTTTGAAGCAGTTTTAGAAGTGATTGAGGAGCAGTCTTTACCTGCCACAGGGAAGATTCATCCGTGTTGAAGTTGTCTGGATCTTTAGCATGGAGGTTGGCTGTTCTGGAATATAAGACTAAGGTCTATGAGTTGCTTTGCTTTGGCATGGTCTCATTTGTTATTCTTTAAGGAGAGTGAGATGTTGACGCTTGGTTTGGAGCCCGAATTTCTTGAGTAATTGTCTGCCATCTCGAAGGTTTGTTGTGTGGTTTGTTGATGGTTTTGGGTTTTGGAGAAGCCTTTGGATTAAAAGTCTTTGGTTAGCTGTGGTAGCATTTCAACTCGAAGTGTTCGGTGTGCTGACGAGATGGTCTTTTGGCTCTGCAGTATCTTTAAGGTAGAGTTTGGAAGCAGCAGTGTGGCTTGTTTCTCCGATGGTTTAGAAATCTTTGTGGTTCTTTTATCAGCAGCCCGGGCGAATGGTGAAGTGTTTTCTGGAAGGTTAACCTTGTTTGGAAAAGCTTTAAGCCGTTCTAATTGGTAAAGAGAGGACAGATTTCTTTGGAATCCGAACTAGGTTGGATCGCAAAAGTGACTTGCGATTAATTTGGGAATTTTTCTTGGGCAATCTTTTGTTTGAGACTGAGGATTCTCATGTGGAAGTAGGAGCTGCTGGAGTAATCAGAAGTTTGTCTGCGTCTAGAGTTGAGTTCCATATTGTTTTGGTTCCAGAAGCGATTCTGGTAGTTAGCATGATAGTAGGATGGTATTTGGAGAAGGTAGAGTTGGTGCAGCAGCTCAGAAATTTTTGGAATTTGGATTGGTCAGATCTAGTTTTTGAGTTAGATTCTGCTATAAGGTTGTGTGACTGAGTCAGTTGTGTCATTCAGATTTTTAAGGATTGGACGAACAAAGTTTCCAGATATTGGATAAGTTTGTACTTGTGTTCATCAACAGTATTCTCAACTATTTCAGAATCAGAGTCGTGCAGCGGAAGCATGGTAGCTGTTGTGAAAGGAAGGAAGCGAGTTCTGTTTGTTTTGGTCTAGTTGTTGCTGGAAGTATCAGTATAGGTTGAGCTGATCGAAAGAAGTTTGGCAGCCCAGGATTGTCTGTTGAGTTATACAGATATGAGATAAGGAGTTTGGAGTTCGAAGTTGGAGACTTCATTGTTGTTAAAATCTCTCGGATTAAGAGAACAATAATTGGATAAGTTGGATGGCTAGTGCTGTGGCATTTGAAGATTTCTTATCTGTGTTTTGATAGGATAAGATTGAATTGCCAGTTTGGATAGATGGAATTCATTGTATTTCACGTATCTCTGAGGGAGTACGTGTATGATTCATCGATTGGTTGTTGAATCTGTAGTCCAGTTGGAGCTGGATGTTGAGTTGGATTTGAGGATAACCTGATGTTATGTTCAGATTGATGGATCTAGAGGTGAGAGGAGCTCTGGATTTTGGTAGTGTAGTTAGTTTATTGGCTTTTGTAGAGCGAGTCTCCCGGTGATTTATACTTGGGAAACTCTAGATAGTATTAGAGATTTATTCTGATTTGTGTCAGAATAAGTAGTTAGGTTTGTTTGTTGGATTGATTGCTTTAGTTGTTAGTTACTGGTTGTTAAGTATGCTTGCTATTTGAAATTAAAATCTTTGCTGGGTTATTAAATTACCTTTGCTTTTAAATTTCGGGGACGAAATTCTTTTAAGGGGGAGAGGATTGTAACGACCTGGAATTTTGGGCAATATAAATTTAATAATCTATATAAATAATTTAATTGATTTGATAATTTTTTTTACAATTTTAATTTAATCTGATAAATTTATTCTTTTTATGGTTAATAAATATTTAATCTGATAATTGTGATCAATATCTTTCTATCAATTTAAAATATTGATAAGATTTATTTTTTCAAAGCTAATCAAATTTTATTCTGTTTATAATATATACATTTGATATATATTATGAATAGGAGATCTTTTGTTTTAAATAGAGTTGAATTTTCAATTTGTGATATATATGTATATATGTTATAATTTGAGTTATTTTGAAATTTAATTTAATCAATTGATAATTTATAATGTATGAATATTGTAGATTGAAGCTTTGTTTTAGAATCAATGTTTTCAAAAGTTAATTTAAAGATTATTCATTTGTTTTAAAATATAAAGACTTGTTATTTATTTTCAAATATGATAGTTTAAAAAAATTAATTAAACAAGCTTTGTTTTCTTTTCTTTTAAATTGCTTACTTTAAAATGTTATAAGTCTATAAAAGTTCTAGATTTTAAATAACATGTATAAGATGTATATTTATATTTGAATTATAATTAGTTTTAAAATAATTTCTTTTTAAAGTAAATTTATAAATACTTATGTAAACATTTATTTATTTTGTAACTTAAGAAAGTAAGTTTTATTTACATTTAAATTAAATAAAAGTTTATTAAGATACAAAGACATGTGTAAACATGTTAACTACTTTAATAAACACATGTAAGAAGATTTTGTAATTATGTGACAAGTGTCTTTATTTTGAAGATTAATTTCTTTTACTTTTATTTGAGAAATTCAAACATAAAGAAGCTTGTTTTTCTTTCTTCAATATTTTCAAATTAATGGCTAAAACCAGAATTTATTCTCAAATCAGTAAACTACATTTAAAACCTGAAATTTAAAATCAAAGGTAAATTTAAAGCCTGCAATTCAAATAATATTCACCCGCAAGTTCAACCTGCATGTCAAAAGGAAGATCGAGATCTGTTCAATCTTTTTAAAACAATCAATCTGTAAGCATGTATGGGTTTAATTTCATCAACTAGCAAGATCAAAGCACAATCTTTTTTCAAATTTAAAGTTGTTAAAGCCTGGACATCAAAACTGCTCTGCTCTGCATATTTTAAGTGGTGAGTAAATTATATTTTAAAAAATAGTTTTGATTTAATTTTTAATTGAATGTTGCATGCAAATAGATTTGAGTTTGATGATGTATTTAGTCTACCTAGATGTATGTTTGTTAAATAAAAATAAAAATAAAAAAAACATATGGTGATTGCCTGTATATGATACTGTTGATTATACAGGTTGTTTTTTTCCTTTTTAAGATTAATAACTTGATTTTGATTACAAATTGGACTGTGATTTGTGAATGAAAATTGTTTGTAATCAAGAAATTTATCATCTGAAAATAGTTGTAGGATTTTAAATGAATTAGTTGTTCATATTTTTCAAATTTACAGTAAAAATCAAAACTTGGGCAAAAATTTATGATTTCAAACTTTAGTTTTGAATGTATATCTGGATTACAATAGTAAAGATATGATTTTTAGAGTTTGTATCATAATTTTTAATTGTGTATTGAAGTTGAATTTTCAGTTTGAAGGATTTAGGGATTTTTGTAACGACCCGCCCTTCTGACCGCCCCTAGTCGGTAATTAAACCAACTTGAAACGTTCAAAATGACGGATTGTTATTTAGTTTATAGAGTTTAAATAGAATCAGCCAGAGAAATACAGAATAATTATATTTCTCGTAAATGAATTTTTATACATATAGCGGAGTTTATACAATGCATTAAATTTATACAGCGGAATATTTCTCTAAGTACAAAAATCCTCGAAAAATGAAGCGTTTTCCCCCTCTCTCTACTTCGCTGCCCGAAAATCTTCAAGCTGCAAAATACTCGGTCTGACCCGAGTATTACATTCAAAAGAAAATAATACACGGGTCAGTCTAATTCAAACTTAGTCATTAGTGCACAGAGGCAATGATAATAACAATTAGACGACAGTCAAAAATAAATTCACCTATCCGATCCTTTAACAAGAAATCGGATAACGGTAAATATAACACTTAACAGTGTTAAACAATAAATCAGCAAATTCAAATTATCAACGAAGATGGATGAAGGAATTATAAATGGAGATAATTTAGAGAAAAAAATCAGAATTGCCTAAACGGCAATTAACAACAAAATCATCAAATTATAACCAAATCAATTCAAACAATTGAAAAGTTACTTTAAAACATCAAAACCGATTGGCTACAGTACACGCACGCGTGTACGGCCTCGCCACTACAGTACGAAATGCACAAAAGATCGACGCATCAAAAGCAAGAGAAATACAATAAAATCAATACAGTGTGGCTGCAGTACACGCACGCGTGCACTGCCTCGCCACAACAGTGAAGAAATAGAAATCAGCACAAGGTCAAATCCGAGCGATTAGGCTGGATTCAACTCAATGTACAAATCAATGTACAAGCTATAATACAACACTGTCTAGACCAAATACTATCAATATGGTCGAACAAAGACTCCAAGCCTTCAAGCAACTTGCAAATGAAACCAGCAACGAATGCAAACAAAACTAGTACAACATGGAAGCAGTGTAACAAGTTCAAGTTAAATCATGAACCAGTGCAAGTCAATGCAACCCAAGTCTGCAACAAATAAATCAAGTGTAGTTTATCACAACCAGACCAAGTGCAATAATGACCAAAATCAACTAAGGCAAAACTTCATACAAAAATAAAACTGCAGCCTTCATTTGAATACAAGGGCAACTGCAAACAAGACTGCAGCCCCCACGTGAAGTGTACAAGCTACAGAGCTTTAAATATTTCAAACTTGAAGTCAACATACTTACAACAAAGAAATGAATAATGCAAGCAAGACCAAATGCAACTGCACAAGACAGGTTAGCAAGGTGCAGGCACAAGTAGTCCAAGGCATGCAACTGTCGCAAAAAGTGATACAAGCTACTGAACCCCACACAAGAACTCAAAGTCAAGAATACTCATACTGTTGCAATAAAGACTGCAAATACAAATCACTTACAAAATGCAGAGGTCAAGTCACTAACTCAACTCAACTGCAGCACCAAAGCACAAAGCAATGGCACAAGTACAAAATAGAAGGAGGGTGAGGGAACTAGAGGTATGGCACCACAGCACATAAATACATGAGAAAGTGATACAACAATTCAACGAACAAGTAAACTCAAAAGCTACAGGTTCGAAACCACCAGGCAGTGGCAACATAGAGTATACCAAAATGAAATAAATATCACTGCAACATAAGAAACTGCAATCACCACATGTATTCAAGGGCAAGACTGCAACGAAAATGCAGCCACCACCTGAATACAAGGGCAACTGCAAACACCAACTGCAACTACAACATGTTGCTATTATACTTCAAAACAAATGCACATCAAACTAGCAGTAAGCAGTGCCAAAAGAACAACAACCCAAATGTGCAAGTATCAAAATCAAGAACAAGATGTAGTGCCGAAGCAGAAAGGCAAAATTTACTACTGCTGCAAAAAAAACAAATTATATTGCATCTTCAAAACAAAATACTGGAGAGTACAAACGCATGAATGCAAAGTGCAACTTCAACAGACCGTGCCACTTCAAAAAGACAAAATATACGAAGTCAACATGTATGCAACAGTGAGTTGAATTTGACAATACAACTCAATCTCAACAATGCAATGGCCATAGCCAATTCGACATAGGTGCAACTAAAAGTGAGAAAACATATATAAAACGATGCACCCAACAGTGCAACAAAAATGGAACTGCCGCCACCACAAGGATACAAGGGTAAACTGCAACGAATACTGCAGCCACCACAAGATCGCAAGGGCACAGAAATTACAAAGAAATTAAATAAGCAGCCTCAACATCAAAGATAGAGCAATCAGAGTACAAGAAGTATTACTACACTTGAACCAGTGATGACAAGTGAACATCAAAATGCAATTCGAAAAAGATAGTGGTAATACCACCGTGAAGTGTATAAGTGCAGACTAGCTACATGAACGACCAGACCACAAATGCTATCGACATGGTGTATATGTCAATGAACAAACAGAATTCGAGTGTCAACCGAACTACAAATTCAAACCAAGTGAATATCCAGCATATACAATGACAACCAAGTAGTATATACATGAAGTGAAGTTGAAACAGAGTCAACTAAATGGAACTGGAAATGCAAACAACATATATGATCAAAGTGCAGACATGAATATCAATACACTGCAAGAGTAACGGGTAAAATTAAAAAGTGCAGTAAAGACAAGCACACTTATATAAATGTATGCAAGAAACGATACATATGTACTCAGGTGGACTGCAAACTGGAAATGCAGTGATGTGCAGCAGCTATATCAGTGAACCAACATAGTGGATGTTCACACTCAATAGACACAGTGATACATGTATTCGAACCAAACTCAAAGTAAACAAGCAGTAGACAAAACCACAACAATTCAATATTCAGAAGTTTCAAAGTAATCAATCAGTGAGTTTCACAAAAATTACCGAAGGCCGATATAATCAACTCGAAGTCCAGAGAATTCAAAGCAGTAATTTCAACGGAAATCAAAACCAAGGAAATCAAGCAACAAAGTTTATACTAACTTGAATTAGATGCGAGTGATAGAATCACTCACCTTAGCTTGAAGCAGTCGCGAGCGAGGCAAAGGAAGTGTCGATCGATCTATTTGAAGCCGGTGCCTTCGATTTAACCAAGCCCTAGCTATCGAGATGAGGAACGAAGAAGAATACTCGAGGCCGCCATTAATTTTTTTTCCGTTTGATTTTCTTTTTTTTTATTAATGAAAAGGAGAGGGGTTTCGTATTTTATGAGGAAAGGGGGAGGGGACACGAGTTCGTGGCTTTGCAGAGAAAAGATCGTGCTTGCCTTACCTTTACAGTGTTTTGATTTGAGGCCATGCTTTGAAGAGAAGGGTGCGTGATTTTGGGCGTGGGTTAAGGCGTGATTTTAGGCGTAGCTGATAAAAAAAAGTTATCATATTATTTTATTATATTTTTCTTTCTCTTTTTTTTATTTTTTTTATTTTTGAATTCAATTTGTTTTCAACACAAATTTCAACGCGTTTAGGTGTCGTATGCTCACAAAACAACACCGATAAATATGAAATTTGAAATCCAGTAATAATTCAATATTACGGACCCAATGGAACTGGTTTCATTGAATTCCGAGACTGTGCCTCGGAAGGCTATTTTTAAATTCAATTTAGACGATAAAATTTCAAAACTGAACAAATCATTTTCAAATTCAATTATGAAGCTTCTATTATCTTCAGTATTATCAATGTGAATTTTCTAAGCTTTTAAATTATTTTTAAATCAGCTTAAAATTGAAGATTCAAATTTTTATTCAACTTTCAATATATTAAATTCTAAAATTAAACCGCCAAATTCATTCTGATAATTTGAAATTCAAGTCAAATCATCATTCAAATATTTAAAATTTATTAAATATTTTCAATTTAAATTGTTCAAAATTCTGGGTCGTTACAATTTTTATAAACAGTGGATGTTATACTTGATGGTTTGATTTAATTTTTGAATCGTAGCTAGCATGTATGTCATAGATTATAGGAAAAATACTTTTGATTTTTTCCAATGAATAATTTGATGGGAATTGCAGAAATTAGGGTTTAGTTGGTTTTGGGTTTCGGTTTGGCTGTAGGTGTTTTCGCGACGAACGTTGGTGGGTTGTTGGCGTTCGCACTTGGGGAGGACGACGATATGGGTTGTGGCATCAAGATGGAGTAGTCGGCGAGGTTCAACGATGACGAGATGATCGTGGACGAGGTGGATTGTTGCTCGAGTTTCCTGCAGTGGTTCGAGTGTGATACTCGAATTTGATTCGAACATGAATAGTGGGATCTGGGTTTAGTTTGGTGTTCAGGTGGGTTCGTGTGATCATCGGCGTCGATCGCGACAACCAACGGCGGCCGGAGGCAGCGGGACACGTACACGTGTGTTGTGTGAACGACTTGGGTCGTTGGGAAGTTTCGTGTTTGGAGAAGACGAATGGAACTCGGGTGGGTGCTCGCGTGTGTCTCGGGGGTGACTCGAAGATTTTTGGAGTTAGGTTGCTTCGGTGTTGACTCGGGTTGAATCGTTGTTTGCTTTTGGATTTTTTTGGGTTGCTGTTCTGGTGATAGATATATCACTAGGTTGCAATATAACTTGAGACGATTAAATTAAAATTCAAGCGTCTTATTATAAACAAGTTTTATAAAGGAATCAAAATGCAAAGTTTAAAACTTGTTGTTTAAAATTAAATGTTAACCAAACTTTTAGAGTATAAGTTGAAAATTATTTATTTTATTTTACTTTAAATTTATTTAAAGTGATTTCATTTGAAAGTAATTTAATTCCATTTTGGAGTTCGATTTAAAAGGATATTTGAATTTAAATATTAAATCAAAGTTAAGTTTATATGTTAAGTAATGATTCAAACCTAAGATTTCAAATTTATATTTGAAATAAGTAAGATAAATTTAGATGTTTTAAAGTATTCTAAATTTTGAAATTTGTTTCTAAATTCCCTTATTTTCAAATAAGGTTGTTATTAGGATTTTGAAGTCTAAATTGAATAATTTGTTTAAGTTGTTAAAATTCGATTAATTCAAACAATTTATTTGTGAGAATAAACAAGGTTAATTTATTTGAATAATTAACTTAAGAATACTTATTTAATATGATTTGTTAATAAGTTAAGTTTGATTAAGATTTATGGGCTTCTTAATTTATTAAAGATTTTCTTTAATAACAGAAGTTAGTTAATTAATTAATTAATTTTAAATAATTAGTTAATTATTTATTTAATTTCAATAATCACTTAATTATGAATTAATTAAGTGTAATTACTTAATAAAGTAATCAATGGTTAATATTTTCATATAATTAAGAATGAAAGTAATTAATTATGGAAGAAATTAGTAGAGGTTACTCATGGGAGTAATTTAATTTGAAGTGATTATTGGATAATCACCAAATGATATTAATTAAGAAATTGATTAATGTAATTGTTGAAGTTAATTAATTATGAAGTAATTAATTAATTAAAGGATTAAGGAATATTTAATAATGAAATTAATTACTTATTAAGGTAATTAATTAAGGAAGTAATCCAAATTGATTAATAGAAGTAATTAGAGATAATTATTTAATTATGTAAGTAATTGAGGGTTAATTACTTAATTATTTTAGATAGTCTATTATTGTGATTAATTAATTTATGAATGAATTTAACTAAAGATTAATCACTGAATGTAAATAATTAAAAAAGTCATTAATTAATAAAGTAATTAAGGTTTTATTTATTTATTTAATTGTTTAATAATTACTTAATGAAGTAATTAAAGATTAATTAATTGGATTAATTAATCAAGGATTAATATAATTAATTTAGAAGTTGATTAATTAAGAAGTTTATAATTAAGATAAGTAATTACAAGTTGTTACTTACTGGTTATGATTAATGAGTTAGTTAATTATAAGTTAATTATTTAATTAATTTAAAGTAATTATTAATTAATGAGGATCATTAATTAATGTAATTAATGATATTAATCAGGCTGATTAATATAAGTGATTTAATTTAAGTATGATTAATTAATTGTAATTAATTGAGGTTTAATGCAATTAATTATAATTAATGGAAGTAAATGAAGGATCATTAATTCTTGTAATTAATGACAAGTAATTAAAGGTTAATTACTATTTATGGTTAAGAATAATTACTTGAATGTACTTAAATAAAATTAGTCAGGGAAGATTAATTAAATAAGATCATTAGAGATGATTAATCTATTTATTTGAAATAAATAAATAAAGAAGGATTTATGGTTAGTCCAATTGATTATGAGTGAATCAATTCTGCTTTGGACGATTGATTAATATTGGTTGATTGATTGATATTGGATGAAAAATATTGATTGGTTAATATTGATGATTGATATTGGGTGATTGATTTATATTGAATGATTGATTTATATTGGATAATTTAAGTATGTATGATATGTGATATGCTTTGTGAAGATGAATGATGTTATGAATTATCTATTGTGATAATTATGATTCATCTATATGTTCATATATCACCCTGAATATGAGTTTAAATTGTTTAAACCCTTAAGTATAACTTGGACATTTAAAATGGCGTTTGGTTTCGGTGAGACCGAGATCGGGTTTCCATATTTGGATATCCTAAAACCACATCGATTCCAATTGAACGTTAGGTCGTGAATCCAAGTGGAGCAAGTGAAGACTCGAGGTGTAAGGGCTATACGTCAGTATAACTCTGTGGGTGATTCCATAATGAGTTTATGGAATAGTACTTATAGATTCGAGATGGTGATTTAGAGTGCAAGGGCTATGGTCGTTGACTATGAGGGTGATTCCAATAATGAGTGCAACGAGATAGTGCCTTCGGTTTCGTTCGAATCCGGAACGAACTTGTATGGATTGAATGCTTTCAGAACATCGTCAGATGGACGTTGAGCATTCTAAGATAGATGTTTTCTATAAAGGTAATCGCAGCCTCAAGCCTCATAAACCGGGAATGGCTAAAACAGGGGAGGTGCAACAAGGCTTCGTGGGTAGCCCCTACTTGAGAGTGAGATTTAACCCTGTCTAGAGGTCCCTTTCTATTTCGACTTAGTGTGTGGTTGGTCGCGCCAACTACGGGGTAGTTTTGTTCGGGATTGTCTAGTAAGGGATGATTCCGGCTTTGTGTTGCAGGAGAGTGGGCGTACTCCTCGGTACTGTGATCTAGGCCACGAACTGTGACGGACGGTACCCCAGTAGCCCTGCCATTGATGGAATCCAAAATCCAATAAGTACCTGTACGATTTTGATTGTGCCCAACTATGTTGGAACGTGAGATGTAAGCATTCCAGCTATTTCTGTATTTTATTTTGGAAACCCTAGACACTATTATAATATCACTGGATTTCCTATCATAAGGTAAAATCTTTTCCATGTTTATGTGTGGGAAGTCTTACGTGATACCTTTTCTTTTCAAAGGTTTTTCTTAAGTTAAGCAATTTTAACCCGTTTACTCACACCAGACCCATGTCTGACCCAAGTGTTTATTTTCTGTTTTATTAAACTCTTGGGTACTCATATTATGTATGAGTAGTCAAGTGATTCAGGTTAGCTTGACGAATTCTAGAGGAGATATGGAGCAGGAGGCTTCCACGTGTAGATATATATCATGGTTCCGCTGTGTTTGTTGTATATGTTTCTGTAGTACTTGAGTTGTATAGTTAGACAGATGTTTATAACTGTCCATTATTTGTTGTTTAAGTTGTGTACTTTGATGTAATGAGACACTATGTAATATTTTATGTTATTTACTATATTTCATTCGTTCCGCTGTGAGTATCTGATGTTGTTTGTGTTCTTCTTTCTCTTTCTTTTCTTCTTCTATCCCTCTCTTTCTTCAAGATGATGCGACTTATCTGTAGAAAGGAAGTCGGGTCGTCTCATAATGACATTAAGCAATTATCCTTTTTATTTCTTTCATTAAGTAATTATCATTAAAGTAATTAATCTCTAATTACTTAATTAATTTATCCTTAATTATGAATTAATCAAATCTCTAATCAATTAATTCAAGTATCCTTAGTACCGTTAATAAATTAATTACACTTAAATTTCTTTATTAATTTAATTAGTCCTTAGTTATTCAAGGATTTAATAAGATAAACCATTTACCCGATAATTATCTTACTTAATTAAACCATTATATTTGAGTAAAAATAACTTAAGCATTTTAACTTAGCAAATTTAAGTTAAACAAATTATATAGTATCCTTAAACAATTATCTAAGACATTTATACTATAAAGGAATAAATTTAAGAAAGCGTTCAAAACTAGATTTGATTTTAAATTTAAAAACTTATTTATTTTTAAATTTAAAATTGAATAAAATTCACTTCGAGTCAAACCCGAATAATATTGATCCTTTATCCGAGACTGTTGCCTTCTTTCTATTTTCCACCTTACAATCTAAAACTTGAATTAATTTTACACTGAAAACCTAGTACAACAAACTCACAATTTAACTTGACATGATCCCGAGTTCTATCCCTATTTTCCCATAAACTACATCGTGCAAAGCACCATCCTACCCGAAGTCCAACCCTTCTTCTCTGATGCCTAAAACATCCAGTCTTCCCACTGATACAAGCAACTCGTGTGCACGTGCACACTTCACCTGGCCGACTTCGAACCTCACTCCGATCATCATCATCTCGAAGATCTTCCTCGGAGTCGAATCGACCACCTAGGTTGACGAATCCATTGCAAAATTGAAATTGATAGGTTGACTTCTGACTCCAGAACCCGTCGCCGAGACCCACCTTGCCTTACCATCTCCGACCATCGGGGCCACTATCCTTTTTGCCAATATCTTCACCTGACCCCCATCTTCCTTTTCCTTCACCTCCCGTCCAACTCGATACTATCACGCCCCCGTGATCATCCAGTCAACAAACCAGACCAAGATTCAACCAAAAACCCTAAATCGACTCCGTTCTTCCTCCTCGGTTCTCGATAAATCCTAACTCCATTTTTCTCAAGAGCCTCTACAAACAAGCTTGCTCCAGCCAGAACGGCGATGGTCCTATCTTCCCCGATCGACGAGTATCAACGTTCTCCCCAAAATCGTTCATCTCAATATTTCTCATGATTTCAAAAAATAAACATCAAGATTATACTTTTAAAAATCATAATTTTTGATATCAAACCCGATTATATACCTGAATCAACCAAATTTTGTTATCGAGATTTTTGACATAGTTTGATTCTTATTGTTCTTCTTTTCTTTAACTACAACTACCATCAATTTCTTACTGGAAATATTTTTAATTCCATTATCTTATGAATATGAACGAGTTTTGTTTATGATTCCAGTCTAAAGAAGATTAGTAGAAAATCAAATTTGATCATTGAATATTTTTAAACCTGTAGCACTAAGAATAGAACAAATCTTATGGTTCCAGATATAAACACTGAGAAAAACATACATATATAAATATGAAGTCATTTTTACCCTCATTCATAAAAAAATTCACATCATACTTCATGTGTTCATCTCATGCCAATGCAAGCGATTTAAATTTTTAGGAGTTTTGCTCACCTGAAAGAAAGAACAGAGGACAGGCTCTTTTTTTGTGACATTTGTTTTTATTTTGAATTTCAAATTTAATTCAAATTACATAGGAATGGCTCAGGTTAAACAATGGCTTCCTTTATGTATATGTATATTCACTTGCATATGAACACACTTAAAATTTTCAATAAAGTTTGCATATGTCTATTAACATATTTTAACTTTCCATAAGGTTATTATTTCCAGATAATTTTAAATTATCAGAATTCCACTTATTTATTCAAATAAAAACAGTAAATCATCCAATTACCAGATGTTCAAAAATTGGGGTTATCACATTCCTCCCCCTTTAGAATCTTTTCGTCCTTGTAAAGGAACGAAGCCAGAATTAATTAAAATACTTAATAGTAGAAAAATTATTCTTTGATCACTTTTTAAAACACTTTTAAAATCTATATAATATATGAAATAGTTTTTATGAAAAATAATTTATAACTCGATGTCTCAACCAGTTCATCCTTATTCGCATAGAAATTTGGTCATATGTTGATCAGGCGCAAAACTGAAAATCAATAAGTACTTAGCAGACCCATTTTTGACACCCAGTGAGAATACTTGGAAAATAATTTTACTGAAAATATAGAAAACATTTTTGAAAATAGAGGAAATATCTTTGGTGAGAATGCTCTAGAAATCATCACCCCCATTCATGGTCGCAGTTAACCAGATGGTTATGTTGCCATCCTGGAAAAATACATAGATAACTGTAGGCACTCCGCGCCCCTCGATTACGCCATAGAACCCGTTACCATCACAGCAAAAGTCCCTGTAACCGTAGGCATCAGCGTCTTCGAATTTCGCTGCCAAATAATTTAAACTTCTCCACACTTCTCAACCATAGATCGCAGTCTACCGATGTTACGTTGCCTTCCCGACAAAACCAAGCGTAGACCTTTGACACTCACATCCACACGATTTCCGCTATGGTCCATAGTAGATCGCAGCGACACCGAGTTACATTGTCGACACAGCATAACCCAAATACCTCTAGGCATCAGCACCCTCAACTTTCCTACCCAATAATCCTCTGGAGCTAGTTTGTCTGGACACCTCACAGGATCAACTTTAGAGCCTCCCCCCTTTGAGGCTCAAGGCAGTACCAGCCTAGGGTACTCCTCAGAAGTTCATTTCAAGGAAGCGCCTTTTTCTCCAGAACCATTTTCAAAACACTTTATTTTATACACATATAGTAATTTTCAAATCATACACCAAGTATGAATCCCATATAAATCTTCTTTCTCAAAATCGATTACCCCAAAATCGATAATTCTCAATCTAGGCTTTCCAAATTTCCAAAATTGATTTTTCTCCAAAAATCAAATGCCTTTCCAAATCCATAGGTTCCAAAAAACTTTCCTCAAAATCACTTTCATAAGATCTTTCATATATATAGATATATATTTAACTTTAAAAATCTTTGGATCACTTCATACTTGTATAAATTCTCTTCTTATACTTCAAATACTTTTCAAAAACCCTTTCCTTCGGGCAATGGATTCAACAAGGGGAGATTTATCTAATATATCAAAGATATATAACTTTGTTTATTTCAAATCAAATATTCAAATTTGATTACTTTATAAAGTCTCTTACCAAATTACTTACTTCCATAAAGTAAATTTCTACCATAGAAATATCCAATTTCCACTTTATTTCATCATATATTTCACAAAATATATTTTTTCATTTCAAATACAATTTTATTCACATATTTTCAATATCCATTTCATTCAAACCCGTATGATGTACACATATCATTCGTATGTTATATCAATCTAATTGCTCATTCGATCATACAATTTCGGTTCCGAACTAGTATCATCCACCCGACTTCCTAGTGCGGACTCAGATCTGGTTTCTTGATCAGAAACCGTCATTCTCCTTGCATAGTCATAACTATGATAGAGAATATCCAGAACCAATCAAAAATCCATATCTAGGTTCGCCGTCGAAAATTGAGTGAAAAATCCCAATTCGAATCGATATACTATCTCGAAATTTTACGCTCGAATCTGGATCAAATCGTTATGCAAATAGAATAATATACGTACATTCTACTTATTTATCATCATTTATTTCTAGCGTCAACTCTCTTTTACCTTCACTTTAATTCAATTCACTTATTTACAATTGTTTCGATTCCCATTTGGATTGTCACTTCAAGTCTTATCTCAAATGGTTATTTAACCATAAACAGTTTGAACTTTGTCCAGCCTAAATTTAGAAAATAGCTTTAAGAATTAAAAATAGATAAGTAGTTGAAAAATAATTATTAGTTTATAAAATAGCTGTAAAATAGTTAAGCAATTGTAAGATAGTTGGAAAATAGTTAAATAGTTATAGAATATTTAAGTAATTGCAAAATAGTAGTAAAATAGTAATTTGTTATAAAGTAGTTTAAAAACAGTAATTAGTTAATAAAATAGTTTTAAAATAGTAATTTAGTTCTAAAAGTAATTATAAAATAAGTATAAGATAGTTTGGGGTTTTTAAAAGAAAGGTTTTATATAGTAAATAGCTTGGAAAAATATATTTATGTTAAAATAATTTATTTTGAAAATAGTCTAGAGCCAAAGTGTTCAATTCCCAATCTCCATCCCATCAGTTCAATTTAAATTTCCACTTCCATTTAAATTGACTCAATTCCAATTTAAATAACTTCAATTTCCAATGAACTTGATTTATCCCTAATTCAAGTTAAATTAAAGTCAATTTCTTTCCAAATTCAAATCAAATTCCATTTGAATTTACTTATTCAACTTTAATCAAAATTCCAAATCATTCAAATCAAATTTCAATTTGAACTAACTTAAAATTCCATTTCACTTTAAACCATCTCGAATTATATAAATTTGAGTTAAATTTCAAATGTTGATTTAATCAAACTAACCTTTACCTTTAATGAACAACTTAAATCTTTTTACACAATTTAAATTCTGAGTCTGAATCCCAAAATTCCATTTTAAATTATCTTTACTTAACTTATTTCAATGTTCAAATAAGAATTCAAAAATAATTTAATCTTCAGATTATAATTTATTATCCATTTTTAACTTCAAAACCAATTCTCAGTTTCATAAATCATTTATAACAATAGAATGTAATTAGGATAAATAAACATCCAAATTTATCCAAACACCAATTTACAGCATCCATTTGCAATTTCCAGATCTCAAACCCATTTTGAGATCTCACATAACTTCTCATTTAAACCAAGCATTTAACTTTCCTAAGTTAAATCTCAATTTCATCTTGAAATTCCCAATTTAGGTTGTTTGTTAACTTATTTAACTTTCCCAAAGTTAAATTCAATTCACTCAATCCAGTCAACCTTACCCAATTTGAATTCCCATTTCAAATTTTAAACTTCACATTAGTGATCTCCCCACTTATAAGTTCAAAAACTTATTACTTTGGGTATCATATCTCATTCCAAATTTAAAACTCAACACTTAGAGTTTGTTTTAATCCATTATGTATATCCCACATACACATATTTATTTCCTTTGCACACCAAGTTATCCTTAAATTTTAAACCACTTTTGGTTTTTTATTCAAAACAAATTTCTTTAAATTTTCAAACAACTCTTGTTTGAAATAGGACCCTTTTTTTCAAATACATTAAATAATATTATTTATTATTTTTTTTAACATTTTGAAAACAATTTCAAATTTTCCTAGACTTAGGATTTAAAACTTCATAATAAAAATCAACTTCAATTTATAAGTTATACTCATCTAAAAGTTTTCTTCCCTAAAGCTTTTTCATTTGCTTTATCAATGTTTACTAGAAACAACATCCTATTATTAAACACAATAACCATTCTATATTCTTGTTTGAAACAAATTCTAATTCATCTTATCTGTATAGTTCATTTATTTAATTCCAATATCCAACAACCAATTTCTTTACACCTTGAAAAAAACTATTTCTTTATATATCAAAAGATAAAAATCATTCCTTAAACCATTTAAAATCTTTATACAAGAAAATAACAATTACGCTATATATATATATATATATATATATACATATATATAGACACACACTCAACTCATTCTAGGGTACCATCGACCCTATTCTTAATGAGTAAACCCATCAGAGCCAGGGTTCTCGTTGAACCTCCAGCTCTGATACCAAATGTAACAACCCAAGATTTTCGATCCCGAAAATTCCAGATAGTTAGGGAAAAAGAAGAAAAGAGATAGAAGAAGAAGGAGAAATAGAAACACTAAAACACAGAACCTCACATTCACAGCGGATCAAAATATAATATCAACTAATACTTTACACAAAGAAAACTGTATCAGTTAATTACATTTAAATTCGTCAGAGTTACAACGTATACAAACACTGGACAGATTCAATCAACCTATCCCAGACAACTACAACATATCACAGCGGAATGCACTATATATGTTCCTGCCATCCAGCTCGCCTCCTGAGCTCCAAAACGTCCTTACCTGAAAATCTGTAATACTCGGTCTGACCCGTGCATTACATCAAAGTAACACCCGGGTTAGGCTGGAAACTAGCGTGAGTAAACCCATCTAACAAGAAATACTAATGCATAAAGCATACTTAAAACCCGGGGTAGCTCGTACCATATACGAGTTCTTAACTTACCATAATCAAAAGTCACATCTTACTATCATCTCTAAGCATTCTATTCGGATAAATGACCAAATTTACATCATTTATACATCCCAGCCTATTTATTCCAAAATCAAATCTATAAGGAATTATTGCAGATTATAAATAAAAGTGGGTTCGGTTGTTTACTGATACCCGACCCCAGTCTCTTCGAATTCAGTACCATTTTAACCCAAGTTATTCAGGTGAAATACAATTCAACTTTAAATACAAGATTTCACTTTTTACACAGCAATTCATCATCGATGGATAACCACATTATCATTGTTCATCCAAACGTATCATATCACAAAACATTTCATATCAGAGGTATCAATCAATTCAAACATTAAATATAACCCAATTATCCATAAGCAAGGTTAATTAATCACACCATTAATTTTACCAAATAAATTAATTACCTAACCCTACTTAATTAATATTAATTACACCAATCTTTAATTATCAATCTAAATTAATTATCCATAATTACTTTCATTAAGTAATTATCCATTGGTTAATTATCTCAATTAATTAACCTTTAATTATCATATTAATTAGATATTTAAAATTAATTACTTTAATCCTCAATCAAATACATTAATTTATTACTCTATAATCACTTTCTTTGGTTAATTATCTCTTAATTAATCTCATTCTTTAATAAATAATTTAATTAATTCCATTAATTAAATCAATCCTGTAGCTAATTACTTTAAGAAATAAATCCTTAATTATTTCCATTAAGCAATTATCATTAAATAAATCACCTTTAGTAATTACCCATTAATTACCCTTCTTAATTAATGACATTACGCAATTATCCTTTTTATTTTTTTCATTAAGTAATTATCATTAAAGTGATTAATCTCTAATTACTTAATTAATTTATCCTTAATTATGAATTAATCAAATCTCTAATCAATTAATTCATAATTAATTAAGTATCCTTAAAATCATTAATAAATTAATTACATTTAAATTTCTTTATTAATTTAATTAGTCCTTAGTTATTCAAGGATTTAATAAGATAAAACCATTTATCCTATAATTATCTTACTTGATTAAACCATTATATTTGAGTTAAAATAACTTAAGCATTTTAACTTAACAAATTTAAGTTAAGCGAATTATATAGTATCCTTAAACAATTATCTAAGACATTTATACTATAAAGGAATAAATTTAAGAAAGGGTTCAAAACTAGATTTTATTTTAAATTTAAAAACTTATTTATTTTTAAATTTAAAATTAAATAAAATTTACTTTGAGTCAAACCTGAATTATCCTTTACCTGATACTGTTGCCTTCTTTTTATTTTCCTCTTTTCAATCTAAAACTTGACTTAATTTTACACTGAAAACCTGGTACAACAAACTCACAATTTAACTTGAAATGATCCCGAGCTCTATCCCTATTTTCTCCTAAACTACATCGTGCAAAGTACCATTCCACCCAAAGTCCAACCCTTCTTCTCTGATGCCTAAAACATCCAGTCTTCCCACTGATACAAGCAACTCACGTGCACGTGCACACTTCACCTGGCCGGCTTCGAACCTCGCTTCGGTCATCATCATCTCTACGATCTTCCCCAGAGTCGAATTGACCATCTAGGTCGACGAATCCTTTGCAAAATTGAAATCGAAAGGTTGACTTCTGACTCCAGAACCGTCGTCGAGACCCACCTTGCCTATCCATCTCCGACCATCGGGGCCACTGTCTTTTTTGCCATATCTTCGCCTGAACCCCATCTTCCTTTTCCTTCACCTCCCGTCCAACTCAATACTATCACGTTGTCGTGATCATCCAGTCAACAAACCAGACCAAGATTCAACCAAAACCCCTAAATCGACTCCCTTCTTCCTCCTTGGTTCTCGATAAATCCTAACTCCATTTTTCCCAAGAGCCTCTACAAACTAGCTTGCTCTAGCCAAAACAGCGGTGGTCCTATCTTCCCCGATCAACAAGTATCAACGTTCTCCCCAAAATCGTTCATCTCAATATTTCTCATGATTCAAAAACATAAAAATCATGATTATACTTTTAAAAATCATAATTTTTGATATCAAACCCGATTATATACCTGAATCAACCAAATTTTATTATCGAGATTTTTGATATAGTTTGATTCTTTCTGTTCTTCTTCTCTTTTACTACAACTACCATCAATTTCTTACTGGAAATATTTTTAATTCCATTATCTTGTGAATATGAATGAGTTTTGTTTATAATTCAAGTCTAAAGAAGATTCGGAGAAAAAAAAATTGATCATTGAATATTTTTAAACCTGTAGCACTAAGAACAGAACAAATCTTATGGTTCCAGATAGAAACACTGAGACAAACATACATATATATATATATGAAGTAATTTTTACCATCATGCATAAAAAATTTCACATCATACTTCATGTGTTCATCTCATGCCAATGCAAGCGATTTAAATCTTTAAGGGTTTTACTCACCAGAAAGAAAGAACAAAGGACAGCTCTTTTTTTGTGACATTTGTTTTTATTTTGAATTTCAAATTTAATTCAAGTTACATAGGAATGGCTCGGGTTAAACAATAGATTCCTCTATATATATGTATATTCACTTGTATATGAACACACTTAAAATTTTCAATATAGTTTGCATATGTCTATTAACATATTTTAATTTTCCATAAGGTTTATTATTTCTAGATAATTTTAAATTATCAGAATTCCACTTATTTATTCAAATAAAAAAAGTAAATCATCCAATTATCAGATGTTCAAAAATTCGGGTTATCACAGTTTCAAAGTGATATTTTCGTATCATGTAAAAATATCCTAGCGTCATATTTACTTAACCAGTCCATACCCAAAATATTTATGAACCCTGCGAAATCAAACATATGCAAACTGCAAGTCAATGTATGACCTAACAATTCAAACTCTAAGTGGTCACATCTCATCCCAAGAGCCGTATATCCTCCTATCGGATTCGCTACCCTTAAGGAAGTAACTAAATACAAAGGTTCTAGTTTAAGCTTATCTACCGAACAATGAGATATAAAAGAACGCGATGCACCGGTATCAAATAAAACTCTAACTGATACACCATGAATTGAAAGCGTGCCTCCCAACAAAGCTTTTTCTTTCTCCTTAGTAGGTTGTCTAGAGCTAGCTGGTTCCAATGCAAACATATTGCCTTTTCCATCGTTGGCTAGTTCCTTGCGCTAGTTCTTATTATGTCCAGTCTGACCATAGTTAAAGCATTTCACCTCTTTCTTATCAGCAGCCTTATTCCCTTTACTCGTCCAACACTTGTGAGCATAGTGTCCCTTTTTGTCGCACTTATAGCAAACTACATCAGCCTTCTTTTTCTTGGCAGCTCCACTCCTCCGAGCGCCCATCTTGTGGAAAAACTTCATTTCTGGCCCACCCCCTTTGGGCTTCCTTTGCTTTGTGTTTAATGATGAATTTTCTTTCTATTTAGAAAATCATCGAAAATTTTTGAAATAAAAATAACCGCATGCGCACGGCGTACAAAAGTTAGTACGTGGCGAGTACTGTGATAACCCGGATTTTTAAGCATCATGTAATTGGATAATTATCTGAATTAACTATTGAAAACACTAATTCGTAAGTTGAACAAATAAATCTGATAATAAATATTTATATCTGGATAAATATTTATTTGATAATCTCCTAATATAATTACTTAAAATTGATAAATTATTCTTTTAAAAACAAATAATAATGTTTGTTATATATGTATAGATATAAGAAGATTTTAAATAGAAAAATTATTATTTTCAAACAAATTAAATTTGTGCTTGTTTAAACGTAAATACATATATACATATACATATATACATACATATATATATATATATATATATGAGTTGATTTTGAATTGGATTTTAAATTGAAATTGAAATTGAATTAGATATTCAAAAGATAAACATCTTAAAATATTTTGGATTTAAAAATATATTATATATGATTTTATTTCTTTTATATGATTGGTTTTACATTATTTTCTTTAAAAGATTTATTTATATAAATTAAGATAATGTATTTCTTAATAGAAATATATATAGGTTTTATAAAAATCATTTAAAAATTTATTAATTCAAGGAAATTACACTTGTAAGTTAAGTATATATAGTTTAACAAATGTAAATCAGTTAATTCATTCTAGGGACAAATGGAAACAAGTTAAACAAGTGTCATTTTGTCTTTTTATTTTCAAAAATAAAAAATAAAATTAAAACAAGTTTGTAAATACATCCCTACATCTTCTATCTTTCATTTTCAAAAACTTTTACTCAAACCAAAACCTAGAAAGAAACTAAAACTAGAAAATAAAAATTAAGTTTCAGTTGAAAATCAAATTCAAAATTAAATCAAAGCAACAAGCTCAAGCCTAAAAGCAAGTTTAAAGCAGATCTGATCATCTCAATAATTAACTCAAGTTCAAAACTTTCGAAGTTTGAAAACAAGCAATCAAACAGTCTTCTTAAACATCAACTAAATTAAGTATCAGATCAGAATCAAGAGAGCGTATTCTCTGCTTTTACAAAACAGGTGAGTAAGAAAACTTCAAATCTGTTTTAAAAACCTTATTGCGTGTAGAAAATTTGAAGTGAAGTATGATAAATGTTCATATGATGGTTTAGTATGAATTATATGTGTGTGTGTGTGTGTGTGTGTGTGTATGAATCGAATGGATGAGCATGTCTGTTTACAGAACATTTGTTTTGTTCTTGTTGTTCAGGATTTAAGATTTGAAAAAAATCATGTTCTCCCTCCCTGATCTTATTTAGGACATGATGTAAAAACAAACTTGTTTGTTATATGATATCAATTTTGAAAATATTTTTAAGCTAAATCAGTAGCTAGATGTTAATAGAGAGAAAGAAGAACAGTAAGATTATAATCATATCGAAAATGTGACTTAAATGATTTCTGCATTCAAGTATATAATCTGAATTGTTATCGAAAATGATGATTTTTAAAATTATAATCATGATTTTTAGACTTGTAAATAGTGATTTATTGCAAGTTGATCAGATTTGGGTTAACTATCGATTACCAGCGATCTAGAAGGAGATGGTTGTCGTGGTCGAGGCTGGAGGAATCTGACAGTCGGATGGTCGGTGGAAATATACCAAGTGAATTTCTCGAGCACTGTGGTGGCGAAACGAAGGTAAACTACGGTTCAGACTTGGGTATGAGTCGTGGTTGTTTTCGAAGCAAATGTGCCATCGTCGTTGGATCGAGCGTGATCGGTCGTGGAGGAAAAGGCAGAGGATGGTCAGATGAAGCTAAGGTCTTGGTGGCATGGATGATGGTGGTCGAAGTGGTCGTCGGCAAGGCGAGTTTGTCGAAAAAGTTGGCTCCAGGTTAGGTTCATTTAGCTCGAATTTGATTTCGAGTTTAAACCATCGATCTTGTGGTCGGGATTGAAGTGGCTGGTCATCGGCAACTTGTCGACGGTGATCATGTAGGCCGAAGAGTCGCCGTGGGTTGGTGCACGTGCACGCGGTTGTCTCTGGTGTCAGTTTTTGCTTTGAAGGGTTTTCTTGAGTCAAGGCATGAGGAAAGAAAGGATGGGCTTGGCGTTTGATTCAAGTACGTGAATGTTTAAAGTATAACAGTTTTCAAAATTTAAACAAGTTATAAAAAAGAAGAGGGGGAAACACGGGGAAAAGGGTGAGAAAACTCGGGTTTTGCTTCGAGTAACCCTAGGATTTCCTCGGGTAAAATGATTACGTTTCAAATTTTAAAGATAACATAATTAAGCTTTTAATAATTCACTAAATCATTATTTTAAATAAAGGTGTTTATTTAAATGTTGATTCAGTTAAGTTGTATAATTTGTTTCAACCTAGTAAGTTAATTCCTAAAGTTGTTTAAAATTTAATTAGTAATGTTATTAAATTAAGAAGATTAAATGTGTTTAACCATTAATTAAACTTAAAGGGTTTAAGTTAAGTTATAGGTTAATGATAAATTATTTTCTGAAGTTATTAAATAATATTTTTAAGAAAATTAATAAAGATAATTGGTTTATCTTAAGGTTAATTAAGACCTTGGATGATTAAGGATTAATTAAGATAACAAAGTAATTAAAGAGTAATTTATTTATTTAATTAATTAATGATTAAAGGGTAGTTAATTAATTTAATTAATTATGAGTTAATTAATTAGAGATTAATTAATTCATAATTAAGGATAAATTAATTAACTAATTAGAGATTAATTACTTAAATGATAATTACTTAATAATTAAAGGATAAATTTGTTAAGGATTAATTATTTAGTTAGTAATTAAAGGTTAAATTAATTAATAATTAAAGGTTAATTAATTGAGGATAATTACCAATGAGATAATTACTTAATGGAAGTAATTATGGATAATTAATGGGTAATTAAAGGATGATAAATTAATGGTTTGTAATTAATTAATGATTAAGTAAGCAGGATTTAAAAGGTGATTGAAGTAATTTATTTAATTTATTTAAATTAATTAGAAATGGTGTGACAAATTAATCTTACTTATGAATGATTGAATGATATTGTATGCCTTAGATTAGTTGATATCTCTAATATATGATTTGTGATGTGATGTAATATGTTTGGGTTGAACTGTAATAATATAGTTTGTCTATCTATGATGAATGGCTATGTAAATATGTAATTCTGGATATAAATGGAATTGTTTAAAACTTAAACATCTTGGGTTATGAATAACATTGGAATCGAAGAGACCGGGGTCGGGTAATCAGCAAATAGCCGAAACCACTTCGATTCACAATCTTTAATAATTCTTTATATATCTGATATGAGAAACCAATAGGCTGGAATGGAATAATATGGTCCATTGAAACTAAGTAAGGATACTTAGGAATTGATTTGTCAAAATAAGTGTTGACCATAACAAGTTATGAACTCGTAGTAAGGTACGAGTTACCCCGGGTTTTAAATAAGTTTTATACATTAGTATTTCATGTTAGATGGGTTTACTTAAGCTGGTTTCCAGCCTGACCTGGGTTTACTTTGATGTAATGCTCGGGTCAAACCGAGTATTACAGATTTTCAGGTTAGGGTGTTCTGGAGCTCATGAGGCGAGCTGGATGGCAGGAACGTATGTAGTTTACTGCTGAGTATTTGAGTTTGTAGTGATATTAGTCAACGACTGGTTGATTTAACTGTCTAATCTATTTGTATGGGTTGTAACTCTGATAAATTGTACGTAATCTGACAATTACAGCTTCTTTATAAATACTATTATTTGATATTATATTTTGATCCGCTGTGAACTATGACATTATGTGTTTTTTTTCTGTTCTTCTTCTACCTCTTTCTTCTTTTCCCTAACAACCTAGGATTTTCGGCGTTCGATTGTTCGAAACTTCTACAGTGAACGTATTAGCATCGAATTCTTGAGGTCGAAAATTTCAAGTCATTACATTTTGGTATCAGAGCAGAAGGCTAAGTGACAACCTTGGCTCTGGTGGAAAATACTCATTAAGGATAGGGTCAATGGTACCCAAGTATGAGTTGAGTGTAGTATATACGAGGGCGTATTTGCTATTTTCTTATAAAAAGATTTCAAAACGGTATTAAAATTATTTTTATATCAATTTATATTTTGATATAAAGCAATAATTTTTCTAATTATTAACGTAATTGGTTGTTGAATCATTAGAATTAAATAAAATAATAAGAATTAAAGTGGTAATAGAAATACAACCAGATTGAGATTGAATGAAGATAAGTTTGAAATGGATCCAAACTGAAATTAAATTCTGAGTTTGTAGAAGTGTTTTCAGAATAAGATAATATATAGTGAATTGGTTTCCGGATATGATAATCTTGGTTATTATCATAAATGGTTGTTGTGTTTAATAATGAAATGTTTGTTAATGAGTAAGCAAAATGAAGTGTTTTAAGGAAGTAAACATTTAGGTGAGTATGACTTATAAATTGGAAATGAAGATGATCTAAATTGTGAAGTTTTAAATCTAAGTCCAGAAAATTTGGGACTTGTTTCAAAGTGTTTAAAGAAATAATAATAGTATTATTTACAATGTAATTGAATAAAATGGGCCTATTTCAAATAAGAGTTGTTTGGAAATTCTAAAGAAAATTTGTCTTGAATTAAAACCAAAGGTGGTCTAAAAATTTAAAGTATAACTTGGTGTGCAAAAGAAATAAATATGTATATACGAGGGATATATAAAATATCAAAGGTGGTTTGAAATAAACTCTAAGTGTTGAGTTTTAAATTTTTCCTTGGAATGTGATATGAAAACCCAAAGTGATAAGTTTTTGAACTTATAAGTGGGAAGATTATTAATATGAAGTTTAAAAATTTGAAATGGATATTTCAAATTGGGTAAAGTTGACTAGATTGTTTAAATAAATAATTTAACTTAGGGGAAGTTAAATAAGTTTAGAACAAACAACCTGAATTGGAAATTTCCAGATAAAATTGAGATTTAACTTGGGAAGTTAAATGGTTGATTTGAATTGAGAGTATGTACGATCTCAAAATGGGATTGAGATATGGAAGTTGGAATTAGATTCTATTGATGAATGTTTTAAATAATTTGGATATTTATTTATTTTGACTTATCTTATTATCATCCTGTTTTTATTAATAATCTATGAAAATGAGAGTTGGATTATTTTAAACAAGAAATGGATTGAAGTAATATGTATCCATTATTGAAATAAAATAGAAATAAGATTTGAAATTATGAAAAGGGAATCACTTTGAACTTAGGATTCAATGTTAAAAATGAACTTACAAACTAAAATTGTTAAGGATTTGTTTCGAAGTTAAAATTGGGTAATAAATTAGACTTTGAAGAATAAATCATTTAAAAAGTTTTGAGTTTTATTTCAACTTCGAAAAAAGTTAAGGTAATTTAAAATGGAATTTGAAATTTGGACTCAGAATTAAAAGGTTTAAAAATTTTAAGTTGTTAATTTAAAAATAAAGGTTGGTTTGATTTAAAGGATTAAATCAACATTTAAAAAAATTAACTCGAATTTATGAAATTTGAGATGGTTTTAAGTTGATATTTGAATTAAATTAGATCAAATTGAATTTGATTTGAATTAATTGAAATTATGATTGAAGATGCATAAGCATAAAATTCAAATGGAAAATTTGAATTGAATTAATTTAAAGTGAAATTGAAGTTGAATAAGTTGAATTTCAAAGGAGAGATGATTTGAATTTGGGGATAGGAATTGAAGTTAATTTAAATTGAATTGAAATTGATTCAATTTAAGTGGTAGTGGATAAGTGCATGGAGATTGCGAATTGAACAGTTTGACTCTGAACTATTTTTTTCAAATAAATTGTTTTAATATAAACTGTTTTAAAACTATTTTCCTAACTATTTACTATACAACCTTTCTTTTTAAAACCCAAACTATCTTATACTTATTTTACAATTATTTTGAAAATTAATTACCATTTTACATCTTCACTATTTTACAACTGCTTACAAACTAATTACTATTTTACAACTATTTTACAATTATCTAATTATTTTACAACTATTTTATAATTACTTAACTATTTTACTACTATTTGCAACTAATTACTATTTTAAAACTACTTATCTATTTTAAAAAAAAATCAAGCTATTTTCTTAGTACAAGTTGGTCAGAGTGCAAACTGTCTATAATTGAATACCAATTAAGATAAGAATTGAAGTGTTAACCCAAATGGAAATTGGGAGCAATTGTGGTTAAGTAAATAGAAAGGAGAATTGATTTAGCTAATGATCAATGAAGATAAATATGTAGGATGTATGTATATTATTCTATTCGTATGATGATTTGATCCAGATTCGAAAACAGAATTGCGAGACAGTATATCGATCCGAGTTGGGATTTTTTACTCGATTTTCTACAGTGAACCCTGGATATGGATTTTTGGTTGATTTTAGGAATTCTCTATCATAGTTATGACTATACAAGGAGAATGACGGTTTCTGATCAAGAAACCAAATCTGAGTCCGCACTAGGAAGTCGGGTGGACGATACTAGTTCGGAAGTGAAATTGTATGATCAAGTGAACGATCAGATTCAATATTGCGTATGAATAGTATATGTACATCATCGTGCTTAAATGAAAGTGATACTGGAAATCATGAATGAAGTGATAAATGGTTTTTGAAAAGAAAAGTATGTTTTGAGAAATATGTATATGAATAAAGGTGGAAGTTGGATATCTTTTGAAATTCACTTTATGAAAAGTAAGTTATATAGTAAGTAACTTTATAAAGAAAAGCAAACTTGAATGTTGATTTGGCATGGTAAAGTTATATGCATTGTTATTTTTGATAAGCTTCCCCTATATGGAATCTAGAACCAGAAGAAAGGGTTTTTGAAAATATTTGAAGTATAAAAGGGAATCTATATAAGTGGTCCAAAGATTATTTTCAAGTTGGAAAGGATAAGTTATATATATATATAAATAAATGGTTTTATGAGAATGATTTTTGGAAAAGGGTTTTGGAACCTATGGATTTTTAAAAGGCTTTTGGTTTTTGAAAAAAATAAATTTTCGAATATTTGAAAAGCCAAGTTTGGAACTATCGATTTGAGATATCGATTTTGTGTAAATGAGATTTTGATGTTAATCTTAAAGGGTATGATTTGAAAGATACTATAAGTGTATAGTATAAAGTGTTTTAAGTTTGGCTCTGGGGAAAAAGGGCGCTCCCTTTGGAATGGACTTCATTAGGAGATTCACGGGGTGGGTCGGCCTTGAGCCCTAAGAGGGAAGCTCTAAATTGAATCTTGGGACGTCCGGACAAACTGAAATTCTTGAGGATTTTGTGTTGTGGGTAGCGAAAGTCGAGGGCGCTAATGCCTATAGTGACATTTGGGTTATGCTGTGACGATAGTGTAACTCGATGTCACTACGATCTACTGTGGGCTATAGCGGAAGTCGTGTGTGCCGTGAGAGCCAAAAGTCTACATTTGATTTTTCCGTGATGGCAACGTAACACCAGTAGACTGTGACCTATGGAGACATAGCGAAGGTCGAGAGGCCGTGAGAGCCTATGGCTACATTGGGACTTGACTGATGTAGTCTGCGACCTATGTGGAAGTGGTGAAGTTTCATTTGGCAGAGAAAATCGAGGGCGCTGATGCCTATAGTTACATGGACTTTTGCCATAATGGCAATGTAATCCGGGATGTAACTGCGATCTATGGCAGGTTCCATGGCGTAATCGAGGGGTGTGGAGTGCTTGCAGTTATCTATGGATTTTGCCGGGATGGCAACGTAACCATCGGGTTAACTGCGACCATGGAGGGGGTGATGACTTCCAGAGCATTCTCACCAAAGATGTTTCCTCTATTTTCAGAAAAAAATTCTATATTTTCAACAAAATGTTTTCATAAAGTTTTCTAAAAAAATTTCACTGGGTGTTGAAAACGGGTTAACCAAGTATTCATAGATTTTCAATCCTATGCTTGATCAACGTATGACCGAATTTCTTTAACAACAAGGATGGACTTGTTGAGACATCAAGTTATTAAAAGTATTTTTGTAAAAACTATTCCCGATAACGTTGCATAGATTTAAAGTGTTTTAAAAACGATCAAAGAATAATTTATCTAATTTTAAGTTTTTAAATAAATTCTGGCTTCGTTCCTTTTCGAGGACAAAAAGATTCAAGGGGGGAGGAATGTGATAAACCAAGTTTTTGGGCATTAGGTAATTGGATAATTATCTGACTTAACTATTGAAAACATTGATTCATAAGTTGAATAAATAAATCTGATAATAAATATTTATATCTGGATAGATATTTATTTGATAATCTCCTAATATAATTACTTAAAATTGACAAATTATTCTTTAAAAAAATAATGATTGTCATATATGTATAGATATAAGAAGATTTTAAATAGAAAAATTATTATTTACAAACAAATTAAATTTAAGTTTGTTTAAATGTAAATATATATATATATATATATGAGTTGATTTTGAATTGGATTTTAAGTTGAAATTGAATTTGAATTCGAAATTCAAAAGAATTTATTTCTTAAAATATTTTGGATTTAAAAATATATTATATATGATTTTATTTCTTTTATATAATTAGTTTACATTATTTTCTTTAAAAGATTTATTTATATAAATTAAGATAATGTATTTATTTGTTAGAAATATATATAAGTTTATAAAAATCATTTAAAAATTTATTAGTTCAAGGAAATTGCACTTGTAAGTTAAGTGTATATGGTTTAACAAATGTAAATCAATTAATTCATGCTAGGGACAAATGGAAGCAAATTAAACAAGTGTCATTTTGTCTTTTTATTTTCAAAAATAATAAATAAAATTAAAACAAGGTTATAAATACATCCCTAAATCTTCTATCTTTCATTTTCAAAAACTTTTACTCAAACCAAAACCTAGAAAGAAACTAAAACCAGAAAATAAAATTTAAGTTTCAGTTGAAAATCAAATTCAAAATTAAATCAAAGCAACAAGCTCAAGCCGAAAAGCAAGTTTAAAGTAAGTTCTGATCATCTCAATAATTGATTCAAGTTCAAAACTTTAAAATTTTGAAAGCAAGCAATCAAACAGTCATCTCAAACATCAACTAAATTAAGTATCAGATCAAAATTAGGAGAGCATGTTCTCTGCTTTTACAAAACAGATGAGTAAGCAAACTTCAAATCTGTTTTAATAACCTTGTTGCATGAAGCAAATTTGAAGTGAAGTATGGTAAATGTTCATATGATGGTTCAATATGAATTATATATATATATGAACTGAATGGATGAGCATGTCTATTTACAGAACATTTGATCTGTTCTTGTTGTTTAGGATTTAAGATTTGAAAAAAAATCATGTTCTCCCTCCTTGATCTTCTTTAGAACATGATGTACAAATAAAACTTGTTTGTTATACCATCTTATCAATTTTAAAAATATTTTTAATCTAAATCAGTAGCTAGATGCTAACAGAGAGAAAGAAGAACAGTAAGATTGTAATCATATCAAAAATTCGACTTAAACGATTTCTATTCAAGTATATAATCTGAATTATTATCGAAAATGATGATTTTTAATGTTATATTCATGATTTTTAGACCTGTAAATCGCGAGTTATTGCAAGTTGATCAGATTTGGGTTAACTATCGATTGTCGGCGATCTAGTAGGAGATGATTGTCGTGGTCGAGGCCGGAGGAAGCTAATAGTTGGGTGGTCGATGGAAAAATACCAGGTGAATTTATCGAGCACTGTAGTGGCGTAACAAAGGTGAACTAGGGTTCAGACCTGGGTTTGAGTCATGTTTGTTCTCGAAGCAAATGTGGCGTCATCGTTGGATCAGGCATGATCGCTTGTGGAGGAAAAGGCAAAGGATGGTCAGATGAAGCTAAGGTCTGGATGATGGTGGTCGGAGTGGTCGTCGGCAAGGCGAGTTTGTCGAAGAAGTTGGCTCCAGGTTGGATTCATTTAGCTCGAATTTGATTTCTAGTTCGAACCATCGATCTTGTGGTCGGGATTGAAGGGGCTGGTCATCGACGACTTGTCAACGGTGGTAGTGTAGGTTGAAGAGTCGTCGTGGGTTGATGCACGCGGTAGTCTCTAGTGTCAGTTTTTGCTTTGATGGGTTATCTCAGGTCGGCGCCCGGGGAAAGGAAGGATGGGCTCAGGTTTGATTCGAGTACGTGAATATTTAAAGTATAACATTTTTTAAAATTTGAAAAAGTTATAAAAAAAGAGGGGGAAACTCGAGAAAAGGATGAGAAAACTCGGGTTTTGGTTCGAGTAACCCTAGGATTTCCTAGGGTAAAATGATTATGTTTCAAATATTAAAGATAACATAATTAAGCTTTTAATAATTCACTAAATCATTATTTTAAATAAAGGTATTTATTTAAATGTTGGTTTAATTAAGTTGTATAATATATTTCAACCAAGTAAGTTAATTCCTAAAGTTGTTTAAAATTTAATTAGTAATGTAATTTAATTAAGAAGATTAAATGTGTCTAATCATTAATTAAATTTAAAGGGTTTAAGTTAAGTTATAAGTTGATGATAAATTATTTTCTAAAGTTATTACATAAAATTTTTAAGAAAAATAATAAAGATAAAGGGTTTATCTTAAGGTTGATTAAGACCTTGTATGATTAAGGATTAATTAAATTAATAAAGTAATTAACGAGTAATTAATTTATTAAATTAATTAATGATTAAAGGGTAGTTAATTAATTTAATTAATTATGAGTTAATTAATTAGAGATCAATTAATTCGTAATTAAGGATAAATTAATTAAGTAATTAGAGATTAATTACTTAAATGATAATTACTTAATAATTAAAGGATAAATTTTTTAAGGATTAATTAATGTAATTAGTAATTAAAGGTTGAATTAATTAATAATTAAAGGTTAATTAATTGAGTATAATTAACCAATGGGATAATTACTTGATGGAAGTAATTATGGATAATTACTGGGTAATTAAAGGATGATAAATTAATGGTTTGTAATTAATTAATGATTAAGTAAGTAGGATATAAAAGGTGATTGAAATAATTTATTTAATTTATTTAAATTAATTAGAAACGATGTGACAAATTTATCTTGCTTATGAATGATTGAATGATATTGTATGCCTTAGATTAGTTGATATCTCTGATATGTGATTTGTGATGTAATGTAATATGTTTGGGTTGAACTGTAATAGTATAGTTTGTCTACTTGTGATGAATGGCTATGTAAATATGTAATTCTAGATATAAATGGAATTGTTTAAAACTTAAACATCTTGGGTTAAGAATAACATTGGAATCGATGAGACCGGGGTCGGGTAATCAGAAAATAATCGAAACCACTTCGATTCGCAATCTATAATAAATCTTTGTAGATCTGATATGAGAAACTAATAGGCTCGAATGGAATAATATGGATCATTGAAACTAAGTAAGGGTACTTAGGAATTAGTTTGTGAAAATAAGTGTCGACTGTAACAAGTTATGAACTTGTAGTAAGGTACGAGTTACCCCGGGTTTTTAATAAGTTTTATACATTAGTATTTCATGTTAGATGGGTTTACTCACGTTGGTTTCCAGCCTCACCCGTGTGTTACTTTGATGTAATGGTCGGGTCGGACCGAGTACTACCGATTTTCAGATTAGGGCATTCTAGAGCTCAGGAGGCGAAATGGATGGCAGGAACGTATGGAGTTTACCGCTGCGTATTTGAGCTTGTAGTGATATTAGTCAAGGACTGGTTGATATAACTGTCTAGTTTATTTGTATATGGTTGTAACTCTGATAAATTGTATGTAATCTGACAATTACAGCTTCTTTGTAAATACTATTATTTGATATATTATATTTTGATCGGCTGCGAAATATGAGATTCTGTGTTTTGTTTTGTGTTCTTATTCCACCTCTTTCTCCTTTTCCCTAACAACCTGGGATTTCTGGCATTCGATCGTTTGGCCCATCTACAGTGAACGTATTAGTATCGAATTCTCGAGGTCGAAAATTTCGGGTCGTTACAAGTATGGATCGATCCGCAAGGAATTATTAGAGTTTAAAAATCTATTCAATCAAATTATACCAAAATGGAGAGAGGATTGTTAACTACAAATTGTAAACAGGATGAAGCTAAAGTAAGAATAAAAGTGAGATTAAAAACAATGAGATTAGAGATCAATTTAGAGGTAAATCCACTCTTATATTTTTGTAAATTAACAGCAAATAATTTATGATCTCTAGTTTTGATATTAAATGAAATAACTGAGCATTTATCATAAATATGGTTTATTTATGTTATTAATTAACATAACTTAAATTATTAAACTATAATGCAAAAAATAAACCACTTATAAAATCTCATGAAAATGAAGCCAAAGAAAAAGATATTTTAAGTATGATCTATTTACTATTGTAATTAGTAATATAGATCATCAATTTTTTTTACTTTATTTCAAAATCAAAAATCAATTAGCAAATGATGATGTAAATTGTGTTTATGTTGAATAAGAATAGCTCATTTGCAAAAGCGACATAAGCAATCAAACCCACTTATATAAACTTACATCAAAATTCACTTTCATAAAGCACAAACAAAAGAGATCATAAATCATAAAAAATTTGAAATTACATAGAGTTAGAGAGCTTCGTTGCCTCTAAATTGAAAGGATTTAGCTACTCATTTGTATTATCAAATCAACGCCTGTAAATTTCAACATTAAAAAGCAAAAGAAATAAAACTAAGCAAAGAAAGCAAAGGAGATTAGCTATGAACTACTTGCATAAAAATTAAAGCTATACTACTCACATAAATGTAAGTCTAAGCTATAAACATGAAATAAAAGAAAGCATAGAGATAAAGATCAACATAAATGCAAGGAAAAACATGTAGAAAAGAGAAGAGAAAGAGGCTTGGAAGCCATTTTTATTTCATGTAACATTGAGCTTATAATTTGCTTGCTTAATTTCCTAAGTAATTTCAAAGAGTAGAAGATATTTACATGTGCAAAAGAGAGATATTTATACATGCATAAAACCTTAATTCATATTTTTTGGGAATGCCCAAATTGCCCTTGAGGTAATGTGGCCATCAAATAATCACTAGCATATGTTAATTTTCCACTTAAATGTGCATGAAGCGTTAATGACCTTTTAGCATGTGCATTGGCTCCTAACTGAAAATCAAGGTAAATGGGTAGGTGGTGGTCCTCCATTATCATGTGCTTGAATTATTTCCTCTTCATTCTTTTGTATTTTCTTGTGCATGCATATATGATCACGAAGCCCTCTTCCATATGCATCAAAATTTCCTATAAAAGCCATAAAAATTTCCAAGTAAAAATTTTCAAATTGATACATGCACAAAAATGACCATTTTACCCCTGAATGAAGATGAATATATGATGATTCGAAAATAATTGATTTTGGTTTTAAACATGTTAAAATGCCCAAATTTGATATTTATTTAAATAAAATAGATAAAATATGGATGTAAATATATGTACATTTACATGCACATCAAATACCTCCACACTTATCTTTTTATTCGTCCTCGAATAAAGGATAACTAAGATAAATCTGTTTTCGTAGAGAACACAATTGCATTGAGCATATGCAACAAGCCATTAAACCTCTGGGTGTCCTCAGTAGGACGAGCGTTGTCTCATGAGGGTTTTCAATAGATATTACCCATAAAATCCGAATGCAAAGTGAAAATATTCAAAAAAATGCAAGATTTATTTACAACGGGATGAATGCAAGTTTTTGAAAATATTCACAAATGAAGGATTTACTTTCAAATTGACAAGAATGAGTTAAATATAATTTTGATCATTATCTTGAAATTTTAAGTCATTTACATGTCAAAATTTCCAACAAAAATCAAGCTATTATAACAATAGACTATAGTTTAACTTGTTGTTTCGGTTGATATCAAAGTGTAACTATGAAATAGATCCATAGTTGATTATCAAAGTGGTATTTTCATTCTTTTCAATAACAAGTCAAATCAAACAAGTCAAAATAGTGCTTGAATTTCAATGCTTACTCTCTCTTATTTGAAAATTTTATTGATATTAGCAATAATTACATATGCCTAACTCAGGTAAATTGAGGCCAGATATATTATCCGTGCATTGCCTTATGGACTGATGTGAGGGGAATACAGAGCGTAGCGAGTGAACACACAAGTGTGAACACTTATCGACTATAGGCGTTATTAAAAAGTATTTTTATATACATACACCAAACCCAGTTAAACTGAGGCCAGATATATCGATCGTGCACTGCCTTTCGGGTTTACGTGAGAAGAGTACGGAGCATGGCGAGTGAGCACACGAGTGTGAAAACATGACACTAGTTGTTAAAAATATATACATATATACAAATGTGTTTTTTTTTACTTATATTTTTTTTGTTTTTTTACATTTTTTTAGAAAGAGAGAGTTTTGCAATCAGCACCTTTTAACTTAGAAGATAAAATGATATATCTTTTACTTTAAATTTACCACTTTTTTTAAACAAATGTTCATTTAGAATATACTGTATAATTAACACATATGAACCTTCCTATGTACTAGTTAAACCATTATTATTTGTAATAAAACTTCATTTTTATTTTTGTTAAGAGAAATAAATTTTCAAAAATTTGAATTTATTGACCAAAACTTATACTTATCCCACAGTGTTTCATCAAATATAAATCAAATTGCTAAAAACAAAAAAAAATTAAGATTTAGAAATTTTGAGACTTTTTTTTAAGTTAAAAGAAAATGAAAATTCAAAAATACTATGAAAAAAATGAAAACGAGACTCCCCTCCAATCCTACACTTAATTTTGATCGTGTCCTCATAGTCAGTGCATGATTTAATGAGTGTAACGGGGAAAACTATATACATATTTACAAAAGAGGGTTAGCATTCTTACTAGACGTAGCTTGGCTCATGAACGATCATGAGCTCCTCCTTTTGGTTACAGGGCAATTCCAAGATAGGTTTCAAACGATGACCGTTAACTTTGAAAATCGATCCATCCCTAGGGTTTTCTATTTCTACGACACCATGTAAAAAGACAGATCGTACATAAATGGTCCGGTCCATCTTGATTTAAGTTTTTCGAGGAATAAATGAAGTCTTGAGTCATATAAAAGAACTTTCTGGTTAAGCAAAAACGTTTTCCTTAGGATTGATTTTTCATGAAAAAAATTTGTTCTTTCTTTGTAAATTTCCTCATTATCATACGCATCGTTCCTACGTTCTTCTAGTTCACTGAGTTGTAGTTTTTGGTTTTCGTCAGCTTTCTCAAGATTAAAGTTTAAGTTCTTTATTACCTATAACGCTTTGTGTTTGATTTCAACAGATAAATGGCAAGCATTACTATAAACTAAACGAAATGGGTACATCCCCAAGGTTAGTTTTAAAAGCAGTACGGTAAGCCCAAAGCGCATCGGTCAATTTTTGAGACCAATCATTTTTATTTTTGTTAACAATTTTCTCCAAGATTTGTTTTATTTGTCAATTTGAAACTTCAACTTGCCCACAAGTTTGAGGATGATATAGAGTGGATAACTTGTGGATTATCGAATATTTCTTCATTAATTTCAAAAGATTGATTGCAAAAATGGGTTCCGTTATCACTGATTATTGTACATAGTGTGTCGAACCTCAAAAAAATGTTTTCTTTGAGAAATTTCACAATAATTCTATGATCTTTGGTTTTGCAAGGAACGACTTCGACCCATTTTGAGACGTAATCGACAGCAAGAAGGATATACAAGTTTTCAAAAGAATTGGAAAAAGGTCCCATAAAGTCGATACTCAAACATCAAAGATTTTGGTTTTAAGAATGGGTTTAGAGGCATCATATTTCGTCGAGAAATTCGCCCAAGCATTTGACATCGATCGTAAGTTTTGCAAAATTCGAATGAGTCTTTGAAAAGAGAAGGCCGATAGAAGGCACATTAAAGAACCTTTTTTGAATTTTTTTCGAGGACCGAAATGTCCACCGCATAGTTGATCGTGGCAAAACGAAAGAACACTTTTGATCTCATTATCTAGAATGCAACTCAGATGATTTGGTTGGGATAATATTTGAACAAGTATGGATCGTCTCAATAGAAATATTTCACTTAGGACATGAATTTGCATTTGTCCTGTTTCGACTAAGATGAGGGAGTGTCTTTAGTGACTAAGTAGTTCACTATATCAGCGTACTATAGATCGATAGAAATTGAAAGAAGTTGTTTATCAGGGAAGTTTTCATTGATTGGAAAATAAGATGGTGCGTTTGGAAGATGAGATAAGTGATCGGCTATGACATTATCGGATCCTTTTTTATCTTTATTATAAGGTCAACTTCTTGAAGTAAAAAAGATCCAACGAATCAAACAGGATTAACATCCTTTCTAACGAAGAGATATCGAAGCACAGAGTGATCCGTATACACAGCAATTTGTGAACCTATCAAGTAAGGACAAAACTTTTCGAGCATAAAAACGATCGCTAGAAGCTTTTTTCGGTTGTTGTGTAGTTGAGTTGAGCGTTGTGTAGTTGATAGGGTAGTAGATAATGTGAAGGATCTTCTTAATGCGTTGTCCTAAGACAACATCAACTGCAAAGTTCAAAGCATCACATATTATTTTGAAAGGAAGATCCCAATTTGGTGCTCATATGATTGGAGTAGAAATGGGTTTATTCTTAAGATGTTCAAACGAAGGGATACACTCAGAGTTGAAATCGAACGTAACGTCTTTTCCGAGGAGAGTAGTCAAAGGACGAGCGATTTTGCTAAAATCTTTCACAAAGCATCGGTAAAAGAAAGAGTGCCCTAGAAATGATCGAATGTCCTTAACAGATTTGGGAATGGGTAAGTTTGCAATTACGTCAACTTTCACTCTGTCTACCTCAATGCCTTTATTTTAGATGATATGTCCGAGGACTATGCCTTGTTTGACCATAAAAAGGCGTTTTTTCCAATTCAAAGTTAGATGTTTTTCTTTACATCGATTTAGAACCAACTCGAGATGATGTAAACATGGGGAAAAGGAATTGCCAAAGATAGACAAATCATCCGTAAAGATTTCTAGAAAGCGTTCAATCATGTCGAAAAAAATGCCAACCATGCATCGTTGGAAAGTAGCAGGAGTGTTATAAATTCCAAATGGCATACGTCAATAAGCAAAGGTACCGAATGGAATCGTGAAAGTCATTTTCTCTTGATCTTCGGGAGCGATGGGAATTTCGTTATAGCCGGAATAACCATCAAGGAAGCAGTAGAATTCATGGTCGGCTAAACGTTCGAGCATTTGGTCAATGAAAGGAAGAGGGAATTGATCCTTACATCTTGCAGCATTTAGTTTTCGATAGTCAATGCAAACACACCAACCCATTTGAGCACGAGTTTTAATAAGTTCATTTGAATCGTTCTTGACAACAGCTAGCCCAGACTTTTTCGGTACAACATGAATTGGGCTAACCCATGAACTATCAGAGATTGGATAAATGATTCCGTTGTCGAGAAGTTTAAGAATTTCATCACACACCGCATCTTTCATTTTTGAATTAAGCCATTGTTGCGTGTCACGAACAGGCTTGGCATTATCGATTAAATGGATGCGATGTTGAATAAGTGCAGGACTAATTCCCTTTACATCGGATATTGACCATTCCATCGTTTCTTTTTCGAAAGAATAGAGAGAAGAGAAGCTTCTTGGTCAAGAGAAAGATTGTTAGAAATGATAATAGGACAAATTTCATTTTCACCTAAGTATGCGTACTTAAGGTGATCGAGAAGTGGTTTGAAGTCCAACTTTGGGAGTTTCTCGATCAAAGAATTGGGTTAAGATTCGGACTCAAATGGAAGTGATTCAAAGGGAAGAGTGTATTAAATTTCGTTGGGAATTTCATGAACAATTTTTCGTACTCGGCTTCGCGTTCGTCGTTCAGGTCAAGTGTCTCGTTTTCGAAGTTTTCATGAATGGCACTAACTTCCAACGTTTGGTCATTTGATTGGCTTTCAAGACTAAAAATATTAAGATCCAAATTCATGTTTTCAAAAGAGATTTTCAATGAACTGTTACGACAATTAATTAAGGAATTTGAGGTGGCTAAGAATGGTCGGCCTAAAATCAATGGAATTTGACTCGCGGAATTTGTCATGGGTTGTGTTTCGAGAACAATAAAATCAACGGGGAATATAAATTGCCCTACTCGAATGAGCACGTCCTCGATTTCTTCCACAGGCTTCTTAATGGAACGATTGGCAAATTAAAGCGCAACTTTTGTGGGTTTGATCTCACCTAAGCCTAATAGTTTGTACATGGAGTATGGAATCAAGTTGACACTTGCATCTAAGTCTATCAAACATTTTTTAATCGTTTTGTCTTTAATTGTGCACAAAATCGTAGGGTAGCCCAGATCTTTGTATTTACTGGGCATGGATTGGGACAAGACTTCACTTAAACTGGCGGCTAAGAATACTTTTTTGGGCGCTTGAGTGTGTTGCTTATGGGTGCACAAGTCTTTAAGAAATTTCACGAACGTGGGGACTTGCTGAACGACGTCAAGAAGCGAAATGTTAACTTTGACTTGTTTAAAATTTCCAACATTTTTTCCATTTGGTACGGGTGTTTCTTTGCTTGAAGACAATGTGGGAATGGAACATGATATTCGGTAGGTGGGTCTACTCGAGTAGAAGAAGAATTTTGATTGGCATTTGATTCAACATTTGGCTCCACGTTCTGTTCTGATTCGTTCGTTGTTTTAGAAGTGTCAAGAGAGGTTTTCAGTAAATTGTTTGGGTTAACAACTTGATTATCGATTTGTTTACCGAAACGTGAAGTTGTGATAGCATTCAATTGGGTAACATTGCTATCTTGAACAACATGGGTTGGTTTGAATTTGCATTTTGATTTCTGGGATTTGGAAGGGGCTGGCTTGGGAATGTTCCTCGTTTGCGTTCACTTATAGATGTGGCTAATTGAATCATTTGCATTTCGAGTTTTGCAATTGATTGGTTGTTTTTTACATATATGTGGCCAATAAATTTTGCAAACTGTTGTTTTATTGTAGACTTTGAGTAGTTGCTTTAGCCAACGTTTCAAGATTTTTCTCAAGTGAACTTAAACGTTTATCGTCTTGGGGAGGATGAACAGAATTTGGTTGAAAATTTGATTATCGCGGTTGATTACGAGACGGATCTGCAAAGTTTGGTTGAAAATTGGTGGGCTGAAAGGGAGGATTCGAAGCATTATTCGGGAATGCTTGAAAATTGGGACGAATCATATTCGTGTTGGGATTGTTTTGGTTCCGCATAAAATTCGAATGATTTCTCCAACCAGAATTATACGTTGGAGAAAATGGGTCATTTCTGGCTTTATTGAAAGCATTGATTTATTCGATAGAATTGGGACAGTGATTGGTTATATGTTAGGATCGTTGCATTCATAACACATCGGTTGGGAAGCTTGGTTCATTTGATTCGATGAGAAAACATTATCGAATTTTTTAATCATTGCGTTGATCTTTGCTTTCAAAGCAAAAGAAGATCCTATCGAGTGTGCACTCGACCATGAGTAAATTGATTTTTAGTTCGAGCGTTCCTATTGGGACGACTTTTCAGAGAGGTTTTCAAGAAATTGCCCAGCATAATCGTGACGTTGGGCAAGAAAGTTTCCTTAGCATATTGGTTCAAGCATGGTTCGTGACCTATTTTCAAGTCCATCATATAAAATTCTGCAAACCGTCCATTTTTCGAAGTTATGGTGTGGACATTTTATCATAAGCTCTTTGAATCTTTCAAAATATTTTCTAAATGGCTCTCCCTTAAATTGATGAAAATTTACAATTTCATTTTGAATTCTACTCGTTTTTCCAAGGGATGGAACTTTTTTAAGAAAGCTTTCACGAATTCTTCTTAAGTTTTAATCGAATTCGATGATAAGCTGAAAAATCAATTTTCATCATAATCCGTAAGAGCGAATGAGATTAATTGAAGTTTGATTCTGTCATCGAAAAGTTGTTGGAGTTTAATGGTTGCGTAAACTTGTTCGAATTTAGTCAAAAAGATGTATGGGCCATCGTGCTCGAAATTACCAAATTTCGAAAGTGTGGCAATATGGTTCGAGTGAATTTCAAAATGGTTACCTGCAGGGATGGATAACGTGATGCAAGATGGAATAGAAACTCTATCGAGAAAGATTCTATCCATTAGAGTTTGAGGGGTGTTCTCGTTCACCATTTCAGGAGGATCATCTATTCGAGTTAAACGATTAGTTGTTGAGTCGCGAGCCCAACGATTTGTTATTGTGTCACGAGTTCAAGCACTCATGCACAAGTGAAAGTCGAAAAGAGAAAGAAGTTATAAATGGGTTTAGAGAATGAAAGATGATTTGAAAAATGAAGTGAAAAATTGTTTTTGTTTTTTTTTTACAAGGAAGGAAACTATTTGCCTAGTGAGATTTATTTTCAAAAGAAAAGTTTGATTTTTATTTTGTTTTTGAATTTTCATAACTTTTTATATGTTTTTGTAATTTTCTTTTGTTTTGAAATTTTCAAGTATTTACCAAACGGTTTTTTTTGAATTTTATTATTTTTTTTATTTTTTTGAAAAGAGTTTATATTTTTTTGGATTTTTTTTATTGAAAATTTAAAAGGAAAGGAAAATGGAATATTTTTTTGGTTAAAAATTAAGTAAAGTAATATTTACAATTTTTTTGGATTTTCGATTTTTTTTAAATATGCATGAACTAGTGCAACTAAATGAAGGCAATGGACTTAATTACAGTTTTCTGTCTTAAATCAACAAAAATATTTCTCGGCGAGGTAACAGACAGGGGTTATCGGTACACCACGAATCACCGTAGCAATGCAGCCGAAGGTTTAAGTACCTTTAGAGGAACAACCCGTATAATATTTATGAATCAGCGTAATTTTTATAACTAGTTATTACTCTTCCATAGCCTAAATACCAAGAAATAAAATTATTCAAAGAAAACAGTTGTAAAGATACAATTAAGCTCATAGTGAGCTCTTGACACCCTTAAGTCGAATGTCTAACTTTTATTATTAGTCAAATACTACGATGAAATGCGTTTGTGGGATAAGGAAAGGGTGATGAAATCCCTCACCTTATGTGAATTGGGGTATTGCCCTTGAAAAAGAAAATAAGATTAGATGAATGCAAAACTAAAATTAAACGTGAGTTTACAATGTAACTAAAATGAAATTTTTTTTTGTTTTTTTTTTTTGGATTTTGAAAAAATAAATTATATATGTATATATGAATGCAAATGCAAGCAACCAACAATGCAATTAAAATAAAACCAGAGAAAAAAGGCACAATAACAGGGCGGCAAATTATTAGCATTTATTTTAAAGCGGCGATATTTTTTTTAAGCAGGCTAGCAATTATTTTTGGCAAGCAATTCTTCTCCTTGTCTGCTTTGGCAACCTGAAAAATTGATCAACACTTGAAAACTGAAAACAGCCCATGTGAATTGAAAACAAAGCAAATGCTCTCTATTTTTTTATAAGTGTGGAACTAAAAACAAATTGAAACAAAACTAATTAAACAAAACAAAACAAAACAAATAAAATAAAAGGAAACTTGTTATTTGAAAATAAAAGAAAACAAAAGGGAAAAAACTGATTTAACTCAAGAAAAATTAGCTTGTTATTTGAACTTGTTATTATTCTTTTTAGTTTTGAAACCAAGGAGAAAAAAATAACTTAAAGAGATAACAATAATCCCATTTTTTTCTTTTTAGTTAGGGACTGGTCCAAACAAAGATAAAAAACGAACTACACAAAATATCAAAGGCTCAAATAAAGTTCTCAATCCAAATTCACGATTCCTGAAGAAACAAAATTCAATCCAACTTCGAATCAAGCGATGGAGGAGGTTGTTCGGATTCGGGCAATTGCAAATTTGGGAGATCCAATTCAAGTGTGAGGCGCTCGAAGTTGCGATTGAGGTGGTCAATGTTCTTGTTGGAGATTGGTGGAGTTTAGCTTGAGGCGATTTGGGTAATTCGGGTAGTGATCGGAATTGGGTTGTGGCAAGTCGATGTTGCTCGTCGAGGTGAAGGTGTAGATTGTCGGCTGCTATGGGTTGTCAGTGAGGAAGTTGCAATAGTCTTGAGTGGTTGGATGCTGCTGATCAGAGGTGGATGGTGGTTGATGGTTATAGGAAGTGAAAGAAGAAAGACAGGTTGATTGTTTGTAGAATAGGACTGTTGTATGTGAACTGTGGAGGGTGGTTTGTTGATTGGAGCAGAGGCAAGTTTGGAAGGACTGTCAGGGGAGCTTGTGACAGAGGTGGAAATGAATGAAGGTGGTTGCACTTGTATTGTAGTGTGATGGTTGGAGGAACTTGGAGTATTGACAATAATGTGGATGTGGTGAGGCAAGCAGTGGATGTGGAAGTCTGGGTAAGTTGAAGGCAGTTGAACTGAAGTTGATTGGTTGAAGACAAATGGTGGTTGAATTGATTGGAGGTTGTGATGAGAAAGAATGCAGTTTCGTCAGATTGCTAGCTGGAAGATGGTGAAGCAGTTATTATAGTAATGGAGTTTTGAATGTGCAGGGTAGTTGTTGTGGGATGCAGAGAATGTTTGTGAGGCCGATGTGGGGTCAGGCAGAGTGTAGTGACTGTGTATGGTTTGTGGGATGAAGTTTGGAGATGTGGATGTTAGAAGTTGAAGTGTGGTCTATGCACTATGATGTTGCATAGTTTTTTTTTGGTAGAGATGTTCTATGAAGGGAAGAAGATGTATGTTTGTAACGACTTCGATTTTTCGTTGCCGAAAAACCGAAATGTTAGGGTTTAAGAAGAAGAAAAAGAGAGAAGAAGAGAGGAGATAGTAGAAAATAGAGAGGAAAAAAATAAGAGAATAGAACGGGACAGAAAGAAAACAACAACTGAACAACATCAGAATCTCACAATCGCAGCGGAACAACATATAATAATAAATGAATAATCTTTAAACAAAGAACTATATCAGTTATTACTTTACATTACATTACATTACATCATATCATCAGAGTGTACAACAACAACAACAAACACCGGAAAAGAAATACTATATACTAGTAATACGCCATGCCATCCAGCTTGCCTCCAGCAACTCCTGAATTCCAGAATATCCTGATAAACCTAACTCTTGACTGCCCGTGTGGAAATTGGTGGGCACCCAGAGTTTAGAAAGGAAAACAATAAACTCTGAGTCAGTCATGTGACTGGTGTGAGAACTCAAAACAGTTTATTTATCTTTAAAATAAAAATAGAGGAATATTTTTAAAGTCAATTCGCAATGCTTTTTAAAAATGAGACTACCATAAGGCCTCCCGCACACACACACAATGCAAACGCAGAATCGGAGGAGATTTCTCCTTATGATAGTCAAATATGCTTGATACGCATTAAAAGAAACATTTGATATTATTACTAGTGCATAGTGTAGAAAACATTTCGAAAGTAGAATATAAATCTTAGCCAATATACGACCATTATCGTATGCCTATTATAGTTAACCATGTTCAATAGCAGGTTACCGCCACATTCCATGGCAGGTTATACAACTAAAACCGTACAAGGATCATATTGTTTCTTTGGATTTCCAACAAATGGTCAGGCCAAGGAACTTCCCATTGCCACATGAGAATGCCTCTGGAAGGACATCCCCGAGAACCAAACCGGATCTCTGCCAACACAAGGCCAGGTTACCCCTAACGGAGTAACAACTGACCGAGTATGCCATCCCCCGGTCCTTTGGGACCTTTAACCGAGCGCTCGTCACCAACATCACACAATCATAAATAAAGTGTTTCAACATGAGTAAGCATCTGGGCTCCATACCATGATACCACCCTTTTCCAGAAGGAAATGCACATACCCTAAAGGGAGCTACCCCTCATAACCTTGCCGCATCTTTCCTGTTTTGACCATTTCCGGGGTGTGAGGCTCGACGAAGTCTCGTCCACGAAAACACACTTTATACAAAAGCTGTGCTTTGAGTCAACAAATGATCATAGAAATGATCACAAAGATAAACATCAAACAAATGATCCTATCACAAATGATCAACACAATGATCATTTCACAGCAACACTCAGCATGTCACATTACCAAATTGGGAATATATCGCTGATAACCTTCAACTACATAACCTCTGAGCTCGTACGTCTCAGAGAAGGGTGTTAAGATAAGAGAATAAATTCTCCGTCACCAACAGAAATGTATTTGAAAGAAATCGGCTTTATATCTCAATTTGTAATGTCAGACATACAATCCATACAAGTCTGTTCCGGGCTCGAACAGAACCGAAGGTACTTACAAAGAAGTCCTTGCAATCCGGATATTCACTAATCACGTTCGAACTTCCCATCACATATGGAGTCTCTATACCGGGGACCAGTCGATGCAAAGACATTCGACGAGTTGTCCTTTCGCTTTCAAAAATATCCGGTCTTCAACACCGGTCATCAATGCTATCCATTACGTCGTATCACTATTCGGAATGGGTAATCCGAATAATGAGCGCAATAATTTTAAAAATAAGTGTGCATTCAGATTCAAGCAATCATAACAAATACCCATTCAAAGGTAAATATTGATAGTCGGTTATTGAACTATCAATGGATATGCACAACATCACCAGATTCCAAATAATTTTCCAAATTATTTATTCCCCAAAAATATCTTTACTAGATATATAGTTTTCACACTTCAAAAATAAATCAACATTTATTTTCAAACAAATTCCCCTTTTCATTTATAAATTCCATAATGAATTTATATTCCCAAAATATCTATGAATAAACGATTTCAATTATTCATTTTCAATTTATCTTCAAAAAGATAAATTCTCAAAACGTTTCATTTCATATTGGAAAACATTTCCATACTTACTTATTAATAAGTAATTTCCAAATCTATTTATTTTCAACACTTGGAAAATATTCAATATACTTAAATCGAAATTAAGTATATATTTCATTCTTTGAGGAAATCATTCTCTTTAACATATTTATTTGGGCCAAAACGAATGTTACGCAAAACATCGTTACGACAACCCAAAATCACTAGTATAGGGATTCGAAATTAAAATAGATATATAAATCCCAATACTATACAAAACATTTCCTTTCGGAAATCATTTACTTTAACAACAGTGTTATAGTCCACCTTTCCTTCTATTTCTCGAAAACGTCTATTTCAACAATAAATGTTGAAATCTATGGTTTCGAATCTCAACACATTTTGAAAACATCGTTAGATCGTTTTAATTTTATTTAAAACATCACTTCCGAAACATTTTCTTTAACATATTTTTCACTATTCAAAAACGTGAATATACTACGTTAATCAATTTCATCATTTCTATACATTTTCTTTTAAAGGATTATTCACTGTCTAAAACGTGAATATAACTCCTTTAATATGCTATAGCAATTTACTTATCAAAATAAGTCGTTGCGAATTTATAAAACAATGTTTATAAATTCCATTTCTATTTATTTTATAACTATTTCTTCTTACAAATTTCCTTTATTAATCTATTCGATTTATAACTCAATTATATACTAAAGGTTCACATTATAAGTTAAATACTTATAATTTATTTGTTTGCAAAAACATTCTTTTAAACTTCATAATTATAAATCTTATAACTTATAAGATTCAATTATTTATCCAAAACCATTCTTTTAATAACTTTATAAATTTTATAAACCTACTGCTTATAAAATTCCATTTATAACTTCACCGTTTATAATTCTATAAATTTCATTCATTTATGAAATTCATTTACAATTCATTCTAACACTTATAAAAGCTCGTTTTACAATTCCAATATTTTTAATTTATAAATATCAATTTATAAATCTTTTCTATGGATCAATTTATATTATTCTTTTAAAAACGTCTTTAAACTCCTTTATAATTTCATCATTTGGATTTATAAAATAATCAATTTCATAAATCCTATTTTTAAACTTTTTATAATTTATTCAAAAATCCCAATTTAAGCTATTTTATAAAATCATTAATCCCTATTTTCAAAAATCAACTTTTAACTATATTTCTCAAAAATCATAATTTTTATAACATTAAAATTATAACGTTTATTTATTTAAAATGAATCAATTCCAAAAATATTTTATAAACGTATACTTTTAAAAAAATCACTTTAGAAATCTCTTAAAATAAAAATCGTTATTTTTAAACTTCAAAAATTGGATCCGATGATGCAACACATCAAATAGTCAATCACGACTTTTCAAAATCATATATCGATATGATAAACAATCAAATATCACAATATCTGAAATCACATAAATATTTGTGAGGAATCCAGTTGGATCCCTCCAACCTGTTTCCCTGCATCCACAGACATTAGCACAATACCAATTCCGTTTCAAGACGGAATATCGCGGTATATGGGATTTTATAAATATTATCCGCTTAATAACGGCGCAATAGGGTCTCATCCGCTATACAATGCGGGAAATCAATCAACTGCAATATATACATATGCCAATATATATATATATATATTGCTATATATATAATATAATACCAATTCCACTTCAAGGGGGAATATCGCGGTATATGTGTGTAATAAATAACCTCCGCTTACTAACGGCGTATAGGGTCTATTCACATCCAATATATATATATATATATATATATGTATGTATATATATATATAACAATAATCATTCAAGCATTCAATCAACACAACTAACAATTTTAAATCTAACTATTTAAAATTTAAATAAATCCTTTAGAGTGAGAAGTTCTCACCTTTGCTTTTATTAGCAATCCATTTCCGTCTTGACTCGATTTTCACCATTTATACCTTGTATAAATATTTATACAATTCATTAATATTCGAAACGATCGAATAATAAATTTTTCGCTCTTGATTGTTTAATTAATCAATAGTTTTATTTAAACCAATTTCTTCTTAAATAAATTTATTTTAACTAATTATTAAATTTCCTTTCTTCTTACCAAAAATTATATTTTAACTAATTCTCCTTTTATATAAACTTTTCACATTCTAAAACAAATAATATTCCTGTCTTTAAAATTTTAAATTCAACAATTATCAAATCGATTTGTATGAATATTTATTTTTCATCCAACAAATTTTGTTTTATCTAAAAATTTATTCTGAATGAAATAATCTGAACTAATATTTTTCTTTTAACAACTAATTCTCCTTTTATTATACAACTGTCCTAAGTTTCTAATTCCTTAAAATAAAATATTAATTAAAAATTAACTTTCAAAACTTCAATATTTTACCGTATAAATTTAAATACTGATTTCAAAAAAAAATTCAAGAGTTTAAATTATTTAAACTTACTGTCTGTATATTGAAACTGCATCTTATATATATATATATATTTTTTATTTTAAATACTGCATATAGGTATATATATATCAAATTAAAATAATGGAATACCTTCACATTGCTAGCCTCAAGATGCTCGATCGCCGACCATCTATTCAAAGCCATCATCTTCAACGTCGCCGCCATCTCCTCGCGCGAGCACGCGCGCCACCTCGACTTCATCAGCCGCCGCCTCGCGAGCACATCGCCATAGTCGAAGTCGCGACGAACCCCACTAACTCCAACCGTCGCTCCTCCCACGCGCAAGCACGCGCGCGATGATGCTCGGCCGCCGCTTGCCTTCACTTCGAGATGCTCGAAATCAAGCTCGTCCCCATGCCGCCGTGCCGCTCGTTTCCCCCACTGACTTGCGAGTTCGATTTAGGGCTTCGGCCATTGTTTATTTTGAAAGAGGGATTTCATTGATTTTGAATGTAATCAGAGAGTGTCGGCCATTTTTGATTTGAATTTGATTTCTCTGAATAAATTTTTGAACGAACAGAAGGGGGAGTATTTGAAATTGAATGAAGTATGCTCGGCCATGCTTACACGATTTTAGGCGTGATCGAAGGAGTGATTTTAGGCTTGAGGTTAGGGATACTGTCTTTTATTTAATTTAAATTTAAATTGAATTCGGTTCAATTTCAATGCGTTTACGCGTCGTGTGCTCACATAACAACTCCGAAAAATACCAAATTTGAAATCCGAGAATAATTCAATATTACGGACCCAATGGAACTGGTTTCGTCGAATTCCGAGACTGTGCCTCGGACGGCTATTTTTAAATATCGATTCAAACGATATAATTTCAAAACTGAACAAATCACTTCTAAATTCAATTCTGAAGCTTCGATTATCTTCAGCATTATCAATATGAATTTTACAAGCCTTTGAAATATTTTAATTGGCTTAAAATTGAAGATTCAAATTTTTATTCAACTTTCAATAGATTAAATTTTATAATTTAATCGCCAAATTTCATTCTGATAATTTGAAATTCAATTCAAACCATCATTCAAATATTTAAAATAAATTAAATATTTTCAAATTAAATTGTTTAAAATTCTGGGTCGTTACAATCTTTCCTCCTTAAAAGAATTTCGTCCCGAAATTACAAGTTAAGAAGAATGCCCTTATCCCGTCTACTATTTTTTTTACAATCCAAATAGTTTTATCAACTTTCTAAAACAAATCTTTTTATTAAAGATTCATTATCATTTCAACTAGCTTTCCAACTTCAATTATAATTTTCAACCAATATTGTTTACTTCAAAATTCAAATTTAAATTTAAATTCAAATTTCAAACTTTCAAATTTTCTTAAAATTTTTCTAACACCCTAAATTTTCGAAAAATTTCGCCAGCGTCTCCTTTGCGCGGCTAGCTCGGTACGACTACAAAATGGCACCACGGCCCCTCAGAATCAAAAAAGAAAAGAGAAAGCCAAGTGGCTGGAGAAGAAAATCACTAAATTTCATACTGAAATTGAAATACGTACCTTTTTGTCGAGCAATTCAATTTTATCTTTGAAATCAAAATTTCCAATTCCTTTTGTTTTAATACACCTGTATAACCTGCTAGCAGGAGCATCCAATTCTAACATTCAAACCATTTTGCACATTCCATTACAAAATTTTCAACATATGCTTCTTATACATTTTTACTTCACTATTGAAGTTACACATTCATTTTCATTCAATTCTATTTGAATTCAATTCTCAATTCTAAATATTGAATCCTATCCATTAACTTTCATTTAGTAATTCATATTATTACATTAAATTAGTTTCATTCACTAATTCATTTCAATTTCAATTTCCATATTCAATTCATCTTGAATTTACTTAATTACTAACAAAGGGAATTTTAATTTATTTCTTTTACTTACTTGAATTTATATACAAATTCAAATTTATCTTCAAATTTAGCTCACGACTAAACTTTAATTTAACCAATTCAAATTCCAATTCATTAGTCCATGAATTAATAATTTATCAAGTTAGTTTACTTGAATTTAATCCATTTTATTTTATTTAATTCCATATACTGATGATAATAATTCAATATTATTACTTCCTAACAATCATGCAACCATATACTATAATAATTCATAGAAAATCATTTCTTCTCTATCAAAAATAATTTTGGGCAAAATTATCTTATTTACCCGATTCAAAAACAATTTTATATTCACTAACAAATACGCGCTCATATCTATTATTACACTAAAACTCATTCTAGAGCACTACTGACTCTATCTCTAATGAGTAATACCCAACAGAGTCATGGTTGTCGCTTAACCATATGCTCTGATACCAAATGTAACGACTTCGATTTTTCGTTGCCGAAAAACCGAAATGTTAGGGTTTAAGAAGAAGAAAAGGAGAGAAGAAGAGAGGAGATAGTAGAAAATAGAGAGGAAAGAAAATAAGAGAATAGAACGGGACAGAAAGAAAACAACAACTGAACAACATCAGAATCTCACAATCGCAGCGGAACAACATATAATAATAAATGAATAATCTTTAAACAAAGAACTATATCAGTTATTACTTTACATTACATTACATTACATCATATCATCAGAGTGTACAACAACAACAACAAACAGCGGAAAAGAAATACTATATACTAGTAATATGCCATGCCATCCAGCTTGCCTCCAGCAACTCCTGAATTCCAGAATATCCTGATAAACCTAACTCTTGACTGCCCGTGTGGAAATTGGTGGGCACCCAGAGTTTAGAAAGGAAAACAATAAACTCCGAGTCAGTCATGTGACTGGTGTGAGAACTCAAAACAGTTAATTTATCTTTAAAATAAAAATAGAGGAATATTTTTAAAGTCAATTCATAATGCTTTTTAAAAATGAGACTACCATAAGGCCTCCCGCACACACACACAATGCAAACGCAGAATCGGAGGAAATTTCTCCTTATGATAGTCAAAGATGCTTGATACGCATTAAAAGAAACATTTGATATTATTACTAGTGCATAGTGTAGAAAACATTTCGAAAGTAGAATATAAATCTTAGCCAACATACGACCATTATCGTATGCCTACTATAGCTAACCATGTTCAATAGCAGGTTACCGCCACATTCCATGGCAGGTTATACAACTAAAACCGTACAAGGATCGTATTGTTTCTTTGGATTTCCAACAAATGGTCAGGCCAAGGAACTTCCCATTGCCACATGAGAATGCCTCTGGAAGGACATCCCCGAGAACCAAACCGGATCTCTGCCAACACAAGGCCGGGTTACCCCTAACTGAGTAACAACTGACCGAGTATGCCATCCCCCGGTCCTTTGGGACCTTTAACCGAGCGTTCGTCACCAACATCACACAATCATAAATAAAGTGTTTCAACATGAGTAAGCATCTGGGCTCCATACCATGATACACCCTTTTCCAGAAGGAAATGCACATACCCTAAAGGGCGCTACCCCTCATAACCTTGCCGCATCTTTCATGTTTTGACCATTTCCGGGGTGTGAGGCTCGACGAAGTCTCGTCCACAAAAACACACTTTATACAAAAGCCGTGCTTTGGGTCAACAAATGATCATAGAAATGATCACAAAGATAAACGATCAAACAAATGATCCTATCACAAATGATCAACACAATGATCATTTCACAGCAACACTCAGCATGTCACATTACCAAATTGGGAATATATCGCTGATAACCTTCAACTACATAACCTCTGAGCTCGTACGTCTCAGAGAAGGGTGTTAAGCTAAGAGAATAAATTCTCCGCCACCAACAGAAATGTATTTGAAAGAAATCGGCTTTATATCTCAATTTGTAATGTCAGACATACAATCCATACAAGTCTGTTCCGGGCTCGAACAGAACCGAAGGTACTTACAAAGAAGTCCTTGCAATTCGGATATTCACTAATCACGTTCGGACTTCCCATCACATATGGAGTCTCTATACCGGCGACCAGTCGATGCAAAGACATTTGACGAGTTGTTCTTTCGCTTTCAAAAATATCCGGTCTTCAACACCGGTCATCAATGCTATCCATTACGTCGTATCACTATTCGAAATGGGTAATCCGAATAACGAGCGCAATAATTTTAAAAATAAGTGTGCATTCAAATTCAAGCAATCACAACAAATACCCATTCAAAGGTAAATATTGATAGTCGTTTATTGAACTATCAATGGATATGCACAACATCACCAGATTCCAAATAATTTTCCAAATTATTTATTCCCCAAAAATATCTTTACTAGATATATAGTTTTCACACTTCAAAAATAAATCAACATTTATTTTCAAACAAATTCCCCTTTTCATTTATAAATTCCATAATGAATTTATATTCCCAAAATATCTATGAATAAACGATTTCAATTATTCATTTTCAATTTATCTTCAAAAAGATAAATTCTCAAAACGTTTCATTTCATATTGGAAAACATTTTCACACTTACTTATTAATAAGTAATTTCCAAATCTATTTATTTTCAACACTTGGAAAATATTCAATATACTTAAATCGAAATTAAGTATATATTTCATTCTTTGAGGAAATCATTCTCTTCAACATATTTATTTGGGCCAAAACGAACGTTACGCAAAACATCGTTACGACAACGCAAAATCACTAGTATAGGGATTCGAAATTAAAATAGATATATAAATCCCAATACTATACAAAACATTTCCTTTCGGAAATCATTTACTATAACAACAGTGTTATAGTCCACCATTTCCTTCTATTTCTCGAAAACGTTTATTTCAACAATAAATGTTGAAATCTATGGTTTCGAATCTCAACACATTTTGAAAACATCGTTAGATCGTTTTAATTTTATTTAAAACATCACTTCCAAAACATTTTCTTAAACATATTTTTCACTATTCAAAAACGTGAATATACTACGTTAATCAATTTCATCATTTCTATACATTTTCTTTTAAAGGATTATTCACTGTCTAAAACGTGAATATAACTCCTTTAATATGCTATAGCAATTTACTTATTAAAATAAGTCGTTGCGAATTTATAAAACAATGTTTATAAATTCCATTTCTATTTATTTTATAACTATTTCTTCTTACAAATTTCCTTTATTAATCTATTCGATTTATAACTCAATTATATACTAAAGGTTCACATTATAAGTTAAATACTTATAATTTATTTGTTTGCAGAAACATTCTTTTGAACTTCATAATTATAAATCTTATAACTTATAAGATTCAATTATTTATCCAAAACCATTCTTTTAATAACTTTATAAATTTTATAAACCTACTGCTTATAAAATTCCATTTATAACTTCACCGTTTATAATTCTATAAATTTCATTCATTTATGAAATTCATTTACAATTCATTCTAACACTTATAAAAGCTCGTTTTACAATTCCAATATTTTTAATTTATAAATATCAATTTATAAATCTTTTCTATGGATCAATTTATATTATTCTTTTAAAAACGTCTTTAAACTCCTTTATAATTTCATCATTTGGATTTATAAAATAATCAAATTTCATAAATCCTATTTTTAAACTTTTTATAATTTATTCAAAAATCCCAATTTAAGCATTTTATAAAATCATTAATCCCTATTTTCAAAAATCAACTTTTAACTATATTTCTCAAAAATCATAATTTTTATAACATTAAAATTATAACGTTTATTTATTTAAAATGAATCAATTCCAATAATATTTTATAAACGTATACTTTTAAAAAAATCACTTTAGAAATCTCTTAAAATAAAAATCGTTATTTTTAAACTTCAAAAATTGGATCCGATGATGCAACACATCAAATAGTCAATCACGACTTTTCAAAATCATATATCGATATGATAAACAATCAAATATCACAATATCTGAAATCACATAAATATTTGTGAGGAATCCGGTTGGATCCCTCCAACCTGTTTCCCTGCATCCACAGACATTAGCACAATACCAATTCCGTTTCAAGACGGAGTATCGCGGTATATGGGATTTTATAAATATTATCCGTTTAATAACGGCGCAAAAGGGTCTCATCCGCTATACAATGCGGGAAATCAATCAACTGCAATATATACATATGCCAATATATATATATATATATATATATATATATATATATATATATATATATATATTGCTATATATATAATATAATACCAATTCCACTTCAAGGGGGAATATCACGGTATATGTGTGTAATAAATAACCTCCGCTTACTAATGTCGTATAGGGTCTATTCACATCCAATATATATATATAACAATCATCATTCAAGCATTCAATCAACACAACTAACAATTTTAAATCTAACTATTTAAAATTTAAATAAATCCTTTAGAGTGAGAAGTTCTCACCTTTGCTTTTATTAGCAATCCATTTCCATCTTGACTCGATTTTCACTATTTATACCTTGTATAAATATTTATACAATTCATTAATATTCGAAACGATCGAATAATAAATTTTTCGCTCTTGATTGTTTAATTAATCAATAGTTTTATTTAAACCAATTTCTTCTTAAATAAATTTATTTTAACTAATTATTAAATTTCCTTTCTTCTTACCAAAAATTATATTTTAACTAATTCTCCTTTTATATAAACTTTTCACATTCTAAAACAAATAATATTCCTGTCTTTAAAATTTTAACTTCAACAATTATCAAATCGATTTGTATGAATATTTATTTTTCATCCAACAAATTTTGTTTTATCTAAAAATTTATTCTGAATGAAATAATCTGAACTAATATTTTTATTTTAACAACTAATTCTCCTTTTATTATACAACTGTTTATATAACCTAAGTTTCTAATTCCTTAAAATAAAATATTAACTAAAAATTAACTTTCAAAACTTCAATATTTTACTATATAAATTTAAATACTGATTTCAAAAAAAAAATTCAAGAGTTTAAATTGTTTAAACTTACTGTCTGTATATTGAAACTGCATCTTATATTTTTTTATTTTTTTTTATTTTAAATACTGCATATAGGTGTATATATATCAAATTAAAATAATGAAATACCTTCACATTGCTAGCCTCAAGATGCTCGATCGCCGACCATCTATTCAAAGCCATCATCTTCAACGTCGCCGCCATCTCCTCGCGCGAGCATGCGCGCCACCTTGACTTCATCAGCCACCGCCTCGCGAGCACATCGCCATAGTCGAAGTCGCAACGAACCCCACTTACTCCAACCGCCGCTCCTCTCACGCGCAAGCACGCGCGCGATGATGCTCGACCGCCGCTTGCCTTCACTTCAAGAAGCTCGAAATCGAGCTCGTCCCCACGCCGTCGTGCCGCTCGTTTCCCCCACTGACTCGCGAGTTCGATTTAGGGCTTCGGCCATTCTTTATTTTGAAAGAGGGATTTCATTGATTTTGAATGTAATCAGAGAGTGTCGGCCATTTTTGATTTTAATTTGATTTCTCTGAATAAATTTTTGAACGAACAGAAGGGGGAGTATTTGAAATTGAATGAAGTATGCTCGGCCATGCTTACACGATTTTAGGCGTGATCGAAGGAGTGATTTTAGGCTTGAGGTTAGGGATACTATCTTTTATTTAATTTAAATTTAAATTGAATTCGATTCAATTTCAATGCGTTTACGCGTCGTGTGCTCACATAACAACTCCGAAAAATACGAAATTTGAAATCCGAGAATAATTCAATGTTACGGACCCAATGGAACTGGTTTCGTCGAATTCCGAGACCGTGCCTCGGACGGCTATTTTTAAATATCGATTCAAACGATATAATTTCAAAACTGAACAAATCACTTCTAAATTCAATTCTGAAGCTTCGATTATCTTCAGCATTATCAATATGAATTTTACAAGCCTTTGAAATATTTTAATTGGCTTAAAATTGAAGATTCAAATTTTTATTCAACTTTCAATAGATTAAATTTTATAATTTAATCGCCAAATTTCATTCTAATAATTTGAAATTCAATTCAAACCATCATTCAAATATTTAAAATAAATTAAATATTTTCAAATTAAATTGTTTAAAATTCTGGGTCGTTACAATGTTGGTGGTGTGAAGGTTGTTTATATGTGTAAATGGCAATATGGTGTGTAGCAGTGTGCAAGCAGAGGAAGGCAAAGCAGGAGTAGTAGTTAGGTGTAGAGGTAGAAAGACAATGAGTGTTTGGTGGGTTATGGAATTTGGAAACAGAAGTAGGGGTTTGAAGCAAGATGATGGGTACTGTCTTGTTATGGTTGTAGTAGTGAATGAATGGTGACCATTCTGAACTGTATTTATGTAGGTGTAGTAAGGCAGGCAGCATGATGGTCTGGATTATGTTGTTGGTTTGAGATGGAGAAAACTTGTTTGACAAAATTGCTTAACAAACTGAAAATATGTAAACAGAGGGATAGGGATGTATAGAAAATATGAAGTACAAACTGAAAATTGTAATATAGAAAAAGAAATGAAATAATTTTTTTTTGGTTTGTTTTTGTTAAGAAGAATCACAAAGGCAGGGTAATTTTGCACATAAAATGAACTTGGAAAAGTATGCTCAAGCAAAGACAGAGTGAATCACAAGGAACAATAAAATGCAAAGCAATGAAATGTAAGGTTTTAACAATGCAATGCAATGCCTTTTGAGCAAAATATACACAATTGAAACAAGCATCAGATCATGCAACTAAATGACTGAGCAAAAGAATTTCTTAACTTGTGAACAGCTAGTGCAAAGAACAAACAGTAATGAACAGAAAACCAACACTTTTTTTTGAATTAAAACACAAAATACACAAAATAAAGTTAAACAACAAATTATTCGAAAAATAGAAAATTAAAATCAAAACAAATTCTCTGCTAACGGCGCCGAAAACTTTTCTAATGACGAATTTTCTATGGGTTTAGAAAATTGACGAAAATTTTTGAAATAAAAATAACTGCAAGGGGACGGCGTACAAAAGTTAGTACGTGGCAAGTACGGGTCGATACATAGGGAATTGTTAGAGTTTAAAAATCTATTCAATAAAATTATACCAAAATGGAGAAAAGATTGCTAACTACAAATTGTAAACAAGATGAAGCTAAAATTAGAATAAAAGTGAGATTAAAAACTGTGAGACTAGAGAACAATTTAGGGGTAAATGCACTCTCATATTTTCGTAAATCAACAACAAATAATTTATGATCTCTAGTTTTGATATTAAATAAAATAATTGTTGCATTTGTATGGTTTATTTATGTTATTAATTAACATAACTTAAACCATCAAACTATAATACAACAAATAAACCGCTTATAAAATCTCATAAAAACGAAGCCAAAACAAAAGCTATTTTAAGTATGATCTATTTACTATTGAAATTAGTAATATAGATCATCAAATTTTGTTTTTTACTTCCATTTCAAAATCAATTAGCAAATGATGAAGTAAACTGTGTTTATGTTGAATAAAAATAGCTCATTTGTAAAAGCAACATAAGCTATCAAACCCACTTGAATAAACTTACATCAAAATTCAATTTCATAAATCACAAACAAAAGAGATCATAAATCATAAAAATGTTAAAATTACATAGAATTAGAGAGCTTCATTACCCCTAAATTGAAGTGGTTTAACTACTCATTTGTGTTATCAATCAACACTTGTAAATTACAACATTAAAAAGCAAAAGAAATAAAACTAAGTAAAGAAAGAAAAATAGATTAGCTACTAAGTACTTGCATAAAAATTAAAGCTACACTACCTGCATGAATGCAAGTCTAAGCTATAAACATGAAATAAAAGAAAGCATAGAGATAAACATCAACATAAAAGTAAGGAAAAGCATGTAGAAAAGAGAAGAAAAAAAGGCTTGGAAGCCATTTTTATTTCATGTAACATTGAGCTTACAATTTGTTTGCTTAATTTCCTAAGTAATTTCAAAGAGTAGAAGATAATTACATGTACATATGAGGGATATTTATACATGCATAAAACCCTATTTCACATTTTTAAGGAATGCTCAAATTGCACTTGAGGTAGTGTGGCCACTAAGTAATCACTAGCATATGTTAATTCTCCACTTAAATGTGAATGAAGCTTTAATGGCCTTTTAGCATGTGCATAAGCTCCTTATTGAAAATCAAGGTAAGTGGGTAGGTGGGGTCCTCCATTATCATGTGCTTGAATTATTTCCTATTCATTCCATTGTATTCTCTTATGCATGCACATTGTTCGTAAAGCCCTCTTCCATATGCATCAAAATTTCCTATAAAAATCATAAAAATTTCCAAGTAAAAATTTTCAAATTGATACATGCACAAAAACGACCATTTTACCCTTGAATGAAGATGAATATATAATGATTTGAAAATAATTGAATTTTGGTATTAAACGTGTTAAAATACCCAAATTTGATATTTATTCAAGTAAAAATAAATAAAATATGGATGTAAACTATGCACAATTAGGTGCACATCACTTTGTTACCACCATGAAGAGCAAGCATCCCTCCTGCCTCAAAGCCATCTCAACAACAACATCACAATGGATCCCTGATATGTGGTAGAGTCGCTGTAGCTAGTTCAGATTTCAGTCCATGGATGAACTTCTCATCCCTTTTGAGAACTGTATCAATCGTAGCATATCCGTATCTCGATAGCTTCTTGAATCTGGTTGCACTCCCAAGCACTGTCATGTCCCCCTACTCCTACTCCATAAACTTCCTGAACATAGTTGACTTAGCAATCTTTGACAGGAATCTTTCCTCAAACCTCCTTCTAAATACAGCCCCATGTTACGCTCTCCTCATTAACTCCCATAGTAACAATGTTCCACCAATACAGTGCTACTACTTGCAATTGCCTAGAAGCAAGTCTTCTTTTCTGCTCATCATTAAGCCTTAAATCAGCAACGATCATCTCGTAATGAAGTAACCAATTCTCCACTTCAATTGCGTTTTCAGTTTGATAAACGGCTTTCCTCCAAGCCTGGCATAGTCTCTGCTCAAGATTGCATAGTTATTGGCCATCGGACCTCCTTTATTTCCTCCTTCAACATTTCCTCCAACTAATCCTGCAGCAACACTAGCCTGCTTCATATTAATGAAGAACTAATATATAGGTCCCATATCATCTTGCGGCACTCTAGCACCTACATTGGCATTTTCATTTAGATTAGCATTTGCTGACCGACCCAGGCTTCTCCTATTAGGTCGAGCATTTCCGTTGTTGTGGTGCTTCCTCCATCAATGTTAACTCTTCCACTCTTAGCATCCATATCTTATGTCCTTAAAATCTACGTTTGAGCCTTTGTAAGATATAGAAGAATATCCTAAGAAAATGGAGAACAGAGATAGAGCGTATGCTTATATATAGCAAGTGCAATACGTTATAGTTACGTTCTCTCATACTCCAGTTCTCTAATTCCTTAGGATTATGTTTTCAAAACCATTTTTAAGTTTGAATTTACTTTTAAATTTTCATAAACCTATGTTTTGGTACCACTGTAACATCCACTATCTTGAGGCCCAAAGCTAAGCGCTGCAGATCCTACAGTCATCCATAGTATTAAGTTCCGGTAATAAAATAAGGTAATCTTAATGGTATTCATAATATCAGAAGCACGTGAATATGAAATAAAATCAATACGGATTTCAAAATAGCTTTTCTAATTACATTTCAAATCAATATTTCATATTCTGATACATAATCCCATATGATTTCCAGGTTTTGATCAAATATAATTATTACAAATTACGCCAAGCAACATATGAAGATGAACCATTGGATGATCAGAGTATTAAATAGACATATCAGTCATAATACATCACAGCGGAAATAAAACTAAATAGCTTCTAATTTTGCCTCATGCACGTCTTCAGAAGCTTATTCGTCCAACCTACTAAATCTGAAAAACCTTAACGCTCAATCTACTCAAATCAAATTTTAAGCGCTCGAAAGTTTAACGGGAAACACAAACTTCGAGTTAGACATAAAGCATGGTGTGAATAAAACTATTACATCTTTTATTACTGATATTAAGTGAGACAATGCTTAGGGAAAGGGTTTCTCCTCACTAATATCCTTAAAAAAGCATATCTTTTGCAAATTAAAACCCTGCAATCAAACTGATTATAACAATTAAAGCAAATATGTATATACACACACATAAAGATCAAGAAGTCAATGGACTATCTGTCCACACCATTGTATTACTTGGCTAACTATTAACCATTGGCTGACTCGGCCTACCAGACATACTCTATGATCTAATTTCTGTTAGACATAATACTGGGCCGACTGCCCTTAACATATTTTTCTAGGGTCAACTGAATCTAATGGTTTTATGGGCTCACCAATAGCCTTCTAGTATACTCTCTTCTATGTGTAACCTCAATTTAGTCCCACATGTGATAAGCCCTACACATTGCAATTTTTTACTTATATTAGCTATGGGCTGTTAGCTTAAGTATAGGGTGTGGTCCCAGTGCCTTCTGGTCTTCTAATATTTGAGTCATAAATTTAGGGTTAACTACCCTATTCATGTCCGATTTCCTGCCTTAGGGTTAACTATCCTATTAAAACTTTATTTCCTTGTAAATAATCTTTAGAAATGATTTATCCATGAAATCATGCCTTTATAAAATAAAGAAATCATATACTTTGCTTTACCTAAAACACTTATGCCATGATATACATACTTTACACAAAACCATGTTGATGAAATCTAATCAATGGGATTATCTCCCTCCAAAGTAAGTTAAAAACCTTTTTAATTTAAAATATTCTAGGCCATGAAGCCAAGGTAAACCCTTTGAAAGCTTTATTTAAAAACTTTAAAAAATTCCTTTCGAATCCATTGAAAGTACCACTTTCAAAATAAGTTAACCATAATGCCTTAAAACACTAGGTCGAAAGGTCAAAACATATCTTTCGAAATCTTTGAAAATAGACCTTTCAAAGTCATTAATTTGATCCTTAAACATCCTCTTTCGAAAGACTTAAACTTTTCTTTTGAAAACATTAGAAACCCTCCATTCAAATACTCAAAGTAACCCTTTCGCAAACATTGGAGATCTCCTATTCGAAACCCATATTATATACCTTTCAAAAACATTGCAAATCTTCGCTCAAAACATACCATTTGAAATTATTTGGTTTAGATAAAAGTTTGTGGAAACATTGCTTCAAAACCAATTAAAACCATTCCTTTCAAAACCTTTGGTTTTAACTTTTAACATTGCTAAGAGCAATAAAGCACTAGGGTGAAAGCATTGCTTTCGAAAGGATTGGTCCTAAGTAAAAGAAAGAGGATGGTTTCGAAACCAACCCTTATGAAAACTTTGAGAAGCGGCTTCAAAGTTAAAGGCGAAAGCACCCTTTCGAATCTATTGTTTAAAGGTATAATGTGGCAGCTAAGTTTCGAATATGTTTAAGTTATTCTTTTGAAGGCTTGTTTTAAATCAAAAGGTGGCAACCCATTCGAAAGCAATTTTTATATAAACAAAAGGAAGTGGGTTAAGTCGAAAGCTTGGTTTCGACACTGTACTTTTCACCTACTCCAATTCACTATATATCAATTGTTTGATACCATGTGCATTGGTTTCGACTTGGTCATGGGTGAAGGTATGGTATCGAAAGCTTGCAGATGGAAGTGGCGATGTAGTAAATTTGAATAAAACTATTTTATAGCCTTTTAAAATAATTGCTTTTCAACTAAAATGCCTTATTTATCAAAAAACAATTAGCTGTCCATTTCTTTTCAAAAATTTCTTTTCTAAAAGTGCTGCCGAATTCAGAATTTAACAATTAAAACATTTAATGAAGAAGCCTTCTCTTTGTTAAAACATATAAAACATTTAAGTCTCATACCTTAAATAATTTTATGTCTATAGTAAAATACTTAGGAAAATTTCCCAAAAATTTCGACAATTCACTTTTTATATGTTTTATAACATATTTAAAATTTATGACCCAATAGCATTGAATAATAGTCGTAATTAATTTACACCCAATATTAGTTATTTTTTTCGTAGAAAATTCATAATAAATCCGCAGTTGCTTAGAAAATCATGAAACTTCAAACCCACTTCATAAACAATGTTTTCAACCATATGTCAAATATGCAAGTCATTTTGGATGTCATTTAATAGGTCTATCAAATTAAAACTTATCATAAAATCTATATGAAGCAACATAAATCATCAATATGTATATATATATATATATATAAACAATCGTATCACGGCATATTACTTGCAAATAAATTTGATTCTTAACTAGAAACCGAAATCAATAAAAATGAGATGTAATTTATTACTCGCCTTTTCTTGGGGTTAAGAATGTTGAGATTTTCTCTTTGATTGATTTGCTTAAATTTCCTACTTGAACCTTTGCTTGTCATCCTTTTGATTGCCCTTAATAGTGGTTGGCCAAGCTTTTAAATATTTTATTTTTGTTTGCAAATGTTTAAAATGAGTAAGGAGTGAAAGTAAGAAGGGTTTAGGGTATAAGAACATAATTTTTCATATTTTGCCCTTGGCATATTCCTCATACTTACTCCATTTTGATTCTTTTTGGCTTATAGATTAATTAAGGCATGACTACCTTCTGATTAAACAAATCTCAATCACTTAACCATCTACATTATTTCATTTAGTTTGTCTAATTAAATATCCTAAATAATATCAATCAAAGTTAGGGTCATTAGGTGCATTTACAAAAGGGATATACATAAAACTATCTAATTAAGGTTATTTGGTATGATACATATGTGAGTAATCAAAGTCAATGATAACTAATTAACATACTAAAGAGGTATGTTCATAACTATTTAAATAAATGTTCATATTATTTTTATAGTTTTGAAAAAGAGCTTATTACTTGTCCTCGTCATAATTTAATGAATGTAGTTTATACTAGTTGTATTGTTAAAATATTAGTTATTTGATTTTTGATATTTATAAATTTTAATTTTATATTTCCTTTACTTACATCATCTCTTAGAAAATGATGTCTTATATCTATGTGTTGATGAGTTAGGGGTATGCCTAGGGGCAATGATGTCTTATATCTATGTGTTGATGAGTTAGGGGTATGCCTAGGGGCAGTTATGTAGTTTGTAACATATACAATCTTGTTCAAAATTAAAGGTGATTTTTTTTCTACAATATATACTTGTTATACAGTGATATAAATAATTGAATAATTAATTTAAGTACATAGATGGAAATCTTAAATAATATGTTACATGATAGTAAATATAAAGTGTTGTAATCATAAGAATTTTATCACATTGAAAATAACATACTATTTTAAATATTCCTATTCAAGATGTTTTAAGAAAGGATATCGATTTACCCCCTAAGACTAAAGTATGTACGGTCTTCAATTATTGGGCAGTGTGTTTCTCATGGCTGCTAGAGGCACCAAGAGGTTACTTACTAATAGTTATTGGATATCTACGGAATGACTCACTCGAGGGTTCTCTATTGGTTAGTATAACTAAGGTCAAATAGACAATCTCGAAGTAACGATGTTACACAATTCACTTGACTTAAGAATAGTGTGAAAATTGTCTTAAAGTGGCTTTGAAGTTTATTTGGCCTTATTGATAGCTAAAATTAATTCTAAATAAAAGGATTAAGTGATATTAATCTATAACATTATTGATAGGCAAGTATATTATTTTATAAAATAAGCTTAAGGCCTTCATAAAATAATATGAAGAGATATGGTTCGAATAAATATAAATAACACAATTATTAGATTAATTTCTTAAGTAAGATGCATTTGGTTGAATTGGATGGTAGGATTTATAGAAGTTTCTTAATGGTGTGAATTGGTTAATTTGTCTGTATGGTTGTACGGGACCGACTCCAAGCAGTGGTGGCCTGGGATAGGAGCATTAATGGGGAATTTTCATCCCATTCTGGATGTGAGTTAGTGTAAGGCCTTGGCATGACTTCAGGAAGACTTTGGCTACCCGAAAAAGTGGAACACAAGGTAAAGGTTGAAATTCAGATGCACTATATAATAATGCATATGTGATCATTAACGATCGGATATGGTATTAGTGTAGTGATTGATTGCACGATCATGTCTCGTCAGCGTGTACGATTGACCAGAGTAAGTCCACCCCCTTTGGCTATGACCTTGAGGTAGATATTCTTTGATTAATGGTATGGGTCTTATATTAGTGATCATACCCAATACTGGTCTTATATTAGAGACTGTATGTTGTATTGGCGTTATATTAGTGGTTGTACATGTTATTAGACTTATAGTACAGGTCATCCATATAGATAAACGACAAGATATCGATCTTCGTTTGTGACAGGCATATTTGGTTACATATTTTCATATATATGTATGTATATGCATATATATGCATGTGTGTGTATGTATGTATGTATGTATGTATGTATATATGTGTGAATATATATGTATGTATGTATATATATATATATGTGTGTGTGTGTGTGTGTGTGTGTATGTATATGTATATGTATATGTATATGTATATGTATATGTATATGTATATGTATATGTATATGTATATGTATATGATATGTATATGTATATGTATATGTATATGTATGGCATCGGTGTTCCTTTGTGGTCCCAACAGCACATTATACAAGAAATCCCTATCGGTCTCTTTTCTTGAGACATTATGCGAATTTATGAAGAAATCTATGATGACTAAGGGAGAGATGACGACGATCATCAACTATAGGATCATATATCACCTATGCTTGATATGGGATACAGTAAGTGTAAAAATCCGAAGTAAGGATGTAATTAATTAAATATAAATAATAGCAAATTTGAATAACTAAATAAGTTTAAGTTCATAATTAGTGGTGATGATGAATAATTTAAGAAATTTTATATGAATTATTTGATATAGTAAAAAGAAGTGTGTTTGAATATGTATTTCGTGTTAATAAATCAATTTAAACATTTATTATTGTTAAGTGATAATTTATGAATTGGAAAAGAAGATAGATAAATTAGGTAATTTACAATAAAGTATATAGATATGAGAAGATTTGAAATTTTTATTTAAAATGCTTTAAATAGAAAAAGTAAATAAATATTAGAAATAAAAGAGAATATAAATAATAACTAAACTTAAATAAGTTTACCTTATAAAGTAATTAACTTAAATAAGCTAACGAAAATTATACCTCTAGAACTTTCTTAAGTTTTATTCATGTTTATAAACATATTCACACTACTAACTCAAAACCTGATGTATCTTCCTCTATAAAATGAATAACCCTACCATCCTTCTTACTTCAAGAATTCCAAATAATTAAAATAGATCACAAAAAGTTCTCAAACTCAAAAGTGAGTTTCCTAAAATGCTTATATCATACATAAGAAAAACCCTAGTTTTATTATCTGATTTTGAGTATTGGAATTTACAATAAGAGCAAAAGAAAGGAGAAGAATAAGCTAGAGCAAATAATTGGAGTTTTTCATCTTCAGGTGAGTGGTAATCTCACATCTATGTCTAATTGAATTATGAACTGCATCTAAATCCATGAGTATGCAATGTGATGATAAAATTTGGTTACAGACAATGAATACAAACTCAATGTTGATTATTCTTGATGTATGTTTATGTTTGGATGCAATAATGTTTGAGCAATGGTAGTTAGTTTATATGTGGTTACATAAATTACATCAAACATCAAAACTAAGTTGCATATGGACCGAATTTGATCGTTCACATAACAATAGCAGGCACCCAAAAAATAAACACAAGCACCAATCGACCTAAGTCGACTGTCGTTCGACCATAACCAAGTGACTGGTGGTCTGATCGTTAGACCTATAGCTGTTATGATTTTTATGAAATAAAATAATTAAAGCAATATATATAAACTATATAAAATACAAATATAATAATATAAGAGTAATGGTATATATATACTATAAAATTCAAACATAAAAATGCTATATATGTATATTATAAATTTATATATATAAACTAACTAATAATGTATATGTAATATGGATAAATGCTTTAATTAAACAGTTTTATTACTATGAAAAAAATTATTATGTAGAAAATGCTCAAAATTTATTAAATTGGGATTTAAAGAATTAATTTCAAATAACTAAAATTGAATACATTATCTATTTTAAATAGTTATATATATATATATATATCATAAATTACTTGTATGAGAAGAACTTGTGGTATTTTATGCCATGAGAATTTGTAATAAACATAGTTATAATTCCATTTGAGATGGGGCATTCGGTTATACATAGGTTTTGGTGGCATAGATGTGATGGACGTGAGTGTAGTTTATAAGCATCGAGTAAACGATTAATTACCATACAGTGGTATGAGACACTGTTGTGATATTTATTTGGTTATCCCCTATAAGTAAATGGCACTCAAGTAACAGGTTAATGAAGTGTTGTTTGAGTTTATGTGAGGGACCCATAGTGATACATTAAGCTTCATTCTAGTTTTATGAGTTGGGCTACGTGCTTATCATATAGATACTATATGTCGTTTATCATGATGTACTCCTTTTATTTGGTGTTGAAGAGGACCGAATTAGGCTAGTATCCACCCTAGCAGCCTGATCGTGGGGTCACTTAGGATAACAGTTTGTTACCTATAAGGGCAAATGTAAGGTCATGACTTAGACTTCGTATGGATGAGTAACCTTATGGATACGTGCCACAATGATTATAGAGGTAACTGAAGGCTGTAGAGTCTACATGGCTCTGGAGTTGGCTCCATGTTATCAGTCACTTGTCTAGTTCTAAAAGAGTGATAGACACGAATATACTATTTATACCCTCATTTGTATCCAGTATTGGATTATACAACCCACTCATTATAGATATGACTCTACTTGGCACTCAGTGTCTATCATATAGACATTGCCCGTCACTAGTTGTTATGCAATGTAAATATCATTATATACATATATATACGTAATATGTACATGTGATGTGCGAATAATAATTTACTATATTATTTGGTTTTTCGCATTTAAGATTATTAATGATATATAATATAGACAAATACTCAACCACACGTTTTATAATACTCAGGTCAGGATCCAAAGATATAATTGGTGCATATACACATTAGCATCTTTGGCTTATGGATTTTGGAGGTTGTAGTAGCTTTATGATGATACATTCCCTAGAGCATTTTATAGTCTTGTTGTAGTTATATGTATATTTATCGTGTGGTAATGTGATGTATGTATAATGTGGGTGTGAGTTTATCATTTTGTAACCCATATGACTATGTATGTGTTATATATATGTATGTATGTATGTATTATATTATATCCGTTGTGTTCTGACTCTGTGAGTTCTACTTATATTCTATGATTATGTATTATTCTGTCCTTCAAGCACATGTGTTATTGCTTAAGATCGTATACATTTATGGTAAGTGTATTATGTTTTAAAAATAGTGTCGGTGTTAGTCCAAGGTAATTTTCACGTGTGTACCCCATGTAGCCTTGTTCTATATATTATCCGATAATATTACTATGTAGTACTCTTGGGTAATATAGGTATAGAAGGGGTATTCACAATTTGGTATCAAAGCAGGTTAGAGCAATACACGACACTTGCAGACATGAGTGATTGTCCTAGAAGGACATTAGGAATCCCCTTTTTTCCCTAGATATTGGATAGACGTAAACATTATTAGGTGTATAAGATTATTACAGGGAGTACTCATTTAGGTGCGTATTTGTTAGTTGTATATTTGATGTAAGTATTGTTTGTTATTCTTAATTCATTTCTTACTTCTTTGCAGCAATGAAAACGGCTAGACCGTGCTTTGGATGTGTTGACCCTGGATAATCCAATGGAATTGGTGGAGTATTTATGATGAAAGAGTAGTTAATGGAGTTGGTTAGGAGCATCCAACAGTCAAGTGCTTCCGTGACTCCTAATCCTCCCACTCCCTATTTCGATTTTTCTAGACTATGCTAGTCTTCGTGGTAAAGCTTTCAAAGGAAATGAAGTAGTGATAGGTTTCTAGGCCTGGCTAAAGATGTGTGAGCATATTTTCATAAGGATGGGAGTGACAAACCAATAGAAAGTTTAGATTGCCTCGAGTCAGCTTCAAGAATGAGCATTAGACTGGTATGAGCTGTTAATCGAAATAGTGGATGAAGATGAGATAACTCGGGACCAATATAAGCTTCAGTTTGAGTAGAAGTTCTTACCAGAGGTAGAGAAAGTGGCAATGGTTCACAAATTTATCAATCTAAAGCAAGCTCACATGTCAATTATTGAATATGTTTCTACTTTAAAATTTTATCTAATTATGGCATCGATATGATAAATACACCATTAAAGAAGAATCAGAAGTTTGTATATGGCTTGAATAAAGCATTGAGGAAGCTCTTTTTCCACAGTCGGATGCTACTTTTGAAAAGTTGGTCGGTACAGCACTTAGACTTAAGGAAATAGAAAGCAAATTGAAAAGGAGGAGCCTAAAAGAAAAGCTAGTTATGGTAAGAAATGGAAGTTTCCATTCAAGAAGCAAAGACCAAAGTTCTTCTAGCAAGAAGCTAGTATAAGGTAAAACAACTGGAGCATGTGATAAGATGCATCCTAAGGGGAATCGAATGTGCTATAACTATAGAGAAAAAGGGGATTATTTTAAAGAGCATTCCAAGCCATGGACTTTTGAGACTAGATGCATTATATATAAGGAGACAAGTCATTATGCATATATATGTCCAAAGAAGATTAGTATGCTAAATTTCCATAGTACTCTTAGTAATCAGTCACAGGTGAATGGGAAGGTACCCGCTATTGTGGAAGGTACGGTTTTATTTAGAAATATGCCAATTAGGATTTTATTTGATTCAGGAGCATCTCATTATTTTATCTTTAAGGAATTGGTTCATAAGTTTAATTTGGATATTGTATACTTAATTGTTAGGAAATCAATTCTATGGTTTCTATGACAACAACTATACAATGGAAATCGAATGTACATGTATATTTATATTTACAGGTATTTGATAAAGTAACATCATCAAAGAGACAAGAACAAGAATCAAAAGAAGTATCAAACGACTACAAGTCAATAGAATTGGAAGAGGGATGACACAGGCACAGAAAAAACAACATGCACACATCCAGACGTCTGGGTACACTAGCCAGACGTTTGATTGATTCCTCTGGTTCGAAACACAAAAAGAATCAGATGTCTGGTTAATAAAATCAGACGTCTAAAAGCATCCGGATATAAAAAATATATGAAAGCCAGACGTCGGTTAATAAACACAGCCGTTTGGTTAATAAACATAGACGTCTGAAATGCAACCAGATACAAAAAATATATGAAGACCAAACGTCTGAAATATTTTCCAGACGTCTAATTTTGAACTCGGCTGTGTAAATTCAAAGAACAACTGTCACATCTGAAACGACACGTTCGCTTCTCTTCACTGCAACTCTTCATCACTATGAGAAGCGACCTTAGAGCACTTACTAACAGTTGCAACTACATAAAGGATCTCTCCACCACTATAAATAGAATCGGGAATTCAAGAGAAGACCTTACCTTACTCACTTACGCTCTTAACTCTTATACTCTGATTTATACCTGATCTCTAAGCAATCAAATACCTATAGTTAACTCTTTCATATATTCAGAACTCCTCATTCAATATTCTATATATATATATATATATATATATATATTATTGAAAGAAATAGTACTTAATAGTCAACATCTGTGTTATTGAACACATTCTTGACAAAGAAACACGGCTATTGTAAGCCTGTTCCTCTGGATCAAGTGAGGGTTAGTTGAAAGGAAATTCCGAAGTGGAGCTTCGGGACTGGACGTAGGACGGGAGGTCCGAACCAGTATGAAATCCTGGTGCCAATTCATTTTTCTCCGATTTTTAAGTACATATATAGTTTTCATGTTATGACAAAATGTAGTTTGAACTTTCTATTCTTTTTTTTATTACTTTAGATATCTTTTTTTATTGATGACCGCTATTCTCTCATGTGAAGGATAATCACGACATTCTTATCTTGAAGTGTGGCGGGTATGATTTTATTTCTACAAGAATATGTTCTAATAGTAGATAGCTTATACTTAAGTCTAATTTTCCATTATTATTATGATTGATATTGTTTTATTAAAGAATCTATTCTACTATATAGATAAAAGTTCGATCGTTGACCGTCTGTATTCTTTTTCTCTCATAATTTCAAGAACAAAATCCTTATTTTGTACTATTATATCTTTTTTCCACATATTTCACATTAAAAGATTACATATTTCCATTAGTCACACTCTTTATCTTAATTATACCTTTACAACTTAATAGTATATCTCTTTCTCTTCTCCACACTTTTCAGTACAATACCTTTTGGAACTTCTTAGTTTATTTTTCATGTTAAGTTTTTCTACATCACATTTCATATTTTTCCATGATTTTCTCTATTTCACATTTTTATCTTCATTTTTATAACACAATTAAAAAAATATTCTTAATCTATATCCAATTAAGAATTCATATTAAATAATTTTCTAATTGATCTTATTATTATTCAATCATAATGAATGTAATTTAATTATGAAATAGTCCTTTATTTTGTATTATCCTCAAATTTTGTATGATTTCATCATTTTCCAACAGCTATGTTTCTACCTATTGTTTTTTAGTACTTTTACGGAAATATGATTTTAAAGTAAAAAAACATTTGTTTACTGGATTGACCCAACACAATTTAAAGGTTTGATCTTCATTTTTTTATTTGTCTGTTTATTTAACTTATAGTTGAATTTGTTGTTTTTCTTTTAGATTTTGGAAATCAGATCTTTTCTTTGAGTTTTATGTTTGAAAAATTTATTTTCAAATTAATTATTTTTGTTTCTATTAATATGAAAATGAATTTAGCTTCCTTCATTTATTTTATATAAGGTTATTAGATTATGAATACATGGATACATAGAATCTTCAATTTTTCTTAAAAATTTGATAAAAATAAGTTTGGATTATTATTTTCATTCTCAAGTTTTATGTCAGATCTGAACTTTTATCTTATATTTATTCGATTACTTTGATTATAAATTTAGTTTCCTTCCTTATTTCACTCAAAATTATTAGATTATCAATGTCTAGGTACCGAAGAATCCCAATTGTTCCAAATAATTCATTAGAGGAAAATTTGATCTATTTTTCTATTCTCAAATACAAGTATATATAAAATCAACTTGGGCGAGAATGATTTATTCAAACAACAAATTTTCATATCATATTTTGAGAGAACATATAAATTTATGTGCAGCACTTTCGTACTTTCTATAGTAATTAAGATTAAAATTTGACTAAAAGTTTAGTTTTAAATATGTGTTTTAAAATTTATTTCTTCTTAAAACTTATATGTAGTCCCGGTCAACCTAAACTTATATTCTAAAATATGATATTATCCATAATAGTCAGCATTAGGTTTATAATATCATTTTATGCTTCCATCAAACTCTTAGTATCTTATGGAATAAATTGGTGATTATATGCGATTCTCGAAAAAACCATCTACCACCATGCTATTTTCAATTTTCTTTGTTTAGAGATGTTATGATATAATCAAAGATGAAAAATATGGATTTATTTAATGTTTATGAGCATACCAACTTTCAATATGAAGGATCACTGAAACTGAAACTGATAATATGAATTAATTATAATCAATTCAGTTTACTTTGAACTAAATTTTATCAAAGGAACCACTATAACAAATTATCTTCAATTTATATTCAATTCAGTGAGAGAATCAATCTAATTAGTCGGGAAATTAATTTTAATGTAACAATCCATATATCATCCATAAAAATTCAAATGCGTTGCAAGTTCCAAATATACGAGAGAACACATAAAGTCGATTGTTATGTACCTTTAACAAATCGGTCTATATCCTAAAAGGTTGTAAGGTATGAACTAAATATATATTATTACGAAAAAAATTGTTGTCTTTAACAAACTTAACATGAGAACAATTAAATGTGAAAAAGATGTGTTTGGAAATAACTAAAAAAAACTAATCAAAATATTGTTTGGATGATAATTGCTTATGCTTTGATGCAATACTACATTTTACACAATTCCTTCTACTTGAAAATTTATATCATTTACTCATTATATTATAAGACTCGATTATCATTTTCATCTTAGATGCATAACAATCATATATGTTATGAATATTATATTGTGTCATACTGGATATACTTATAAAAAATATGACAAGCATGTGTATCAATGCTAGATTAATGCGTTGAATAAAATTATGGCCAATGTCCTACTGAAACAACAAGGAAAACTCATGGTGAATATTAGAAGTCATGATATTATAAAAAGAGTAAAAAAGAATAATTGTCGGTTACATAATTAAAAGAACGTAAAAAAGGTAAACTATGAAATAAGGTATCAAATTTAAATGAAGTTGTGTTTGAATGCACAGCTGGGTGTGAGGGAAAGTTTGTTCATTGAACGAGTGGTATAATATATGTTTTTTATTTAGTTGTCACAGGAAGAATTCAAAAAAATAAAGATGATTATTGATATACATAGTTGATACAAATTTTTGTCTTTGCTATTTTTGAAAAATGGCATAATTTATTTTTCGTTAAATCATGGTTCCTTCAATGAAATGCCATCCAAGGTTTTTTCATATGTATTCATATGCCTTTTTTTGTTATGTTAATATACTATATCAATTTAATTTATTCTACTTGATTTACTTTTTAAGTTATTATATCTGCATGAATGCTTGATGTTACCAAAAAATAGTTTGATTGCCCAGAAAATCAAACTACACAATTGTTATACTTTACATTTGTTTTCCATATCATTTCATCTTAGATGTTTTTGAAAACATCATGTTTCAAAGCTATTATAATTTTATCCAAGCCAAGTAGTAATGGATGACGTTAAAAAGTTTACTAACATAATTTTGGACTATTATTCCTTTAAAAGACACTTGGACCATTCAACATTATAAATTTTCTCTATACAAGATTTGGAATACTTTTATCACACTGATCGTGTACATATTCAAATCTATATGTCAAAAGTACAATAAACCCTTTTGAATCTATGTCTCTTACATTCCAAAATTAATAGGCATGCTTAGTATATAATGCTTATCAAGTTAGGAACACCGACAGTTGATGATAGTATTTGTTACATAAAAATGTTATGCTGTAGAAAAATTACTTGTACTTTGTCTAGATTGTGATTACATTAGCATATATTTGAGCATGTAATGTTTTATACCATTTTTCTAAAACCTCATGTGCATAGCACGAGTTCGTACTGGTTTGAATATTATTACTTCATTATCATAAATAATATACTGTACTAAATATCCCTTACACATGTAAATCCATGCCTTCTCATATTATATGACCATGGGTTTCCTCTATTATCACTCTCTTCTTCAACTTCATCGGCAAACCATTCTTTGGGCAAGTAATTACATATATCTTCGGTTGAGATACATAGCCATTAAGAGGTTGAATATCAAAATTGTACAACATAGCAGCAACCACCAATTATCTCTTGGTCCAACTGCGAAGTTCCAAAAATACCCTTATATATAAACAAATGTTAGGGTTTGAATCCCACAAAATTTTGATACATAAATAAGGTTACAAGTTCAAAACTCTTTTCCGATAAAAAATTATAATTTTATCTTTATATTTTTTAGTTTATTTTTATCAAAACACATAGAGATTTTAAATTTTATGATTTTATAAGAATTTTTTATATTCATTTGCATTGTAGGTGCCATAAAATCTCATTTGAATAAATGCCATACTTTTACTCAAACATGACCTCGGTCCAGAAAGAAATGCAATGAATTTATCATGCCTCATCGTCTTTTTGTCAATAATCCTTTCCAAGTTTAAATTCCAGGCAATTGTTTTCCTATATACCTTTCATCCTCCCCATTGCATATGATGAAATAATCACTTTCATTCCTCTATAAACTTTATGTCCAAGTAGTAATATGTCATTTTTATGGACTGCCCATGGTTGAAAAGTGTAGATGGGTACAGTCGCATTGCCTCACATAGTGCTGCACGTAAGTACATCGATGAGTTTATCTCCTCTGTTGCAAATGCTTCCATTCTCATAGGATAATTTTTTGATTTTATCTTCATTAGCTCCTATGGAATCTTCTTTTCGACCTTGGGGTGAGTGGAAATTCCAAAAGAACCAAGTGGCAGCATATGATATCGTATCTTCACCTGTAGTTATGAAAGAGCGTAGTGTGTCTCTGATGAACTTGTCGCCGAATGTATTATCATCATTTTTATTATCTTTTTTTAGATTTAAATATGGTGTCAAGAGACCAAAAGATCCCCCATATAGGTTGTGTTGATCAACGTCTCTTTTTGAATACATTGGTATATTAAAAAAATTACTACTTTCATTGCCTCTATAATTTTCTTTTCCTATCCGCGGCCACTTTAGAAGCTTCCAGAAGAACAACGGAATATTGTGTCGATAAATCAAGATGTCTTAGAAATACGATTCTACATCATCAAACGGTATGGTACGAAAATTGGCATGAAAATGGCCAGAATCAATACCAAGGAACAAATTGGAAGTTACATTAATGAAAACCTTAAGAACACATCACTAAAATCAATTAGTTGATTGTGCTCCATCAAGCGGTTCACAAGAGGAAGAAGCATATTAGACACCTTCTCTCTAGTGTATTTCTTAAGATACAATCTGAATCTTCCATCACATATGTGCTTGTGCCATTCTTCTCTAAACCATCCAAGATTCTCCACCGGTATTGAATATTACATCTCCTACTCCTCAAATATTTATGCAAAATTGTCACCATTTGAGTAGTTGTAGAATTGCATGGTTTAAATGTAGTCGATGACTTCATAGTTATATGTGAGGATGAAATCTACAATCACGAAAGATGGGCCTTTGAATAGTAAAGTGTGTTTGAATTCTTGAAGAAACAAAGTTGCGTGATCAAGCATATGGCCTTGCGATCATTGATGAATCGTGCCAAAGATCGCCAGTCCCATACAGTCTTGCTAGCATTTTAGTTTTTAAGAACGGTGAGTATGATGAATGTTTCTACTGATAAGAACAAGAACATTAGATTAATCTTAGGAAGAAACAATTGCATATTGTATAGGTAGAAAAGAATTTAGAGCCATTCGCAGTAATAAAATGGTGCGATACTGTTGGTGACACATCTGGTGCCCCAACGTTTGTAACGTACCAATTGGACAGTTTAGCCAGTTGTACTTTCAGGTTCGATGCGTCTGACGCGTCATACCATTTTCCTCCAACAGCTACTTCTTTTCATCTTCCCTCCCCTTATATAATAAACCTTACTCACCATCTTCCCAAACCAACACCAAACAGCCCAACTCCCCTCCCCTCTCATTTTCTACTGGACTACTCGAGCCTTTTTTAGGTATTTTTTCTCATGTTTACGTTTACTTTTTTTCTATCTATAACATATATTTTTCTGAGGTTTCTGCGCTATATTTTGTATTTTTCATTTTTTAACATGACGCAGTCGTCCTCTTGTTTTACTACTGCATCTGCTTCCACCCAGCTTATTGCTTTATGGACACTGAAAAGAGAGGAAGCTTTTATAGATCGATGGGTGGATTTTCTAGAGGATAGAAGGAATTTAGTTGGTGGATTTTATTTGTTGGTGGCAAGCGTATTCATGACTGATTGAACCTTGACTAGTTCCACACACAAGTGAAGAACAAATTAGACAACCTGAAGCGTTACTAGACTGATTGGGACAAACTTGTATAGCTTGATGGAGGGATTTAGGATCAGCAGAATGATTACTTGGATGGTTTCGAAGAGTGATGGAATACTACTACATGAAGACATAAGTCAGAAAAAAAAATTCCCTTTCAAATTCAGAGAGTTTGATCAGCTTTTTGGAGGCTACATAGGAAAGGGCACTTGTAGATATCTGATACCTCCTACTCCACTCACTCAGTCTTTCACTAGTGGTGATACTGATTATTACTCCAATTGTATAGCCAATGACACTGTACCTGCTGAACCTAGATGCAGTAGACATGCCAAGCAGGGCAGCTCAAACGTGCATCGTGTTAGATGGTCGACCGTTCATTCGGAGCGTTTTAGCAAAACCATGCAGCGTTGTTATAGTATACTATCTTATATTATATATGTTGAGCGGTGGGAGCTTATGTTGATTTTTCGCAGTGAATCCACAAATTTGGATATTGTGGAAATGTTGACTGATGCAGAAGTAGAGTGCGATTTATGATGTACAAGGTAATTATATTGTGTCATCGTCTTTGGTAGTTTTACTTTATTTTTTTTGTGTATTTGGATTTAAAATTTTACAAGTTTGTTTTAATGAAATATCGTGATTTATTTTTTATATTTTCAATTTTAAAACACAAATTACATAATTAAAATAGATAATTAGTTAACTATAAATCAATTAAATCGAAAATCATAATTTAAATACTCCATTGAAATATTCCACTCAAATATCCTACTCAAATGTCCTGCTCAAATGCCCCTTTACCATTCGTCGAGAACACATAGGGTGGGTTTGCAACAAATGGAAATAGGTACTTGAGCGAGGCATTTGAGCATGCCATTTGAGCGGGGAAGTTGATTGAACAGGGTATGCGTTTGGGGCTACAAACAGAGAATTTGAGCAGGGTATTAAAGTTGTGATTTTTAATATAATAGACTTATAATTTATTAATTATTATTTTTATTATGTAATATGAGTTTAATAATTGAAAATAAGAAAAATTAAATTACTTGATTTTTCATTAAAACAAACTAAATATTTTATATTCAAATACATGTAAAAAAAACTGTAGACGACAACTACGGAATACAGTCAACTAGTACATCATAAATCCTTGTACCTCATCACCATGTAACATTTCTACCACATCCAAGGTTGTGGAATCTTCGTGAAAAATATGAATAATCTCCTGCCATTGAACTGGTAAAAGAATAGACAATGTAGAATGACAATGTTGGACGACATTAGTGAAATGTTCCATCTGAATGAACGACCGTCCAACGACAGGCCTGCTCAAGCTGCCATGCTCAGTCTGTCTACTCTGTCTGGACTGAATAGGTATAGTGTCACCAACCATCCAACTGAAGTACAAATCTACATCGGCAGTAGTGAAAGACTGAACCAGTGGAGTAGAAGGTATCGAATAATTGCAAGTGCCTTTTACTATGCAGCCTCCAAATAGCTGATCCAACTCATTGAATTTGATGAAGGAATATTTTTCGAATCTCTTATATCTTCTTGCTGTGGTGTTCCGCCACTCCTCAAAACTGTCTAACTGATCGTTCTCTTGATCCCACATCCTTCATTCAATTTGCAAAAGTTTATCCCAAATAGTCCAAGAGTGCTTCAGGTTATTCCATTGTTCTTTATTTGTGTGTGGGACTAGTCTGTAGAATATAATAGCCTATAATTTTTGTTTGATGACAGTAAACATTCATATATCTATGTATATATATATATATATATATATTCGTTTAAATATATTTGTTGTTGTGCAATTTTGTTTTTTACAAAATTAAACAAATATTTATTGAATCAAATAAATAACTCAAAATTCATATTTAAACAAATATTTTATTCAAATAAAATTTTTGTTACAAATTTGAGCTCTCACTACATTACTAATTTTCAATTACAATACAATTTTCAATTTTCACCTCACTATAGATATTCACTCATTACTCGTATTTAATCTTCAATTCTGCTCCAACCTGTGCCCAGCTTCTGAACTATTTGAAAAATAAACACCTACGCAGTCAAATTAAAAACGAAATATTTTGCAGTACACAAAGAAGTGTGTGTTTGAAAACATTATTTTCCTCGGTTATCAGGGTTGTCGTCATCATTATTTTAATTCATATTACACCAACAACTTGTGACATGCACAGTATATCACTATACATGCTACAAGGTCGTGCACACATATATACACTTGCTTGTTAAAATTGCAAGAACAGGTGAGCACCAGGTAAAACCCAAACAAAAACTGGATTCAACTCAATGTACAAACGCCGATGTCATAGGAGCATGCAAATAAATGTACACATGGTCAGTCCAGACTCATGTGCACCAAAGCAGACCTACGAAGACTCAACCAACATACACAAATGCATTCAGACTTCAAATGCCAAACTCAAGTATGCAAGACTAATAAGACCAGGCCAATGCAATCAGGCAAAACAAATTGAACCAGACTTCAAGACCACATGATCAACATAAATGCAAATCCATACCACAATGTACAAAGCCATATCATTCAAGCTCAATTGAAAAAGACTTCAATGGTTTCAGATTACAGCAGCATCAGTGCAGACCCATGAAATATCAATGTCCACAAGAAAACACAAAACCAGACATGTATAAAGGATAACGTAAGTATGAGCAAGCAGTTCATATATATACATACACACGCGCGCGCATATATATATATATATGTGTGTGTGTGTGTGTGTGTGTGTGTGTGTGTGCGCGTGTGTATTGGCAACCAAACTAGGAAATGTGCTCATATATACATGTATATACATATGCAACTGAGAATACATAATCAAAATGCAAAGCCATCAAGTAAGAGCATCAACCAGCATACATATGTACATGTCTATACACACATGTATATATGTGTATATAGTGGCAAAGCAATCAACAGAAGAGACATCAATGCCTTGGAACTGGACATGGAGCTTGACCAGAAAGTAGCACAAAATGTATAGCCAGAGAATACAAGTGCACCACACACAAACATATTAGAATACATAACATGATCAATTGTTCAAGAATTTGATAAATTATCATTTAGCAGTTTGAATAAAGTCGCAGGGGTTATACCATCAAAGTCGTGGGTCATTATTCAAATTCAAATGGACAAACAAAACTCTGTTGAAGTGTTTTAAAACAATCAAATATTGTAAGTAGCGGTTAGAAAAGGTAAAGAGAATTCGAATCTCTAAATGACACAGAGTGTATCATGATGAAATTTATATCAGAAATATATCTGAAATTCAAATGCAAGCCGTAAGCAAACAATAAAAAGGTCAAGGCAGTGAAAAAAAGGAGAAGATTCGAATTCATTAGAAAAGTTCAAATTCAGGGAGCAACGGGTATACACTGAACAAATCAAAAATCATCTCATCGTTCAAGTGAATTGAATGGCCAAGCATAGTATTTGAAGAATTCAAATCGAAAGATACGAACGAAAATATAGGGTTTTCATCCCTATTTAACCAATCTAATCGTTGGCAAATTACTCATTCGAGTTTGGGTTCAAGCAAAACAGAGAGCATACTTCGAACAAATAAAAAAAATCCAAAAAATCAAATCATTGAAATCAAGCAATAATCAAAATTGTAAAAGGGGCAAAATCACTATACCACTTTCATACCAATCAAGCTCGACACAATTGAAGCAACCGCGAACTATCAAGGCCAGCGAATCGATTGACGAAGCCAATCATGTGAAAGCATATTTCCATCGATCAATTTCCAAGTGGTGCTTCAATTTTTGAAAACCTTAATTCCATATTATAAGAGAAACAAGGCGGCCGAAGATATTACTCGAATAAATGAAGACAGTTTCTTAATTATTCTTAGGCCATATTCTTTTTTATTGGGCTATAATTTTTTAAAATAGAGTTTTTTTTATTTTATTTATTTATAATTTTCTTTCAAAATTTGAGTCAAACTCTAGTTGTATAACTAGGTATGAACTACGGTTTTGTAGTTCGTGAATTCGCAACTCAGTGGCTGAGCTGTTGTAGGGTTTTGAGCTTAGAGTTAGGTTATTCAAGTTAGCGGGTGTCGCAAGTTTATGTGTGTTTGTAAGCGTCTGACTACTTAATTTCTAGTAGAAACCTTAGGGGCAGCACGTAGGCAAGTTTTTGCCTAAGCTGGGTTAATATGTGTGATTTTTACCGCATTACTTTCTATTACTATTTTTATTTGCGCATTAATTTTGTATCACCCTACTCACCGCCCCCGCCCCCTCTAGGGTGAAAAAATCCTATAAGTGGTATCAGAGCTAGGAACAAAAACCATTTGTTTTGTTTTAAAATTTTGATTTTTTTTAAAATAGCTTCTTTTAATAATGCTTTTGCTAAAGGTCAATCCATAGCTAGATCACCCATGTTCAATGATGAATATGCATATTGGAAAAATAGAATTAAACTTTTTTTGAAAATCATATATGCTTGGAATATTATTGGAACAGGATATAGGACACCAACAATAATGGTAGATAATCAAGAAGTTGAAAAGCCTATGAATCAATGGAAAATCTTGAAAATAAACTACAAACTGCTAACACCAAAGCTGTGAACTCTATTATTTGCTCATTAGATCATATTGAATTTAACCATGTCTCACATTATTTAACTACGCAGGAAATCTGGCACACGCGTGAAGTGACTCATGAAGGAGCCTTCCAAGTCAAAGAATCTCGCCTTGCCATGCCTAATAGCAAGTACAATGAATATAATGATGAAAGCACTAGTGATGAGAATGAAAAAGAAAATCTGTGCTTTTCAAGAGAAAAAATGAGAGCGATGATGATGAGCCAATCAAGGGGTGTTGGCAGGCTAAGGAATAGCAAAAATGGTACCTAGATTCTGGTTGTTCCAGGCACATGATGGACGACAAATCAAAGTTCCTTAGCTTAGAGAAGCACAAAGGTGGCAGACTAACACTGGGCAACAACGATAAATGAAAAATTATCTATAATGGTAAAGTAGATAACCATACGTTTACCTTAAACGATGTATTATATGTTGAAAATCTACACCATAATCTGATTTCAATCAGCCAGTTATGTGATAAGGGAATGAATGTTGTTTTTGATACTAATTTATCCAAAATTGTTGACCAAACATCAAAAGAAACATTACTTTCAGGTACGAAGAATAGTAATATATATTCTCTATCTTTTGATGATCTCACTCTTTCAAAATGTTTGGTAGTTAAAAATGTAGAAGTAAACTTATGGCACAGACGATTACGACATTAAAGGTTTGGTAAGAGTTTTACCATCTCATGATTTCAAAACAGAAACTCTATGTAAAGCATGTATTATGGGAAAACTTAAAAAATCATCCATTCATGCCAAGGAAACTGAAGTACTTATAGAGATCATGAACTAATTCATATGGATCAGTTTGGACCTAATGATATTGCAAGTTTACATGGTAAGAGATATGGTGCATGATTACTCTAGATACACGTGGGTATACTTCTTAGCTAAAAAATTAGAAACTTTCTCATACTTCGCTAAATTCACAAAATTAGTTCAAAATGAAAAAGGAGTTTCTATTATTTCGCTAAGAAGTGATCATGGTGGAGAATTTGAAAATTTTTGTGATGAAAATGGATTTAAACATGAATTTTATGCCCCACGTGCTCCACAACAAAATGGTGTAGTCGAGAGAATGAGTCGAACCTTACAAGAGCTAGCTAGATCTATGATAAATAAGTATGAACAACCTTTGTTCTTTTGGGCAGAGGCAGTAAATACAGCTCGTTATGTAATGAATAAAGTCATGATTAGGCCGATTCTAAAGAAAACACCATATGAGCTACGGTTCAACAAAAAGCCAAACATTGCATATTTCAAAGTTTTTAGTTGTCTGTGTTTTATTCTGAATATAAGTGATCAACTGGGAAAATTTGAACCAAAAGCTGATAAAGGCATGTTCATGGGATACTCGTCCAGAAGCAAAGCTTATAGAAAATACAACAAAAGGACGAGAACAATCGTGGATTCAATCAAGGTGAAATTTGATGATGGCATTGATGATCAAAGAAAGGAAACAATTAAAAGCAATGTTGAAGAGGAGAACGAAAAGGTTGAAAGTGAAAATTGAAAAGAAACTACAACTGCGGAAGGAAGTCCAAAGAAATCTGGAACCAAAGAAATTGAAATTCAAAGCAGCTCATCCTCCAAAATTGGTAATAGGTAATCCTACTACAGGTATCCAAACTCGTTCCTCCTTTAGAAATTTATGTGATTTGTATCTATACAGTGGATTTATTTCAGAAATTGAACCTAAGGCATAGATATAGCTCTAAATGATGAGAGTTGGTTTATGGCTATGCAAGAAGAGCTAAATCAATTTGAGCGAAATGATGTTTGGACTCTAGCACCTAGACCTAATGATTATCCAGTTTTAGGAAACAAAATGGATTTCTAAAAATAAATTTGATGAATCTAGGAATGTGATTAGGAATAAATCTAGGTTATTTGCTAAAGGTTATAATCAAATTGAAGGAATAGATTTTGGTGAAACTTTTACACAGGTAGCAAGACTAGAATCAAGTAGAATCTTGTTAGCTTTTGCTTGTTATAAAGGATTTAAACCAAGACAAATGGATATGTTCTTTTCTTAATGGAATTTTGAAAGAAGATGTATTTGTTGAACAACCTGAATATTTTGAAAGTCATGAATACTCTAACCATGTATATAAACTTAAGAAAGCACTATATGGATTAAAACAAGCCACTAGGGCTTGATATGAATGTCTTAGCACCAATCTCCTTGAAAATGGGTTCAACATAGGCTGCGCAGACACCACATTATTTCTATTACACGAAAATGATGATCTTTTGATTATTCAAATATAGGTTGATGACATTATCTATGGTGTCACTAACAACCTGTTGCATGAGAAATTTTAAAAAGTCATGCAAGAAAAGTTTGAAATGAGCTTGGTGGGAAAGTTGAAATTCTTTTTAGGATTTCAAATCAAACAAAGTGATAAAGGTACATTCATCCCTCAAACGAAATGTATCAGAGAACTTGTCAACAAATTTGGATTGAAAGATGCTAAACCTGCAAAAATTCTCATGAGCACAATAATTAAACTTGACAATGATGAAAAAGGTAAGGTAGTCAATCAAAAGAAATATCAAGGTATGATTGGATCACTTCTTTATCTTACTGCTTCTAGACCTGACATTATGTTCATTATTTGTTTATGTGCATGGTTTCAATCAAATCCAAAAGAATCCCACTTAAAGCTATAAAAAGGATTATAAGATATTTGTTGCACACCCCATAGTTTGGTCTATGGTATCCAACTAAGGATAACTTTGAGTTAAAAGGGTATTCATATGCGGATTATGTTGGTAGTCTAGTTGATAGAAAAAATACCAATGGAACGTGTTCTATGTTGGGACATTCATTAGTTGCATGGCCAAGTCAAAAACAAAATTGCATTGCATTATCTACCACTGAAGCGGAGTATATTGCTCTAAGCGGTTGCTTTGCTCAAATTTTATGGATGATACAAACTTTGCAAGACTATGGTCTAAATTTTAAACAAGTCCCACTTATATGTGATAGCAAAAGTGCAGTTAATCTCACAAATAATCTTGTACATCTTTCTCGCGCCAAGCATATAAATGTCAGACATCATTTCAGTAGAGATCATATTTCCAAAGAAAATAGCTGCATAAATTTCATTTCAGCTAATTCTCAGTTGGAAAATATTTTTATAAAACGCCTTCCAGAAAAAAGTTTTTGTAGACTTTGTCTCTCTTTAGGCATATTAGAAATGCGATTTTATATTATTGGATTTGATCTTAAATGCCTACATTAACTAATTTTATTCCCTATTGATTATTGAATAGATAAACAGTTACTGAAAAAGTGAAGAGTGGTGATATTAATCATACATTATAACGTTAGACGGTATATTTGGTAAATTTCTTTAAAAAATTAAACAAAATTTGTAATAACTTTTGTTCGTAAAAATTCCATGACTATCTCTATTTCTATCATATTTCTAACGACCATCATTCATCAAAATCCAATATAGTATGTCAAAGGTGGTATTTAAACAGGAAATTATTATTTTTTCATTAATTAGCAATAAAATCATTCAAAAGTACTCACTCTCGTTTAAAGTCCTCACAGTTATGCGTGGGTGAAGTACTTGTAATCTTTGATTATGTGCTTTTATGCTCATTTAAAAGTCCTCACGGTTATGCATATATGGAAGGCATATTAAAATTGAATAAAATAAGCGATTTTATTCTATCCCTATTTAAAAGTCCTCACGGTTATGCGTGGTTAGAATATGCTTGAAATTCAGTTTTTAATAAAAATTGGGAATACTGCTAATCTTATTTAAAAGTCCTAGCAGTTATGCATGGTTAGTAAGTATTCAAATTCCTGTCATAAATATACCACAAATGGACATGACTATATGATTTTCTATGTCGACATCACCCCCGTCACCCTAAGGTGGAATATGCACCTAACAAAGTATTTATGATATTCGTTTGATTTTTTATTGAAATTTAATATTTATACTCAATTAGGTATTAGTGTGTATTAATGTCTATCACTTTATCTCTATTTTCTTCACTATTACTCTTTTTTTTGATAACAAAAGGGGGAGAGAGGTTAAGATTTTGGAAAATAAGTTCAATTTTTATTTTCACATTCATCATTTAGGTTCATTGCATTGTTTATTGTTTTTTATTTGCATATTTTTATTTTATTTACATGCATATGTGAAGGAGGAGCCTTGTTGTAGGAGGATAATTCATCAAAACCAAATACATTTAATACAGTCAAAATCATAATATATGTTTGTTATCATCAAACGGCGGATATTGTAGAATGCAATAGCATATGATTTTTGTTTGATGATAATAAACATATATATTCGTTTAAATATATTTGTTGCTGTACTATTTTATTTTTTACATAATTAAATAAATATTTATTAAATAAGATAATAACTCAGAATTCATATTTAATCAAATATTTTATTCAAACAAATATTTTATTACAAATTCAAATAGTACAAATTTGAGCTCTTACTACATTTATACATTTTCAATTACAATACAATTTCAGTTACAATACAATTTACAATTTTCACCTCACTCCATATACTCACTCGTCACTCGTATTTAATCTTCAACTTTGCTCTAGCCTGTGTCCAGCATTTGAACAATCTGAAAAATAAATACTGACGCGGTAAATTGAAAAGAAATATTTTGCAGTGCACAAATAAGCGTATGTTTGAAAATATTATTTGCCTCGGTTATTTGGGTCGTTCGTCATCATTTCTTTTAATTCATCTTACACGAATAACTTATGACATGCACAGTGTATCACTGTACACACCACAAGGTCATGCACACCGTTGTGCACTTGCTTGTTAAAATTATAGGGACAGATGAGCAAGGTCAAACCCAAGAAAAAACTGGATTCAACTCGATGTACAATTGCCGAAGTCATAGGAGCATGCAAACAAATGTACAGATGGTCAGCCCAGACCTATGTGCACCAAACTAGACCTATGAAGACTCAACCAACATACACAAATGCATTTAGACTTCTAATGCTAAACTCAAGTATGCAATACAAATAAGACCAAGCCAGTGCAATCAGAAAAAACAAATTGAACCAGACTTCAAGACCACAAGATCAACATAAACACAAATCCACACCAGCAATGTACAAAGCCATACATTCAAGCCCAATTGAAAAAGAATTCAATTATTTCGAACTACAGCAAAATCAGTGCAGACCCATGAAATATCATTGTCCACATGAAAACACAAAACCAGATATGTACAAAGGATAATGCAAGTATGAGCAAGCAGTTCACATATATATATAGTGGAAACCAAACCAAGAAATGTGCTCATATATACATGTATTTACATATGCAATTGAGAATATGAAATCAAAATGCAAAGCCATCAAGTAAGAGTATCAACCGGGATACATATATACATGTCTATAGACATGTATATATGTGTATATAGTGGCAAAGCAATCAACAGAAGAGACATCAATGCATTGGAACTGGACATGGAGCTTGGCCAGAAACTAGCATAGAATGTATAGCCAGGAAATACAAGTGCACTACACACAAACATATTAGAATACATAATATGATCAAGTGCTCAAGAATTCGATAATTTATCATTAGCAGTTTGAATAAAGTCGTAGGAGTTATACCATCAAATTAGTGGGTCATTGTTCAAAGTCAAATGGTCAAACAAAACTTTGTTGAAGTGTTTTAAAATAATTGTTATTGTAAGTAGCGGTTGGAACAAGTCAAGAGAATTCGAGTCTCAAAAAATGACACAGAGGTATCATGGTGAAATTTATATCAGAAATATATCTAAAATTCAATTGCAAGCCGTAAGTAAACAATGAACAGGTCAAGGAAGCGGAAAAAGAGGAGCAGATCGAATTCATCAGAAAAGTTCAAATTCAGGGAGCAACGTATACACTGAACAAGTCAAAAATCATCACATTGTTCAAGCAAGAATTGGATGTCCAAGCAAAGTATTTAAAGAATTCAAAACAAATGAATGAAAATATAGGGTATTTATCCCTATTTAACCCAATCTCATCATCGACAAATTACTCATTTGAGTTTGAGTTCAAGCAAAAAAGAGAGCATACTTCAAACAAATAAAACCAAATCCAAAAACTCGAATCACCGAAGTCGAGCAATAATCAAAATCGAAAATGGGGCAAAATCACATACCACTTTCATACTGGTCAAGCTCGACACAATTGAAGCAGCCGCGAAATATCAAGGCCAGCAAATCGATTGACGAAGCCAATCAAGTGAAAGCATATTTAAATCGATCGATTTCCAAGCAGTGACTTCAATTTTCGAAAATCCTAATTCCATATTATAAGAGAAACAAGGCAGCCGAAGATATTACTCGAATAAATAAAGACAGTTTCTTAATTATTCTTGGGCCGTATTCTTTTTTATTGGGCTACAATTTTTTAAATAGGGTTTTGTTTTGTTTATTTTTGTAATTTCCTTTTTAAAATTTGAGTCAAACTCTAGTTTTTTAACTAGATACGAACTACGGTTTTGTAGTTCAAGAATTCGCAACTCAGCGGCTGAGTTATGGTTGGGTTTTGAGCTTCGAGTTAGTTTAGTCAAGTTAGCGGGTGTCGAAAGTTTACGTGTGTTTGTAAGCATTTAACAACTTAATTTCTAGTCCAAACATTTGGGGCAACACATAGGTAGGGTTTTGCCGAAGTTGGGTAAATCTGTGTGTGGTTTTTACTGTGTTACTTTCTGTTATTATTTTTATTTCCACGTTAGTTATTGTATCACCCTATTCACCCTTCCTCTAGGGTGAAAATGATCCTACATAGTCAAGGTTCAACCTGTCGTTGAATGCGGCCGCCATGGATGCATAAAACCCACTGACTGAAATCATAACAAAAACCGATTGGAGGAAATCCAATTCGTCGTGAATAAAAATAACCAGGACTTGGTTAAGCAACAACACTGCATTTTTAAGGGTAACACTTGAGTAAACAAGGCTAGGCAATGGAAACGCATGAGGCATCCATCCTCTCTGAACATGGCGTATTCCGATGTTAAGAAACAATGAGAAAAACAGCCACGTCGGGTTGAAAGGGATCTGCTCGACTATACAGAATCGAATGAATGATTCAATCCTAACCAACTTGACTTTAACATTGCCTAAAGACAGACAGAACAAAGAAAATACTTCTAGAATCCAATCATCAAAGTGCAAATTTTCAAAGACAAAACTAGTGCCTACCAGGTTAAAAACTTTTCCAATTGTCATTCGGCGGGAAAAATCGATTCCAACCTCCTTAGTGTAGGTTTTGCCCTGACAATGCTAAGGTCATTTCTCATTTCCTAAGAATCGGTGTTGCCCCGGCAATGTCGAGAAACTTTCTATACCCTAAGTATCGGGGTTTTCTAGGCAACGTCGGTAAACCCTTTATTTCCTAAGTACCGACATTGCCCCAGCAATGACGAAAATTTTTCTATTCACTATGTACCGGTGTTGCCTTGGAAACGCCGGAAAACTTTAATCTATAGGTTTGATGAGAAAGCACTCATCGTTGTAAACCATCAATGCACTTGTCTCCAGGGATAGAAGTTGGTCCTTAACTGAGATTCTACCCTTGTCTTCAGCAAACCACCATTGCGCGAAAATGGTCAACTACAAGAAGACATAACCTTTCATAGGTTAGCCGGATGGTTTAAACTTTCATCATAGGAATCAGCCAATGCATAGGAATAAAGTAGCACCGAAGGGAAATCCTAGGATTGAATTACTCATGCGCTAATTTCTAAGGATAAAAGCTAGTGCACAACCGAATTTCCTAAATTCAATTCAAATAGAATTTAGATACGGCCAAAAGATAGGCAGCCTCGAGGAAATGTTGCTTAGGGCCAAGCAGCTTGGTTATCAATTCCCAAAGATAGGAATTGGTGTATGAACAGAACTTCCATAACGACAGCAATCAAGCAAAACATGCACAACTAAAGACGTGTAGTGACAATCATGGAAGGTTGGAACTAAAACCATCGTACTTCCTCAATCCTAGAATAGGATTGATAGCCAGACTAGGGGTAATCGAATCATTGTCCCAAACCACTCCATCTCTCGCAATCGCCCAAATACTGGCGTTCAAAATAGCTAGTCCCTCGATCAGGAATAGAAATACAAATACTTGGCCGAAAGAAATGTTGCAAAGTCCAAACATAAATAACTGCGAGGTTGGTTAGATAACGGTTCTGTATCACAGAACAGATCATTCTGGCAACAAAATTGCCAACAGAGGAAATAAAGGATTTAATATTCATCAACCGTCGCTCACAGTCTAGTAATTACTTACGGTCTAACTAGATCATTTGGTTCCAACTTGCAGGAATATGCCATTAATCGAAGTTTAGTAATGCTAAGAAGAAACCACCAGAACAAAACAATCGATACTTCGGCTTTTGGAAATAGAAGCCAGAGTTTGATTGAATCTTCGGCCCTACCTTCAGGAATCTCATGCTATCTGAAGGTTCACAACATCAAGGAAAATTCGATAGAGTTGAGTAATCCGTGCACGAGTTTCTACAGATAGAAACTGATACCTGATTGGGGTCTCAACACAAGACTTGGAAGAATTCACTCTAGCAAAAGATGATGACAATGTGTTTTTACAGCACATGTACAAAAAATGACATTGGATTATGATATCAACTTAGAGGAACTCAATTACAGTCAAGAAACTGACATCGTTGAAAAAAAATCAAAGCTTGGAATCAAGCAGCAAAATCCCTAGTTCACGAAGATAAGAGCTATCCTGTCAATCAAACTGGGGTAATCGAACGTATTTCTTAAGAGACCTAGTCTCCTGAAAACATATAGACCTAGTATTAAGATAAATCAACCCTATGGACTAGGGAAAATAGACCAACAGTTTGTTGAAACGAACTCAATTGAGCATAAGGAGGGATTAGCTGCAGAACTGTCTAGACCAAGCAACCTCATATTTCTGATCAAAGCTATGGAATAGAATACGATCAAATGACCGTAGAAATATTACTTAGATGTATAGAATTACAGTAAACAAGTACGTTGCATATGAACAAAATAGGTGCAACGGTGAGAAAAAGCAATGCTCGAAATCAAGCAATTAAAGCAATAGTCTTCGGAGATAGAGGCTGGTGTGCAGGTTGAATTTTGAAAAATGCAAAGGAAGGATAATCGCAATCGAACAAGTCATGCACTAGTTTTCGAAGACTAAAATTGTGCCTAATCGAACTCCAACTACAACAACACAAGGGCAGTCGTGCCTTGCGGTTTAAACTGTAATAAATTATCCCAGTATGATAAGAATAATAAGCGAAGCCTAGTTACGAAGAACCCAACTTATAGAGTGGTAGAAGTCCCTCCGTCAGACTAAAGATTGGATGACCGAAAAGTCATTTTCAACAAGAAAACTTAGCATTCGACCCTATCGGATATGTTTTACTTCAAATAATATCCTCGTATAATCAACGTTCGAAATCCAAGAGAAGTCGGTGTATGTTCACTAGCCGAGTTCTGAGCATTGACCAGGACAGATGTTGTGTGTTATCTACATAAGAAGAGTCCATTATCGAATACTTCAAATGAACAATCTAGTATAGATAGCTTTCTTACATTTAAAAATGATCCATATCGTCCTTTCAAATTATCTTTTCCACACTTACCCATTACCGATCAATGATTGTAATGGAACTGTTGTCCGAAGCGATGTAGGAAGCTTTTCCTTTCAGGTTCACTGGAGTACAAAAAAGGGAAGAGCGATATGATTGAATCATCCACTGTATCTGATTTTGAAACAAACCATCGCATAAGAATTCAAAGCGGCGATAGGAACTAACCAAGTCCTTGAAAAGCAACTATTGAAGATAAAGAGCAAGACTTCGCTCCATAATAGTGTGCAACTGTTCAAGACAAAACTTAGCTTCACCACCGATCGAGTTAAAATTATAAGGTCAACTCTAAACCAACGTTATGCACCCAATTACCGACCTAAATCCTTTTGTAAACTACGGAGCAAAGTTTGCATCGTCAGTATTAGGAATTGAAATTCAGATCAAAATCAAAAAACAAATGGTTATTAGAATTCGGTCAATTGAAAACAAAATCTTGAGATAGACTCTGACGATTCACTGAAATTCACAGAATATTAATCTGAAACTTGTCTTATTCCAAAGCACAATTTGTTTCCAGTGAAAGCATATTCTGGAGGGAAAATGTTAATTGGGTTTTTAACCCAGCAGAATTTAACAGCAATTAGAGCATCCAGACTAAGCCGGAATGACTTGAAACTTGAACAAGGCATCTAAAAGAACAAGCTAATGGAACTTAAGAGAACAAGCCAAAAATTCACTAAGTAGATGGATCGATGGCGATCCATCATCCATGGATCGCTAGCGATTCAAAAGAAAGCATTATGAGTTGTCAAAGCCTCTTGCATCATGATCTATTACCTACAACATAAACAGGATCTTATGGGCTGGCTGCTAAAACTTTACCGAAACTATTATTCACTCTTCTCCTCCCACATAACAGTCATCTAAAAGATTCATTGTGATTCTCCAGTGAACTCCAACACTCGTGACTTGATCTAACTTACAAGATCCAATCAAATTATAATCAGATTCAACTTGTAATTGGAGTCAATCAATAAAAAAAGTTATAAAGTGGACGTAGGCTTCGTTAACAGCTAAACCACTATAAAAACCTCTTGCCTCTTTACTTTACCTACGAGTTATTATTCCCTGTCTTTATTTTATTTGCCTTGATATACAGGGCTGATGTTTTCACACTCAATGCAAGGTGTTGATCCATTTTTGGGTTAACAACTTATCAATTAAAATATATAAGAAAACTAAATTGAAGATTGACAAATAGAAATATAATATATACTTACTAATAAATGCTTCTTGCATGTTAATTTTTCAATACCCATGCAAGTGCCTAATTTTTCAACTACTAAATACATTTGTAATATGATCGCTTAAGAGTTTATTTTGTCGAGACCATATATTGCATTCTATGGGTTTTGAACTCTATAAGAAATAAAAGAATATGGATATTTGATCCGTATACTACCGCGTATAAGTGTTATATAGGGAATGGTTATAGTTCGTAATGTACAATACTTCGATGAAGTTAATTCATTCAAAATAAGTCAATAAATAGTACTATGAGATCGAGTATTTAATTTTATTGATTACAAAAGGATTGTACTGTGTTAAAAGTAAAATAGACCAAAATTACAAGAAAGGTCCAAGAATTCGATCACTGAAATGTTAATTTGCTTAGTTTATATAAGATGCATCATATTTCATGTCCTTGAATGTTAAGGATGAATACATGCATCTTTGTAAAGAGTTTTTTATGATGTTGTAGTAAAGGTTTCCTTTTGAATGGTTTGACCATTTAGAAGGAAAAACGAATGTACAGAAGTAGATGTTATTTAAGGTACAGTATGAAGAAAGTGAATAGTCATTTCTACTTGATAAAAAACATCGAAAACGAGAACTGCAATAATAATAATTGATATTTAATATTGGAATGAGAAATACAATTTCTACTCCAAAATGTATTTTCATATATAAAATTGTTTTCTATCAGATATATTTCTTTGATTTCAAGATATTTGATCAAAGAACTCTCCCCTGTAACCTAGTTGCAGTATGCTATCCACATTAAGTGAATGGTGAACCTTCGAATTTAGTGCACTATTGTAGTAATGGCGAAAATAGTGGGAACATACCATATAGCACTTACTGGTTGCATCATGTTACAAAAATTATCTGTGTAAAACATACCGAACATTATTTATGAAATAAATGACTATTTTTCAATATTGACTGAAAATAGACATGGCTATATTTCAATGTGAATATTATGAATATTCATTATGAAATAAAACTGTAGTGAGGTATTTGTTTTCACAACAAAAGTGAAGCATTGAAAATACTGAAGTATCTAACATTATTTACAATTATTTATATATGATATATAGTTAGGTGACGATTCTTATATGTATTGATGTAATCACGTACTAGATTGGTCATATGTATATATCGTTTAATAAAAAAGTCATATATAGGTTAAATATGCAAAGCTGAATAATTTTATTTATAATAATAATTATTTATTAATAAATAAATATATATATATATATATATCATTTAATTATACTTATATGGTTTGTATCTAATTATAGCATCATTTCATGCTAATAATTAACATGTATTTTATAAATGTATATTTACAATAATTATAATTTTTGGTTGTTGTAAAGTATTTTTGGTAATTATTTACTATTATTTAATATTATTTAAATCAATATACTATATAGATAATTTATATAAAAGAAAATATATTTAGAAAGCTAACCTATAAATTTCCAAAAATTATTTTATCATAAATCATAGCTAGAAAATGAGAATTAAAAAATCATTTTCCTTTTAGAAATTACTATTATATACGGCTGAAAATAGTTAATCAATAAAAAATAAATTTTAGCCGAGAAAATTATGGACAAAAATTTCAAACCTCACGATATCATGATAGATTTTTTGAAAATTTAAAATCTAAATAATATGTTATGAAAAAAATATTAATATTTTATTGTTTTTCGACTAATTATCAATTTATATATATATATATAAATGTAATAAAAATTTTAACAAAATTTTACTATGCTATGCATATGATTTGGAAGTGTTTAAAATAAAAAATTATCTAATTTTTTTAATTAATATATATATCTATGTATTTAGATATTATAAATATGCTTATGAATATATATATATATATATGTATGTATGTATATGTATGTATGCATTTAATAAAAATATATTATTTTTTCATTCTGATATATATATATATATTATTTCATAATTTGAAATTTTTATATATTATGTGTGTGTGTGTATTTATTATTTTAATATTTATTACAATAATACATATATATATTATTAATATTTTACGTGTATACATAAGTTATTTATATGTTTAAATATTTTCATTCTCGTAAAATTATTTAAATAAAATCAACATATACATACATATATGTATGTATATGTGTGTGTGTAGTTTTATTAATATTCATATAAATAACAAGTTTGAGTACATACATATATTTGGTCAACATATAATATATATCGGATGAGCCAACATGTCTGTTGCGATATAAAACCCAACATCTATATACGGGCATGTATACCTTGCACGGGTTATTATATTATACATACACACATACATATATGCATATGATACATATGTGTACATTATATAAAATTATAAATTAATAAAACTCTATGTAATTTATATATTTAAATAAAGTAAGAGATTTTATTTAAATAAAATTTAGAAATGTTCTAAATGAATTAGACCCCATAGGTCCAATAGGGTAAAAAAAATTCTGAAACTCGCTCATAACTTCCGCCACGGGCTGGTCCAATTCTAACAGTGTGCTCATCGTTATATACAATTAATTAAAATTAAACTAAACTAATTTTAAATAGTTTGTAATAATATGAAGAAATTTTAGAAGGAAAATTAAAAAATATTCTACATAAATTTAGACTACATAGGCCCAGTAAAGATCTAAAATGGAACCTTTTTTCCTCAAAATTCACTCATTTCTTCCGCTGTGGGCTGGCCCAGTTCCTTTACACCCTTCATCGGTCATATTGCGTATGAAATATGGGTTAGATATATTAGACAGTTTGAGTGATTTCCTTGTTCTATGTATTTCTATGCATTGTATTTGTTCTACATATTATATGGATTAGATTTGTTCTATGAGTTAGTTATAGTAGACAGTTATATCAACAGATTCATACGTAAAATAGACAAGCATGGATTAGCACACATGTAAACATACAAAACATAAGCATAGATGGGCAAACATAGACATACATTAAGATATGTCAACGGGGATAAATTTTAGATATCGGCTTTGCCAACGACCATTGTGAAATTCCATTGATCTTAGCCTATTGTGAAGCTTTACTGTTTCTTGTTCAAAGTTTGGTGGCATATTCTACGGCTTATCGAGGGAATGGATCATCAATCCATTTTCATAACCCATAACCGTTTGGAAAGTTAGAGCATCTATAGTGGTGTTGTCCAATATCATTTCCACTTCTTATGATGGAATATGTAGTCGTAAGTCCATAAACAAAAAAGATCGAAGGAAAGTCAACCTATGGTTCTCTTTCAGTCCGTTGATTATGGAGTTCCTGTTCTCTTTGCCAACTTCTACATGGATTCTATGTTGATCTCTAAGTCTTATTCTCTCTTCTCTTAACCTACACTCTTGTTCCCCTCTCTCGTGCTCCCATAGGTCTTCATAGTACTTTTCTTGCATTTTGACAAATCATTCTATCAATGGTTTAGGAGATGAAATATTTGAAGGGAGTCCATGACTAAGGGACCTTCATATAAGTATGAAGAAGGCAAAGAAATGTGGTTGTAGTCTACCATGTCGATATACTATATTTGAATTTGGAAGAAAATTTATGTATAATTCAATGGTAGAAGGATGTTGTTTATAATGCTATGGTACACAGAAAAATTAATATCAGATAAACACAAGAACAATGTGACTGCAGTGTAAGATAAAGCTGGTCATTGACAAAAGGTGTATAACATGACTATAGTAGATGATGAGATAAGTCACTGAAAATTATATGCCAAAATTTCCACAGTGCGAGATAAGACAACTCAAAATCAGTATAACCAATAAAGTAGAGTGCAATAACCTATGAACAACTTAGAATATAATCATAAAGTAATACTGACTATAAATCATGAAGTAGAATGTGTAAACCATGTATATAACATGATTTAAAATGCATAGATGATAAACATAGCATGAATCAGAATGAAACCATGAATAATAATGAATATCACATTAATCACACTGCATAAATCATAAATAACACTAAATATAACATGAATAATGATTCATAAATGATTAATATAACATGAATCAGAACAAAAAGCATGAATAATAATGAATATGACATCAATCATAGTGCATAAACCATAAATAACACTAAATATAACATGAATCAAAATGCATAAACGATGAATCACTAAATATAACATGAATCACTAAATATAACATGAATCAAAATGCATAAGCGATGAATAAAACATGAATCAGAATGAAAAACATGAATAATAATGAATGTGACATCAACCACAGTACATAAACCATAAATAACGCTGAATATAACATGAATCAGAATGTATAAGCGATGAAAATAACATGAATCAAAACGAAAAGCATGAATAATAACGAATATGACATCAGCACAGTACATAAACGGTGAATAACACTAAATATTACATCAATCAAAGTCGGTACATAAACTATAAACATAAACATTGATATATACATTATGGGTATATATATAACTGAAGATACGCAAAACACCCATACGTGGACAGGAAACACAGCGATGTGTCCCACATCATCGTCTTTGCTAGATAAGTGATCAAAGTACAAACCATGATCAGAGAATCTCTTCCACTCCACCTCTAGCATAGCTTGTAGTCGTGTCGTCTGTTCTATCTGTCAATGCAACGCATCCTCGTAATAATCAATGTTACGTTTATGCTCTACATATCCAGTATTGTGAAGTCCCATCTGCATGTCATATAGATCATCGTATGATATCTGGTAGAATTCTGGATATTAGTCGTGTGCAAAAGGGTGATCTTGTCAACATAACGGTCGGCTCCAAATGATGTGGGCACTGTCATGGTCCAACCAAAGTGACTAGTAGCAGACACGTGATCTAGTACACGATACCCCTGACTAGGCTGGGTAAGATCCTCGACAGCCGGAGGTACTATCACACGACGTTTAGCAGCTGGCCCTCTCGACGCTGCATGAGTAATAGTATTACCATACACGGTGTAAAATTTATGCAAAAAAACAATGTATGATGGACCGGTAATAACAAATCTCTCTACTAGCCACCAACCTGCCGCTCATGCAGCACTAAACCGATATGAATCATAAATTTATACATATGAGGGTGTGGACCGTCGAAAATGGCATCATAGTCATGCAACTGTCTCCAACACCTTTCACCGAGATACTAGTAAGAACCGAACACTATAGGATACGATAGAAGGGGGATCTCTGCACGTTGAGCATCCTAGCTAACTACGCAGACTCATGATTGATAGAGTCGCTAGTATCAAATGGATGTCATATCAACTCGCCTCTATACATCCTCAAGTCAATCTAGTTATGGACAGCCGAATATACATGGCGAGATCCATTATTCCCTGTCCTCCTATTGTTCGCACACCAAAATAATAAACGAGAAGAAACTAGATGCATCCTAAGTCGTTGTCGTGAAATAAAAGTTCCTGAAATACTCAAAATACCAATACCGTAACAACTTCCAAAAACCAAACAATGAAAAACGTGTGAATCAAAAACGACGCATTCGGCGTCCAAACATCTGTATACGTATGCAAGTATAGGAGTGCCACTATCATACATAACAATGCAGTTAAAATCCAAACCTATCAAGGTCTCAATATAGGCGGCCTGCACACTACTGCTACTGTAAAACAAGTTTCCCATGAGGTATAGAACAAACAGTCGAGCAAGTTTCAAATCATGCTCTAGTGAATACGATGTGAGGATGTTGTCAATAGTAGTTATAATCGCGCTGACTCCGATAGCAGTGGCGGTCTGATGAGAAATAAGTGAAGTGTCTAAATGTGGAAAAAGGTTACGACAAGCATGGAATCATGCAACCTATTATCGTATGAAAGTGATGGAAAACCAGCCACTCCTACGCTAAAGCCAGTGACCATAGAAAAGTCTAACGGTGTAATTCCTAATTGACCGCAAGAAAAATGAAATATATGGATGGTTTTATACCATCGAAGTGAAATAGCACTACATAATTAAACATCGCCTTTAATAATATTATTAATGCCAAAAGTATTAAGTTACATAACAAGTTAAATTAAAGTGTAATAATTTGATAGAAATTCTTTTACATTAAACTAATGACTGAATTACCTAAGAATGATAAAAATACAAGCCCATGTAGAAACGCTACAACCCTAGGAATATTTGACAAAAGCATGTGAAAATATTTCAAGGTATTAGTCAATGAATCCCAAAAACGAGTATTCTGTAACTGTTTTGATTAAACGAATTCTTAAATATACAAAATAAAATGATAATTTACTCTAACTGCACCATGAAGAAAAATGTACTTACAGCTCAGCTGGTCTGTGTACTGACATGCACTTCCCTTTTTAGAAGTACTCGAAAATATGAAAGAACCTTATATGCACTTAAGTTCGGATCATCAAAAACGTTGAGCTCAGCAACTCTAGCTAAAGCATGACCTACTCCCCTATTACTCCTGCCCGCTCGACCACCTCTGCGGCCCCCATGACCCCATCGACCCCCACGACCACTTCGTCTCCACCCTCCTCATCGGAATTTTTGACGGCTTCAGTTAGCTCTTTTTTTCCTTACTCGTATCCATATGGTACAATCATATTCTCTTCTTCACGGCACCAATGTCATCACTGACGCCACCACCGCTGCTATTTTCTCTATGCACGAACTTTTTCGTAAAAAAAATTGAGCAATCTAGACATCTCAACACGTATAGATCTCAAAAACAATGGTTAGTTTATGTATTTTTGTTGGATTACGGGGTTTAAGGTTAAAAAAGGATTAAATGGGGGAATTTTTGCCCTCGGCCGATGCAAAAATGAAAGTGAGGAAGGAGAAAGGGAAAAGAGATGGTGGTTAGGAAGTTGAATATAATTTAAAATGGTGAAGTCTTCATCGTTTCATTAAAACAACGAAGCCGTTTTAAATCATATTTTTTAACCTGATTATGTGTTTAGTTATGAGTTATCTGGATGCGTAACTTGTTCGTTACATATCACATGCCAATAAACGTTCAAATCACGCTACACAAGTTTTGAACTTTGACCTCTCGCACCAAAACCGAATCACTTAACCATTTGGACAATGGTGCGTGTCAACTTCTATCTTGTTCAATGTTCCAGTGCACTTCGTCTCAACCCAAACATAAACCTTACGTCACTTGTACCATTGTTGTACGTGTCTTGTAAAAATACATCTCTCAACTTTAATGTTGGATTGCTCGATTCTTCAAAAAGGACAATTATACAAATGAAAATGCTTTGTATAGGATGCCAAATACTAATAACGAAAGTCTTAGCAGCAGAGCATTGCACCGTGAAGTGAACCGTAACAACTGATAGTTTAAGGTTTGATGATTCAACCAGTTGAATCATCGTAACCACGCATTTTTAATTTCTTAAAAATTTACGCATGCAAATACAAGTATTTTGCAAAAATATTGAAAGAAAAATTCTTGATAGACAGGTCGTAGAGGGTCTTCATGTCAACAACATAAGTTAACCGAAATTATGTACTGCTTTAGTGCACTACAGTAGCTGTGTACAACTACAGTTACACAACTACACCAACATAATTATTATGCACGCGCTAGTAGTGCACGGCATAAACTTAGTAACGACGAATCTGACGAAATTTATAGTGGTTTTGAAGATGCTTGTAGCATCAAAGAACGAAATGATAAAGTTTGTTATTTAGATTTTGAAACGATTTTTTTTTTTTAAACATGGATTTTTTTCTTCTTTGAAACGGTAGAAAGAATGATATAGCAAAAAGAAAATAAGAAAACTGTAACAACCCGTAAATTTTGATAAATAAATCGATTAATTTAATTATATTTTTGTAATTAAATTTAGGAAGAAATAAAAAATTATAATTTATATTGAAGTAAATATTTAGAATGAATTGTAGCAATGGTTATTAAAATTTAATTTTGACAATTGAAGTGAAATCCCAATAATGAATAGTGTAAATTGTTACATTTGGTTATAAAATAGAAAATGAGTAAATAAAAGTAACTGTTGAATTAACCAGTGCAATAATATATTGCTTAATAGTAACTGAACGTAAATTAAGGAAATAAGGTTATGGCAAGTTGATAAATGACAAATTTAGTACAATTCCAATTTATTGAAACAATTATAAGGTTTAATTGATCGTAATTTGTAAATTGGGAAATAGATTCAAAGTTATATTAATTGACGGAATAATACGTAATAAGGGCAATTTGATAGGATCAATGTTAATATAAGTTAATGAAATAATAATTAGAATGCAAGGTAAACAATACTAATCATAGTTAATAAATTTATGAATTGAATGGAATACCAATTAATGAAAATAAATCTAAATGTTATACTTGGTTACAAATGAGATATACGAAACAAAATGTAAGTATGGAATAGATTTATAAAATACCACAAATTTAATGGTAATTGGATAAAATCCATATCATATGAGTCATTGCAACATTTTTTTTTAAACTATAAACCTATAAACGCGATTTAGGGAAAATAGTGACCGTTATTATTTGTTGCCAGTTTACTTAGGCTATTAAACTTTGATTAGGAATCAACTGAAATTTAAAATGAAACTTGGTATTACATTTATGAGTTTAAGACAATAATTACAAGGTATGAATGTAATAAGATGCATAGAAATGTTTGTCTATTTTGTAAAGTAATAAATGATGTAATAAAAGAATGAAATCAAGATAAATAAATTTAATTGAGACTTTAATTATAAATAATGTGTGAAATTGACCAAAATATAATAAATGGAAATAGGGTAGTTAATACAGAGCAGTTAGGGTAGGTTTGATTTGTCATTGAAGATTGTTAATTTAACAATAAGTTACCAATGTAAACCTAATCCATAAATGGCAATTGACTGAATGAAAACAAAATTCATGTTGATTTATTTATTGAATTTGAACTATAATAATTGGATTAATTGCAATTAAATGAAATTAAAGTATCTAAATATTACGTTAATTGAAATGACGGAATGGGAGAATATTAATATAATAGATTTGAATCCAATGCTAATTTCATCCGTTTGATAATAATGAATTGTATAATAGAATGAAAGGTAAATTATATAGAATTATTGAAATTAAATTTATATTTTCTGAATATAATGGAATTTAAGCTAACACTGAAAATTGATAAATTAATCAACTCTAAATTCACATTTAAATTTGTTTAAATCATTGTAAATGATTGAGAAATCAAAAATGAGAAAATTTGTCAATTATAGAATTGAAATTTAAGATTTGATTTAATTAATTAATTATTAATTTATTTAATTAATGGAAAAATAGCCATTTTGGCCACTGACTCGAATTTCGATGAAACTAGTTTCATCGGATCTGTAACGGTGAATTATTGTAGGATTTCAAGTTTCATAGCGATCGGACTTGTCGTTTGATTGTACGGACTCGAAACGTTTGAAATCAATGAAATTGAAATCAATTTGAAAAATATTGATTTTAGCACAACTTCTTCATACGATGGAATTTGGCCTTAAAACCTTTTCCATTGCGTTTAGAATATTTTAAAACATCTATTTTGATATATGGATTGACCAAATTTCGTTCTGGAGTTGAAATGGGCTTTTTGGGCCACTTTCTCGTTCGCGCGTATACCCAATCGATCCGATCCATTCTATTTCAGCTCTGCCTGTAAATACCCTGTTATAAACCCTAATTGTTCCTCGTTATAAATTTTTTATACGTACAATTCCTTCTCACCTCCTCATTTCAATGGCAGACAATACTAGATACAATTGCAATTCAAAAATCAAAATGAAATTTCAAACTCTTCAAAAAAATTAGAAAAAAATATATGGTCGAAGATCTCAATGATACGAATATGCGTCAACTGTTTGTTTTTGGAAATTTTGCTCGAATCAGCTGGAAATCATGGTCAAAGGCCGAAATCACGAAACCTAAATCGCGAATTTGGGGTTTTTGATTTTGACGTAAATTGCAAAATCGCTTTCTAGGTATTGGGGAGTTGGGCGTGTGGAGTTGTTCGGTGGTGGTTGGAGGGTGTATGGTGTGTTGTGGCGCCTGGAATCGATAGATTTGGGTTTCGGCAAACCCTAATCACGGCGGCAGCGGCTCGCACCAGGGGACCGCACTCATGTCGACGTGAAGAGGAGATCGAGGCGAACTTAACGGTGGCGCCGATATGTTGACAGATGGCTGTAAGCATGAGTGCACGGTGGTCAAAGGGAATCTGGAGCGTGACTTGTTTGAGCGGAATTGAAGAAACATGCGAGTGTAACTGGGAGAGAGACGATGACATGGCCTTGTTTTAGGAGTTGAGCTTTGTTTCTTTTTATTTTTATATAAATTAAATTCTTATCGCTCAAACTGACATATCTCTCGCATACGATGTCCGATTTACACGCGATTTTCTTTGTTAGGATCATATTGAAATTCCAGACATTTTGGTGTTGGTTTGGATGGATTCTGAGAATGTGAAAATTTTGGGTTTAAATTGGATTTAAATTCAATTTAAATTCAAAAGGTGAGTGTTTTAACCCACTCACAACTTCTATTTTTTTATGTTTGTTAAATTAATTTTTGGTGTGATTTGAAATTTATTTATTGCTATTTGGTATATTTTTATCATCATTTCAGTTAAATTTTAATTTATTGAATTAAATTCTTATTTAATTTATTATTGCATATAACTTGCCAGTTAGATAGATTGTTTAATTTATTATTGAATGTAGACTGTCAGTAATTACCTGTTATTTATTATATGCTCTATATTGATGTTGTTGTTTAAATTGAATAATGCTTGTAATAAATGGTTGATGATTAATATTGGATGAATGGATGTTGTATTTTATATTGTTTTAAACTGCAAATTTGTTATGCACTTTATTTCATTTGGGATTGCGCTTTGAAATGATATATAACCGTATTTTTATTTTAAGTTACGGATATCCGTATCACTTGACTATAGGGTAGAAAATTATATACAGACACCGTGGTCTTTATATAAAAATAATTTGGAAGGATTTCTGTGGTTGTAAAGAAATATATGATTTTTGGAAATATTGATTTGGATATTTTATAAATGTTCTTTTATATATAGTTAAATTCTTGGTTTAAGCTATGAATAAAATTGTTCAAAGTATAAAATAAGTATACTAATAAAGTTTGATTTATTAAAATATAATATGGACAAGTAATTACTTAAATTATACTGTAATATAGAGTTTATACTGATTTTTTTAAATCCACGTTGAGACGATGGTTTGAAATTGATTTGAGATTTTATTTAATTAAGAGTTATATTTAACAAGAACCCACATAGAACTCATTGAAATTGAGATTTTAAAAGAATACGATTTATAACTTAATTCGGGTTTAAGGTGATTTAAGTGAATAAATTGAGGAATATTCAGTTATTGAATTTGAAGTTTTATTTAAAGGATATTGGATTTAGTAAGCAAATATTTCAAAACTAAATAATAGTAAAAGTGAAATTGGTATATGTATGAATTATAAAATTTAGTTTTGAAATATTGAATATTTAAGCTTTGAAATATATTAAATTTAAAATTTAGAAATTCGAGTTGTTTTGGAATTGATTTGTGAAATTTAAGAAGCTAGTTTGTTTTGTAAAATATTTTAATGTTTAATCCATGTAAAGGTGGAAGTTATGTTTCAAAGTTATTAATTTCAAAGTATTACGTTTTGGAAGTGTTATAGTTTTAAGTCTTTGATTTCGAAATTTTATAACTCTAAAAATGCTATGATTTTGGGAAAAGGACATATTTGAAATAAAAATGATATTATATTGATTTGGGCTTTATAAATGATATCATTTTGATTTGGTTTTTAAAACGAAAATGATATCGTAATTATATGGATTTGAAATGAATATTTTATTCTGGTTTTGAAGTATAATTATTTTAAATGACCGCGGTGTTATAATAACGTTTGGTTGTTGAAGAGACCGGGATCGGAAGTTGTCATAATCTCTGCCAACTCCGAAAACCACTTTAACAAGTGTTACCTGGAGATTTGACCAGGCAACTAAGTACTCGGCATTAGCATACTGTTCGACATTTATGAGTCGTTCGGCATCCAGATCGTTCGGCATTAGAGAATGCTTGGCATTCAAGATCGCTCGGCATTTAGGAGCGTTCGGCATAAGAAAGCGCTCGGCTTCCAGAGTCGTCCGGCACATATGATTCGTTCGGCATTCAAGTTCGTTTGGCATCTATGGGATGTTCGGCATGCGTGAATTTTCGTCATTGAGAGACGTTCGCTATTGTATATCGTTCAGCATCTATGGGATGTTCGGCATGCGTGAGCATTCGGCATTGAGAGACATTCGGTATTGTATATCGTTCGGCATCTATGGGATGTTCGGCATGCGTGAACATTCGTCATTGAGAGACGTTCGGTATTGGATATCGTTCGGCATCTATGGGACGATCGGCATGCGTGAGCATTCGGCATTGAGAGACGTTCGGTATTGTATATCATTCGACATCTATAGACGTTCGGTATGGCAGAGTCATTCGGCATTCCATACTCCTCGGCATCCAAACCTTGTTCGGCACATTACTTCCTCTGGCATGAGGATACCATTCAGCATTCATGCCTTGTTCGGCATTTTTCCATTCGACATCTATGCATCGGCATACAGAGATCACTCTTTTTGGGCCAAGCTACTTAGCTACCTAGCCCGCCAGGGAAGTCCAATCCATCTTCTTCTATAAATAGAGAGGCAGAGGCACAGTGAAATGGACCATTTTTGGAGAACACCGGGGAGACTCTACCGCATTCAAGACTCAGGCTTATCTTTTTTACTTAGCAATTGTATACAATATAACTGGTATACGAATTGTATCTATAATCGATTATCGAGAAAAGCAATAAAGATTAACCTCAAAGTGGACGTAGGCAATTACGCCGAACCACTATAAATCCGGTGTTCGTATTTTCTGCATTTAAATCTGCATATTATCCTCTGTTTAACTTTACTGTCTTCATTAATCTGTCTACACAATCTCTCTTAAGGGTGTTAGTGACCAATCCTGGTGCTAACATTTTGGTGCTTTCACTGAGAATCGAATTCTCATGACGATAGGATCTACTTTGTAGCTACTAGATTGAAAAATCCCTCGAAGGAGATCCAAATCATTCAAAAGACATCTGTTGGTTCTACTCAGAGTTACAACCAACAACTCTACTATGGGAAGACCATGAACTAAATCGGCCTCTCACAACGTAGATGTCCACGAAACTGCTAGTGTACAATAGACAGGTCCTAGCAACCAACCAGCAATTCAAGGCGCAGGAACCTCCACCTAGAACGAAGAGGAGGTCGTTTCCAGAACAGAGTTCAACGACTTGATAAGAGAACTCAGGGAAAGTAGAAGGCAACTTGCTGAGCAGATTCAAGCCAACACTAATCGGATGACTCAGCTTGCCCAGCAGCAGCATCAGAATGCTGGGAGTAGTCCTGCTCCTTATTCTGAATCTCATAGCTCGACCTCGGCAGATGAACCACCTGGACGTAGGCGCCATAGGGATGAAGCTGCACAAGCAGGTGCTACCGATCGATCCGCCAGGGATCAGACACGTTGTAATAATCCCATTTTTTGACTTTCGAAAGTCAACATCGATACGTCCACTGTATCGAATGCCGAACAATTGAATGCCATAAAAACTGAACTGTTAGGGTTTAAAGAAGAAAGATGTAGAAGAAGAAATAGAAACAATAGCAGAATCTCACAATTCGCAGCGGAACAAATATAATAGATAAATAAATATCTTTAAACAGAATCACTATATCAGTTATCACATTACATCACATTAAAATATCAGAGTATACAACAACAAACAGCGGAAAAGAAATATTACATATATAAGTGATATGCCTCGCCATCCAACTCCTGATTTCCACAACAACTTCTTGACTTTTCTCCCGAATAATGATAACCTGACTCTAGGAAGCCCGTATGGAAAATTGTGGGCACCCAGAGTTTAGAAAGGAAACAATAAACTTCAGGTCAGTCGTGGGACTGGTGTGAGATCTTAAAAATAGTTATTTTCACAAAGAAAATAAAAGAAATTCACTATGCTTTTTGGAAAATGAAACTACCATAAGGCCTCCTGGCGCACACACACCATGCAATCGCACACTTGGGGGTGATTTCTCCTTATGATAGTCAATCATGCTTGATACGCAAAAATATTTTTTAATATTATCATTAGTGCATAGTGTAGAAAACATTTCGAAAGTATAATATTAATCTTAGCTAGCATAGGTACCATTATATTATGCTTGCTATAGCTACCTCCTGAGGAGGTAGGTTATACAACTTCAATCATAAAAGGCTCATATTATTTTGTTTGGATTTCCAACAAATGGTCAGGCTAAGGAACTTCCTACTAACACATGGGTAGGCCTCTGGAGGGACGTCCCGAGAATCCACCCGGATCTCTGCCAACACAAGGCATATGAAATAAACAATTATATTATTTCCAACGCTATTTGTCAAATTTCCAACGCTATGTGTCAAAAGGCGGGAACAAATTATTTAGCGGTGATTTCGTGAGCTAAGTGCCGCGTATCTCCCTCTTTTCATCGTCTCCTGTGATAAAGAATGTCCCCCTTCTCTTCAAAAAAACCCTAAATCAAATCACGTTATCGTTCAAAATTTAATAAACCAAATCAAATCACAACCGCCTTCATTTTGTCTTGCTGCTTCAATCAGAGGAACCGCTCAATAACTATCACCCAACGCCCTCCAATCTGAAGAGCTGCCGTAACTTCATTTCGTCGCTCCAATCCAAAGAACCGCCAATAGTGGAACCGCTTCAAAGGTACCTATTTAGTTGCAAAGTTTGATTGTTATCAACCTTTTCCTGTTCAATAAAATGGATTATTTATATTTAGCCATGTTGTTTCTCGAATTTGTTAAGCATTGTATCTCGGATTTGTTCTGAAACTAGAATGATTTGGGTGAAATTTTGTGCTTTTTTATTACTCTAAATTTGCATATGATTTAAATTGCTGAAATTGAAAATTGAAATAGTTAATGTTAATTTTTAAAATCATGCTTTTGGGTGATCGTATCATATTGATTTGCAAATTAATCGCTTTGGTTGAAATAGCTGATGATTTGGGTAGGTTTGATTTGTAGACTCTTTGATTGAGTTGATTTCGGATTTGGGTTTGAGGTCCAGGAGTTATTTTTAAAGTGTTTGATTGGGTTGATTTTGGATTAGGGTTTGTGGTATAGGAGCTTTTGATGATGAATTAGAGTAATTCATGCACCTGATCATCAATCTTATGTATCTGAATTTTATAATTCAGGGAACATCTGTAATTAGTAATTACCTACACTTGAGAAGTTATAAAACTTTAAACATATAATGTTCATATTCTATATTTGTAAGTTTTTCTTAACATGTCAGGTTCCTAAAACTCTTAGTTTTGTTTCAAGATGTGGAATCTGCTATTACCTCTACATGAGAAGCTATAAAACATATAATATTCACAGTGTATACTTGTATGTTTTTCTTGACATAATAAGTTCCTAAAACTCTTAGTTTTGTGTCTAGATATGGCTAATTGTAATTGAGTTTCTGAAACATTTACTGTAGTATTTCTTAAATTGTTTTGTTCATAAAAGCTTCTATTTTTTGCTACACTTTGAGATAAGCACATCTTTTATTCAAATCTCAGTGTATTAGAATCGGCAAAATAGGTGATTTAAAAGAAAGATAATTGGCAGCAATGTGCATTTTAAAGCTAAGTTCAACTCACGTTGACAAACATTGTTAGTTTTGACTTCAGCCTTGCATAAGAAATCATTGTTTACTTTCAAAACATTGTTAGAGGCGTGTTTTCTATTCCCAAAATAGTACAATTACTTGATTGGTATGCACAAAGTACACCTTCAAGATGATATTTCTTAGTAATGTCATGCAGACCTTAACTCTGTTCTATTTAACGGCGTTTTGTATTACTTTATTATGACACTTTAATTGAAGATTTTGCTTCAAAAAATGTAAGGAGAAGCATTTTTCTTTGAACTTCTTGAAAAGTTGTAGCATTTTGTATAAGAAACTAGTATTTGATATATTTTTTGAATCAACTATTGTCATCCATTTGATTGTGTGTGATATTTTTTTGTTTAACATTATATTAGCTTGCAAAAGAAATAATAGTTAATGTTGTTTGTGTCGGAGGGCAACCAAAACCAATTATGGCTCGGGCAGCCAATTGGTTGGGTCGCCGCTGATTACATCCGATGTATATATGTAGTATTTTGGTACCCAAATCAGCTTTTACAAATCGTTTTAGTACATTTTGATACCAACTTGTGTGAATATGTTCTTACTCATTTTCTTTTCATATTTTACATGTATATTACGTGAACGTTGAAGTGTTGCATCCAAAATTTAAATTAACTAATAATAAAGTGGTTCGGTTCTAGGCTCTATGGCATCTAAAAACAGCGATCATCAAAAATAAGATGTGATCGCAAGAATGAAATAAAGCATGTAAATATTGCTGTTACTGTTCAAAATTTACAGCTGCAGGATGCTTGGTTCAGTTTACATCAATTTTCAATATTTGTCGCAGGAGAGTATTCTTCTATCTCCAGTCCCCTAACTAGAAAAGTAAACATTTGAGCTTGAGAATAGTCCCGTAAAACTCAATAGAAGTGCCATTAAATTAGACGAAACAACAAGCAAAGAAACGCAAATTCAGTAAATTTAGGCGACAATCAATCCAATCCAATTATAATTGGATAATGATTTTTTGATCGGCATATAATCCATTTGATGTAAATTAAAATTATAAGTGAAGATTATTTTATTACTGAATTCTCTTGTTACATTGATAATGCATTGTACAGATTGCATCCCTATATATGCAAATTATGGTTTCTAACGTTAAGATAAATTGGTATTTACGCTCAACGCTATTCGAAAACGCCAATTACTATTTTTTATAGCTGCTTTAAATTAGTATCTAAATTTGTTGTTTAAACAAGCCAAATCTTTAAATTAGTATCTCAACTTTTGCACTGTCTGAAGACTACAGAGGTTTGAAAATGATGACATTAAAACATCTCTAAGTAAAGAAAACAAACCTTACCTATACTGATACCGGTTGTCATGTTGTAATAACAAATATTTGCAGCACAATGAGTTAACACACAATCAAAGTGTTTGGGTGTTGTACAGTAATTTGCATTAAATCAGTAATGTGATGATTTTCAGCTTAAAACACATACTTTTTATTCACATCACTAAATGATTCAGGCATCGGTTCACTCATGACTAATGCCAGTTTCATGCAATGTATTAATGATTGGTGACATTGTTGTATAAGTTGAAAAAATTATTGTTAATGGAGCAAGCCAAGTATCAGGAGAGGGGTAATGCATAGACATTACTCCGGTGCTACAAAATAGCGCCGTTGTAATGGCAAATTTTTTGGAAACAGTTTGGTGCTAATGTTGTATATTGTTCTGACATTGTTGTATATTTGTATCCATGCACCTTATAGTACTCAAGTTTTCCATATGAATTCTATTCTTTTTTGGGTTACATAGTTTCAGCAGGATGGTAACAATACATAAATACAGCCGGTAGATGTTTCATTTCGTTAATAAACTTCTACATGTCAGTTAGGCTTCAGTTTCCCTTTAACCTTAGATATTTAAATTAACCGATGTAGAGTTTTCCCGAAATTCACATTTTGTTTTTGCTCCAGAAAAACGTTGTTGCATCTAAGTATTTTGCCCATGTTTGCTCGAGAGTACATAGGTTATGTTTGTATGCATTTTTTGTGATATTGACATGACCTGCAATGATATATCCTGAAAATTTCACTAGATACTTTGTGAGATGGCAAATTCTCTCCCATTTAGGAAGACTAGGGTGACCAATATTGCGTTTACCTTTGCTGTTTAATTTTCAGTGAATGCACTTAAACTATTTCTGCATTCAACTAAATTGAATTATACGATAGTTGTAAATGCAAATATTTTTTCTAATTGTTATTTCGATTTTGCTTATTTTTTTCTTAAATTTAGCAATATGCCATGTTGGAAAAAAGAAAAAGAAAAAAGAAACAGTGAGTGTATACTACCTTTTCCACTTCAGCCTACTGTTTTTGATGTCTTATAAATGTTTATCATTTCAATTATATCTTCCCCTAGTTGCTTTATTTTCTGAATAAATAGATTACCCATTTATAAAATTTGAGATACAAATATGGAAAACTTGTGTATATATTGTTTGACGTCATTAGTTGCATCTTCCAAAACATGAGTAACGATGCTACTGTTGTAGTGATTGCTGTTTTTGCTAGTGGAAGCAATTTTTGTTATATAAAGAATGAATGAATATGTGTCAAGGGAGAGTTACTGTTCGTAAATCTGATACTTTTTTCCATTTGAAAAGACAAGGAATGATGGATAAAGACTGGGTACGTCTAAACAGGTAATTATATGGTACTTAAGTATAATACTGAATTTAAAACATATTTTAATACCTAAGGTTATTATTTGTTTTTTATTATTATTGTAGAACCACTAAAGAATACGAGCAAGCAGCTTGGAATTTTGTAAACGATGCAAAGCTAAAGCTGCAAAATGTGGAATAAAATTTATGCCCTTGTGTAGATTGCAGAAATCTTACCCGTCTTCATGGAGAAGTTATTGTTGAGCATTTTATTATAAGAGGAATGGATCCTAAGTACATGGACGGTGAGTGGTACAATCACGGCGAGCGAATAAATAAATGCAAAAACACAAAGCCGGGTGATGCGTATGATTTGCTTAAAGCCATTATCTATGAAGACGAAGATTTTATTAATCATACTTTCTTTGATGATGATAAAAGTGAAGATGATGCACAGAGACGAAAGGATGAATTACACAAAAATTTGGAAGATGTAGAGATCCCATTGTATCCTGGTTGCAAGGATCAAACAAAGTTATCTGCTATCTTTGCCTTGTATAATCTTAAATGTGAGACTGGATTGTCTGATAATGGTTTCGATAAACTTCTAACTGTGCAGCAATTGTTGTTGCCAAAAAATAACGTACTTCCCAAGTCGTTATATGAATTGAAGAAATTCCTTAAAATATTTGACATGGGTTTCGATAAGATTCATGCATGTGAGAACGACTGTTGTCTTTTTAGGAATGAATATATAGATTTGAATAATTGTCCAAAATGTGGATTTTCGAGGTGGAAAGTAAATCAACGGACAAAGGAGATTATGCATGGCATTCCAGTTAAAGTGTTGAGTTATTTTCCAATAATTCTAAGGTTTAGGAGAATGTTTAGATCCAAAAGGATGGCGGAAGATTTACGGTGGCATTTCAATAACAAAAGCACCGATGGAAAAATGCGACATCCGGTAGATTCTATAACATGGAATGTAGTGGATGAGAAATTCAAATCATTTTCAGCAGATCCACGCAATCTTAGGCTTGGCCTTGCAACAGATGGCTTAAATCCATTTTCTATGTTAAGTTCCAAATATAGTTGTTGGCCTGTAATGCTCGTGACATATAATCTTTCGCCTATGTTGTGCATGAAGAAAGATAATATTATGTTAACATTGTTAATTTCTGGTCCGAAGCAACCAGGAAACGACATTGATGTATTTTTAGCGCCATTGGTAGAAGATTTATGTCATTTATGGAATACCGGAGTTGAGGTTTATGATGCATATAGTCAATCAATCTTTAATATGAAAGCAATTTTGCTTTGGACAATAAATGACTTTCCGGCATATGGTAATCTTGCTGGATGCTGTGTAAAAGGTAAAAAGGCTTGTCCATTATGCGGTGTCAACACTCATCATCGATGGCTAAACCATAGTAGAAAGACCGTCTATATGGGCCATAGAAGATTTCTATCTCCTTCAAACCCTTTGAGAAAACAGAAGGCCTTGTTTGATAACACCGTGGAGGAAGGGTTAGACCTAGGATTCTAACTGGGAGAAAAATTTCTATCATTTTAAAAGATTTTCCGAATAATTTTGGAAATGCAAAGAAGAACCAAAAAAAGAATAACAGAAAAGGTAAAAAATTGAATGAGTAAAATATAATAGGAAATAAAAGAAGAATTGAGCATAGCAAGAAAAATGAAGATGATGAGGATAAAGATCCCGTGAGAATGGAGCTATTAAGGTGGAAAAAAAAAGTCCATCTTTTTTCAGTTGCCATATTGGGAGGTTAGTGCATACGTTTTATTTTATTCTATTAGACTAACATTATGGAATCATACAACTAAATTGTTCCATTATTGATTTTTATAGGAACTTACAATACGTCATAATGTAGATGTAATGCATGTCGAGAAAAATGTTGGAGAAAGTCTACTAGGCACAATGTTGCATGACAAGAAATCAAAAGATGGAGTTAACTCTAGAAATGATTTGAAGGATTGGGGAATTCGACATGGTCTTCATACACAACCCCGCGGGAAGAAGACATATCTTCCGCCAGCTCCATATACATTATCGAAAGGAGAGAAAAAAACATTTTGCAAAAGGTTGTATGATTTTAGAGGACCTGATGGTTATTGTTCAAATTTTAAAGGTTGTGTATCATTAGAGGAATGCAAAATTAGTGGCTTGAAGTCTCATGATTATCATGCTTTAATGCAACAATTATTACCTGTTTTAATCAGAGGATTGCTTCCAAAGAAGCCAAGGAAAACAATAACTCGTTTCTGTTCATTGTTTAATAAATTATGTCAACGTGTTATCGATAGAGAGAAATTAAATCAACTTGACGACGAGATTATTGTAACTTTGTGCGAGCTTGAAAAATACTTTCCACCTTCTTTTTTTGACATAATGATACACTTCACAATTCATCTTGCAAGAGAAGCACGATGTGTGGGCCAGTCCATTTTCGTTGGATGTACCCCTTTGAAAGATACATGAAGACACTAAAGGATTATGTAAGAAATCATGCTCGTCCCGAGGGGTGTATTGCAGAATCTTATCTTGCAGAAGAATGCATGAGATTCTTTGGTGAATTTTTAACAAAATCACAGAAGAAAGAAGTTAGAAATGAAGATTACCAAAGTAATGTAATACTTGAAGGACGTCCATTATCAGCACATAAGACAATCACATTGTCTTCATATGAGAAAGAATCTGCTCATTTGGCTGTGCTAATGAATATGACCGTGGTAGAGCCATTTTTAGAGTAAGTGCATATTCCCTCTTTTTCATTGTTTGATTGTTTGTAATTTTAAATATAACATAACATCTTTTGTTATACGCTAGTTTGCATTTGGAGGAGTTACAAAATTCAGACAAGCGCATGGAAAGAAATGCAATGTTACTTTGGAAAAATCATATAGCTACGTTCTCTAATTGGATTAAAAAAAAGGTCAATTGAATTCTTAAATGTTACTAATTAACTTAAAACCGTATAAAGAATATTTTAATTAAATGAAATTATTTTTTATAGGTATCTGTTAGCTCCGAAGATCATGACGACATGTTAAAATGGATTGCTTATGGTCCAAAGAACGATGCTTTGTCCTACACAAGATACATCATTAATGGACAACGTTTTCACACAAAAGATGTTGGGAGAGAAACCCAAAATAGTGGAGTGACTTATGATGCAACAACCATGTGTAGGGAAAGCGCAAAAGATGTTTCTCAAGTGGTCGATGTTGTCAGTTATTATGGGATAATTACCGATATAATTTTGTTGGACTATAACATTTTTTATGTTCCGATCTTTAAGTGTGATTGGCCAAACATAAGAAATGGTGTAAAGGTTGAAGATGGATTTACGCTTGTCAATTTACATCAAAGTCAAGCTTCATTTACAAAAGATCCATATATACTTGCATCTCAAGCAAAGCAAATTTTTTATTCAAGAGAAAATGATTCTTCTAATTGGTATGTGGCAATGAAAGCACCTTCGAGAGTTTTTGACGATTTAGAGATCCACGACTCCTTTGAGGAAGTAAGCAATGTTGGGGAAGATTGCCAAGAAATCAATATGGATGTTGATGAGCATGTTGAGGATGTTTCTTTTGTTAGAGAAGATTGTGAAGGCATACTTGAGTAGTCTTGAAATGTGTCCTTATATTTTCTTATAAATCTTTCTTTTTTTTGTTGAGGAAGATTGCCAAGAAATGTGTCCTTATATTTTCCTTATAAATCTTCCTTTTTTTGTTGTTTTTTCCAACACTTGTTTAAGAACTTGCTTGTTTAAAGCTTAACTCACACATCACAAGAATGCATATTCTTGTATTTTGTTGATCACATCTTGATCTATATACAAAAGTGGTTCACCACATCTTGATCTATATACAAAAGTGGATTAGAAGTCAGAAGTAGTTGTCAATCAGGGTTATCTTCGTATATAAGTTGTGCAGAAAAGTGGTTCCCTCAGCTGTATGATGCAATCTTTCACTTTAAACCCATCTCTTGTTTATTTGTCTTTGTAAAATGATCTGTTGGCAGAGAATCATCGTAAAACCGATTCTACTTTAGATTGCTTAAACTAGGAGGTTTATGTTGAAGGAGTCATTCATATTCAATGTCTGTATATGGTATTGTTTTGTGAATCCTTCTCAAATTAGTTAACCCTCATTCGTACTTAGTAAATCGGGTATATTCTGGGGAAAAAATCACTGATTTTTATCAATAAACAGAACTGCTCAAACTGCCTCAGAGTTAAATTTGAAGTTTTGTTTCTTGAAATGGCAAGCGAACGCTTAATCACTCTATTCAAACACTTTTAAAGTAAATACATTAGACATGAAAATTTCAAGTCGGTAAATTTTTGTAGCTGCACTTAATTAATTAACTGCATGAACAACATTGATTATTGTATGATATTGTTTGGGTGATCTTTATTAAACCGTAAGCATATACCAAGAATTATACTGTTAGTTACACTTATTCACATTTATTTATTTGCGTTTACATATAATACATTCAACATATGAAATCAAGCGTCTTCATAATGAGTACATTTGTTGGTTTGTATATTCTTGATAGTTAGATATGTTTCCATTTTTGATTATAATATACACATATTGGTTAAGGTAGAATAATTTGAAGTTGTAGATGTAGGAAGTGGTGAATGATATGGTGGTGAAGTGGCACAGTGGTGTTATGGTGTTGTTCAGACAAGGAAGTAAGGGATGTGAATGATTTATTTGTGGCAGTAATGTGATGACAAAGATCATTTGGGGCGACTGGTGTAGTTGCAGTTAGGTGGTGGTTGGTTAAAAGTTGTTGTGAAGTGTGTATGATGTAGTGGATTGGCTGGTAATGGAAGGATGATCAGTAAGGTTGATGATAGGGTTGATGTTTGTGCAGGTTGGTGAAGTTTTGGTGTGATAGAATGTAGTGTGCAATTGTGACTGCAGGCAGAAGAAGATAAAGGATGAGTGGTTGAGGTTGTGCAGTATCGAAGGAGGAAGGATGATTGGTCGTAGTTTGGTGAGGAGTATGGTCGTTGAAGTGATACTAGGAGGTTATGCACTTGCTGTGCATGTTGATGGTCTGGTCAGTTTGAATGGTAGAGGAGCAAGTTTGGTGGTGGTGATGAATGAAGGAAGCAGTTGGTTGGATGATGAAGTGACTGAAGTGGATGGTTCTGAAGGTGGTTGTTGGTGAAGGTAGCAGGAAGGAGGCAGTGGCCGGTAATATAGTTAGGTAAAGAAATGCACAAAAATGGTTATGTGCACAGAAATTCATAGTTTGATGGTTTTAAAGTGTGTATAGTTTGATCACATTTACAAATGTTTGTCCCTATGTGTCGTTTATTTTTACCATAACGTGCCTCCTGCCATTACTGGAATTAGGTTTTGGCCCTGCGAATGCCCAGAAGGTTTGCATCTGGTTTACAACCTACACAAAACACAGCTCTTTTTCCTTTGATATAGGTGATAGTTTTTTGCATTCCTAGCATTTTGTATTGCACCTTCAGATTTCTCAACTATATAATCTACTAATTAGGAATGAACTGTATTAGTAAACATATATTTGACATAAGTGGGATAATACTATTAATTACTGCCTCTTCCATCAACCTTTCAATGTTCAAACTAGAAAACAAATGATAGGTTTGTTGTACGGTACTTCCTACTTACAGTTATTAAATTACTACCTGGATTCAGTCCTATGTATATTGCACTGTTGTTTGTATATTCTACTCTGCACTTCGAACTTACACTCTTTAACTCATTCTCTACTTGCCTCTCCTTTATCAGCTGGGATTGAAGTATGGAAACGTTATCATGCCAAAAACATTGCCTTGATTTTACAAATCAAATACATTCTGTTTTATGACCTATAGCTTGTAGTATGTTATTACACATTTCTAATACGTAACTCCAAACATTGCTTCCATGCCATTTACTGTATTTTTAGGACAAAATCAAAAGCGCATACAACTTACATACTCTAGCATCAATAGCTTAATTTGCTAAACACGGTACACCAAGTAAGAGAGCATGAACATTCATCATCAATGAAAGCATTTTGTGCGATTCAAAATCTGGAACATTGGATTTGATTTTCTTCTGTTAATTTCCTGTACACTGGTTTTGTATCTACTAATAGCACTGTGTTGTTAGATTGTATGGAGACAAATTGCTGTTTAACTAGATATTAATTTTTGAGCTAAAAAAATTAGCATGGTCTACAAAACTTATAATCTATCTGTTTAAATGTAGTTGCATTATAGATTATAAAATATATCATAGTCTTGAAATTAGCTATTTCTTATATGGCATAATAAAAATAATCATGACAATGTCTTTACAAATTAATCCATAAGTCTTACCACATGCATTTGGTATATTCGATTGTCGTCCGAGAAGTACTTCTTAAATGGTTAAATATTATGCAATTAGTTGGTTTGGTGGATTATCAATTATCATTTGCTACCAATCTAATAATGAACCAAGTTTAGTTTACTGATTTTATATATAGTCTTTAATACAATGATATTCCAACTAAAATGGATGCACATGAGAACAGTACTGTCAAGACGCATAGGTTAATAGACAACGGAGGATACTTGCATGCCTTCATTCTACTGCTTCATATGGATCAACATCATAAGAATTCTGATGTTTAGACAAAAAAACATTAGGATAGATGACCTACAAGTCTTTGATTTTGATCTGCATATTTGTACTACAGCAAAAGTTGCTCTATTCATCATGTTTAACCAATGCAAATTCTTTTTCTTGCTTGATTTATAGTCAAAATTCAAATAAAAATGATATCTTTGTACTAACTACAGGATATGGCAAAGAAGAGGAAGATTACTCGCAAACAAAAACAAGCCGAGGAACCAAAAGAAGCAAATATTGAATCCAACGAGCAACATGAAGCAAATGTAGAAACTAATGAGCAACATGAAGCAAATTTAGAAACTAATGAGCAACATGAAGTCAATTTAGAAACCAATGAGCAAGGAATTGAAGCATGTACAGACAATATGATGCAAGTTGAAGAAAATATATAAAACGAATTTGAAATTGGAAATGATGCGATGGAAAATGAGACTGATATTCAATACACAGATGAAAGTACGATTCAAAAGAAAAAAGCTAGAGGCCAAACTAGAATGAAAAGGCTTCCTTCGGATCGTGTGTCTCGGATTAACGTTGAATTTAATGACAATGTTGTACCAATAGGAGAAGGTTCTATAAAACTATCTTCGTACTTAGGACCGCTCGTACGGGAGCATGTTCCATTCACGATTGATGATTGGCGGAATATTGGCGATGATTTAAAACATGTGTTGTGGAGATCCATTCAGGTATCACTATACTAAGTACTGCTTATTAAAACTGAACAGTTGCATGAATCATTTGATATTCATATACAAGTTATCTCCCATCATAAACCCACAGTCAAGAGATGGAAAATAATAAAATTTGATAGACTTAACTTGTTTGAAATATAATAAATTTTCTTAATCCGTCAATAGAGTTGGAATTTATAACATACAATACAAATTACAGTTGACTAGATCGATGCTTTCCAATTTTTTATACCTTGTAATAATGTTTATGCAATAATTAATGTAAGCTAAAAACAAGTAGAATCCTCACCCTCGTTATGCTACAAGTCAGATCTGGACAGTAAATAGTTCATGCATGCCGCTAAAGCTACTAGTAAAAATCACGTAACCTGCTCATTGCATATCTCCTAATCTTTGACATTATTCATTCTCCAAATGTGTTTGGATTTGGATGATATGATGTTGATGAATTCTCGTATTTGCTTACATATTAACTGCTATATGTTATGACCACGCTTGAGTACTCCGTTATTCCTTTCCCTCCAAATACACCATACTGCTGTTGATATGATAAGTTAGCTGTACCAAAAATCTTGTTATTTTTCTTAAACTTGTTTAGTATATGCTCAATTTCATACTGATGTACCATACTGCTGTACCAAAAATCTTTACACATTTTGCATCATACTGCTGTACCATACTGCTATATCCAAATACATCATACTGCTGTACCATACTTGTTTAGTATATGCTCAATTTCATACTTCTGTACCAAAAATATTGTTATTTTCTTAAACTTGTACCATACTGTTGTTGATATGATAAGTTAGCTGTAACAAATTTGTTGTTTGAATGTGTTTAATGATATTAATATTACTAACATTCAATGTATATATAAAATGTACTGATTACCAATTGTTTTGCATTTTGCAGGCTAGATTTAAACTGGATGAGGAGTGGCAAAAAACGCCTATTTTTCAGCAAATGGGATGCATATGGAGGGCTTCAAAAAGCAGGTTCGTTAGGCAAGTACTGGAAGCGAAGAACATGGAGGAAAGAATTAAGCTCAAACCTGGTAATGTTGAAAATATGAAGGACTGGAGGGATTTTCTAAGAAAGAAAACAGACTCAAAGTTTAAGGTAAATAAATACCAAATTCAATTGTATTACGTAATAATTATAATTATTCAGTGTATTATGCCTTTTCATCTTAGGCACAAAGTGATCAATTCAAAGCTATTAGAAGTTTTCAAGTGCCACATACAGTAAGTCGCAAAGGAATGGCTCGATTAGCGGAAGATATGGTGAGAAATAACAACTAGTTTAATTTGTGTAACAAATTATGATTATGTATTTAATACAACCACATTCACTTTATCTATCATTTTTAACATAGAAACAGGAGAGTGGTGGCCACATCTCCATTCCTAGAAGTCAAATTTGGATTAAATCCCGCACTCGAAAGAATGGCGAAGCAGTTAATACATATGTTCTAGAGACTATTGTAAGACACCGCAATATTGATAAAAATTGTATAGTATTGTCTTTCTATCCGTTATTGGCATTCTATCTATTACTTATATGTGAATAACGTTAACTTTTGTAGGAAAAGGTTAAAAAAATTGAAAGTGAATCAAACTCAACCAACAGTTCTTTGAGAGAAGATGCTCTCTCCCAAGTGTTGGGTCAGGATAAACCTGGACGACTACGAGCAATGGGAAGAGGTGCAAACTATACCAAGTTCTTGCTCTCACAAGCTAAAGATGATAGAATTTCACAATTGGAAGAGGAGGTTCGCATGCTAAAGAAAAATCTGGTATATAACATATCAATCTTTACTTGTTATTCTACTTGTGTGGTAATATTAGAGATATTGTTCGATTTTTTTTTCATATGGTTTTTTAATCCATCGTCCACACTTGATTTTTTTGGTTACTGCATGTCAAAGAGAAGAATCAATGCCTCAGGTAAACATTGAATATTAGCATATGCATAATTTCACATTTGCATATGTGTGCATATGATACTTTGCTATTAAACATCAAATACATTATCATTGTGATATTATCTAAAAATTAATTTTAATATACTATTTAACTTAAGACGCTTCTAATTAATTGCAGAGCAATGGAAATACATTTGATAAATGTGATTTATTGGATTGGAGCGGAACCGATGAAATAGTTGCTGAAGGAAGAGTCGTGTCAAGTGATCCAAATGAGCTTGTACATAGAATTCCTCTAGGACCAAATGCAAAGATAGTTTTGATTGAGTTTCCAAGGAAATTGGATGCTTTTTTATGGAGAGCCGTGTTTCATACGATACATATTGGAGAGGCTGCCGGTATGTTAGTAGCATGGCCTGCCGATAAAGTTTTTTTGCATAAGCTAGATCAAATCGACAACACGGTAAATTAAATATCACTTTATTTATAATTTTTATTTCAAAATACAACTATTAATTTCATAAATACATATTTTTTTGGAATAGACTAAAAGTAGCAGAACTGAGCCTTCATGCAAGCTATATGATTGGGTTGGAGGTGAAGAAGTAGTTGCTGAAGGACGCTTGTACTCTAGCGATCCAAACCAGCTTGTGAATGGCGTTCCTATTGGACCATCAGCTATGGTAGTTGCTATTGATAATCCAAACAACCCCAAGGCCTTTTATGGAAACCAATAAATAATATGATATATGTTGGAGATGCCATTGGTAATAAAGTTGCTTGGCCAAAATCAAAAGTAGTTGTCGAGAAAGCTAAGGCACCATTATTTGTTTCTAATAGTGGCAACGTAACATCTCATACGGTAATATGTTTAAACATAATTGTAGCAACTTGTTATCAAATTTATTAATATATATATATATATATATATATATATATATATTAAAACCATCACTTTTTTTTTCTTGTTTGATAGAGTGGAAGGCCAGCCCCCAAAAGCAAATGCAGGCTGATTGATGTTGGTGGAACAGCAACAATAGTTGCCGAAGGGGTTGTGGCTTCAACCGATCCAAATGAAATGGTCCATTTTGTTCAACTTGGAAGAGACGCCGTTAAAGTTTGGGTAGTGAATGCTACAGTTCCCGATGCAGTTCTGTGGAGACCATCTTCTGATCTTGTCTGCATTGAAGATGCTGTAGGCTCTACAATGGCATGGCCAACCTCAAAAGTTGTGATAGAATCAAGTTCTAGTAAGTATAATTTTTCATACATATATACAAAATTTCAAAATGTATTCATATTTAATTGTATGATTTAATTCTTGACATTATACGGTTTTCTTTTATATAGGTAGCCATTGTTAAAGTTTGTTGACTGATCAGAAGAAAAGAAAGCTTCACAACTGCACTCTAGGTAAATATACGAATAATACATCATGCATAAAAGTCATTTTATGTTTTTCATTTGTTATGCATAAAAGTCATAAAAGTCAACAGGCAATATGCATAAATATATGAATTTAATGATAGGGGATGTTTACTTAGGGTTAACTGATTTTGAGAAGAGGATAGGGGGTGTTTGATGGTATTTGAATTGCAATGTGGCAGAGTGCTGTCAGAGGGAGTTGAGGTTGTGGTTGGTTTCGCGTTTGGAGGTTCGGTGATTTTTGGATTTGCGATTACAGAGAAGTATTGATCTGATGCACAAGGAAAGGAAGCAGGTAACAGAGATGGTATGGATGAAATGCACAAAAATGGTTATGTGCACAAGGAGGTTTTTAAGGTATGTTTGAAGGAGGAACAGAAGTGAATGGTTATTCAAGGGTAATGTTGACAGTGGAGTGGATGGTAGTTGAAGTAGATGGCAGCGGTACAGGGAGGAAGTACTATTGTGATTGTGATGATGTTTTGATGTTTGTTGAATGGTTACTATGTGTTGATGCTGCAGTTGGAGGTGAAGTGTTTTGGTAATGGTGGTAATGGTAGGCAGGGTGCTATTGTATTTGAATGGTGAATGGTGACAGATATGCAGATAGTTGGCAGGGTGGAGAGTGACAGTGAAGATGTTAGTTGAAATGGAGCAGGCAGTGAGTTAGATATGTGAAGAGGAGTTTGTAGTTTTCTAAGGTGACAGAAGGGAGGTGGAGCAGGGTGGTGATGTTTGTATAGGGTGAAGGGGAGGCAGCAGTTTAGGCAGCAAGGAGGTGGTGGTGGAGCAGTGGTACTTGAAGTTGTAGCAGAAGTGATGAGGTGAATGAAGGAGGTGATGTGTGGTTGGGGTAGTTTGATTATTGTTGCAGACAGAGATGAGAAGTGGTTTGTTGAAGAGAAGTTGGTGACAGTGTGTGAAGCTGCAGAGAATGTGCAGTTATGTTGTAGCTGCTGTGGTTTTTGTTGTTGCGTGGTGTTGAAGCAAGGGTGAAGAGGCAGTTAAAGTTTGTGGTAGGCTGCTGAAGTGGCATTTAAGACATTTGTGGTAGGCTGCTGAGGCGGTGTAGGGTTTGTGATGGTGCTGCGGCTTGTAGAGCAATGCAATGGGGTGTGAACTATGAGTGCAAGTGGGTTGTGCTGAGGGTATGTATAAGTGTTGAAGTAGGTTCTATGGAAATGAGTTGAGAGTTTGGTCAGTTAGTTATGACAGTGCACAGTGTTTGTGCACAGTGCACAGTGGAAATGGTTCTATGTTGGAAGGCAGATGATGTATTGAAGGGGAAGTTGACAAAAAGTTATCAGAGGGGGAGTTTTGGAGTGACTGGTTGTTTACAGTGAGAGTGGAGTGGAGTGGAGTTCAGGGGAAGTGAAATTGTATGAAGTTCAGGGGAAGTGACAGTATATTGAAGTGTAGTGAATTGAACTGAAGTTTTGTATGGAAGTATAATTGGCTAGGAGGAATTTGGTGATGTGATGGGTGTTAGCTGGTCAGAGGAGTTTATGAAGTGGCAGGGGTGTTTGGTGAAGAAATGGAAATGTGCAGAAGCAACAAATGCACAGGCAGTGTAAATGAAAGTAAATGAAAAGGGAATTGTGTATGATCAAAACAGTGAAGAAAATGCATATGAACTTGATTTTGTTAGCATTTAAGACAATGAAATGCAACTTTAGTATCAGCACTTTTATACTTTGTCATCTGTTATCCATATGGTTCCAGACATATTAGTTGTTTTGAAAAGTATCAGCACTTTTATACTTTGTCAACAGCTTCAGCACTTTTATACTTTGTCTACTTTGTCATTTAATGCAGGAACTTGGTTAACACTGAAGCAACCTGGAGCAATGTTTAGATCCTTGCAAGAATCTTCTGTAGCAGCCATTTTCGTATCATCGTCTCCATAACTGAGTATTTGTGTTCATTTGTTAGACTATTTTGAGCTATTATCATGTGACCATATCTTGTAGTATTTGTGTTCATTTGTTAGACTATTTTGAACTATTATCATGCGACCATGTCTTGTAGTATTTGAAATATTAGAAAAATTATTTGAAACTTTTCCACTGGTTTGATTGTGTGTTTCCAAATTAGAATTCACTGCAACGTTATCATTGTTACATATAGTTGTTGTCATCTTCTCGATTTGTTATTTTTGGGATCCACATTTTAATATATATATATATATATATATATATGTATGTATGTATATGTATGTCTGTGTGTAATGTGTATACATATATCTATCTGTGTGCATATATATATATATATATATATATATATGTGTGTGTAATATAATAAAATGAAAATTGAAACAAATGCTGAAAATTAATATTATATAGGATAGCGTTTGAAAAACGCTATTGATTCATTAAACGCTATCGAAACTCTATATGAGATGTACGATTTGTAACCAAAAACGCTATGATAGAATCAAAAACGCTATAGTAGAAAACAAAAACGCGATGCAAACATGACAAGAAATGCTATCGTAAAAGATTTTAACGCTATAACAAGGTTTGATGAAACGCTATAAAATGTGATCAAAAACGCTATTGATTCATCAAACGCTATCGCAACTCTATACGAGATGTAAGATTTTCCACCAAAAACGCTATAATAGAACCAAAAACGCTATAGTAGTAAACAAAAACGCTATGCAAACATGACAAGAAACGCTATCGAAAAACATTGTAACGCTATAACATGGTTTGACGAAACGCTATAAAATGTGATCAAAAACGCTATAGAAGTTAAATGAAGGATTATAATTCCCTATAGCGTTTAAGTTCAATAACAGCGAAAAAACGCTATTGTAGGTTGCAAACGCTATGAACTTTTGTAAAAGCTATTAGATATTATAGCGTTTACCTTCCTGCTATGTAATGCTGCCGGCCTACCATAGCTTGTCGTTCCACGGCGTTCTCTGAAACGCTATGGTAGCCTGTTATAGCGTTTTTCAAACGCTATGAAAAGCATAAACTGTTGTAGTGGATAACAGTTCTGTATCACAGAACAGATCATTCTGGCAACAAAATTGCCAACAGAGGAAATAAAGGATTTAATATTCATCAACCGTCTCTCACAGTCTAGTAATTACTTATGGTCTAACTAGATCATTTGGTTCCAACTTGCAGGAATATGCCATTAATCGAAGTTTAGTAATGCTAAGAAGAAACCACCAGAACAAAACAATCGATACTTCGGCTTTTGGAAATAGAAGCAAGAGTTTGATTGAATCTTCGGCCCTACCTTCAGGAATCTCATCCTATCTGAAGGTTCACAACATCAAGGAAAATTCGATAGAGTTGAGTAATCCGTGCACGAGTTTCTACAGATAGAAACCGATACCTGATTGGGGTCTCAACACAAGACTTGGAAGAATTCACTCTAGCAAAAGATGATGACAATGTGTTTTTGCAGCACATGTACAAAAAATGACATTGGATTATGATATCAACTTAGAGGAACTCAATTACAGTCAAGAAACTGACATCGTTGAAAAAAAAAATCAAAGCTTGGAATCAAGCAGCAAAATCCCTAGTTCACGAAGATAAGAGCTATCCTGTCAATCAAACTGGGGTAATCGAACGTATTTCTTAGGAGACCTAGTCTCCTGAAAACATATAGACCTAGTATTAAGATAAATCAACCCTATGGACTAGGGCAAATAGACCAACAGTTTGTTGAAACGAACTCAATTGAGCATAAGGAGGGATTAGCTGCAGAACTGTCTAGACCAAGCAACCTCATATTTCTGAACAAAGCTATGAAATAGAATACGATCAAATGACCGTAGAAATATTACTTAGATGTATAGAATTACAGTAAACAAGTACGTTGCATATGAACAAAATAGGTGCAACGGTGAGAAAAAGCAATGCTCGAAATCAAGCAATTAAAGCAATAGTCTTCGGAGACAGAGGCTGGTGTGCAGGTTGAATTTTGAAAAATGCAAAGGAAGGATAATCGCAATCGAACAAGTCATGCACTAGTTTTCGAAGACTAAAATTGTGCCTAATCGAACTCCAACCACAACAATACAAGGGCAGTCGTGCCTTGCAGTTTAAACTGTAATAAATTATCCCAGTATGATAAGAATAATAAGCGAAGCCTAGTTACGAAGAACCCAACTTATAGAGTGGTAGAAGTCCCTCCGTCAGACTAAAGATTGGATGACCGAAAAGTCATTTTCAACATGAAAACTTGGCATTCGACCCTATCGGATATGTTTTACTTCAAATAATATCCTCGTATAATCAACGTTCGAAATCCAAGAGAAGTCGGTGTATGTTCACTAGCCGAGTTCTGAGCATTGACCAGGACAGATGTTGTGTGTTATCTACATAAGAAGAGTCCATTATCGAATACTTCAAATGAACAATCTAGTGTAGATAGCTTTCTTACATTTAAAAACGATCCATATCGTCCTTTCAAATTATCTTTTCCACACTTACCAATTACCGATCAATGATTGTAATGGAACTGTTGTCCGAAGCGATGTAGGAAGCTTTTCCTTTCAGGTTCACTGGAGTACAAAAAAGGGAAGAGCGATATGATTGAATCATCCACTGTATCTGATTTTGAAACAAATCATCGCATAAGAATTCAAAGCGGCGATAGGAACTAACCAAGTCCTTGAAAAGCAACTATTGAAGATAAAGAGCAAGACTTCGCTCCATAATAGTGTGCAACTGTTCAAGACAAAACTTAGCTTCACCACCGATCGAGTTAAAATTATAAGGTCAACTCTAAACCAACGTTATGCACCCAATTACCGACCTAAATCCTTGTGTAAACTACGGAGCAAAGTTTGCATCGTCGGTATTAGGAATTGAAATTCAGTTCAAAATCAAAAAACAAATGGTTATCAGAAGTCGGTCAATTGAAAACAAAATCTTGAGATAGACTCTGACGATTCACTGAAATTCACAGAATATTAATCTGAAACTTGTCTTATTCCAAAGCACAATTTGTTTCCAGTGAAAGCATATTCTGGAAGGAATATGTTAATTGGGTTTTTAACCCAGCAGAATTTAACAGCAATTAGAACATCCAGACTAAGCCGGAATGACTTGAAACTTGAACAAGGCATCTAAAAGAACAAGCCAATGGAACTTAAGAGAACAAGCCAAAAATTCACTAAGTAGATGGATCGATGGCGATCCATCATCCATGGATCGCTAGCGATTCAAAAGAAAGCATTATGAGTTGTCAAAGCCTCTTGCATCATGATCTATTACCTGCAACATAAACAGGATCTTATGGACTGGCTGCTAAAACTTTACCGAAACTATTATTCACTCTTCTCCTCCCACATAACAGTCATCTAAAAGATTCATTGTGATTCTCCAGTGAACTCCAACACTCGTGACTTGATCTAACTTACAAGATCCAATCAAATTATAATCAGATTCAACTTGTAATTGGAGTCAATCAATAACAAAAGTTATAAAGTGGACGTAGGCTTCGTTAACAGCCAAACCACTATAAAAACCTCTTGCCTCTTTACTTTACCTACGAGTTGTTATTCCCTGTCTTTATTTTATTTGCCTTGATATACAGGGCTGATGTTTTCACACTCAATGCAAGGTGTTGATTCATTTTTGGGTTAACAACTTATCAATTAAAATATATAAGAAAACTAAATTGAAGATTGACAAATAGAAATATAATATATACTTACTAATAAATGCTTCTTGCATGTTAATTTTTCAATACCCATGCAAGTGCCTAATTTTTCAACTACTAAATACATTCGTAATATGATCGCTTAAGAGTTTATTTGGTCGAGTCCGTATATTGCATTCTATGGGTTTTGAACTCTATAAGAAATAAAAGAATACGGATATTTGATCTGTATACTACCACGTATAAGTGTTATATAGGGAATGGTTATAGTTCGTAATGTACGATACTTCGATGAAGTTAAATCATTCAAAATAAGCCAATAAATAGTACTATGAGATCGAGTATTTAATTTTATTGATTACAAAAGGATTGTACTGTGTTAAAAGTAAAATAGTCCAAAATTACAAGAAAGGTCCAAGAATTCGATCACTGAAATGTTAATTTGCTTAGTTTATATAAGATGCATCATATTTCATGTCCTTGAATGTTAAGGATGAATACATGCATCTTTGTAAAGAGTTTTTTATGATGTTGTAGTAAAGGTTTCCTTTGGAATGGTTTGACCATTTAGAAAGAAAAACGAATGTACAGAAGTAGATGTTATTTAAGGTACAGTATGAAGAAAGTGAATAGTCATTTCTACTTGATAAAAAACATCGAAAATGAGAACTGCAATAATAATAATTGATATTTAACATTGGAATGAGAAATACAATTTCTATTCCAAAATGTATTTTCATATATAAAATTGTTTTCTATGAGATATATTTCTTTGATTTCAAGATATTTGATCAAAGAACTCTCCCCTGTAACCTAGTTGCAGTATGCTATCCACATTAAGTGAATGGCGAACCTTCAAATTTAGTGCACTATTGTAGTAATGGCGAAAATAGTGGGAACATACCATATAGCACTTACTGGTTGCATCATGTTACAAAAATTATTTGTGTATAACATACCGAACATTATTTATGAAATAAATGACTATTTTTCAATATTGACTGAAAATAGACATGGCTATATTTCAATGTGAATATTATGAATATTCATTATGAAATAAAACTGTAATGAGGTATTTGTTTTCACAACAAAAGTGAAGCATTGAAAATACTGAAGTATGTAACATTCTTTACAATTATTTATATATGATATATAGTTAGGTGACGATTCTTATATGTATTGATGTAATCACGTACTAGATTGGTCATATGTATATATCGTTTAATAAAAAAGTCATATATAGGTTAAATATGGAAAGCTGAATAATTTTATTTATAATAATAATTATTTTATTAATAAATAAATATATATATATATATATATCATTTAATTATACTTATATGGTTTGTATCTAATTATAGCATCATTTCATGCTAATAGATAACATGTACTTTATAAATGTATATTTACAATAATTATAATTTTTGGTTGTTGTAAAGTATTTTTGGTAATTATTTACTATTATTTAATATTATTTAAATCAATATACTATATAGATAATTTATATAAAAGAAAATATATTTAGAAAGCTAACTTATAAATTTCCTAAAATTATTTTATCATAAATCATAGCTAGAAAATGAGAACTAAAAAATCATTTTCCTTTTAGAAATTACTATTATATATGGCTGAAAATAGTTAATCAATAAAAGATAAATTTTAGCCGAGAAAATTATGGACAAAAATTTCAAACCTCACGATATCATGATAGATTTTTTGAAAACTTAAAATCTAAATAATATGTTATGAAAAAAATATTAATATTTTATTGTTTTTCGACTAATTATCAATTTATATATATATATATAATAAAAAATTTAACAAAATTTTACTATGCTATGCATATGATTTGGAAGTGTTTAAAATAAAAAATTATCTAATTTTTTTAATTAATATATATATATATATATGTATTTAGATATTATAAATATGCTTATGAATATATATATATATGTATGTATGTATATGTATGTATGCATTTAATAAAAATATATTATTTTTTCATTCTAATATATATATATTAGTTCATAATTTGAAATTTTTATATATTATGTGTGTGTGTATTTATTATTTTAATATTTATTACAATAATACATATATATATTATTAATATTTTACGTGTATACATAAGTTATTTATATGTTTAAATATTTTCATTCTCGTAAAATTATTTAAATAAAATCAACATATACATACATATATGTATGTATATGTGTGTGTGTAGATTTATTAATATTCATATAAATAACAAGTTTGAGTACATACATATATTTGGTCAACATATAATATATATCGGATGAGCTAACATGTCTGTTGCGATATAAAACCCAACATCTATATACGGGCATGTATACCTTGCACGGGTTATTATATTATACATACACACATACATATATGCATATGATACATATGTGTACATTATATAAAATTATAAATTAAATAAAACTCTGTGTAATTTATAAATTTAAATAAAGTAAGAGATTTTATTTAAATAAAATTTAGAAATGTTCTAAATGAATTAGACCTCATAGGTCCAATAGGGTAAAAAAATTCTGAAACTCGCTCATAACTTCCGCCACGGGCTGGTCTAATTCTAACAGTGTGCTCATCGTTATATACAATTAATTAAAATTAAATTAAACTAATTTTAAATAGTTTGTAATAATATGAAGAAATTTTAGAAGGAAAATTAAAAAACGTTCTACATAAATTTAGACTACATAGGCCCAGTAAAGATCTAAAATGGAACCTTTTTTCCTCGAAATTCACTCATTTCTTCCGCTGCGGGCTGGCCCAGTTCCTTTACACCCTTCATTGGTCATATTGCGTATGAAATATGGGTTAGATATATTAGACAGTTTGAGTGATTTCCTTGTTCTATGTATTTCTATGCATTGTATTTGTTCTACATATTATATGGATTAGATTTGTTCTATGAGTTAGTTATAGTAGACAGTTATATCAACAGATTCATACGTAAAATAGACAAGCATAGATTAGCACACATGTAAACATACAAAACATAAGCATACATGGCCAAACATAGACATACATTAAGATATGTCAAAGAGGATAAATTTTAGATATCGGCTTTGCCAACGACCATTGTGAAATTCCATTGATCTTAGCCTATTGCGAAGCTTTGCTGTTTCTTGTTCAAAGTTTGGTGGCATATTCTACGGCTTATCGAGGGAATGGATCATCAATCCATTTTCATAACCCATAACCGTTTGGAAAGTTAGAGCATCTATAGTGGTGTTGTCCAATATCATTTCCACTTCTTATGATGGAATATGTAGTCGTAAGTCCATAAACAAAAAAGATCGAAGGAAAGTCAACCCATGGTTCTCTTTCAGTCCGTTGATTATGGAGTTCCTGTTCTCTTTGCCAACTTCTACATGGATTCTATGTTGATCTCTAAGTCTTATTCTCTCTTCTCTTAACCTATGCTCTTGTTCCCCTCTCTCGTGCTCCCTTAGGTCTTCATAGTACTTTTCTTGCATTTTGACAAATCATTCTATCAATGGTTTAGGAGATGAAATATTTGAAGGGAGTCCATGACTTAAGGGATCTTCATATAAGTATGAAGAAGGCAAAGAAATGTGGTTGTAGTCTACCATGTCGATATACTATATTTGAATTTGGAAGAAAATTTATGTATAATTCAATGGTAGACGGATGTTGTTTATAATGCTATGGTACACAGAAAAATTAATATCAGATAAACACAAGAACAATGTGACTGCAGTGTAAGATAAAGCTGGTCATTGACAAAAGGTGTATAACATGACTATAGTAGATGATGAGATAAGTCACTGAAAAATATATGCCAAAATTTCCACAGTGCGAGATAAGACAACTCAAAATCAGTATAACCAATAAAGTAGAGTGCAATAACCTATGAACAACTTAGAATATAATCATAAAGTAATACTGACTATAAATCATGAAGCAGAATGTGTAAACCATGAATATAACATGATTTAAAACGCATAGATGATAAACATAGCATGAATCAGAATGAAACCATGAATAATAATGAATATCACATTAATCACACTGCATAAATCATAAATAACACTAAATATAACATGAATAATGATTCATAAATGATTAATATAACATGAATCAGAACAAAAAGCATGAATAATAATAAATATGACATCAATCACAGTGCATAAACCATAAATAACACTAAATATAACATGAATCAAAATGCATAAATGATGAATCACTAAATATAACATGAATCAAAATGCATAAGCGATGAATAAAACATGAATCGGAATGAAAAACATGAATAATAATGAATGTGACATCAACCACAGTACATAAACCATAAATAACGCTGAATATAACATGAATCAGAATGTATAAGCGATGAAAATAACATGAATCAAAAAGAAAAGCATGAATAATAACGAATATGACATCAGCACAGTACATAAACGGTAAATAACACTAAATATTACATCAATCAAAGTCAGTACATAAACTATAAACATAAACATTGATATATACATTATGGGTATATATATAACTGAAGATACGCAAAACACCCATACGTGGACAGGAAACACAGCGATGTGTCCCACATCATCGTCTTTGCTAGATAAGTGATCAAAGTACAAACCATGATCAGAGAATCTCTTCCACTCCACCTCTAGCATAGCTTGTAGTCGTGTCATCTGTTCTATCTGTCAATGCAACGCATCCTCGTAATAATCAATGTTACGTTTATGCTCTACATATCCAGTATTGTGAAGTCCCATCTGCATGTCATATAGATCATCGTATGATATCTGGTAGATATCTGGATATTAGTCGTGTGCAAAAGGGTGATACTTGTCAACATAACGGTCGGCTCCAAATGATGTGGGCACTGTCATGGTCCAACTAAAGTGACTAGTAGCAGACACGTGATCTAGTACACGATACCCCTGACTAGGCTGGGTAAGATCCTCGACAGCCGGAGGTACTATCACATGACGTTTAGCAGCTGGCCCTCTCGACGCTGCATGAGTAATAGTATTACCATACACGGTGTAAAATTTATGCAAAAAAACAATGTATGATGGACCGGTAATAACAAATCTCTCTACTAGCCACCAACCTGCCGCTCATGCAGCACTAAACCGATATGAATCATAAATTTATACATATGAGGGTGTGGACCGTCGAAAATGGCATCATAGTCATGCAACTGTCTCCAACACCTTTCACCGAGATACTAGTAAGAACCGAACACTATAGGATACGATAGAAGGGGGATCTCTGCACGTTGAGCATCCTAGCTAACTACACAGACTCATGATTGATAGAGTTGCTAGTTTCAAATGGCTGTCATATCAACTCGCCTCTATACATCCTCAAGTCAATCTGGTTATGGGCAGCCGAATATACATGGCGAGATCCATTATTCCCTGTCCTCCTATTGTTCGCACACCAAAATAATAAACGAGAAGAAACTAGATGCATCCTAAGTCGTTGTCGTGAAATAAAAGTTCCTGAAATACTCAAAATACTAATAACGTAACAACTTCCAAAAACCAAACAATGAAAAACGTGTGAATCAAGAACGACGCATTCGGCGTCCAAACATCTGTATACGTATGCAAGTGTAGGAGTGCCACTATCATATATAACAATGCAGTTAAAATCCAAACCTATCAAGGTCTCAATATAGGCGGCCTGCACACTACTGCTACTGTAAAACAAGTTTCCCATGAGGTATAGAACAAACAGTCGAGCAAGTTTCAAATCATGCTCTAGTGAATACGATGTGAGGATGTTGTCAATAGTAGTTATAATCACGCTGACTCCGATAGCAGTGGCGGTCTGATGAGAAATCAGTGAAGTGTCTAAATGTAGAAAAAGGTTACGACAAGCATGGGATCATGCAACCTATTATCGTATGAAAGTGATGGAAAACCAGCCACTCCTACGCTAAAGCCAGTGAGCATAGAAAAGTCTAACGGTGTAATTCCTAATTGACCGCAAGAAAAATGAAATATATGGATGGCTTTATACCATCGAAGTGAAATAGCACTACATAATTAAACATCGCCTTTAATAATATTATTAATGCCAAAAGTATTAAGTTACATAACAAGTTAAATTAAAGTGTAATAATTTGATAGAAATTCTTTTAAATTAAACTAATGATTGAATTACCTAAGAATGATAAAAATACAAGCCCATGTAGAAACGCTACAACCCTAGGAATATTTGACAAAAGCATGTGAAAATATTTCAAGGTATTAGTCAATGAATCCCAAAAACGAGTATTCTGTAACTGTTTTGGTTAAACGAATTCTTAAATATACAAAATAAAATGATAATTTACTCTAACTGCACCATGAAGAAAAATGTACTTACAGCTCAGCTGGTCTGTGTACTGACATGCACTTCCCTTTTTAGAAGTACTCGAAAATATGAAAGAACCTTATATGCACTCAAGTTTGGATCATCAAAAACGTTGAGCTCACCAACTCTAGCTAAAGCATGACCTACTCCCCTATTACTCCTGCCCGCTCGACCACCTCTGCGGCCCTCATGACCCCATCGACCTCCACGACCACTTCGTCTCCACCCTGCTCGTCGGCATTTTTGACGGCTTCAGTTAGCTCTTTTTCTCCTTACTCGTATCCATACGGTACAATCACATTCTCTTCTTCACGGCACCATTGTCACCACTGATGCCACCACCGCTACTATTTTCTCTATGCACGAACTTTTTCGTAAAAAAAATTGAGCAATCTAGACATCTCAACACGTATAGATCTCAAAAACAATGGTTAGTTTATGTATTTTTGTTGGATTACGGGGTTTAAGGTTAAAAAAGGATTAAATGGGGGAATTTTTGCCCTCGGCCGATGCAAAAATGAAAGTGAGGAAGGAGAAAGGGAAAAGAGATGGTGGTTAGGAAGTTGAATATAATTTAAAATGGTAAAGTCTTCATCGTTTCATTAAAACGACGAAGCCGTTTTAAATCATATTTTTTAACCTGATTATGTGTTTAGTTATGAGTTATCTGGATGCGTAACTTGTTCGTTGCATATCACATGCCAATAAACGTTCAAATCAGGCTACGCAAGTTTTGAACTTTGACCTCTCGCACCAAAACCGAATCACTTAACCATTTGGACAATGGTGCGTGTCAACTTCTATCTTGTTCAATGTTCCAGTGCACTTCGTCTCAACCCAAACATAAACCTTACGTCACTTGTACCATTGTTGTACGTGTCTTGTAAAAATACATCTCTCAACTTTAATGTTCGATTGCTCGATTCTTCAAAAAGGACAATTATACAAATGAAAATGCTTTGTATAGGATGCCAAATACTAATAACGAAAGTCTTAGCAGCAGAGCATTGCACCGTGAAGTGAACCGTAACAACTGATAGTTTAAGGTTTGATGATTCAACCAGTTGAATCGTCGTAACCATGCATTTTTAATTTCTTAAAAATTTACGCATGCAAATACAAGTATTTTGCAAAAATATTGAAAGAAAAATTCTTGATAGACAGGTCGTAGAGGGTCTTCATGTCAACAACATAAGTTAACCGAAATTATGTACTGCTTTAGTGCACTACAGTAGCTGTGTACAACTACAGTTACACAACTACACCAACACAATTATTATGCACGCGCTAGTAGTGCACGGCATAAACTTAGTAACGACGAATCTGACGAAATTTATAGTGGTTTTGAAGATGCTTGTAGCATCAAAGAACGAAATGATAAAGTTTGTTATTTAGATTTTGAAACGATTATTTTTCTTTAAACAAGGATTTTTTTCTTCTTTGAAACGGTAGAAAGAATGATATAGCAAAAAGAAAATAAGAAAACTGTAACAACCCGTAAATTTTGATAAATAAATCGATTAATTTAATTATATTTTTGTAATTAAATTTAGGAAGAAATAAAAAATTATAATTTATATTTAAGTAAATATTTAGAATGAATTGTAGCAATGGTTATTAAAATTTAATTTTCACAATTGAAGTGAAATCCCAATAATGAATAGTGTAAATTGTTACATTTGGTTATAAAATAGAAAATGGGTAAATAAAAGTAACTGTTGAATTAACCAGTGCAATAATATATTGCTTAATAGTAACTGAACGTAAATTAAGGAAATAAGGTTATGGCAAGTTGATAAATGACAAATTTAGTACAATTCCAATTTATTGAAACAATTATAAGGTTTAATTGATCGTAATTTGTAAATTGGGAAATAGATTCAAAGTTATATTAATTGACGGAATAATACGTAATAAGGGCAATTTGATAGGATTAATGTTAGTATAAGTTAATGAAATAATAACTAGAATGCAAGGTAAATAATACTAATCATAGTTAATAAATTTATGAATTGAATGGAATACCAGTTAATGAAAATAAATCTAAATGTTATACTTGGTTACAAATGAAATATACGAAACAAAATGTAAGTATGGAATAGATTTATAAAATACCACAAATTTAATGGTAATTGGATAAAATCCATATCATATGAGTCATTGCAACATTTTTTTTAAACTATAAACCTATAAATGCGATTTAGGGAAAATTGTGACCGTTATTATTTGTTGCCAGTTTAATTAGGCTATTAAACTTTGATTAGGAATCAACTGAAATTTAAAATGAAACTTGGTATTACATTTATGAGTTTAAGACAATAATTACAAGATATGAATGTAATAAGATGCATAGAAATGTTTATTTATTTTGTAAAGTAATAAATGATGTAATAAAAGAATGAAATCAAGATAAATAAATTTCATTGAGACTTTAATTATAAATAATGTGTGAAATTGACCAAAATATAATAAATGGAAATAGGGTAGTTAATACAGAGCAGTTAGGGTAGGTTTGATTTGTCATTGAAGATTGTTAATTTAACAATAAGTTACCAATGTAAACCTAATCCATAATATGGCAATTGACTGAATGAAAACAAAATTCATGTTGATTTATTTATTGAATTTGAACTATAATAATTGGATTAATTGCAATTAAATGAAATTAAAATATCTAAATATTACGTTAATTGAAATGACGGAATGGGAGAATATTAATATAATAGATTTGAATCCAATGCTAATTTCATCCGTTTGATAATAATGAATTGTATAATAGAATGAAAGGTAAATTATATAGAATTATTGAAATTAAATTTATATTTTCTGAATATAATGGAATTTAGGCTAACACTGAAAAGTGATAAATTAATCAACTCTAAATTCACATTTAAATTTGTTTAAATCATTGTAAATGATTGAGAAATCAAAAATGAGAAAATTTGTCAATTATAGAATTGAAATTTAAGATTTGATTTAATTAATTAATTATAAATTTATTTAATTAATGGAAAAATAGCCATTTTGGCCACTGACTCGGATTTCGATGAAACCAGTTTCATCGGATCTGTAACGGTGAATTATTGTAGGATTTCAAGTTTCATAGGATCGGACTTGTCGTTTGATTGTACAGACTCGAAACGCTTGAAATCAATGAAATTGAAATCAATTTGAAAAATATTGATTTTAGCACAACTTCTTCATACGATGGAATTTGGCCTTAAAACCTTTTCCATTGGGTTTAGAATATTTTAAAACATCTATTTTGATATATGGATTGACCAAATTTCGTTCTGGAGTTGAAATGGCCTTTTTGGGCCACTTTGTCGTTCGCGCGTATATCCAATCGATCCGATCCATTCTATTTCAGCTCTGCCTGTAAATACCCTGTTATAAACCCTAATTGTTCCTCGTTATAAATTTTTTATACGTACAATTCCTTCTCACCTCCTCAATTCAATGGCAGACAATACTAGATCCAACTGCAATTCAAAAATCAAATTGAAATTTCAAACTCTTCAAAAAAATTAGAAAAAAATATAAGGTCGAAGATCTCAATGATACGAATATGCGTCAATTGTTCGTTTTTGGAGATTTTGCTCGAATCAGCTGGAAATCATGGTCAAAGGCCGAAATCACGAAACCTAAATCGCGAATTTGGGGTTTTTGATTTTGACGTAAATTGCAAAATCGCTTTCTAGGTATTGGGGAGTTGGGCGTGTGGAGTTGGGCGCGTGGAGTTGTTCAGTGGTGGTTGGAGGGTGTATGGTGTGTTGTGGCGCCTGGAATCGATAGATTTGGGTTTCGACAAACCCTAATCACGGCGGCGGCGGCTCGCACCAGGGGACCGCACTCGTGTCGACGTGAAGAGGAGATCGAGGCGAACTTAACGGTGGCGGCGATATGTTGAAAGATGGCCGTAGGCATGAGCGCACGGTGGTCAAAGGGAATCTGGAGCGTGACTTGTTTGAGCGGAATTGAAGAAACATGCGAACGTGACTGGGAGAGAGACGATGACATGGCCTTGTTTTAGGAGGTGAGCTTTGTTTCTTTTTATTTTTATATAAATTAAATTCTTATCGCTCAAACTGACATATCTCTCGCATACGATGTCCGATTTACACGCGATTTTCTTTGTTAGGATCATACTGAAATTGCAGACATTTTGGTGTTGGTTTGGATGGATTCTGAGACTGTGAAAATTTTGGGTTTAAATTGGATTTAAATTCAATTTAAATTCAAAAGGTGAGTGTTTTAACCCACTCACAACTTCTATTTTTTTTATGTTTGTTAAATTAATTTTTGGTGTGATTTGAAATTTATTTATTGCTATTTGGTATATTTTTATCATCATTTCAGTTAAATTTTAATTTATTGAATTAAATTCTTATTTAATTTATTATTGCATATAACTTGCCAGTAGATAGATTGTTTAATTTATTATTGAATGTAGACTGTCAGTAATTACCTGTTATTTATTATATGCTCTATATTGATGTTGTTGTTTAAATTGAATAATGCTTGTAATAAATGGTTGATGATTAATATTGGATGAATGGATGTTGTATTTTATATTGTTTTAAACTGCAAATTTGTTATGCACTTTATTTCATTTGGGATTGCGCTTTGAAATAATATATAACCGTATTTTTATTTTAAGTTACGGATTGAAATGATAAATATCTGTATCACTTGACTATAGGGTAGAAAATTATATACAGACACCGTGGTCTTTATATAAAAATAATTTGGAAGGATTTCTGTGGTTGTAAAGAAATATATGATTTCTGGAAATATTGATTTGGATATTTTATAAATGTTCTTTTATATATAGTTAAATTCTTGGTTTAAGCTATGAATAAAATTGTTCAAAGTATAAAATAAGTATACTAATAAAGTTTCATTTATTAAAATATAATATGGATAAGTAATTACTTAAATTATACTGTAATATAGAGTTTATACTGATTTTTTTAAATCCACGTTGAGACAATGGTTTGAAATTGATTTGAGATTTTATTTAATTAAGAGTTATATTTAACAAGAACCCACATAGAACTCATTGAAATTGAGATTTTAAAAGAATACGATTTATAACTTAATTCGGGTTTAAGGTGATTTAAGTGAATAAATTGAGGAATATTCAGTTATTGAATTTGAAGTTTTATTTAAAGGATATTGGATTTAGTAAGCAAATATTTCAAAACTAAATAATAGTAAAAGTGAAATTGGTATATGTATGAATTATAAAATTTAGTTTTGAAATATTGAATATTTAAGCTTTGAAATATATTAAATTTAAAATTTAGAAATTCGAGTTGTTTTGGAATTGATTTGTAAAATTTAAGAAGCTAGTTTGTTTTATAAAATATTTTAATGTTTAATCCATGTAAAGGTGGATGTTATGTTTCAAAGTTATTAATTTCAAAGTATTACGTTTCGGAAGTGTTATAGTTTTAAGTCTTTGATTTCGAAATTTTATAACTCTAAAAATGCTATGATTTTGGGAAAAGGACATATTTGAAATAAAAATGATATTATATTGATTTGGGTTTTATAAATGATATCATTTTGATTTGGTTTTTAAAACGAAAATGATATCGTAATTATATGGATTTGAAATGAATATTTTATTCTGGTTTTTGAAGTATAATTATTTTAAATGACCGCGGTGTTATAATAACGTTTGGTTGTTGAAGAGACCGGGATCGGAAGTTGTCATACTCTCTGCCAAGTCCGAAAACCACTTTAACAAGTGTTACCTGGAGATTTGACCAAGCAACTAAGTACTCGGCATTAGCATACTGTTCGACATTTATGATTCGTTCGGCATCCAGATCGTTCGGCATTAGAGAATGCTTGGCATTCAAGATCGTTCGGCATTTAGGAGCGTTCGGCATAAGAAAGCGCTCGGCTTCCAGAGTCGTCCGGCACATATGATTCGTTTGGCATTCAAGTTCGTTTGGCATCTATGGGATGTTTGGCATGCGTGAGTGTTCGTCATTGAGAGACGTTCGCTATTGTATATCGTTCAGCATCTACGGGATGTTCGGCATGCGTGAGCATTCGGCATTGAGAGACGTTCGGTATTGTATATCGTTCGGCATCTATGGGACGTTCGTCATGCGTGAACATTCGTCATTGAGAGACGTTCGGTATTGTATATCGTTTGGCATCTATGGGACGATCGGCATGCGTGAGCATTCGGCATTGAGAGACGTTCGGTATTGTATATCATTCGACATCTATAGACGTTTGGTATGGCAGAGTCATTCGGCATTCCATACTCCTCGGCATCCAAACCTTCTTCGGCACATTACTTCCTCTGGCATGAGGATACCATTCGGCATTTATGCCTTGTTCGGCATTTTGCCATTCGACATCTATGGATCGGCATACAGAGATCACTCTTTTTAGGCCAAGCTACTTAGCTACCTAGCCCGCCAGGGAAGTCCAATCCATCTTCGTCTATAAATAGAGAGGCAGAGGCACAGTGAAATGGACCTTTTTTGGAGAACACCGGGGAGACTCTGCCGCATTCAAGACTCAGGCTTATCTTTTTTGCTTAGCAATTGTATACAATATAACTGGTATACGGATTGTATCTATAATCGATTATCGAGAAAAGCAATAAAGATTAACCTCAAAGTGGACGTAGGCAATTACGCCGAACCACTATAAATCTGGTGTTCGTATTTTCTGCATTTAAATCTGCATATTATCCTCTGTTTAACTTTACTGTCTTCATTAATCTGTCTACACAATCTCTCTTAAGGGTGTTAGTGACCAATCCTGGTGCTAACATTTTGGTGCTTTCACTGAGAATCGAATTCTCATGACGATAGGATCTACTTTGTAGCTACTAGATTGAAAAATCCCTCGAAGGAGATCCAAATCATTCAAAAGACATCTGTTGGTTCTACTCAGAGTTACAACCAACAACTCTACTATGGGAAGACCATGAACTAAATCGGCCTCTCACAACGTAGATGTCCACGAAACTGCTAGTGTACAATAGACAGGTCCTAGCAACCAACCAGCAATTCAAGGCGCAGGAACCTCCACCTAGAACGAAGCGGAGGTCGTTTCCAGAACAGAGTTCAACGACTTGATAAGAGAACTCAGGGAAAGTAGAAGGCAACTTGCTGAGCAGATTCAAGCCAACACTAATCGGATGACTCAGCTTGCCCAGCAGCAGCATCAGAATGCTGGGAGTAGTCCTGCTCCTTATTCTGAATCTGATAGCTCGACCTCGGCAGATGAACCACCTGGACGTAGACGCCATAGGGATGAAGCTGCACAAGTAGGTACTACCGATCGATCCGCCAGGGATTAGACACGTTGTAATAATCCCATTTTTTTGACTTTCGAAAGTCAACATCGATATGTCCACTGTATCGAATGCCGAACAATTGAATGCCATAAAAACTGAACTGTTAGGGTTTAAAGAAGAAAGATGTAGAATAAAAACAGAAACAATAACTGAATCTCACAATTCGCAGCGGAACAAATATAATAGATAAATAAATATCTTTAAACAGAATCACTATATCAGTTATCACATTACATCACATTACAATATCAGAGTATACAACAACAAACAGCGGAAAAGAAATATTACATATATAAGTGATATGCCTCGCCATCCAACTCCTAATTTCCACAGCAACTTCTTGACTTTTCTCCCGAATAATGATAACCTGACTCTAGGAAGCACATATGGAAAATTGTGGGCACCCAGAGTTTAGAAAGGGAACAATAAACTCCAGGTCAATCGTGGGACTGGTGTGAGATCTTAAAAATAGTTATTTTCACAAAGAAAATAAAAGAAATTCACTATGCTTTTTGGAAAATGAAACTACCATAAGGCCTCCTGGCACACACACCATGCAATCGCACACTTGGGGGTGATTTCTCCTTATGATAGTCAATCATGCTTGATACGCAAAAATCTTTTTTAATATTATCATTAGTGCATAGTGTAGAAAACATTTCGAAAGTATAATATTAATCTTAGCTAGCATAGGTACCATTATATTATGCTTGCTATAGCTACCTCCCGAGGAGGTAGGTTATACAACTGCAATCGTAAAAGGCTCATATTATTTTGTTTGGATTTCCAACAAATGGTCAGGCTAAGGAACTTCCTACTAACACATGGGTAGGCCTCTGGAGTGACGTCCCGAGAACCCACCCGGATCTCTGCCAACACAAGGCCAGGTTACCTCGGTAACTAGGTAACTAGTACTCGAGTGTGCCATCCCCCGGTCCTTTGGGACCTTTATCCGAGGATCCTCAACCATAAAGCAACAACCACAAAGTATATATAAAATATTTGCGGCAACAACATAGGTTAAGTATCTGGGTTCCATACCATGATACTACCCTTTTCCAGAAGGAAATAACATACCCTAAAGGGCGTTACCTTCGTAACATTGCCACATCTTTCCTGTTTTGACCATTTCCGGGGTGTGAGGTTCGACGAAGTCTTGTCCACAAAGCAACACTTTTCACAAAGTCATGCTTTGATCAACAAATGATCAGCAGCACTTCGTATGTCACGTTACCAAATTGGAATGCATTACCAGTAACAATCAACTACGTAACCTTTGAGCTCGCACGTCTCAGATAAGGGTGTCAAGCTAAGAGAATAAATTCTCCGCCACCAAAAGAAATGTATTTGATAGAAACCAGCTTTACATCTCAAAGTGTAATGTCAGACACACATCCATACAAGTTCGTTCCGGGATCGAACGGAACCGAAGGCACTTCAAAGAAGCCCTTGCAAATCCGGATATTCACAAATCACGTCTGGAATCCCCATCACAAAGGGTGATAAAAATCTCTATACCGGAGCAACCTGGTGCAGAGACATTCGACAGGTAATCCTTTCGCTTTCGAAAATACCCGGTTTTCAACACCGTCTTCAAATACCATCCCATTTCGTCGTATCGTTATTCGGAATGGGTTTTATGACACAAAGTCCTCTCCCGGCTAATCCGAATAACGAGCGCTTATTTTTAAAAATAAGTGTAACATTCAGATTCAAACAAATCACAACAAATTCCACTTTGATCTTTTAAACAAAAGATCTATCACAATCACAAAGGTTCAATGTGTGTTTCGAATATCCATTTGGAATCTGACTCCTGGTTGCATCGAAATTCAAATGCCATTTAAAGGCCAATATTGATAGTCGGTTGTTTAACTATCAATCATCATTCAACAATTGCGGGATTTCAAATAATTTTCCCCCAAATTATTATTTTCAACATATCTTTGCAAGATAAAATTTCACTTTTCAACACTTTGAGAACAAATTCAAATCAATTTTTAACACTTCAATCATTTGAAAATAAATTTCAAATCAAATTTTTTTCCTTACGCGGAAATCATTTTCAATATTTATTCATTTCCACTGAAAATCTGCCAAGTTCAAATTTTTAAAATAATATAAAATACTTATTAAAAATATACTTGGAAACATTTAAAATAAAACCATCTGAAATACTTACTTAAATATTGGTTATGAAGATACTATATCCATATCACAGATAAAACTTCAAATCCAAACTAATTTAAAATAAAATTAGTAGATAGTGTATAAATATTTAAATAACTATTTTCTAAATCAAATATCAATTTAATCTTTAAAATAATCACTTCCATAATAGTTTAAAATATATTTTAACTTTAAAGATTTCAAAATAACTTAAGTAAATAATTTTTCCAAAACATTCTTTCCTTAAAACCATCTTTACAACTTCAATCTATATTTATAAACTACATTGAAATCATACTCGGCTTTCCAGGGAAAATACATATTCCATTCCAAAATGGTTTATTCAAATAAATTTATAAATCTTTCCGACTTATTTTAAATTTACGTTCCAAAACTGTAAATTCTTCAATTTACCTTTCATGTATAAAATTTCCATTTTGGATTTAAATTTACAAATATCCACTAATTTACGATTTTCAAATCGATTCCCAAATACTTACTTTCAACACCAAATCAATTTTCAAATTGATTTCCAAATTATTTCAAGCATCAAATGAAATTCCAAATTGATTTTCAAATTTATTTTAATTAACAAATCAATTTTCATATTTATTTCCCAAGGGTTTTATTTTTAAAACACCAAATTAATTTTCAAATTTAATTTCTAAATTTATTTCAACCCCAAATCGATTTTCATTCAAACACTAAATAAATTTTCATATTGATTTCCCAAAGATTTATTCTTTTACACCAAATCAATTTCTGAATTTATTTTTTAAATGAATTCCTTTATCTTCCAAATTATTTAAAAACCATATTTTTAAAATAAATTCTTCACTTTTTGAGTATTATTACTTGAAATCCAGTTATTAAACTTTGTCCCATATTTTGAAATTTTATTCAACAAGATTTCACTATAGATTTTCAACCTAAATTTAAAGATCCAATTTTATTTATTTCTTGTATCCTACGATACCAAAAATATATTCGGCTAAATTTTATTCTTCAAGGGTTTCGATCACAAATAATCACACACATATTATAAATAATCAACATACAATTTTGAAAACAAATCAAATTGTTTTGAGGAATCCAATTAGATCCTTCCAACCTATTTTCCTGCATCCACAGACGTTAGCACAACAATTAAATACCCATTCCACTTCGAGGTGGAATATCGCGGTATATGGGATTTATAAAATATCATCCACTATTATACGGCGCATAGGGTCTCATCCGCCATGTAATGCGGGAAATCAACAACTCCAAATACATATATAATACCAATTCCACTTCAAGGTGAAATATTGCGGTATATGGGTTTAAATATAATATCATCCGCTATTATGCGGCGCATAGAGTCTAAACTAATATAACTAATAATAAATCTATCATCCAAGCACGCCATCAACAAATTCTAGATTTAACTATCACAATTCAACAATCAATCAATAACTGAAAATTTTCAATAGTTATTCTGAGTGAGAGATCTCACCTTTGCTTTTATTTTAAAATTCATTTTCCATTCTGGCTTGATTCCATGATTTTTAGACCTTGTAACAAACATTAAATGTTTTATTAACACTCTGAATAATCGGACAATCAATTATAATTTATTAATTTAATTTAAACTAATTTTACTCTTTAATATATTTTTATATTTATAAAAATAAAGGCCTGATTTTTTTCTTAAATCCCTACTTTTTTTCCTTCCCTGTAAATGTATACATATATATTTTAAATAAAAGTAAAATTGCAGCTATCCCTAACTTAATAAATTTTCTTTCCTTTTCTGTATACAAACATCTCGGACTACAAAAAGGGTTTTCTGCTTTTAACCTTACATAAATTTAATTTCTTTTATATAATTGTTTGTGTGTGTGTGTCTGACATCAAAATTGAAACTGAAAAATAGAAATAAACTATAAAATTGCTTAATAACTTACTGTTAACCCACATCGACCTCGGCTTCAGCCTCCACCGATCTGCTTCCTTCACCTAGTACGCCTCGACGTCTTCGAAAACGAGCCCAACATCACAGCAGTGACCTCCCCTCTTCTTGAGATTCACGCGTCCGTCCCAGAGCTGACGCGCGCACACCACACCATCACTCACCCTCATGTGATTCGACTTCGCCCAAACGAACCCTCGCAGCAACCCAGAAATCGAGCTGCTTCCACATTTCCACGCGATTCAACACCGCGCCTTCAGTAGCCCTAGCGCCGCCACACTTCGTTGACTTGATGTCGAGCCCTCCAGTGCGCCATCAACGTACGCGAGTGCAAGCCCTAGCCCTAAATAAGATCGGTTCGAATTTATGAAGATCGAATAAAAATCGAACTGCTCAATTGATTCAAACGGGAGGAAATGAAAATTCATTTTTTTCTAAGGAAGGGACTGCCGCGATTTAATTGAAGGGGAAGAATAATATTTAAGGAAGAAGGGGAAAACGAGATCACGATTTCGTTCTATTTATTTTGAATCCCCTATGCTTCGGCCGTTGATTTCTTTTAAGCGAATGGGTTGCGTGCTTTGGATGATAGATGTTAGCTTTCAGAGGATGGGAACGAGATAATTTCTCCTCATTTCTTTACATGTATTTTTTTTATATAATTCTATATTCAAAATATCCCATATAACCTAACTCGAAATCCCAAACTCCTATCGAGGTGTACCGCCTAGCGTTTATAAGGTTTTATCCGTATTCTAAACACAATGGAACGTGTTTCGGAGCCTAGTTTAATCATATGTGGAAGATAGATTTTTAAATCGAGTTTAAATATTAAATTCCCGATATAAATTTCAGCGCGTTTATATATTGTACGCTCACACAACAACTTCAAACACTACGAAAATTGAAATCCAGTAATAATACAATATTACGGATCCAATGGAACTCGTTTCGTTGAATTCCGAGACTGTGCCTCGGAAGGCTATTTTTAAATATCGATTCAAACGATATAATTTCAAAACTGAACAAAACATTTCCAAATTAAATTCTGAAGCTCCCACTACCTTCAGTATTATCAATATAAATTTTATGAGCCACTAATTATTTTTAACAAGCTAAAAATTGAAAATTCAAATTTTTTTTACCCAACTTTAATAAATTAATTTCAATAATTAAATTGCCAAATTCATACTTATATTCGAAATTCAAGTTAAACTAACCTCCAAATATATAAAATTGATTAAATATTCCATTTTCAAATGTTTAAAATTTCCGGGTCGTCACACACGTGATGAGACCGGACGCCCGGATCACCAAGACCCAAATCAAGCGGGACATCAACCCGCACGGTCGCGTGGAACGGAGCCCAACCTCCCACCCTCCATACAAACTCTGGATTTATCAGCCATGGTCAGGCAGTTGATGAGAGAGAACCAGGGCCTGACCAACGAGGATTGGGGAGTGTCCTGGAGTCATACTCTATTCACAGATATGATCCTACCGGCTGAGTACCCCATGAAATTCAATATGCCGACTATCCCATCCTACGAAGGGAAGACTGACCCTAGGCAACATGTGATGAGGTACGAATGGATGATGGATTTGGCAAGAGAAAATGACGCAACTAAGTGTAGGTGTTTCCCAATCACTCTGTCCGGAATTGCCACTATGTGGTTTACTCAACTTCCTCTGCGATCTATATCCAGCTACGACGAGTTAGCGATGAAATTTGTTGAATAATTCAGGATACATGCAACCTGTCCAAAGGACGTATGTCATTATCAAGCGTAACCCAAGCTCTGGAAGAGTCTTTGAAAGCGTACTTACAGAGTGCCGCCACTGAAGTTAGCAATTCTAACGAACACGCAATTTTGATGACGGTAATGTAAGGTGTAAATCCAAATTTGAAGTTTGGAGATTGGTTGGCGTGAAAGCCCCCAGCTACATTGGAATGATTCTATGCCAAAGCTCATCAGTTCATACGGAGGGAGGAGGCTCGATGGACGAGACGAGATAAGGCACCAGGGTCTGTTCAGGAGACTGTGAAAAGTAACATCGACGTAAAGCAGTTCGGCGATAGTTCGAAAAAAGTTCAAGTCAACGCCCAAAGCAAGCTTGGGCAGTGCAAAGGATCCGGAGGTGGGAATCTCGAAAAGAAAAGAGAAGCAGGGAAATGGAAGCCAAGGATTCCGACCTACAATGAATACACCCCGCTGAATACTTCTCTTAAAAACATTTATCTATCTACTTGTAACACCTTTGAATACAGAAAGCCACGCCCAAAGGAGTCCACTGAAGAATAGAAACGGACAGGGAAATACTGTCGCTTCCAAGAGACCCATGGGCACAATACCGAGGAGTGTAGACACCTCTATGATGCCATAGAAAAGTTAATCAGACAGAAGAAATTGCAGGAATTTGTCAAAAGCCCGCAAGATGGAAGGCAAGGAATGCAAGACCCCAGACGCGGGCCGGCTCCACGCCAACCATAACAACCTACTCGGACTATGGGTAGATCAATTATAAACACTATTGTCGGAGGACCTCATCCTGCAGATAAGAATTGGCAGGAGATGGAACGATATGCTACCTCCTTGAGGCATGCGGATTATGAATGTTGTTCGAATGTGGATGATGGAAGCCCCGCAAAGCAACAACGCATGATGACTGACGATATAGTGTTTAGGAGTCGAGACACGGACAAGGTGGAGGCTCCTACTATCGACCCGATGGTTATATCTGCAACAGTCGGGCCAGCTTACGTGAAAAGAATCCTGATTGATTGTGGAAGCTCTGTCAACATCATCTTCAAGAAGGCTTATGACCAAATGAAGATGGAAACGAAAGATTTGAAACCATGCAAAGCCCGTATCCACGTCTTTAACGGTGCTGCAACCGACGCGATGGGGTTTATAGAGCTACCAGTTGAACTGGGGGAAGGTGAGCGTAGGAGAATGCGAGTCCTACCATTCGTAGTAATGGATGTTAACTCCCCATACAATGTCTTTTTGAGTCGCCCAACCTTGGCAGAATTTAGGGCTGCTTTGGCCCCATGGTGTTTGACATTAAAATTTCCGACAGACAAAGGAGTCGGTGTTGTACATGTTGATCAGGCAACCGGTCGCGCATGTTATGTAGCAGAACTGAGAGAAGCTCAGCGGAGAGAGAAGGGAAAGGTCGCGGACAGCTCCATCCGCATCTTAAAGATTGATGATTGACAAGTAATGTCCGAGCCCTGGCTCGGGCAGCATTCTCGAATCCTTAGAGACATAGATCCGAGAGATGATGATGGGGAACCCAGGGAAACAAATACAACACCGGCTGAGCTGACGATCGACATTCCAGACAGCTGGGATGACCCATCACGAGTTCTTAAGATTGGATCACAACTCGACCCCTCAGTGGCCGAGGATCTTACTGATTTCCTCCGGGTGAATTTGGACGTTTTCGCTTGGATACACTCTAATATGTGCGGGATTTATCCAACAATTGTGAGTCATATGTTGAACATAGACCCGAAACACGTTCCCGTAAAACAGAAAAGGAGAGGTATGGACCCGGAGAGGTCTGCGGTTCTCAAAGAGGAGGTGGACAAACTCAAAGCCAATGGGTTCTTCCGCGACGCCCTCTACCCTGAATGGGTATCTAATCCAGTGCTAGTGAAGAAGGCAAATGGAAAGTGGAGAACTTGTGTCGATTACTCCGATCTGAATAAAGCATGCCCGAAGGATAGTTTACCTTTACCTAGAATCGACCAGCTCGTCGACTCTACCGCTGGACTCGAATTATTGTCATTTATGGATGCGCATTCAGGATACAATCAGATCCCAATGCACATTCCAGACCAAGAGCATACCAGTTTTATCACAAATATGGGGCTATATTGCTATGTAGTAATGCCCTTTGGATTGAAAAACGCGAGGGGCAACGTATCGGCTCCTGGTAATGTTTAAGTACCAGATTGGTAGAACGATGGAAGTCTATGTGGATGACATGTCCGTGAAGTCACAGCTGTCAAACGACCACATCCGAGACTTAGCCAAAATGTTTGATATACTCAGACAATATGGTATGAAGATCAACCCCTTGAAGTGCTCTTTTGGGATGGCATCAGGGAAGTTCTTGGGTTTCATTGTGAATGCACGTGGAATTGAAGCTAACCCGAAAAAGATTCAGGCTATTCGAGACATACAAGTGCCCAGAACTATAAAGCAAGTACAAAACTTGAACGGAAAGGTGGCAGCGCTGGTCGATTCATATCCAAAGCTACATACAAGTGTATTCCTTTCTTCGAAGTGATAAAGAAAGGAAAAAGAAATTGAGTGGACATTCGACTGTGAGGATGCATTCTGAGCTCTGGTAAGACATTTGGAAAGCCCTTCAGTGCTATCGAAGCCAATAGACCATGAAATGTTGTATGTGTACTTGGCAGTATCCCAACTTGCTATCAGTACGGCTTTGGTTCGTAAAGAGGAACGAGTTCAAAACCAGTTTACTATGTTAGTAAACGTCTAACGGGGGCAGAAAGAAACTATCCCAAGATCGAGAAATTAGCCTATTTCTTGGTGATTGCATCACGCAAGCTTCACCCATACTTCCAAGCACACTCGATCAGTGTTTACACCGACCAACTCCTACGACAGGTACACCAACGACCGAAAACTTCCGGAAGGATGTTAAAATTGAATATCGAGTTGAGTCGGTTCGATATTACCTACTTGCCGCGAAGGACCATAAAAGGGCAAGCGCTAGTGGATTTCATTGCTGAATTCACCATGACAGACAAATCAAACGACCGCAATGTCATACCTCCCGTCCGATGGAAGATGTACACCGATGGGGCATCCAACGGCCATTGTTCGGAGGTTGGCATAGTTCTGGTAACTACTGAAAACCGATTAGTTTGCTATGCTTTGAAGCTCGAATTCACAGCAATGAATAACGAAGCCGAGTATGAAGCATTGATCGCCGGCTTAGGACTCGTCAAAGAACTAGGAATAAGATCGGTTGAAATTTTTTGCGACTCGCAACTGGTGGTGTATCAAGTGCGTAGAGACTACCAAGCAAGGGGGCAGAGACTTGCCCCGTATTTGGTTAAAGTTCGGGAGCTACTAGCGAATCTCGAGTATTATGATATTTCACATGTTCCGCGTGAACAAAACAGAGCAGCTGATTCATTGGCAAAATTTGCAAGCACTGGCGATGCGCAGCAAATGGGATTGTTTCTCGTTGAATCCTTACATGTTTCGAGCATAAATATAATGGAGGTAGATTTCATGTTAGAAACAGAAATCAGAAGGAGTCATGGATGATCCCATTCAAGCAGTACTTGTTACACGGGGCCGTGCTCGGAAGAAGGAGCGAAAGACGACAAGTCATTCGTAACGCTTCTCGTTATGTAATGCAGGATGGAATAATGTATCGGAGGACATTATCGACCCCATTGCTCCGGTGCATTGCCTATGATGAGATAAAACGAGTCCTGACGGAAGTCCATGAAGGTGAATGTAGCGACCATACCGGGGGGCAGACGTTAGCAAAGAAAATCCTCCACTATGAATACTATTGGCCAACTGTAAATCGACATGCCGCAGACTAAATAAGAAGATGTGACAAATGCCAGAAATATGCGAAAATCCCAAGAGATCCGCTGATGGAACTCATAGAAATGGTTAGTCCTTGGCCATTTGCAATGTGGGGGATCGATATAGTCGGTTCATTACCCCTATCCAAAGGTGGTGCAAAATACGCGATTGTTGCAGTCGGTTACTTTACCAAGTAGGCAGAAGCAGAGCCTTTGGCCACTATCACCATCAAGAAAGTCATTAATTTCGTGGTACGAAATATCATATGCCGTTTTGGCCTGCCACGAACTATCGTTACAGAAAATGGAACTCAGTTTGAAAGCAAAGAATTCATGGAATTTTGCCAAAAATATGGTATTGATAAAAAGTTTGTAGCAGTTGCTCATTTGAAATCTAATGGACAGGTGGAGGCTGCAAACAAGATAATAAAATCCATACTGAAAAAATGTTTGGAAAAGGCTAGAGGCAAGTGGGTGGATGAGCTTCCGACAGCACTTTGGGCTTACAGAACCACCTACAAGTCCGCGACTGGCCACACTCCATTCGCATTAGCATATGGCATGGAAGCTGTCATACCCATGGAACTTGAAGTCCCATCACATCGGGTAACTTATTATGACCCTGATTCAAATCGAGATCTTTTGCTGGAATCGTTGGACTTCATTGATGAAAAACGTGAAGAAGCCAATTTAAGAGTGGTTGCAAACAGGCACCGAGTTGCTCGATATTATAATGAAAAAGTTCGACCGAGAATCTTTGGCGTGGGTGATCTCATTTTAAAACGATTTTTCCTAGTTCCGTCACACATGAGTCCCGCATGGGAAGGTCCGTACGTCATTGAACGGAAGCTTGGAGAAGGAACTTTCAAGCTAGCGACCGTCGATGGTGCGACACTCACCCCAGCTTGGAATGGTGAACACTTGCGGCATTATTACACTTAGTTCATTTCTATCATATTTTAGTTGCATTTATTTCCAGCAAGATTTTATTCCTAGTTTATGGCATGTAAAAAGATAGTTTAGTTTATTTGCATTAATAAAGGCTTGAAGCCATTTCTTTTTCCTATGAATTGTCGATGTTTCTGTGTATGATAACGTTGTAACAAATGACTAAGAGATACATTACTCTGTCTGACGTATGAACGAGAATAAACAATTCGAAATCTCCAAGTCCCTGGAGTGCTGACTGGAGTACTCTAAGTCCCCAAAGTGCGGACTCGAGTATAAACGATTCGAAATCTCCAAGTCGTTAGAGTACGGACTGGAGTACTCTAAGTCCTTAGAGTGTGAACTCAAGTATAAACGATTCGAAATCTCTAAGTCCCCGGAGTGCGGACTAGAGTACTCTAAGTCCCCAGAGTGCGGATTCGAGTATAAACGACTCAAAATATCCAAGTCCCCGGAATGCGGACTGGAGTACTCTAAGTCCCCAGAGTGCGGACTCGAGTATAAACGACTCAAAATCTCCAAGTCCCCGGAGTGCGGACTGGAGTACTCTAAGTCCCCAGTGTGCGGACTCAAGTATAAATGATTCAAAATCTCCAAGTCACCAGAGTTCGGACTGGAGTACTCTAAGTCCCCAGAGTGCGGACTCGATTATAAACGATTCGAAATCTCCAAGTCCCCATAGTGCGGACTTGAGTGCTCTAAGTCCCCAGAGTGCGGACTCGAGTATAAACGACCCAAAATCTCCAAGTCCCCGGAGTGCGGACTGGAGTACTCTAAGTCCCCAGTGTGCGGACTCAAGTATAAACGATTCGAAATCTCCAAGTCACCAGAGTTCGGACTGGAGTACTCTAAGTCCCCAGAGTGCGGACTCGAGTATAAACAATTCGAAATCTCCAAGTCCCCATAGTGCGGACTTGAGTACTCTAAGTCCCTAGAGTGCGGACTCGAGTATAAAAGATTCGAAATCTCTAAGTCCCCGGAGTACGGACTGGAGTACTCTAAGTCCCCAGAGTGCGGACTCGAGTATAAATGATTGGAAATCTCCAAGTCCACGGAGTGCGGACTGGAGTACTTTAAGTCCCCAGAATGCGGACTTGAGTATAAACAATTCGAAATCTCCAAATCCCCGGAGTGCGGACTGGAGTACTCTAAGTCCCCAGAGTGCGGACTCGAGTATAAACGATTTAAATGTCCAAGTCCCCTGAGGGCGTACTGGATACAAATGACTTGAAGTCATCAAGCGCTTGGCGTACGGTTGGGAAATATTTTAAGTCCCAGAGCATGGGATACAAGAATGTGCAAATACCAAAAAAAGTTGTCAACTTGTTTAAAGATGAATCGAGAAGTGCACGTAACTCGTAATAGCTCGAGTTTTGACCAATATACCAAAAAACCAAACAACAACAGTCCTCTGAGAGGGAAAAGAACTAAGTTTTATTCATCAAAAACAAGTTTCTACTACAACTCCTCCGAAGCTCGGAGTCAAAAGTTTATTTACATAAACTACGAAAACAAAAATAATTACATAATCTAAACTAGCTCTTGTTGAATGAGTGCGAAGACTACTTCTTTGACTTCTTCGACTTTTTGCCCGATGACTCCTCCCTGGTACGTTTACCCTTGATAGCTTTCTTTCAGGGGGGAGTAATAGCTGAAGAAGTATAAGGAACATCCATGGGTTTGGACCCGCTTGGGAGAATGACCTTCAATGGCTTGTTCAATGGATCGTCCGGGTCCATAGCTCGAGGTTCGACCTTGATCTTGATCGTCTTTTCCTTCTCTTTATCAAGCTGCTCCTTCATGCTCAGTTCGGATGTGTGCTCAGAGACGCCTGTAATTTCAACTTCATAACTCCCATCAATGGGAGAGGAAGTCTCATATTTGTCCTCGTCAAGCGCTCCGATCACCTGAGCATCGGGACCGGGAGCCTCTCCTGCGTGAGTGGCATCACTTGTTTTTCCCCTCACCTCCTTGGCGACATCGCTCCTCGGAGTGCACTCAAGATCAGAACGGCCTGCATAAAATCACGAGAAGCAAGTTTTAGAATGCGAAAGCTTCTGATGAAAAACGAAAACTCTTGGAATGTTAAAGCAAAAGAGTTAATGACGAGGTTCTGGCTGGCTCTCAACCGTCAGGGGGTCTCACCCTCTGGAATAGGGGCCAAAACATGAACACCAAGGTCGGGGTCCTTCTGGTCATAGCCGATGTGCTATTCAAAAGGATCGAGTATCGACCGACCGGCCGGTTGGGTAGGCACACGAGCTGGAGACTCAATTTTGGACGGACCGACGATAACTTCTTTCCATTTTGTTGAGGGGGAGCCTTTGTAATAAATGGCTTTAGCCGCTGACAGATCCGAAGGCTTATTTCCCTTAAGGAAGTCTTTTATAAAGGCCACCTCATCAACCTCCTCGATACCGTGATCGGCCTTCTTGATTTCAATTAAAGTCTCCCACGCCTCGGCCAAAGATTCGAGATAGCCCTCGCCTAGAAAAGTTAAGTCCCGGTGCATGAGAACGCGGGCATTGAATTCGACAATAAGCGGGTCGAACATGGTTTTGACTTCTTCCCTACCTTCTTCCTTGGCCGCCTCAAGATGGGAGTCGATTTCCGCAGATGCTATCTTTTTGCCCTCTTCGCGGGCTTCATTCTTCAGCACCTCAACTTTAGAAAGCTCGCCCTCAAGTTTCGCCTTTAGGAGTCGCGTTGCAACGATCTTGTCGCAATACCATTGCGACTCTTCTTGGGCAGTAATCTTCTCCTCCTGTTCTTTGCGGAGTCGCTCCTCAAGTTCTTTAACTCGGAGACAGAATGCATCCCTCTCGTTTTGCACCGAGTCTTTCTCTAAAGCCAAAGCCCTACAGCGTTGCACCTCCTTTTCGAGTTTTTTTTGTAAGTCGATTCCAGACGAGTTACGGCTTCGGCGGCATCCTTGGCGCTCTACTGGGCGGCCTCAAGTTGAGATTTATAAGACACAATCTCTTTGTCCTGAGCTTTACTAATGTCTTTGTCATGAATAGCCTCAAGCTTCAGGCGATCAATCTCATGTCGGCGTTCCATGGAGACTTCCGACATTTTCTCAGCGAGATGAACGAACGCGTCATGTTGAACATAGACGTCGTTGGTACAAGCGATAGCGCTCTGCTTGACATCTCCAGGTATATGGTGGATCGTCGGGAGGAACTTCAGACCATCAAAGAAGATCTTTGGAAAATTAATATTAAGCTCGGCCAGTCTCTCCGAAACTATTGGATCTGTTGCGGGAATAGGAGGAGACGGCTTTGAAAGTTCAGATCTCTTGTGAGGATCCCGGGATTGTCGTGTGGAAGATGAATCGGAGTGTTGATCTCGGGGGACATCGGATTGTGACCCCTTATGGTCGTGCTTATCTTTGCTTTGCTCCGAGTAAGAAGAGGGATGTTGGTGGTACTTGGACTGATAATATGTTTTCTTTCGAGATGATGAGTCCCGAGAATGGTAATCCCTATCGCCATCACCGTCTCTATCCCGACGTCTTCCGAAACCTGAGTCCCATCTAGAGTGATGGAAGATAGACGACCCACGGAGACGATCGATTCCATGTGTATGCCCCATGTCACCTGCACAGAATTTAAAAAACAACGAATTAGAAAAGAGTAATGTGACAATGGAAATTTAAGTGCATAGTGAAGTACATGTGTTTGTGTGTGTCCTAGTATTTCCCCCCGACGGACCAATTTCTTTACTAATGGGAGTTTTTTCTCCCTGAGTTTTGGCTTGAACGTTTGCATCGCCTCTGATGGGCGAGTGAAGTTTAAGTGCCTCCGGATCATCGAAATCATAATTAAGTAAATCGTCAGGTATCGAGAGGTTCGAGAGGCCCTTTAAAGAAATTTATAAACGTTGTGAGGAAACCTCTTTCTCTGTTGGAATAAGAGTAACTTTAGAGGTTACACCAACTTTTTCCCTCCTTATCTTGTGCGTCGGTTTCTTTTTCCTCTTCGAAGGAGAGGATGAAGTTTCGATGTCATGAACTTCAACTAATGGGTCTTGAGTAGAACCAACGTTCTCATCTTGTGCTTCGGGTGTTTCATTTTCTTTGATTTCTCCTTCTTCTAGTGTGCCGGTAGCGTTGCGTGCTGAAAACTCAGCTTGTTTTTTTCCTTTACCAGAGGCGGGCCTGGGTATGGAAACGCCCCGAGGAAGGCTTATCTGACGGCCTTCTGCCAACATTCCAAATCTCGAAAGTGACTCATTTGAAATGAGAGTTCGGATGTCCCATTCATCGGCAGGAAGGGCTCTAATAGCTTCGACGGCTTCAAAATATCTATGGCCATCGGGACGTGGATTGATACCTGAAAAGACGGAAAAAAGAGTTAGAAGAGGTACGGCTTTGACCAAGAATGAATATCAATCCAGAGAAAAGACTTACTTCCTTCCACCCATCTCCTCGCAAAACCAGGAGGGAAACGCACATAAAACCATTCTTGCTTGTACAGGGCGAACTTGCTGCACGCCGCAGTTAAGATTTGGCATTTGTGGTGCGGCTCGATAAACATGAAAGAGGGGCTATCTCTCCGCTTCTTGATCATATATATATATATATATATATATATATATATATATATATATATATATATATCTGATGCCACCCAGGATTGGAGGCCTAGAGAGGACATTCATGAAGAGGATGTAGGTACGTAAATGAAGGCGTGACCATTCGGGTGCAGTTGTGACGGGGCAATGTCAATGTACTGTAGCACGTCCCGAAGAAATAAGTTGAAAGGTGGCACACTGCCGACCCAACACATAAACTTATTACAAGCTATATACCCAACTGGAGCAAGTGTGAAGATCGTACCCAGATGGAACTAATATGCCGTCGAAGGGGACTCCGTGGACGGAGCATATCTGACGGAGTGCACTTTCATTGATCTTCGAAGCCTATGAATCGGCAGGGTTGTCCAAGAAAATTGATGCCTCCAGGGCGTCGGAAGCTAAGTTATGAGTAAGGGAGGTCGATGGTTTTGAAGTATCTACGACTCCTTATTTGGAAGACGGCCCAGGTCTATTTGAGATCGTGGCGGAGCAAGATTTCTTAGACAGCTTTGTAGAAATTGAATCTAGTAGAGCACATGTTTGAACTATATTTGAAAAACAATCGACGTTAGACTTAACAACACAAGTATTTCCCCCGTGTGGTGTGTGGACTAGTGTGATAATTCAAGTATAAGTGCAGAGAAATTGAAAGTCACGGAGTTAATGGTATAAAGTTGAGCTTCGAATCGTCGCCTTCGAAGACCATCATCGCTGACCGTCTCCAAAAACCTGCCCTATGGTGTTTTTAACTTCGGACTCAAACATTGGCGCTATATGTTAGAGGAAATTATCCATTTTTCGATTTAGGTTCAGACTTGTGATTACTGAAACTAGGAAGTTATCAGTCCAGATTAGTTCGATATGCTAGTTTACTTAGGTCCTTGTCCTTGTTTTTGTCATAAGATTAGGCAAAGTAAATGTTGATCGGCCTAAGTATCGTTCGGCCAAACTATTGGTCGGCCTAAGTATCGTTCGGTCGAAATATCCTCCGGCCTAATTATCGTTCGGCCTAAATGTTGTTCGGCCTAAGTGTCGTTCGGATAAACTATCGGTCGGCCTAAGCATCGTTCGGCCTAACTACCGTTTAGCATTCGAGCCGTTCGGCTTAAGCACTGTCCGGCCTAAATATCGATCGGCATCTTGTCCATTCCCCGCTACCATTCAATTTTTCCACTCCAATTTCGTTTGGCATGGGGAGGTCATGCCGAACCATGGCCGTATCAACCTACACCAACAGGCCTAATCTCTAACTCCGTTCTCATGCTACCATAGGACCGCTTGGCATTAAAAGATCATGCCGAGCCGCTACATGCACCTTCCACCTTTCTCTTCTTTGATCCATCCACCTAGAAACCCCCTAAGAGCATACTAAGTTCCAGCCCTAGAACACGACCGAGCCTCAATTAATCACCCTTATTCACACGCCCCCTACTCTCTACGATCTATGAAAGAATCACAAATTCGAGTAATATCTAATGTCTCCTAATTTGAGAGGGTGATCAAAAGCTTCTTACCGAAGAGTACGGAGAGAGCTCAAGGATCTGTGAGTTTACGATTGAAAGTTATTAGAACTTAACTTAGGAAAGGCGTGATGGATTCCAGAGAGGTAAGTTGTAAGTTCTTAAAAAATAACGGAGGTAAAAAGTGAAAAGAGAAGAAGAAGGAAAATGCCGACTTTTATAGCAGAAGAGGGGAAGTCGAAGAGACTATGACCAGTAGAACCGGTCAAAGCTACATCGTTCGGCATCGGCATACAAAGCCGTACGGCATACATGGAGCATTCGGCTTCGGCTATACTGTTCGGCATTAGCATGGTGTTCGGCACACATCGCCTCGCCTGGCAATCAAGGGAAGTCACCATTGAGGAAACTAAACCACAGCTTGGAGCAAGGCACAGTGGACACGTGATTCAAAGCGCACCACGTTCGACCATGTGATGCACTTTGGGGGGCAAGTGTTACCTGGAGATTTGACAAGGCAACTAAGTACTCGACATTAGCATACTGTTCGGCATTTATGAGTCGTTTGGCATCCAGATCATTCAGCATTAGAGAACGCTCGGCATTTAGGATCGCTCGGCATTTAGGAGCGTTCGGCATAAGAAAGCGCTCGGCTTCCAGAGTCGTCCAGCACATATGATTCGTTCGGCATTCAAGTTCGTTTGGCATCTATAGGACGTTCGGCATGCTTGAGCGTTCGACATTGAGAGACGTTCGGTATTGTATATCGTTCGGCATCTATGGGACGTTCGGCATGCATGAGCGTTCGACATTTATAGACGTTCGGTATTGTATATCCTTCGGCATCTATGGGACGTTCGGCATGCGTGAGCGTTCGGCATTGAGAGACATTCGGTATTATATATCGTTCGGCATCTATGGGACATTCGGCATGCATGAGTGTTCGTCATTGAGAGACATTCGGTATTGTATATCGTTCGGCATCTATGGACGTTCGGCGTGGCAGAGTCATTCGGCATTCCATACTGCTCGACATCCAAACCTTGTTTGGCACATCACTTCGTTCGGCATGTGGATACCGTACGGCATTCATGCCTTGTTCGGCATTTTGTCTTCGGCATCTATGGATCGGTATACAGAGATCACTCTTTTTGGGCTAAGCTATTTAGCTACCAGGCCCACCAGGGAAGTCTAATCCATCTTCGTCTATAAATAGAGAGGCAGGGGCACAGTGAAATGGACCTTTTTTGGAGAACACTGCGGAAACTCTGCCGCATTAAAGACTCATTCAAGACTTATCTTTTTGCTTAGCAATTGTATTCAATATAACTGATATACGGATTGTATCCGTAATCGATTATCGAGAAAAGCAATAAAGATTAACCTCAAAGTGGACGTAGGCAATTACGCCGAACCACTATAAATCTGGTGTTCGTATTTTCTGCACTTAAATCTGCATATTATCCTCTGTTTAACTATACTTTCTTCATTAATCTCTCTACATAATCTCTCTTAAGGGTGTCAGTGACCAATTCTGGTGCTAACAACAACCGTGTACGTGGTGGAGATTCCAAAATGAAGTAGGATGGTGGCGGCGTTTCCTTAGAGGTAAATACATGGACCCGACTCCCGTGAGTTGGCATAAGGTGGCTAAAACAGGAGTGATTGGCAGGTTAAGAAGGTAGTACTTTTATCGGACACATCCCTTTAATATTATACTCTGACTTTCGGATTGATTCGCTGGCCACTTTTGAATTTTTTTTGATTTGGGGGTGTGGCTCGAGGTGGACGGTAGTTGCGCGCTACACATTACCACCGTCCCAGAAGCGTAATAGGTATATCTACCCTGGCATTGCCTAGTTGTGCCATGTCACCTACCCTATCGCGCCTTGTACGAGTGTGGTTTTCTCCCATAGCCGTGTGGTATCCTCTAGTGGCTTCCTGATCAGGAGGGACAATGATATTGGATGGACTATTAGGACTATTACGTGTTAAGGGAAATATTGGATCACTCCTTAACGTTATTTAAAAGTATGTTTATTTTACAATAGACATTATTATAATAGCGAAATATTATTACATAGTAAATAGTTTAACGGATCCTTAGGAGATGTGAATCACGAGCATCTCTTAAGTTACTGCATTCACGTTTGACACTGGATAGGAGATGTCAAATCTCGTAAACATTTCTGACGTTCCACTCATTTTTTACCGTTGATTTAACTTACATAAGATATTTTAGTTCTGACTCGAGTGTTTTGTCTTTTCAATTCGCTAGGGTCAGCCTGATCATTTCAGGATTTGAAGAACTTACTTATGGAGGACAGAAGACGAAGATTTTATTACTATTATATATTATATTAGTCCACTGCATCATATTTGTTCCGCTGCATTATTATTTGATTCTCTGGTATGTGTAACTCTGATATGTATTATATAAATAAAATCAAATATTTTGTAAACAACTTCATGAGCTGTTTATTTGATTATTATATTTTATCGTTCTGCTGCAAGATTTTGTTTTGTTTCATTTCTTTCTTTGCTTTTTCTTATTTATCTCATAACAATCTGCCCTTCTGTATGGTTTAAGTCTGACGTGTGTGGTTTATCGTCGGTTTAAACGTACAAAAAGGCGGGACGTTACATCTGGTATCAAAGATTTGGTTTAGCGATAAACCTTAGCTTTGTGGGATCTGACTCTTTATTAATATGGTAGTAATACCCTATGGGAGTCGCTGAGTGTATATATATGAGACAGCGTATTTGTTAGTGTTATAAAAAGGTTTTAATATTGTGTTAATTTGTTCCGTTTTGTATTTATAAATTCTGCTTGGTGCATGTGACGCTATGGCATCAATAGGGATTTCTAAACACTTAAAAGGACAGACCGATATAATATTTGTTTTAATATAGATGAATGAAATAATTTAGCCTATTATATTTTCTATATATAAAAAAAATTATAAATGATATATATGTATTTGGTTGCAATATATTGGTTGTTAGGTAATGAAATTTATAAATAATAGTTGAAATGAGATTGAAATTAAGATTAATGAAAATTGGAAATTTAGAACTTAAGTTCCGAGGTTTGAATATTTCTTTCGAATGATTTTGGAGTATAATAATAATATTATTTAGAAGTATTTTCTGATATAAATATTTCAATATGATTTGAAAGAATTGCTTTAAAGAAATTCTGAAAAGAAAATAAGTTCTGTACTTCCCTCTCTGTCGTTGGAAAATAATTTTGGTGATGAGTGCACGCATCATCGACATTCATTTTCGAGTTTCGAAGTGGGAAGGCCACTGTAGTAGTTTACTGCAGATTTATTTTGATAAGCAAATATAAATTTTAAATTGTTTTAAATAAAATCGGATATATAAGTTGTAAATATATATTTATCTATGATTTTAAAATGATTTGAAATTAAACCCGGTATTTAATTCTTAAGTTTCCGTTAACTAATAGTTCAATTATTGTAGTGAAATGGAAAGTAACTAATTAATAATTGGAACCTCTAATTAAAATAAGAGTTAAGTTAATGTTTAAAGTTATTTATAACTAAATAAGTAGAAAAGACGGATAGTAAGTAAAACTTCTTGAGTTTAAGATGAGTATTTGAAACCATTGATAAATAAGAAGATTTAATGCTAGGTTATAAAGGAAATTAAAACAAATCAAAACATGTAACCTATAAGACAAAAAATATTATTATTGAATATTAAATTAATTAAAGGAAATAGAATAAGCTTGTATAACTTTCAATCACATCCTTAAAAAGCATATATATAACTTACCAAATATTAAAAGTTGAAATGTTTAATAGGAAAATGTAATAGGATATTATACAAGTAAAAATTTGAATAAATGAAATATTCAATAAAATTCTTTAATAAATAAGAATTTGATGTTGTAGTTGTTATAAACTTAGGTATAATGGAAAGGGTACTAATTAAATGATTTGAAAGGTAAGTACTATAAATAAATAAAAATGAAAATTTGCAAGAAATAAATTTAAAGTAAAAAGATAAACCATTATATGAATGAAGAAGAAATCAAACAACAAATGTATGATGGAATTAATAAGAATAAACTTAATCTGTTGTTTGAAATCGTTGTTTGTTTTGGTTTATGGCAGTTTGGGCAAGGATACTTTAAATTTGTTTGGAAGGTATGAATAATCTATTTAGTTTCACCCAAGACTATTGAGTGAAGGGTACGCTTAGTAGTTTATTTTTCATTCCGAACAATTTAAAGTTTTGAATCCGAACAACTATTTGTTTTGTTTGACATGAATGAATGATTGATTTGTATTGATGTCTATGTGATGGTTGTATACCTGGTTGCAAGTGATTGTTGTTTATCTTGATTTGTTTGTTATTGATTGAAACAATTTTAAATGTTTCATTTTATATAATTGTTAACCCTTTTGGATTATAAGTGAAATACAAGTTATGGAAGCAATTGCTAATGCATTTGGTTTCATAATATAAGCGTGTTTGCCCGACAAATAGGTACGTTTTCGGATTACGGTTTTATAGCGTTATTATATTGTTTTTCCCGTGCTAGGACATATTATTTTGAAAAATATATGTTGATATTATATTTTCTTTCGAGCCTCTCCGTACAAAGGAGACTCTACCGAAATTTTCCGTAAATTTTGGACGTAGAAAATATTTTGAAAATGTTTTCCAAACTTTATTAATTTAAGTATAAAAAGATTTAATGGTTATAAATTGGTTTATTTTATCTAAATTAATTAATTTTGAAAATTTATTCATTTATAAATTTAATATTCTAAATAAGACATATTGTTCCCTTAATTCTTTCTTTTCCCTTCTTTTTCCTTTTCGGGGACGAGAAGTTTTGAGTGAGGGAGGGTGTAACCCGTAAATTTTGATAAATAAATTAGTTAATTTAATTAAATTTTTGTAATTAAATTTAGGAAGAAATAAAAAAAATTATAATTTATATTGAAGTAAATGTTAAGAATGAATTGTAGCAATGGTTATTAAAATTTAATTTTGACAATTGAAGTGAAATCCCAATAATGAATAGTGTAAATTGTTACATTTGGTTATAAAATAGAAAATGAGTAAATAAAAGTAATTGTTGAATTAACCAATGCAATAATATATTGCTTAATAGTAACTGAATGTAAATTAAGGAAATAAGGTTACGGCAAGTTGATAAATGACAAATTTAGTACAATTCCAATTTACTGAAACAATTGTAAGGTTTAATTGATTGCAATTTGTAAATTGGGAAATAAATTCAAAGTTATATTAATTGACGGAATAATACGTAATAAGGGCAATTTGATAGGATCAATGTTAGTACAAATTAATGAAATAATAACTAGAATGCAAGGTAAACAATACTAATCAAAGTTAATAAATTTATGAATTGAATGGAATATCAATTAACGAAAAAAAATCTAAATGTTATACTTGGTTATAAATGAAATATATGAAACAAAATGTAAGTATGGAATAGATTTATGAAATACCACAAATTTAATGGTAATTGGATAAAATCAATAACATATGAGTCATTGCAACATTTTTTTGTAAACTATAAACCTATAAATGCGATTCAGGGCAAATAGTGACCGTTATTATTTGTTACCAGTTTACTTAGGCTATTAAACTTTGATTGGGAATCAAATGAAATTTAAAATGAAACTTGGTATTACATTTATGAGTTTAAGACAATAATTACAAGATATGAATGTAATAAGATGCATAGAAATGTTTGTTTATTTTGTAAAGTAATAAATAATGTAATAAAAGAATGAAATCAAGATAAATAAATTTAATTGAGACTTTAATTATAAATAATGTGTGAAACTAACCAAAATATAATAAATGGAAATAGGATAGTTAATACGGAGCAGTTAGGGTAGGTTTGATTTGTCATTGAAGATTGTTAATTCAACAATAAGTAACCAATGTAAACCCTATCCATAATATGGCAATTGATTGAATGAAAACAATTGAAATTCATGTCGATTTATTTATTGAATTTGAACTATAATAATTGAATTAATTGCAATTAAATGAAATTAAAATATCTAAATATTACGTTAATTGAAATGATGATGGAATGGGATAATATTAATATAATAGATTTGAATCCAATGCCAATTTTATCCGTTTGATAATAATGAATTGTATAATAGAATGAAAGGTAATTAAATAGAATTGTTGAAATTAAATTTATAATTTCTGAATATAATGGAATTTAGGCTAACACTGAAAATTGATAAATTAATCAACTCTAAATTCATGTAAATTGGTTTAAATCATTGTAAATGATTGAGAAATCAAAAATGAGAAATTTTTTCAATTATAGAATTGAAATTTAAGATTTTATTTAATTAATTAATTATAAATTTATTTATTTAATGGAAAAATAGCCATTTTGGCCACTGACTCGGATTTCGACGAAACCAGTTTCACCGGATCCGTAATGGTGAATTATTGTAGAATTTCAAGTTTCGTAGCGATCGGAATTGTCGTTTGATTGTACGGACTCGAAACGTCTTGAAATCAATGAAATTGAAAACAATTAAAATCAATTTGAAAAATATTGATTTTAGCATAACTTCTTCATACGATGGAATTTGGACTTGAAACCTTTTCCATTGCGTTTAGAATATTTTAAAACATCTATTTTGATATATGGATTGATCAACTTTCGTTCCGGAGTCGAAACGGACTTTTTGGGCCACTTTGTGTTCGCGCGTATATCCAATCGATCCGATCCATTCTATTTCAGCTCTGCCTACCCTGTTATAAACCTTAATTGTTGCTCATTGTAAATTTTATGTACGTACAATTCCTTCTCACCTACTCAATTCAATGGCAGACAATTCTAAATCCAATTGTAATTCAAAAATCAAATTGAAATTTCGCACTCTTCAAAAAAATTAGAAAAAATATAAGGTCGAAGATCCCAACGATATAAATCTGAGTCAATTGTTCGTTTTTGGAAATTTTGCTCGAATCGGCGGGAAATCGTGGCCAAAGGCCGAAATCACGAAACCTAAATAGAGAATTTGGAGTTTTTGATTTCGATGTAAAATGCAAAATCGTTTTCTGGGTATTGGGAAGTCGGGAGTGTGGAGTTGTTCGGCGGTGGTCGGAGGGTGTATGGTGTGTCGTGGTGCCTGGAATCGGCAGATTAGGGTTTCGGCAAACCCTAATCACCGCAGCGGGCTCGCACCAGGGGGCACCGCACTCGTGTCGGCGTGAAGAGGAGATCGAGGCGAACTTAACGGTGGTGGCGACGTGGTGAAAGATGGTCGTAGGCGTGAGCGCACGGCGGTCAAAGGGATTTTGGAGCGTGACTTGTTTGAGCGGAATTGAAGAAACATGCGAGCGTGACTGGGAGAGAGACGATGACGTGGCCTTGTTTTAGGAGGTGAGCTTTGTTTCTTTTTATTTTTATATAAATTTAATTCATGTCGGTCTAACTAACATATCTTTCGCATACGATGTACGATTTACGTGCGATTTTCTTCGTTATGATCGTATTGAAATTCTAGACATTTTGACGCTGGTTTAGATGGATTTTGAGACTGTGAAAATTTTGGCTTTAAATTGGATTTAAATTCAATTTAAATTCAAAATGTGAGTGTTTTAACCCACTCACAACTTCTAAATTTATTATGTTTGTTAAATTAATTTTTTGTGTGATTTGAAATTTATTTATTGCTATTTGGTATATTTTTATCATCATTTCAGTTAATTTTTAATTTATTGAATTAAATTGTTATTTAATTTATTACTGCATATAAACTGCCAGTTAGATAGATTGTTTAATTTATTATTGAATATAGACTGTCAGTAATTACTGTTATTTATTATATGCTCTATATTGATGTTGTTTAAATTGAATGATGATTGTAATAAATGGTTGATGATTGATACTAAAGAATGGATGTTGTATTTTATATTGTTTTAAACTGCAAATTTGTTATGCACTTTATTTCATTCGAGGTTGCGGTTTGAAATGATATATAGCCGTATTTTTATTTTAAATTACGGATCGAAATGATAAATATTTGTATCACTTGACCATAGGATAGAAAATTATATACAGACACCGCGGTCTATATATAAAAATATTTTGAAAGGATTTCTATGGTTGTAAAGAAATATATGATTTTTGGAAATATTGATTTGGATATTTTATAAATGTTTTTTTTATATATATAGTTAAATTCTTGGTTTAAGCTATGAATAAAATTGTTTAAAGTATAAAATAAGTATAGTAATAAAGTTTGATTTATTAAAATATAATATGGATAAGTAATTACTTAAATTCTACTTTAATATAGAGTTTATATTGATTTTTTTAAATCCAGGTTGAGATGATGGTTTGAAATTAATTTGAGATTTTATTTAATTAAAAATTATATTTAATAAGTACCCATATAGAACTCATTGAAATTGAGATTTTAAAAGAATACGGTTTATAACTTAATCCGGGTTTAAGGTGATTTAAGTGAATAAATTGAGGAATATTCAGATACTGAATTTGAAGTTTTCTTTAAAGGATATTGAATTTAGTAAGCAAATATTTCAAAACTAAATAATAGTAAAAGTGAAATTGGTATATGTATGAATTATAAAATTTAGTTTTGAAATATTGAATATTTAAGCTTTGAAATATATTAAATTTAGAAATTCGAGTTGTTTTGGAATTGATTTGTGAAATTTAAGAAGCTAGTTTGTTTTATAAAATATTTTAATATTTAATCCATGTAAAGGTGGAAGTTATGTTTCAAAGTTATTAATTCAAAGTATTACATTATGGAAGTGTTATAGTTTTAAGTTTTTGATTTCGAAATTTTATAACTCTGAAAATGCTATGATTTTGGGAAAAGGACATATTTGAAATAAAAATGATATTATATTGATTTGGGTTTTATAAATGATATCATTTTGATTTGGTTTTTAAAACGAAAATGATATCGTAATTATATGGTTTTGAAATGAATATTTTATTCTGGTTTTTGAAGTATAATTATTTTAAATGACTGTAACGTTTGGTTGTTGAAGAGACCGGGATCGGAAGTTGTCATACTCTCTGCCAACTCCGAAAACCACTTTAACAACCATGTACGCGGTGGAGATTGTAGAATGAAGTAGGATGGTGGCGGTGTTTCCTTCGAGGTAAATACGTGGACCCGACTCTCGTGAGTTGGCATAAGGTGACTAAAACAAGAGCGATTGACGGGTTAAGAAGGTAGCACCTTTTATCGGACACATTCCTTCGATATCATACTCTGACTTTTGGATTGATTCGGTGGCCACTTTTGATTTTTTTATTATTTGGGGTGTGGCTCGAGATGGGCGGTAGCTGCGTGCTTGGTATATCTACCCTGACATTTCCTAGTTGTGTCGTGTCACTTGCCCTATCGCGCCTTGTACGAGTGTGGTTTTCTTCCGTAGCCCGTGTGGTATCCTCTGTTGGCTTCCCGATCAGGAGGGACTATGATATTGGATGGACTACTGGGACTATTACGTGTTAAGGGGAATATTGGGTCACTCCTTAACGCTATTTAAAAGTATGTTTATTTTACTATAGAAATTATTATAATAGCGAAATATTACTACATAGTAAATAGTTTAACGGATCTTTAGAAGATGTAAATCCCGAGCATCTCTTAAGTTACTGCACTCACGTTTGGCACTGCATAGGAGATGTCAAATCCCGTAAACATCTCTGACGCCGTTCCACTCATATTTTACTGTTGATTTAACTTACATAAGATCTTTTAGTTCTAACTCGAGTGTTTTGTCTTTTCAATTCGCTCAGGTCAGCCTGAGCATTTCAGGATTGAAGACCTTACTTTTGGAGGACGAAGACGGAGATTTTATTACTATGTTATCCCATTTTTGGTCAAAACGTGAATATCAATAAATTGGCAAGGAATTATGGATATCAGGATTGGAGATCGGTTGGAACCAAGGCTACGATCGATATCATCAAAATTTGGTTGAGCTCCGATCGGGATGAAATTAGTTGGATATGATGATAAGGATTAGGAAAGGCTACGTTTCAAATTTCAGGTTAATCAGAGTTCGTATGGAGAAGTTATGATCGATTCAAGGTAGGAAAGGCATGCTGTTCGAATCGATCAGGGGTAGCACTCACTTCGAATCGATACACTTCGTATCGATCGACCTGGGTTCGACACTGCTACTTCGTATCGATCGTAGGCAAGGCACAGGGTTGGTTCGAATCGATACGCTTCGTATCGATCAGTATGGTTTCGGCGTGGTGAACTTCGTATCGATCAGGTAAGAAGGATAAATGGATTTCGGCCCAATGGCAATGGACCCAAAAATGGATAGGTTCGAATCAATCACGACAAAGCATAATGCTTTGAATCCATGAGGTCAAGGAGAGTTCGAATCGATCAGATTAGGGTATGTTCGAATCGATCGGTGTAAACGAGATCGGTTCGAAGCATGCTCCTGGGACCGATTCGAAGAAGATCGATGGAACACGAGAAGTATACATTGGGGGACGACTTCATGGATTCGAAGAAGAGGAAGTCGACTTCATGGATTCGAAGAGGAGGTGGATTCGAAACAATGGAATCAAAGGAGGTGGGTTCGGAGCATGGACTCGAAGGAAGTGGACTCGAAGGAGGATTCAAAGCAATGGATTCGAAGGAGATGGATTCGAAGGAGGTGGGTTCGAAGCATGGGTTCGAACCAGGCAGAGCACACGGAACTTTGAATTTGAATCGATCATATCTTCCAAACCGTTGATCCAAATGCTATGAAATTTTCACAGAAGCTTACATACATGTTGAAGAATATTCTCACCAAATTTCACCTTGATTGGACATTTCCTTGATCGATTCGAAGTGAGGGTCGAATCGATCCTGATGTAGGCCCGGACCTCCAGATTTCGGGCGAGTGGGCCCCCTCACGTACCTGAAGCGGTCTTCCCGAATTTTAGGAGAAATATCAGCCTCCTACGCTTATAAATAGAGCCCCTGGTCATTCAGAAAAGGGGTCGGAGATTCTAGAGAGAGAAAGGACGCTTGGACGCTGCCATAATCATTCCATATCATCATTGCTGCTATTTATTTCAAGTTTTGGACATTGTAACTGTTGTAGTCATCTGTAATCATCAAGGATAATCAATAAAAGGATAAAAACTTTGGAGTGGACGTAGGCCGGAGATAGCCGAACCACTATAAAACTTGTGTCTCTGTTATTAACTTTGGGATTACTGTTTAATATTTGCTGAGATCTGAGATTTGTGTTTGAATATTATTGATTTGTATTCATACACTGGTGCTTTCACGGTATTCGGGGTTTGTGACCAATTTTGGCTCAAACACTTTGGTGCTTTCACTGAGAAGGACTAGCACCCGCTACATCGGATTTGGAGTTTGGATTTGAAGAAGTTCGCGGAGTTTCGATTTGAAAACAATGACTAGGCAAAACAGTAGAAGGCAAAGGGCTGAGCGAAGCCAACAGGAAGGAAGTCAACAAGCATCCTCCGGAGCTGGGGAAGGACAGGCTTCAATCTACATAAATCGGGATGAAATGGAGGCTATGGCAAATTCTTTGCAAGAGAGATTATTGAAGAGCCAATAGGAAATGATGCAAACTTTCTTCGAGCAAATGAGAGCTGCAGGGATGCAAAACTTAGGAACAGCTACAGCCGCTGTGGATGCAGGACAGGGGACTAGGGTTGTGGAACCCAATGGAGGACGAGATACGGAGTCAGAAGGCAATCAACAAGGGCCTGGGGGCAGGCCCACTGTAACGCCCCGAAAATTTTCGACTTTCGAAAATTCGACATCGACACTCACTTTATCGACTGCCGAGAAATCGAAGGTCAAAAACCGGAATGTTATGGGTTTTAAAATGAAAGAAAAGAAAGAAGAGAGAAAAAGAAGAAAGAAAAAGAAAAATAGAGGGAAAAGAAGATAGACAATTTTTTAGAAAACAGAGAATTAGAAAAACAGAAGATAGAAAATTTTAAAAATAGAACGGACAGAAAGGAAACAACAGAACAACAAGAACAACAACAGAATCTCACAATTCGCAGCGGAACAACATATAATAATAAATGAATAATCTTTAAACAAAGAACTATATCAGTTATTACATTACATCACATTTCATTACATCAAATTATCAGAGTGTACAACAACATACAACAACATAACAGCGGAAAAAGAAGTACTATATAAACTAGTAATACGCCATGCCAATCCAGTTTGCCTCCAGCAACTCCAGAATATCCAGAATATCCTGATAAACCTTACTCTTAACTGCCCGTGTGGAAATTGGTGGGCACCCAGAGTTTAGGAAGGAAAACAATAAACTCCAAGTCAGTCATGTGACTGGTGTGAGAACTCAAAACAGTTTATTTATCTTTAAAATCAAAATAGAGGAATATTTTTAATCAATTCGCAATGCTTTTAAAAATGAGACTACCATAAGGCCTCCCGCACACACACACATGCAAACGCAGAATCGGAGGAGATTTCTCCTTATGATAGCCAAAGATGCTTGATACGCATTTAAAATAACATTTGATATTATTATTAGTGCATAATGTATAACAAATCATTTCGAAAATAAAGATATAAATCTTAGCCGACATAGACATTTCGAACTATGCCTACTATAGCTACTATCCAAACAGTGGTGACCACCATAAGTGAATAGCAGGTTCTACAACTAATACCGTACAAGTTTCGTATTGGGAATTGGATTTCCAACAAATGGTCAGGCCAAGGAACTTCCCATTGCCACTGAGAATGCCTCTGGATGGACATCCCCGAGAACCAAACCGGATCTCAACCAACACAAGGCCGGGTTACTCCTAACTGAGTAACAACTGACCGAATATGCCATCCCCCGGTCCTTTGGGACCTTTTTCCGAGAGCGCTCTCTAATCAATTCACACAATCATAACAAAGTGTTTTCAACATGAGTAAGTATCTGGGCTCCATACCATGATACCACCCTTTTCCAGAAGGAAATGGACACATCCTAAAGGGTGCTACCCCTCATAACCTTGCTGCTTCTTTCCTGTTTTGACCATTCACGGGGTGTGAGGCTCGACGAATTCACGTCCGCAAAAACATACTTTATACAAAAGCCATGCTTTGGGTCAACAAATGATCAACACAATGATCACTAAGATAGACGATCAAATAAATGATCCTATCACAAATAATCAACACAATGATCATTTCAGCATCACTCAGCATGTCACATTACCAAACTGGGAATATATCGCTGATAACTTCAACTATATAACCTTTGAGCTCGTACATCTCAAAGAAGGGTGTTAAGCAAAGAATAAATTCTCCGCCACCAACAGAAATATATTTGAAAGAAATCGGCTTTATATCTCAACTTGTAATGTCAGGCATACAATCCATACAAGTCTGTTCCGGGCTCGAACAGAACCGAAGGCACTTACAAAGAAGTCCTTGCAATCCGGATATTCACAATCCTGATCGGATTTCCCATCACTTAGGGAGTCTCTATACCGTTGCAACTCAGTGCAGAGACAATCGATAGGTCATCCTATCGCTTTCGCAAATACCGGGTCTTCAACACCGATCTTCAATGCAATTCACAACGACGTATCACATATTCGGAATGGGTTATACGACCCCATGGTCCTTTCCCGGTTAACCCGAATAGTGAGCGCTTATTCAAAAATAAGTGTGCATTCAAATTCAATCAATTCACATCAAATACCCATTCAAAGGGAAATATTGATAGTCGATTATTGAACTATCAATGGATATGCATACATCACCAGATTCCAAATAATTTTCCAAATTATTTATTTTCCAAAATATCTTTACAAGATATATAATTTCAACACTTCAAAAATAAATTAATATTTATTTTTAACCAATTTCACTTCTCACATATAATTTCCATAATGAATTTATATTTCAAAATATTCGTGCATATACGATTTCAATAATCCATTTCAATTTATCTTCAAAAAGATAAATTCTCAAAATATTCACTTTATATCGGAAAACAATTCCATACTTATTTATTTATAAGTAATTCACAAATTTCTTTTTATTTTCAACCTTGGAAAATATTCAATATACTTAAATCGAATTAAGTATATATTTCATTATTTAAGGAAATCATTCACTTAAACATATTTACTTGGGCCAAAACGAATGTTGCGTAAAACATCGTCTATTTCAACAATCAATGTTGAAATCTATGGTTTCGAATCTCAACACATTTTAAAACATCGTTAGATCGTTTTAATTCTGTTTAAAATATCACATTCTAAAACATTTTCTTTAACGTATTATTCACTATTCAAAAACGTGAATATAACTCAATTTATAAGTTATAACAATTAACTTATCAAAATAAATCATTTGTGAATTTATAAAACAACGTTTAAAAATTCCATTTCCATTTATTTCATAACAACTTCCTTTATAAATCTTCTTTATTTACCTATTCGATTTATAATCTTAATTATAGACCAAAAGTCCAAATTATAAGTCAAACACTTATAATTTATTTATCTGGAAAAAAATCGTTCCTTTGAACTTTACAAACTTTATAAACCTATTGTTTATAAAATTCCATTTATAACTTCACCGTTATATAATTCTATAAATTTCATTCATTAATGAAATTCATTTACAAATCATTCAAACACTTATAAAAACTCGTTTTATAATGTCTATATTTCAATTTATAAATATTCATTTATAAATCTCTTAATATAAATCAATTTATATTATTCTTTAAAAACATCTTTAAATTCTTTTATAATTTCATCATTTCGATTTATAAAATAATCAAATTTTATAAATCCAATTTTTTAAACTTTTTATAACAAGTTCAGAATTCCATTTAAACTCTTTTATAAAGTCATTAATTCCTTATTTTCAAAAATCAGCTTTTAACTATATTTCACAAAAATTATAATTTTTATAACTTTAAAAATTATAACGTTCATTTATTTATAATGGATCAATTCCAAAAATATTTTATCTTTTCAAAAATCACTTTTAAAAAAACATTTTAAAATCCCAAAATCTGGGTCCAATGATGCTACACACCAAATAGTCAATCACGACTAACAACGATATCATATATCGATATGACAATTCATCAAATATCAAAATATCTGAAAAAAAAATAAAAACTGTTGAGGAATCCAGTTGGATCCCTCCAACCTGTTTCCTGCATCCAAAAACATTAGCACAATACCAATATCGCTCCAGTACGAAATTATCGCGGTATATGTTCTTAATAAATATTATCCGCTTAATAACGGCGTAATAGGGTCTCATCCGCTAAACAAAAAATGCGGGAAATCAATCAACTGCAATATATACATATGCCAATATATATATATTGATATTATATATAATACCAATTTCACTGTTTATGAAATATTCGCGGTATATGTTTTTATAAATAACATCCGCTTACTAACGGCGCATAATGTCTATTTTAACAATCAATAATTTACAGTCATCATTCAAACATGCATTCAAATATTTTAAATCTAACTATTTAAAATAAAATCGAAATCTATTCGATTGAGTGAGAAGTTCTCACCTTGGTTTTAATTTCCGTTTTAGCTTTTATTTCGAATAAAATTAAACGCGCGTTTAATTTTACCCGAAATTCTCACTAACTCCAAACGACTCCAAACAAACTCCATCGCGTAGTGCTCGTCCATACGATTCCAACGCAACTGAGTTTGCATTTTTTCGACCTCGTATGAAAAAGATATGAATTTTACAAGATTGTACACGATTTATATAACTAAAATTACAACAACTTTAATAATTTTATACCCAAAATCACTACAGCCTTTAGATCCATCCTCACCAAATCTTGGCCGCACACCCCCCATCATCTTCTACATTCACGCAAGCTCCAGGTCGTGCAAATTTGAGCCGAACCCATACATTCTTTCTAGGGTTTCAATTTACACTCCATTCACTCGCCTAAACTCGATCACAACTCCGCCACGTCGAAGCACACGACGCAAGCTACCTCCACCTTCCTTGGCCTGAAGCTCGGCCCCATGTTCAGCCCAAAAACGCGTGCGTTTCCTGATGTGAACGGCCCATTCTTGCTCCCCCTACGCAACTCTAAACTCGATCATCACCGTATGGAATTCAAGATCTCTTCGTGCTCTATAACTTTCGTGTTGAGAGTTTCTTCTAATTCTTCACGGATTGAAAATAATTAAGGGTTGAAATTGGATGATTTCTGGCCTTAGAATCTAAAAGTGGCGGCTAGCAACTTGAATTAGGGTTAGGGTTTCTTTTTTTTAGCAAATTATGAAGAGGTGGGTCTATTTATAAGAGAACGAGCGACACTATTCATCCCGGAAATTCCGAACTCCGATTTAGACGCCGTAACCAGCGTACCTAGGGTTTATCCCGCGTTTCGGACACAATGGAACAGGTTTCGGAAGCTAATTCGGAAGTATGTGCGAGTTATGGCTGAAAACGTTCAATTTGAATTAAACCGATTTAAGTCGATTTCTAGGCGTTTTAATTTGTACAGGACAAACCGTAAATCCAATTGACTTGAAATTTGAAACCTTACAATAATATCACATTACGGATCCGATGAAACTGGTTTCGTCGAAATCCGAGACTTTTTGAAAAATGGCTATTTTGACTCGTCAAATTTAAATTAAAAATAATTCGATGCGTTTCGAGCTGCCACGATCAAACGATAACTCCGATTGACACGAAAATTGAAATCCAGTAATAACTAACTATTATGGATCCAATGGAACTGGTTTCGTTCAATTCTGAGACTGTTCAAAAATTGGCTATTTTACAGTCGATTATTAAATATTAAAATATTCAATTTTCACAAATTAATTTTTAATTCGATTTTAAAAGTTCTAAAATATCATTCTAACTCTAACATGATAAAATAAAATTTCCCAAATTATTTTCAATCATTTTTAACTCAATTTTTAATTATTTCCATAATTTAACGTATTAAATTATCGATTTAATTATTCAATTAAATCCAATAAATCAAATAAAAATTTATTTGACTTATAAATTCACTTTTTTTAATATTTAAAATTAATTAAATATTCAAATTTTAATTAATAAAAATTCTGGGTCGTTACACCCACAGGATCCAACACAGGAGGACCTTTGGGAGGAGTTCAACAGGCTAGAGCTAACGTTGCTGCTAGTGAACCACACGAGGAATATGTGCCGGAATTCCCTCGGGGGCATGGAGGGAAACCCCCAACAGACAATACCGGATTAGTAGAAATCATCAGAAGAACTGTGCGAGGTGGTTTGACCAACAGAGACTTAGAAGGAGTTAATAGGAGTCCGTTCGCTCAGGAAATAAGGATGGCGCAGAATCCACCTAAGTTCAAGCTACCGAGCGTGGAGGTATATGATGGAAAGGCAGATCCAACAGATCACTTGATGAGGTACACCAGACACATGGAGGTGCTGGGGGCATCGGAGGAAGTGATGGCCCGATGCTTCCCTTTGTATTTGACGGACTTAGCTGCGATGTGGTTTAGGCAGCTGGAAGAAGGATCTATCAGGACTTGGAGGGAATTAGTGGAAAGGTTTTTGGGGCAGTTTCGGGTTCATGTCAAGAGACCGAAGAACGTAATGACATTGACTTCGGTAAAGCAAAGGACGGACGAATCGCTTAGAGCTTTTCTAACTCGATTCAGTGCGGCAGTCGCTTCGGTGGATCGGCCTGATCCATCGATGGTTTTAATGGCAGCAGTATCAGGAGTCATGGAGAACTCGGATTTCAAGGTATCTCTGATACGAGATCCCCCACAAGATCTCGACGAATTCTTTCACGAGGCAGAAAGGTTCCTTCGGCAAGAAGATGCAAGTACGGATTTAAAGTTGAAAAAGGTTAGTGCAATCGAGGTTGGAGCAGTATCCAGCGGTGGTTCGGATAAAGACAAAGGAAAAAGGAAATTGGATGATGATTCTAGAAACGCTAGGAAGCGATGGAAGGATCCAAAGTTTTTCACATACATAGGATTGAACGAGACGCTGGAGCGGATATACATGGATACTCGGAATCGCCTTCCCTACCGGAGACCAGCCAGGAGAGAGCCTTCTGAACGAGAGAGGGCATCAGGGAGGCATTGTCTCTTCCATGACTTAGACGGACATGACACCAACAGCTGCAGGCACTTGAAGGATATAATCGAGGAGCATGTAAGGAACGGACAGTTACGGCAATACATCGGAGCACGGAACGCAACGGTGGAGCAGGAGCAACCACCGACCACCTCACGCCGTGATGATGTGAGGCCCAGGGACGATGGTCGATTGATCATTCATTGACCAGGATAATATGGAATAAGTAGCGAACTATTAGCAAGCAACCGAGTCATTTACACATGTACGGGGACGGAGATAGCCCCTAGGCATGCTCTGAATGATGATAAACTGCAATGTTATGGTTTGTGAAATCTATCTTTTGCTTTTGGATTGGACACTGCTTTTCTTTTTGGATTTTGGTTTTGGAGTTTGGATCGAGCTCCTGGTTTTGCTTTCTTTTGATTTAGATTTTTCTTTGGATGATTGTTTTCGGTTTTGGATGCTGGTTTGGTTTTCTGGCTTTCTGGTTTTGGATTTGGATTTTTGGGTTTGGATGTTGGATTGGATTTTGATTGGATTTTCATCTGGTTTTTGATAAAAGGTCGTCGGGTATGGATTATGCCTGGCAAGGGGTGAGTCACTTTGCCCGAACGTGGTAGATTGACTCATTCAGGTCGTCGAGTATGGACTATGCTCGGCAAGGGTCCGGAGTGACCAGGATTCGGCCTAGGACTTAGGCCCTGTATTATCAATTGTTATTTTCAGGTCGTTGAGTATGGACTATGCTCAACAGGGGTCCGGAGAGACCAGGATTCGGCTTAGGACTTAAGCCATGGCATTGTACAGCGTACAGGGACACTGGACCAAGGTCGTCAAGTGTGAATTACGCTTGGTAAGAATCCGGAGAGGTTAGCTCAACGCCCAGGGACACTGGACCAAGATCGTCAAGTGTGGATTGCGCTTGGCAGCAACCCGGAGAGGTTAGTTCAACATCCAGGGACACTGGACCACGGTCATCAGCTATGGATTACGCCTGGCAAGTACCCGGAGAGGTTATGGATTCGGATATCGACCCGGAGAGGTCCTGGATCTGGTTACTGACTATTGGATGAGGAAGGATTAGGACTCGGCTGTCGAGTTCGAATGGATATGGAATTGGCTAAGGCTTCGGTTATGGGATTTGGAATTGGACATCAACTCGGAACAGTCAAGGATGATATGCTCTGGCAATATGGCTATGGACTTCGGATATTGGATTCAGGACTATTCAAAACATGTCTTGTCATCACAAGGCATGTTTTGGGGGGCAAAGTGTTATCCCATTTTTGATCAAAACTGGAATATCAATAAATTGGCAAGGAATTATGGATATCAGGATTGGAGATCGGTTGGAATCAAGGCTACGATCGATATCATCAAAATTTGGTTGAGCTCCGATAGGGATGAAATTAGTTGGAGATGATGATAAGGATTAGGAAAGGCTATGTTTCAAATTTTAGGTTAATCGGAGTTCGTATGGAGAAGTTATGATCGATTCAAGGTAGGAAAGGCATGCTGTTCGAATCGATCAGGGGTAGCACTCACTTCGAATCGATACACTTCGTATCGATCGACCTGGGTTCGACACTGCTACTTCGTATCGATCGTAGGCAAGGCACAGGGTTGGTTCGAATCGATACGCTTCGTATCGATCAGTATGGTTTCGGCCTGGTGAACTTCGTATCGATCAGGTAAGAAGGATAAATGGATTTCGACCCAATGGCAATGGACCCAAAAATGGATAGGTTCGAATCAATCACGACAAAGCATAATGCTTTGAATCCATGAGGTCAAGGAGAGTTCGAATCGATCAGATTAGGGTATGTTCGAATCGATCGGTGTAAACGAGATCGATTCGAAGCATGCTCCTGGGACCGATTCGAAGAAGATCGATGGAACACGAGAAGTATACATTGGGGGACGACTTCATGGATTCGAAGAAGAGGAAGTCGACTTCATGGATTCGAAGAGGAGGTGGATTCGAAACAATGGAATCAAAGGAGGTGGGTTCGGAGCATGGACTCCAAGGAAGTGGACTCGAAGGAGGATTCAAAGCAATGGATTCGAAGGAGATGGATTCGAAGGAGGTGGGTTCGAAGCATGGGTTCGAACCAGGCAAAGCACACGGAACTTTGAATTTGAATCGATCATATCTTCCAAACCGTTGATCCAAATGCTATGAAATTTTCACAGAAGCTTACATACATGTTGAAGAATATTCTCACCAAATTTCACCTTGATTGGACATTTCCTTGATCGATTCGAAGTGAGGGTCGAATCGATCCTGATGTAGGCCCGGACCTCCAGATTTCGGACGAGTGGGCCCCCTCACATGCCTGAAGCGGTCTTCCCGAATTTTAGGAGAAATATCAGCCTCCTACGCTTATAAATAGAGCCCCTGGTCATTCAGAAAAGGGGTCGGAGATTCTAGAGAGAGAAAGGACGCTTGGACGCTGCCAGAATCATTCCATATCATCATTGCTGCTATTTATTTCAAGTTTTGGACATTGTAACTGCTGTAGTCATCTGTAATCATCAAGGATAATCAATAAAAGGATAAAAACTTTGGAGTGGACGTAGGCCGGAGATAGCCGAACCACTATAAAACTTGTGTCTCTTTTATTAACTTTGGGATTACTGTTTAATATTTACTGAGATCTGAGATTTGTGTTTGAATATTATTAATTTGTATTCATACACTGGTGCTTTCACGGTATTCGGGGTTTGTGACCAATTTTGGCTCAAACATACTATTATATATTATATTGGTCCACTGCATCACATTTGTTCCGCTGCATTATTATTTGATTCTCTGGTATCTGTAACTTTGATATGTATTATATAAATAAAATCAAATATTTTATAAACAGCTTCATGAACTGTTTATTTGATTATTATATTTTATCGTCCCGCTGCAAATTCTGTTTTGTTTCATTTCTTTCTCTGCTTTTTCTTATTTACCTCATAACAATCCACCCTTCTGTATAGTTTAAGTCTGACGTGTGTGGTTTATTGTCGGTTTAAACGTACGAAAAGACAGGACGTTACAACAACCATGAAACGCTGATTTGAAGATCCAACCTTCGATTTACGCGCAGCAGGAGTCTAATTGAGTCCCGTACCATAATGGTCCATGGTTTGGGTTTCTCGAGGTTGGACCGCAGTAAAGTTCAGCCATCGTAACACCGGCACAATGCAAAAAACAACAAATGAGGAGAAATATTGAGAAAGCAACTAATAAGTAATTCAGAAGCCACAAAATGAACCTTTTAAGCTAAAGTCTCAAATTTTGACACCACCAATTGTTCAGTACATAACAATTTCAAAATTTAACACTATGGACCGTCTGTTCACATGGTCAAATGCAATAGGATGAACAGCAAATTCTGCTATAAACATCAAATCCTACAGATGCATTTTACAGTAATAAAATCACCTAGCCATCAGTACATTCACGGAATTCCTACCGGGCAACTTCAAAATAAACATTTCTTCCAAAAATTTAGCTAAATGTAAAGGGTATATATTTATGAAATAAGTTTCCCTATTTCTGCTTGGGTTTTTGAACCTTCACATAAGGAAATAATCCTAGCCAATGCCGAACTTGTGGCTCCCATCCTAGTTGCTGTGCACGGCAAAACATCAGGAAGGTATTCGCAAAATATGAATTAAAACCCATAAGAACATGCCACCATGCATGCCCTTGAGGATTGATATACCAATGCATAAACTTTTTGCAGAAGACCCGATCAAAGAGCCAGCAAAGACTTCCCAATAATATGGTTGCAACGTAAAGATGAGCAAGCCGCTTAGCTGCTTTGTCTTTCGTATGTATGTAGTACTTGTACATGCGAGGTACACATAGAAGGCAGAGCACAATGTAGTGAAATTTGAACCCTATACCAAATCTGATGAAGAAGTGAACAGCTGCAAAAGTTGCGCCGTAGAAAACAAGGAAAGTGGGCATCGTGCTTCGGTAATGCCAGTCTGGGGAGTAGAGCACGTACATGTAAAGAAGCATTTCCCATACCATCGGCGTTTCATCGCTTTGTTGTAACCTGTGCATAATTGTACAAGAATAAATATTGATATGGTATTCTGGTTTTACACAAAAGCACGTTTTCAGTAAATATGATTTAATCAAGAATTCTTTATTGATTAACCATAGTCAATCGGCTCGATCCATTATAATGAATAATATTTTATGAAACAATAAGCTACAAAGGATGCATCAGGGAGGAAGACAGCTTAACCGTTGTTAATGAAGGGTTACTTGTCCGTAATTTAACCGATTTGAAATTCAGAAAATTATTCAAAATATAATATTAACAAGGTTGCAAATTATCTGGGCTACTAGTAATATATTGGGGTCAAAGTTTGCGTTTGATATGCTGTCCAATGCAAAGAGAAGTGAAACATGTGTATAAAATAAAAGACTCTCGACTTATAGACAAATGATAGATAAAGTCATAGAGGCTCTCAAATAGTTGAAGTTGTTATATATCCCTTGAGCAGCACAAGAGAACAGAATTGTAACCTAAATCTTTGAACCTACTCTAGCTTTTGCCTATTAAGCACCTTCTCTGTGAATAAAATTTCACTCTTGTTATGAGTGCTCTCTTCGAATAGAGGAACACTCTTTTTCTCACTCTTGCCAATATATCAACAATGTATCATGGAGAAGATCTATATGTGAAGTTAAAAATAATACAGAATATAAATTACAATTAATGACAATATGATAATTTAGTTAAAATAAGACTTAAACTTCAAGAAGTAGATTGAAAACCCAAATACTTCGGATAAAAAATATAATATGATTGGAGAAAAAGAGCATGTGCTATAACACAGATTTAACTGTGTTATGACACATCAATTGGCAGTTATAACCATGCATTCCCACTAAGTTCAAATGGGGAATCAGGATACAGGGGTAAATTTATCAAGTTTGTGCTACGAGACAGTTAGATCTTTGTGTTACAGCACATGTAAGATTTTAGATCTCAAATTACAGTCGTGCCTCTTATAATTTCCATGCATTACAGCTAAAATTAGACAAGATCTTGAATGAGACAAGTGTATCACAGGCAAGGTTCTAAATTCCAATTGCCATATGCCAAAGTACCAGCATTTCTATTCCAGGTTTCGGCATGGGGGACCACAATTTCATCAGAATCCCATTTTGGGATTTAGCATATAAGAAAACCCCAAAAATAAAGTTCACTTGCAAAAATTAGTTGAAACAACTGAAACTTTTAACAATTAACTCAGCTTGGATCATTGATTTCGAGCAGCAAGTCGAAAATGAACTTGAACTGTGTTTTTCTCTTCATCAATTTCAAGAATTCATCGGTGAGCGGGTATTGTGTTTTTTTCCTTTGAAATCCAAATAAATGTCGAATGGGATTCAAGTTAGAGCACTGGTTTGGTGAAGACAGTAAGGAAGTTATGAAGAAGGAAGTAGGGTTTCAAACTACTGCTACTTCTGCTGCTACTATTATTATTATTTTAAGATTTGAGGGATTTTTAGCAGGTCTGGGGACGGGCAATAAAATTGGCATAAAATAATTTATATAAAATAGTTATACGAATAAACCTAGGTTAATGACCTATAAGCATTCAGAAATGAATTTGTGTCCATAATTAAAATTGTAAAGTTTGTATAAACTTTGAATAAAATCTATTGGCATACCTGAATATTTATTAACTCTAAAAAAAATACTGGAATGTGCAAGGCGGAATTTCCGAAACAAAACGTAATTTCAAAATGTTTGGATGAATGGAACGGGAAACGAAAACAGATTTTTGAACCTTGATCTCAGATGCATCTCGGAACTATCTCAGGGTAGCTTTTTTTAAATAAATAAAAAAATTACTGCTTTCCAATGATTATTAACTGAAACTAAAGTTAAATAGATTGTACCATACTTGATTTTCATACAAAGAGAAGATCATTTGTCAGGAGAGAGTTAGCTTGATTAATACGATAATGACTGAGTGATTTTTCTTAATTCGAACATAAGAAAATAAAGTTATGTTGTGGTTTACAAAGGTAAACAGTGAAATGTAGGATTAAAGGGTAACTAGACGGTAATTGGATAGCTATTTTTTTTTTATCTGTATGTGTGTATCACATGCATTTTCAGCTAAGATCTCAAATTGAGACCTCGACCCAGATTATGATTGATATTAATTTGAGATCTCGATCCAAATTACGATTGATATTATAATATAACGGATGAGATCGGTATCAAATGAGGTACTGAATGAACAAGATTTGATGTTTCATCTCGCTTAAGTGTGACAACAAGATGTCAAGTGAGATGGATGAGATTTAAAACTGTGACCATATGAACATATTGCTCATATTAATAATCATTTTTTGTGACAACCCTTAAACTCTAAAATAAGTAAACAACGTAGTATTGCTTGATGAACCAATTACCATCAGAGAAGAAGAATGCGGAATTTCTTGTGGCGTAAAAGAGCAAAATGTGGTGATTGGGCATTAAAGTGACTAGGTTCAAGTAAATATTGGACAAAAAAAGATCTACCTCATTAACCAAAAAAAAAATGATAATAATAATAATAAGAAGAAGAAGAAGAAGAACAAGAACAAGAAGAAGACGACCACCACCACCCTTAAAGCTAATACCAAAACCTATACACTTAAACTGATTTAATCCTAATAGATCTTCAGCTTATAAAGTTCAATTCGGATATCCACTGACCATCTCATATAATATATAAATTGTCAAAATATTTTTAGAGATTAAATAATAGTATTTTGGTCATGTACATAAACAGTTATAAAGCATACTGTATAATAAAGATATCAACATACTATAGGTGATCTACAAATTTAAAATGTATAACTGATGAAATATTGTATATTGGGTGAGGCCTAATTCAAAGGAAAATAGCTTTGTAAGACAAGATTTACTGAATAAAATATCATACTGTGTAAAGAAACAGATACCACAAATTGTATAACACGATTGGGCATAGAAAACTTACACAAGTTGCAAAGTAGCATGGAATACCATACTCCCAATCGACAGTATCATATTTGATATATGAAGAACACTGAATCGTTTCTCAAATCGTTGACTTAAGGCATTTATAAGGCCAATGAGCGCCAAAAGAAAGCAAGGAATGTTTGAAAGGGTGTTGTAAAATTCTGCAATATAGGAGGAGTGTGCATAGTTTTCCTCACATAGCTCAATCGTAGAAGTGACAGGCCCCCAAAAACTTGACATCATTGACTCTTCCATTTCTCCGACAAACACTTTAGTTTGGTATTTTAATCCGTCCTTTTTTAGAAAATCTTCTCAAGTTTCCCCTTGTCAAATTATAAGGAATAATGAATCTGGAACAAACAATTGTATGATGTAAATATACATAAAAAGAGCAACAACAAATAACATACTAAAAAAATAACCACAAAAACTAAGCTCAATGACTGGGTAGAGGAAACAATTATGAATTAGATATCCAAAAAACAAGATGTTAATAACAATGGTCCCATTTAATACCATTTTGTAACAAATATTAGGGGATATAAATTAATATAAGCTCTTCGCTAATTATTTTACTTAAGTTATAACTGGCGATAACATTATAACATCCAGAAATTCAACAAAAGGATTCTTGAAATTTTAACATCTATCAAATCAAGCAGAGAAAACATGATACTGAAATCAAACAGCTCAAACATGAAGATCAAGAGTATACCACAGACAAACAAAAACATTTTCCAATTTCTGAATTCAATCTTAAAGCTCCAATCTTTATGCATATTTTTGGAATATAAATTTGCCTGTAATAAGAGCAAATTTTAAGCTAGACTACGGATCAAGAATATACTGCAATAACCAAAACATTTTTCAAATTCAAAATTTCGAACATCGAACTTCAGACTTTATATTAAATATATACATCACAGCTACAGCATCACATATGGTACTGCAACATCTATGGCACACTCTTTGCGCGTGCAAGGCAAAATAATTAGTATAATTTGTCGACACTCCTCACATAAAATGTAAAATCTATAGTACATAAAAGACGATAAATGGTACAAACGTCACACACTCTGTGCGTAGAAAGTAACATTTTGGAATTTAAAATTTTTAAATGTTGATATTTGGCATGATAACATCAGCCCAATATACACAAAACATGTTGACAACTTAATATAAGCATACTACGGTGGTTCAATACATATTATATCTCATTGTAACAATTGTTTTCTCTCGTTCTTTCTCCCGCTCTACACACTGATCCAATAGCAATAAGTTACATATGGAGGAGTGAACATTTTTAAAAAGTATTTCGATGTAACTGACAATGTCAATCAGATTATATAACTTAACTACTATTGTTAATTTTATCAGATTTAGCTCATAGATTATCATTGTCTATTAATTGTAAAATCAAAAACTAATTTAATTTGAAATCTTTTACGAATAAGATAGAAAAACGTGTCGATGTTTTTTTTAGGTTGTGAATACTTATACATGTGCATTGCACATGTGTATAAAAAACCGTTGAAACAAATACATAAATAATTGAAATAATCAAACTACTACATTTGATTTTTATTGTTTTTAAGTCAATAAAATAGTTATATAGAAATATATACTATAATATTATTACTGAGTAAGATTTTAAAAGCACACAGGCCTCCTTCATATTTTGAAAAATGAACAATCATGTTTTTAATTTCTTTCTATTCCAAACTTTGAAATGTGATAATTTTTTCTACATTAATTGGATTTAAGAATCGATTTCACTATTAAATCTCAAATTTAATATGCTTTCCAATGATATCCATTGTTGATAGCTAAAAATAAAAAATTTAAAATCATAGTTTTTCAGATTATTCATATTATTAAAGTTATTAAATATGTTTGACTTTATTTCTTTTAACTAATCTATGTCATTGATTGTTTTGAAAATTTTCAACCTCTGATTCTACTTTCACAAATTGCAGTCAAGTCTGGTGAAATCCAACATTACCAAAATACACCAACAATGTTAGATGGAATTAGAAATGGAAGCAGAATGCTCAAAAACATTAAATACAATTATATGTTTCTTATTATATTGAATTTGTTTTGACTATAAAAGAAATACAATGATATTCTTCACATTAAAATAAATATTGTTGAATAATGATTGTTAGTTCCAACACTTCACATAAAATATGTATGCTTTAGATTTAGCATATTTTTCACAAGAATCGTTCAAAACAGAAGTAAATCTCTTTATCCTTTAATCTTATCATTCTACAATAATATGATACTGCATAATGTGTTCCTAGACATAGTCAGTTATGGACATCAACACTTGCGTTCTCATGAATCATGTCAACGTTGCTTTTGGCATTTTTGAATCAATGGTCAAATGTAAACCAAATGTTATTACCTACACTGCTCTTATAGATAGTTATTACTGAAGCAGCAAATGAAATCAACGACATCAAGTATTGAAGGAAATAATTGATAAAGGTATTTCACCAAATGAAGTTACATATAATACAGCTGATGCACACAATAAATTTATATGTGTATAATTTATGTGTATTGTGTGAAATTTTATCTTTGAAATCATTTTTGCTCGATATTTTGCAATTGTTTATCAAGCACCAATACTATCTGCATTACTATTTTCAAAGATCAATACACAAGTTTTAGACAAAATGCAAACTTCTTTGAAAATTGATAAAAAGATCACTATTTCTTAATCAATGATCCATATAAATCATTTAAACACGTTATGATAATAAGAGATTGAGTGTGGTCCGTATACGAAGCACGGGTTCGCACTAGTTATTTTAAAACACTGAATTCTAGACTAAAAGAATGTAAAACTACAAATATATAATATCGATTTTCAGCTGTAATAATATATTTTTCAAAAATCTTTGAAGCATGAGTAAAAAACTTGAAGTCGTACAAAATGTTACTTTAAAAAATAATTTTATGATTGGATGAAATTGTACTTCACTTTCAAATATTTAGATGTGTATTTTATGATCATAGATGCACCGAAGGAATTGCTCGTTTTAAACAACATTTAGCATGTACACATCTTGAATTATTTCTTGTCTAAAGGTTCTACAAAATGTGAAGAATGAGTGCATCGAAATCTAAAGAAAATTAAACGTGTTTAGCAATCAAAACTTGATATGTTTTATGAGATTGTAGAAGTGAAAGCATTGGAGATGATGATAATAATTTTGAATTTGAAAGTGGAAGCGGTAATGTTCCTAGGCCTAGAGGAGCAATGGATAAGTTTGTCAATTTAAAGACAAAAACAAAGTACTTTGAATAATCATTATATAAAAGATGAGAGTAAGGAAGTTTGCAAAAAGAAATTAAATTATAGTTTTATACTAGTGCAATTCCATTCAACACCGCAAACCCTCTATATTATAAAGTGATAATGAAAAATATTGCAAAACATGATCCCGAATTTAAACTACCTTCTAGTCATGAGTTAAGAACTTGGATCCTGAAAGAAAGTATTGAAGACGTTGAAAGCTTTATTGAAGCTTACAAAAAAATTGAATGAAATACAGATGCACTATTAAGTCTGATGGTTGAACGAATAGAAAGAATATGGTTATTATTAACTATAATTAATAGCTTGAAAGGTACATGGTTTTTGAAATCTATTGAAATATCAGTTACGATAAAGAATGCGGAATTGCTGATTACATACTTCAATAGTGTTATAGATGAAATTGGAGAGGATGATGTAATTCAAACTATTACCGGTAATGCTTCCAACTACAAAAAAGCCGACAACTTTCTAATGGAGGAAAGCAGAAATTATGGTGCTTCATGTGCGGCTCGTTGCATTGATTTGATGCTTGAAGATATTAGTAAACTGACGGTGTTCAACCAAGCCATTCAAAAAAGCAATTTGTGGTGAAATTCATACATGGTCATTCATGGGTTCTCGTTTTGATGAAAAAGTTCACAAAAGATAGAGAACTTATTCATTCGTCCGACGGTCACTAGATTTGCCACGACTTTTTTTATTTTTCACAGTTTATACATGCAAAAAGGTATTATTGCTTTATTTTCTTCTAAAAGAATCGATTGAAAGTCCATCTGCTAAAAAAGATGATGGTATTCAAGCTAAGAATGTATGTGTTATTCAATGGGTTTTTGGCATCATATTGCTTATTGTGTGAGAAGTGTTCTTCTGCTTGTTTGTGTGTTGAGAGAGGTTGATGGAGAAGATAGAATTGTCATGGGACACACACATATATATGAGTTGTTGGATGTGACGAATGAAAAGATTGTTAGAAATGTTGGAAATAATGAAAGAAAATACAAACCTGTTTGGAATCGTTTGGATTAATGATGGGAATTGCAATTGCACCCACCGAGCACATGCGGCGGGTTACTACTTGAATCCACAATTTCATTATGAGTATACTTTTTCTAATGTGGATGAACTAAAAAAGGTTTGTATGTTTGTATGGACAGAATGTTTAGTTACAGTGAAGAATGTCTCAAAACGGATTGTCAATTGAACGTGTACGATTGCCAAAATTATCTCTTTGGACATCCTATGACAATTAAGAGAGTAGAAATATGAGACGTCCAGGTTAGTAATTCAACTGTTAGTAGTTTATTTTATAATAAATTATGAAGTATGAAATATATGTTTTTTCGTGCATTGTTAATTGATTGGTATATTGGTGGAAACGCTTCGGGACTGATACACCAGAGTTAATAGATTTTGGTATTCGAGTGTTTGGTCTAACTCGTAGTGCATCCGAATGTGAGAGAAATTGGAGTATATTTCAATGGGCAAGTCACTTTAAGAACGTTTTACTTAAGTAAATCTTTATAATTTTAGTTTCATATTGAAATGTCCAATTTATCTTGTTTACTATAGGTGCATTCAAAGGAAAAAATAAATTTGAGCATAAAATATTGCATTATGTGGTGTGTTAAATATAACACCGCTTTGAGACAGAGAAAAATTATGAGAATAAGAAAGATGGATCCAATTATTGTGAAAGAAATTGATTCCGATGATGAATGGATTGCCGAATTAAAAAATTTGGTTCTTCCCTCGGATCTAGGTTGGCTAGAAAAAGATGATCGATTGCTTGACATTGATGCCATTAAGAAATATGTTCGTCCCAATATATGAAGATGCTTTATGCGTTAGAGAACCAACAATTACACCCCCTAAAGATCCTACTCCACCACCTCTTCCTCCAAGAGAGCTTATTTCTTCTCTTCCTCCTATCATTCCATACAAAAAAAGTGTTATACTAGCGGTACAAATAAATATAACAAAAGATTAATATTAGTATCAAACAAGTTTTTTTTTGAAAACCCAGGAAAACCCGCGGACTGGTAAACTCCTGAGAAGGGTATAGTAAAACCGTCCGCTGATCCAAACCCCCATACCCCGGTAAATTTATATAGGATACGGAAGCGCATAGTAGGAATCGAACCTGAGAGTATCAAATAAGTTAATTTAAAATATAGAATTAAACTAACATTGTTATTTCAAAAAATTTATAGACAATGATCCAAAGGAAAGGGTATAAGAATTGAGAGTGATGATGTTGGGAATTACAATCTTTTTCCCTAACCACACACGGAATATCTTTGAATATCTTTTTAATGCTAATTATGACGATGGCTTAGATGGCAACATGCTTATCGATGAGGAGGAAGATATCGTTTGATATGTTGCAATTTATATTGATTTAACTTTAAATGCTTATGAATGGTTGAATTTTGTTTGAATTGTTTCAAACACTTCATGAATGCTTTATGTTTCTTGTTTAATATTTTGACATTTAATGTTATTTTATTTCAAATTCCATTATATGTTTTGCGTTTATCTTTTACCAAATATTTTATTTCAAATTCCATTATATGTTTTGCATTTATCTTTTACCCGAAAAACTTGCGCCTCAATGTTTCAAGGCTTACGTCTCACTTTACGGACCTAAAAATGTCTCGGACATGCTTTCATCTTTTAAAACAATGACATATACATATATATACATACATATACGAGCGTTACGGCACACGCTTCGCTCGTGATGATGACATTTATTATTTTATACTATTTGTTATTTGTTAGATCCTATTTTCAAATGATAAGATTTGATAATATTTGTCAAGGGACGTTTTGAATTTGTAAAGAAAGTTTATTAGATCTTATTTTTAAGTGATGAGATATGGTGATATTTGTAGAGTGACATTTTGAATTTATAAAGTGTGTTTAATTGTTAGTCGTATTTTTAAGTGATATTAAGTTTTGATAATATCCATAGATGGGCATTTTTGGCAGTTCACGTTAACATCAAAAAAGTGAGATACCAAAGATATTACAACTATTATTAAAGATATATGTACACATATACAGACACACACCCCCTATCATCAATATATGTTGATGTAAATATCTAGAATAAGTAGTACTATGTAATTAAGTTTTTGCTCTTAGAACCAATAAATTTATAAGGAATAATTTACATTATAAAATTTGTATTAGCACACAAATATTTAGAATGAATACTCAAGTTTTCTTTTTAGAGCCAATAAGCATATAAGGAATTAACTCATCCATCCATCACCCATCTTTTTGCTATCGATGATAGTAATGGTATAAACATAAAACGAGATCCGCGGGTGCGGCGCAATGTAAATGAGGCTTGGGTTCTAGTAAAAAGATTCAGGTTCGATTCCTACCATGTGCTTCTCTATCCTATATAAATTTATCCGAAGGTATGGAGGCTTGGATCAGCGGATGGCTTTACTTTACTCTCCTTAGGAGTTTACCGGCACGCCTGGTTCTCCTGAGTTTTCAAAATATATATATATATATATAAAACGGGAAATAGATAAGGGACGACACTCACTTGAAATATTACCAAAACATTACCATTTATTAAAGGAACAACTAGTATCCATTTTTGTCAGCGGTCATGTCTGCATGAAGTTGCACTATGAACAAAAACAAAAAATTCTACTTCAAAAATTGGCAATACATTCGAACAATATATAACCTCGTGAGCAATATATTAGCCTTATTAGATGTTCTATAGGTTTTATGATCTCTTGATCCATTATAGATCATATATTAGAAATTGGACTGGATCGTTAAAAGTTAAACCTTTCCACAACGATCTGCTGAGTTCAAGAGAGCTTACTAAGATTTTCAACTTCTGGCTTGGATCAGGGTTTTAGGCTTAGCAGAACTAAAATAGAATATATGAAGTGCGAGTTCAACGACGTCAGATTAGAGAATGAAGATATCACTCTGGTCGAACAAGTAGTGCCCAAAAATAAATCATTTCGATATTTAGAATCAATGTTGCAGCAGGATAGTGAAATTGATGAAGATATTAATTTCAGAATTCAAGCGGGATGGGTGAAATGGCGACTAGCATCTGGCGTTCTCTATGACAGAAAAGTCTCATAAAGTTTAAAGAAAAGTTCTACAAAATGGCAATCAAACTTGCTATGTTGTATGGTGCAAAATGTTGGCCTACTAAAAGACAATACGCTCAGAAGATAAGTGTAGCAAGGATGTATATGATGTGATGTAGTTGTGGTCATACAAGACGATGCCGAATTAGAAATGACGATATACGTGACAAACTTAGAGTAGAACCAATTGAAGAAAAGCTTGTCCAACACTGCTTAAGATAGTTTGGACATCTCCAACATGGACCTTCCGAGACAAATGTGCAAGTTGGAATTATAGACCGCATCGAATGCTCAAAGAAGAGTAAATGTCGATCCAGGTTGACATGGAAGGAAGTAATAAAAAGAGATTTGATGGATTGGAATATATCCGAAGAGCTGTTGTCGGATAGAAGCGCGTGAAAGTTGACAATCCACATATCAGAACCATGAGCCGATGTCGGATAGAAGCATACAGCGTTTGATCTTCGATCCATATTACTATTAATACTATTATTAGTATTATCATGGTTTATATATATATATATATATATATATATTATTTTTATTTTTTATGTTTTTCTTTATTTTCATTTTATTTATTATTATTATTTGTTTAATTATTTTACTTTATTTTATTATTATTATCATGGTTTTTAAATTTACTTTTAAATTGATTTTGTCATTTAATTTTGGGTTCCATCTCTAACCGACCTCAACTTGTTCGGGAACAATAGTTTAGTTGTTGTTACTGCTTTTGTGTTGTCATGAGTAGGTCAACAAACAATGATCTAGAAGAGCACTGAAGCAAAATATGTGTTAATATGGGTATTAAAGGTACGACCTTATGACGTGAATCTTATTGGAAGTCATTGTCTTTAGTACTAGAGTTCTTGTTCAAAAACTTAACGCAATGTAAAGCAGATAGTTTACGTGTTCCAATATATACACAGATCATAGAAACATGTCTATCGAAGGATAATGTGCATTTTTATGGCATGGCTAATGTTCGGAAGAAAAACAAAGAGACGGTTAAAATCGGTTTCTTAAATAGCAAATATTGCTATATAATAATCAATAATCTAGTAGGTCTAACTTAAAATTTTAAGCGTACTTAATTTTAACATTTTCGCAAAAAGAAAAAAGAAAAGAGCACCTAAATTATAGTAATTACATTTTTCATATCGAACTATATTTTCATCTTGTTTTCAATTTTGTACCGATCTGAAATGTTTTTTTTTTTTGAATTTCCCATACTCGTTATTGGTCCTTCAATTAAAATGAATGACAATATATGTAGGACACGAATAATAAGTTCAGGTGACGATACTAGTTTGTTTAGGGGTGTTTTTAGCACTTAAAAGTATTCATCACCTATAAATGCAAAAAGAAGCATGGACTCTGAAATATATTGGTGTTTGGTTCTTGCACTTACATAAAGAATGTACATTCATTAAATTTATTAAAGAGCAAAGAGACAAGCTCCAACCATGAACTTCTTTCTAGCACATGCATTATTTCCCAACAAATGGTCGTTAATACAAATGTCTAAACCATAACAAAACTAAAAATATCAAAATATATAAAAAAAAAATTAATTTAATATTCAAAGATAGAAATCAATATTAAAACATCAATGTAGAAGTTATGCTTTTAGAAGTCAGTTTAAAAAATGCTAATAGAAAATTAAAATTATAAGTCAACCAAATTAAATCAGAATCATATAATAAAGTTGAACTACTTTCCAGGAAAAAAAAGAATGAATGGAAGAAAAACAAACTAAATTTCAAAATAAGAGAAAATAAAGTACCTCTTTTACTATAAAAAAATTAACACAAATCATACATTAAGAATAGCACTTTCAAAGGTAAAAAATCAATAAGTACGACGAAATTTCATGAAAATATGGTATGGAAATGTTCTAAAAAAGATTTTTAAAAAAAAATTACATTACTATAAACCAAATTTTTAAAACACAAAACATTATTTTGCTCGTGGTGCGAAAACGTAAACCTCAAACCATTGAGACGCAAGTTTTTTGGATAAACATTTAGGTGTAAGTTATTATTGCTTTGTTATTATTAGTTTTTTAAATAATGAATTGGTTTTTTAAATAATGAATAAAAGCTAATGATTGTATAAGATCAAATAAATAACAATACAAACACTTAATTTTAAAGAGTTCAGTCTTAATCGTCTTTTATTGTTTATTCATAAAAGTAAAAATAATTAAACTATAAATGAATAAAATTTAATCACTGGATTTAAACAAGCTTTCATTTCTCGGATTCCAAACAAAAACTAGGACTAACACCTAGGTCTATAACTCTGGTTCACATCTTTAACTCTCGAATGAGATGGATGTCAAAAGACTAAAAATCATGTTTGAAATTTCATCGCGTCCAAGTGCAAAAAATGGATCTCGGGTAAGATCTCAGAGATATGAAGGAGATTTGAAACTCTAACTTGATATATATATATATATATATGTCCTTATTAATACGTTTTAAGAATTTATGTTTGGTTTTCAGCTCCACAATGGTATGTATTTTCTTTTATTTTTTCTCCCTTATTTGCCTTCGGTGCAAGCGGTAGAGAATATTATTATTGTATTTGTTTTTCCTTCTACCAGTTTAAATTGATCTACATAATTTATTTGAAGGTTCAGTGATGACAACTCAGAAGGTTTCATTAAATGGCATTTGAAAAAATATATTACGTAGTTCTCGATTATTGTTTCGAAAACAATCTTACTTAATCGTGAATCATGTCGATATTGAAATCGAAAAGTAAAAAAATAACTTTCATTTTCTTAAATTGTGCCTTTTTTTTCTTGTTATTAATAATTTAAATTTTATAACTTCTGTTAGTGCTGATATTTACAATTCAATGTAAAAAAATTCTTGAGTTGCATGCCTTAGCAGTTTAGGGAATGCAAAGCACATGTTTCGTACTTTAAAAAAAAGAATACGAAAAAATTTCTTTAAAATGAAACTTATGCTTAGGTAAACTGATTGTTCGTACGCCTTAAGTTGCTAAGGTGTAAGCCCCAAAGGTAAAAGACATTTTTGAGAAAGCCCTAGCGCGCTCTATCTCTCTTTATCCAGAGGACTCCTTGAGGCAAATATGGAGGCAGGTTTTTTAAAACATTGCTATAAATAATTAAAAATAATAGGAAAACTTTAAAATTCAACCTTGAGAAAAGCGATAGGTTAAAAAAATATTTTTTATGATTTGATTCAATTTGATATTGGTGGTCTGTAGGACAAAATAGTCAAAATATTACTCATAATGCATTTATGAGTTATGAGAAAAACAAGCATCATAAATTATGTCACCTTTAAATTCACATATATGTTGAGGAAAAAATATTTTTTACGCTTATAAATGAAGAACACTTAAATTAAGTAATATCACTTACAAGTTAAAAGTAATGAAAAAACAAACACCTCCAAAATGTTTATAATTTGTTGATTCAAGCTGCAACTCTTATTCTAGATTATATATATGTATCCTTATATGTATGTATGTACGTATGTCTATATATATATATAAGTAGAAAACTAAGAATGTAGTACATCTCTCTCTATAACTGCTTATGTGTGTGGCTATATACATTAGGTCGGACCTTACAATACTTAAACTTGAAATGAAGCATGACATGTTTCCAACGCAATTTTTTTATGAACACCATAGAATATTTCATTCAAGCATGTTATGAATTTGTTTGTTAACTACAGAGCATAGAACATTAAACTTAACTAACATTTATAAACATACATTTAAAATTCCACATAGACATACACATACATATATTGAGTAATGAATGATTATAAGTTAAAGAAATTACAGCATGAGAAGAAATTTTGCAAAGTAATAAGTTTATTGGAAGTATAACTACCAAAGTTTGCACTTGGAGAATTCAACGAAACATGATCGATGAGACAAACCTTTATGTTATTCTATATAACATAGATGGTTGAAGCATTAAGAGGACTTAACTAACTACTGTAGCAAAGACGGCAGATACATATTAGTCATAATAGTATTTTGCATGAACATTGCATGTGTTTTATTTCAAATTAGATCAACGGTATATTATTATATACCATTTTTGCATAAGAATTGCTTTTTTTCATCAAAAGAGTTTTTGCCTTTTTCATCTAAAGAGTTTCGCATATGCTATTGTACTATAAAAAGAAGCTATTTAGAATTTTCATTTGATTTGGAATAGTGTAGCACCGAAAATGGTGTAGCACCGAAAACCATAAAGGTATAGAATGAGGTGAAGCGGATACTCACATGTGACGGAGAGAGAGAGATTCTTTTTCTCAATATAGAGATCTAAGGGTCATTTAGTAACAAGATTTTATCTAATCAACTTTATATTGCTATACCTTAAGCGTATATGGTATTTTAATGATGTGGTATTATACTAAATTCCCGTGTAAATAATGTAACCTTCCTATTCCTATGCATAAAAAATTCTTGCTAATTAACACCGGTATTATACTAAAATATTAATCAAAATAAGGGAAGCAATTTAGAATTTCATTGAAACTTGGGAGTTAGGTCCTATGACATTTTTTTTCTAATGAAGAGATTTCGAAAATGTTTAAAACAAAAATTTATCAAGTAAATATTGTATAGATCAAAGGAGTAAAATTAATGACTAAATTTTTCTTGAAAAGAAATTATAATTTTAATCAAGTTATTATTTGATAATCTAATTCATTATAAAGGATGTTTTTGAAACGTTTGAAAAATATGCTTAAAAGGTGATTATCCATATAATTTGCATTATTAGCAGAGATAAAAAGTCTTGCCACATAATCAAAAATGCATATAAAAGAATCCAAACATGTTTGTAAATTTACATAAATAGACACATAAATACATATATAGAAAAGGTCACTTTCGCGTACATTTAAAGAAAGGTGGAAGTCGATTATAAGTTTTCATGGTACGCAAGGTTCAAAATTGATCATTGTATGAATCAAGCTTTTTTAATTGAAATAACATTCAACAAATTATGTTATAGATTGGCAAGCACCTTTAGTAGATCGTGAGCGGGTGTAAGGAATTGGCATCATAGGTGGTGGTGGCAGGTATACTACCCAAGACGAAAGAGGTGCCTTCGTTGGTTGTTGGGTCTGACCAACCACTTGTTGAGCTTGGCCCACCACTTGTTGGGCTTGATGGTTCACACCAACCATACGTGCCTAACGAGGAAAAAGAACACATTTGATGTAAACAAATAGAATTTCCTTTGTTATCCATGACAACAGGTATCACTTTTTATAACAATTTAATTTTGCCTTTTAAACAACTGTGTGGCTGTGTATTCACATCAAATAGATTAGTATCAACAAGCTATTGTTTCTGTGCTCTCATAGGTGTTTAATTTTACGTACTTTTATGATACATCTATAACCATGCATTTTTCAATCTTTAGACCAAGGAAGTCAACAGCGATAGCGCAAAATAGCGTGCAAGGCTTATGCTATGCGCTATAGCGCATGCTATTTTGTTCGCTTTTTTAAATTTTGTATTTTTTCTACCAGTAATCAAATATATTGTGTCTAATTGAAATACAATGTTACTGTACAACTATAGATTTTTTTTGCTGCATACTTTAACTCAAATATCATAGCTAAATTCATCCAAACTGATTTAAAATCAATGTTAACACTTACAACTTATTAATTTACTAAAAGTGAAACCTGGAAAATAAAAAAGAAGTTGATTAAGGTACCTACAAAAGGCTTTTAGGTTGTCCAGCAAAACAATTTGCTTCTTTTGTTAGCCGTAATGTAAATATATTTTAATAAACAACACTAAAATGTGATGGAAAATCATGAATCAATCTTCGTTGCTACTGTTACTAGAAACTACATCATAATCATGGTTCAGAATGAAGAAAAAAGGGAAGAAAGGATATCTCAGGAATCAGAACTGAATAATGGTGGATGGTTCAGATTTGAGAAGAAAGAGTAACCAGAAAGAAAATTTCATGAAGAAATTCAATGAATAAACATACACGTATGCTTAATGAGTTAGCTTCCGCTTTTCTATGGTTGAAATCAATTTGGAAAAGAAACAAACTTTTGCCAAAGCTTCAACAGGCAAGATCATGTGAGCTGAATTGGAAAAGAAATGGACCGGTTGCATAGTTATTCAACTCCAAATGGGCCAGTTTTGGACTTTATTCACCGTCCATATCTAAAACTGAAAAATAGTGAGATATTTCGGGCTATGTGTTATTCTGCGCTTTGACAAAATAGTGCTATTTTGCGCTATAGATGACACGTGCACTATTCTAAATCACATAGTGCACTATAGCGCACACTATGATAACTCTGCTTAAGAGGATCGATATACCATTGTCCACTAGAACATTTCATTATGCTCTAGTCACAGCTAAAAATCATATTTAAAACATAAATAATGATTGCATTGAATACTAGATTTTAGGATTGTATATGACTATTTAGAAGTTTAGTATTAATAGCAAAAAAAATTACCAAATGTGATTGAAGATAAAAGCACATGAAACATATGAATGAAGAATAATTGTTTTCGTACTACAAAGGGTTTGAAATGGATCACTATAATTGAAAGACTATTCACTAAACCATGTTCAATATTTTTATAAAAAAATGAAAAAACATTTGGTGGGAACGTACCGCATTGTATTTTATCTGCATCCCAAAAGGTTCGTTATACATTCAAATATTTATATTCAAAAATGTATTTGTTTGAAAGACTATATTCACTAAACCTTCTAAACTTGTTTCTTAAATAGTTGCTAGTTAAATTAATAATCATTTAGATAATTTAACACCATTAAACCAGTTTCAAGATTTCTAAAAAAATGAAAAACATTTGGTGGGAACGTATCGCTTTGTATTTTATTTCCATCCTAAAAGGTTCCTAAACATTCAAACGTTTGTGTTCGGAAATGTATTTGTTTGAAAGAACATATTCACTAAACCTTCTAATCTTGTTTTCTTAAACAATTGCTTAGTTAACTTAATAATCATTTAGATAGTTTAATATCATTAAACTATATCAAATACTTCTATAGTTGCATAGGTTTTAAGTTTATCATACTTCTACAATACATATAAAACCGTGTCACTTTATTTTAATTTTAGATGAATAATCATGCTATCTACTACTCACACATCTTTATAATCGGCTGGTTACGACTAAAAATCATGTTCGTGTTTTTATGACAAAGAACGATTGTCATGAAATATGATATTTGAAGATTTTATATCTCTATCTTTATTAATAGTTGTAATACATATGGTATCACACTTTTTTGATGTCAACGTGAACTACCAAAAATACTCATCTATGATATTACTAAATTCCTTAAAATTAGGATCTAAAAATAAACTCATTTCACAAACTCAAAATATCCCTCTACAAATATTAACAAACCTTAATATCATATAAAAATACGATCTAATAAAAAAATTACAAATTCAAAACGCACTCTGCAAATATTATCAAATCTTAATCACTATAAAATATATCTAACAAATAAACTTCCTTTACAAATTTGTTCTTTATTAATTAATTACAAAAATAAAAATTCAAACTAAAAAAATAGACATTGAAACTTAAATAAAAATTAAAAAAACTACACATGATTTCAACGTAAAATATGATTAAATATTTTTGTATTTTTTTAATGTGTTGAAACATATACAATTTATAGAAAATAATTCACGCGCAAAACACGTGCCGTAACGCTCGTAATTATTTATTAGCCTAGTATTTAAAAAAATTAAAAATACCAAGTAAAATCAAAGATAAAATTACATGAATATGAATAATGCAACAAATCAAGGTATCTAGCTAGGTAACTCATGTCAATATTACATTTGTATCTAATTCTGTTTAGTATAAAATTAAGTTTGATTGTCTTAAATGTATCTCCGATGTGGTTAAAAAACATTACATTTAAATTATTAAATATATATACTAGCCTCCTCGAGGTAATTATTTGAACGGGCTCCAATTTATAACCTTAAATATATATTTCAGGAAACTTGTTTTAGTAAACACGAATATAGATGCATAATTGGTAAATTAAAGGCTATAGATACATTATTAATGTAAATTATGGTTAGTTATTCTTAAGGCGGTAACATTCAAATTATATCTTAAGAACGGTCATTTTTACTTCAACTTCACATGTACGTGCAGAGTATTGTGCAGTTAAGATAGATTCTTAATGAAAATAATTTCAAATTTTGTCATAAACTTTTTCCACTGCTTGCATTATTTGTGCATCATCTACTCTACAATGATATTGTAATTTAATTTCTTAAATTATTAGGTAAAAAAAATTAAAGTTGACATGTAATCATATACCATCATGGATATTTAATTATGCTTCCATTTATACCGATCACAACTAAGTTATTTATTCTTGATGTTCTTCCCCTAAAATAGATGACCACGTGTCATTTAAAATTAATCAATGGCATTTTCTGTTACCATTTGTTTTTTTAGAGGATATACAAATTCTTATAAGGTTGATGAGTATGATGTATGTTTTCATCCTTAACTTTTACCTAAAACAAAAGCAAATCCATATTTATATATTATCATCAAGAATTTTGTTGAATAATAATACTGAATTATAAATTATATTTCAATTATCGCAATCTGAAGTAGTTTGAAGTAGTTTGAGAGATCAATAAATAAAAGGCTTGAAAAGAAATAAACTCTCCGGATGCATAAAGATCGGTAAAACAAACTTTTCAAGGACCACTACATCATATGGTAAGATCTCTAAATTGTGGTGTGGTTCTAAAGATCGTAAGTTCAATCCTCTAAGATATCAGAATGAATATTTTACTTAAATTAAGTATCACTCTTATTATAAAAAAAAGTTAAACAAACTCTAGTTGTCCTTGCTTCTATATTATATATGAATAACTCATTTGCGTTTTTATACATTGTGTTTGTGTGCTAATCAAGGTTTTAAACTTTGGATTTTGGTAATGTTTCGCCTGGAAGATTTTAAAATGTGATCTCCTATCGATAAAGATCTCATATGAGATGAATGCATCTCGGATATACTTATAGGACCCTAAAGTTCATCTCGAGACCATTTCAAAGTATATCTTGCGTGTAAAATTGATTTGTATGTCATATATATAAATGCTACTTTAAAAATAATTTAAATTTACTTTATATGCTCTTTCACAATTTCAACTCCAAGTCATAAGATTCCACTTCAAATTACTCCTAATTGATTTTAATAAGCTCCCCATCCAAAATCAAACTAGTTACATATAAAATTAAGGAATTTCACAATTAAATCTCTTATAGAATTCAATCTATTACATACAATCACATTTGCCTAATTCTCTAACAAAGCAAAGCAATTTAGAATCACAATCGAATACCTTCCTAATCTCATTAGGTCACCTCCTAATCAAATTAAATCATCTCCAAACTTTGAAACCAATCGAACACCAAGAAAATTCATCATATCAATATATAACAGGAACGCCGTATCCAATAATAAATGGAAGAGATCGAGTGAGAGATTAGTACTGCTACTAGTTATATATAGTTTCTAAACACTAAACAAACTCTACGACATCTTTTGTAATTACTTAATTAGCTGGTTTTGTCTGGTATTCAGTCTAATGTGATTTGATACATGCTTGTATCTAACATGTGGATCATGAGGTGAATGCATAAAACTTGGAATCATTCCTGGATATGTATCATCGATATGGCTCCAGGACCGGCCCCGAAAATTGGGTTGCTCGAAAAGGTTACCGATTTGGTTGCCCTTAACTAGAAAATTTGAAGACAAATTAATGAAGATCATCCATTTTTCAATTCGTAGAGCTTCAAGAAAGATAAGCCTGAAACAACTTTAAATAAATCAAACCTATGCTATATATTATATCTTGATTAAAATATTTAAGCTTATTGATTTTTTAAGTTAAGTACTAAAAATTACAGCTAGAATTTTTCAATATTTAAAATAAAAACATACTAAAATTAACTAATGCTAAGTTATATAGTGAAACAAACTAACATGAATGAACTATCATATTTTTACCTTTTTTTTCCCTTTTCCTTTTTTATTTTAACGTATTTGTTTTTGTGGCTTAAGACTTAATTACGGTTTTTGCTACGTGGTTGCCCTGCGAAAAGGGGTTGCCCTATTCCATTACCTTAGTCGCCTAGACTAAGGACTGGGCCTGTATGGCTCCTGCTCTTTAAGTTGATGTACCGACTGGTAAATTTAACCTATATATAGCATGGTTTAAGGTATCGGCCGTTACCCCGAAATTTCGGAGGTACCGTACCGGTTTCGACCACCACCGAGCCGAGATTAGGGTAAAACTTCGGTTTCGGCTATAAGGCGAAAAAAAAAATTGTAAAATCGAACGAGCCCTAAATTAAAGCAATCGACACCAAATCACGAATGAAAAGGAAAAGGGCGAAGTCGAATACAGCGAAAGCAAAGGCGAAGTCGAACACAGCGAAGGCGTAGTCGAACACAGCGAAGGCGAAATCGAAGTCGAACACAGCGAAGGCGAAGCCGAAGTCGAACACAGCGAAGGTGAAGTCGAATACAGCGAAGGCGACCTCTACACCTTTCTCGGCGGCAACCAGCAAAGTCGAATTGTAATGCAGTGAAGTTTGTTTTTATCATCTGCGTGTTTTCTTTTTTGACCTGCGATGCTTTTTTTGTTTCGATTTTGGAATTACACGGAGAAATAACCTTTTGTTTTGGGTTGCCCTTTTTTTGGGCTTTAAGCCTTTAATTTAATATAATAGGAAACGTGAAGGGCAAACATGTATGTCAAACAATAGCTTACAGCAGAACATTTTTTTTTGGGTTTTAACTTTAATATTTGACATAGACAGTGAATGAGAGTGCATTAATGTATTGAGTATTTGTGTAACTACTTTCTAATGATATTTATTGTTATTACAAGTTTATTAACAAACTACCGAAAACCAAAATCTAGACCGAAACCGAAACTTCCGAAATTTACGAAATCATTCGAAACTAACAAAATTTCAAATGGCCGAAACCAAGACCGAAACCGAGTTCTCGAACCTTGATATATAGTATTACTATATTTTTGAGGTTCCAATATCAAGTTAACTTATGGATAAATGAATAGCATTTTCCATAAATTTGAATATTAATAAACAAATTAAACATGTTTAATTTTGTAAAAGTGGTTGATGTCTAAATTTGAAATGGCTAATGTTATAAGCATGTTTAAATGTTTATTAACATCAACTGTTATGGTAGTAAATATAAATATTCGCCACCAGTGATTGCAAAAATTGTAAGATCCTACGTTCCAAAACGCGGTTCGGGAGGAATCGCAGCCTTCCCCATCCAAGGGTTAAATGGGATCCAACCCGTGAAAATCGTAGGATCTTATTTCAGAACGAAAATATTGAAGCCCCAAACTGAATCACGATTTCAATTTAAACAACGAATTGAAACAAAACAAAAGGAGATTTAGTTCAGCATCGCGATCTCAATTCAGCAATAAAAGAGGGAAAAAAGAAGAAGAATAGGAAGCAGCAGCAGCATACCTGAATGGAAGAATCCAGGATTCGGAGGCAAGTTTGATTTACTTTTCTCTTCGATTCTCTGATTTCCGCCCCCTTCTGAGTTTTTTTGTTTCTATTATGAACCCTAGATTTACGGAGGAAGATGATCGTAGGAATGACTAAAGGGGTAGCATTTAGACAAACAGTTACAGTTAATAAAACTACATTAATTACAGAGCTTCTAAAACCTAGAGCATCACCAACCCCATAATTTCATTTCATATCGATCTGTCATTGTCTACTGGACGGTATTGAATTCATAAAATAAGGGTCATTGTCTACCGCCCAATCATATTAATACATCCCTTTTTCCTTCCTCGCCCGATAAAAAATTTAAGATTGCAGGAGTGTTTTACTTTTGCAACTATTTAGCCTCCGCTTGCAAGTTTTATTTCTATGGATTTTGATTGGTTTTGTACGCCTTTGTATTTCAGATGTTATAATAACCCTTACCTGTAAGTATTTTTTCCACATTAATTATTGTTGGTTATAAACGTAATTTTAATGGCAATTTTTACCCATCAAATTGTGGTGTTTTGAGGATTATAACTTTTTTCCAATTATACCCTTATTAATTATATTGAAAAATTAATCCTTACAAAGTTAGAGAACAAATATTATGATATATATATAATATTATCGTAGTATAAAACTTTTACAACGGGTGTATGTCGAACTCTCAAGTATGTATTGATCGGCTATAACAACACTTCGTGTAAACCAATCAAAATCGCTACAATCATTAACGGTCAAAACTGACACTCTTAAAATCTTTCATAATCGTTGCTGCAGAACTCCCGAGCGAAGCCTTAAATTTATTTTATTTTTTTCCTTGAACAAGGTATTTAGTGTCAACAAGTGTCGACTCGAAAATCGAACTCGTTGTCTTTAATCTCATAACCTAAACGACCAACCAACCAATTGAGTCAATCATATTAGTTAACAATTGAACATGTTTATTAATTCCAACGAGTATCAATCTCGGGGATTGAACTTATGCGACCTTTAATTTCTTAGTCTGAACTATCAACCAACTTAGTCAACCATGTTGGCACTGTTATAATTATTTAGATTGAAATGTTTTATGTTTTTAGATATTTTTTAACTTTTCGTTTTTTTTGTTTAGGAATATTTAAAATGGTATTTTTTTTTTTTTTAAGAATTGAAATGTTTTACTTTCCATATTCTTTAACTTTAATCTCATAGTCTAAACATCTTGACTATGAATAATTAAAATAGTGATTTATTTTATATTATAACAATTTTCTTATGATTATCATTCGTTTCAATTATTATCACATAACATATCATTTAAGGATTTTTTGAAAATTTCTGTGGATTTTTCCGTAGCATAGAATAAATTATTATATGCAATTGCAAAATGGGATAAATGGCATATTTAAGCGAAATTATATTTTGGAAGTTTAAAAAGTTTTCCTCATTGATTGCTGCAAAATTCTGAAATGATTTTGTTTAACCAATGAAATTTTGACAAATAAATTGTTTTGGTAAAAAATTGATACATTTAAAGGAAATAATTAAGATTTGCATTTATTTACGTGAATAACATTATAAACCCTCGATGGCTATATGTTTATTAACTTTTGATGACCATTTGATTTATCAACATGTGATAGCATGTGTTTTGAACCTACAATGGCAATCTTGTTTTATCTTTTTGCAATACTACTACATTTTCAACTTGCGACGGCTATCAATATGTGGTATTTCTTATTTTCGCTTTTTTTATCAATCTTTGGTAGCTACTATTTTATCAACAATTAATGGCTATTGTTTTGTGAAACCGTGATGACTATATTTTTGTCGATGTTAGATAGCTATATTTTTATCAAAATGCAATGGTTATGCTTTATCAACTTTCGAAAGCTATATTTCATTATCTTGCAATTGTTATGTATTTCGTGAAATTGCGACAGCTAAGTATGTTTTATTGGTTGATTTCAATAGCTATAATGTTAACATGGGATAGCAGCATGCGATAGCATGAGATTTTTCAAGGTGCGATAGCATGTGATTTTGAAAGGAAAGATAGCTAGTTTTATAACACTTAATAAACTTTCAACTATATTTTGGAAAAAGTTTTACTTAAACAAAAAGCAAGTTTTGTTGAGTATTTTTATCAATTTTCAAAGGAAAGAAAGAATACTTTAGCCTACTATTAAAAAGTTTTGAAAGAAAAATTATTACTAAGTATAAGTAATTTTATATATAAATTGGCTAACACATGAGCATTTGTTTTGATGGTTGGTAATATGTTATATGTTCATCTTTGTTCCTTGATTAGTTGTTTTCACATGATAAATTGTTGACATACTCGCTTACGTATTAAATGTTATCACCCACCATTTTGACCTTGAGGATTAAGAATTGATGACTAGTAATGATTGTTCTAGTAGTGGGTATGGTTAGACTTAAACTCTTGAACGAGTAGAATTGCATTCAGGAGATCGAGAAGATCAAAGTGTATTATGATGCCTTGGACTGATCAAAAGAATCGGCTCATGGATATTTTAGAAAAGGCTAAGTTTTGGGTGGAGAGTGGGTATGGTCGTGCCCTATCCTTCACCCGTTAAACCCTCAACTGGTCAGATCAGTGATTTCAATGCGTAATACTTTATTGAAAGGCTAAAAATGGGAGTTATGCATCCAAAGCAACTCGTAGTAGATTGCTCACCTATGTTTTTATCCTTCCATTTTTAGGAGACCATTGTTATTTTCTCCTACTATCTTTAGGAGACCATTGTTATTTCTCCTACCTATCTTTTGAGACCGTTATTATTTTCTTCTGAATGAGCAAGAAGACTGTTGGATTAATTGAATATCTTGGCTCAAGTTAGTATAATAGGTTTTTAGTTGGCCTGAGAAAACCAATGTAGGTTCATAGTGACCTTGGTAAAACTATGCCGTTGAATGGACCGTTTTATGAGATTGAGTAATTACGCGAATGTGTAACATTTTTGACCCTAGAATGATGGACTATTCATTCTAACCCATACATGCATGATATAATATTGATGTCATGATTTTGTTTTAATCTTTTTTGTTGCAGGATATATTATGGATGACATATTGTTTGACAATGTATTAATAAGGGGAAACTCATTCTACTCAGCGGTGTAGTCCCATTAAGTACCTATAAATGGTTTTAGATGGACCAATGTTATTCACACCAAACTTTTTATCTCACCTAAAGTTTTTAATATTTCCATAAACTCTCAGATACTTAATTTGGATTGGGCAGGTTATGTAATGAAATTGGAATGCAAAGAATTTAAAAGTTAACGAACAGAAATGTTTTATTAAAATTTGTAAATTCTTATGATTTTGATATTAATAATATAATAATTAATCTCATTTCGTCATTGGAAAATAATGTTAAGGATGAATGCAGCATCAATAAATGTTCCAAGCCTAAAAAAGGAGGATGTTACAACTTGATATCCAATATAAGTTTACGTAAAACTTAATAAGACTTTTGAAAACATAATACAAATGAAATAAGAAAGAATAAATTAGGCTACGGGATAGCGTTATATTAACGTACTTGACATTTGCTATATATAAGTTCATGTATCAATTTATACTCTTCCCTCTGTGTTAGACCATTCTTTTATATCTTATGAAGACTCGTATATAGATTACGAGAAATGGATACTAGAAGTGGAAGAGTAAATTTGGGAGGCGGAAGCACCACTACTAATGGAAACATTCGACCTAATTTTTACTACCGATAAAGTGAATTCAATGACTAGCATTTTCATGGTGTCTTTTTGAAATTCCAAAAATACCCTCATACATCAACGGAAACCCACGTTAGTTTGCAACATCCATCACCATCCCTTCTCAACGATCCATTAACAGAATTTTACTACCAATTTGCCACCGACACCACGAACAAAGCATGTAACGATCAGCTATTTTGGACCATTCAAATCAACAATAAAACCACACATGTCTGACTTGAATTGCTCAAAATACCAAATTGTTAATATAAATTTGGCAAAACTCAAAACATATAGTAAATAATTTAATCACAGATCACAGACACAGAGTAATAAATGCAGCAGAAGTAAAGAAATAGTAGTTCATGAAGCTACTATACATAAACATCAAAGTTAAACAAGGTACAACAGAAGTTTAATACAATAATCAAGTACAAAGCTAAATACACCATTGGAATCAACTGAATAACTGGAATCAACTGAATAACTGGAATCAACTGAACAACTGAGATGAAATGGATAGCTGGATCTTGAAGAAAGGCTCCAGCTATGAAGGTGAGTTTCAAATGATGTATCACTCAGTCTGACCCGAGCATAAAGCAAAAACACAAAACACTCGAGTCAGGACATACATACTTATACAGAGTAAACCAACTCAAGTGACTATAATAAAAGGTACAAGTAACTTAAAGGATGCATGGAACCGCCCATCCTCTAAGGATCCGTTAAACTAGCATTAAGGGGTTACCTATATAGACCTTAACACGTAATGGTGCCAATAGTCTATACAGTACCGTAATACCTCCTGATCGAAAGGCTACCAGAGAATACTTCATAAGTACGACACAAATCAAACTCGTACAAGGCGTGCTAGGGTAATTGACATGGCACAATAAGGCAATGCCAAGGTAGATATACCAATTACGCACACAGGCTGGTGGTAACACGTAGCACGCAGCTAACGCCCATCTCGAGCCACATTCCCAAATCAAAAAAATCAAAAGTGGCCAACAAATCAATCTCAAAATCAGAATATAATATCGAAGTAGTGTGTTCGATTAGAGGAGCTACCTCATTGGCCCAAGATCGCTCCTGTTTTAGCCACCTTAAGCCAACTCACGGAAGTCGGGTCCACATTCATACCTCAAAGGACGTCGCCACCATCCTACTTCATTCTGGAATCTCCACCGCGTACATGGTTATTAAAGTGGTTTTCGGAGTTGGCAGAGAGTATGACAACTTCCAATCCCGGTTTCTTTAACAACCAAATGTTATTATAACCCATGGTTATTTCATTTTCAATTGGTTTGTATTTCATATCAAACATATTCGTTTGAAAACCATATAAACCCAATATCATTATTCTTTAGAAAAGTACTATTCATTTTCAAAGTTGTAACACTCCCAAAATTTATACATTCAATTATAACACATTAAAATCATAATAATTTAGCAACCATAGCACTTTAAAAATGTAACCTCTATAGTCATAGCATTTCGATAACATTACATTTTAGAAATAATAGCATTTCGAAAACATAACGTTAATACATCTAGCATTTTAGAAAAGTAATACTTAAGAAAATCAAAGCATTTTGGAAATGTAACCTTAAGGAATCATAGCATTTTTGGAATGTAATACTTTCCACTTTAACATTTTATATAATCAAAGTATTTATATATTACAAATTTTAGCATGGTCATTTTATCATAGCCTTATAGTTAAGTAAACTTTGTTGCTGTAATATCCAATTTAAAGCTAAAATTCTTACGTTAAGTTAAAAGTACATTATTAACTTACATTTATTATTACAATAAAGAAACTTTATTATTTTAATCATTTAAAACATGTCAATTACATTAATTAAAACTTACATGTCAAATGTACATTATCAACTAACATTTTATTATTACAGTAAGGAACATTTATCATTTTAATCAATTTAAAATACACCATTACATTAATTAAAACTTACATATCAAATGTACGTTTTAACTTACATTTATTACAATAAAGAGCATTTATCATTTAATTCAATATTACACTAATTAAAACTTACATTATCAAATGTACATTTTAATTTACATTTTTATTACAATAAAGAGCATTTATCATTTTAATCAATATTACACTAATTAAAACTTACATCATCAAATGTACGTTTTAATTTACATTTTTATTACAGTAAAGCACATTTATTATTTTAAGCAATATTACATTAATTAAAACTTTACATGTCACATGTATGTTTTTAACTTACATTTTTATTACAATAAAGAGCATTTATCATTTTAATCAATATTACACTAATTAAAACTTACATCATCAAATGTACGTTTTAATTTACGTTTTGATTACAGTAAAGAGCATTATCATTTTAAGCAATATTACATTAATTAAAACTTTGCATGTTTCTTTCATTAATTAAAACTTTACATGTTTCTTTCATTAATTAGAACTTTACACGTTTCTTTCATTAATTAAAACTTTACATGTTTCTTGCATTAATTAAAACTTTACATGTTTCTTTCATTTTTGTTATTACAGTAAAGAACATTTATTATATTAATCAATTAAAATATTAATTAAACTTACATCTCACATGTATGTTTTAACTTACATTATTCCATCTTAAAGTCATGACTATTTATCTTACAAAACATGACATCTCAATCATAGTTAATATAACAATCAAATTTTCTTCATAAATCTATTCATTTAGGCATCAATTAACTATGATTTTCTAGTTAAATAAATTTATTTACAAATTGTCCAATTAAAACTGTATTCCATTTTACCAGTTCAAAATACATTATTTATTATACAAAACATGTCCATTTCATAAAGTAAAATTCATAACAATTTCTAGGTTAGAGTTACAACTTCCTCTTAGGTAAAGTTCAATTATTAAGTTATTAATCATCAATAAAGATCTTTAATTCAACTTCAAACCAACTATTAACTTTATAAAATTTATCTTATAGAAAAACCAAGACACCTTTATAATTAAAGCAATACATCAAATTTTAAGTTAAAAATTTCATATATTTATAAAACTTAAAAATGCTTAATAAATTTTTAGGAAAATATTATTTTAAAAATACAACCATGGGCCTATATAATATTTTCTAATCTAGTTCAAGTGATACGGATATATATCATTTCAATCCGTGGTTTAAAAAGAAAAATCCAGGTTCTATAATTTCAAACCCGCAATCCCAAGTAAAATAAATACGACAAAAATCAATAAAAATCAATCTAGCCTATCATTCAGCCTATAGTGATTTTCCTTATCCTAAAGTCCATTTAGGTATGTATCACTTCAACCTATAGTGATAGGAAACTTGCAGTGTGATACAGTAAATAAAGCAAGCAGTATAATATAACATAGCTTATCAGATGATGTAACAAATATATAAACAGTATTTAACATCATATTATCACATCACAGGCATATATGAATAACATATCAGTTTATACATATTCACTTGTCATCGTTTCTTAATTATATAAATACGTAAGTCTAGAGTGATAACTCACTTTTTTTAAAGCTAGAATTGAAATTCAAACCCAAATCTAAATTCCGCAAAGCATGAAAAGGCACGACAAAGCACGACTATATTTTTGAGTGAATGAAGAGTCGGATCCAAATCTCGTATGCAAACAAATACAACATACATAAGAATATATTTCAATACAAAAGAATAGAAATTAGAACAATGGAAAATATGAGATAAACATGACATAACCTTTGCTTCAACCACCAACTGGGCTCGGCCTTTGGGTGTGGGTAGGGTCTAGGCATCACAAACCCACGGCTAGGGGATGGCAAGGTCATGCAAAACAATTTGGTGGAGGAATATGTGTTGTGGCCGAGGTATATGAAGAGGAGGTGAATGAAAATAGGAGTTTGGCTAGGTTTGAACAATTTTTGGTGGTGGGTTTTGATCTAAGAGTCATGTCCTTTGTTTGGAATGGTAGTGATGATTGATGGAGGTGGTCATGATGGTCGGCTAGAGGGCATGGGGTGGAGGCCGAACTAGCTTGAAGAACAACAAAGAAGAAGAAAAAGAAAATAGAAAAAAAAAAGAGAAAGGAGAAGCCATGACTTAGATCTTGTATTTTTTTTTCTTTTACGCAAATGAGGAATTAAGAAACAATTTTGTACGTGATATAGAAGACTAGATGGCGGCTAGGGTTAAGAGAAAAGAACGACTAGAGATGTGAGAAGTAATAAAGAGGCTAGGCAATAAAAGGCAAGAGTTTGAATGGTTTGGAAAATAAAAAGGCAATACTATAAAACAAATAACTTGATGGATTTAATAAATTTCTTTCTTCTTTTCTTAGCTGTGAATAAAAAATGAAGAGATGGGGAAATGGGATGTTTCTCAGGGCTAATAGATGGAGTTATGCACGGTTAGGAAGTAGTGGGAGTGAATGTTAAGAAACGGAAAAGGCATGAGTTAAGGAAAAAGAAACTTACAATATATTTTATTCTTAAATGCAAATGAAAATGAGGATATTGAGATGAGAAAGAAATATTCTTGTACGTGATTGAGATAGGAATACATGGCCAAGAATGACAAAAGTGAATCGCTATGGAGTGTAAATGCTAGGAAAACAAAAAGGCAAGAATTTGAAGCGTGTAACCTATATCTCTTAAATTTCTCCAAGCCATTTATGATAGATGAGAGTCAAAATAAAATAAAATAAAATAAAACAGAGAAATGAACTTAGAAAAAAAAGAGAGAATAAAATACAGAAAATAACTGCGTGTAAAGCGCTGTATTTTATCCAATTTAAAAGGTATAAATCAAAACTTAATGAAACAAAAGGCAAAACAGATGTCAGAATTATATTCTGCTTCAAAGAAAAAGATTAACATTAAAAGATTCACATTTAAAAATTTAAACTGAAATTCAAAATTTGACCAGAGTTGAGCAAAATATAAAATTTTCAGAAATGTTTATTTTACTATATTTGGAAAATAAATTACAAACAAATTCCAAACTTACGTTGGAAAATTCCAAAAATTCAATCTCAAATAATTTAAAAATTAAAGTTTTCAAATAAAAACTTAATTAAAAATATTTACAAAATTATGGGTTGTTACACTCTCCTCCACTCAAAACTTTTCGTCCCCAAAAAGGAAGGAGGTAGGAGAATAGAAACAAGCAGAAAGAAAATAGATTTGAAAAACAAAATAAAATAATTAATTTTAAACCATATAAATTTCAATTTAAATAAATTAATATTCAATATTTGATTTTAATTCAAGGTCTTTCATTAAGTTGATTTAGTTTTGACTTATTACTATTTGATACAAAAAATTTCTTTAAAAACAAAATTTTATTTAGTTTGTCTCATTTGCTTATTCAATCAACTGATTATTCTATTTTATCTCTGTTAACATTTCAATTTAAACAAATTAATATTCGATAATTGATTTTAATCCATTAATTTCACTTGAGTTAAATAAATTCTAACTATTGCTAATTTCAATATCTTACCATCCAGTTATCAATTTATACAATCATGAATTTGGAAAAATCAATTATTATACTCATAACTTATTCAGTAAATTTAAGTTTTTCTTTATTCCAAATTATTATTCCACTTAATATATCCAATCACATATATTAAGTATGTTTACATTAATTATGACAACTCCAATTTTATTTATAAAATCCTTTTATATTATATATTATCAAATTACATGGTTAACTTTTAAATAATTTAGGTAAGTTACATTGGAATGCAATAGAATATTATACATATAAAATTTTCTTAATTCAATTATCCAAGCTTACATATTTATTCATAATTTGATTTCCCTTTATAATTGAAATGTTCCTTTAAGATAAAATTCTAGAATTAAATTTTCGATTAACTTCAAACAATTAGAGATAAATAATTATATATACATAATATATATCAAATCAGATCTTAATCATATGTTACATATATAATAAATCAAGTCATATTTTAGGAATCCAAATCAAATTAATTCTCCAAAGCAAGACTGTAGCTAAACTACAAAATGATCTCTTCACTTCGAAACTCGAAAATGAATGTCGATGATGCTGCAGTCATCACCGAAGTTATTTTCCTGCGACAAAGAAAAGAACACTGATTTACAAATTAAAATTCTTTGAACAATTTCTACTTGAAATACTTTAAATAATACACCCTTCAAAACTTTTAAACACAAAGTTTGAAACCATTGGAAATTAAATTCTTAGTTTCTTGACTTAAATTCATTTAAATTTCAAATTTAATTTATAACCATGTTTCTAGTCCAATTATTTACATATGAAACAAAAGCCAATGGTTTACAAGCTACATACAAAGTCAAATATTATTTCTTAACGTCCAATTCAGTTAACTATCAAAATTGAGAAAATTATACTTATATACATAATATAATTATACAAATTTGTTTATTTACTAAATTTGAAAACAATATGGTGTCAGTTTGCTTTGTTTAAGTGTTTTGGAGATCCTATCAATATCGCTGATCAGACGAACCGATCGGAAACCCAAATCAACAACTCAAACAACACAATATATAATAAACATTTTAAATATTAATCATAAAGCAAGGATAGTGATTCAACTTTGATGGACTCAAATCAAAGAGAATTCTAATTTGAAAATAAGTTGGAAACAAAGATAAGATGAATAAATAAAAAAATAAGGAGATGGACGAGCTGATATAAATCGCGGGCAACCTTAACGAGGCCAACCGTAACTTCAAAAATTAGATCAAACATGGAATCTTGAGGCAAATCCCCATTCGATCTTAAGAGATAGAATTCGGGACAACATGAGATATTAGCATCTAATCGAGGATATATAGAAATCCCCAATGAATCGATGTCAATTGTAAAGGAGTTCCACCCCTTTACAAGCCGTTCAGTGGAGCTATAGGATGCTCTAGAATTCAGAAGAATACGAATAGCGATGGACAAGAATGGATTTCGGAACCGAGGGAACGTTTCGAAATTCAAAGGGGACAGAGTCAAAAAGGAAGAGATTCACACTCGAATGAAAGTGATTCTGTAAATAAATTTACCATATATGCTAAGTTTGCCTAGAGCCAAAGCTTTGATACCAAATGTAATGACCTACTATTTTGGATCATTAAAATCGACAATAAAACAACACATGTCTGACTTGAATTGCTCAAAATACTGAATTGCTAATATAAATTTGGCAAAACTTAGAACATACAGTAAATAATTTAGTCACAGACACAGAGTAATAAATGCAGAGGAAGTAAAGAAATAGTAGTTCATGAAGCTACTACACATAAACATCAGAGTTAAACAAGGGTACAACAGAAGTTTAATACAATAATCAAGTGCAGAGCTGGATACATCACCGGAATCAACTGAATAACTGGAATCAACTAGATAACTGAGATGAAACAGATAGCTGGATCTTCAAGCAAAGCTCCTACTCTGAAGGTGAGTTTCAAATGTTGTATCACTCAGTCTGACCCGAGCGTAAAGTAAAAACACAAAATACTCGAGTCAGGACATACATACTTATACAGTGTAAACCAACTCAAGTGAACTATAATAAAAGGTACAAGTAACTTAAAGGATGCATGGGACTGCCCATCCTCTAAGGATCCGTTAAACTATTTACTATGTAATAATATTTCGCTATTATAATAATTTCTATAGTAAAATAAACTTACTTTTAAACAGCGTTAAGGGTTTACCCATATAGCCCTTAACACGTAATAGTGCCAATAGTCTATACAGTACCGTAATACATCCTGATCGGGAGGCTACCAGAGGATACTCCATAAGTACGACACAAATCAAACTCGTACAAGGCGTGCTAAGGTAGGTATAATGGCACAACAAGGCAATGCTAAGGTAGATATACCAATTACACAAACGTGCCAGTGGTAACGCGTGGCGTGCAACTACCGCTCACCTCAAGCCACACCTCCAAATCAAAAAATCAAAAGTGGACCACAAAATCAATCTCAAAGTCAGAATAAAATATCGAAGGAGTGTGTCCGATCAGAGGAGCTACCTATTGGCCAGAGATCGCTCATGTTTTAGCCACCTTAAGCCAACTCACGGGAGTCGGGTCCACGTTCATACCTCAAAGGACGTCGCCACCATCCTATTTCATTTTGAAATCTCCACCGTATACATGGTTATTAAAGTGGTTTTCTGAGTTGGCAGAGAGTATGACAACTTCCAATCCCGGTCTCTTTAATAACCAAATGTTATTATAACCCGTGGTTATTTAATTTTCAAATGGTTTGTATTTCATATCAAACATATTCATTTCAAAACCATATAAACACAATATCATTATTCTTTTAAAAAAAATATTCATTTTCAAAGTTGTAACACTCCCAAAATTTATACATTCAATTATAACACATTAAAATCATAATAATTTAGAAACCATAGCACTTTAAAAATGTAACCTCTATAATCATAGCATTTCGAAGACATTACATTTTAGAAATAATAGCATTTCGAAAACATAACCTTAATACATCATAGCATTTTGGAAAAGTAATACCTAAGAAACTCATGCATTTTGGAAATGTAACCTTAAGGAATCATAGCATTTTTCGAACGTAATACTTTCTACTTTAACATTTTATATAATCAAAGTATTTATATATTATAAATTTTAACATGGTCATTTTATCATAGCCTTATAGTTAAATAAACTTTGTTGCTGTAATATCCAATTTAAAGCTGAAATACTTATGTTAAGTTAAAAGTACATTAGTAACTTACATTTATTATTACAATAAAGAAAATTTATTATTTCAATCATTTGAAATATGCCATTTACATTAATTAAAACTTACATGTCAAATGTACATTATCAACTTACATTTTATTATTACAGTAAGGAACATTTATCATTTTAATTAATTTAAAATGCACTATTACATTAACTAAGACTTACATGTCAAATGTACGCTTTAACTTACATTTATTACAATAAAGAGCATTTATCATTTTTATCAATATTACACTAATTAAAACTTACATTGTCAAATACACGACACTAGAAAAGCAATTTCCTCACGGTTATAAGCGTGACAAAACTAATTTGTTACGGTTATAACCGTTAAAATAGGTACCATGGGCAAATTCAGTCACACTTTTGCTCACGGTTATAACCGTGATAAAAATAGTAATTTCTCACGCTTATAACCGTTATAAATTTAGATATTATCACACTTATAACCATTACAGAACAATATTTACTCACGGTTATAATCGTGATAAAATGGTTATTACTAACGCTTATAATCGTGGGAAATTTAGATAGTATCACACTTATAACCGTGACAGAACAATAGTTTCTAACATTTATAACCATTACCAAAAAGGAAAATCTAACACTCATAACCGTGAAAAATGTAAATTATATCACAGTTATAGCCACTGGGAATATTTTAATTTCTAACGGTTATAACCGTTGGGAATTTCTTGCATAAGTAAATAGTAAAATTACCAACACTTATAAATGTTACAAATTTGGTATAACCGAACCATATCTTATTCAACATCTAATAGTATTTCATTCAGCTATACCTATACAAATTTACGACAATAGTAAACACAAGGCTAAATTTCCAAACTAACATAATATCGAATCATTAAAAAACATCAAACGTACGAAATAGAACATATCAAATTCTACAAAGCTCATTGTGACAACTTCAAATTTCACTATTACAACATGTCTAGAAGTTTATAAACAACGAATACGACACTCCGGCCAAACTACAAAACCACCATCAACAAACTCGGACAATGTATAATGACCATTTTGAGGTGCATCAAAAAGTGGCTCGTTCGGATTCTCATGTAGGCTTGCATTCTGGAGTCTCCGCTTCCTACATGAATATATATGAATTCATTTGTAAATAATGCATTACCATTAAGATTTCTTAAAAAAAAGTGCAAACTTCTTACACAACAGGAAAAAAAGTGCAAGCGTCCGAAGATTTCTTAAAGAAGCCAATTCTAATCCCAAATCCAAAAAATCACCATCGAGCAACAAGAAAAGTAGAAATTTGATAATTATATTGTAAGTGGCAATTGGTGTGGGCTTCATTGTATTAGTGGTTTGCGTCTATTTCGTTTGTTGGTGAACAAAAAAAGTAGTGTATACTGCCATGCCTTGGCGAACGGGTCTAAGTGGACAACTGCAGAAAGCATTTGTCATAGATTTCATGGTAACGGGCTTATTAATATTATTTATATTTACAACCCTTGCAAGGACGAAGCACAATTTACAGAGAATAATATGCATGACATACCTGTAAATACTGTCCTAAGGTAAGAATATCAACATCAATGGTCCTATTCATTGCTTTTATTTCCTCATTGGATTCACCCAAACCAAGCATAATAGATAACTTTGTAACCATTCCTTTCTTGCAGAGTTTTGCTTGCTTCAGAACACTCAAACGTTGCTAATATCTGTTAAATGTATCAAAATAGTCATCATTTTTTATGAAACCATAAAACTAGCGCTTGAAAGAACTTTTGTATTTTACATTGCTACAGAAAATTGGAAAATAAATCATCTCAACAAAAACAATTAAAGTTTATAGCATGGTCATTATTCAGAGTAAATGTTTCAGTTTTAAATTGTTACAGAAGGTGGAAAATTAATTGTCTCAACCATGGGCAATTTAACAATTATACCATGGTCATCATTCAGAGTAAATATTTTAGTTGTACAAAACCATGATGTATTACTTAGAATCTAAGCATGTAAAGGCCATCAATTTTATTAAAGATGCAGATCTGTTATATTATATTTTTCAGATTTGGAATATAAAGTTATTGTACTTGATGAAAGTTATTGAATCACACCAAAAATCTCCAATTATGATAAAATACCTTTCATAATTATGATTCAAATGAAAAGATAATATGTATATATAATATCAAGATTAATGTACATGACAAATATAAAACAAAATTATGATAAAATACCTTTCATCCAATTATAATGTTCCCACTCATCATGCATGGATGCGATGAAATTTTGCATATCGACTAAATTATATTGTGGCTGTGGCACGTCTGACAGGTGCATTCATGGAAGCCAAGTATTCAGCATCATCATTCTCTATGCCATCGAACAAATAGCCAAAAGGAGGCATTTCTACATACCTCCCTGAGCCATGGGTAATATTCAAATCCCATCTTTCCATACTATTCTTCCTCTCGATATCGTTACTCCCACTCTGCCCTAAAACCAACATTTTGATATCAAGTCGAAACATATATGATTAATACAGTCTCAGATGCAAGAGAAAAAACATGCCAAAAAGAGTTTATGGGTCAACTCCACTGTACAGAGAACTTCCACTATTTGCCATAGATCTTGCTGACTTATTTTTACATTTGTGTTCATTACATAAATGAATTATGTGCTGCAATAATGTAATAATTAAGTAAATTGTTCGTGATATAAACAGCTTACATGTAGCGCATATCCATTCTTACGCCTAAGGTAAATATTGGCTTGGAAATGGTATCTGACACATCTCTCTTTGGATCTAACGATTTCTTTTCATCGGTACCGTCCTAAAATTCATATATAACATATGAAATTTAAGAACTAATATAAGGATAACTTCTATGTTATATAAACTTCACAGTTTCTGGAAAACCAGTATTCATTATGATATATATTGTTTGAGAAAATAAAAACCTTCCCAGGATCATCAAAACTTTGCTTATTCTTCCTTCTATTGCGGTAATCGTAATATATTATTTGAAACACCAGTACTACTGTTGTTGTTGTATACAGCTGCAAGCAAAAAATTGGTTTTAGAATACTCAAATAAAAGGAAAAAAGAAACAATTTGGAGCCCCATTTTTTTAATTTTTTTTAACAAAACTTAGAAAAGTAAAAAGCTTAATTTTAGCTTACCAGAGCTGTATACAATTGTGTTGGCAACTGCATACACAAAACCAAACGAAAAGTATTTTAGCATCTTAAAGCAAAGTACTTCTGTGTACTAATTCAGTTATGTGATAATAAATTTAAAGTAAAACTGTTCACTTACTGTAACTGGTTCAAGAATACAACCTACTAAGCTGAAAACATCACTGCATTACAAATCAAAAGAACAAGTTGATGTAGACATTGCATAAAAATTTAAAAGTTAATCTTGAAAAATATTTAAAAAAATGGACTAACCCAAGAACCCAAGTAACCAAAAGTGCAAGAGAAACACCATGCCCAGATTTAGTCTGAAAATTTGTGATAATTTGAGGTATTTCTGCAATTCCCTAACACAATAAACTCACAATGCCAAGTCCGAATGAAACTTCACTACTAATATTGCACACACAATCTCTAAAGTACTTTTCTACTAGTTTACACAATCATATTTTTCTTGAGTGCAAGTAGCCATTTTTATGTAATTGTATTCTTTGTAAAATAAAATGATCGTTCATATAATGGAGTTTAGTTTTTATGAAGTGAATGGAATATGCTGTAGATTGGAATATGTCAAGAATATATTGGTTTGTCTTCGCATCATACAGTAAATTACACTAAATAACAAATTAACATATGAGGGATCACTTATCCACAAAAAAAATGTGCTCACGTTATTGATTTGCTGATCTTTAAAACAATTAGTGAAAAAGAAAATAATTGAATGAATATAGTTTGGAGTATTGAAACCAAAAGTGCTTTTGCTTTTATTACTAAAAGTCTTGACATTATTAAGAAAAATAACTCAAGTATTATGCTAAATGCATTCCATTTGCATAAATGACTACAAATGTTTTGCACTATTCACTCATTTCCATTTGCTTCTTACTTTTCCAATAATACTATAGTGCTCCACATCACCTTTGATGGCAAATGTGCTTTTTGATATCACATAAAAAGTATAAAATTTTCTTTAGTTCTTTTAATGTGAGGGTGTTTTATAATCTTTTTTCTTGTCCATATAGATTATTACCAGATCCCAAAAAGTTTGCATATCTGTTATTACGATCCTCTTGCAAGTATCAACGGATATGAAGTGATCTCCAGCAATACAAGAAAAGTAAAATAAGTTTATGAATATTTCTTTAAGACCAAAATGCATATGCATTTTTTGGTATAGTTGATTGGGCTTTTCTGTTAGAAATTTTTTTAAATACCAAAATGCATATTTGCTAACTTTTACTGTAAAAATTAAGCATAGATTTTTCTCATATAGCGTCGGTATTCACAAACTGTACATACGTGATCATAATATATATAATATTAGTAAGCTTCTAATTTTCATACATGAAAGAAGGGATAACAGGAGATACATATATACCTCGGGACATAGAGCGTTCGCTTAGATGCCTTCGCGGACTAATAAAGCACATCACTGTTGAACAAAATGACACCACCCTTACTTTCTGAGTAAATAGACTCAGCAGGCACTGGGTAAGGCCATCTGCTGAACCCATATTCATCACAGCCCCTGGCTTCTTCAAATTTCTCATTGTTTGAATCTGCAATTATAAGTAACTAGTATGAACTCTGTATGAGATGTCCATTATAACGATGAGTGGAATTATACATACAATAGATAAGTTGTGCGGTGCTTACAGCAATTCGAGTGCTATCAACAAGAGCAGTGAAGTTGATATTGATGATGAGCCTCCACGAACCATTGCCATCAGTTTCGTCCTCATCGAAACTTATGCCAGTAACACCAACTCCTGCACTGTGTACACTAACATCCAGACCTCCATATGTTTCTGCATGCTTCACATATGCTGAAGATAGTTCCACTGCACAAATGTCACACAATATATAGTAGATCGGTCAATGACACAGTTGGAAGTTAATTACTATTGCTAAAATTATACGGTACCAGGATTGGTAACATCACACTTAATGAATGTTACAGAAGGAAAAATTGAGCATGGTAAAAAATGGTAATAGTTCTTTTATTGTAAAGCTAATAGAAGCAAAAAAAAAATCTTTTAATTGATTGATTCATAGATTATTTGATTCTGTATTATTTGGTTTTATTAAGCTCTAATTTTGTTTGGTTTTCAAAATTCCTAATAACACATTTTCTTATGGTTCATATGCAAACATACATTCACAACAAGAGATCCATCGTATACACCCAAATTTAATATTTCATAATCTGCATATGAATAATTAATGTAATAGCAGAAAAGAATGAGCATATATGAATTGCTTCAGGAAGGAAAATAATTCACATGACATTTCTAAATTTTGTCTAACATGCGTTCAGACTATCATGTTTAAACACGAATCCTTAAAACTACATAAATTATTTTGGCAAGTTCAAACAAGACACTAGATTACAGAGGCTCCTCCATCCAAAAAGATTGATCAAATAATTTAAAATGAAAACCATATAATATTAACTAAAATGCGGCCGTGTAGACCATAAAATAGTTATTTTATCTTTGATAATCATAGGTCAAGCTTATCTAGTGAACTCTTATCTAAATTAAACCCAATATATTCATTCCTTAAATTATTTTAAACTTTAGCTTTTAACTGTGTAATAACAAAACTACAATGGATAAACTAATACAAATGTACATACTACCTCCATTGATGCACAAATTAACGTGAAAGAAAAGACAGGTTGGTTCATTTTTTAGCAGAACTCAACTTCCTCAGACTTCAATTATCATACAGATAAATTTAGTTTATGCCTAAGAGCTCCAGCTTGTTGCTATGTTCTTTTATATCTAGTTTATGACACTAATCTATAAACTCATTGTTTGAATCTGCAATTATAAGTAACTAGTATGAAACTCTGTATGAGATGTCCATTATAACAATGAGTGGAATTATACATACAATGGATAAGTTGTGTGGTGCTTACAACAATTCGAGTGCTATCAACAAGAGCAGTGAAGTTGATATTGATGATGCGCATCCACGAACCATTGCCATCAGTTTCGTCCTCATCGAAACTTATGCCAGTAACACCAACTCCTGCACTGTGTACACTAACATCCAGATCTCCATATGTTTCTGCATGCTTCACATATGCTGAAGATAGTTCCACTGCACAAATGTCACACAACATATAGTAGATCGATCAATGACACAGTTGGAAGTTAATTACTATTGCTAAAATTATACGGTACCAGGATTGGTAACATCACACTTAATGAATGTTACAGAAGGAAAAATTGAGCATGGTAAAAAATGGTAATAGTTCTTTTATTGTAAAGCTAATAGAAGCAAAAAAATTCTTTTAATTGATTGATTCATAGATTATTTGATTCGGTATTATTTGGTTTTATTAAGCTCTAATTTTGTTTGGTTTTCAAAATTCCTAATAACACATTTTCTTATGGTTCATACGCAAACATACATTCACAACAAGAGATCCATCGTATACACCCAAATTTAATATTTCATAATCTGCATATGAATAATTAATGTAATAGCAGAAAAGAATGAGCATATATGAATTGCTTCAGGAAGGAAAATAATTCACATGACAGGTGATTTCATTAAGCTATCTAATACAGTTAATCTACCATGGATTGTGACAGGTGATTTCAACTCCATTCTTCACCACAATGAACGAATGAATAGCGGTAGATTTAATTCCTATGGTAATCCTAATTTTATGGACTGTATAAATGTTTCTAAGCTAATTGAACCTGAATTCACTGGCAATTTTTTCACCTGGCGAGGAGGTAATTCATTTTCTATCCACAGTAAAATAGACAGAGTTTTTGTTAATTCGTTATGGATAGACAAATTTGATAACTTTGGAATTAATTTTGGTAATCATTCGTTGAGCGATCATACTCCTATTTCGATTTTGATTCAATTTCAGAATTTTAGAAATAGAAACAGACCTTTTAAATATATGAACTCATGGCATACATACTCTGATTATTACTCTATCATCTCTGAAGCAATAGATATCAATCCTCCTGGCAGTCCCTTGTTCAAATTGATCTGCAAAATGAAACAGGTGAAAAGCTATCTGAAAAAGTGGTTATGTTCTAAACCTAATATGCATAGTATGATAGAGAATCTGAAACAACATAATAACAGCATTTATAACCAATTAATTAGCAACCCTCTGGATGCTAATCTTCTGCATATTTATTCGAATGGTTATGATGCCTTGCATGAAATGATGAGAAGAATTGCCATTGATAATGAGCAAAAAATGAAGATCAATTGGTTACTCAAAGGGGATAGACCTACTCACTTCTTTTACAATAAAATTTCAACGTCCAAATCTTATAGAAGAAACAAATGGTCAATTAACAGTCAAGGTAACTGGATATCAGCATCAGATAATTTAGCACATGAAGCTGCTTCTTATTTCTCTGATCTTTTTCACTTGCCACAAGTCACACAACAATTTCCTAACATCATTTGCAAGAAAGTGTTAACTGAGAATGCTAAAACTAATTTGTGCAAACAATTTTCAATGGATGAAATTAAAGTAGCTCTTTTTCAAATCAATGATAACAGCTCCCCTGGGCCAGATGGCTTTAATTCAAAATTTTATAAACTCCACTGGAATAGCATTAACATTAGTATTTGGGAAGCTATGAATGGTATTCTGCAATCTGGAAAAATCATCAAAGAAATAAATCACACTTTCATCTGCCTTATCCCAAAATTTCCAGAAGCTAAGAATATTACTGATTTTCGACCTATTTCTCTTTGTAATGTCACATATAAAATCCTAGCCAACTTGCTTTGCAACAGAATGAAAGCTTTTATGAATGATCTAATCTCTATGAATCAGAATGCATTTATTCCCAATAGAGCCATCACTGAAAATTCATTACTTGCTTATGAAATGGTCAGAAGCTTTAACAGAAAAAATTCAAGCAATTTTTGTTTGAAAATTGATTTACATAAGGCCTATGACAAGATCAACAGAGAATTTATTCATCATATGCTGATATCCATGGGGTTCCCTATCATTTTTGCTAATATTATATATGAATGCATATCCACCCCCACTTTCTCTGTTTTAATTGATGGTTCACCCCATGGTCTCATCCATAGTACAAGAGGTATAAGACAAGGGGACCCTCTGTCCCCGTACTTATTTGCTATGGCAATGGAATTCCTCTCCATTAAATTGGATTTAGAATATATTAAGGGAAACATCAGACCTGTATACCAAGTCGAACCAATGATTACCCACCTACTGTATGCTGATGACATCTTAATTATGGCCAAAGCATCCATTATCAATGCAGAAACTATTTACCATATTCTTCAAGACATGAAAAAATTCACAGGCCTTGAATTAAACAATGAGAAATCTAAAATCTTTTTTAGTAAAGGGGCCAAGTTTAAACAGGAAATAACAGATATCATCAACTTCAAAATTGATAATCTGCCTATCATGTATTTGGGAATCCCTCTTTCAAACAATTCTCTGCAGTCTAGAGATTTTGGATGCCTTATTGACAAAATTAACAAGAAAATTAATCATTGGCAAACCAGATTACTCAACATAGGTGGCAGAGCTGAACTCATCAAAAATGTAATCCAACCAATGCTGATATTCTGGCTTCAAATCTCTCCTTTCCCTGCATCAATTGTTCAAAGGATTAATTCTATTTGTTCTAATTTTTTGTGGAAATCAAAGTCACATAACATGAATTGGAATGATGTATGCAAAACCAAGAATGAAGGTGGTATGGGCATCAGAAAAATTGAGGATTTAAACACAGCTGCCTCTACTAAACTTCTTTGGAATTTCTTAAATGGAAATACTTTATGCGCAAAATGGATGCACAATAGATACTGCAAAAAGAAGAACTTTTGGACTATCAGCATAGATAACAACGCTTCCCATACTTGGAAAACTATACTTCGTGCTAGACAATGGTGTAAAGGCTATGTAGACAGGAAAATAGTGGATGGTGTTAACACTGACATCTGGTTTGACCCATGGTTACAAGGCTATTCCTTAATTGATTCATATGGCTGGAATTGCATGAGAACTTTCAATGGCTGCCATAAACAAGTTTCTCAGCTTATCTCGAATGGTAATTGGAAACAAACCCTTAATTTCATACCCATGCAAAAACATAATGCTGTAAAGAAAACTATCATTCATCATCACATGGACCAAGACTATTGGTGGTGGCTTCCTAGCAATCAAGGCCAATTCTCTTTGAAATCAGCTTGGAATACTTTTAGAAGCAAAAATGTTGAACATGACTGGGCTAAATTCATTTGGCAAAAAGGATGTGCTCCTAAGATGTCTATAAACTCCTTACTTGCCATTAATAATAAACTGAACACGAAAGACAGAATTAGCAAATGGGTTCCAAACATAAACCAGAAATGTGTTCTCTGTGACAATCATAATGAAGACAGAGACCATCTTTTCTTTCAGTGTTCATATTCGAAGAATATCCTTATGGATATTCTTCCTAAGATTAAGCTTACAAGTTCATATAATTTCGATATTAATTCAACTCTGTCTGCTTTCAATTCAGCTCAAGAGCAAGTGAAATCTCCCAATGCTAATATTTTTAGTATCATTTTCACCAACATAGTTTGGAACATTTGGCGAGAACGTAATAGTCGTGTCTTTAATGGAATCGAACAACCATTTGAACTACGAATCAAGCACATCCTACTTGACAGCAAACACCTTATTGAGCATAAAATTCAATATGGTGAATTAAATCCAGAAGAACAACTTATCTTGATCAATCTCAACATGCTGCCGAGGTCTTCTGCCCAGCTTTGGCCCCCCTAATCTTCTACAGCGTGTAATGTTTTGAGATCTTGTGGCAATAGAGATCTCACTACCTTTGGTGCCGGATGTTTCTCCTTCCATCTTGTCGTTTGAAATTTTTTTCGGAGTATTTGGGGATTAGGTTTCCTTTTGTTCTAGTTAAGGCAACATTGGTTTTTGTGTTGCTTTACTGTCGTGCTTTCTTGTTTGGTCTTGTTTTGTAATTGTTATAGAATTGTTCTTGCTTTGTTTGTTTCTGGGTCCAGCTGCTCGTACGGATGGTTTTGAGAGTGAGTCTGTCTATTTTGTGTCTCCTCCATCTGTTTGACAGACTGGTCCAGTTATGGGTCTGTTGTATTGTTAATATATGGAATTGATATGTACTCTTTTTCCTTACAAGGTACCCATATAGGTTAGGGGGGTTGTAAGTTTTTAATGAGGCATATCAAAGAAATATATGCTTTCTGTTTCATTTATAAAGTACCTTTTTCCAAAAAAAAAAAAAAATTCACATGACATTTCTAAATTTTGTCTAACATGCGTTCAGACTATCATGTTTGCACACGAATCCTTAAAACTACATAAATTATTTTGGCAAGTTCAAACAAGACACTAGATTACAGAGGCTCCTCCATCCAAAAAGATTGATCAAATAATTTAAAATAAAAACCATATAACATTAACTAAAATGCGGCCGTGTAGACCATAAAATAGTTATTTTATCTTTGATAATCATAGGTCAAGCTTATCTAGTGAACTCTTATCTAAATTAAACCCAATATATTCATTCCTTAAATTATTTTAAACTTCAGCTTTTAACTGTGTAATAACAAAACTACAATGGATAAACTAATACAAATGTACATACTACCTCCATTGATGCACAAATTAACGTGAAAGAAAAGACAGGTTGGTTCATTTTTTAGCAGAACTCAACTTCCTCAGACTTCAATTATCATACAGATAAATTTAGTTTATGCCTAAGAGCTCCAGCTTGTTGCTATGTTCTTTTATATCTAGTTTATGACACTAATCTATAAATTATAGGTATAAAACAACTAAATTCATCTAGTTTAAATAGTGTTACTTTTAATGATAGAAAAATAGATACAGATTAGGGCATAAACTTCAATTACAAATAGCATTGCTTTTACTGATACAAAATTATAACTACAATTTTTTCAAACTAGATATCAAACAACTTCTAAATGTATAAATCATTCTTAAAGAAAAACAACTAAACTGCATAGCCCTAAATACTAAAAGTGATCATATTAAAATCCATAATAAGTACACAATAAGAGGTAAAGATGTAAAATAAATAAAACAATATAATATTAGTGGTTTTATTGACCAACAACAAGCATCTCTATTTACTCCACCAACCAAGATTTTACTACATGATTAACATTAAACCAAACAACCATCATATATTTCTCTTTTTCTATATTTTACTACATGATTTATCGGGAGTCTAACAAGGTTAATTTATTGGACTCCAATTTTCTCCATATTACAAAACCAAATAAAAGGTAAAGTTATAAAATATAGAAAAGGCTGAATATATAAACATCACAGTTTAATAATATCTGCGTATTTCACACTTCCTAAATGGTAGAATTAGCACTAAAAGAAAGAGCAATGATTTAGTACTAAAACACCACCTTTTAGATTTTATAATATTACTATACGGTATTAGGAAAAGCTATAAATAGCCTAAACCATGGATGATGCTAAAGTCACTTACATACTTCGATGTATCTTATAGTCCCCTGAGCTCCATACTCAATTTAAGATATGTTTTACAATACCATATTCAAGACCAGTCAAACTCCATCGCGTAAATGTCTTGAAAGCATGATATTTCATCTAATTATTAGTATTCACCAACAAATTCTCCTACATCAGGCCTTCAATCTATATAAAATTTACAACGGTCTCAAACCCAACTATGCTTACAACACTAAACATGCTGACATTAAGTTCTTCAAAATAACAATCATTAATTCCAAGCAGTAGCAGTACCTCACATCAGTAGCAATATTACAAGGTAATGTTATACCAATAAAGATAGAGAATGTAAAATACTGTATCATAAAAAAAAATTGAACCGATTTTTAGCACGAAATACCTAATTTCAAAAAATGAGTTGAAGTTGAAGTTATTACCTGATTTGAAATCGAAATTTTGGTTGCAATCGGTTGTCGAAATAGAACAAGCCCTAACCATTCCTTGTCTTCGTCAAATCGGCGAAAAATAATCAAACAAAGGAAGTGGTAGAACGATTGAGATAGTGCCAAAAGGCGGTGGCAGAACGGCTGAGGCGACAGCCGAAATGGCGTAGGCGGTGGAAGAATAAACCGGAGGCGCGATAACCTAGAACGAAAGAGCAATTAAAATGAATACTGAATTGTCGTCCGTGAGAAATGGAATAAGTAACAATAGAAATAAAATTACAATCCTACCTATATTACTTTTTACTATTTACAAAATTAAAAGATTTTGTGACGGTAATAACCGTGACAAATGTCTGTAACAGAAATATCTGTTAGAAATTTATAACGGTTATTACCGTGACAAATTGAAAGCGGAAAAGTGTTATAAAATAGGTTATTTGGTGCAGTGATATGAGTTTTAATTTACATTTTTATTACAATAAAGAGCATTTATTATTTTAATCAATATTACCCTAATTAAAACTTACATTATGAAATGTACGTTTTAATTTACATTTTTATTACAGTAAAGAGCATTTATTATTTTAACCAATATTACATTAATTTAAACTTTACATGTCACATGTATGTTTTTAACTTACATTTTTATTACAATAAAGATCATTTATCATTTTAATCAATATTACACTAATTAAAACTTATATTATCAAATGTATGTTTTGATTTATGTTTTGATTGCAGTAAAGGGCATTTATCATTTTAATCGATATTACATTTATTAAAACTTTACATGTTTCGTTCACTAATTAAAACTTTACATGTTTCTTTCATTAATTAAAACTTTACACGTTTCTTTCATTAATTAAAATTTTACATGTTTCTTGCATTAATTAAAACTTAAATGTTTCTTTCATTTTTGTTACTACAGTAAAGAACATTTATTATATTAATCAATTAAAATATTAATTAAACTTACATCTCACATGTATGTTTTAACTTACATTTTTCCATTTTAAAGTCATGCCTATTTATCTTATAAAACATAACATTTCACAAAAGAATATTTTATCATAGTTAATATAACAATCAAATTTTCTTCATAGATCTATTCATTTAGACATCAATTAATTATGATTTTCTAGCTAAATAAATTTATTTACAAATTGTCCAATTAAAACTGTATTCCATTTTACCAGTTCAAAATACATTATTTATTATACAAAATTTGTCCATTTCATAAAGTAAAATTCATAACGATTTCTATGTTAGATTTACAACATCCATATTAGGTCAAACTCAATTATTAAGTTATTTATCATCAACAAAGATCTTTAATTCAACTTAAAACCAATTATTAACTTTATAAAATTTAACTTATAGAAAAACCAATACACCTTTACAATTAAAGCATTACGTCAAATTTTAAGTTAAAAATTGCGGATATTTATAAAACTTAAAAATACTTACTAATTTTTAGGAAAATATTATTTTAAAAATACAACCATGGGCCTGTATAATATTTTCTAACTTAGGTCGAGTGATACAGATGTGTATCATTTCAATCCGTAATTTAAAAAGATAAATCCAGGTTCTATCATTTCAAACCACAATCCCAAGTAAAATAAATACGAAAAAAATCAATAAAAATCACATGAGCCCATCATTTCAGCCCGTAGTGATTTTTCTTATCCTAAACTCCGTTCGGGTATGTATCATTTCAACCCATAGTGATACGAAACTTGCAGTGTGATATAGTAAATAAAACAAGTAGTATAATGTAACACAGCTCATCAGATGATGCAACAAATATATAAACAGCATTTTTCATCATATTATCACATCACAAGCATATATGAATAAGATATCAGTTTATACAGATTCACTTGTCATCATTTCACAATTATATAAGTACGTAAGTCTAGAGTGACAACTCACTTTTTTAAAGCTAGAACTGAAATTCAAATCCAAATCTAAATTCCACAAAGCACGAAAAGGCACGGCAAAGCACGACTATATTTTTGAGTGAATGAAGTGTCAGATCCAAATCTCGTATGCAAACAAGTACAACATACATAAGAATATATTTCAATACAAAAGAATAGAAATTAAAACAATGGAAAATATGAGATAAACATGACATAACCTTTGCTTCAACCACCAAGTGGGCTCGACCTTTGGGTTTGGGTAGGGTCTAGGCATCACAAACTCACGGCTAGCGGATGGTAAGGTCATGGCAAAGCAATTTGGTGGAGGAATATGTGTTGTGGCGGAGGTACATGAAGAGGAGGTGAAGGAAAATAGGAGTTCGGCTAGGTTTGAACAATTATTGGTGGTGGGTTTTGATCTAGGGGTCATGGCCTTTGTTTGGAATGGTGGCGATGATTGATGGAGGTGGTCATGGTGGTCGGCTAGAGGGGTATGGGGTGGAGGCCGAGCTAGCTTGAAGAACAACAAAGAAGAAAACAAAAAAAAATAGAAAAAAAGAAGAAGAGGAAGGAGAAGCCATGACTTAGATTTTGTATTTTTTTTCTTTTACGCAAATTAGGAATTAAGAAACAATTTTGTATGTGATTTAGAAGACTAGATGGCGGCTAGGGTTAAGAGAAAAGAACGGCTAGAGATGTGGGAAGTAATAAAGAGGCTAGGCAATAAAAGGCCAGAGTTTGAATGGTTTGGAAAATAAAAAGACAATACTATAAAAAAAATAACATGATGGATTTAATTAATTTCTTTCTTCTTTTCTTAGACGTGAATAAGAAATGAAGAGATGGGGAAATGAGATGTTTCTCACGGCTAATAGATGGAGTTATGCTCGGCTAGGAAGTAGTGGGAGTGAATGTTAAGAAACGGAAAAGGCATGAGTTAAGAAAAAGAAACTTACAATATATTTTATTCTTAAATGCAAATGAAAATGAGGATATTGAGATGAGAAAGAAATATTATTGTACGTGATTGAGATAGGAATACACGGCCAAGAATGACAAAAGTGAATGGCTATGGAGTGTAAATGCTAGGAAAACAAAAAGGCAAGAATTTAAAGCGTGTAACCTATATCTCTTAAATTTCTCCAAGCCATTTATGGAAGATGAGTCAATGAAAAATGCAATGAGTAAATAAAAGTCAAAATAAAATTAAATAGAAAATAAAATAGAGAAATGAACTTAAAAAAATAGGGAATAAAATATAGAAAATAATTGCGTGTAAAATGCTGTATTTTATCCACTTTGAAAGGTGTAAATCAGAATTTAACGAAACAAAAGGCAGAACGGATATCAGAATTATATTCTGCTTCAAAGAAAAAGATTAAAATTTAAAAATTCACATTTAAAAATTTAAACTGAAATTCAAAATTTGACCAAAGTTGACCAAAATATAAAATTGTCTGAAATGTTTATTTTATTGTATTTGGAAAATAAATTACAAAAAATTCCAAACTTACATTGGAAAATTGTGATAACCCTGATTTCTGTGAAGTAAAGTTTTAAATTAGTTTATGTTTGTTTTAAAATTACATTGAAAAATAGATAGAAATAGAAACTATTTTGCAAGTGTATGGTTTAAATATGAATGTGTACACAAGGTAGTGCACACATATGCACATATTCTTCTGCATAAGGAAATAGGCGGAAATTAATGTATAAATTAGAGTAAATAATTTAGAAAAACATATTGGGTGAAAGACATGATTATGTCTTTAATAAGTAGCATAAAAGAAAATAAATATAGGCAGAAATAATAAATACCTGTAGAAAAATGTTAGACAGTTAAAAATTATTTAAATAAAAAGAAAATAAAGACTTAGGAAAAATTAAGCACACATATGTTATACATGCGCTCAGGTAAGTATTGCTGGTAGGAAACAAAGTTTGCATGGAAATGGTATGAACCCTTAAATAAACATTTTATCCATTTCCAGTAATTCTTTTTGCTTAGGAAATTAAAGTCATGCATATAACATGACCGGGGTGTGAGAGAAAAAATAAAATATAAAGTTTATTTCTGAAAAAAAAAGAGGACCACATTCCCTTTTCTTCATGAATCAAAGTGTGAGGCAGGTCATGTTATATGGGGTAAAACTGACATTGAGTAATTTCCTAAAACCCTAGAGGCAGCCAGGGTTTTGTATAAGAAGGCTTAGTGTAGTAAGATCTGTCACCATTTTTAAAAAAGGAAAAAAATTATATAGAGAAGAATGGGGAGCACTGGTCATTAGAGTTAGGAGAAGGCAGAAGATTAAAAGGAAAGAAAGGTCTAGGAAGAAGAATTAAGGTGAGTAATCTCACTGGGAACTTGGCATTAAGTCCTGAATATTGAGGCAGATTTATATTTCATTTTTGCAAGCTGTGTTCATCTTTATGATTTGATGACTTTGGTATGTTAATAATTTGTTCAAGTGTAAAACTCTGCATAGTGATTTACTCAAAGTAAAAGGGGTCATGGATTTCATGTTTAAATGTTTATCTGGTTGTAGATTAACTTTGAGATGAAGTGGTTGCTTTTCATGGGTTTTCATATAAATGTTTATTTAAATCCCAGGGTTTATATTGAAAATATCTGGTCTAAAAATGGAAGGAAATATAGGGCTGCAACGTAGTGTTGTTGCTTATGTCTCATGTTAACTGAAACAAAGAAAAATGTGGAAGTGCAATGTCGTACATGTGCTGAGCTTCTATGGTCTTATGACCTATCCAAATCAGAGCATAAACTTATGGTTTAGCCAGATCTAAAGATTAATAAAGATCTGATTGAACCAGAGGTAAAAGAGATAATCAGCAAACCATATAAGATTATATGTTTTAACTTGATCCAGTGGAACCCATGAACAAAAATGATGTATATATATTCTGAGAACTCATATCTATTTACATGATTGAATGCTTGTTTATGAAAATATGACTTAACAAATTTCTGGATGAATATGCTGGCTAGATGTTTGTTTCTCTGATTAAAATATGTATACAGATGGTTAGTACTGTAATGAAAAGGGAAAAAAAATAACACTTAGTAATTTTAACTAAGGACCTTGGATCTTAGGGCTATAAAATATGGCTTGGCAATGTGAATATTGCAAGCTCACACATGGTATAAGTATACCCAGGGGCCTGAATGTGCTGGGTTAACAGAGACATGTCCCAGGCAGTTTGCGATTTAACAAGAAGAAAGTAGCTAAAGACCACAATGTACACTTGATAAAGAACAATAGAAATAGGTCCAAGCGCGGGTGGGTAAAATCCCTGATGGCCAGTAAATTTGTAAAGGGGTCTGATGATTGAACCGGTGCTTGTATTGGCTGGTTTTTGATGTTTATTTGCTGAATACCACAGTGGAAATGGGAAGACATATCAATGGATTTCATTGATGGTTTGCCTAGAACTAGGAGGGGAAATGATAGTATTTGGGTAGTGGTTGATAGGTTAATCAAGTCAGCCCACTTTATACCAGTAAAGTCAGAAAGAAATGCATGTACACTAGCCCAGTTGTTTATTAGGGAAGTGGTTAGATTGCATGGCATACCAAAGACTATAGTAAGTGATAGAGATACCATCTTCACTTTAAAATTTTGGCCGAGTTTTCACAAAGAAATGGGGACTGATTTATGCTTAAGCACGGCATACCATCCTCAATCTGATGGCCAAACAGAAATTGTGAACAAATTGCTTGAAGACATGTTAAGAGCTTGTGTATTGGATTGGGGAGGAAGTTGGGAGGATCATATCTTTTTAGCAGAATTTGCATACAACAATAGTCATCATAGTAGCATAGGCATGGAACCCTTTGAAGCTCTATGTGGGAGACCATGTTTATCACCCTCAAATTGGCTTGAATCTGGGGAAAAGGTGGTCTTAGGACCAGAAAATGTGAAGGAAACTTCTGAGAAGATAGCTTTGATTAGAAAAAGAATTGCTTCTGCCCAAGATAGGCAAAAGAAATATGCAGATCAGAGAAGAAAATCAGTGCAATATAATGTTGGAGATTATGTATTTATTAAAATATCACCCATGAAAAAGGTTCTAAGGTTTGGGAGACAAGGAAAGTTGATCCCTAGATATATAGGGCCATATAAAATTCTAGAAAGAATAGGAACTGTAGCCTATAAGTTAGAATTGCCAGAAGAAATGAGAGCAATGCATGATATTTTTCATGTGTCTCAGCTAAGAAGGTGGGTTCATGACAAAGAGGCAATCCTAAAAACCCCAAAGGATGTGCAGATTGATCCCAGGATGATCTATGAAAAGGAGCCAGTAGGCATAGTTGCTAGAGAAATCAATAAATTGAGAAACAAAGAAATTAAATTAGTGAAAATTCAATGGAGTCTTGACCCAAATGATTGCACATGGGAAGTGGAGGATAAAATCAGAAATGATTACCCACAACTATTTGATTAAATAAAAGGTATAGTATATATATTGATGAATGTTTTGATTGAATTACATTGTGATTTTTGTTTGGATAGGCCTAGAGTTTAAATCAAATGATTGGTTTGAAAATGGTTTGAGATCAGAAAGGTTGATTTTCTGGATAAATGATATTTAAGTTAAGTATGAGAGAATTGTGGGACACAGATCCTAAAAAGGAGGGGTATATGTGATAACCCTGATTTCTGTGAAGTAAAGTTTTAAATTAGTTTATGTTTGTTTTAAAATTACATTGAAAAATACATAGAAATAGAAACTGTTTTGCAAGTGTACGGTTTAAATATGAATGTGTACACAAGATAGTGCACACATATGCACATATTCTTCTGCATAAGGAAATAGGCAGAAATTAATGTATAAATTAGAGTAAATAATTCAGAAATACATTATGGGTGGAAGACATGATTATGTCTTTAATAAGTGGCATAAAAGAAATTAAATATAGGCAGAAATAATAAATACCTGTAGAAAAATGTTAGACAGTTAAAAATTATTTAAATAAAAAGAAAATAAAGACTTAGGCAAAATATAGCACACATATGTTATACATGTTCTCAGGTAAGTATTGCTGGTAGGAAACAAAGTTTGCATGGAAATGGTATGAACCCTTAAATAAACATTTTATCCATTTCCAGTAATTCTTTTTGCTTAGGAAATTAAAGTCATGCATATAACATGACCGGGGTGTGAGAGAAAATATATATATATAAAGTTTATTTCTGAAAAAAAAAGAGGACCACATACCCTTTTCTTCATGAATCAAAGTGTGAGGCAGGTCATGTTATATGGGGTAAAACTGACATTGAGTAATTTCCTAAAACCCTAGAGGCAGCCAGGGTTTTGTATAAGAAGGCTTAGTGTAGTAAGATCTGTCACCATTTTTAAAAAAGGAAAAAAATTATATAGAGAAGAATGGGGAGCACTGGTCATTAGAGTTAGGAGAAGGCAGAAGATTAAAAGGAAAGAAAGGTCTAGGAAGAAGAATTAAGGTGAGTAATCTCACTGGGAACTTGGCATTAAGTCCTGAATATTGAGGCAGCCTATTTAGATTTATATTTCATTTTTGCAAGCTGTGTTCTTCTTTATGATTTGATGACTTTGGTATGTTAATAATTTGTTCAAGTGTAAAACTCTGCATAGTGATTTACTCAGAGTAAAAGGGGTCATGGATTTCATGTTTAAATGTTTATCTGGTTGTAGATTAACTTTGAGATGAAGTGGTTGCTTTTCATGGGTTTTCTTCATATAAATGTTTATTTAAATCCCAGGGTTTATGTTGAAAATATCTAGTCTAAAAATGGAAGGAAATATGGGGCTGCAACATAGTGTTGTTGCTTATGTCTCATGTTAACTGAAACAAAGAAAAATATGGAAGTGCAATGTCATACATGTGCTGAGCTTCTATGGTCTTATGACCTATCTAAATCAGATCATAAACTTATAGTTTAGCCAGATCTAAAGATTAATAAAGATCTGATTGAACCAGAGGTAAAAGAGATAATCAGAAAACCATATAAGATTATATGTTTTAACTTGATCCAGTGGAACCCATGAACAAAAATGATGTATATATTCTGAGAACTCACATCTATTTACATGATTAAATGTTTGTTTATGAAAATATGACTTAACAATTTTCTGGATGAATATGTTGGCTGGATGTTTGTTTCTATGATTAAAATATGTATACAGATGGTTGGCACTGTAATGAAAAGGGAAAAAAATAACACTTAGTAATTTTAACTAAGGACCTTGGATCTTAGGGCTACAAAATATGGCTTGGCAAGGTGAACATTGCAAGCTCACACATGGTATAAGTATACCCAGGGGCCTGAGTGTGCTGGGTTAACAGAGACATGTCCCAGGCAGTGTGTGATTTAACAAGAAGAAAGTAGCTAAAGACCACAATGTACACTTGATAAAGAACAATAGAAATAGGTCCAAGTGAGGCTGGGTGAAACCCCTGATGGCCAGGAAATTTGTAAAGGGGTCTGATGATTGAACTAGTGCTTGTGTTGGTTGGTTTTTGATGTTTATTTGCTGAATCTTATGATTTTTTTTTCTATGAGTTAAACCACTTGAACCATACATAATTAGTTTTGCACTGACATGAATGAACATGCCTCACAAAAATTACTCATAAAGATGACATTGAGTTTCTTTATTCATTCAAAGTACTGGAATATAAATAAAAAGTTGAATAAGATCATGCTTTTAGTTAGATTATTCATACCAGACATTAGTCTGACCCTTGTGTGTTTATACAACATTGGGTGTCTCATATTTATATGAGGCAGTTCATGGTAATTATGCAGGTAAATAGGCATTTCATTGATCAAGCTTTGGATGAGTTAGCTGCTTAAGGAATTGGATGCAATAGATACAGATTTACTGAAATTAAAATAGAAGTTTAAGTCAAATTTATGTTATGCTATGTTGTTAAAGTTGTTTAGAAAAAAAAAGACTAATGTATTGTTATTTTCTGTTTTGTAAGCATTGAATTTAAATGTGTGTTTCAGCTGAAACTTGTGAGTTACTTTTGAAAATGTTTTACTGAGTAATGTAGTTTCTTTTCTTAGTTTTCAGAATAATTAAATTATAGTAATAGAAAATCTGAGCTGGCAGGCATGAATGAACTTAATGAATAACCTAGTATTTGATATGAGAAATTCATGTTTAAAGATGACATAAAAAAAAAATCTGGCAAATAGAAGTTTTGAGTCACCTTGAGAAGAACCCAGAATAACATGCACTTTGTTTAAGAATGAATGCAAAATGAAAAGGGCTAACCTGACCATTTAACTAAGCCTGGGTTCAACCATTTTTAAATGCTTAAAACTCAATTTGCATTAAAGCTTAATAATCCAAATATAGTATAGGTTTAATTATTTTTTTTAGTTAATAATTGTAAAAAAAGAATTAGGCACTAAAAATTCTTTCAGTGATAGACATGCACAGAAACATGCACACACATGCACTTACAAAAGCATAGTTCATACAGCAACAAAAATTATGGGAAAAATATGTAAAACACTAAGTTTTGAGAAATAACACTAATAGATCTGCAATGACCTGAGTGTTCTTGGAAAAACTGTTTTTAGAAACACTTTTGCTGATCTCTGCTTTAAAACTTTTGTACTCTGATTTAAGTAGAAAATAATTTACATATCTTCACTTATGTAGGTTTAGATAATTTGAACACAGCAATATTATATTGGCTTAAAGATCCTGGTTAGAAGAAAAATTTAGAGAATGGTATTCTCTTGATTAGATGACCACTATGTATACATATAAAAAAAATTGTAATAAGAAAGGGGGTCATCTCATTTGGTATCAGAGCTATGTTGTTAAATAACATAGCAAAATTTTGTATGAACTTGTTTGCGTTGGATGTATGGAGGTGTTGACTGCTTTGGATGCTTTGTTTTATTAGTGCTTACACTATTAATATCTATTATGACAGAATAGTGATAGATTAAAATGAATTAATCTATAGAGTAATCAAACCAGACTAACCTAAGTGTTATATCCATAGAGCTATGGTAAGACCCAGACATCAAAATATAGGAACAAGTGAACCACCCATGATGAATGTGCAAGAATTCATGAGAGCCATAAGGGATGGAGTAGGCAACATGCGGGAAAATCCACATAAGGAGCTTTCCAAACTACTCAAGACTTTTACCAACCTTGGAGGCAAAACTTTTGATGGCACAGAAGGAATTATGGGAGTTCAAAATTGGCTCAGGATTTTGGATAGAATCTTTTCACACATGCCAGTGGAAAACCAAAGGAAGAGGCAAATTGCATCCAGGCAATCGAGAGGAGCAGCTTTGGATTGGTGGGAGGTTATCATAGCTGGAAGACCTGAAGGAGAAGTGACATGGGATCAATTTAAAGCAATGCTGGAAGGTAGATTTGTCCCTGCATCAGCCAAGGAATCTTTGCTAGAGGAATTTATCAAATTAAGGCAAGGGACTATGAATGTCACTGAGTATACTCAGAAGTTTGAATCATTGGCAAAGTATGGTGCAGTACTCATCACTACCGAGGAGGCTAAGAATGGCAGGTATATTCAAGGGCTGAACCCTAGCCTTAGTAGAGCCATGCTACCATATAAGGACAAGACTTTTGATCAAGTTTTGGATTTGACTTTGAGCATTGAACAACATGACAAAGCTAGAGAGAATTTCAGGGCATTCAAAAATAACCAAAACAAGAAGGGAAAGGGTAAATTTCACCCTTATAATAAGAAGAAAACAGACATAGCTTCCACCAAGAAACCAGAAGAAGTCAGGGCTGCTGAAATTAAGAAGAAGATTACTTGTTATAACTGTGGCCAAGAGGGGCATATGAAGAATAGATGCACAAATGTTAGGCCTGCATCCTTCAAATGTCACCATTGTGGGAAGGAAGGTCACATAAAGAGGAATTGTCCAGATTTTAAGCAAGGAAAATTAGGGGCTTTGGAAGGAAAAGGCAAGGCAGCTGAGGGATCAAGTGTTGAAAAGCATGGTCAAGTTGAAGGTACTTTGCTTATTCACTCGATACCTTTTGCAGTAGTGTATGATATTGGGGCTACACACTCATTGATCTCCCATGATATTGCACAACAATTAAAATTGAATTGTATGATTGTTGATAAGCCACTGTTAAATAGAAGCCCTGTAGGTAGTTCATGTATTCTGGGTATGATATGTATGCAACTAGGGTTAAAATAGGAGGACATGTGTTTGAGTCAGACCTATATGTGTTGCAATATCCGGGCATAGGGATTATTCTAGGAGTTGATTGGTTGAGTAGATATAAGGCATCATAGATATGGAGACATCCGCCATATCATTGAAAGTTTCTGATGGACAAAGAATAGTTGTTCTTTGTGAGGCAAACAAGAATAGAAGTATAGCCAACCTTTTTACCTTGTCAAATGAAAAACCCATGCCTGCATTAGAAGGAATTCCCATAGTAAATCAATAGATAGATGTGTTTGGTGAAGTTAGGGGAGTTCCAAACCACAGGCCAGTTGAGTTTTCAATCAAAATAATTCCAGGAGCTAGCCCAGTGGTTAAAAGACCAACCAGAATGGGGCCTAAGGAGTTGATGGAACCGAAAAAGAAATTGGTTGAACTAGAAGAAAAAGGTTTTATTAGACCCAATAGCTCATCATGGGGAGCACCAGTAGTCTTTGTTAAGAAACAAGATGGATCCCTCAGGTTATGTATTGACTATAGGGAGTTAAATAAAGTCACAGTTAAAAATAAATACCCCTTACCAAGAATTGATGATCTCTTTGATCAATTGAGTGGTGCAAAAATATTTTCTAGACTTGATTTAGTTTCAGGATTTCATTGGATGAAAGTAGAAGAGGAAAGCATTAAGTATACAGCCATTAACACCAGATATGGACTTTATGAGTTTTTAGTAATCCATTTGGCTTGACAAATGCTCCTTCTTATTTTGTTGATTTGATGAATAGGATTTTTAGAGAATTTGGATAAATTTGTATTGATATTTATTGATGATATACTAATTTATTCTAAGTCAGTTAGAGAGCATGAGAATCATTTCCATATGGTATTTAAGAAACTGAGGCAGGAAGACTTAAAAGCCAAATTTTCAGAATGCACTTTTTGGCAAAATGAAGTGAATTTTCTAGGTCACATTATATCAGAAAAAGGAATATCTATGGATCCCAATAAAGTCATTGCAGTGCAAGCTTGGAAAAGGCCTACTAATGTCACTGAGGTCAGTTCATTCATGGGAATGGCTGGTTACTATAGAAGGTTTATAAAAGATTTTGCAAAAATTTCAATCCCATTAACCAGATTGACTAGAAAAAATCAAGTGTTTACTTGGACTGAAGAGTGTGAGAAAGCCTTTGGGAAATTAAAGGAAGCACTAGTACAAGCTCCAATCCTTAAAGTACCTGAAGGAAATGAAAACTTGGTGGTGTATATTGATGCAAGTGGACAAGGGCTTGGGGCAGTATTGATGCAGCAACATCAAGTGATAGCTTATGCTTCTAGGCATTTGAAAACAAGTGAGGTAAGATATGCTACTCATGACTTTGAATTGGCTGCTATAGTGTATGCTCTTAGACTATGGAGACACTACTTATTAGGGGCAAGATTTGAAGTTTACATAGACCATAAATCACTTAAATATTTGTTTTCACAAAAAGAATTGAATATGAGGCAGCAAAGGTGGATTGAACTTCTAGCCTCATGTGACTTTGAAATATTATATACACCTGGTAAGGCTAATAAAGTAGCAAATGCCCTAAGTAGACAACATGCTAATGTGGCTAGATTCATGATAGAAGAGTTTAACACTTTATCACCGTTGATTGATTTAGAGGTAGAAAGTGAAAATGTAGAAAACATGAGCTTATGCAGTGAGAATGTAGAAATGGGAAAATTAAGTTTTATCACTTTGGGGTCAGGATTGAAGAATAAAGTTGTAAAGCTACAAGACCAAGGCCTATTTTTATTTGAAAAGAAAACTCAGATATTAAATAGTGAGGTAGTAGAAGGTTTTCAGTTGAATGATCAAGGCCACTTGAAGAAAGGAAAAAGAATATGTGTGCCAGCAATTGATGAGTTGAAGCAAGAAATCTTGGATGCTTACCACAAAAGAAAATACACTATACACCCAGGAAGCACAAGAATGTATCACAACCTCAAAAGGGATTATTGGTGAAGTGGTATGAAGAGTGCAGTGGCAACCAATGTATCTAAATGTATGGTTTGCCAACAGGTGAAGGCTGAGTATCAAAAACCCTCAGGGATGCTTCAATCTTTGCAAATACCACAGTGGAAATGGGAAGACATATCAATGGATTTCATTGATGGTTTGCCTAGAACTAGGAGGGGAAATGATAGTATTTGGGTAGTGGTTGATAGGTTAATCAAGTCAGCCCACTTTATACCAGTAAAGTCAGAAAGAAATGCATGTACACTAGCCCAGTTGTTTCTTAGGGAAATGGTCAGATTGCATGGCATACCAAAGACTATAGTAAGTGATAGAGATACCATCTTCACTTTAAAATTTTGGCAGAGTTTTCACAAGGCAATGGGGACTGATTTATGCTTAAGCACAGCATACCATCCTCAATCTGATGCCCAAACAGAAATTGTGAACAAATTGCTTGAAGACATATTAAGAGCTTGTGTATTGGATTGGGGAGGAAGTTGGGAGGATCATATCTTTTTAGCAGAATTTGCATACAACAATAGTCATCATAGTAGCATAGGCATGGCACCCTTTGAAGCTCTATATGGGAGACCATGTTTATCACCCTCAAGTTGGCTTGAATCTAGGGAAAAGGTGGTCTTAGGACCAGAAAATGTGAAGGAAACTTCTGAGAAGATAGCTTTGATTAGAAAAAGAATTACTTCTGCCCAAGATAGGCAAAAGAAATATGCAGATCAGAGAAGAAAATCAGTGCAATATAATGTTGGAGATTATGTATTTATTAAAATATCACCCATGAAAAAGGTTCTAAGGTTTGGGAGACAAGGAAAGTTGATCCTTAGATATATAGGGCCATATAAAATTCTAGAAAGAATAGGAACTGTAGCCTATAAGTTAGAATTGCCAGAAGAAATGAGAGCAATGCATGATATTTTTCATGTGTCTCAGCTAAGAAGGTGGGTTCATGACAAAGAGGCAATCCTAAAAACCCCAAAGGATGTGCATATTGATCCCAGGATGATCTATGTAAAGGAGCCAGTAGGCATAGTTGCTAGAGAAATCAAGAAATTGAGAAACAAAGAAATTAAATTAGTGAAAATTCAATGGAGTCTTGACCCAAATGATTGCACATAGGAAGTGGAGGATAAAATCAGAAATGATTACCCACAACTATTTGATTAAATAAAAGGTATAATATATATACTGATGAATGTTTTGATTTAATTGCATTGTGATTTTTGTTTTGATAGGCCTAGAGTTTAAATCAAATGATTGGTTTGAAAATGGTTTGAGATCAGAAAGGTTGATTTTCTGGATAAATGATATTTAAGTTAAGTATGAGAGAATTGTGGGACACAGTTCCTAAAAAGGAGGGGTATATGTGATAACCCTGATTTCTATGAAGTAAAGTTTTAAATTAGTTTATGTTTGTTTTAAAATTACATTGAAAAATAGATTGAAATAGAAACTGTTTTGCAAGTGTACGGTTTAAATATGAATGTGTACATAAGATAGTGCACACATATGCACATATTCTTCTGCGTAAGGAAATAGGCAGAAATTAATGTATAAATTAGAGGAAATAATTTAGAAATACATATTGGGTGGAAGACATGATTATGTCTTTAATAAGTGGCATAAAAGAAAATAAATATAAGCAGAAATAATAAATAGCTGTAGAAAAATGTTAGACAGTTAAAAATTATTTAAATAAAAAGAAAATAAAGACTTAGGCAAAATTAAGCACACGTATGTTATACATGTTCTCAGGTAAGTATTGCTGGTAGGAAACAAAGTTTGCATGGAAATGGTATGAACCCTTAAATAAACATTTTATCCATTTCCAGTAATTCTTTTTGCTTAGGAAATTAAAGTCATGCATATAACATGACCGGGGTGTGAGAGAAAAAAATATATATAAAGTTTATTTCTGAAAAAAAGAGAGGACCACATACCCTTTTCTTCATGAATCAAAGTGTGAGGCAGGTCATGTTATATGGGGTAAAACTGACATTGAGTAATTTCCTAAAACCCTAGAGGCAGCCAGGGTTTTGTATAAGAAGGCTTAGTGTAGTAAGATTTGTCACCATTTTTAAAAAAGGAAAAAAATTATATAGAGAAGAATGGGGAGCACTGGCATTAGAGTTAGGAGAAGGCAGAAGATTAAAAGGAAAGAAAGGTCTAGGAAGAAGAATTATGGTGAGTAATCTCACTGGGAACTTGGCATTAAGTCCTGAATATTGAGGCAACCTAATTAGATTTATATTTCATTTTTGCAAGCTGTGTTCATCTTTATGATTTGATGACTTTGGTATGTTAATAATTTGTTCAAGTGTAAAACTCTGCATAGTGATTTACTCAGAGTAAAAGGGGTCATGGATTTCATGTTTAAATGTTTATCTGGTTGTAGATTAACTTTGAGATGAAGTGGTTGCTTTTCATGGGTTTTCTTCATATAAATGTTTATTTAAATCCCAGGGTTTATGTTGAAAATATCTGGTCTAAAAATGGAAGGAAATATGGGGCTGCAACGTAGTGTTGTTGCTTATGTCTCATGTTAACTGAAACAAAGAAAAATGTGGAAGTGCAATGTCGTACATGTGCTGAGCTTCTATGGTCTTATGACCTATCCAAATCAGAGCATAAACTTATGGTTTAGCCAGATCTAAAGATTAATAAAGATCTGATTGAACCAGAGGTAAAAGAGATAATCAGCAAACCATATAAGATTATATGTTTTAACTTGATCCAGTGGAACCCATGAACAAAAATGATGTATATATATTCTGAGAAAACTCACATCTATTTACATGATTGAATGCTTGTTTATGAAAATATGACTTAACAAATTTCTAGATGAATATGTTGGCTAGATGTTTGTTTCTCTGATTAAAATATGTATACAGATGGTTTGTACTGTAATGAAAAGGGAAAAAAAATAACACTTAGTAATTTTAACTAAGGACCTTGGATCTTAGGGCTACAAAATATGGCTTGGCAAGGTGAACATTGCAAGCTCACACATGGTATAAGTATACCCAGGGGCCTGAGTGTGTTGGGTTAACAGAGACATGTCCCAGGCAGTGTGTGATTTAACAAGAAGAAAGTAGCTAAAGACCACAATGTACACTTGATAAAGAACAATAGAAATAGGTCCAAGTGAGGCTGGGTAAAATCCCTGATGGCCAGTAAATTTGTAAAGGGGTCTGATGATTGAACCGGTGCTTGTATTGGTTAGTTTTTGATGTTTATTTGCTGAATCTTATGATTGTTTTTTTCTATGAATTAAACCACTTGAACCATACATAATTAGTTTTGCACTGACATGAATGAACATGCCTCACAAAAATTATTCACAAAGATGACATTGAGTTTCTTTATTCATTCAAAGTACTGGAATATAAATAAAAAGTTGAATAAGATCATGCTTTCAGTTAGATTATTCATACCAAACATTAGTCTTACCCTTGTGTGTTTATACACCATTGGGTGTCTCATATTTATATGAGGCAGTTCATGGTAATTGTGCAGGTAAATAGGAATTTCATTGATCAAGCTTTGGATGAGTTAGCTGCTTAAGGAATTGGATGCAATAGATACAGATTTGCTGAAATTAAAATAGAAGTTTAAGTCAAATTTATGTTATGCTACGTTGTTAAAGTTGTTTAGAAAAAAAAGACTAATGTATTGTTATTTTCTGTTTTGTAAGCATTGAATTTAAATGTGTGTTTCAGCTGAAACTTATGAGTTACTTTTGAAAATGTTTTACTGAGTAATGTAGTTTCTTTTCTTAGTTTTCAAAATAATTAAATTACAGTAATAGAAAATCTGAGCTGGCAGGCATGAATGAACTTAATGAATAACCTAGTATTTGATATGAGAAATTCATGTTTAAAGATGATATAAAAAAAAATCTAGCAAATAGATGTTTTGAGTTACCTTGAGAAGAACCCAGAATAACATGCACTTTGTTTAAGAATGAATGCAAAATGAAAAGGGCTAAGCTGACCATTTTACTAAGCCTGAGTTCAACCATTTTTAAATGCTTAAAACCTAATTTGCATTAAAGTTTAATAACCCAAATATAGGATAGGTTTAATCATTATTTTTAGTTAACAATTATAAAAGAAATAGAATTAGGCACTAAAAATTCTTTCAGTGATAGACGTGCACAGAAACATGCACACGCATGCACTTACAAAAGCATAGTTCATACAGCAACAAAAATTATGGGAAAAATATGTAAAACACTAAGTTTTGAGAAATAACACTAATAGTTCTGCAATGACCTGAGTGTCCTTGGAAAAACTGTTTTTAGAAACACTTTTGCTATGAGGAGATCACTTAATGATTCCTAAACAGATCTCTGCTTTAAAACTTTTGTACTCTGATTTAAGTAGAAAATATTTTACATATCTTCACATATGTAGATTTAGATAATTTTAACACAACAATATTTTTATATTGGCTTAAAGATCCTGGTTAGAAGAAAAATTTAGAGAATGGTATTCTCTTGATTAGATGACCACCGTGTATACATATAAAAAAAGATTTGTAATAAGAAAGGGGGTCATCTCAAAAATTCCAGAAATTCAATCTCAAATAATTTAAAAATTAAAGTTTTCAAATATAAACTTAATTAAAAATATTTACAAAATTATGGGTTGTTACAAAACAACTTGAAATAAAAGCGTTGTGATTACCTAAACTTTTGCACTTATAACACATATCCGCTCTAGCTACTAGATGCACATACGTGGAGTTTATACTAATGCTATGAATGTTAATCGAACTGCCAACACTATTGCAAATGTTGGTGCAGAGATGCAGTAGTTGATATGGGGACAATGTATTAGTTCTTTGTCAATATGATGCAAGCTGGAACTATAGTTAGATTGGTTGGAGGTAACATTAGTAATGCGAGAGCTGCTACACCAGAAGTGGTTGCCAATAATCATTATGTTCTGTTAAGTCGGGATTATACTAGCTCTGGAGGCAAATCATTCCTTAGAACGGAGAATGCCATTGAAGTGGAGGATCGACTTCTTTAGTTTGAGGATTTTTGTTGACCTAGTATTGAACAATGATCAGAGAAGAAGATTAACATCGAGATAATTGCAAGGAGCTTCTCTCAACTAGTGGAATAGTGTTAGTAAGAGGGTTTCGAAGGAGGAGCTTACTTGGGCTGACTTTAGAGAGAGGTTTGAAGGGAAATGTCTATCTGAAATAGCTAGGTCGTGCGACGACCCGAAATTTCTAACAATTTAAATTTGAATAGTTAATTGATTTTAAAATATATAAAAGTTAATTTTAACTTGAATTCAAGATATCGATATTTACTTGATAATTAAATCATTGAATTATATAGTTTAAATATTGAATTTAATTATTTGAAATTGGGTAAGTTGTTGAATCTGAAATCTCTAAGCCTGTTTAAAATAATTTGAAGGCTTATAAAATTTATAATGATGATACTGAAGATAGTAGAATGGATGGAAATAAATTTAAAGGCGATTTGTTCAATCTTAATAATATATCGTTTAAATCGATATTTAAAACTAACATTCCGAGGCACAGTCTCAGAATTTGATGAAACCAGTTCCATTGGATCCATAATAGTTAGTTATTGTCGGATTTCAATTTTCGTAGCGATCAGAGTTGTCGTTTGACCCTGGCAGCTTGAAACGCTTAGAAATTATTTTAATAGATTTAATTGAAATTTTATTGTTTTCTTTTGTAACTCGCACATACGATCAAATTAGCCTCCGAAACATGTTACATTGTGTTCGGAATGCGGGTAGAACCTTATGAACGTCTGTCGGCATATCTGATTTGGGGTTCAGGGTTTCGCGTTATGCAAAAAGATATTTTCAATATTTAAATATTTAATTAAAAGTCGTATTCAGGAAGCCTTCCACCAACCTCTATTTCATCCCGTCCCGTTTTATTTTCGAAGCAGATCGATTTCTTCTTATAAAAAAAATGCTCGAAGTAAAACGTAAACTTATCGTGACAAAATTCATGGCCGAAGGGGGGAATAGTCGCGAGTCATGATTCCTCAAATTCAGATGGAGGCCGCGCCTTTAGGTTAGGGCGAGTCGGTCTGCAGGTCGACAGATGTGGGAGGATGTGGGTTGCGAGCGTGTGTGGAGTGTCGGAATTAGGGTAAATCACCGGGCATAGTGTTTGATAGGGTGAAGACGTGGGCCAAGGGATTGATTGCGCTGTGGAATTAGGGTTTCACGGAGGAGATGGCGAAGCTCTGGCGAAGAAGCTCGTACGCATGCAAGGAAGTGGGCAGTTCAGGGGTTTGTCGATAAGGCGTGGCGTTCGATGGTCTCAGCCGGGGTTCATTTCTTTTAGATATGCAATTAACTTGATTTTTACATACACAGATTAAAATTATATATGTAAAATTTAAATAAAAAATAAAATAAAATAAAAACTATAATCTGTTTATTGGTTAGTCGAATTTATAAATGGGAATTAAATTGTTTGATTTTGTAAAAATATTAATAAATCGTATAAATGTTTTTACAAGGTCAAAATTATGATGAAATCAAAGTCAAGGTTGAAGGGGATTGCAATTAACAGCAAAGGTGAGTTAATCTCACTCTGTTGGGTTTTCTTTTATTTAAATTTGAATAGTTAAATTTAAATAATTGGTTGAATGATTAAGTTGATTGGATGTACACTGAGGATGATGTGACTTGGTTTTGGTTGATTCACGAGTTAATTGTGGTTTGATGCGAAGTATTGGGGTTTAAGTTGTTTTAAAATTAAATCATAAATAGGAAAATGTTTATTTTAAAATTAATAAGAGTTTAAGGATTTTTGATTCATTAAATTAATAGGAAAATTAAAAAGGATAATTAATTAATTCAATTAATTAATGATTTGGATTAATTAAGTTAATAATTAAGGGTTTGAATTAATTAATAAATTAAGTTTTAAGTTAATTAATGAAGTTTAATTAATTCAGAATAATCATTGGATGGTTTGATAAATAATTACTTAATAAAATTAATAAAATATAATTACTTTGTGTAATCAATCAAGAGATTAATTAAGACGATTGATTAAGAGGAAATTGATTTATTTAATGGAGTAAATAAATAGATAGTTAATTTAAAGGTTGAGATAAATCAAGACTGATTAATATTTGTTTTAATTGATGATTAATTGTTTAATGTAATTAAGTTGGATAGGATAAATTAAAATGCAATTGGAAATCCTTAATTTATATAATTAATGATGTAATTAAAGATTGATGAATTAAAATTGATTAACCCATAATAAGTGACTTATGAGAAATTAACTAATATAAGAATTAAGGATAAATGAAATTAATATGGTAAATTAATTTATGAAATAATTAAGATTACTTATTGATTTTTGGTTAAGAATAATTAATATCGAGAAATTAACTAAAGATAATTACTTGAATGAAATTGAAAAATGAATTAATCCAGGGTGATTGATCAAGATGAAAAATGAAGGTTGACTAATTAGTTGAATTGGAATTAATTAATGTTAAAGTAAGGAATCTAAGTGGTTGAGGTTAGAAATTCAATTAGAATCAATTGAATTAATTTGGAAGTGATCAAATTTGTTATGAATGATTGAATGGTATTGGATGCTTGAATGAGATGATATTCCTGATATGAAATGTTGAGTATTTCATTTTGATAATTTGGGTTTGGATGACACGAGTCTCGAAGAGGCCGGGGTTGGATATTAGGAAATACCCGAAACCACTTCGAATATAGATTGATATGTGAAATCTATAGGCTGGAGTGAAGTGATTTAAAGGAAACTGGACTATTTAAATCTAAGCCTTGGTACTTAGGAAATGGATGTATGGAATAAATGATGTCTATAACTAATTGTGGCTTTGTGAATTGAATCGAGTTACCCCTGGTTTTATATAAATTGTTTGCTTTGGTATTCCATGTTAGTTGAGATTACTCACGCTAGTTTCCAGCCTGACCCGGGTGTTACTTTGATGTAATGCTCGGGTCAGACCGAGTATTATAGATTTTCAGGTAATTACGTTCTGGAGCCCAGGAGGCGAGCTGGATGGCAAGAACGCATAGAATATTTCCGCTGTAATTATATATTGTAAATCTGAGACATGTTGATTTGTTTATGTCCAGTGTTGAATATATGTATAGCTCTGATGTATTTAAATGTAACCGACAGATATAGTATCCTTCTGTAAACTGTTATTGTTTATTATTATATTTTATCCGCTGCGAATGTGAGATGTTTGGTGTTTCTGTTCTTCTTCTTCTTCTATCTCTTTCTTCTTTTTCATAACTATCTCGAATTTTCGGCTTCGAAAATTTCGGGTCGTTACAGGTCGACTCTATTCGCGTGTGTGTATGATCATAAAATTGGAGATTGTACATATAATCTGGACCAATAAAAATAATATACAAACTTTATTTGTTTTCTTCAGTTTTATCCCAATTGTGATGTCAATCATCATATCTCCTTGTATATATTCCTTCGCCTTATCTCCACCATGTATATCTCTTCTTGTATTTCCATGTATATACTTTAGCATGTACCTGCAAGTTAGCTTAGAGGTTCTTTGGCATAATTGTATAGTTGTTGTCATTAAAATCCAACAAGAGAGGTTCTAACATTCTCCTCCATTTTGAGGATGACACTATATAATTTTTTTAAAATATTTATTTTATATAAAATAATATTATAGTATGATTAAAGCTCCCTCAAAGTATAATATCTCCCATACCAATATGCATATGAATTTTTCCCGTTTTGTCATTATCAAAAAGAAATAAGAGCATATGCTTATTATTTTTTAATAACTCCCACTAAATATAATATTTATCTTAAGAAATAAATCTATGTACTTTTTACATATATGTGAACCCCTTTTTTATATAAAAAAGAGATAAGTATCATAGATAAGTGAATAAAACAATCGAACGTTTATACAATTTAATAAATATCTAATAGATATGTCAAATGTAAGCACAATGATACTTATTTCACAAAACAAATATAAGGTTTAGGACTTAGAAAATCATATCCATTTGGATGTGGTTGATCCCTTAAAAATATAATTTTCATTATTAATCACAGTGTCATAATAATTGCCAATGTACAATTGTCTATAATGATTAGTTAGATTAGCAGGAACCCATATATTAACATTAATTGCCATTGATTTAGTATTCAAAAAAGTTCTCTATTTCTAAGTAAAATACTACCATGACACGAAGTGGTTTTAGAACTATCTCTATTTTTAGTACTCGTATTAAAACGTGTATGCATAAATGCATATCTAGTATATTTTTATGTTTATTGCACTTATAGCCTAAACCATTTTTAGTATTGTGAACTTTAGTATTTATTATTAAGGAAGATAAATCATCTCTTTCTTTATTAGATTTTATAACTTTCTCATTTAGTTAGTCAAAATTCACTTTAGAGTAACAAAATTTCTTTTGTAAAATAATATTTTCTTTTAAAAGCTTGCATTCTTATATTAAATCTAAATTTCTAGTATTCAAAATCTAAATTTATAGTATTCAAAGCACTATTATCTTTTTCAAGAAACAAAAATTTAGAAATAGATTCATTTAAAGAATTTTCTAAAAATATAATTTTATTTTGAAAAGATTCATTTTCTTTTAAAAGATTAGAATTATTTTTAATCAAAAGCTCATTTTCTTTTAAAAGGAAATTATTTTGTAAAACAAGTTCTTCAATGGTAGTTTCAAAAATTATATTTTTTATTATGAAATCATTTTCTTCCTGTAATTTATTATATTTAAGGTCACAATCTTTTGCTTGTTGTAAAGAAACACTACTGATCTTTTGTAATAATTTAAAACTTTTTGATAAATTGTCACGTGATGCTAAAAGATCATTATTAATAGAATCATTCTGTATCGATTTTGATCTGAGTATAGCCACATTGCACATGTATTAAGATTCATTTTCCACTTGCTTGTTTTCAAAATTTTGCTTTTTCTCAACTATCTTTGAGTTTTGACAAGATCTTCTCTTTCTGGCTATTGTTCTAGGATGCTATTACAATCAGTAGAATGTCAGGCTTTGATATCAAATGAAAATCACTAGCGTCGATTAATAGTCACTATGTACCGGATCGATGATAAAGGCAATATGTAGATATAGAACTGAAGCGCAGTAATCGCTGCAGCAGATATATATATATATATATATATATATATAATGAAAGCTGATGTAGATCGAGTAATATGATTATATTTGCCACATAAAAACTTATATTTTTACTGGTAGTATAAACGAAGTAAATAATTTAGAATATTTGTAAATCACAAGTAAGTATATATCAGAATGATAGATAGAATTGGTTCTTGGTTATGTTAGTTGTGTTAAGAATAAAATTGAATTCTCAACCCTATTTATAGATTTAAAAAGTTCTAAATCAATAGTAGTAAGCATTGGAGAGAAGTATTTAAAACAGGGGATGCAACTGTCGAAGAAGATGAGGAAGGTCTTTTTATAAATTCAAATAAAAACCCGTTACAAGCATCCAGACGCTTGGATATTTTGTACCAGACGTCTGGATTGAATTTTGATGTATATTATGAGAAATTCTAGACATTTGGAATTGAACTAAAAAGTTTCTTTTTTATTTAACTGTTCAAAGACGTTTGGGACAAAAATGCCAAACGTCTGAAGTTGAACTATTTTGTTCTTCAAACATCTATGATGAAGGTTAAATTTTTTGTTTTGAACTAAAATGTTCTTTTTTACCTTTAAATGTTATATTTTGTTTATAAAATAATATTTTGACTATTTTCTTTTGAATACATATACATTATAAAATAGTCATATTGTAAAAATAGCTTTCAAAATATATTCATGTGTGTGTATGATCATCAAATTGGAGATTGTACATATAATCTAGGCCGACAAAAATAATATACAAACTCTATTTGTTTTCTTCATTTTAGACCGTTGTTGATGTGGATCGTCCAATCTCCTTGTATATGTTCCTTCACCTTATCTCCATCGTGTATATCTCTTCTTATATTTCCATGCATATATTTTAGTATATACCTACAAGTTAGTTTAGAGGTTCTTTGGCATGAATGTATGGTTGTTGTGATTAAAATCCAATAAGAGAGGTTCTAACACATGACGCACTGACCGGTCGACTATAGTTGGGTTGAGGGGAAGTATTGGAAGTGAAACACTATTCAAGAGATGATTCGTCTCTCCAGTTATATAAGGTTTGTATCACATTCTACTGAAGTCAACTAAAAGTTAAAATCTCTAGTTAGAGTAATTTGCTTAATTATTATTATTATTATTATTATTATTATTATTATTAAATCAAGGACTTTGTACTCGAACAATAACTTAAATGTAGACAATATTGGAATTTTGACCGTTACCAAATTTCATATGTCCAAAGTGATATGGTTTTGACAAAGAGAATTGATATAATTAATTGTCACTATCAGGTGACGTTAAATAAAGTAAAGTTGGATTTTACTGATGCCGAGTAAGTAATAAATTTGGCTATAATGCCATGCCGCCTGGTAAGTGAAGTGTGAACGTTAACATTCAACTTATCCGATATTAACAGCTGACCAAATTTACACCTAAGAGTCACACAATTGTAAGTTGAATACTCCTTTTTACCGTCAATTTAACTAATTTATAATTGTTATAATTAACTAAATTAATTATTAATAAAATTTTAGATGATATGTTGAATAATAATAATAAACAATATGTTTATAATAGTTATAAATATATCGATCGATATGCGATATCGGTATGCATTTGAATTGGATTTAAATTGCAACGATTTTTTGTTCAGTCTTGGACTTGGTTTGAGGCCCATATAGAAATATTATTTTCACTAAGGGATGCTTCGTTTGGCTGGCCAAATGTTAGCTAAGATGATAGACTTTTGAATGGTTAAAAGAGGAGAAAAATAAGGACTTTTGACCCAACTTTTACTCCATTATGTGTCCTTTTAATAATCATTCAAATCACTCATTTTCTACTAGGCATTTTGTTTACTCTTCCCTGTAAAAATCTTGACCATTATCATCCCCTGCAAACGATAAAAGATCTAAACTCAAAACACATTAAATTCAATCCAATTCGGTTGGAAGTGGTAGCAGTTGTTCGGGAGCGGGAAACTTCTAAATTCAGATTCGATTCAAGGAGCTTTATTATTCGTTTGAACATGCAATCTAGGTATTGGTGAAGGGTATCATTATTTACTTATTATCATATATTAATGCTTAGTATATCATCATATTGTATGATAGTTAGATAGTTATCGATATAACGAATCTAACTATGTTGTAACATTGGAATGTCATACTTATATGTGCATGATAAAAATAACTTATTATTATTAAATATACATGCTACATGCTCATGGAATGACTAAAAACATTTTTGATTAAAATAATATTTAAATGATCTTATCTATTAAATCTAAATATTAAATATTAAATCATAATATATATATACATAATGTATAATTTCTAAAAAAATTGTGTTTATGCTTAAAAAGTATTTGGTAGTAAAAAGAATATCTTATTATTAATTATATATTTTAATGCTTTAATTATTTATTTTATTTAAAATTAGTTAAATAAATAAAATGTATTTTATTATTTATAAATATTATAAAATTTTGGAAATTTTTTATATAAAATAATACATACATTATGATTTCGAAAATAATTTTTTATATTTTTTTATTTAATTCATACATTTATTTAATTATTTAGTAATTATTTTTATTAAAATATTATTAAATCGAAAAAGAAAATTTTAAAAAGATTTGTTTTTGACCGAGAGCAACAGCAAATTTATTTTTAATAATATATATATATATTAATTAGTTATTTTAAATCCATTCATATGTTTATATATATATATAATTGGATTTCTTATTATATGATAAATATTCTAAATTATTTTTAAAATTTAATATTTTAAATAGTTTTTAATTTAATTATACACATGGAAAATTCTATTTGGATATGAAACTGTGACATAAAATCTAAAAAAAGAAATCTTGACTATTAGATCTTCTCTTGATTTTCACCTTCTATGTAAAGATAAAAAAATCTAATGGTCCATGTTTCTTGTGTCAAGTTTTGTGTTTAATTTTGTGTCCCGTCAGTTTCTCCCTATATGTATGTGTATTCCATAAATGCTTGTACAAAATAATTTGTAATTAGTATTTATAACGATTATATATTAAATTTATTCATATATATATACATTTATTTATACAATAATTTAATGCACATATATGTAAATTTAGATAACACGGTTATATACATAGTGCGTAAGATGTCTATTTTGGTGTAAATCCCAACATTTATACATAAGTATATTAAACCATGTACACATTATCCTATTGCATGTCAACTACACACATATGTGTATACGATACACATATAGTATAATACAAATAGTATAAAATAAAACATTATTTTAAATTTAAATAAAATAATGTTTTTGGTTTAAAAAAGTTAGGAAAGTTCTAAATGGATTTATACTACACAAGTCTATTAAAGATCCAATATAGGAAACTTTTTGAAATTTACCCACTTTCTCCATTGTGGGCTGGCCTAGTTTCATCAATAAGGAGGATGTGGAACTAGCGAGAGCCGAAGGCACACCAAATTGGGTGAGACGAGATAGTGTACAGGTCGTAAGTGGTGATATCGAAGCTGGATCAATGATGGGCCACCTTTGAGATAGTCACAAGCTATGTTGATTGGGAGATAGCTGAGGGAGAGATGCTTAAGCAAGCAAGCTAGCCTAGTGTAAGCGGGCTGGGGAAAGAGTCGGTTGGCCAATGAGATATGGGTCAAGCTGAGCTTGTGACTTACCTTGACTAGTGAGTTGGTCGTTTTGGACTATTGCGTAGGGAGGCTCAGCAAGCAAAAGGCTTGATGTGCAATTTAACAGTGAAGCTAGTGCGAGCCTAGGTTGAATTTTGGTTATCATCATACATAGGAAACCCAGTAAACATGCCCCTAATCGTGGCTGGATAGCGATCTGACTTGGATCCAATCGGCTGGACATGACCAGGCCAGCTTAGCCATGACAAATCTGCCTTCTTACTTACAAAAAAATTGAGTAACATTTTCCCCCAAGTGCATTCCCATGAGTGGATGCGGGCTTATTAGAATACTCTATTGATTGAATGTTCTACCATGCAATTAATGCACTATCCATGGGGCATTATACCGTTAGCTGTGGTGGTTGTGCTTTTGGAGACGTAGCAGGGATGTTCCGTTTCACCCACGCATATGGTGTGACACAACACTTAACACACTTGAATGAATGAGATCCTTTGTTACTTTTTGAACATAATGACTGCGATCAAAGGGAGCGGAAAATAAATACCCCATTTCTTCCCCTTTGAACTCTTGGAGCTTTCGCTATGCAATTTCTTTAGCAAACTTCAATTTTGCACGATTTTATTTTGGTAAAAAATTAACTTTACCTTCCTCTTGCTTTCTTATTGCTCTTGAGCGCTTGGATTTTATCAAATTTGGTTGAGATTAAAGGGAAGGAGGCAACCCTCCGGGTGTTAAAATATGTGTTACGATCCCCTTTTTAAGCCAAATATAAATTGGTAATTTATATAAAGAAATTTGTGAATTAAGTTGTGAATTAATTTGAATTTTTCAAATTAAATAAGATATGTGCCTATTTATTTATATAAATAGATTGTAATTTGAAATTTGAATTTGAATTTTCCCAAAATAAATAATATATGTTGTTTGTTTAAATATATGTATGCAAATTGATTTTTAAATTGAATTTTGAATTTGAAACTTAAAAATAAATACCTTAGAAAATAAAATGAATTTAAATACTCTATATTTTAAGATTAATAAAATTTGTTTTGAAATTATAATATATATATGTATATATATTGATATGAAAATTATAATTTGAATTTAATATAAATAATTTTCAAAAGTTGTTTAAAAAAACTAAATTCTATATTTTAAAGTATAATTAGTTTTAAAATCGTTTTCAAAGATGGATAGAAGCTTTAAATACACACACACACACACACATATCTTTTAAAATTAAATAAGATTTATAAAAGGTTCAATGTTCTTTCATTTAAAATTTTACTTGTAATACATAGTTTGTATATTTAAAGAACATCATTAATAAAAAACTTTGAAACTAATATATATATATATATATAATTAAAATATAAAAACATAATACATATTACATAATTTATTAAAACATAAGCACTTAATTTAAAACAAGGTTTTAAAACATAATTTACAAATTAACATAAATAAAGGATTTAAACATAAATTTTTTGTAACTGACATTTGTAAGTAATAAGATCATGCATTTAAACATATGTAAGCATTTTAACTAAAGATTTACAAATGTCACTATTTTAAACGTAAATTAAACAAGTGTTTCAACATAAATTACAAGTGTCTTTTCTTTTCTTTTTTCAAAAATGTAGATAAAAAAGTAAATGAGTTTGTATATTACTCTATGTCCTTCCTTCTCATTTTTCTTCTACTAGTAACTCAAAGCAAACCAGAAAATAAAACTTGTAGCATCTGAAGCATTAAACAATCAAGTTCAACTCATTTTTAAAAGCAAAGTAAAGATCAAAACAAAGCTTGGAAACCAAAACAAAAGCCTGAGGTCAAATAAAAAAAAATCAAAACAACTCAAACCAGAATCAACCTAAAGCAACCAAAACCAATATTCAAAGATCAAATTAGATTCAATTCAAATATATCAAGTTCAGAATGAATGAAAGCTAGCAGATCATCATCAAAACAATCAAAAACCAATGCCAGCTTTCAAATTCAAATTTGTATTTCCAGGTTTTCTCTGTTCTTTGGAATCAGGTGAGCAAACTACCTTCAGCAAATCTTAAATCTGTCTGCATCTTGATTTCAGACGATCGAAACTAGGAATATGTAGTGAAAATGTGTGTATGGTTGTGAAAAATGTGTTTGCATGTTCATTTGGAGTATGCATGTCTGTACATATGCATATACTTCTCTGTTCTAGTTGCAGGCTTCAAAAATAAGTTCAAATGCAATTTCTTCTTCCCTGATCTCCTATAGGATATAATTTATAAATAAAATATGTTTGTAATAACAGGATATAAGTTTTAAAAATATTTTCAAGGAAGAATCTGAAGACAGTTTTAACAAAAAGAAGAATTATAGTGAAATTAAACCACATCAAAATCTCGACTTGAATGATTTGTTGTTTCAGGTATATAATCTGATTTGTTATCAAAATCTATGATTTTTAAAAATACAATCATGATTTTTAAGATTGAAAATAGAGAGAAATGACGAATTGAACGGAAAACATAGTTTTGGTGATTGCTGGTGATCGGAAAGTGATGTTGGCCATGATTTTTCCTGAAGGTAGAGGAAAGAGTGGAGATCGATAGAAAAATGGTAAAGGAATTTCTAGTTCGATGTGGTGGTCGTTCATCGTCAAAATAGGGTTTAACCCTAATTTTAGTCGACGTCGGAAAATGGGTTGCTGTAGCGTCGTGGGTTGATCGGAGTCGTTCGGACCTACGGGATTTGATGCGTGGGTCGAAGGCGAAGGACTGGGTGGAACGTCGGGAATTCTGATGGTTGGAGTTGGTGTGGCGAGGAGTTTTTGATGAACTGTGTTGTTTCCAGGTAAAGCTCGATGGCTCGTTTTCGATTCTCGGGTTATTTTGGCGGAATTGGAGTGTTGGGATCATCGGTGAGGTTGACGACAACGTATTGATGGTTACGGCGCTGGTCGGAGATGACCGGACTTGGTATACACGTGCACGTGTGTACTTAAGTGCCTGGGTGATGCTGTAGGAGGAGGATGAAGTTTGACTCGAAGTCGTGATCGAGGATTTTCAAATTTGGCTCCGGTAGTTTAAAGGGTTAGGCTCGAGTCATTTTAGTTAATCAGGTTTCAAAAATTTAAAGTCGGAGAAAAAAAGGGGGGTTGCTTCGTGGTTTTACTCGGGGAAATTGGGACGCGACTCAGGTTGGAACTCGGGGTTGTCTCGGGTCAGGAATTTAGTATAAAACAGTTTTAATTTTTAAAACCAAATCAAGTTGTATTTAAACAATTTTTATTAAAAACCGGTTCTTTTGTAAATAATAAATGTTTACCCAAGTTTTGAATTGGTTAAAAGGTTTTTTTTAAATAAAATTGTTTTAAAATTAACCAAGTTTGAAAGTGTTTTAATATTAATATATATAACTTCTGTTTTTGAAAAGTTTATTTTAATAAACTTAATAATGCAGTTAAGTGGTTAATAAAAAAAAGATGACAATGTTTTAATAAGGTTAATTTACTTAAAGGTTTAAGTTAATGGAATAATGATAATTTATTGTCAAAGTTTATGGAGTAATTAATAAAGATAAAATGGTTTATCTTTTAGTTAATTAAGATCTTAAGTTGTTAATGATTTATTAATTAATGAAAGTAATTAAGGACAATTACTTAAAAGGATAATAACTTAATGATAGTAATTAAAGAATAATTATCAATTTCTTAATCAATGATTAAAGAGTAATTAATTACTTAAAATAATTACTTAATGAAAGTAATTAAGAAAAAATTGATTAATAATTAAGGATAATTAACCAAGGTGATTTATTAATTAATGTGATTAAATAAAGGTTGGTTATTTAATGAAAGTAATTTAAAGATAATTATTTAATGAAAGTAATCAAGGATAATTAATTAAGGGTTAATTACTTAAAGATAATTACTTAATATAAGTAATTAAAGGATTGTTAAAGGTTAATTATTTTAATGATTAAAGGTTAATTAATTGATTAATTGAAGGTTAATTAACGTATGATTAAAGGGTAATTAATTTATGTGATTAATTAATTAAGATAATTAATTTGAGGATAACTAATTAATTAAAGGTTAATTAATTAATGAAAGTAAATAAGGGATGATTTATTAATTAATGGTAAATTAATTAATGCAATTAATTAAGGATAATTAATTAAGAAATAATTAATTAATTAAGGGTTAATTATTTAATGATTTAAGGTTAATTAATTTATTATTAAAAAGGTTTGTAAATAACTGATTTTAATTAACCAGGATTAATAAATTATTCATAAGTAATTAATCTGATTTAAATTAATCAGGTGATTGATTGATCTTACTTATGAACGTTTGGTTTGTATTGAATACCTTGAATTGTGTGATGTTCAGTGATATGAATAAGATGTGAACTATAATTTATTTATCTGTGTTGAATTTACATATTTATCTGCGAATGTAGATAAGCGTTATAAGATTATATCGCTTATCGATGATGTTGTGCTTCAATTAATGATGTTTGTGACATTGTATTGTTGTGTAAAACCCCTGGACTACACCACACACACAAATATGGATTTCACGAGGAAATTGGTTAAGTCACATATATTTGGATATAACATTATTTTATTCAAAATAATGAAATGGTTTTTAAAGATTGAATTTTGGATCCAAAATGATTTGGAAATGGAATTGGGTTGAATATGAGAAGCTTTTGAAAAGGAAGTTTTGAAATTAAAATTTAGTTTGAATAAAATATGTCTTGTTTAAATTTGAAATTATTTTAGAAAATATGTTTTGAAAGGGGTATACAAGTTATACCATATATATATATATATATATATATATATGGATTTTAAACCATTTTTGAAGTATATTAAAAGAATTATTTTGGGGTTTTAAATGGAACTTGCCGAGTATACGACAGTTCGTTGATTTTCCAGTTTAAACTTTAAAAGGCTATAACTTGTGCATATTTGATTGGATTTTCTCGAAATGAAAAATCTTAGTTTTCAAAAGATAATTGCTTTCATATATAGGAAGAACTTCTAATTTTTGTTAAAAGTATTTCAAGTTTTGAGGTGGAAGTTATTTTGAATGTTATAAATGAATCTTTGTTAAAGATTGGTCATTTTTTTTCAAATCAAAGAAGATATAAAAGATTTGAAATGTAAATTGTTTTGAAAGTTATGAATGAATCTTTGTGAAAGATTGGTGAATCTTGGTTTCAAATTGAAGTGGATTTTAAAAGGTGAATCTTTTTTTAAAATATCAAAATGGTAATTTGTTTAAACCATTCGGAAAGAAAGGTTTTGGTGCTAAAAGTTGTGACTTAACTAAGATCTCGTTATATCCATACGCTTTTCAAATTAAGTGCTCATTATTCGGTTTAGCCGGGAGAGGATTATATGTCATATAACCCATTTCGAATAATGATAAGACGTAAATGGATACTATTTGAAGACCGGTGGTGAAGACTGGGTATTTTCGAGAACGAAAGGATTACCTGTCAAATGTCTCTGCACTAAGTCACGCCGGTATAGAGATCTCCATATGTGATGGGGAGTCCGATCGAGATTGTGAATACCCGGATTGAAAGAGTTTCTTTGTGAAGTGCCTTCGGTTCCGTTGAAACCCGGAACGGACTTGTATGGATGTATGTCTAACATTACATTTTGAGATGTAAAGCTGGTTTCTATCAAATACATTTCTGTTTGGTGGCGGAGAATTTATTCTCTTAGCTTAAAATCCTTCTCTGAGACATACGAGCTCAGAGGTTATGTAGTTGATATTTACTAGTGATACATTCCAATTTGGTAATGTGGCATGCTAAATGCTGCCGATCATTTGTTGATCAAAGCATGGCTTTTTTCTAAAGCGTAGCTTTGAGGACGAGACCTCATCAGGATCTCACAACCCATAAATGGTCGAAATAGGAATGATGCGACAAGGTCATTGTAACAACCCACATATTTATCGGTTGTATATTTAAATATTTTATTTAAACATGACGTCGTTTGTCGAATTATGGTCCGAAAAGTTACTTTCTGCAAACGGTCGAATTGGGACTCAAGACCACTTCCATTGAGTTCAAATTGTTGTTTGCGGTCTTTTTGAGTATAAACTTTGATATGTTTAGAGTAAGTTGAATTTCGCTACTTTTTCTATTGGGTTTAGGGTTTGGGTTCAGCCCACTAGCTTAACTAATACCCTAACTCAGCCCTCTCCTCTCCATTCTCTCATTCCACTCTTCTAAACTCAAGCTCCAACTGAAAATGGTGGAAGGGAAATAGAAATTGCAAACCCTAGTTCTTCTTGCTAGCTCATATTCTTGCTCCAAAATCAAAGAGAAGCAATTGGTAAGCCTCTTCTTCATCTTCTCTATCTCTTCCTCTCTTCAATCTCAGAAATTCCTAAACCTAAACTTAGGAAATATTTGTTTGATCTTAGATTGAAGCTAGTAGAGTTGAAGTAGAGAGTGGTTGGCCTTGTTCCTTTGCATTTGAGCTTCTTCTTCTTGTTCTTGAGTTAAAAAGGTGAGTTTTGAACTCACATCTACTTCTCTTGATTTCATTGATGTTGGGTATGAATTCCTAACACCTTGTTCATATGCACTTGCTTCTGGTTTGGATTGAATTGGTGAATATCCAAATTTTTAGTGTTTGGGTTCAATTCTTTAAAGATCCTAACTTTGATATTTGATCATGTTTTTGGAGGTGTATAAAAGAGCCAATAGTGCTGGGTTGTCGTATGGCATAAACCCATAGCATCCATCGCTCGTTCGTTTACAATTCATTTGGATTTTTGCCTTTATGGGCTTGGCTGATTTTTGCCTACAGGGGGATTTCAGACGTCTGAACTCTAATTTCAGACGTCTGGTTTCAAATTCAGACGTCTGGTTTGGAAATTCAGACGTCTGGAATTGGTCCTTGGAAGACGCAAAAATGCAGAGACAAAATCCAGACGTCTGGAAATCCATTCATACGTCTGGTTAGTGGTTTAGACGTCTGGAAGGTAATTTCAGACGTCTGAAACGTGCAGTTTTGCCTATTTTGGCTGTTTTTAGTATATTTCCAACTTTTATCGATTCGTGTTGATTCCAATTAGTTGTTATTGCATATTTGACTTTGATGACTTCTTTTTGAATTCACTCATGGGTTTTTTTATAAATGATCTCTTCAAATCGTATTAAAAGCTCGCTTCTCCAAATTATAAATTCTATTTAAAACATACACACACAATTTCGCACTCCGAGCGAAGTGGGAGGAGAATTAAATGATTAGATAAAACACGTGCAATGAACACGTGCGTTCATCTTTTCAGTTAATTCCCAATCTATTCGTTTGAACGTTTTGACCTTTGGGTTTGGTTTACCGATGAGATGAGGTAAACTTTGTACTGCTTTGAGTGTGAAATTGACTAACGGATAGTAAACCGTTTAGTGCGAACGGGTGGTTATGGGACTCACGTTAACACTTCTCGGGTTCCTTTCTGGGAGTTTGTGACACATGCCGCCTTTGGGATAGTGTCTTCGGACTGTCTCCTTCTGGCTTGTTGCCTTTAGTATCGCTTTTGGAGTTGGTCCTTTGCCCCAGCTCGGGAAATATTTGGGATTGTCTGTTGCCTTTGGGATAGTGTCTTCGAACTGTCTCCTTCTGGCTTGTTGCTTTTAATAGCGCTTTCATAGTGGTTTCTTCACCACCGCTCGAGAGATATTGGAGTGGTTTCTTCACCACCGCTCGAGAGATATTGGAGTGGTTTCTTCACCACCGCTCATGAGATATTTAGGTTTGTTGCAATTGGAATTCTCTGATGTTTCACTGATATGATTATATTCCCTTGGTATCGCCTATCGGTGTTGGTCTTTTTGAGCCGCATGATGTGTAGCGATTACCTTATGGAACTTGTATACCTTATGGGTATTTGTTATTTGCCTTTTTGGCTTGCTTTGGGATATTTATATCCTTTGATTATCTATGTTGCCGATGATATGAGGCTTGTTTTATTATGTTCATCTTTTGTTAGATGATTGTCTTATCTCCCTTAGAGATATTTGTTATACTATATGATCTTGCAGGTTCATTATCGTTCAGTTTATCTAACTAATTTGTTTAGCTAGACTGACCCGTGTATTTTATACTCGGGTCAGACCGAGATGTTTCAGGTTAGGTGCTTTTGGACTTAGCCTCTTTTGCTTCCGCATGGACTATTCCGCTAGTTTCTTGTTTGTCATAGCTTTTGTGTAGTCCTCATCTGTTGTAACTCTGATATGTATTATTGACTCGTCTGTATATTGTGGTTTGCTATACCACTTGTCATGTATCGTTTTGTATACTCTGTTATGTATCAGTATATGTCCATGTGATGATTTACTGTTCTGTGATGTATATTACATTTGAGTTATTATATTCTGTTCTGATAAATCCTCTAGCCAACTATGGTTTTGTTTTAAGTATTCATTGGACATGTCAATCTGCTAGGTAAGGGCAATTGTTGATGTATTCAATAGATAGTTAAAGCAAGGCTATAGATGGTCGCTCCTATCCAGGCTTATTCTCCATATTAGCAGACAGTATTATCTAATAATACTCTTTGCTAATGTGGGTATAGAGGTGGGGCGTTACAGCTTGGTATCAAAGCGAGGTTCAGAACAAAATATGATAAACACAGAATAGAAGCACATATTAGGATACATTAGAGTGTAACAAGTGTTACAAATCCTTGAATCTTCGCGTCTCTATTCCTTCCGTGTTTTTGGGTAGATAGAATTTGGGAATACGTCCAGGAATGTATTTTTATTCCGTAGTATTCCGCATTGAAATATCTACCTTGTGGTTAATCCTTATCTTCTTTAACTTTCAGCTTATGGCTGGAAGAGGCAGAGGACGACGTTCGGATGCTGGGCAATCTAGTGGCTCACATCCGGATGGCGTTTATATGCCAGCCGATCAGTTTATGGAGTTGTTTAGGAGCATTCAGCCTCCAGCTCCTACTCGTGTATCTCCACCTCGCAAGTCTACCTTTGCACGCCTGTGCAGTGATTTTTCTCATCTTGGAGGAAAGCCGTTTAAAGGCTCCGAGTCTGTTCTTGAAGTTCAATCTTGGATTCGCACGTGCGAACGTATCTTCTCTAGAATGGATATTTCTGATCATGATAGAGTTCTGGTAATTTCTAACTTATTGCAAGAGCGTGCCCTTGATTGGTGCGAGCTTCTTATAGCCGAAATTGATGAGTCTGCTCTTTCTCGGACTCAGTTTCGAGAGCGATTCGAACTCAAGTTCGTTTCTGAATCTGAGAAAGCTTTGTTGTCCCGACGCTTCCTTGAATTAAAGCAAGGGGAGTCTTCCATTTCTGAATATGTTGCATCTTTCGAGGCCTTATCTAAGTATGGTCTTGAATTCATTAGCACTTCTTATAAGAAAAATTTGAAGTTTGTTTCTGGTCTTAACAAATATCTTAAGAAATCTTTGATGCTTGAGCTTAAGCTTTCTTTTGAGGAATTAGTTGATTTTGCACTGCATCTCGAAACCATCGAGAGGGAGTGTGATAGTGATGATGATGTTGAGGTTTGCAAGAACCCCGACAAAAAGCAGTCTCCATTGGATGAGCCGAAATTTTTCCCTTCCAAGAAGAAAAAGCCCGATGAATCTGATTCTCAGTCTCAGTCTGCTGGAACACCTTCCATTCGGAAGTGTTTCAATTATGGTTCTCCTGATCATATGATTCGAGCTTGTCCTAAGCCTCTCTTCTGCCATTATTGCAAGAAGGAAGGTCATCGTAGTTCCACTTGTCCCATCGCTCCGAATAATTCTCCATCTGGCAAGTTAAATCTAACAGATGCTTCTGGAGGTTCTTCTCAGGGATAAGGTATGTCTCCATCTATTTTGGAAAGTCTCTATTTTTCTTTGTGATCTCGATTTATAATTTGATGTTATCATTTTATTCTTTAAGCCCTCATGATGAGGAAAGTGTTGTTTCTCTAATTCTTGTAGTTTGAGGATTTTCCGGTATTTTTGGTCTTGTCTTAGGGTTATTACCTAAGCAATCTTTTGAGTAGTGTTAAGGTATTTTTAGCTTGACCTTACCACCGGTTTTCATTTGGCTACGAGTTGCGGAAGTTAGGATTCCACTTACCACATTCCGCACTCGTTGTGATTCTTATGAATGATTTGTTATGTCATTCAGTTGTCTAGCTCATTTCATCCATTTTATGAATCGAGTATTCTGTGAATATCTCGATGATTCCATTTTTAGTATTTTATTGGTTTTGGATGGAAATTAGCAATTAAAAATTTTTGCAAATCTTTTTCATTAGATTTATTTATAAGTATAAATGAGATTTTTGTTCTTAAAACGAACAAAGTGAATGTTTAAAAGTTTTTAGAAACATGTTTATCTTATAAAAGATGGTTTTGTGATTGTATTGCCCATTGAGTGCTTTAAGAATTCTGGTCGATGCGCTTGATCAACGTTATCGATAGGAATCTCCTAAACGCTTTGATGAGACAATTTGACACAATAAATTGATTTGAAATAAGAAAATTTTTCTCGAAATATGATTTCATGAAGGTAATTGAAATTTTGAAGCTTTAGCTTTTTGGTAAAGAATTTTATTTAAAAGTTTTAGCTTTTAAGAAAGTAGATTATTTGAAAGGACTCTTTTCCAGTACCCTTATCTTGGGATTCCCGAAGGGAACCAAGATTTTATCTTTTTACCAATACTAGTCATGTTGGTTTGAATGTCGTTTTCTTGCAAAAGAAAACGTGCTATCACTTGTGCTTCTAAATCATTAAAGCCAATAGAGACTAGGTATGCCACTCATGATCTAGTGCTCACGGCTATTGTTTTCGCTCTTTATATTTGGCATCATTATTTTTGGGTAAGGAATTTTGTTCTCCTCACCAATCATAATTTTTGAATGTTTAATTTCTCATAAGGAACTTAGTGTTGGCTCGAGTTCCTTGCATCTTATGATCTTGATATTCTTTTTATTCCCGAAAAGGGGGATCGTGTTGCCAATGCATTTAGTTATAAGCAACAAGTGATTGTTTCTTTGTTGATGTCCGAATGGAATGATCTTTTTACCAAGTTCATCGGACGTTTTGTTGCACTTCTTTTGTTGAGCTTTGGATCATTTGACGTATTGTTTGTACCACGTCAGCGTTCCAAATTATTTTGAGCTTAGGAATCCATAGAATTCTCTGAGCAAGCAAGTTCAGGCTTATCTTTTTGTGCACTTTATGGTGAACTTCTTATTCTGTTATTCTTATGTGTTGATATGTTTTGGTTGTTACTCTTTATTTTCTTCTTAAGAATTACGATGACGCAATTTCTTTAAGTAGGGGAGTCTGTAACAACCCGCATATTTATCGGTTGTATATTTAAATATTTTATTTAAACATGACATCGTTTGTCGGATTATGGTCCGAAAAGTTACTTTATGCAAACGGTCGAATTGGGACTCAAGACCACTTCCATTGAGTTCAAAATGTCGTTTGCGATCTTTTTGAGTATAATCTTTGATATGTTTGGAGTAAGTTGAATTTCACTACTTTTTCTATTGGGTTTAGGGTTTGTGTTCAGCCCACTAGCTTAACTAATACCCTAACTCAGCCCTCTCCTCTCCATTATCTCATTCCACTCTTCTAAACTCAAGGTCCAAATGAAAATGGTGGAAGGGAAAGGGAAATAGAAATTGCAAATCCTAGTTCTTCTTGCTAGCTCATATTCTTGCTCCAAAATCAAAGAGAAGCAATTGGTAAGCCTCTTCTTCATCTTCTCTATCTCTTTCTCTCTTCAATCTCAGAAATTCCTAAACCTAAACTTAGGAAATATTTGTTTGATCTTAGATTGAAGCTAGTAGAGTTGAAGTAGAGAGTGGTTGAACATCTTCCTTTGCATTTGAGCTTCTTCTTCTTGTTCTTGAGTTAAAAAGGTGAGTTTTGAACTCACATCTACTTCTCTTGATTTCATTGATGTTGTGTATGAATTCCTAACACCTTGTTCATATGCACTTGCTTCTGGTTTGGATTGAATTGGTGAATATCTAAATTTTTAGTGTTTGAGTTCAATTCTTTAAAGATCCTAACTTTGATATTTGATCATGTTTCTGGAGGTGTATAAAAGAGCCAATAGTGCTGGGTTGTCGTATGGCATAAACCCATAGCATCCATCGCTCGTTCGTTTGCAATTCATTTGGATTTCTGCCTTTATGGGCTTGGCTGATTTTTCCCTACAGGGGGATTTCAGACGTCTGAACTCTAATTTCAGACGTCTGGTTTCAAATTCAAACGTCTGGTTTGGAAATTCAGACGTCTGGAATTGGTCCCTGGAAGACGCAAAAATGCAAAGACAAAATCCAAACGTCTGGAAATCCATTCAGACGTCTGGTTAGTGGTTTAGACGTCTGGAAGGTAATTTCAGACATCTGAAATGTGCAGTTTTGCCTATTTTGGCTGTTTTTAGTATATTTCCAAATTTTATCGAATCGTGTTGATTCCAATTAGTTGTTATTGCATATTTGACTTTGATGACTTCTTTTTGACTTCACTCACGGGTTTTTTTTATAAATGATCTCTTCAAATCGTATTAAAAGCTTGCTTCTCCAAATTATAAATTCTATTTAAAACATACACACACAATTTCGCACTCCGAGCGAAGTGGGAGGAGAATTAGATGATTAGATAAAACACGTGCAATGAACACATGCGTTCATCTTTTCAGTTAATTCCCAATCTATTCGTTTGAACGTTTTGACCTTTGGGTTTGGTTTACCGATGAGATGAGGTAAACTTTGTACTGCTTTGAGTGTGAAATTGACTAACGGATAGTAAATCGTTTAGTGCGAACGGGTGGTTATGGGATTCACGTTAACACTTCTCGGGTTCCTTTCTGGGAGTTTGTGACACATGCCGCCTTTGGGATAGTGTCTTCGGACTGTCTCCTTCTGGCTTGTTGCCTTTAGTATCGCTTTTGGAGTTGGTCCTTTGCCCCAGCTCGAGAGATATTTGGGATTGTCTGTTGCCTTTGGGATAGTGTCTTCGGACTGTCTCCTTCTGGCTTGTTGCTTTTAATAGCGCTTTCGTAGTGGGTTCTTCACCACCGCTCGAGAGATATTGGAGTGGTTTCTTCACCACTGCTCGAGAGATATTGGAGTGGTTTCTTCACCACCGCTCATGAGATATTGGAGTGGTTTCTTCACCACCGCTCATGAGATATTTAGTTTTGTTGCAATTGGAATTTTCTGATGTTTCACTGATATGATTATATTCCCTTGGTATCGGCCATCGGTGTTGGTCTTTTTGAGCCGCATGATGTGTAGCGGTTACCTTGTGGAACTTGTATACCTTATGGGTATTTGTTATTTGCCTTTTTGCTTGCTTTGGGATATTTATATCCTTTGATTATCTATGTTGCCGATGATATGAGGCTTGTTTTATTATGTTCATCTTTTGTTAGATGATTGTGTTATCTCCCTTAGAGATATTTGTTATACTATATGATCTTGCAGGTTCATTATTGTTCAGTTTATCTAACTGATTTGTTTAGCTAGACTGACCCGTGTATTTTATACTCGAGTCAGACCGAGATGTTTCAGGTTAGGTGCTTTTGGACTTAGCCTCTTTTGCTTCCGCATGGACTATTCCGCTAGTTTCTTGTTTGTCATAGCTTTTGTGTAGTCCTCATCTGTTGTAACTCTGATATGTATTATTGACTCGTCTGTATATTGTGGTTTGCTATACCACTTGTCATGTATCATTTTGTATACTCTGCTATGTATGAGTATATGTGCATGTGATGATTTACTGTTCTGTGATGTATATTACATTTGAGTTGTTATATTCTATTCTGATAGATCCTCTAGCCAACTATGGTTTTGTTTTAAGTATTCATTGGACATGTCGATCTGCTAGGTAAGGGCAATTGTCGATGTATTCAATAGATAGTTAAAGCAAGGCTATAGATGGTCGCTCCTATCCAGCCTTATTCTCCGTATTAGCAGACGGTATTATCTAATAATACTCTTTGCTAATGTGGGTATAGAGGTGGGGCGTTACAGTTATGAGGGTCGCACCCTTTAGGGTATGTCCATTTCCTTTTGGAAAAAGGTAGTATTTTGGTATGGAGCCCAGATATTTAACCTATGTGGTTATTGTTATTTGTTGGTGGATCCCGAGATAAAGGTTGGTAACGACGGGGGATGGCATACTCGTGTCAGTAGTTATGCTAGTTATAGAGGTAACCTGGCCTTGTGTTAGCAGAGAGATAGTTCAGTTCTCGGGGCGTCCCCCTAGATGCGTACCCATGTGGTGTAGGAAGTTCCTTTGCCTGGCCATTTGCTGGAAATCCAATCAAACAATGCGCACCCTTTATGATTGCAGTTGTATAAACTGCCACCTCAGGTGGTAGCTATAGTAGGCATTATATAATGGTACCTATGCTGGCTAAGGTTAATATTATACTTTTGAAATGTTTTCTACACTATGCACTAGTAATAATATCAAAAGAATTTTGCATATCAAGCATGTTTGACTATCATAAGGAGAAATCTTCCCAAGTGTGCGATTGCATTGTGTGTGTGTCGGGAGGCCTTATGGGAGTCTCATTTTTCAAAAAGCATAGCGGATTTCAATTTTTATTTCTTTTATTGGTTTTTTCATAAAACTATTTTCGTTTGCTCACACCAGTCCCCTGCCTGACCTGGAGTTTATTGTTCCCTTTTTAAACTCTGTATGCCCACAAGTTTTCCACACGGGCAGCCTAGAGTCAGGTTTTTGGTAGAATGAGAAGCTAGCTCAGTTGTGGATCTTGAAATCTTTGGTTCGGAATCGCATTTGCTTCATCGCAACATGATTGGAGTTAGAGCTTGTTTGGTTGGATTTTTGGAGCTTTGGCATTGTGAATGAAATCTATTGGATTCTCGCTCTCTCTATCTTTTGGAAGTCAAAGTTGATGTTGAGTTTACTGTTAATCTTTCAGCTATTGTATGTCTGATAATAATTATATTCATTTGTATCAAAATATTGTATTCATTGTGTATTAACAAGTTATTCTTTCTGTTTCCGCTGTGTTTTTGTACTTAATGTGTTATAAGATCCGGCAAACCAGACTCAGCGTTTGAATCTATTACAATCAAATACGGGTGCTGTATTTGGGTGCCGATTTTTCGAAGGTCGAGTCAAGGTCATTATAATTGGTATTAGAGCCGAAGGTTGAGTAAGAACTTTATCTCAGGAGTATAACACATTAGGTAACTCATTAGAGATAGGGTTATAAATACCCTAGAAGGAGTATCCATAAGATATCTTGTCCGTATGACTCGGTAAATTCTCTTACTATCCACTGATAGTGAGTATGAGTGCAAGAAGAGGACGAGGTAGGGGACAGAAGAGCACCACTACAAATGGTCAATACTCTGTAACAACTAGGAATAACTTTTTGTATGAATTTCGTTCGATCATCGTCCTATTTCAATTTCCGATGGCTTACTGGCAGCTACAAGAAGGAGCTTTGGTGGTGGCCCTACGAATCGCTGTGGAAAAGGTTCTAAAATTCTTATTTTGTATTCTCGTCACCAGTTTTCTTATCAATCTTTTCATTCTTAACTTTAATAAATTTGAAATTTATTTAAATAAATTGGTTTACAAAATATGAAGTTAAATTGGATGGAAGCCATTTGTCTATTCTTTGGGGTCCAGATATATGCTACGAACGGTTAATTATCCCTTCGGACTAACCAATGCCGCTGTAAATTTCGTAGACCGGATGACACGAGTATTTCATAAAACGTCGAATGAGTTTGTTCTCATAATTATTAATGATATTCTGATTTGGTAAACCAAATATAGAATTGATATTCAGTTTGATCTAATGAACCATTTCTCTATCTTTGTTTGTCTCCCTGTCTAGCAAATTTCAGGGACGAAATTTTCTTAAGGGGAATCTATAACGATCTTGTTTTTAAGCTAAATATAAATTGGTATTTATATGAAATTTTTTAGTGAATTAAATTGTGAATTAATTTGAGTTTTTCATATTAAATAAGATACGTGCCTGTTTATTTATATAAATAGATTGTAATTTGAAATTAGAATTTGAATTTTCCCAAACTTTTGAATTGAATTTTGAATTTAAAACTCAAAAATAAATATTTTAGAAAATAAAATGAATTTAAATACTCTATATTTTAAGATGAATAAAATTTATTTTGGAATTATAATATATATATGTATATATATTGATATGAAAATTATAATTTGAATTTAATATAAATAATTTTCAAAAGTTGTTTAAAAAAAACTAAATTCTATATTTTAAAGTATAATTAATTTTAAAATCATTTTCAAAGTTGGATAGAAGCTTTATACACACACACTGTAACGACCCGAAATTTCTGTCATTTGAAATTCAAATATTTAATTGATTTTAAATATCAACACGTAAAATTTGTAAGTCGAATAATTTATTTTTTGAATATTTAGATTTAATTGGATAATTAAATCGATAATCTAATATTTGAAATTGCGTAAATAATTGGAAATTGGGTTTAATGTGATTAAAAATGATTTATAAATTTATATTAAATCATATTAGAGTTAGAACAATGTTTGTGAACTTTTAAAATTGAATTAAAAGTTAAATTGTGAAAATTGAATATTTTAATATTTAATTAACGAGTTAAAATAGCCATTTTTCAAACAGTCTCGTATTTCGATGAAACTAGTTTCATCGGATCCGTAATGTTTTATTATTGTAAGGTTTCAAATTTCGTGTCAATCTGATTTACCGTTTGTCCAGGGCAAGCCAAAACGCATAGAAATTTGGTTTAATTGATTTGATTTAAAATTGATCGTTTATTTCCGTAACTCGCACAGATGATTGTATTGGCTCTCGATACCTATTCCATTGTGTCTGGAACGCGGGTTAAACCCTAGAAATGCCGGTCACTGCGCGAGATTTGGAGTTCGGAAAATCGAGTAAATAGTGTTTTCGTTGAAATTTCTATAAAAGGAACCCTTCCTCATTTCATTTGCAACCCCATCCTCCAAAACCCTAGCCGCCGGTTAATCAAAATTCCAATGGCCCAAAATCTCTTTCATTCTTCCCTCAAGATCTCTCGATCCATCAGTTTATTCAAGAAAGTTCCAACTGCAATGTTGTTGATCGTCTCGAGATCTACGACTTCAACGGTGGTGATCAGAAATGGTGGAGCCAATCGTCGGAAAATTGCTTGTGAAGGCCGTGCGTTCAATCACGTTTTTCGTGAGACACAGACGACCGAGCTCGACGTGGTTACAGGCGGTGGGGGAGTTCGTGATGAGCTTTCGTTTGGCACTTCCCGATCGACGTGAAGATGTGTGGTGAAGTCGCGTAAATGGGTGGAGCTTTGGCGGCCGTGGGTTTCTCAAACGAAGGGGGACGCGCGCGTGAGAAAACTGGAGGGGGAAGAAGGATCGCGTGCGCCAGATCTGGATTGAAATCAACGATCGAGGATTTGTCTTGGGTTTTAAAAGTAAATAAAATTTGTGAATTAATTTTATTATAAATCGTGTAATGTTTAAAAATATCATAACTTTTTGCTACGAGGTGGGAATTTGACGAAACAACTTGCGTTGATTTCGTTTTGACGAGCACTACGCGATGGAGCTGGTTTGGAGTCGTTTGGAGCTAGTGATAATTTTGGGTAAAATTAAACGCACGTTTAATTTTATTTGAAATAAAACGCTGCAACTGTTATCGGAAACTCAAGGTGAGAACTTCTCACTCAATCAAATTGTTTCGATTTAAATTTTAAATAGTTAGATTTAAAATTGCTTGATTGTATGCTTGGATGATAAATTATTATCTATTATTTTGAAAATAGACCTTATACGCCGCATATTAAATGGAAGTTATTTATTAAACAACCGCGATATTCCACCTTGAAGTGGAATTGGTATTATACATGTACTTGGAGTTGATTTCCCGCATTATATAGCGGATGAGACCCTATTGCGCCGCATAATAGCGGAAAATATTTTGTATAAATCCATGTACCGCGATATTTCGTCAAGAAACGGGATTGGTATTGTGCTAACATCTGTGGATGCAGGGAAACAGGTTGGAGGGATCCAACTGGATTCCTCACCAGTATTTTTCTAACTACAGATATTGTGATATGTGTTGATTATCATATGATGATATGTGATGTTTTGGATGCCGTGATTGATTATTTGGTGCTGTTGCGTCATTGGGCCTATTTTGAAGTTTTAAAAAACGTTAAAGGAACGATTTAAATTTAAAAGGATTTTTAAAGTGATTTTTGAAAGTATACGTTTTATTGAATTTTGGAATTGATTCATTTTAAATAAATAAACGTTATAATCTTTATTTATAAAAATTGTGGGTTTTGTGAAATATAACAAGAATAGGATTTTTTTTTGAATATGAAATGAACTATTGAGTAAAATAGTATAAATGGATATTTTTGAATTTATTATAAACGGTTTATAAATAAGATCTATAAAATGGAATTTTTATAAATCAGAATAATGGAATTTTAATGGAGTTTTTATAAATGTAAAAAGGGGGTTATAAATGAATCTTATAAATAATAAGATTTATAGTTTGTGAAGTTTTAAAAGAACGATTTTATAAATAAATGAATTATAAGTGTAACTTATAATATGGATTTTTGGTATATAATTGAGTTAAAATTGAATTTGTTAATAAATTTATTTTATAAGTTGAAGTTTTTATAAAATATATAAATGTGATTTTATAAACGTTGTTTTTATAAATCCGAAATCGACTTATTTTGATAAGTCAATTATTATAGATTATTAAAGAAGATTATTCACAATTTTGGACAGTGGATAATTCTTTAAAATAAAATGTGTAGAAATGATGAATTTAGTTAACGAAGTATATTCACGATTTTGGACAGTGAATAATATATTAAAGAAATGTTTTGGTAAAGTGATATTTTAAATAGAATTAAATGATTTAAAGATGTTTTAAAATGTATTAAGTATCGAAACCATAGATTTCAACATTCATTATTGAAATAGACGTTTTCTAGAAATAAGGAAATGGTGGACTATAACACTGTTGTTATAGTAAATGATTTTTAGAAGGAAATGTTTTTATATAGTATTGGGATTTATATATCTACCTTAATTTCGAATCCCTATACTAGTGATTTTGGGTTGTCGTAACGATGTTTTACGCAACATTCATTTTGACTCAAATGAATGTGTTTAAGAGAACGTTTTCCTTAAAGAATAGAATATATACTTAATTATGATTTAAATATATTGAATATTTCCCAAATGTTGAAAATAAATAGATTTGTGAATTACTTATTATTAAATAAGTATGGAAATGTTTTCCAATATAAAGTGAAATGTTTTGAGATTTATATCTTTTAAAGATAAACTGAAAGTGAATATTTGATATTGATTTGAAAATCGTATATCAGTGGATATTTGGAAATTTAAATTCACCATGGAATTTATAATGGAAAGGGAAATTTGTTTAAAAATAAACATGGATTTATTTTTGAAGTGTGGAAATAAATTTACTGATTTGGAACGTAGATTTGAAGTAAATCGGTATGGATTTATTTAATTGGTTTAAATGAACCATTTCGAAATGAAAATGGATAAATATTTGGAAATGTTTCTGCTTAAGGAAAATGATTTGAAATTTGTTTTCAAAGGTTGTAAAGGTGAAAAGTGGTTTGAAATTTGTTTTCAAATAGTTGAAGTGTGGAAATTATATCGTAAAGGTATTTTTGGGAAATAAATAATTTGGGGAATTATTTTAAATCGGGTGATTGTTGTGAGTATTGGTTGATAGCTAAATAACCGACTATCAAGAATTGACCTTTAAATAGGTATTTGTTGTGGTTTGTTTGAAAATTTGGATGCTACACCTATTTTCAAAATAATTACGCTCGTTATTCGGATTACCCATTCTGAATAGTGATACGTCGTAACGGATAGCATTTAAAGATCGGTGTTGAAGACCGAATATCTATGAAAACGGAGGGATTACCATCGAATGTCTCTGCATCGGTTGATCTCCGATATAGAGATTTTATCACCCTTTATGATGGGAATTCCGGTCGTGATTAGTGAATATTCGGATTGCAAGGGCTTCTTTGGAAGTGCCTTCGGTTCTGTTTGATCCCGGAACGGACTTGTATGGATGTGTGTCTGACGTTACAATTTGAGATGTAAAGCTAGTTTCTATCAAATACATTTCTGTTGGTGGCAGAGAATCTCTTAGCTTAACACCTTTTTCTGAGACGTACGAGCTCAGAGGTTATGTAGTTGATGGTTACTAGTGATACATTCCCAATTTGGTAATGTGACATACGAAGTGCTGCTGATCATTTGTTGATCAAAGCATAGCTTTTATGAAAAACGTAGCTTTGTGGACGAGACTTCGTCGGACCTCACACCCCGGTAATGGTCAAAACAGGAAAGATGCAGCAAGGTTTTAGGGAATAGTGCCCCTTAGTGTATGTCATTTCCTTCTGGATAGAAGTGGTATCATGGTATGGAGCCCAGATACTTACTTATGTGAATGTCGCATATATATATGACTTTGTGATTGATGTTGGTTGAGGATCCTCGGATAAAGGTTGTTACAACTGGGGGATGACATACGCGTGTCTGTAGTTACCTACTTTTGTAGAGGTAACCTGGCCTTGTGTTGGCAGAGATCCGGTTAGGTTCTCGGGGCGTCCTTCCAGAGGTGTACCCATGTGGCAATGGGAAGTTCCTTGGCCTGACCATTAGTTGGAAATCCAAAGAAACAATACGATCGTTGTACGGATTTAGTTGTATTACCTGCCATGGAATGTGGCGGTAACCTGCTATTGAAAATGGTAGCTATAGTAGGCATACGATAATGGTCGTATGTTGGCTAAGATTTATATTATACTTTCGAAATGTTTTCTGCACTATACACTAGTAATAATATCAAATGTTTTTTTAATGCGTATCAAGCATGTTTGACTATCATAAGGAGAAATCTCCTCCGATTCTGCGTTTGCATTGTGTGTGTGTGTGCGGGAGGCCTTATGGTAGTTTCATTTTCTAAAAAGCATTGCGAATCTATTTAAAAGTATTTCTTTGTTTGTTTTTAAAGATAAACTATTTTAAGTTCTCACACCAGTCCCATGATTGACCTGGAGTTTATTGTTTCCTTCCTAAACTCTGGGTGCCCACCAATTTCCACACGGGCAGTCTTGAGTTAGGTTATCAGGTCATTCTGGAATTCAGGATGCTGTGGAGCTTAAGAGGCAAGCTAGATGGCATGGCGTATCTACTAGTATATAGTATTTCTTTTCCGCTGTTTGTTGTTGTAAACTCTGATAATGTAATGTAATGTGATGTAATGTGATGTAATGTAATAACAGATAAGATTCTTTGTTTTAAAGATTGCTCAATGATATATTATATGTTGTTCCGCTGCGAATTGTGAGATTCTGATATTGTTTCTGTTGCTTCTTCTTTCTTTCTTCTTCTACCTCTTCTTCTTTAACCCTAACAATTCGGTTTTTCCGGCCTTCGATTGCTCGGCAGTTGATACAGTGGACGTATTAATGTCGATTTTTGGAAGTCGAAAATCCCGTTCGTTACACACACACATATCTTTTAAAATTAAATAAGATTTATAAAAGGTATAATGTTCTTTCTTTTAAAATTTTACTTGAAATACATAGTTGAATGCGGGCTTATTAGAATACTCTATTGATTGAATGTTCTATTGTTTGTTAGAATCCCCAAGTGCATTCCCATGAGTGGATGCATGCTTATTAGAATACTCTATTGATTGAATGTTCTACCATGCAATTAATGCACTATCCATGGGGGATTATACCGTTAGCTGTGGTGGTTGTGCTTTTAGAGACATAGCAGGGATGTTCCGTTTCACCCACGCATATGGTGTGACACAACACTTAACACACTTGAATGAATGAGATCCTTTGTTACTTTTTGAACATAATGACTGCGATCAAAGGGAGCGGAAAATAAATACCCCATTTCTTCCCCTTTGAACTCTTGGAGCTTTGGCTATGCAATTTCTTTAGCAAACTTCAATTTTGCACGATTTTATTTTGGTAAAAAGTTAACTTTACCTCCCTCTTGCTTTCTTATTGCTCTTGAGCGCTTGGATTTTATCAAATTTGGTTGAGATTAAAGGGAAGGAAGCAACCCTCCGGGTGTTAAAATATGTGTTACGATCCCCTTTTTAAGCCAAATATAAATTGGTAATTTATATAAAGAAATTTGTGAATTAAGTTGTGAATTAATTTGAATTTTTCAAATTAAATAAGATATGTGCCTATTTATTTATATAAATAGATTGTAATTTGAAATTTGAATTTGAATTTTCCCAAAATAAATAATATATGTTGTTTGTTTAAATATATGTATACAAATTGATTTTTAAATTTAATTTTGAATTTGAAACTTAAAAATAATTACCTTAGAAAATAAAATGAATTTAAATACTCTATATTTTAAGATTAATAAAATTTGTTTTGAAATTATAATATATATATGTATATATATTGATATGAAAATTATAATTTGAATTTAATATAAATAATTTTCAAAAGTTGTTTAAAAAAAATAAATTCTATATTTTAAAGTATAATTAGTTTTAAAGTCATTTTCAAAGATGGATAGAAGCTTTAAATACACACACACACATATCTTTTAAAATTAAATAAGATTTATAAAAGGTTCAATGTTCTTTCATTTAAAATTTTACTTGTAATACATAGTTTGTATATTTAAAGAACATCATTAATAAAAAACTTTGAAACTAATATATATATATATATATATATATAATTAAAATATAAAAACATAATACATATTACATAATATATTAAAACATAAGCACTTAATTTAAAACAAGGGTTTCAAATATAATTTACAAATTAACATAAATAAAGAATTTAAACATTAAATTTTTGTAAATGACATTTGTAAGTAATGAGATCATGCATTTAAACATATGTAGGCATTTTAACAAAAATTTTACAAATGTCACTATTTTAAACATAAATTAAACAAGTGTTTCAACATAAATTACAAGTGTCTTTTGTTTTTTTTTCAAAAATATAGATAAAAAAGTAAACGAGTTTGTATATTACTCTATATCCTTCTTTTCATTTTTCTTCTACTGGTAACTCAAAGAAAACCAGAAAATAAAACTTGTAGCATCTCAAACATTGAACAATCAAGTTCAACTCAGTTTAAAAGCAAAGTAAAGATTAAAACAAAGCCTGGAAACCAAAACTAAAGCCAGAGATCAAATAAAAAAATCAAAAAAACTCAAACAAGAATCAACCTGAAGCAACCAAAGCCAAGTATTCAAAGATCAGATTACATTCAATTCAAATATATCAAGTTCATAGTCATTGCAAGCAGCAGATCATCATCAAAACAATCAAAAACCAATGCCAGCTTTCAAATTCAAATTTGTATTTCAAGTTTTTCTCTGTTCTTTGGAATCAGGTGAGCAAACTACCCTTAGCAAATCTTAAATCTGTCTACATCTTGATTTCAAATGATTGAAACGTAGTGAAAATGTGTGTAGGTTGTGAAAAATGTGTTTGCATGTTTGTTTGGAGTATGCATGTCTATACATATGCATATACTTCTACGTTCTAGTTACAGGCTTCAAAAATAAGTTCAAATGAAATTTCTTCTTCCCTAATCTCCTATAGGATATAATTTATAAATAAAATATGTTTGTATAGCAAGATATAAGGTTTAAAAATATTTTCAAGGTAGAGTCTGAAGACAGTTTTAAAAAAAAGAATTACAGTGAAATTTAAACCACATCAAAATCTCGACTTGAATGATTTGTTATCAAAATTTATGATTTTTAAAAATAAAATCTATGATTTTTAAGCTTGAAAATAGAGAGAAATTACGAATAGAATGGAAAACACAGTTTTGGTGATTGCTGGCGATCGACAAAATGATGATAGCCATGATTTTTGCTGAAGGTAGGGGGAAGAGTGGGGATCGATGGAAAAATGGTAAAGGAATTTCTAGTTTGACGTGGTGGACGTTCATCGTCAAAATAAGGTTTAAACCTAATTTTAGTCGACATCGGAAAATGGGTTGCTATAGCGTCGTGGGTTGATTGCAGTCGTTCGGACCTAGGGGATTTGATGTGTGGCTCGGAGGCGAAGGACTAGGTGGAATGTCAGGAATTTTGATGGTTGGAGTTGGTATGGCGAGGATTTTTTGATGAACTGTGTTGTTTCCAGGTGAAGCTCGATGGCTCGTTTTTGATTCTCGGGTGATCTTGGTGGAGTTGGAGTGTTGGGATCATCGGTGAGGTCGACGACCACGTATTGATGGTTGCGGCGCCGGTCGGAGATGACCGGACTTGGTGTACATGTGCACGCATGCACTTAAGTGCCTGGGTGATGCTGTAGGAGGAGGATGAAGTTTAACTCGAAGTCGTGATCCAGGATTTTTGAATTTGGCTTGGGTGGTTTAAAGGGTTGGGCTCGAGTCATTTTAGATAATCAAGTTTTAAAAATTTAAAGTCAGAGAAAAAAAGGGGGGTTGCTTCGGGGTTTTACTCGGGGAAATTGGGATGCGACTGAGTTGGAACTCGAGGTTGTCTCGGGTCTGGAATTTAGTATAAAACAGTTTTAATTTTTGAAACCAAATCAAGTTATATTTAAACAATTTCTGTTAAAAACAAGTTCGTTTGTGAATAATAAATGTTTACCCAAGTTTTGAATTGGTTAAAAGATTTTTTTTTAAAAATAAAATTATTTTAAAATTAACCAAGTTTGAAAGTGTTTTAATATAAATATATATAACTTTTGTTTTTGAAAAGTTTATTTTAAATAAACTTAATAATGCAGTTAAGTGGTTAATTAAAAAAGATGAAAATGTTTTAATAAAGTTAATTTACTTAAAGGTTTAAGTTAATGGTATAATGATAATTTGTTTTCAAAGTTTATGGAGTAATCAACAAGGATTTTTTTTTTCTTTTAGTTAATTAAGATCTTAAGTTGTTAATGATTTATTAATTAATGAAAGTAATTAAGGACAATTACTTAAAAGGACAATTACTTAATGATGGTAATTAAAGAATAATTAATCAATTTCTTAATCAATGATTAAAGAGTAATTAATTACTTAAAATAATTACTTAATGAAAGTATTTAAGAAAAATTGATTAATAATAAAGGATAATTAACCAAGGTGATCTGTTAATTAGTGTGATTAAATAAAGGTTGATTATTTAATAAAAGTAATTTAAAGATAGTTACTTAATGAAAGTAATCAATGATAATTAATTGAGGATTAATTACTCAACGATAATTACTTAACATAAGTAATTAAAGGATAATTAAAGGTTAATTATTTTAATGATTAAATGTTAATTAATTGATTAATTGAAGGTTAATTAATGTATGATTAAAGGATAATTAATTTATGTGATTAATTAATTAAGGTAATTAATTTGAGGGTAGTCAATTAATTAAAGGTTAATTAATTAATGAAAGTAATTAAGGGATGATTTATTAATTAAGGGTAAATTAAATACTGCAATTAATTAAGGGTTAATTATTTAATGATTTAAGATTAATTAATTTATTAATTTAAAAGGTTTGTAATTAACTAATGTTAATTAACCAGGATTAGTAAATTATTCATAAGTAATTAATCTGATTTAAATTAATTAGGTGATTGATTGATCTTGCTTATGGATGTTTGGTTTGTATCGAGTACTTTGAACTGTGTAATATTCCTGATGTGTGATGTTTTGTGATATGATTAGGCTGTGAACTGTGATTTATTTATCTGTGTTGAATTTGCATATTTATCTGTGATTCTATGAATGTAAGTAAGCGTTACAAGATTATATCGCTTATCAATGATGTTGTGCTTCAATTGAAGATGTTTGTGACATTGTATTGTTGTGTGTAAAACCCCTGGACTACACCACACAAACACAAATATGGATTTCACGAGGAAATTGGTCGTCACTGGTATTTGAATAAAACATTATTTTATTCAAAATAATGAAATGGTTTTTAAAGAATTAATTTTGAATCTAAAATTATTTGGAAATGGAACTGGGTTGAATATGAAAAGCTTTTGAAAAGGAAGTTTTGAAATTGAAATTTAGTTTGAATTACATATGTCTTGTTTAAATTTGAAATTATTTTACGAAATATGTTTTGAAAGGAGTATACAAGTTATACAATATATATATATATATATATATGGATTTTAAACCATTTTTGAAGCGTATTAAAAGAACTATTTTGGGGTTTTAAATGGAACTTGCCGAGTATATGGCAGTTCGCTGATTTTCCAGTTTAAACTTTAAAAGGCTATAACTTGTGCATATTTGATCGACTTTTCCTAAAACGAAAAACTCTTTGTTTTCGAAAGATAATTGCTTTCATATAAAGGAAGAACTTCTAATTTTTGTTTAAAGGATTTTAAGTTTTGAAATGGAAGTAATTTTGAAAGTTATAAATGAATCTTTGTTAAAGATTGGTGAATTTTGTTTTCAAATCAAAGAAGACCTTAAAGGTATAAAAGATTTGAAATTGAAATTATTTTGAAAGTTATGAATGAATCTTTGTGAAAGATTGGTGGACCATGGTTTCGAATTGAAGTGGATTTTAAAAGGTGAATCTTTTGTTTAAAAGATTTAAGTGGAAATTTGTTTAAACCATTTAAAAAGAAAGGTTTTGGGGCTAAAAGTTGTGACTTAACTAAGATCCCGATATATGCATATGCTTTTTAAATTAAGCGCTCATTATTCGGTTTAGCCGAGAGAGGACTATATGTCATATAACCCGTTCCGAATAGTGATATGACATAAATGGATAACATTTGAAGACAGGCGGTGAAGACCAAGTTTTTTCGAGAACAAAAGGATTACCTGTCGAATGTCTCTGCACTGAGTCGCGCCGGTATAGAGATCTTCATATGTGTTGGGTAGTACGATCAGGATTGTAAATACCCAAATTGCAAGGGCTTCTTTGTGAAGTGCCTTTGGTTCCATTCGAACCCGTAATGGACTTGTATGGGTGTATGTCTGACACTACACTTTGAGATGTAATGTTGATTTCTATAAAATACATTTATTTTTGGTGGCAGATAATTTATTCTCTTAGCTTTACACCCTTCTCTGAGACGTACGAGCTCAGAGGTTATGTAGTTGATATTTACCAGTGATACATTCCCAATTTGGTAATGTGACATGCTAAGTGCTGCCGATCATTTGTTGATCAAAGCATGGATTTTGTGTAAAGCGTAGCTTTGTAGACGAGACCTCATCAGGACCTCACAACCCGGAAATGGTCGAAACTTGAATGATGCAGCAAGGTTATGAGGGTCGCCCCCTTTAGGGTATGTCCATTTCCTTCTAGAAAAAAGTAGTATCATGGTATGGATCCCAGATATTTAACCTATGTGGTTATTGTTATTTGTTGGTTGATCCCGGGATAAAGGTCGGTAACGACTGGAGGATGACATACTCGTGTCAGTAGTTACGCTAGTTATAGAGGTAACACGACCTTGTGTTGGCAGAGAGCTGGTTAAGTTCTCGAGGCATCCCTCCAGAGGCGTACCCATGTGGTGTAGGAAATTCCTTTGCCTGACCATTTGTTGGAAATCCAATCAAACAATGCTCAGCCTTTACAATTGCAGTTGTATAACCTAATAATAATTCTTTTGAAAACAAAGAGTTTACCTTTCAGAAAGTCGATCAAATATTATTATTTATTTTCAAAACTCATTGTTTTCGAAAGTATAATATCAAAAGGATTTTACGTATCAAGCATCTATCATAAGGAGAAATCTTCCCTAAGTGTGTGATTGCATTGTGTGTATGCCGGGAGGTCTTATGGTAGTTTCGTTTTCCAAAAAGCATAGTGGATTTCAATTTTAAATTCTTTTGTTGTTTTTTTATTTCATATAAAACTGTTTCCGTTTTCTCACACCAATCCCATAACTAACCTGGAGTTTATTGTTCCCTATTTAAACTCTGGATGCCCACAATTTTTCTACACGGGCAGCCTAAAGTCAGGTTTTTAGTAGAATCAGAAGCTAGTTCAATTGTGGATCTAGAAGTCTTTGGTTCGGAATCGCATTTGCTTCATCGTAGGATGATTGGAGTTAGAGCTGGTTTGGTTGGAGTTTTGGAGCTTTGGCATTGGGAATGAAATCTTTTGGATTCTCGCTTTCTCTCTTTTGGAAGTCAAAGTTGATGTTCAGCTTAATGTTAATCTTTCCACTATTGTATCGTTGATAATATTGATATTGATTTGTATCAGAATATTGTATCCATTATGTATCAATAAGTTATTCTTTCTATTTCCACTGTGTTGTTGTACTTAATGTGTTATAAGCACCGACGAATCAGACACAATGTTTGAATCTACGGCATTCAAATACGGGTGATGTATTTGGGTGCCGATTTTTCATAGGTCAAGTCAGGGTCATTATATTGTGTTTGCTGATTGCAGTTCGGACCAAAGCTTGGATTTCAATTTCTTGAGATGGAATTTTCCTTTGGCTAGGACTTGTGCCTTTTGGCCAAAGTTTTGGCAACGATCGGATGTCAGTCTCAAACTAATGATGGGCTTCCTTGCTGTGATGCTCTGATATTTTGGCCTCGGTTTGGTTTGGATGCTTAAAAGCCTTGATGGAAAGAGTAGCCGTTGTCACCTCTGCCTCTTCTGTCATGGCTGAAGCCTTGGTCTGCTCCTTGGCAAGATTGTCTGAAATCTTTTCAGCGCTTTTCTTGCAAGATCTGATATGAAAGGCTTTCAAGGTGGTAGCACACTCCCCATTTTCTCCAGCATGTTGGGAGCTCATCTTTGCATTTGATGCTGAATCATCTAAATTGTTTCATTGACATGCTTCTTATGACAACGCAACCCGGAACAGGCTTAAATTTCAACCCAGAAAAGGCCATTGAAACTTAAATCTATTCTATGGCAATCTGTTGGTAGTAAAAGGAAATAACATTACGGAGCTGGAATTTACAACAGATGAAACAAAATATGATAGTAAAGTGTACCCATTTATTTCAAAACTTTGAAAATGTAATAACACAAAATCCTATAAAAACCGTAAATGCCGCAGATTCAAACGCCGAATTTGGCACGCCGGAGCTTATAACACCATTAAGTATAATAGCACAGTGGAAGAAAATGAAATGAGTATCATATACAACATTGATACAATGACAGATACAACATCTGGTACAATATGATACAACATATGGTACAATAGATAACACTATCAGAGGTACAAGACATGGCGGAAAGAATATCTTCAATAGATTGCATCCCAAATCCAATGCTCCAATCCAAAGCTAGCTCGAACCAACATTACGTTTCACCTAGATAAGCTAGTGCCGTCCAGATCCAAAGACTGGACTAACTGTAGATAATCTACTAAACCTGACTATCTGAAAAACCCAACTCGAGACTGCCCGTGTGGAAAATTGTGGGCACCCAGAGTTTAGGAAAGGAACAATAAACTCCGAGTCAGTCGTGGGACTGGTATGAGTAACAAAAACATTTGGTCTTTTAAATAAACAACAAAAGAATTCAAAATAAATTCGCAATGCTTTTTGGAAGATGAAACTACCATAAGGCCTCCCGCCACACACACAATGCAAACGCAGAATTGGAGGAGATTTCTCCCTATGATAGTCAAACATGCTTAATACAAGGAAATTCTTTTCAATATTATCATTAGTGCATAGTGCAGAAAACATTTCGAACGTATAATATTAATCTTAGCCAGCATAGGTTCCATTATATTAGGCCCGCTATAGCTGCCATTTTAAATGGCAGGTTCCACAACTAAAACCGTACAGGACGCGTATTGTTTTGTTTGGATTTTCCAACAAATGGTCAGGCTAAGGAACTTTCTACTGTCCATGGGATCACCTCTGATGGGACATCCCGAGAACCTAACCGGATCTCTGCCAACACAAGGCCGGGTTACCTCTGTAAATAGGTAACTACTACTCGAGCATGCCACCCCCCGGTCCTTTGGGACCTTTATTTGAGGCGCCTCTAAACCACAAAGCAACAACCACATCGAAAATGAGATTGAAGCCCACCACATAGGTAAATATCTAGGTTCCATACCATGATACCACCCTTTACCAGAAGGGAATGACACACCCTAAAGGGCGCGACCCTCATAACCTTGCCGCATCTTTCCCATTTCGACCATTTTTCGGGGCGTGAGGTCCTAATGCAGCTCCGTCCACAAAGCTACGCTTCATACAGAAGCCATGATCTGATCACAAATGATCAACAAGTGATCATCAATACACAGCAGCACTTAGCATGCCACACTACCAGATTGGGAGTATATCACTGATAACCTTCAACTACATAACCTCTGAGCTCGTACGTCTCAGAGAAGGGTGTTAAGCTAAGAGAATAAATTCTCCGCCACCAACAGATATGTATTTGAAAGAAATCTGCTTTATATCTCAAAGTGTAGTGTCAGACATACAACCATACAAGTCTATCCCGGGTTCGAATAGAACCGAAGGCACTTCCGAAGAAGCCCTTGCAAATCCGGGTATTCACAATCCCGATCGGACTTCCCATCACTTAGGGAATCTCCATACCAACGCGACTCGGTGCAGAGACAATCGATAGGTTATCCTATCGTTCTCACAAATACTCGATCTTCAAATGCTATCCATATCGACGTATCATTATTCGGAATACACAAGGTCCTCTCTCGGCTAAACCGAATAATGAGCGCAATATTTAAAAAAAAACATATGGATATGGAATTTCAATTAAGTCACAACTTAATAGTTCAAAAATTTCTTTCAAATGGTTTAAACAAATTACCATTTCAAATCTTTAAAAAAAAGATTTGTTTCACAAAGTTCACACAGTTTCACAAAGATCCATTTACGGGTTTTCAAAACAATTTCCATTTCGATTGGGATTAACTCATTAAATCTTTAAATCAACGATTTAACTTATAGCTTTCAAACCATTTCCATAACTTAGAAATCATTTCATTTCAAATTAGAAACTCTTTTAACACAATTTGATGTTCGATTTCTTATGTGAAAGCTTTAATTATTTGGAAACAAACAGTTTTCGTTTTGGAAGAATCCAATTATATTTGCACGAGTTAAAGCCTTTGGATTTAAATTCGATTTCCAAAATCAATACATTTGAAATGGTTTAACCCATATATAACTTGTATAACGTCTTTAATTCCTAGTTCCAAATCATAGAATTCGTTTCCAAATTGTGAATTCAAATTTAAATCAAATTATTTAAATTTCAAAACTTTATCAAGTTATTCAAAAATAAATTTTATCCTTAAAATTCCTTTTCAAAAACTTTTCACATTTAACCCGATTCCATTTCCAAATCGTTTGAATTCAAATTGTCTATTTAAAAATCATTTCAAAAATCTGTGACTTAATCGATTTCCTCATGAAATCCATATTTGTGTGTGTATGGTGTGGTTTAGGGGTTTAACACAACAGTGCAACAACATTCGACCATCACAAATTCAAATACAACAATATAGCTGATAAACAGTATAATCTATAACGCTTATCTTTTATATACAGATCACGGATATATATATATATATATATATATATATATATATATATATCACAGATAATACATTATATTCATCCCAGATAATTAAATTACAGATCACAACACAAATCAAGATATACCACAAAGCATCACATATCAGAGATATCATACGATTCGGCATCCAATACAACTCAAACATCCATAATTAGGATTATTTTAATTACCTGATCGATTTAAATCAAATTAATTTCTATGAATAAATTTGCTAGTCATAGTAAATTAAGAATCAATTAATTTCACTCAATTAATTACACTGAGTAATTAATTCCTTAATTTTTTCCATTAAGTAATTATACTTGATTATTATTAAATTAATTAAACTGGATTAATTATTAAAAATTAATCACACATTAATTAATTATTTAATAATCTTTATTAATGACCTTCATTAACAATTTGTTAATTACTTCTCCTAAGTAATTGACTCAAGTTAAATATTACTAATTTTCAATTTAATTACCTTAACCTTAGTTAAAACCCTTAATTTCCTAATTAGATAAATTAATTAATGATCCATTTAATTACCTTACTCCATAATTAATTAACCTTTAATTACTTTCAAAATAATTAATTTAATCTTTGCTAATCCCATCTTTAAATAAAACAATTTATTTTTGAAAGAATAATTTAAACTTGTTTAAAACTTAGATTTATTTGAAAATTTAAATTTTTTTTATTTACCTACCCGAGTCAACCCAGAGTGTTTTCCTAAGTCAAAGCATCACTTGCTTCGAGTTCTTGCCCAAACTTACCCGAGGACTTGTAAATTTTAAAATTTTGTTTAAGTGTCAAAAATTGTGTAACATTCCCCTTTTTGAATCAAATTGAAATTGAAAATAAATTTAATTTTGGAATTTAATTATGATTTAAACTGGTGTTTTCCAAAAATTTAATAAAATTTGTTGTTTATTAATGGAAATGAATGTAAATATGATTTTTAAATAGAAATTTTAAATTGGAAATTCTAAAATAAATATGTTGAATAATAAATTGGATTCTAGAGATAAATTGAATTTAATATTTTTATTTTTAAGCTAATAAGAAATTGTTTCTAATTTTATTTAAACTATGCATTATAATTTGAAAATGAAGTTTTGAATATAATTTTAAATTTTTAAAAGGGTTAATTAAGAATAATTTTTTTTATTCATGAGAAGTTAAATTGTAAAACCAACTTTTGCTTTAAAAAGATTATATAAATGATTAATAAAGAGATGTAATTATTTAAATAAGAAATATAATATAAGTTATATTCAAAGTAGTATTTGAAATGTTTAAAATATAGTAAAGGTTTTGAATGTTGTCTAAAAATTAAATTTTATAATGTAAGAAGACATGTGTTGCTTTAATTATCATTGTATTTACAAGTGTTAAAATTTTATATAAACAGGTTTACAAAGCTATTCAAAAAGTTGTATAAAAAAATAAAAAAATGGGAAATGTGTATGTGAATAAATAAAGATAAAACAAGGGTTTAAAACAAATTTAGAAAAAATATACATATGTAAATTTAATTGAATAATGGGTTCAAACAAAATTTATAAATTAACTAAAATAAAGGGCTTAAACCTAAAATGTTGTATGTGAACAAGTATTTACAAATGTAATAAGAAGATTTACAAGTAGCAACATTTCTTTAAATTTAATTTTAGTAAATATGAGAATAAAAACAAAACTAGGTCTTTCAATTTCTTCATTCTTCAAAACCTGCAAAATAAATTCTGAAATAAAGAAAACCAAATCTAAAACCAGATCAGGTTCAAAAACAAAACAACAGTATTCAAAACCTGAAAGCAGATCAAAAGCAGGATGAACCAAAACAGAATTGAAAAGTTGCAAACTGGAAATTTGAAAACGAGAAGATCAAACTCAGGGAATCATCTCCAGATCAATATTAAAACTTGGAGGCTTATCAGCCAGAGATTAAAACTACAGAATTTAAAAACAAGATAAAATTTCAATTCTGAAGCAAAAGAAACTTCAAAATATAAAGCTATAAGATCAGATCAAACATGCAACTGCAAATTCAAGCAGCCTTCAATTTGAAAACAAAAGAAGAAAAATCAGGACAGAGGAAATGGGAATCTAGAAACCAGAAGCAAGATTTTTTTTTTTTAAATTTGTTCTTTGTCTTCTTCAATAACAGGTGAGAAAATCTTTATTTTTAGAGCCTTGAATCTATAATTAATTGCTTGTGATTGATTCTGGAAGTAAATAGATGTTTGAATATCCTTGCATATATGTGTATCTATATGGGTAAATTGATATATGCAAGTGTCCGTGTTTCTGAAGATATATATGTCTTCTCTGTTCAAACAACAGGCCCAAAATTCTTAGATAAACCCAGATCTTCTAAGTAAATCAATTTCAGAACTTGGATTCTGAAGAGAAAATGATTATAAGAGTATATGTCTAATTTTAAAAATAATTCCAAGAAAATTTCTTAAGTAATTAACTGGAAAAATTGAAAAATACAGTGAAACTTAAAATCTTGTCAAATTCAAGTATCACGGTTTCGAACTTTGTTTACATCACCTTACTTGATTTCGAAAAACATGAATTTTAATAGCAAAATCATAGCTTTTAGTTTGGTAAATTTTGGGGAATTTTGAGATGAACGAGACTTGCATTTGCGGCAATCTATGGCGACTGGCGAATCTGGGTTCATCGTGCTTGGAGCTGGAGATAAAGGGAAGGTAGGGGATCACCAGAAAAATAGCAACAGAATTTATTAAAGTTCGTGGTGGCAGAAATCGATCGAAGTAGGGTTTGAACTTGTTTTTTGTTTGGATCGGAATCGAGGAAATATCGTCGTCATCTACAGGTTGTAGCCGATCGATATGGGGGGAAAAGCTTCGTGGGTCCACAGTGAAGCTTGGTTTAAAATCACGTAGTCGCCGGTGATCTGCAACATCGAAACGAGGCGAAAATGGTCGAGGTGTTGAGTCCTTTTAGTGTGCTGAGTTGCTCATTTTCGTTTCGAAGGCAAGTTCATCAAGTCAGGTGGTTGAGAAGGTCAGCGAAGTTGATGATGACTTGCTAGCGGTAGTAAAGTCGATCGGAGTTCGTCGAATGGACTGTGCATGTGCACAAGGTATCAGCCGTACCTGGTATTGGTTGAAGGTCTGAGGAAGAAGAAAAGCTCGGTTCGATTGCGTGATGTTTGCGGGTTTGACTCGAAGCATGTATCGGGGAATCTATGTGTTAACTCGGAGTTTAACCCGAAGTAGGAAGTGGATGCAAAATGAAAGTACTTAGAAAATTTTTTAAAATTGAAATTTTGGGCACTCGGGTCAGTTTTTAGAAAAGCTCGAAGTAGAGCTCGGGTTCGTGATAAATTGACTCGAGTATTTTAGCAGGGGGTTCAATTGTTTTTTTTCCACAAGTTTTAAAGTTTAAATTTTAGCAATGTTTTTGCTCGTGAATTTCCAGATTTAGATCGAGTGAAAGTTTTGTATGGCTCGGGTTCTTATTTTTGAGTTTTCAAGTTTTTAAAAAGTTGAAGAGGAAAATTTGTTCCAGTTTTTAAATTTAAGGGAAACAAGGGTTTCCAAGTTTAAACTAAGCAGTTTTATAAGTTAAAGTATTTATTGAAGTTCCGAAGCGAAAGTATAAAATTTTCTTTCAAATGGAATTTAAATAATGTAAAGTGATTAATAAAGACAAATGGTTTAACCTTACGTTAATCTATGGGTTAATAAATGGATTTATTTCATCTTTAATTAAATAATTAATGTTTTGATTGATTAAAAGATCATTTATTAATCTTAAGGTAATTGATTTACGTAGCTAATTAAAGGGCAATCAATTAATGTTACTAATTAATCAAAATAATTAATTAAGGATAATTAATTAAAAGTTAATTTATTTAATAAATAAGTAATTAAGAGATAATTACCTAATAATTAAAGGATAATTAATTTAAGTAATTAATTAAAGGTAAATTGATTAATTAATGAAGGTGATTAAGATTTAATCAATTGTAATCAATGATAATTGATCACCGATTAAAAAAAATTAATGAAAGTAATTATGTGGTTAATTAATTTAAACAGCACAATTTATTCATCTTAATTTAAGATGTTTGATTTTTATTGAATGCTGTGTATGGATTGATATATTTGATTTGGGATGTGATGCTATGTAATGCTTTGTGCCAAGCTGTTATATTTGTGATGAATATATTGTTATATGAATATACAAAACCCTTTGACCCGTTAAACGACATTTGAAATTCGATGCGACAGAGAGTCAGATTCCAGTTGGTTATCCGAAACCCACATTGAATTGTAATGATGAATCTTTGTGATTTATGAATTTATTTTATCTATGATCTGTAAATGAAGATAAGCGTTATGAGTTATACCGCTTATTGATATTGTTATATCTATGATGATTGATGCTGTGCACTATTGTGTTAAACCCCTGGACTACACTATACACACACAAATATGGATTGCACATGGAAATCGTTAAGTCACAGATTTTAAAAATAGTTTTGAATTTGAATTTTTAGTCCAAATGATTTTGGGAATTAGATTGGGTTTAAAGTGAAAAACTATAGAAAAAGTATTTTATAAATGAAAGTTATTTTGAATAACTTAATTAAGATTTGAAATTTGAATGGTATGATTTAAATTGAAATTCAGTATCTGAAATTGAATTCTGTATTTGGTATTTATGACATAAAAAGGTTATACAAACTATAAAAGTGTTTTAAAACCATTTTAAAGGTATGGTTTTGAGAATTTAAATTTAACCCAAGTTTATATTTGAAAGGCCTTAACTCGTACAATTATAATCGAGTTTTTCGAAACGGAAACAAGTGATTTCAAATAATAATTATGATGAAAAGATTCCAAATTTGAAATCGAATGGTTTTGAAAGCTATAATTGAATCTTTGTGAAATATAGTTGAACCCTATTTTGAAATTGAAGAGGATTTTTAAATGGTGTATCTTTTATATATGAAAGATGGAAACGGGAATTGTTTTGAAAGCTACGAAAAGAGTCTTTGATTTAAGGGCCGGATGAGTTGATCCAACCTGAAATGGAATTGTTTTTGAAAGGTTATAAATTAATCTTTGTTAAAGATTTGTGAACCTTGTTTAAAATTTAAAGGGGTCTTTAGAGTGAATCTTTTGTTTAAAAGATTTAAATGTGGAAATTGTTTAAAACATTGAGGGTTTTTGAAATGAATCTTTTTAAAAAGAATTGTAAATTGTAATTTGTTTTAACCATTTGAAAGAAAAGTTTTGGATTTTAAGTTGTGACTTAACTGAAATCCCATTATCCATATGATTTTAAATATTGCGCTCATTATTCTGTTTAGCCGGGAGAGGACCTTGTGCCATATAACCCATTTCGAATAATGATATGACGATATGGATAGCATTTGAAGACCGGTGGTGAAGACTGGATATTTTTTCGAAAACGAAAGGTTAACCCATCGAATGTCTCTGCACTGACTGATCCCCGGTATAGAGATTTGATCACCCTTTGTGATGGGGAGTCTGGACGTGATTAGGGATTATCCGGATTTGTAAGGGCTTCTTCGAAAGTGCCTTCGGTTCTGTTCGAACCCGAAACAGACTTGTATGGATGTGTGTCTGACGTTACACTTTGAGATGTAAAATTAGTTTCTATCAAATACATTTCTTTTTGGTGGCGGAGATTTATTCTCTTAGCTTAACACCCTTCTCTGAGACGTACAAGCTCAGAGGTTATGTAGTTGATGGTTACTAGTGATAAATTCCCAATTTGGTAATGTGGCACATGAAGTGCTGCTGATCATTTGTTGATCAAAGCATGACTTTGTAAAAAGCTTAGTTTTGTGGACGAAACTTCGTTGAACTTCATAACCCGGAATGGTCGAAACAGGAAGAATGCGGCAAGGTTATTTGGGGGTAGCGCCCCATGAGGGTATGTTAATTTCCTTTTGGATAGAGGTGGTTTCATGGTATGGAGCCCAGATACTTAACCTATGTGGTTGCTGCAAATTTATTACTTTGAGGTTGTTGGTGAATCCCAGGATAAAGGTTGGTTACGACCGGGGGATGGCATACTCGTATCAGTAGTTACCTAGCAATTGAGGTAACCCGTCCTTTTGTTGGCGGATATCCGGTTAGGTTCTCGGGGCGTCCCTCTAGAGGCGTACCCATGTGGCAATGGGAAGTTCCTTGGCCTGACCATTTGTTGGAAATCCATCATCCAATACGCGCCTTGTACGGTTTTAGTTATAGAACCTGCCATCTAGGTGGCTACAGTAGGCATAATATAATGGTACCTATGCTGGCTAAGTTTAATATTATACTTTTGAAAGGTTTTCTGCACTATGCACTAACAATAATATAAAAGGGATTTTGCGTATCAAGCATATTTGACTATCATAAGGAGAAATCTCCTCCAAGTTTGCATTTGCATTGTGTGTGTGGCGGGAGGCCTTATGGTAGTTGCATTTTCCAAAAAAAAAGCATTGCGGATTTCAAATTTAAATTCTTTTGTTTGTTTTAATAGACCCAACTATTTTTGTTTGCTCATACCAGTCCCAAGACTGACCCGGAGTTTATTGTTCCTTTCCTAACTCTGGGTGCCCACAATTTTCCACACCGGGCAGTCTAGAGTTGGGTTTTTCAGATAATAGATATAGATATCGATCCGGTAGCTCTCAGATTTCTCTTTGGTATTCTTTGGAGATCTTGGATATTAGAGTCTGTGGATTCATGAACCAGTCCTGCTTGTCTTGGTGAAACTTGATGTTGGTTTGAGCTCGTGGTTTGGAGTTTTAGCTTTGGAGCATTGGATTGGAGCTATCTCTTGGCTATTCGTTTCCGCTATAGCATTGTTATCTTGTATCTCTGATATTGATTCATATTGTATCATTGTTGTATCATTCTGGATATTGTATCATTGATTGTATATAATATTCATTTCTTTTCTTCCGCTATCTTGTTATACTTAATTGTGTTATAAGCTCCGGCACGACTTGAATTTCAATGTTTGAAACTGCGGCATTTAAGTACAGTAGAGTACGGATGTCGATTTTCGAACGCTGTAATTTGGGCGTGACATTTTGGTATCAGAGCTGAAGGTTGGAACTTTAGCTCAGGAGTACAACACATTAAGTAACTCATTAGAAATAGGGCAAAATATACCCTAGAATGAGTATATCCCTAAGATATCTGTTCGAATGCCTTAGTAAATTCTCTTACTATCTACTGATAGTAAGTATGAGTGCAAGAAGAGGACGAGATAGTGGACAGGGGAATACGACTACAAATGGTCGATATCCTGCAATTGCGGAAACAACTTTCTCTATCAATCTCCTTTAATTCATCTTTTCAATTCTTGGATGATTCCTGACAGCTCCAGGAAGAAGCTTGATATATTTGCATGGGACACAAACTCCAGATGGGTCAGAATTGTTTGTTTGGATGAATTGTTTGCTTTGGTCGCTATGGTTGATAGGTATATTTTGGTTGTTTAAACTAAAGGTTTTAGGATTGCATCCATATCTCTATTTATTCTGTTGGGTTCTGGTATATTCTACGAATGGTTAGTTATCTTTTGAACTAATCAATATCCCTGTATATTCGTAGATCTGGTGACATGAGTATCTTGATTCGTTCTTGTATCCATTATTGATATTCTGATTTGGTAAGCCAAATGCAGAATAGATATTCAATTTTATTGAAAAAATATCTCTTTGTCTTTCATTTGTTCTTGATTTCCTTCAAATTTCGAGGACAAAATTAAGGGGGGAAATCTGTAACATTCCCATTTTTAAATCAAATTGAAATTGGAAATAAATTTAATTTTGGAATTAATTATGATTTAAACTGGTGTTTTCCAAAAATTTAATAAATTTTATTAATGTAAATGAATGTAAATATGATTTTTAAATAGAAATTTTAAATTGAAAATTGTAGAATAAATATTTTGAATAACAAATTGGGTTCTAGAGATAAATTGAATTTAATATTTTTATTTTTAAGCTAATAAGATATTGTTTCTAATTTTATTTAAACTATGCATTATAATTTGATAATGAAGTTTTGAATATAATTTTAAATTTTTAAAAGGGTTGATTAAGAATAAATTTTTTTTATTCATGAGAAGTTAAATTGTAAAACCATCTTTAGCTTTAAAAAGATTATATAAATGATTAATAAAGAGATGTAATTATTTAAATAAGAAATATAATATAAAGTTATATTCAAAATAGTATTTGAAATTTTTAAAATATAGTAAAGGTTTTGAATGTTGTTTAAAAATTAATTTTATAATGTAAGAAGACATGTGTTACTTTAATTATCATTGTATTTACAAGTGTTAAAATTTTATATAAACAGATTTACAAAGCTATTCAAAAAGTTGTATAAAAAAATAAAAAAGTGGGAAATGTGTATGTGAACAAATAAAGATAAAACAAGGGTTTAAAACAAATTTAGAAAAAATATACATATGTAAATTTAATTGAATAATGGATTTAAACAAAATTTGTAAATTAACTAAAATGAAGGGCTTAAACCTAAAATATTGTATGTGAACAAGTGTTTACAAATGTAATAAGAAGATTTACAAGTGGCAACATTTCTTTAAATTTAATTTTAGTAAATATGAGAATAAAAACAAAACCAGGTCTTTCAATTTCTTCATTCTTCAAAACCTGTAAAATAAATTCTGAAACAAAGAAAACCAAATCTAAAACCAGATCAGGTTCAAAAACAAAACAACAATATTCAAAACCTGAAAGCAGATCAAAAGCAGGATGAACCAAAATAGAATTGAAAAGTTGCAAACTGGAAATATGAAAATGAGAAGATCAAACTCAGGGAATCATCTCCAGATCAATATTCAAACCTGGAGGCTTATGAGCCAGAGATTAAAATTGCAGAATTTAAAAACAAGGTAAAATTTCAATTCTGAAGCAAAAGCAACTTCAAAATATAAAGCTATAAGATCAGATCAAACATGCAACTGCAAATTCGAGCAGCCTTCAATTTGAAAAGCAAAAGAAGAAAAATCAGGACAGAGGAAATGGGAATCTGGAAACCAGAAGCAAGAAAAAAAAATTCAAAATCTGTTCTCTGTCTTCTTCAATAACAGGTGAGCAAATCTTTATTTTTAGAGCCATGAATCTATAATTAATTGCTTGTGATTGATTCTGGAAGTAAATAGATGTTTGAATATCCTTGCATATATGTGTATCTCTATGGGTAAATTGATATATACAAGTATATGTGTTTCTGAAGATATATATGTCTTCTCTGTTCAAACAATAGGCCCAAAATTCTTAGATAAACCCAGATCTTCTAAATAAATCAATTTCAGAACTTGGATGCTGAAGAGAAAATGATTATAAGAGTATATGTCTAATTTTAAAAATAATTCCAAGAAAATTTCTTAAGTAATTAACTGGAAAAATTGAAAAATACAGCGAAACTTAAAATCTTGTCAAATTCAAGTATCTCGGTTTCGAATTTTGTTTGCATCACCTTACTTGATTTCCAAAAGATGAATTTTAATAGCAAAATCACAGTTTTTAGTTTGGTAAATTATGGGTAATTTTGAGATGAACGAGACTTGCATTTGCGGCAATCTATGGCGACTGGCGAATCTGGGTTCATCGTGCTTGGAGCTGGAGATAAAGGGAAGGCAGGGGATCACCAAAAAATAGCAACAGAATTTATTAAAGTTCGTGGTGGCGAAAATCAATCGAAGTAGGGTTTGAACTTTTTTTTTGTTTGGATCGGAATCGAGGAAATCTTGTCGTCGTCTGTAGGTTGTAGCCGATCGGTATGGGGGAAAAGCTTCGTAGGTCCACAGTGAAGCTTGGTTTAAGATCTCGTAGTCGCCGGTGATCTGTAACATCGAAACGAGGCGAAAATGGTCAAGGTGTTGAGTCCTTTTAGTGTGCTGAGTTTCTCATTTTCATTTCGATGGAAAGTTCATCAAGTCAGGTGGTTGAGAAGATCAGTGAAGTCGACGATGACTTGCTAGTGGTAGTAAAGTCGATCGGAGTTCGTCGAATGGACTGTGCATGTGCACGAGGTATCAGCCGTACCTGGTATTGGTTGAAGGCCTGAGGAAGAATAAGAACAGCTTGGTTCGATTTATTGATGTTTGTGGGTTTGACTCGAAGCATGTCTCGGGGAATCTATGTGTTAACTCGGAGTTTAACCCGAAGTAGGAAGTGGGTGCAAAACGAAAGTACTTAGAAAAATTTTTAAAATTGAAATTTTGGGCACTCGGGTCAGTTTTTAGAAAAGCTCGAAGTAGTGCTCAGGTTCGTGATAAATTGACTCGAGTATTTTAGCAGAGGAGTTCAAATGTTTTTTTTCCACAAGTTTTAAAGTTTAAATTTTAGTAATGTTTTTGCTCGTGAATTTCCAGATTTAGATCGAGTGAATGTTTTGTATGGCTCGACAAGTTTTTAAAAATTTGAAGAGGAAAATTTGTTCCAAATTTTTAAATTTAAGGGAAACAAGGGTTTCTTAGTTTAAACTAAGCAATTTTATAAGTTAAAGTATTTATTGAAGTTCCGAAGCAAAAGTATAAAATTTTCTTTCAAATGGAACTTAAATAATGTAAAGTGATTAATAAAGACAAATGGTTTAACCTTAAGTTAATCTACGGGTTAATAAATGGATTTATTTCATCTTTAATTAATTAAAGTTTTGATTGATTAAAAGATCATTTATCAATCTTAAGGTAATTGATTTATGTAGCTAATTAAAGGGCAATTAATTAATGTTATTAATTAATTAGGATAATTAATTAAGGATAATTAATTAAAAGTTAATTTATTTAATAAGTAATTAAGAGATAATTACCTAATAACTAAAGGATAATTAATTTAAGTAATTGATTAAAGGTAAATTAATTAATTAATGAAGGTGATTAAGATTTAATCAATTGTAATCGATGATAATTGATCATTGATTAAAGAAAATCAATGAAAGTAATTATATGGTTAATTAATTTAAACTACATAGTTTATTCATCTTAATTGAAGATGTTTGATTTTTATTGAACGCTGTGTATGGATTGGTATATTTGATTTGGGATGTGATGCTATGTAATGCTTTGTGCCAAGCTGTTATATCTGTGATGAATATATTGTTATATGAATATACAAAACCCTTTGACCCGTTAAACGACATTTGAAATTCGATGCGACGGGGAGTCGGATTCCAGTTGGTTATCCGAAACTCACATCGAATTGTAATGATGAATCTTTGTGATTTATGAATTTATTTTATCTATGATCTATAAATGAAGATAAGCATTATGAGTTATACCGCTTATTGATATTGTTATATCTGTGATGATTGATGCTGTGCACTATTGTGTTAAACCCCTGGACTATACTATACACACACAAATATGGATTGCACGTGGAAATCGGTTAAGGCACAGATTTTAAAATAGTTTTGAATTTGAATTTTTAATCCAAATGGTTTTGGGAAATAGATTGGGTTTAATGTGAAAATCTTTTGAAAAAGTGTTTTAAAAATGAAAGTTATTTTGAATAACTTAATTAAGATTTGAAATTTGAATAGTATGATTTAAATTGGAATTCAATATCTGAAATTGAATTCTATATCTGGTGTTCATGACGTAAAAAGGTTATACAAACTATAAATGTGTTTTAAAACCATTTTAAAGGTATGGTTTTGAGAATTTAAATTTAACCTAAGTTTATATTTGAAAGGCCTTAACTCGTACAATTGTAATCATATTTTCCGAAACGGAAACAAGTGGTCTCAAATAATAATTACGATGAAAAGATTCCAAATTTGAAATTGAATGGTTTTGAAAGCTATAATTGAATCTTTGTGAAAGATACTTGAACCCTATTTTGAAATTCAAGAGGATTTTTAAATGGTGTATCTTTTATATATGAAAGATGGAAACGGGAATTGTTTTGAAAGCTACGAAAAGAGTCCTTGATTTAAAGACCAGATGAGTTAATCCAACCTGAAATGGAATTGTTTTTGAAAGGTTATAAATAAATCTTTGTTAAAGATTTGTGTACCTTGTTTAAAATTTAAAGGGGTCTTTAGAGTGAATCTTTTGTTTAAAAGATTTAAATGTGGAAATTATTTAAAACATTGAGGGTTTTTAAAATGAATCTTTTTAAAAAGAATTGTAAATGGTAATTTGTTTTAACCATTTGAAAGAAAAGTTTTGGATTTTAAGTCGTGACTTAACTGAAACCCCATTATCCATATGATTTTAAATATTGCGCTCATTATTCGGTTTAGCCGGAAGAGGACCTTGCGTCATATAACCCATTTCGAATAATGATATGACGATATGGATAGCATTTGAAGACCGGTGGTGAAGACCAATATTATTTCGAAAACGAAAGGATAATCGTCGAATGTCTCTGCACCGACTGGTCCCCGGTATAGATATTTGATCACCCTTTGTGATGGGGAGTCTGGACGTGATTAGGGATTATCCGGATTTGCAAGGGCTTCTTCAGAAGTGCCTTCGGTTCTGTTCGAACCCGGAACAGACTTGTATGGATGTGTGTCTGACGTTACACTTTGAGATGTACAATTAGTTTCTATCAAATACATTTCTGTTTGGTGGCGGAGATTTATTCTCTTAGCTTAACACCCTTCTCTGATACGTACGAGCTCAGAGGTTATATAGTTGATGGTTACTAGTGATACATTTCCAATTTGGTAATGTGGCACACGAAGTGATGCCGATCATTTGTTGATCAAAACATGGATTTGTAAAAAGCGTAGCTTTGTGGACGAAACTTCATCCAACTTCACAATCTGGAATGGTCGAAACAGGAAGAATGCGACAAGGTTATTTGGGGGTAGCGCCCCCTGAGGGTATGTTCATTTCCTTCTGGATAGAGGTGGTATCATGGTATGGAGCCCAGATACTTAACCTATGTGGTTGCTGCAAATTTATTACTTTGAGGTTGTTGGTGAATCCTGGGATAAAGGTTGGTTACGACCGGGGGATGGCATACTCGTGTCAGTAGTTACCTAGTTATAGAGGTAACCCGACCTTGTGTTGGCAGAGATCCGGTTAGGTTCTTGGGGCGTCCCTCCAGAGGCGTACCCATGTGGCAATGGGAAGTTCCTTGGCCTAACCATTTGTTGGAAATCCAATCATCCAATATGCGCCTTGTACGGTTTTAGATATAGAACCTGCCATCTAACATGGTAGCTATAGTAGGCATAATATAATGGTACCTATGCTGGCTAAGATTAATATTATACTTTTGAAAGGTTTTCTGCACTATGCACTAATAATAATATAAAAGGGATTTCGCGTATCAAGCATATTTGATTATCATAAGGAGAAATATCCTCCAAGTCTGCATTTGCATTGTGTGTGTGGCGGGAGGCCTTATGGTAGTTGCATTTTCCAAAAAAAAAGCATTGCGGATTTCAAATTTAAATTCTTTTGTTTGTTTTAAAAGACCAAACTGTTATTGTTTGCTCATACCAGTCCCATGACTGACCCGGGGTTTATTGTTTCTTTCCTAAACTCTGGATGCCCACAATTTTCCATACGGGCAGTCTAGAGTTGGGTTTTTCAGATAATAGATATAGATATCGATCCGGTAGCTCTCCGCTCTTGGTATTCTTTGGAGATCTTGGATATTGGAGTCTGTGGATTCATGGACCAGCCTTGCTTGTCTTGGTGAAACTTGATGGTGGTTCGAGCTCGTGGTTTCGAGTTTTAGCTTTGGATCATTGGATTGGAGTTAGTATTCGTTTCTGCTGTAGCATTGTTATCTTGTATCTCTGATATTGATTCATATTGTGACATTGTTGTATCATTCTGGATATTGTATCATTGATTGTATATGATATTCATTTCTTTTCTTCCGCTGTGTTGTTATACTTAATTGTGTTATAAGCTCCGGCATGGCTTGAATTTCAACGTTTGAATCTGTGGCATTTAAGTACAGTGGAGTACGGATGTCGATTTTCGAACGCTAGAATTTGGGCATGACAAATTGACCCGGCATGAACCTAAAAACGCACGAGCCTGAATTCGAGCCATCATGCAAATTTATCGAGGATTACTTCGTGTCTAAGATTTTCTTCTTCAACCTCATGCCACTGATACACATCAGGGGTTCGTGCACCTGCACCGTGGCTCCAACCAACACCGGTCGACCACACCGGCCTCCTCACATCGGCGATCACCCATCCTTACAACCCCGACCATCAAAATTCACAAAATGACTCGAAATCGAAATCGAGTGATCGAGCCAAGCCTGGAACTAAAACTGGAACATCACTCAAACCTGGAAACAACCTTGCCCACACGTCTTCGACGATCGGAACATCAACCACTCTGGCTACGTCTTCGACTACCACTCCTCTACCAATCCCCAAAAGCATGATGCACTCGGTCGTCCAACAACGACGAACGAGACAAAAAACTCAGCCCCCTTAAAATTAGGTTTAGAAATTTCAAAACCCCACCACTGCCACCCCGTTCACCTGCCGACCACCCTACTATCTTTCTCCGACACCCCGTAGGCTCCGCCACCTCCTCGAGAAACTCTGTCCTCCCTAGTGCCTCCAACCACCGGAATTCGCCCAACAACCATTCCCCGTTCAACGTCGAACCGCTCTTAAGCCACGCAACTAAAAATCACCGTAAAAATCTCAGAAATCATATTTTTAAGTAAAAATTCCATTTACATATTTGAAATCATATTTTAAAAATTTTGAGTTTCGACTTATTGAAAGTTGTCTTCCTTTTTCTTGATTCACAGAGAAAGTTAGAAGTTGTTTTAACTCACATATATTTTTACAACTTAATACGTACTGTAACAAACAAATTTTTTTGTTTATAATTTAAGATTCAATGGTTATTAAATCAAAGAACATGAATATAGTTTGCAAATCTGGAAAAAAATAGGTAACTCATTTTTATACAGGTATGCATATATTACATATTCATATATATATATATATATATATATATATATTCACAGCAACAAGTTCAACACACATATCTTCTAGATATAAACCTGCTACTAATTCAAATATTTCAGTTTAAGATTGAATGTCACTCACCTTCAACATTTTAGTTCCAGGTTGATGAGTTTGTAAGAAACAAAATGTTAAATTTCCTTTTCTTCCAGGCTGTTGAGTTATGATGAATGAATTGAAATAGATACATACATACATACATACATATACATACATATATATATATATACACACACACATATATATACATATAGAAAGACTTGTATAAGGTAATAAAATTAGTACAATATTGTTCAGAGATTTTTTTCTTTTTATTGACTGAAATGTTGTTTTAGCAGCTGATGTTGTTATTATCGGCTGAAATGATGTAAATTGTGTGCTAAAGATATTTGCATTTATTTAAGCTTTGTCTTGATTTGCAAGCTAATAGATATTTATATGTTTACTTCTTTCATTCCATACTTGTTTCTTCTTTTGCAAGCCTTTCATATGTATTTTTTCTTGTTTCATATTTTGAATGTATCTATTTCTTTTCTTTGTTTGAATGTATATGTGACTGTCTTTTTATGCAAGCTTACATACTTGAATATATTTTCTTTGCTTTGTCATATTACTTTATAATACGAATGAATTTTATTTTTAACACGTTGTTATAATTTTAGCTAATATATTTACTTTATATTTTGTAATTTGTCTTATACATATATTTATATTTATAACTTAAGTATTTATTTTATCCTACATCCAAATTTGTCTTGTATTTTTCTATGTATTTATTTCAATAGTTTATACTTTATATTTATTTTTGGTGAATTTTGTAAGTATATTTTGTTTGTGTTTTATCTTACTTGTATATTTACTTCAATTTTGACTTAAACATTTATTTTTATAGTTTATATAATTCTAGAATTATTCAATATGTTCATTTTACATAGCCATATAATTTATTTAAGATATTTATTGTCTATTCTTATTTCTTTTAAAGATTAACTATCAATTTTTATTTTAATTCCTTTTAAAGTTTAATTATCTAACATCAAAGCTAATAATATCAAAATTCCAAATACAAATTCATGTTCTAAGATATTTAAATTTAAATCCAAATTCAAATTCTATCTTTATATACATATTTATCTCAAATATCCAAATTAATCTCAATTAATTCATAATTTAGCAACTATTTTATATCAATTACCAATTATTCACAAATGTTTATTCAAAAGTTAAATTAATTAACAATTAAAATTTAATTAAAATTCGAGATCATTACAAGTTCCCCCCTTAAGAAATTTCGTCCTCGAAATTTGCCAATTTAGTTTTATAAATTATCCACACACGCAGAATAGACCAATAACAAATCAACTATACCGGTAAACACATAGATTCTTACTGGTAATTCAAAATACACCTTACATTAAGTATCACCAAGAACATTCATACAGATGTTATAATCATTCATCCAACCATACATATACATACATTACCTTATCAACATCTAGCATTCACGACGTCCCTGAGTCAATACAGATACACAAAGCATACACTATCCAAAAGGAAACAACCTAACTAACTACAGATCCTCACTATCAGAGTTCTCTCTTTTAGGCCCTGACAATTCCCTGACCTTTGCCTCACTGTCTGATTCCGAAACTTCCACTGGATCAGGTACTACAGGGATAAAACCTACACCATCTGGCTCCTCAATGGCGTTATCTAAATCCCAAATAACCGCGTCATCATTTTCTGACTCTACATATTCCTCATCTTCAAACTCTTCTTCGTCCTCAAACTCTTCCTCGACCTCAAACTCCTCTTCATCGTCGAATGCCTCCCCAGGTTCTTCTTCAGCTTCCTCCTTGGGCTCCTCAACTGCTTCTCCCTTGGGTTCCTCTTCCTGAGGTTGTGGCTGCACAATAGGCTCCACTGGCACTTCCTCATATATTAACGGCTTACCCAGATCCTCCTGAATCCTCCTCGCCAGACCATAATTCCCAACTCTTCTGGCCTTTGAGAGTGCTCCGCCCCGGCTGATACTACGGGTTCTCTACAATCAAAACCAAAATCCAAAGATAAGATCCTAAGGTTCTAGAATTTTATAGGCCGAGGAGTACATCAAGGTTTACATTTCAAAATTTATTCTTCCTTTTAAATTCCGATTATCCTAGATTTTTATAAAATCATTCTTTCAAGTTAATTTAAATATACATATTTAAAAAGTGATTATCGGATGAAGAAAATACACATATATATAGTAAGTTTTTTTTACACAACCCACTCGTTTCTTCACTCTATAATTCATAATTCATATCTATTATTACATTCAAACTCATTCTAGAGTTCTGCTGAATCTATCTTTAATGAGTAATCCCTACCAGAGCCAAGGTTGTCGCTTAACCAAATCAAAATGTCAATAATAGATACAAGAACGGATCTATTAAATTTTTCACAAACTCGGGTTATCTAGATCTACGAAATATGCAATGGCATTAGTTAGTCCGAAGGGATAACTAACCATTCGTAGAATATATCCGGACCTAAAGAATAGAAAGATATATATATACAATTTCAAAACTTTTAGTGTAGAAACTAAAGTATACCTATCAACCATAACAATCAAAGCAACCAATTCATCCGAACAAACAATTCTGATCCATTTGGAGTTTATGTCCCATGCAAAAATATCGTATTTCCTTCCAGGATCTACCAAGGACCATCGAAGAATTGAAAAGAGATGCTGAACAAAAGAGACTGATAGAGAAAAGATTGTTTTCTTGTTGTTACAGGGTATTGACCATTTATAGTTGTATTCCCCCGTCCCCTATCTCGTCCTCTTCTTGCATTCATATTTACTATCAGTGGATAGTAAGAGAATTTACTGAGGCATACGGATGGATATCTTAGGGATTACTCATTCTAGGGTTTACTTCATCCTATCTCTAATGAGCTACCTAATGTGTTATACTCCTGAGCTAAAGTTCAACCTTAGCTCTGATACCAAATGTAATAACACAAAATCCCATAAAAATCGTAAAATAATATCTATTACAACAATTGTCTAAATCCATGGGTACACATAAAACCAAATAATAACAAATGTCGTGACTAGTTAGGCTTCTCCATCTCTAAGCATCGTCGCCGCCTTACTCCATCCTTAATCTGGGTTTAATGAGGAGGGAGTCAAAACAACAACTGTCTGGTGAATAAAAAACGTTGCACCTTACCTTTTTGGTACTTGGGCAATATATTTCGAAATAAGAATATGTCTACGAACATAAAACCATTAAAGTCATTTAATACTTCTTTATAAGGAAAGGAGGTGGGTCCAAACACTTAATACCTTCCATTCCAGAAGTAGGTTTCTAGAATCCCATATCCTAATCATATGTCATACATGGCTAATGATTTGAGAGATGGTACCCAAGCCACTTAATACTTCCCAATGGAAAATAGGCAGACTCTGGTCATTTAAGACCATAAGTGAGCCAGACACCATAATTCAAGACTTATTTTCAGAAGCATGCTCCTCAACAGTACTATCTAGCGGACATCATGCGGAATCTCAAAGGCCACTTAATACTACCATTTGGAAAATGGGCAGACTCTAGTTATTTAAGACCTTAATTAAGGCAGACCTCATCATTTAAGGCCTATTTCTAGAAGCGGACCCCTATAGAGACACCACTTGATGTGTCCCCTTGGCAATTTGATACTTCATCTAGGCAAAAGCGGTGGGTCCAACCACTTAATACCTCAAAATCTAAAGCAGGCACTTCTTCATATGGCCCATACTGATAATGATGTTTCACATTAGTCCACTATTCGTAGGAAATGGTAGGCAGATTAGCCGGGTAGACTTTGCTTACAAAATTTGAAACCAACCTTGTGTCATAACAAATATTTATTATAAGAATATCTCACATCAATAAAAGTGCACACAACTACTAATATCCTCAAAGTGAAAGGCAGACTTTCGTCATGTAACTCTGTTAAGCTCGCATCCTACGACCTAGCCACAAATCAATTACCCCTTCATATATACCATTTCATGAATAAGGCCTTATAAGGAGTCTTCCTTATTACGCCTTAGAATAATAATTAGGCTATATAAGAGTTTTCTCTTATTTTCGCCTCAAAATCAGTTACCTCCTTAATAAGAGAAATAAATGTAAATAATTGCCTATACGTCATATACGTAATAATTATACATTAATTATGTAAATAGAGATAAACAATATTGCACCTAATAAGTTCTAAATGCACGGATTTTACGCTTTAGCTAGCATTACATGTCAATTCCTTAACCAATTATTAATACAAGTCCTTTTCTTTAAATTCCAAAGATTTCACGGGATTCTAAATCCAAAATAGGAAATAAATATTCATAACCAAATTGCAATAACAGACTTGTAAATAAAGTGGAAACTCTATTTACTACACCAATTAAAAGAAATATCTTAAACAATAAGAATTGCAATCCAAACTCCATATTCTATTCAACTCTTCTTTTACAAATAAATTAATAAGAATAAGTGGTGTAAATTACAAATAGACTTCATAATCTAAATCCATTATTTTATTGAAAGATCATAATTTGACCCAAAGAAGGAGAAGTGGCATAAATTATGAAATTATTAAATATTGCATAAACGAGACAAATCCCATCAAATTAATGTAAATGATTGAGAATCTCACCATAGAATCGAAATATCAAATTAAAAAGGAATTTGGGGGATTTTATCCATCATATGTTTGGAATCCCAAAATCTTTAAGGCATGTTCAAATCCAAAAAGAAATACACTAAAAAATTGCCGAAAAGAAATACTAAGGTTTCCACTCATAGATTAGCCTTAGCTTTACTCAAATGGATTTGTAACCTTCCGATCTCTTCCATAATCTTTTTTTTAATACACACACACACAATAGGGAAGAGGTACATATATTCATTAGATTCGGAATAATTGGAGAAGAATAGGATAAGAACAAATTGGAGGAAGAAGAAACAAATAGGAAATAAGTTGAATTCTTACCTGCATTTTCTACGGAATTTCTGAATCTTATTAGAGAGAGATAACAATGGCAAAATTTCATCGTATTAGCTAAAATAATATGAATAAAAATGGAGAGGATAGGGTTCTATTTATAGGAGTCGAAACGCATCAGAACCGTAGGATGAGAGTAGGCATGAAATGGGCAAATCTGGAGCGCACAACCAAATAAACATGGCTTCAAACTCTAACTACCTCTGGCAACACCTATTGCCAAGCGGTCAATTGCCTTTGGGTGATTGGTCGATCGCTTGATCTATAGGTCGATTGCTCCTCTATTTGGGGGAACAATTATTTATTTCCATTGCTTGATTATTTTATTCCCCAATTAACTTTTTAATGTTAGACGTTAATTAAACATTTACTTAGCCTCCAAGCTAATTTTTAAAATTTAAACCCTATATTTGATTTCTCATTTGAATTTGAATTCAAACTAATTTAAATATGAGAACTTCAAATGCTCATAACTTCTTGCTTAAGCTCCATTTTCAACATATTATATATGAAAATAGATCAGGAGTTCGCACGAATGCAACGGAATAACTTTTATGGTCAAATTACAAATTTTATAAAATTCTATATCAAACCCTTATCATATTTAATTCAATTTACTTTATTTATTTATTATTCTTTTTATGGGGCGTTACATTCTCCCCCTTTTAAAAAGGATTTCATCCCGTTCCCATTGCACGGACTACTCGACGGTGGACTTAGTTTAAAATCTTCCAAGGAGCGAATAACATAACTTACAATAAAATCCAGGTTATACAACCAAATTCTCGACACAACCACCAACTCAACCAATATTGAAATGTGGTTATGTACTGCAGACATGCTAAAATGAGCTCAATCCTAGTGCGAGTGTGTAATCGTGTCATGTAAGTATGTATGCAAATATCCTAAATATGCATAAAAGTTTCTACATTAGTGTAAAATGATTGTGAAAAAGTGTAACAACCATCTTCAACCATCCAATTTAGCAACCGCGATACAACCAAAATCTTAATTTTGGAGAGAAAAATTACCGGTGATAAGTTCTGGATGAGTGTTTTTCATCTTCTCCTTGGTCTTACATATGCTTCCTTGGATTATCCTCCCGTTGTACTCAAACCAATGTGGAGTCTCCTAGTATCGTGCTCTACAATGCGGGCTGTGGCACAAGGCACTATCGGCCCCATCTCAAAATCCCCCAACTGATCAGGGCTCTATTCTGCTAGTGGTGTCATGAAGATATTTCCTAAGTTGAGAAACATGGAAAACATTGCAGACTCCTGCCAATTTGTCAAGAAGCTCCACACGATATGCCAATTTTTTTATTCTTTCTAGAATCTAGAATTCTGAATAGCTCAACAAATGGAGGTGTAAATTTTCCAGACTTCCAAACCTAACAAATTTTCTAGAAGGGGAGATTTTAACAAATATCATATCTCCAACCTTCATCCTTTGCCTGATCTACTCTACCTTTTCTATGGTATCACGGATTAAATCGGGTTCGAGTAATACTTTTCCTAGTTGTTTCCTACCAACAACTAAGCAATTTGCGTGGCTGCCCATACGGTGCGTTAAAAAGGACCATGTCCAATCGTCATTTAATAGCTATTATTATGTGCAAACTTAAACAAAGTTAGATGCTGCTCCCAAATGTCCTCCGAAATCCAAGATACGAGCTCTCAACAAGTCCTCTAAAATCCTATTCACCCTCTATGTTTGTTCGTCAGTCTGTGGGTGATATGCCGTGCTAAGGTTCAAAGAAGTTGCTAAAGCCGTTTGCAGCCTCCTCTAAAACTCGCTTGTGAACAAGGGGTTCTATCACTGTCTATGCTTCCACGTAGACAAACTACCTCCTTAATATAAATCTGGACAAGAGAGGTGCTAGTCCTATATCTCCTAACTGGAACAAAGTGAGCACTCTTGGTGAGTCTATCTACAATAAACGAAATAGCCTCATTTCCCTTTTGACTCTTAGGCAATCCTTCCATTAATTCCATCGAGATATGTTCCCACTTCCAAGTCAGAATTTTCAAAGGTAATAAAAATCCACCAGGCTTCCCTTGCTTAACTTCTATCTTAGGACATGTCAAACATCTTGCAACAAACTCAGCTACGTTTCTCTTCATTCCATTCCAAAAGAAAATTCTCTTCATGTCCTTTTACATCTTATCTCCTCTGGGATGAACGGTCATCCTCGAGTGGTGACACTCCATAATCACATCTCTCATTAAATCATCAACCATTGGGACATAAAGACATCCATCTCTTCTCAAACATTCCTTCTCATTAGCTAAATACCTCCTAGCATGGGAAAAATGCTCTCCTTTTCTAAGTTTTTCTATAATCTATACTAACTTCTCATCTTTCACTTACTTACGCCCTACACGATCTATCAAGCCTAGTATAATCTCCATAACTACTAGAAATCCTTAGATGGGTTCTGTTGATGGTTGGAGGTTAAAATTCGAGAGAATCTCCACTGCCTCCATTCGTATATAACATCTAATGTGGCATGTCTCCGACTAAGTGCATCGGCGACTAGGTTCCCTTTTCCAGGGGTATATTGAATACTAAAGCCAGAGGATGCTATGTACGCCATCTATCTCTGCTGCCTAAGATTCAATTCTTTTTGGAAAAATAAGTATTTGAGTTATTTATGATTAGTGAATTACTCATATCTTATCCCCAAGAGATAATGCCTCCACATATTTAAAGAAAAAACAACGACTTCCAATTCTAAATCATGCACTGGATACCTCTTCGCACGGTCTTTATTGTCTAATATCATAGGCAACTACCTTCCCTTATTGCATAAGAACCGCCCCTAATCCTATACCATATGCATCTATGAAACCATGAACGGCTTGGTTCCATCTGGAATAGTGTGCACAACTGCACTAGTCAATGACTCCTAAAGTTTCTCAAATGCCTTGGTGCATCTATCATCCTAAACAAAAACTAGATTCTTCTTAGTCAATCGGGTTAAAGGGGATACTATATGTGCAAAGCTCTTGATGAACTTCCTATAATAGCCTACCAACCCTAGAAAACTTCTAACCTTTGATGCATTACTAGGAGTGCCTTCCATCCTTGGACAGCTTCAACTTTAACAAGGTCCACCACCAATCTTTGTTCCGAAACTATATGCCCAAGGAACCTAACTTCATTTTTCCAAAAGTGGAATTTAGAAAACTTGTCTTTGAGTTTCTTCTCAAGGTCTCTAATACCTTCCAAAGGTGGTCCTCATTCTCCTTCTTGCTTTGCATAAAACCAAGATATCATCAACAAACACCATGATAAGTCTATTAAGTTGCCCTCTAAATATTCTACTCATTAAATCCATAAAGTATGTTGGGGGCATTCTTCAGTCCAAAAGGCATTATTTCCTACTCATAAAGCCTATATGGAGTATGGAATGTGGTCTTCGGCTTGCTTTCCTCTATAGTCCTCAGCTAATGGAATCCCGTTGCTAAGTCTAATTGGAAAAGACTTTAGCCCCTACAATTTGGTCGAACATGTCATTTATTCTAGGTAAAGGGTACCTATTCTTCCTTGTCAACTTGTTGAATTCCTTATAATCGACGCAAATGTTAGTCCTTGAGATGATTGTTTTGATGACAACAACCTTAGAACTTGTTATAAAATATAAATACTAACATTATAGTTTAGACATATATGTATATGCATGATTTAACCATGTAGGTACCAAGAATGAAGACTGTACAGTATAAAGATTCAAGATTGAAGACTCATGAGTATCAAGATATCAAGAGTTCAAGATTTCAAAGTATAAGATAAGTATTAAGTCTAGAATTATGTTAAAACTTCTTGAAAGCACTTAACATATTTATTCAAAATTTATTCATGGAATAGAATCCACTTGGAGCCTGTTAAAGGGATGGAACCCTAGTGCAATGGAACCCACGACAATATCTAGTGGAACATGTAGAGGTCCTATTTTGATATCCACTAATTTATGAAAATGCATTCAAAATTATATCTCTTATTTTAAATGTTTTTAAAACCTTCTTTTCAAAAAGACATCTCTCTTATTTGAAATATTTTAGCCTCAAAATTATCTTTATCATATTTAATATTTTGATTTCAAAATTGTCCTTGTTTTAAAACTATCTCTTGTTTTAAATATTTAGCTTTTAAATATTTATATACTCAAATTTTAAATCACTTTATAGATTAAGATTGTATATATTAAAATTTACTTTTATATGTTTAAACTATATTCAAATATATTTAAAAAGTTTAGAATTTTTTTTTAACAAATTATAGAAACCAATTTTAATAAGAAAATCAAAATCACCATTTTTGCATAGAGCATGTCGACATACTCCTACCCTCCATGTCGACATAGTGCCCCTTAAAATTCAAAATTCAAATTTTCAAAAGAAGTGTCTATTCGTCGTATCCTTTCATGAATAGATATGGCTGTTGATCTTCGATAAATACCAGTAGTTCTAAACGAATTTTTAATCAGATTTCACTTGTTTTCTCTCCTTTTCATCTTCCACATTTATTCTAAATAATCTAAAACTATACTCTACCGGAATACCAAGTGAACCAAACTTGATTATCTCTTATTTGATTCTCTGCCACTCTCTCCATAAGATCTCAGAGCTATTCAGAGTTATAGGATCATTTGTAAATCAGACAGTTGAGTAAAAGATGCGGTTGAGCCTTGAAATAATTTGGGTGTGATTGTGGCCTCGGAAATAAATTAGGTGATCTTGTGGCCTGGTTAAGTCAAGAGAGTTTGCCTTAGACTCGAATACAGAAGGGTGTACCTCGTAGCCTTAAAACCGAGGGTGTAATCTGGGAGATTATTTTGAAAAGAAATTCGTACAATTGTGCGAGACTGGATGTAGGGTAACTCCGAACCAGTATAAAATCCTGGTATGTTCTTTCGTTTACTACTTTTATTTAGTATTTGCATCTGTGTCTTATTTTGTGATTATATCTGTGTTTGTGAATTTCATTTGTTGGTAATTAAATTACACAAGTTTCAAAAAGAGTTAGAAAATCCATAAAACACTATTCACCCCCTCTAGTGTTATTCCAGCCTTAAGATCCGTAATCCGCATTTCTAACAGAAAAGTCTCAAAAAACCATCTGCCTTAGTAGCAAAAACAATAAGGGCTCCCCACCTAGAAGTACTCATACGGATGAACCCTTTCTTCAATTTCTTTGAGATTTGCATATCTAATTCCCTTCTTTCTTTAGGGGCCCTATGTCTCATAGGTATAGCGATGGGCCTTACGGCCTTCTCCAAATCGATTTGCAACTCAATCACCCTATAAAGAAGGAGACCCAGGACCTCCTCAAGGACATCAATAAATTCACAAACTACAGATACATATGATGGTTCTCGAAAAACAAATAGATTTAGTGAGCATAAATGGCTTGACTCAACCAAAGCTTTGGGTGTATAAAGAACTTCTAGGTCACGACCTCCATAACTCCTTATTCGTACTACCCTCTTATCACAGTCAAGAATGGCTCCATAATATCATAACCAATCCATACCCAAGATATGCCCATACCCCTCAAAATTTAGAATGTACGCAGTACATATGAAACCAACATCACATATGTCTAACACAAGGTCTTTGCAAACAAGAGAAAGATGGGCCAAATCCTAATAGGATTAGAAACCTCAAGTGGGCTATTGACTATCTGGGTTTGAAGGTTTAAGGAATTTACTACATCCCTAGTCATAAATGTAACGACCCGGAATTTTGGTCGTTAGATTTTGAACATTCAATTCATTTTAAATGTTGAATGTAAAATATAATTGGATTTTGAATAAAAAGATTTTGGTTAAATTAATAAAATAAGTTATAATTTCAAATATGGCAATTAAATTGAATTTGAATAATAATAATTAACTATTTGAAGTTGAAATAATTTGTGAATCTGGAGGCAAATGGAACAGAAATGGTTTCTAAAATTTATTTTAAGTTTATTTGGGTTTGAATTATAATATTGGACTGTTGGATGGAATTAAAAGTCGATAGGTTGAATTTGGAATTTTATATTAGTTTAACAATGAAATTTAATAATATAATAATGCAAATAATCAGATTTTGGTTTGAAATGAATTAGAAAGATTTATGATGTGAATATAAATTCTGTATGATTTATAATAAAGTTTTAGAAGTGAAATTTTATACCATTTCGACGATTTTGAAAATTGCTCATATTAATCGACGAGTTAAAATAGCCTTCCAGGGCACAATCTCGGAATTCATCGAAACTAGTTCCATCGGATCCGTAATAGTTAGTTATTATCAGATTTCAATTTTCGTAGCAATCGGAGTTGTCGTTTGACCCTGGCAGCCCAGAACGGATAGAAACTATTTTAATCGATTTAATTTAAAATTGATCGTTTATTCCCGTAACTCGCACATATGTTCGAATTAGCCTCCAAAACACGTTCCGTTATTTTCGAAACGCGGGTAAAACCTTATAATCGCCTGTCGGCAGGCGTTATTTGGAGATCGTTCGAAAAAGTTGTTTAAAAGTGAATTTAATATTAAAATATTATTATATATGCTTATAAATATATACATGAAGCCGAAACCCTAGTCTGATATCTTCGGCCACCTCAAAATTTTCAATCGCTGAGAAAATCTTGTCTTCTTCCTTCTTTTTCTTGAAATCTACTCTTTTATTTCACAATACTCCAACTAGAGAATTGAAGAGCGTATGAAGATCTATCATATCAACGGTTGAGATCGTATATAGGGGATCATGGTGGCCAGAATCGAGGTCGATAGGGGTCCCGTTCGAGCGCATTTTTCGATGCAATAGGAGGACCGAGCTTCGTTTTTTTGGCCTGTGGGTAGGTGCTGCTATGGACTTCGACATAGGCTGGGTTGATCGACCTCTAGGTGATCGTAGGAGGCGGCGGTGGTTCGATATTGATGCGTATTGGGTTTCGTTCGAGCCTGTAGTTGACGCGAAGAAGAAGAGAGGGTTGCGGCCCCATTTTGTTCGGTAAAAAGAAGGAATTTAGCTTAAATTTTATTTAAAATCTTTAAAACTGAATAACTATTGCATACATTGTCAGATTTCGACGAAATGAGAAGCGCCGGAATCGTAGCGACGCGATCTACGCTGCATTGCGAATTTGAAGACGATCGGACTAGCGAAATTTTGGTTTAAATCGATCGCGGCCGATTTACTTCAAAATTTAAATGCTCAACAAATTCAAAGTGAGTTAATCTCACTCACATCTGGATGCCATTGAATTTAATTAGTTTACATTTAAATAATTGAGTGATTGGTTCAATATGAATATTGATATTAGTCTGGATTGATATATTTTTTGTTGTGCTAACATCTTTGGATGCAGGGAAATAAGTTGGAGGGATCCAACAGGATTCCTCACAATATAGAAACTATTTTCATAATTGATGATGTATTTTATTTATATACTGTGATAAATTAATTTGAAAATTCAATTGTGCTGTGTAATGATTGGATGAATATAATCTGAAATTTTAAATATAAATAAATAAAGTGGTAGTAAAAAGGAAACGAAAAGAAATTTTAAGTAATGAATTTAAGGGAATTAAATTCGAGGTATTGGGTTGAAATTTGTAAATGGTTTTGAAAACTGAGATTGCAATGGAAATGAGAAACAGAAATTTATAAATTGGGTTAATAAATAAAGCAGTATATTTATCGGTGGATAAATTTTGAAAAATAGATTTCCGATGGAAAATTCTGTAAGGTAAAATTGTTTTAAAGGTAAAGATGAGATTTTCTTTAAAGGATGGAAAGTGCATTTTTTCCTAGAAATTTAGTATGTTTTAAAGAAAAGCTTTCAAAATATAAATGGGTAGCTTAAAATGTAGTTTAGAATATTTTAGAAAGAAAATATTATTTTAATTGTTTAAAGTGTAAGTAAACATTTATTTAAGTAATTATGATACTTAATTATTTTTAAAAATAAAGCAATGTTAAGTTTTCAAAAGGAAATTATAATATAAATATTTGATTTAATAACTTTATTTCAAAAGTTAAATTTGGCTTAAATTACTTAGAAAACCTCTATATATTTCCTTAAGTTTTATTTTCAATTAATTAATTTCTGTTAGCTTTATTTTAAATATTTTAAACATATAGTTTGAAAGTGATATTCCAGGAAATAGAAATGTGTTTGAAAATAAAAGGGGTTTATTTTTAAAGTGTGCAAAGGAATTTACGGGATTTGAATGTAAATTCGAATTGAGATAAATCAAGCAGGATTTATAAAAGGATTCTTTGGTTTATTTTGAAAGAAAGCGTATTTCCTTGAAAAGCCAAGTACATTTTAAAGCAGATTTTTAAGTAAAAGTTAAAAGTTTAAATTTGATTTTAAAAGAATGTTTTTAAGAAAATTCTCCTTTAAGTTGTAATTTTTTTAAGTAAATATTTACTAAATTAGTTATTGTAATAATTATTTTAAAGGGTTAATAGGTATTATGTTTTAAAAAAATATCATTAATATTTATATTTATAAACTAGTTTTATTGTAAAGATAGTTTGGTTAAAGTTCATTTGAAAACTTGTATAGGATTTCATAACTTTATTTTAAAACTTAGTATGACTTAACTTTTATTTGGAAGAAAAACAGTTTATATATTATAAAGAAGTTATTTGAAACATTTAAAAAGTATGTATATATTTCAAATAAAGTATGTAAATAGCTTTAGTTTAAATTATTTTAAATCTTAAATGTTGGTACTTGGATGTTTTCAGAGGAAGTAAAGATTTGGGAATTTATTCCATGAGAAGAGTCGGGTTTGAAAACTATTTTGAAAAGGGTCTGAAAATGGAAATATATGTTGCAAAGATATTTTTGAGGAAAATAAATAACGTGGGAAATTATTTATTGTTTGATGGATGTTTGTGAATGTTAATTGATAGTTAAATCATCGACTACAATATTGGCCAATGCATTGATCATTTCAAAGAGACCGGGATCAGGATTAATTTCCCGAAAACCACTTCGATCCGATTTGTGCGTTTTCGTAGGAAAAACGAGTTCGGAGTCGAAGATGGAGCAATGAAGTGCAAGCGCTAGTCGCTACCAATCCTGAGAATGTTTCCAAAATGGATGTAGTAGGAGTAGTGCCTTCGGTTCCGTTTGAACCTGTGACGGACTTGTATGGACAAATGCTTTCGGAACATCGTCAGGTGGACGATGGGCATTCTAAGCGAAATGTTCTAAAAGGGAATGCTTAGTCTCAAGCCTCATCAACCGGGAATGACTGAAAATCAGGAGATATGCAGCAAGGCTATGTGGGTAGCACCCATTAAGGTAAGGTCATCCCTGTCTAGATGTCCCTTTTATTTTGGCTTAGTGGTGCGGTTGCTGATCCCAACCGTAGGGTGGTCTTACTCGGGATTATCCAGTAAGGGGTAGTCTCGGTCTTGTATTGCAGTGGATTGGGAGTAATCCTCGGTACGGTGATCTAGGCCACGTACTGTGACAAGTGGTAAACCAGTGCCTAGTCATTAGTTGGAAATCCATTATCCCTACGTGCCTTTTACGAATTTTGTTTGTATTACCCACTTTGTGGCTAGTAGCTGGAATTTAATCATGTAACAATTTTGGCTATTTTAGTAAGTATTTGTATATAGACCCTATTATAATGTTAGAGGATTTTGATAAAAAAAATTTAGCTATCGTAACGTAAAAACACGACATGTTTATTTGTGGCGTGGTCTTATGAGATGATTTTGTTTTCAAAAAGATTTTTGAAACTTCAATAATCAATTTGGGTGTATTTTTATCAGCTGGTATTCCAGACTGACTTGGATTTGTTTCATTATAATGTTCGGGTCAGACCGAGTATTATAGATTACAAGGAAGGATGTTGTGGAGCTAAGGAGAGGAGCTGGAGTCCGAGACGTATTACCCGTACTTGTTTATATCCGCTGCTGTGATTGTTTGAATTGTCAGGCTGGTAATTGTTGATTGTTGTGATACTCTGATGATGTAATATATAAAATAGATATAGTTTTCATTTTTTGTAAAGATATGATATTATGCATTATATTTGTTCCGCTGCGATTGTGAGATTCTGTTATTGCTTAGTTCCTTCTTACTTCTATCTTCTTTCTTTTCCTTCAACTATCTGTCTTTTCCGGCACTCGATCGTCGGCATAGTATACTGAGGCGTATTTGTGTCAATTTTCGAGGGTCGAGAAGAGCGGGTTGTCACACGTGGTATCAGAGCTTAGGTTGGCGATAACCTTGGCTCTGGTGGGAAAATTACTCATTAAACCGAGTCGATAGTACTCTATAATGAGTTGAGTGTATTAATAGCTATGAGCGCATACTTGTTAGTGAATAAAAAAATTGTTTTTATACCGCGTTGACTTATCGGTTGAGTGTTTATGAATTCTGGTCAGTGCGTAAGTACAACCGTATCGATAGGGGTTTCTAAACTCTTAAACAAGATAAACCGACATAGTATTGTTTTTAAAGAGGGTAAATGAAATAATTTTACCCAAAATTATATTTTGATATAGAAGGAATAATTTTTTTGAAATTATTATATATATTTGGATGTTTGGTTGTTAATATTATAATCAAATATAAGAGTCTAAAATTTGAAATGGTTATAACCAAATAGAATTCTATAAGTATGATTTATCCAAAAGAAGAATAACAAAAATTTGATTTAAATCAGAATTTAAATCTTGGAATTTTGAAAAGGATTTTAAATGAATTTAAACAAAAGGTTTGGGAATTTAAAATCCTGGGAATATTTGAAATGTTTTCCAAAGTGTTGAAGAAAATGATGGAGTATTATTTTGGAAAATATTTCTGAATGGAAATTATTTTGAAATGAATTTATGAAAGTAAGGAAGCACTGAACTCACTTTAGTCATTGGAAAATAATCCTGATGATGATGGCCACATCATTAGTATTCATTTTTGAGTTTCTAAGGTGATGGATTGCTACCGTGGTGATTGGTTATGGTATTTGTTTGGGCTTGTCGGGTATACAAGTTGTTTTAGAAATTTCGAAAGAGAAATTTGTTTGGTAAAACCAAGTATTTTGGAATCCAGAGATTTGAATTGATATACCAAGTGGGTGTGTGTTGATTATTATTTCAAAATGGTTTTGAAATAAAACCGGGTAATTGAATTCTAAAAAATTCTATTTAAATAATGTGTAAAGTTAAAATGAATCAACTACTGAACTTATTAAGTGAAGTTGATATTAATAAGAAGAAAACGAAAATTTTAATCCTGGAATTAAAATTTAATTTGAGTGAATGAAAGTGAATAAAATATATTTGAATTTAACTGGAGATAAGTTAAATAAAATTTAATTTGAAATCGAATTAAAGTGGATAGAGTTGAAATGTAAAATGACTTTGTAATTGTGAGATATAATTACGTAATAAATTTGTACCCATAAGCTATTAAGTGTTATACTTACAGTCTGAAATTGTGGATTAAAAATTGTGTAATGAAAATTTATACCCTTAAGCTATTAAGTGATATATATATAGATAATTTGGAATTGTGATTATAAGGTGAAAATGACTCAAATGAGCAATATAAACTTTTAAATAAATAAGTTGGTGAACTTAAGAATGGGAAATGAAAGTTGTAAAACCAAAATAAAATGGTTGGAATTTTATAGGAAATTCAAAATTTAATCCTAAATAAAATATAAATTTGAATAAGGCAAAGTGAAATATAAAAGGTGAATGGACTTAGGTTGGTAATAAGTTTTTGAACTTATATATTAGAAGGTAAAAATTTAAATTGAATGGAGAAATAAAAATTGGATTTGCTTAAATTAAAAGAAGTTGAGTTGAATCTGGATTGAATTAAAATTAAAGTGCAGTTGTGTTATAAATAATAATGAATGGAATTAAATTCTTATTTAAAATAGTAAAGGAAATTGTATGATTTTAAGTTGGCTAAATAAAATTTAGTTAAACTTGAATTAAATTTGGAAAAAAATTAAATTGAAAGAAAATTTAATTAAGTTGAAATGATATTGTATGAATAAAGTTATTACCCAACTAAATTCAAAAAGAATTGTTTGGAAATGAATTTATCGTAAGCTAAATTAAATAAAAGGAGTACCGGAATGAATAAATTTTGGTAGTTTGTTAAAATTTTAAAAAGCAAAATTAAACCTAGTTCTGGTTTAGAATAATTGGAATGGTTATGTTATTAATATATTCAGAAATGAATTGAGAAGGTGAATTAAAATTAAAATGGATCGAGTAAGTAAACAAATTGAATTAAAATTTGTAAATAGATTGGAATTTGATTTAATAAGAATCAAATTAAAAATTAATTAGATGAAAGAAAATAGGATGTAAAAGAGTTGAGACAACTTAAGAAAATTTTGAAATAGTTGTTGTTGAGCTTATAAAATGGTTTTGAATGAATCTGTATGGATAACGAAATTGAATGTAAGACTAGAGATTTAATTCAATAATTGAGATGAAGTATAAATTGTTTGGGTTGTAAATAATTTTAAATGGAGTAAAATTAATATAGTTTGAGTTGGATTAATTTAAAATGGGTATAAAACTTAAGAAATGGCTATTTGCTTGAATAACATCAAATTTGCATAGAAATGGGTCATTTTGTTGTAAACGGAATTGAATTGGTTTAAAGAAGTAAATAGAATTGGTTTTTGAATCAATTGGAATGGACTGAAATTTTATCAAGTGGATTTGCATATCAATGAAAGTGGATCATTAAAGAATTCCAAATATATCAAATTGAAAATAAAATTTGATTGTAAATCAATTTGGAATTGAATTGAAATAAATTGATGTAAGTAAAACATATGTAACCATATTGAAGTGAAAATAAATTGGTTATGGTAAATATGAATTGAGTATAGCAAACTTGGATGTAAATTCTTTTGAGTAGAATAAATGAAATATGGATTTGCAAAGGAGATTAGAATATTATTAAAACGTGTGGTTTACTTATATAGATGGATAACTTGTAGGATTTCGAAAATTGTTATGTGGGCTTTGAAATTGACATGTTTGGTTTAGATAAATGAATGGAATGTTGTTAAATTCTCATATTATTGAAAACTGATGTGTTTGTTTGAGTAAGTACAGGTACGGGAGATAATCGACAGAGTTGGAGTGCGTATATGCAATATAAATTAGCTGCTTGCTTTTAAAATTCTAATCAAAAGGTACGCCTATGCAATAAAATTGGGAAATGATATATATATATATATATATATATATATATATATTGTGGAATACTTTGTTTTCCGACCGTGTGGGTCGATGTGCATATATTTATCATTATTGTGATATTGTTAAATGATCTCCGTACAAAGGAGACGCTGTCAAATTTTTTCCATAATTTTGGGAGTTAGATTTTTTTGGAAATTTTGGTTAACTTGGAAAGTTGATTTTTTGAAATGATGTCGAAATAGAAGCTCTTGAGTTAAAAATGAAGCAAATGGTTTTGGATTAGTGGAAATTAGGAAGGCATCCCTATCATACTTTCATATTGTAAAGCGGGTCCCTGTCAAAGTTTCATTGTAAAGCGGGTCTCTGTTTTCTGAAAACGAAAAAAAATTATTACTAAAATGTCAGCAACTTTTATAAACGAGTGCTGATATTTCAGCAACTTTTCCTGTCAAAGTTTCATTGTAAAGCGGGTCCCTGTTTTCTGGAAACGAAGAAAAATTATTGCTGAAATATTAGCAACTTCTATAAATAAGTGCTCTATTTCAGCAACTTTCATAAACTGTGTTTACAGTGTACATAAATGTTGCTGAAATGTCAGCAACTTTTCTAAATAAGTGCTGATATTTCAGCAACTTTCATACACTATGTTCACAGTGAATAGAAAAGTTGCGGAAATATCGGCACTTTTATGAAAGGCTGCATCATGCTCTGCAATAATCGTGAATAAAAAACATGGACCTAAGTTACACTGAAATTTAGTGAAGGTCTTTTCATGAATTTTGAAACTTAATAAGGACCTGTGCCAAAAGTAACCTTTGGATTAAGCTAAAAGGTTTTGAGAAGTGAATGTGAGTTTTAATTGAATGAATTTTTGGGTAAGTAAATGAGTTTAGTAGTATTTTTCATACCTTAGCAAATTTCGAGGAAGAAAATTTTTATAAGGAGGGAGGAATGTAACAACCCGGAATTTTGGTCGTTAGATTTTGAACATTCAATTCATTTTAAATGTTGAATGTAAGTTATAATTAGATTTTGGTTAAATTAATAAAATAAGTTATAATTTCAAATATGGTAATTAAATTGAATTTGAATAATAATAATTAACTATTTGAAATTGAAATAATTTGTGAATCTGGGGGCAAATGGAACGGAAATGGTTTCTAAAATTTATTTTAAGTTTATTTGGGTTTGAATTATAATATTGGACAGTTGGATGGAACTAAAAGTCGATAGGTTGAATTTGGAATTTTATATTAATTTAATAATGGAATTTAATAATATAATAATGCAAATAATCAGATTTTGGTTCGAAATGAATCAGAATGATTTCTAACGTGAATATAAATTCTATATGATTTATAATAAAGTTAGTAAAGTTTTAAAAGTGAAATTTTAGATGATTTCGACGATTTTGAAAATAGCTCGTATTAATTAACGAGTTAAAATAGCCTTTCGAGGCACAGTCTCGGAATTCGATGGAACCAGTTCCATTGGATCCGCAATAATTAGTTATTATCGGGTTTCAATTTTCGTAGCAATCAGAGTTTCTTTTGACCTTGGCAGCTCAAAATGCATAGAAACTATTTTGATGGATTTAATTTAAAATTGATCGTTTATTCCCGCAACTCGCGCATATTTTCGAATTAGCCTCCGAAACACGTTCCATTGTGTTCGGAACGCGTCTAAAACCTTATAATCGCCTGTTGGCACGCGTTATTTGGAGATCGTTTGAAAAAGTTGTTTAAAAGTGAATTTGATATTAAAATATTATTATATATGCTTATAAATATATATGTGAAGCCGAAACCCTAGTCTGATATCTTCGTCCACCTCAAAATTTTCAATGGCCAAGAAAATCTTGTCTTTTTCCTTCTTTTTCTTGAAATCTACTCGTTTATTTCACAATACTCCAACTAGAGAATTGAAGAGAGTATGAAGATCTACCACATCAATGGTTGAGATCGTATATAGGGGATCATGGTGGCTAGAATCAAGGCCAATAGGGATTCTGTTCGAGCGTAATTTTCGGTGCAATAGGAGGACCGAGCTTCGCCGTTTTTGGCCCGTGGGTAGGTGGTGCTATGGGCTTCGACATAAACTGGGTTGATCAACCTCTAGGTGATCGTTGGGGGCGGCGGTGGTTCGATGTTGTTGCGTATTGGGTTTCGTTCGAGCCTGTAGTTGATGCGAAGAAGAAGAGAGGGTTGCGACCCTATTTTGTTTGGTAAAAGAAGGAATAAAAAGAAAAGGAATTTCGTTTGAATTTTATTTAAAATCTTTAAAACTGAATAACTATTACATACATTATCAGATTTCGACGAAATAAGAAGCACCGGAATCGCAGCGACACGATCTACGCTGCAGTATGAATTTGAAGATGATCGGAGCTAGCGACATTTTGGGTTAAATCGATCGCGGTCGATTCAATTCAAAATTTTAACGCTCAACAAATTCAAGGTGAGTTAATCTCACTCAAATCTGGATGCCATTGAATTTAAATAGTTAATATTTAAATAAATGAGTGATTGGTTGAATATGAATATTAATATTAGTGATATTTTTGTAGTTGTGCTAACGTCTGTGGATGTAGGAAACAGGTTGGAGGGATCCAACTGAATTCCTCACAATATAGAAATTATTTTCATAATTGATGATGTGTATTATTTATATACTGTGATAAATTAATTTGAAAATTTAATTGTGCTGTGTTATGATTGGATGAATATAATCTGGAATTTTAATATAAATAAATAAAGTGGGAGTAAAAAGGAAATGAAAAGAACTTTTAAGTAATGAATTTAAGGGAATTAAATTCAAGGTATTGGGTTGAAATTTGTAAATGGTTTTGAAAACTTAGATTGGAATGGAAATGAGAAATGGAAATTTATAAATTGGGTTTATAAATAAAGTGGTATATTTATCGATGGATAAATTTTGAAACATAGATTTCCGGTGGAAAATTCTATAAGAAAGGTAAGATTGTTTTAAAGGTAAAGATGAGATTGTCTTTAAAGGATGGAAAGTGCATAGTATGTTTTAAAGAAAAGCTTTCAAAATATAAATGGGCAGCTTAAAATGTGTTTTAGAATATTTTAGAAAGATAATATTATTTTAATTGTTTAAAGTGTAAGCAAACATTTATTTAAGTAATTATGATATTTAATTATTTTTAAAAGTAAAGTAGTGTTAAGTTTTCAAAAGAAAATTATAATATAAATATTTGATTTAATAACTTTATTTCAAAAGTTAAATTTGGCTTAAATTACTTTGAAAACCTCTATATATTTCCTTAAGTATTATTTTCAATTAAGTAATTTCTAGTAGCTTTATTTTAAATATTTTAAACATATAGTTTGAAAGTGACATTCCAGGAAATATAAATGTATTTGAAAATAAAAAGAGGGTTTATTTTTAAAGTGTGGAAAGGAATTTATGGGATTTAAACGTAAATTCGAATTGAGATAATTCAAGCAGGATTTATAAAAGGATTCTTTGGTTTATTCTGAAAGAAAGTCTATTTTTCTGAAAAGCCAAGGACGTTTTAAAACAGATTTTTAAGTAAAAGTTAAAAGTTTAAAATTTGATTTTAAAAGAATGGTTTTAGGAAAATTCTTATTTAAGTTGTAATTTTATTTAAAAGTAAATATTTACTAAATTAGTTATAGTAATAATTATTTTAAAGGGTTAATAGGTATTATGTTTTAAAAGAACATCATTAATATTTATATTTTATAAACTAGTTTAATTTTAAAGATAGTTTGGTTAAATTTTATTTGAAAACTTGTATAGGATTTCATAACTTCATTTTAAAACTTAGTATGACTTAACTTTTATTTGGAAGAAAAATAGTTTATATTTTATAAAGCAGTTATTTGAAACATTTAAAAAGTACATATATATTTCAAAATAAAGTATGTAAATAACTTTAATTTAAATTATTTTAAATCTTAAGTATTGGTACTTGGATGTTTTCAGAGGAAGTAATGATTTGGGAATTTATTCCATGAGAAGAGTTGGGTTTGAAAACTGTTTTCAAAAGGGTTTGAAAATGGAAATATATCTTGCAAAGATATTTTTGAGGAAAATAAATAATGTGGAAAATTATTTATTGTCTGACGGATGTTTGTGAATGTTAATTGATAGTTAAGTCACCAACTATCAATATTGGCCAACGCGTTGATCATTTCGAAGAGGTCGGGATCATGATTAATTTCTCGAAAACCACTTCGATCCGGTTTGTATGTTTTCGTGGAAAAAACGAGTTCGGAGTCGAAGATGGAGTAGTGAAGTGTAAGGGCTAGTCGCTACTAATCCTAAGGATGTTCCCAAAATGGATGTAGTAGGAGTAGTGCCTTCGGTTTCGTTCGAACTCAGGACGGACTTGTATGGACGAATGCTTTCGGAACATCGTCAGGTGGACGATGGGAATTCTAAGTGAAATGTTCTAAAAGGTAACGCTTAGCCTCAAGCCTCATCAACCGGGAATGACTGAAAATCAGGGGATATGCAGCAAGGCTATGTGGGTAGCACCCATTAAGGTAAGGTCATCCATGTCTAGATGTCCCTTTTACTTCGGCTTAGTGGTGTCGTTGCTGATCCCAATCGTGGGGTGATCTTACTCGAGATTATCCAGTAAGGGGTAGTCACGGTCTTGTGTTGCAGGGGATTGGGAGTAATCCTCGGTACGGTGATCTAGGCCACGTACCATGACAGGTGGTACCCCAGTGCCTAGTCATTCGTTGGAAATCCATTCTCCCTACGCGCCTTTTCGAGTTTTGTTTGTATTACCCACTTTGTGGTTAGTAGCTGGAATTTAATCATGCAACAATTTCGGCTATTTTAGTAGGTATTTGTATATAGACCCTATTATAATATCAGAGGATTTTGATAAAAATGTTTTAGCTATCGTAAGGTAAAAATCCGACATGTTTAATCGTGGCGTGGTCTTACGAGATGCTTTTGTTTTCAAAAAGATTTTTGAAACTTTAATAATCAATTTGGGTGTATTTTTATCAGCTGGTATTCTAGACTGACTCATGTGTTATTTCATTATAATGCTCGGGTCAGACCGAGTATTATAGATTACAGGGAAGGATGCCGTGGAGCTCAGGAGAGGAGCTGGAGTCCGAGACGTATTACCCATACCTGTTTATATCCGCTGCTGTGATTGTTTGAAATTGTCAGGCTGGTAATTGTTGATTGTTGTGATACTCTGATGATGTAATATATAAAATAGATATAGTTTTCATTTTGTGTAAAGATATGATATTATGTATTATATTTTCCGCTGCGATTGTGAGATTCTATTATTGTTTAGTTCCTTCTTTCTTCTACCTTCTTCCTTTTCCCTCAACCATCTGTCTTTTCTGGCGCTCAATCGTCAGCATAGTATACTGAGGCGTATTTTGTGTCGATTTTCGAGGGTCGAGAAGAGCGGGTCGTCGCAATAAAGGAATGTGATGGCCCCGAATCAAATAGGGTAAGAATGGTAACCGCAAAATTAAGAGTTATACCTTCCAGAGCTGCTTTTCTTGGTCTCTTGGTAGCTTACTGGCAATAGGGACAACTTCAATAGTGTAGGCCTGTCCGCTTGATCCTTCCTTAGCCATCTTGGCATATTGATTCTTGTGACACCCTTCCTCGTAATACTAGTTAAAGCACCTTCCTTTAAAGGCTTCCTTTATCATACTCACCGTACAATCTTTAACTTCATGACCCTTCCATTGGCATCTCTTGCACACCTTCACATCCTTCTTAAACATCCCCTTCGACTTCTTGTTGGCCTAAAAGCTCCCCTTCTTGGGCTCTCCTTGCTTTTAGGTCGGTGCAAACTTCTTCTCTCTTCACTTATCTTCCTCATTGGCCACATGCGACATCGCCCTTTCTATCAACATCTCATATGTGGCCCTCATAGGTACTTGGGTCGATAACATTTTTCTTAGTGGGGAATTTAAACCTTCACAAACTTCATGGCCTTTTTCAAAGGTGTATCTATCATACCAATCTCGAATTTAGCCAATTCAGTAAGCTTAGCTTTGTACTTCGTAAGGATAGAATCTCCTTGTCTCGGTTGAATGAACTTTTCCAATTGGAAGCTAACTTCTGCTCTTGACATAAATCTCATCTCGAATCGGTCCTTGAATTCATCCTAAGCGAATAACCTTCTTAGATTCTCATAAGTCATAAAGTTCCACCAATTCAAGGCTTCTTCCTTGAGGTGCCAAACTGCTATTCTTCTTTTTAGCTGATCATCCCAACCAAGCTCTGTAAATATCTTCTTGCAGTTACTAATCCCAGCTTTAGCTTCCGAATATCCTTCAGTTCTAGAGTATGTCTTCCTCCCATATTGAGAAAGTCCTTACACAACTTACAAAGTCAATAGGGCAGGGTGTTGTATCAACAGTCGGGGCAGTAGGTGCTACCGTTGTAGTTGGAGGAATTGGATCGACAGTCCTAAGCTGTAGTTGGAGGAATTGGATCGACAGTCCTAAGCTATTGTTTAAACCATTCAGGCATTGCCTGAATAGGTGGCCTTCCATGGGTAGGGTTCCCTTGTTCGAAAGAAGATTGATTATCATTCTTGTCAACTATCTGTAAGTTAAACCTTTAGTGACGATTTCCTAAGATATTATTTACATGCTGAAAAAAAAGGTTGCCAAGTGTGCGTGCGTATGTTTAAAAAGAGAGGGTGTGTGTATGTATATTAATAAGAATTCTTTGAAAACTCTTTTTGAAAAACATTTTTCAAAATAATAAATACATCTCTAATACATATTGTTTTTCCCTCTTGATCGGGTAACCTAGGCTCTGATACCAAATGTAACAACCCATCCCGGAACAGGCTTAAATTTTGATTAAGAAAAGGCCCATCAAAACTTAGATCCATTCTAAGCAAGTTGTCGGTAGTAAAAAGAAATAACATTACAGAGCGATAACCAACTTTCAAAACTCATAGTAGATGGAACAAAATATAATAGAAAAGTGTATCTATTTATTTCAAAACCATGAAAATTTCATAACACAATATCCCATAAAATAGTAACATAATATCTGTTACCACAATGTCTAAATCCATGGGTACACATAAAAGAAAATAATAATAAATACTGCCACTAGCAAATCTTCTCCATCCTAAACCAGTATTGTAATGAGGAGGGAGTCAGAATATCAAATGTCTAGTGAATAAAAACCTTGAGTCTTTACTTTTAAGTATTTGTTATGTATATTTCAAAATAAGAATATATCTACGAACATAAAATCATTAAAGTCATTTAATACTTCTTTTTAAGGAAAGATGGCATGTCCAACCACTTAATACCTTCCATTCCAGAAGTAGGTTTCTAGAATCCCGTATCCCAATCATACATCATAAATAGCTAATAATATAAGGGACAATATCCAAGCCACTTAATACTTCAAGTGGAAAATAGGTAGACTCTGGTCATTTAAGACCTTAATTAAGGCAAACCCTATTATTTAAGATCTATTTCCAGAAGCGGGCTCCTCAATGGTACTATCTAGTTGACATCATATGGAACCTCATAGGTCACTTAATGCTTCCAAGTGGAAAATAGGTAGACTCTGGTCATTTAGCATCTTAATTAAGGAAAACCCCATCATTTAAGACTATTTCTAAAAGTGGACCGCTGTAGAGATACCACCTAACGTGTCCCCATGGTCATTTGATACATCATTTAGGGAAAAGAGGTTGGTGCAACCACTTAATACCTCAAAACCCAAAGAAGGCTCTTCGTTTTATGGCCCATACTCATAATGACGTTTCATATTAGTCCCTCTTCATAGGAACTGGTTGCTAGATTAGCTGGGTAGATTTACCTTTCAGGATTTGGAACTAACTTCGCATCATTACAAATATTTATCATAAGGATATCTTACATTAATAAAAGTGTACATAACTGCTGGTAGCCTCAAAGTGAAGGGTTGATTTCTATCATGTAACACTATTGACCTCACAACTCTATGACTTTACAAACCAGTTGCCCTCCATATATATATATATATATATGTGTGTGTGTGTGTGTGTGTGTGTGTGTATACACATACACACACTCATCTCACTATTTCATAAATAAGGCCCTATAAGTAATCTTTCTTATTACGCCTTAGAACAATAATTAGGCTATATAAGAGTTTCCTCTTATTTTTGCCTCAAAATAATTTACCTTCTTAATGGGGGAAATAAAAGAAAATAAATGCCTAATTAACTATGCCATATATGCAACAGTTATATGTTAATTATGTAAATAGAGATAAATAAATATTTGCACCTAATAAGTTCTAAACGCACGGATTTTATGCTCTAACTAGCATTAAATGTCAATTTTGTAATCAATTATTATTACAAGTCCTTTTTCTTCAAATTCCCAAGATTTTATGATTCTAGTGTCCAAAAAAGGGAGTAAATATTCATAACTAAACTTCATTAATAGACTTGTAAATAAAATAGAAACTCAATTTATTACACTCATTCAATAGAATATCTTAAATCATAAGAATTGTAATTTGAACCCTATATTCTATTTAACTCCACTTTTACAAAGAAATATATAAGAATAATAAAATACGAATAGAATTCGTAGCCTAAACCTCTTAGTTTATTGAAGGATCATATTTTGACCCAAAGAAGAAGAGAAAATATGAAATTATTAAAAATTGCATATACGAAACAAATCCCATCAAATTAATGTAAATAACAGAGAATTTCAACATTGAATTGACATATCAAATTAAAAAGGAATTTTGGAGGATTATATCTATCATATTTTTGGAATCCCGAATTCCCTGCATCGTATTCAAATCCATAAAGAAATGCAGTAGACAATTGCTGAAAAGAAATACTAAGGTTTTCACCCACTGATTAGCCTTAGCTTTATTCAAATGGATTTGTAGCCTTCCAATATCTTCCAGAATCTCTCTCTTTTGATATATACACACATGATAGGGAAGATATATATATATATATATATGTGTGTGTGTGTGTGTGTGTGTGTGTGTATGTGTGTGTTCATTAAACTCAGAACAATTGGAGAAGAATAAAATAAGAACAGATTGGAGGAAGAAGAAACACATAGGAAATAAGTTGAATTCTTACTTGAATTCTCTATGGAGTTTCTGAATCTTATTTGTGATAGATAACAATGGCAGAATTTCATCATATTCCCCAAAATGATATGAATAAAAGTGAAGAGGATAATGTTCTATTTATAGGAGTTGAAATGCACCAAAACTGTAGGATGGAAGTAGGTAGAAAATAGATAGATCTGGAGTGTACAACCAAATAAAACGTAGCACCAAACCCTTGCCGCCTTTGGCAACTTCTGTTGCCAAGTGGTCGACCGCCTTTGGGCGATTGGTCGAGCGCTACGGTCGACCGGCTGATCTATATAGGTCTACTATTCCTCTATTTCATGGAACGATTATTCATTTTTGTTGCACGATTATTTTATTTCCTAATTAACTTATAAACGTTAGACATTAATTAAAAATTTACTTAACCCCTAGGATAATTTTTGAATTTAAACCCTAAATATGATTTCTCATTTGAATTTGAACTCAAACTAAATTAATTTAAATCTGAGAACTTCAAATGCTCATAGCTTCTTTGCTTGAGCTCCATTTTCAGCATATTATATATGGAAACAGATTAGAATTTCACTATGAATGCAACAGAATAAATTTCATGGTCAAAATTCCAATTTTCATAATATTCCATATCCAACCCTTATCATATTTAATTTAATTCATGTATGGTTCTTTTTATGAGGTGTTACTCTTCTTCTTCTTCTTCTTCTTCTCATTTTCTTCTTGTTAACTTATTAGTGATTGCAAATCTTTATAAGCCTAGCAGAGCAGGCATTGTGCCCTCGCATTTTTTTAACGGAATAAGAAGGGATTTCTTTATTGTAAACTTATTGTCTATGAAACTAGTTATTATCTTTGATTATATTCCTACGACTGGTAGGGTAGCATATCTTAGATATCTAGCATTATCCCTTGATTTTATTAACTAATCTATTTTAGTGGATATGCCAAGCTGGTCGATGGACTCGATAAAGACTGTTGATCAAGCTACCTGGTTGTTTGTTAGGTGCCGACGCCGACCAATGACACATGAGCTTCATTGTTGCTTTGTTGATGGGAGGTGCTGACATGAACCTGAGCATTGAGTGGCTTGAGATTCCCATGGGTGACACGCGACCAGAAGAAGTTCTTGCATTATTTTTAGAAAATGTTTCCTATTTTAAAGACATGATAGGTAATAGCATTGCCATATGAAGGGCCGAACCTAGAAACTGATAAGAGCCAAGTGCCATCCGGATACAAAGTGGCAGGTGGCATTGACATTAAGTTGGAGTGCATGTTGGCCCATGGGTTCTCCTGGGTGATAAGTGGTCATATGTAGAGTGGTGGACGGGCCCCGCTTGGACTGGAGCACATGGGGGCTTGAGGGTTCATTTTGGTGACACGTCATTTGTCATTAGATGCTACATATCTCGAATAAAACCAGGACACATGGTTTGCTAGATTGCTCATGTATATAAGAGTGTGATATAATGGTGAGACGAGCGACAAGCGCCATCATTCATAAAAATTTAGTTTATAGAAATTGTAAAAAGTGAACTTATCTATGCATTGCTCTGCTGTTGGGTGGTCCCGGCATGAACCAAAGTGTTGAGGGGCTTAAAGGCTCTGTAGGGTGACACATTAAATAAGAAGCTATAGGTGATACAAGTTGAAACCTAAGCATTTTAGGGTTTGAAGGTTCTTTAAAGTGAAAAGCTGTAATAAGAAGTTATAAGCAATCCCAGCTCAAACCTAAGGCTAAGGGACTTGAAGGTTCTCAAGGGTGACACGTTGCAATAAGGAGCTATAGGCGGTCTAGGATTGAACCTAAGCATTGAGGGGTTCAAAGGCTTCTAAGGACACGTTACAATAAGAAGTCGAGCTTAGCTAATTTCTATACGGGAACACTACGGAAATTGGACTTTGATGTTACCCAGGGTAACAACATTGGTCTTGACACTAGTATCTTATCCTGTACAGAGGATAAGTGGCACCATGGGCAATGGGTATGGACCATTGTACTTGCGTATCTGATCGTTGATGCCCCTGGCACAAAGTAAATGATGTGTCACCCAAACATTTGGGGTAACTGGCAGTCCTCAAGCATGGACTTAAATGTATAGTGATTTAATCTTACTGGATAGCCTAGAAGTCATCGACAAGAAAATGAATTCTCATTAATCCACCCTCGTGGATAGCCGACCGAACAGGAAGGGAGAAGAGGTTTGTGTAGTCCTTCGCGGCAAAGGTCGGCAATCCCCAAATAAGGTAATGAGCACATGATAACTCACCCTCATTGGATAACCTTGTAAAGACTGTTGAACAATGCAGACACTGTGGTCTTCGACACATTCTTCACAAGAGGTTACAGAATTGGAAATGAGCTTGGGAAAGGCACTGGAGGCAGACTCTTGATGCCTTAAGACATGCTAGTGGGCATCTGGCTGCTTTCGGACATCATTGAGGGCGGAGATGAAGATAGAACTATTTGGCAACCCATATAGGGGATGCATCGGGTACCGACTGGAGTGCTGGGTTTTTATATTTTCGTGTAGAGTTCTCAACGGGTGGCCAGGATTGCTAGTGGGTTACTCTACCTCGGGTTTAGACATAAAGTGGGTGGACCGGGAAAATATTTCTAGAGGCAGATTTCTTGACGGTTGGGCATGGGCCTTACACAGGGAACATACATGGTTGCCATGATTTAGTTGATAGCGGTTGCAATTTGAGGAGGTGAGTGGCACACACAGCAACTGTGAATAGCATGAGGCCAAACTATGATGGTTAGGGAATCGTTTACGTGACAGGAGGAGGAGGTGGAACACTATCTACCGTTGCCATTGCCAATGCTGGATGTGAGGTACCAAGCATGGAAAGAGCTTGCACATGAGGCTGCTAATCACAAGATTGGAGTTTGGCCCTCCTTATGGTGCTAGAATGTTGACGATATTTTTTGTCATCCTCATAGTTATGATAATGCATTGTGAAGGGCAATGGTTACATGCTATAACTAGGCTTAATGATGAAAAATGAGAGGAAAAGAGCATTTAAAGGTAAATGACACAAGAGGTGAAGTGGTTTGGTGAAGCTGCCAACGTCTACTGTGAAATTCTCTAACTATATGTGTCTCTTATAGTCACAAGAAATTACAAGAGAATAATAAAAACAAATTATGCACCTAAGACTAGTGAAGCTGCTAATCTCAGGAAGATGCTGTATTAGGCAATTTGAGTGGTGGATTACGGGTTCCAATCTTTTAGGTCCCAAGGCACCCACCAACCGAGGCACCAACCACTGGGGGACAAACCCTTGAATTGGCTATGCATGGGGTTCTTATAGTTATTGAACTAATGCTTGGATGAGCAAGATTGTGCTGAAAAATAAGTATGAAGCACGCCTGGCCAAAGATTTGGTTGAATGGACTTGATGAGAGGTAACATGCAAAAGAAAGAAATGCATAGCTGAGATGAAGGTCGATAGGAGAACTGTACCAAGGGCATGCTCTACCATGCTCCGCATTAAATGTGCTCGTACCTATAGTATGCTTGTGAGAATAGAACAAATTCCTTGTCAAAAGTAGGTACACTTGGCTATACCTCTTGCCTCTTTGCTTCTATATGCCTATGTGGCAAGACAGGCTTAGTTAGTCCACTAAGACCATAAGGAGGATGAGCCAAGGGCAAGCAGAACCACGTGAGATGAGATGAACTATAGGTTTTAGGCGGTTGTATTGAGGCTGATCAATGATGGGCAGCATTTGAGATAGCCCCAAGCTATGCTGGTCGGGAGATGGCTAAGGGAGAGATTCTTAGGCAAGCGGGCTAGCATGGAGTTGGGTTCTAAGTGGGATGGAGAGAGAGAGAGTCGGTCGACCAATGAGAGATGGGCCGAAATGAGTTATGCCTTTCCTTGATGGGTGAGCTAATTGTCGGGGCTGCTACATAGGGACGCTCGACCAGTAGAAGGCTTAATGTGCAATTGAGCAAAGGATCCGATGCAGGCCAAGGTTGGATTTTGGTTATCATCTTACATAGGAAACACAGTCGACCTACCATTGTAATGGCTGGCAAGTGAGCTAGCCTAGGCATAGTCAGCCTTGATCGAACTGCACCAGGCCAAGATGCCTTGACTAGTCCGACTTGTCACTTATGAAAAATTAAATAACAGCAAGGTTCATCAAACTACTTAGTTATTGGGGTCGAATGAGGGATCATTTCAAGGATCAAAATACGATGTTAGATGTAAAGGGTAAGACAAAATATTCAAAGAAGTGCAAGCATTATTCTAAGAAAGGTAAGAAAAATTCTCCTACCAACAAAGGTAAATGTTGCCACTGTCACAAGAAGGGACATAGGAAATGCAATTGTTAAAACTATTTGAAGATGGTAAAAGAAAAGGAGTAGTTTGATTCCTCTACTCCCATAGGTATGTTTACGATTCAAAACTATTTTGCAATTAATAAATTATTTTGGCTTTTAGATAATAGATCTAGAACTGTAATGCCTAGCATTTTTATAATAATAATAAAATAAATTAAAAAGGATAGTTTGCCAAATTAAAAATATAGGGATAAAATGGTTATTTTACAAACAATTGGGTTGGACGACGAAACCTATGTCATTATGACTGGATTAATTTTCTAGTCAGCAAAATGTATAGGTTAGTTCGAAATAGAGAATGCATGATAAAGATATAGGCTTTGGTTTCTGTAAGCTAAGTGGGCTTAGCCCGATGTTTGAAATTTGAAATCAAAAGTATGAATTGGCGCTTCCCTCCTCCATATATAGTCCCAAAACTTCTCCTTCTTCTTCTTCTTACCCCCATACATCTACTTCCATTCACTGCCTTCAGTAAGAAAGCCATAACTTCCTTGTTCTTATCAGATTTGTTTAAACTTTATATCAAAACCATCATGAGAGTGAGGCATACAACTTGGAAAAAAGAATTAGGAGGAAATTCTAAAATTATTATGTGCAACAGTTTGGAAAGTGGAGGATTTTAGGATTGGATCTTCAAATTGGTGATTGGGTTTGTCTCTTTCATCCATAAATCAAATATAATGCTACAATATAAATTTAATCTATAATTAGGATCCAACTTTTGTATTAATTATGCTAACTACTAATTTAGGCAGTAAATAAAAATGAATAAAATATGAAAGCAAAATATTGAATTTAATTCATTGTTGACTCATGATCAATAAAGGAAACTGAAGGAAAATATAGATAATATAAGACTGGAGTTCATATTAGAACGACTGAATTAATGTTAATTGAAATGAAGGACGATAATTCATGATAATCATAAAATAAATTTGAATTTTTTTGAATTTATAAATATGTAACATATATAATGATGTAGATGAAGGAGATGAATTTAATATGAATGTTAGAGGTATGTATGCATATTATACATGGAAAAATACTCTGATTAATCACATAGTAAGGTTATAAAAAAAAAATTAGATATGAATTTATAGGTTTGAAAAAGTATAAATTTAAATAGATTTTTACTGATTTTATATCCATTATTTGGCATTATATAAAAAATCGGTGTTTTTGTGTATAATAAAATTATTTATATCAAAATATACATTATATATGTATATAAATCATATTAAAAATGCTCATATAGTGTGATATAGGAATTCAAATGTTAAACATAAATTATTTTGAATTTAATATGATTTTAAAAAATATTCTGATATATATATATATACACACATGAAAAAAGGGTATACTTATACTTTTAGAAGACTATTTTTGTAAACATTGATTTCTAGAGGACTTCTAAATGATGTTAAGATAACTTCTTGATGAAGTTGATGTAGATAGATAATAGAGAATCATACTTGAATGTAAAAGAAAATAGATTTAAAACCGAGTTAAAAACGAGTGAAAAGAGCGCAAAATAAAATAAAATAAAAAAACAACAGAAGTGAACATCAATGTTATTCCTATAAAATTCGACACTAGAAGTCGACATCTAGAATTCCCCTCGGTCGACCTCTAGCTATTTTATAGTGGTGGTATAAACCTAGTAGTTTTTATAGAGGCGGTATAACCCTAGACCCCATTGAGGCCTATGCGAAATAGCCAAGTGACTCATGGTTCGTTCTTCAACTCCATACGTAGGGTTAGGTTGGATTTTTGGATTATATATATATATATATATATATATCAATGTTTGATGCATGCAAATGTATTTATTTGTTATGGTGAATTTAGGTAATGTTTTTATGTGATTTCCAACATTATTTAATAGACTAAATGCATATATAATGGATGTGTATATAATATTATATATATGTATATGATTGTTGAATATAGCTGTTGATGTGCAATGTTCGTATCAACCCTATATTTATGTTAGTGTCTCCTACTGACTTACTATGACATCATTAATCGTGCATATCTAGTATATGGATTGTGAGATAATGGAGATGAGCGTAAGCAGGCTTGTACAACCTTTAATGGGCCGTACCTACGACTATGTCCATCAATCAAAGTATAGTGAGAGAATGACATGTTATATTGTGTCATATATATATGACGTTTAAATGAACATGTTACATTGTCAGGTGTAACATTAACCTTAACCGTAGTCAACTCTTAGATGTTGATGTTCTTACCCTCATATGCACGTCGATACGTTAAGATACTTTTACACAAGTTTAGCAGAGTAAAATGATGTTGTAACTGTATATTTGAAGCATATGTGGAATAGACTGTTTTCACTCACTTAGACATAAGTCTGAACACCTCTTCACATTATTTTTGTACGATACTAAAAGGTTGATGGATTACGGAGTGAAGCTGACTTAGGTGATGGAGGCATTACCTATGTATATACTGTATATGTGTTCATCTGATATTATACTGTTTCATGTATAGTTTGGATTGACAATTGTATATTCTATGGATCTATGACCATGAATATGTTATAAAGATTTGGTTGATATAAGTTAGTTTTTATATTATATGCTGTTCCTTTCGACGTGAGTTTAGAAAGATATAATTAAAACGATCATTTTGTTTCTTGTTATCACAAGCTAACGATATGTCATTTTTGATTTTTGAGATTTGAACGTCATTTTAGATGTTAAATCCGAGGTCGAAAAAGGTGAGTTGCTACATTTTTTATTAGAGAAAAACTTATCCTTAAGTTGAAGTTTTGAACATAATGAGAAAGCTAATTTGTATTTTCAATAAACTTATATATATTATAAGAATTAAGTACACATGTATACATAGTTCCCAATTCTAGTTGAGTTAACTATCTATTGAGGAGTTGCAGATGAATCTCATTTGAAAATAGGAGAAAATGTGTAACTCAGTCGAAATTGAACAGAGGTTAACAATGGTAGGGTAGAATCAATAATTGGAAATAGTACTGGAGTTGATCTTGTAGATATCTTTGGAGTGAACATGCATGCATGGTTTACAAGAAATCTATAGATAATTGGTTAGAAATTTGTCGACTAGGCTGATGTCAAACCCATAGAACTCGTACCTACTACATAAAGGTGGCTTTCATCCATCCATCACCCAAAGTAAATTTCCCAAAGCTATGTAGAGAATTCACCAATCATAGTGGGAAACCATATAAAGGAACCGAGCCTTATTCAGTGATATGGGCCTAGCTTTGCACTTGTGAGAAGATATTTAGTTTATTGGGTTTATGTTGTATTACAAGGAGATAGCTGGCTTCCTGGCACCTTAAAAGAGAAGCAGCTAATTAGTGGGAGATAGTAGTTTCAGAGTTTGATTAGGAGAATACAACATGGGCATATTTTATGAGGAAATTCAAAGTTAAGTTTTACTTAGGAGCAGAGAAAGAATTGTTATTGGAGAAATACATCCATTTAAAATAAGGAGAGTTATTAATTGGAGAATATGTTAATCAATTAATGAATTAGTAAGGTTTGGGTTCAATTTGATCAATACACCGAATGAGAAAGCACTAAAGTTCGCAAGAGGATTAAATTCATCATTAAAGGAACTAGCACTTAACCAAATACCATAAGGATCCTTATTTGAAGGTTTAGTTGAATCAGTGCTATTGAAATCACTTAACAGAGAACTGGTAAAGGAGGAGGATTCTAAGAAAGAGGTAAACCAACAACATGACAAGCGAAAAGGAAATGAACCCCAAGGAGGTTCGAAAAACAAACCGACGATCACGTATAGGAGATGCAAAATAAAGAGTCGTATTTGGAAGGAGTGTAGAGTGAACATATCAATGATTAAGTATTATAAGTGAGATCAATATGTGAATATGAAGAAGGATTGCCTAAGCATGTCAAAAGGAGGCTAAATAGTGAAAGCCTATACGTTAGAAGCGGTCACAAGTGTAGTTATACCATTGGTTGCCCAAACTGTAGAAGAGAGGACTTTGATTGGAGGTGAGTCATTACTTTTGATTTGCGGGTTTTGGTAGATAATTTATATAGTAAATCTCATAGAATGCATGAATCCATTTTGGCATTCAATCTGTCCTGAGGATCGACCCACCTATTAATGATTTTCCATGACCTATGTTTATACAATATAGAGTCCTTTGTTGACACGCATGCACTAAATTTTTTGTGAATATGGATTTGTTTTGAAAATAGATTAGATGACTAGTTATGGGATGATATTGGATGGAAATGTTAAGGTTCACTTAGATAAGGAGTGGCAGATTCGGCATGGTCTTGTCGTAGGAAGTGATCCTCATAGTCTTCTGGTAACGAATTATTGTCCATCCTCTAAACTAGGAATCCCTATACATTTAAAATTGAAAATTGATAGAAATTTTTAAAGTAGGTAAAAGAGGGGGATTGCATATGTTTAAGTAAAGTAATTTAAGTTTTTAGTTGAAAAGTCATGAAAAAAGGCGTCAGCATAGTAACAAATGATTGGAAAAATATCTATATGAAGAAGGTTCAACTGGAAGTTTTAAAGATATATTTTAAGTAGAGCTCTGCTTAGAAAGTTAAAATAGTAAAATGACACATAATTAATAATAGAATTTTAATTGATTTAATCCCGTTAACCAATCGATTTAAAATATTTTAAGATTTTATTTTGAAGGGCCTTGAGTCTATTTTGAAATAAGGTCCTGGTGACCCAATGAAGCTGTTATATGACCTGACTAGATGATCGGTCCACAGTGCATATTTTGAAATAATTGACACTTGTGCTTTTTTGTTCTATATCACTGTGGTAATGATAAGAGATTAGGGCAACTGATATGTAGATGCTTTTTTGTTTGATATCAATGATGTGATAGATGATTAAACTAGATTGTGTTTAGTGTCATTGATTTAATTTGTTTACGGATGGGTGTTATTAATCTGACATTATAGATAATGTTACACCACATATATTTATTTTGACTTAAGAAGTTAAATGGTACTAAAAAGGGAGCTATTGTTTTACGATTTATGTGTTTGTGGAAATATTTATAAGACGATGATACTTGAGTAATTGTCACAACAGCAAGTAAGCCGTTCATGATTAGATTGAGATAATGTGATATCCCAGAAATTGGGCAATATAAATGATGCAGCACGACCTACGGAAGCACAAGGCTTAGGTCGTTCACGAGTTAATGAAGGTCGGCCCCGACCTAACGGGTCACGTGAGGAGGAGGAATGACCTAACAGGTCACATGGGAAGGAGCAACGACTTAACCAAGCCTTAAGTCGCTCGGCATATTTAGGTCATCTACGACCTATAGCTACAAGCGCTAATAAAGGGACAAAACGACCTAACCAAGGGGCAACACGAGTTAACAAAGCTTCAGTTTTAGGTCGTTCAGAAGTTTTAGGTCGGCAACGACCTAAGAAAGAAGACTTAGGTCGGCAACGACCTACTGAAGATGTTTTAGGTTGGCTACGACCTAGTGGGATTTCGCGACTTAATGAAGAACGAGTCAACTTGATAAATCGTTCGGCGTTAGGTCGTTACAAGGAAGGACGTTCAGATAGCTACCAAGTGATAGGTCGTTGCAATGATCTACGACCTAGTTAGGTCGTATGAAGAGGATTGGGAAGAATTCTGGTTACAGCTTCTTTAGGTCGCGAATGACCTAACTTCTGTAAGTCGCGAATGACCTAACTCATAAGTCGTATCGTTTTAAGTCGTCGTATGTTGAGTCGGTTGTAATAGTTAAGTCGTTGTTGTGATGTATTTTCGTAAGTCGTAACTCATGTTGTAAATATGGTTGAGTTGCTTGATGTTGTAGTGTTGATGAGTCGTAACTCGTAGGTCGTCTTGTATTGAGTCGCTGTGTGTTTGTTAAGTCGTGTAATCAGTTGAATCGTATATGGATAGGTCGCTAGCGATCTAAGTTGAGTCGTGAGTCGTGTGGTTTTATGAGATGAGTCGCGGATGACTTAAGATAGGTCGGTGATACTTTTAGTTGAACCGTGAGATGTTGTAGCCTATAAATAAGCATTATGTTGGTCATTTGTAAGGGAGTTGATTGTTGAATAAAAAATTTGTTTGATTGCTGTGTTCTTTCATCTAAATTGGTAGTTGAGTGTGATCTCCTATCTCCACTTTCGGTTATTCGAGTGTGCTCGAATCAACGATCGTTGAAGCCAATTCACGGTATCAAGTGCGCTTGATCAACGTTTGAAGAATTGTAGATCTTCTTTCACGGTATCGTGCGCGATCAACGCGTCAAAGATAGCTAGAATTCGGTATCTTTGTGATCAACGAATTTGGGCATTTCAGTATCTTCAATCCACTGTTTGCTACTTTCATCGATCTATATCGCTTTGTTATTATCCGCTGCGTCAGTTTTGGTATTAGAGCTGGACTTAGCCAATCATAGCTAAGCCGAGTCTTGGAGCCAAGGAATTTGAAGTTGGTGTTCATCGTGTTCATCTTGAAGTTGCAACAAGTTAGAAGCTTTCGATCCCTTTCATTTTGGATCAAAGTTGGAAAGGTGTTTGAGTTTGAGCCGAGTTGGGTAGAGCCGTACATCACTTGTTTAAGCCGAGAGTTTGAAGTGAACGCCGAGCATAACTTTGTGTTAAGTTTGGGCCGTGCATCAGTTTGGTATCATTGGTTGAAGTTAGGGCCGAACTTGTTGAACTTGTGCGAGCTAGTTGAAGTTTGATTTGTAGAAGATTTGTGAAGTTTGAAGTGTTTGTATTGATTTAATCATGCCGCCGAGAAGAGCTAACCGTCATCAGAATGTTGAAGCGTTGTATAGAAGAGAAGAAGCCGAGCAAATGGAACAACGCATTAATGAGAAATTTGATGAAGGTATTGGGAAGTTAGAGAAATTGATGAATGATTTGAATCAAAGTCAAAGGAGAAGGTCTCCAGTCTCGAACCATGGAGGAAACCGAGTTTCGCCATCGGTTACGGAAGCGAGAAGGGTATCACCGCAATCTTTTAGAGAGAGAAGAGAAACATCAATTTCATCGAGGAGAGATCACCATGACTATGGACATGAAGAGAGAAGAACTCCACATGAGTTTGAAGATGAGCCATATCGAGATGAAGAGAGACATAGTAGAAGAGACATGCATGAACAAAGGGATGTTGATGGTCGAGATCGATATAGACATACATTTGATTTTAATGAAGAGGGTGATAGAGCTAGTATTCATTATCGAGATCGAGACCAAGTACGAAATGTATGTAGGGATGTTGAAGATGATCGACGATGGGAATCGAGTATGAAGATGGAAATTCCAGAATTCAAGGGTGGAATGGTAGCAGAAGAATTTTGGATTGGTTGTCTAATGTTGAAGAGATCTTTGATTTGAAAGAAGTTCCGAAGAAGGGTCGAGTGAAGTTGGTTGCTACTAGGTTGAGGGGGAGAGCTATGGCGTGGTGGCAACAAACCAAATTTACACGAGAACGGATGGGGAAGTCGAAGATTGAGTCATGGGAGAAGATGAAGAAGTTAATGAAGGCTACATTCTTACCTTACAATTATCAATCACTTATGTACCAGAGGTTGCAGAATCTGAGGCAAGGGGCAAAGACTGTTAGTGATTATGCTGATGAATTTTATCAACTAATTGCTCGAAACGACATTATGGAGACAGAGGAACAACTGACTGCTAGATTTGTTGGAGGGTTGAGGATACAGATCCAGGATATGGTGAATATGTTTGATCCAAGATCTGTAGCAGAAGCACATCAGAAAGCGTTGGCTTGGGAGAAGCAGGGAAGACGTGGAGGTGGTGTGTTTACAAGTTCCAATATTCAGAACAAAGGTGCTAGTGGGAGTTCCAATGTTTCGAAAGTTGTCATTAAACCAGTTGTGAATGAAGTTGCGAAGGCAAAGGTCAACAATAGTTTTAAATGTTACAATTGCCAGGAAGTGGGTCACTAGAGTAATGAATGTCTGAAGCCGAAGAAACAAACTATGATTGCTGAAGTTGAAGGTGAGGATGTTGGGGAAGGTTATTCTAGTCTAGTTGAGGAGGATGAACAGGATGTTGCGTCAGGAGATGAAGGATGTAATCTAATGATGGGGAGGTCTTGTTTAATACCGAAGCAGGAAGAAGAAGCTAGTTGGTTGAGGAGTAACATCTTTCAGTCAACATGCACCATTCTGGGAAAGGTCTGTAAGTTTGTGATTGATGTAGGAAGTTGTGACAATATTCTTTCTACTGAAGCCGTGAGAAAGTTGAAGCTGAAAACAGAGAAGCATCCAAATCCTTACAAGTTAGCGTGGTTGAGAAAAGGAGGAGAGGTGAAGGTGGACAGACGAGTTCGAGTTCCATTCTCCATTGGAAAGAAGTATAAAGACGAGATTTGGTGTGACGTTGTGGAGATGGATGTTTGTCACTTGCTTTTGGGAAGACCATGGCAGTATGATCGAGCAGTGCAACATGACGGTCGAACCAATAGCTACAACTTTATGTTTGAAGGCGTTAAGATCATTTTGGTTCCAAAGAAGAGACAGCAAGGAGAGAGCAAATCAGAGGAGATTGAGGAGCTGAAAACTTTATTGACTTTGAAAGAATTTGTTGAAGAAGCAGAGGAGAGTCCTGAAGTGTTTTTGTTGATTGGACGTGAAGCTACTGAATCTTTTGAAGTTCCAGAGGAAGTAAAACCGATATTGGAAGAAGTCAAAGATGTGTTTCCTGAAGAGTTGCCAACGGAGTTACCACCGTTGAGGGATATTCAACATCAGATTGATCTTGTGCCAGGGGCAGTATTAACACACAGGCCACATTACAGAATGAGTCCTAAAGAGCATGAGGAACTGAGAAGCCAGGTGGAGGAGTTGTTAGAACATGGGCGTGTTCAGGAGAGCTTGAGTCCTTGTGTAGTGCCAGCTTTGTTGGTGCCGAAGAAGGATGGTTCGTGGAGGATGTGTACAGACAGTCGGGCTCTAAACAAGATCACCGTGAGATACAGGTTTCCTATGCCGAGGTTTGATGATTTGATTGATCAATTGAGTAGGGCTATTGTGTTTTCCAAGATTGACCTGAAGAGTGGATACCATCAAATTCGTATTAGACCGGGTGATGAGTGGAAGACTGCTTTTAAAACCAGGGAAGGATTATACGAATGGTTGGTTATGCCGTTTGGTTTATCGAATGCGCTGAGTACTTTTATGAGAGTGATGAACCAGATTTTCAGACCATTCATTGGGAAGTTCGTGTTTGTTTACTTTGATGATATTTTGATCTACAGTGGGAGTATGGAAAAGCATGTCCAACATTTGCGTGAAGTACTGTTGATTCTACGTCAAGAGCAGTTCTATGCAGCAGTAAAGAAGTGCGTGTTTATGACGGACAGAGTTTTATTTCTGGGATATGTTCTATCGAAAGAAGGAATTCAAATGGATGAAAATAAAGTAGAAGCTTTCAGGAGTTGGCCACAACCCAAGACAATTACTGAAGTGAGAAGTTTTCATGAGTTGGTATCTTTCTATCGAAGGTTCATTCCACATTTTAGCAGTGTAATGGCACCAGTAACCGATTGCATGAAAGGAAAGAAGTTTGAGTGGTCAGAGGAAGCAGGGGTTTCTTTTGAGAAGATCAAAACACTATTGACGACAGCACCAATTCTAGTTTTACCGGATTTTCAGTTGTTGTTTGAATTACATACTGATGCATCGAAGGTTGGGGTTGGTGGAGTTTTGAGTCAGAAAGGAAGACCAGTTGCTTATTTCAGTGAGAAGTTGTCTGGAGCTAAGTTGAGATATAGCACTTACGATGTTGAGTTTTACGCAATAGTTCAAGCTGTGAAGCACTGGAGACATTATCTATTTCAGAAGGAGTTTGTTCTTTACACTGATCATGAAGTGTTGAAGCACTTACAAGGGCAGGATAAGATTTCAGCAAGGCATGCATCGTGGATTGCTTATCTGCAGCAATTTACGTTTGTTGTGAAACATAAATCGGGAATTACGAATCGTGTAGCAGATGCATTGAGCATAAGGAATCACTTGTTGACTACAATGAAGGTTGAGGTGACAGGGTTTGAATTGTTGCCAGAACTGATTGAATAAGATGGTTACTTTATGAAATTTGTTGAAAAGGTCAAGGAGGGGAATGCTGATGAGTTTGTATTGGTGGATGGTTTTCTGTTTAAAGGAAATCGTTTATGCGTACCGGATTGTAGTTTGAGAATGAAGATTATAAAGGAGCTACATGAAGAAGGCCATGTGGGTAGAGATCGTACTTTGCAGTTAATTTCTAAATCTTACTTTTGGCCGTCAATGAGGAAAGAGGTTGAAAGGTTTGTGCATAGATGTCATGTTTGTCAGGTTTCGAAAGGGACAGCTACAAATGCGGGATTGTATATGCCATTACCTGTTCCTACAAAACCATGGGTAGACATTAGCATGGATTTCGTGCTGGGTTTGCCGAGAACACAAAGGGGGAATGACTCTATATATGTTGTGGTGGATCGTTTCTCGAAGATGGTACATTTTATTGCTTGTAAGAAGACGGCGGATGCTGTTCATGTTGCTCAGTTATATTTCAAAGAGATCTATAGACTTCATGGGTTACCGGAGTCTATTGTTTCAGACAGGGATACCAGATTTTTGGAGTCATTTTTGGCTAAGTTTGTGGAAGATGGTTGGAATGAAACTGAAATTTAGTAGCTCTTACAATCCGCAAACCGATGGGCAAACGGAGATGGTTAATAGATCATTGGGAAATTTGTTACGATGTTTAGTGAAAGATAATCTGAGAAGTTGGGACATGAAGTTATGCCAAGCAGAGTTTGCACATAGTCATGCGGTTAATAGAAGCACAGGTTACAGTCCATTTTAGATTGTATATTCAGGTTTGCCAAGGGGACCGTTGGATTTGGCGGTAGTACCACAACCGAAGGGGACGGTTAAACGGGCTATTGATTTTGTTGATGAATTAACTGAATGTCATAAAATCGTTCAGGAACGATTGGTGAAGGCAAATGAGAAGTATAAGCGAACTGCAGATTTGAAGCGACGAAGTGTTGAATTTAACAAAGGTGATATGGTTTACGCAGTGTTGACAAAAGATCGTTTTCCGGTGGGGACGTAGAATAAATTGAAGGCGCGGAAAATTGGTCTAGTTGAAATTCTAAAGAAAATCAATGAGAATGCGTATCAATTGAAGTTACCAGAAGATGTTCATGCTTCTGATGTTTTCAACGTCAAATATTTAATTCCGTACCATGGAGCTGAACTTGTTGTGGAAGAAGATGTTGAAAATTCGAGGTCGAATTTCTGTCAACCAGGGGAGGATGATGCAGCACGACCTACGACAGCACAAGGCTTATGTCGTTCACGAGTTAATGAAGGTCGGCCCCGACCTAACGGGTCACGTGAGGAGGAGGAACGACCTAACATGTCACATGGGAAGGAGCAACGACTTAACCAAGCCTTAAGTCGCTCGACATATTTAGGTCGTCTACGACCTATAGCTACAAGCGCTAACAAAGGGACAAAACGACCTAACCAAGGGGAAACACGAGTTAACAAAGCTTCGGTTTTAGGTCGTTCAGAAGTTTTAGGTCGGCAACGACCTAAGAAAGAAGACTTAGGTCGGCAACGACCTACTGAAGATGTTTTAGGTCAGCTACGACCTAGTGGCATTTCGCGACTTAATGAAGAACGAGTCAACTTGATAAGTCATTCGGCGTTAGGTCGTTACAAGGAAGGACGTTCAGATAGCTACCAAGTGATAGGTCGTTGCAACGACCCACGACCTAGTTAGGTCGTATGAAGAGGATTGGGAAGAATTCTGGTTACAGCTTCTTTAGGTCGCTAACGACCTAACTTCTGTAAGTCGCGAACGACCTAACTCATAAGTCGTATCATTTTAAGTCGTCGTATGTTGAGTCGCTGGTAACAGTTAAGTCGTTGTTGTGATGTATTTTCATAAGTCGTAACTCGTGTTGTGAATATGGTTGAGTCGCTTGATGTTGTAGTGTTGATGAGTCGTAACTCGTAGGTCGTCTTGTATTGAGTCGCTGTGTGTTTGTTAAGTCGTGTAATCAGTTGAGTCGTATATGGATAGGTCGCTAGCGATCTAAGTTGAGTCGTGAGTCGTGTGGTTTTATGAGATGAGTCGCGGACGACTTAAGATAGGTCGGTGATACTTTTAGTTGAACCGTGAGATGTTGTAGCCTATAAATAGGCATTATGTTGGTCATTTGTAAGGGAGTTGATTGTTGAATAAAAACTTTGTTTGATTGCTGTGTGCTTTCATCTAAATTGGTAGTTGAGTATGATCTCCTATCTCCACTTTCGGTTATTCGAGTGCGCTCGAATCAACGATCGTTGAAGCCAATTCACGGTATCAAGTGCGCTTGATCAACGTTTGAAGAATTGTAGATCTTCTTTCACGGTATCGTGCGCGATCAACGCGTCGAAGATAGCTAGAATTCGGTATCTTTGTGATCAACGAATTTGGGCATTTCAGTATCTTCAATCCACCGTTTGCTACTTTCATCGATCTATATCGCTTTGTTATTATCCGCTGCGTCAATAAATTTAATAATCCGTGTTTAAAAATTTATTTGATTTAATAATTCTAGATAATAAAATTTTGAATTGATATAATAATCATCTTATAATAAATATTTAAATTGGTAGATTCTATCTTTTCAAGTTAATAAACTGTTTTCTGTTTATAATATATATAATTGTATATATTGTAATTGATAAACTTTGATTTTGAACTTAGTAAATAATTTAATTTTCTAATTTTAATTTATATTTGGTAAATTGGAAATTTGATTTAAATTTAACATATAATTTTTCAAAGCAATTCAAATAAACAATTATATGGTTAGTAAATATTAAAGATTAATCTTATTTGTTTAAATTTATATTTAATTAACTTGGATATGAATTTAAATTAGATTAACATTAAAAACTTAGTTGTATTTTCTTTTTAAATTATTGCTTGAATTTATATATAAGAATTTAAAATAAAATTTACATATGATCTTAATTTATTAAGTAATAGAAGTAATTTATGATATCTTTTATAAATCATTTTAAATATTGTTTAATTTGTTATTTTCAAATGATATTGAGAATACTTAGTTTTTATAAACATAAATAAATTTTGTTAGAAATAGGATTTGTTATTTTAAAATTCAATAAGAGTTATATATGCACACATATATAACTTGATTTTTATGTTGAAGTTTATAATTTAATTTGAATTTGACTTTGATGTTTTGAAATTTAAAAGAATAAATATATAGAAATATTTGAATAAGCTTATTTTCCCAATTTGTTTGTTTTATTTCTTTTTAAAAATTTTAAAAAGGAAGAAATTCATTTATATATATAAGAATTAAGGTTTAAAAGTATTTATAAACAATTTAAATTAAAACTAAAATACTTAAAATACATGTGTAAGTTTACTAAGACTTAAAAAGACATGTGTTAAGGCCTAAACTAATTAAAGTGACAAATGCTAAAGATTTAGGACAAGTGTATTATTTAATTTTCTTTTTCTTTTTTTTAACATTTACTTATATAAACACTTCTTTTCTCACTTCATTTTCTTTTCCCTATTCTTCTTCATAACTCAAGAGAAATCTTCAGATCTAAAATCTGAAATCATCTTTCAAATAACATCCAGAATTTAATCTCTTTGATCAATCTTCTTTCACAATAAATTTTTGTTCAAAGTAAAAATCTGAAGACCTCCTCACAAACAAACCTGAAAACCAGTATTCCTCTCACCCAAAATAATCTGAAAATCATTTGCACATCCTCAAGCCTGAAAAGAAAAACATGTATAAACCTGTAACTCTTCAAATCATCAAACTGAAGTGCAATTCATAAACCTGAAACAAATTTGCTACTTAGAGGACCTGCATGCATTTTTCTTTCCTGGAAGCCTGCAAATTTCTTTTCTGTTTTGAACACATCATCAACCAAAGCCTGCATTTTCATATCTGCAAGCATGCATGTAGATCAGGGAGCATTACAGCAAAGCATTTGAGTAGATCTGGGATTAAAGTTTTAAGTCCTATAGCAAAATCTGAACTTGTCAAAACTTGGATGCTCTGCCTCTAAAAAAGAAACCTGTGAGTAACATTTTTTTTAAACTAAAACTCTTAAGTAAATATAGTTGTTTGATTTATTTCTGTGATAATCATGTTTGGAATGGATGAATATAATAGAATTCTCTGCAATTTGTTTGGTTTCAGAATGCATGTTATGTTATAAACTTGTTCTGGCCAGTTCTAGAATTACAGGTTTAATCTCTGATTTAAAATCATGATCTGATGTTTAAAATCTTTGTTAAGGTTTAAAGATTCAAAACAATATAGGGATTGAGTAATATAAGTTAAGGTTTAAATTTTATTTTATATATAAAAAAATAAGAATAAAAGTGTAATGTCTCTGGGTAACTTAATATAACAGAGCAAATATTTAGCAAATGAAAATTTAATTATTCTGTTTCATTGATTCAAATGTATAAGTTGATTACTTATACAAAAACTTGAATTTTAAAACTTAAATTATGATTTTCAGTATAAAAATGGTGGAGCATTTCTGGTTTAACCAGAAATCATATTTAGGGGTGATTCTGTCGATCAAGAGAGTTTGGGTGGCCATGTTTTTTTTCCTGGTGATGTAGTGATGATCTAGGTTGCAGGGAAAAATATTGGATTAGGAATTAAAGCATTGTGGCAATATTAATTTTGAATCAAATTTTTAAACCCTAGATTTTTGTGTTGATATTTGAATTGATGGTTGCGACCTCCTTAGGCGATCGAGTTGTCCCAAATTCAGGTTGATGATAGATGGAGTATGGAATGAGAAGTGACCGGAGTTGTAGTTTCTCTGGTGATTAGATTTGGGTGATTGAACCAAATTTTAGATTCGACCATTGTTCCAGTTTCGAGCTCAGAAGCTCGATTGTGATTTTGGGGTTCGGTGGTTTATTTGATGGTCGGAATATGGTTGAATGATGGTTACCGATTTGCGCAAGGGGTCGCGAGTGGTTGGAGGTGATGGTGGCGTCGGTGCAGGTGCACGACATTCTTGGGTATCAGCGGGTTTGGGAAGGAAGTTGTACTCGTGTTTTTGTTCGGGGTAACTCGTGTTTGGCTCGAAGCTAGGGGGTATGGGACTCGAAGCATTGTGTTGTGGTCGGTGAGATTGACAGTTTTCAGGTTTGTATAAAACCTGTCAATTGTTAGCTTGAGATTTCTGAATGAAAGTTACTCGAGTTTTACTCGAGATTATTTAGTATCTTACTCGAGCAAATTATGGGTAGCTCGAGTTAATTTGTTCAAGTTTGAAACTTGACTTTTTCCCAAATTTAAACTTAAATTTAAAAAAGATGAAGTAAAGATTTAAATTAAGTTTTAAATCTAATTTTAAATTATAGATTCAAGATTTAATTTGAATCATAACTGGATATAAATAAGTTTAAATTCAAATTTTGTTTAAAATAACTTTAATGGGATTTATTGTTTAAAAACGATTTTTATAGAAATTTGAATTTAAATTGGAATTTGAATATGTAAAGAAATGTTTTAAATAAAGTTTAAACTGATTCAAATCTGATTTTGAATCTTTGATTTAAAATAAATTCAAGTTTTATAGATTTAAGTATTTTAACAGTTTTGAATGATAATGTAAAATTTGAATGTTTGAATTTAAAAAGAATTTGTTTTAAATCTTGTATAAATATCTTTTATAAGTATTATTTATCATATAATGTATAAGTTTTAAATTGGTTTTAAAACTCGGTGAAATTAAATTATAGTTTAATGGTTTGTTATACATTTAATTATTAGGATAATTAAATGAGTAATTAATCTATTTTAATAAATTAATGAATGAATAATTACTTAAAGTAATAAAGGTTTAATCTTAAAAGTTTAGGATTAATTATTCTTAGAATAATTAGCTGGTAATTAAAAATAATTAATTAATTAAAGAAGATTTGATTTTAATTAATGATTAATAATTAATTAATCAAGTAATAATGGATTAATTAAGTTTTAATTAATACTTAACTATTTAATTAATTAGGGATTAATTAATGGGTTATTAATGATTAATTAATTTGTAATTAATAATGATTAAAATAAGTTAATTATTTTAGAAAATAATTAATGAATTGTTAATAGTTAATGAAGGTCATTAACTAAGGATTATTTAATAATTAATTAGATCAATTAATTTTTAATAATTAATTGGATTAATTAATTTAAAGATAATCATTTGTGTAAACATAATTACTTATGGAAGTAATTAAGTAAATTAATTACTTATTATAATTAACTGAGTTTAAATTTGATTAGATTAAGTTAATTAATTCAGTTTAATTAATTTAAAATAATCATTTGATGATTTGTGAAGTATAATTACTTAATGTAATTAAATAAAGAGAAATTACTTAGGGTAGTAATTAATGGTAATTACTGGATGTAATTAATTGAAGATGATTTAATAATTGAAGTAATTTAAGTATATTTACTTTGTGAATTAATCAAGGAATTAATTTGAGATAATTAATTATGGAGTAGTTAATTTGTTTGGTAAAGTAATTAAGGATAATTAATTACTGAATAGAGTTAATCAAGGTGATTAAAAATTATGGTTTAAATTAAGATTTGATTACTTAATGTAATTAATCTAAATAAGGTACTTAATTAAATTGTAATTAGAATCATTAATTAATATAATTAATGATGTAATTAAGATTGATTAATTAAGATTAACTAATTAATAATAAGCGATTAAGGGTAATTAATTGATGTAATTAATTAAGGATTAATGTAGTTAATTATAGTTAATTAATTTAATTAAGGTTAATTACTATATTTGGTTAAGTATAACTAATTTGTAAAATTAATTAAAGAATGATTACTTGAATGTAATTAAGAATAATTAATCAAGGGTGATTAATTAAGGTGATTGATTAGAGATTAATTAATTAATTAATTAATTGTAATTAATTAATAATGATGTAAGTAAGATTTATATTGATTAAGTCATTAATTTAATTCACTTTAAATTAATTTGGATGATGTAATTAATTTAATTCATTTTAAATTAATTATAATTGGTATGGTAAATCATTGCTTATATGGTTGAATAATGATTGTTTGCCTTGATTGGTTTGAATCTCAGAAATGAGATAAGTAATATTGAGTGATATGGATACATGGTTGCATTGTGATGATGATTTGGATTATCTTTTGATAATGATAATGTTGATTATCTATTATGAATCTGTATATTATCTATCTGTGTGTATATAGATAATGAAATTGAATTGGTTTAAACCTTTAAAACAACTTGGCCTTAAAAGACACACTTTGGATTTCGATGAGACCGGGATCGGGTTTCCATATCTGGATATCCGAAAACCACATCGATCCAAATTAACGTTAGGTCGTGAATCCAAGTGGAGCGAGTGAAGACTCGAGGTGTAAGGGCTATACGTCAGTATAACTCTGTGGGTGATTCCGTAATGAGTTTGACGGAATAGTACTTATAGATTCGAGATGGAGATTCAGAGTGCAAGGGTTATCGTCGTTAACTCGGAGGGTGATTCTAATACGAGTGTTACGAGATAATGCCTTCGGTTTCGTTCGAACCCGGAACGAACTTGTATGGATTGAATGCTTTCAGAACATCGTCAGGTGGACGATGAACATTCTAAGAGATGTGTTCTATAAAGGTAATTGTAGCCTCAAGCCTCATCAACCGGGAATGGCTAAAACAGGGAAGGTGCAGCAAGGCTTCGTGGTAGCCCCTACGTGAAAGCAAGATTTTCCCCTGTCTAGAGGTCCCTTTTATTTCGGCTGTGTGGGCAGTTTGGAGCGTACGCCAACTGCGGGGTTGTCTTGTTCGGGACTGTCCAGTAAGGGATGGTTTCGGTCTTGTGTTGCAGGGGATCGGGAGTGGTCCTCGGTACGGTGATCTAGGCCACGTACTGTGACGGGCGGTACCCCAGTAGCCTTGCCATTGATGGAATCCAAAATCCAATAAGTGCCAACGGTTTTGATTGTATTACCCACTTTTGTGGCTAGTAGCTGGAATTTAATAATGTAACAATTTCGGTTATTTCATATTCACTTGAAAACCCTAGACCTTTTATAATATCACTGGATTTCCTATCAAATGTTTTGGTTAGCGTAAGGTAAAAACTTTTCCATGTTTATGTGTGGGAAGTCTTACATGATACCTTTTCTTTTCAAAGGTTTTTCAAAGTTAAGCAACTTTAACCTGTTACTCACACCAGACCCATGTCTGACCCGGAGTTTATTTTTGTTTTTCATAAACTCTTGGATACTCAAATTTTTACGAGTAGCCAAGGGATTCAGGTTATCTTTGACGAATATTGGAGGAGCAAATGGAGCTGGAAGCTTCTGCGTTGTAGATAATAGTTCCGCTGTGTGATCTCTATGTTGTATCTCTTTGTTGTGATGTATTGAGTTGTATAACTAGACAGGTGTTTATAACTGTCTAGTATATGATGTATATGTTGCGTAACTCTGATTAGTGTTGTATACTATGTAATACTTATGTTATTAATATAATTTATTCGTTCCGCTGTTAGATTCTGATGTGTTGTTTCTTTCTTCTTCTCTTTCTTTCTATTCTCTATCCCTTTCTTTCTTATTAATGATACATCATTCTGTGGAGTCGGATTGCGGGTCATTACAGATAATGTAAAGTTTGTCTAGTTAAAGAATATTTTTTACTGCTGAGAGGTGACATGAGTTCGGAACCATGTCCACTACGCTTGAATCATTTTCATTTGTGATGTTCCCAATGGTATTTCAGAATAAAATGCTATTTAGATATTTGGATTATGATTATTGTATTGATATGGTAAGATATCAACCCTATTGAGTTATCTTATCCATAATATTATAAAGGAAAAAATGTTATGAAGTTGTATTTGGAATGGAGCCATTCGATGGCTTGTGTCAAAGAACAAGTAAAAGTTGGAAATAAATTGAAGAATGATAGAAATATTTAATGTCATTGGGAAAGATATTCAAATTGAATTGGAAGAGAGATTATAACAGGAGATATTCCTAGTTTATATAAAGTGAAGCGATTCAAGATTAATTTGAAAAACCAGTTTAAAGAATAGAAGTAAATATACTATAGAGATGCATGCATTAAAATGTGTATGGGATTTTCATGATAAATGGGATTTGGAGATTAGAGGATAAATTAGATAAGATAATAGTTGTGTACTTTTCAATCATCTCTTGGATTGAAAAGATGTTGTCTATTCAAAGGAACTCTTTTGAAGTAGAGACTAAAGTGTGCATGGTTTATATTGCATATAAGCTGCACATGAGCAATGTACTATATAATTGATCATACACTAAAACTATTTTAGGATTTCACTTTGTCTATATTTTCACTTAGGTCTAGGAAGTTTAAGCTTTGTTTGAATGGTTGAATAGAAAAGGATTGTATTTGGTTGAATAATTGTTTGTCTATGCCATAGAACTTAGGATGAAATTTGTGTTTATTAAGAATGTGATACTTTTAGTATCATATTAGTTGGAATCTTAAAGAGGTGATATCATAATTAAGGTGGTACCACTTGAAATAATTCGAAATTTGAAGTGGAAGACAAGTTAATTTCACCAGGTTAAGACGTCATATGTTATGATGTTCTTATTTGAAATGAAGAACCATATAGTGATCTTAGTTATGGGTTACTTAGGTGAGACACCATCTGCTTTTGAGTTCTCCTACCCTAGCATACAAATGAAGTGATAGTTTACTACTGAATTATTAGGATTTGGAATATGTGTGGAGTATGGTGTGCGAACAATTTGGACTTTATGAAGCTACATTTCAGTTGAGACGATTATAGGCCAAATCTACACGTTGTTTGGCTTTTTGTTGTTTGATATTTGGATTAGTAGCATGGATTGCAGAGGTAGTATAGGTGCATGATCATTCAAGATTAGTATTGGGTGATGAGTATATGTATCAGGAGAAGAGATTGTTTAGTTAAGACGGACGAGAGATCTAGTTAAGGGAATTCAAGGGACCAATGAGATGACCTAATATTTCCATTTATCTCTTTTCTGGAACATTATTCCATTAGTTTTATTGTTATAATATGAGTTTAACTAGGTATAGTTGAATGCTTATTGCATATGTTTATTTGATGCTTATTCTAGGAAATGTTTGGTAGGTTTGATTGTTTGATCTTAGTTGCTTAGTATGACTTATATTGAAACGTTATAATTATTATTATGCTTATGGGTAATGTATTCATATAAATTTCATATGATGATACAAGGGGTATTACAATCGTGTCTAATATATCGAGATTTTTTCATTCATCTAGGTGGAAATAGTTTTCGTTTTGCGTTTTATTCAGTTTATCACATGCCATGACCATTTCACATGCTTGTATGTTGTGCTATATCATATGGTTGTCAAGCATATCTCATCCAAATATGTGTCATGATTGTTATGCGAATGTATGATTGTTTAGAAGGATGGTTTTGTTTGTCATGAATGTTGTGCATGCATGTTGTCATGTATGTGATTTGCCATACATGAGAGAGCGATACATTATTTGTCCCCTGGGAATTTCGAGGATGAATTTCATTTTAAGTGAGGGAGGGGATGTAATACCCGGTATTTTATAATAATTAAATTAAAAGGGGTATTTTGGTTAAATTAAAAATATAGGAGAACATGATCATTTTACAAATAATTAAATTCGGCAATAGAATCTGTGCCATTGTGAACGGCTTGTTTTTCTCATCAGAATAATATATAGGTTTGTTCAAATTAGAAACCGTACGGTAAAGGTATGTGCATGGGTTTGGGTATAGCTAAGCGGGTTAGTCCCATGTTTGGAATTTAAATTCAAAAGCACAAAGTGGCGCTTCCCTTATCTATAAATAGTCCCAAAATGGAGATGCTACATTTTTACTTCTAACTTTTTCTCATACAACTTTCTTCCATTCACTGCCTTTAGTAAAAAGGCCATAACTTCCTCATTTCTTACTGGATTCACGCAAACTTTATATCGAAATGATCATGACAAAGGGCTATGACTTGGAAAAATAATTAGGAGGAAATTATAAAGTTGGTGCATGCAACAGTCTAGAAAGGGGAGGATTTCAGGAATGGATCTTCAAATTGGCGATTGGGATTGTCTCTTAGATCTATAAATCAAATATAATGCTATAATATGGCTTTAATCTATGGTTTGGATCCAATTTTAGGATTATTATGTTAATTCCTGATTTGGAAAGTAACTAAAAATGAATAAAATATGAAATTAATGTTAAATTCAACAATAAAAACGTTGAAATGAGTTCATTGTTGAATCATGATCGATAAATAAAATTAAAGGCAAATACGAATATTATAAGACTAGAATTCATATTAGAATGCATGAATTAATGTAAATTGAAATGAATGGTGATAGTTCATGATAATCAAGTAAATTTGAATTTATTTAACCTATAAATATATATAAAATATAAATGATATAGATGAAGGGGATGGATTTATTATGAATGTTAGAGGTTGTCACATATAATACATGGAAAATACTATGATAATCATGTAAAAAGTTTATAAAATAATTTCAAATAAGAAGTTATGGATTTAAAAAGGAAATGCTAATTAAAGTATGTTTTTAATGATTTTATGTGCATTATTGGCAATATTTTGAAAAGTGGTGTTTTTGCATACAAGAGAAGTACTTATATCAAAATTTACATTATATATGTACATAAATCATATGAAAATTGTTTAGAAAGTGTGATGTGGTATAAATTATTTCGAATATAATACAACTTTTAGTAATATTTGTAAACATATATGTGAAAAATGGTACATTTATATATTTAGAAAATTAGTTTTGTAAACACTGATATGTAGAGCTATTTCTAAACGATTTTGATACAAACTTCCGGATGAATTTAAAGTAGATAACTAGCAGAGAATCATACTTGTATATGAAAGAAAAAGGATCTAAAATTAAGTAAAAAATGAGTGAGAATAATGCAAAACAAAACTTAAAAAATAAATATACAAAAGGAGTGAACATGAGTGTTACTTCGGTAAAATTCAAAACTAGTTGCCGACCTATGGGAATCTTAGCGATCGACCTCTGGTAATCTAAATGTTCGACCTCTGACTATTTTATAGAGTGGGTATGAAACTAGACCCTAGATGGGCCTATATAAACTAGCCAATTGACTCATGTTTCGTTCTTTGACTCATACATGGGGTTGTGTACGATTTTTGAATTATATATATCGATGATTGATGGAAGCAAATGTATTATTTTGTTACGGGCATTGTTTAGGGAATGTTTTGATGTGATTTCCAGCATGATTTAATGAAGTGAATGTGTATATAATGGATGTATATGTATATATATCTATGTATATATATTGTGTGTGTATGTATGTATGTTTATATGGCTGTTGAACATAGATGTTGATGTTTGTATCCACCCCATAATTATGTTAAAAGCTCCTATTAACTTTTCATAGCATCACAGAAATGCACATGTCTAGTATGTAGATCTTGAGAGAATGGAGACATCAATATGAAGATTTATACGACCTCCGATGGATTGTACCTACGTGTAAATCCATAGGCTGAAGTATAGTGAGCAAATAACACGTTATATCATGTCATTTGTATACGTATGACATTTAGATGAACATGTTAAGTGGTTAAGTGTAACACTGACCTTAATCGAGTAATCAACTCTTCGATGTTGATGTTATTACTATTGTATGCATGTCGCGTACTAAGGGATGTTTACACAAGTTAAATATATTAAAATGATGTTATAACAACATATTTGAAGTATATATGGAATACACTAGTTTCATTCGCTCATACATAAGTCTGAAATCCACTCAACATTGTTTATATATTATATTGATAGATTGACGTATTAGGAAATCAAATTGACTTAGATGGCATTAATGATGTTGATAACTGACGCATTACCTATGTATATACTGCATATATGTTCATCTTACATAATAGTGTTTCGTGTGTAGTTTGGATTGACAATTGTATATTGTATGGATCTGTGACCTTGAATATGTTGTAAAAATTTGGTTTGGATATAAGTTGGTTTTTATATTATATTTTGTTCATTCCATCGCGAGTTCAAAACAATATAGTTAGAAATATAAGTTTGTATCTTATTATCATAAGCTAACAATCTATCATTTTTTCTTTTAGAGATTTGAACATTGATTCGGGCATTATATCCAAGGGTTGAAAAAGGCAAGTTGTTACAAGGACTCATATCTGTAATTCATTATGGGACTTAGAGGTAGATGACATGTGGCAAAAGGTGAAATGTGGCTTTAAGTTGTTGATGGTCTATTGTAGATGCAACTACAGTTGGAGATTATCACTTTATTTTGCCTAATGGATTTGATTTATTTCATAATAATTGCTATTATGTTAAAAACTATTTATGGATTATATTTGTTTCTAGATTACTCGAGACAAATTTTAAGTTTCAGTGTAATAACAATATTATGAATATCCTGTTTGATGGAAATAATATCTAAAATAGTGTTTTGTATAATGACATTTACATGCTTAACTTTAATCATATTGATAATATTAATAAATCTTCCGTTCACATTAATAGTACTTACTCGTTTCATTGTAGACTAGGTCACACTAGTGACAAAAGAGTGCATAAACTAAAAAAAAAAGTTATTCTACTGTCATGTGATTAATCATTTGACACTTGTGAATCATGTCTCAATGAGAAAATGACCAAGCACCCCTTTAATGGGAGCAACAAAAGAGTTGATGAACTCTTGGGTCCCATACATACTGATGTATGTGGCCCGATGCCTATAATGACTAAGGACAATTCAACTTATTTCGTAACTTTTACTTATGATTTCTTGAGACTATGACATGAATATATTATGAAGAATAAATCTGATGTCTACAAGAAAATTAAAGATTATAAGAACAAGGTTGAAAATTAGATGAGCCATAAAATCAAAATACTCTTATCAAATCGAGGAGGTGAGTATGTTGGACAATAGCTCCAATAATACTAAAAGATAATGTGATTAGCTCTTAGATTAGTCCAGCCTACACTCCACAACACAATGATGTTTCAAAAAGAAGGAATCAAACCCTATTAGATATGGTTCGTTCTATGACAAGCAAAGCTGAGTTACCATTTTCTTGTTGGGGATATGTATTGGAAACCGCTACACATAGGTTGAATTTGATACCAACCGAATCTTTTCCTAAGACACCATATGATATGCGCTACGGGAAGAAACCCCAACTCATGTAATTGAAGGTATGGGAGTGTCCAACATATGTTAAGAACATTAGCCCTAATAAACCAAGAGAGTTAGGGGCATGCGCTAGGGTCAATTATGTAATTTGTTATATATATCTAACTCTATAACTACTGTTGTTTGCAATAAGGGAGTTTAATTTTCTATTATATACTATTATATTATGATATATCGATTAACTAACTCAAGTATAATATATAAAATCCTTAAATAATATTTTATCTAGTAATAATTACAAGGTTTTGTAATCATGAGAATTATCACAATATTAAATAACAAATTATTTTATATATTTCTAGTTAAGGTGTTTCGAGAACGGATATCGATATATTCGTTGAGAACATAATACATAATGCTCCACAAATGTTGATAGTGTATTACTCATGGCTATTTGAGGAACCAAGATTTACATACCAATAGTATTATTGGATAACCATGGAATGAGTCGTTCAAGAGTTTCCTATTGGTTAGTAATAACTACGGTCAAATAAGAAATCTTGAAGTGACAATATTATGTTGTTTCTCGACTTGAGAATATTGCTTAACTTCAGCGTGGATACTCCGCATGGATTATAGTTAAATCGTGGTATGACATTCATCGAAAGACTATAGTTGGATCTAAGTTGAGCACGTTATCCAATAGGGAATTCATCTCCTTAGTTAAAAAAGGTTAGTATCACTGTTAAGTTTAGTCAACTCAAAGTCAAAGTTTATGGCTAGAGCTGTACAGTTGGTAATAAATATTATTATTGAACCATGGACATTGTTTAAGGATTAACCAATTTGAATGTGGACGATATTGAATTTTTGCAAAAAAACCTAAATTACATAAGTCCTAAAGCGATATAATTTTAATGAAAATAATTTATATAGTTAATCGTTACTAAAAGGTACTGCTTAAAATTGTAAAATTGGATCTTACCAAAAGAGAAACAAAGCAATCAATTTGGTCAAACTATTACACCACTACTTATGCTAAAGTGTGAACATTAATGTTTAAATTGTTCGACATTAATCGCTTATTGAATTTACACTTACGAGTTGCACAACCATACTGATAAATTCTTTGATGTACCGCAGGATTTAATTGGCTTATAAGTTGTTACAAATTAATTAATTAATATTTATGAAATATTAATCATTTACTTAATGTACTGGGCGCCATCGGTATTTCTTAGAAACCGCTAGTATTGAATTGGATGTGCATGTAAAAGTTTATATGTACTAATCAATATACAATATCCACTGAATTTGATTTGAAAAAAATTATTTGCTAAATGTTTTGGAACATTTGAATGGTCCATCGGGCCTTGTCATGGTCGACCATGGAATGAGAAAAAAGGGTTTCGAAATCCAAAGGTTGGATCTAGAATATGAAAGAAAGGCATTAAGTAATTAAAGGAAGTAATTAATATTTGATTCCTCTATAAATACCATACAAAACTCCTTATTTTATCTCTTAATCACTCACTCTTCTCAAACCCAAGAATCCATATCCTTTTTGCATCATTTCAAGCTGAAATCTTAAAGCAAAAATAGTTTTCACATATGCATGCACACACATATACATACATTTACAAACAATGTTTGGAGAGCTAACGCGTATATAAAGAGAAAATGTGTGCATTGTAGTGTAAATCTCATACACATAAAAATAACTATGTACATAATATTGAAAGTTGCACTTGTGCTATATACACTTTGGTATATTTAGACATGCTTACACACATATCAAATACAATGTGGCCAAATTTATCATTTAAACAAATTTGAAAAGTTAAATAAAATCAATCTTATTTGAACATATAAGAACGGATTTAATAATAAATTTAGACTTTATAAGCCCATTAGAGATCTAAATAGGGAAACTTATTTGATATTTACTTAATTTACCCGCCGCCAACAAGCATGGTGCATAGTATATAATGGTATCGAAGTCCAATCACTTATGCAACCTAAATTATTCAACAAATCAGATAATTAATTAAGTCTACCTATCCAACATGCGTCTTAGAAAAGTTGTGTCTAGGATTAAGTTTGAATAATCAAGTATTCTACCCTTTAGGCTACTGGCCTGGCCCTAGTGACAAATTAAGCCCAAAAGGTAGGCCTAAATGGCAGCCTGAACAGACTTAGGCATTGGGCTGATTTTATATATTAGATTTGAATATTTAAAATACATTTTATATTTAAAAGTTAATTTTAAATGTAAAATAAAATTTTATAAAAGTTATAAAAAATTTCAAATTTTTATGGAAATAAATTAATATTTTCAAAAATTATTTAAAATTTAACTGATTGATTAATTAAATAAATAATTACTTAAAAGTTGGTCAGGGTTGCCTTGCGATCATGGAACGAGGTTCCTTAAGGACGTGGGTTCGAGTCCTTGCCAGTTGAGCTATGTAACCCTTAAGATGTGAAGCATTTTCCCTTGATAAAACGAGATTGCTTAGAGGATTGATGCTTTGTGTTAAGTTGGTTAAAAAGGGGAGTCGGTTGTGGCGGGCCATCTGAATCCTCTAATTCTACTCCTTAGAGTAGATTTTTCTATGAAAAATTAAATCAAATATAAATGTTGATATATGTGTACGCATACATATAATAACTGTTATAGCATAACATATATATAGACATATAACTTTATCTTTAATGTACACACTCACACTCACACTCACACTCACACACATATACATATACATATTGTTAGTCCGTGAGATGATGATTTTGATGACAATAACCTTAGAATAGATTATAAAATATAAATACTAACAGTATAAGTTTAGATATATATGTATATGCAGGATTTAACCATGCAGGTACCAAGAATGAAGACTGTACATTATAGAGATTCAAGATATCAAGATTATTAAGAGTTCAATATTTCAAGTAATTTACTTTTTAATTAGAAATTTTGTTAAAACTCCTAGAAAAGCACTGGCATCCTAAAATTCAATCTATTCGTGGAATGGAATCCACTTCGAGCCTATTAAAAGGATGGAACCTATGAAAAATCTAGTGGAACATTGTTTTGTATCCAACAACTTTTTATTCAAAATGATTTTTCAAAATTATATCCTGTTCTCAAAATGATTTCAAAACCTTCCTTTTAAAATGCATCAAAAACATCTATCCTCATTTCAAATACTTTTAGCCTCAAAATAATCTTGAATTTCAAAATCAAATTATCCTTGGTTTTAAACTATCTTTTAAAATAAAAGTATATTTAATTTTTTTAATATTTATATATTTAGATTTAAATATAAAATTATTGTAAAATTCTATAAATATATATTATTCTTTATATTTACTTATGTATTTTAATAATAGCCAAGTATATTTATAAAGTTTAAAATAGTTTTAATATAAGATAAAGGTTATTTTCAAAGAAAATCAAAACACCAAAAATCCCCTTGGGATGTTGACATACTCAAGTACCCTATGTCGACATGGTGTCAGTTGAGTTCAAAATTTAAATTTCAAAAGAAGTGTCTATTCGTCATAACTCTTCACGAATGAACATGGCTGTTGTTCTTCTATAAATAGGGGTTAGTTTCAACGAATTTTAATTCAGTTTTTTTCTAGTTTTTCACTCCTCTTCTTCTTCTTCCATATTTCTATATACATATTCTTACCATTACTCTACCGAAATCAACATTGAATCTAACTAGATTATCTCTGGTTCGATTCTCTATCACCATCTCAACAAGATCCTCAGTGCTATTCAGAGTTATAGGCTTTTTGTAATCAACTTAGCGAGAAAAGGTGTGATTGTGGCCTTGGAATTCAATCAAGCGAGATAAGGTGTGATTGTAGCCTTAGAAAATCAATTGGGTGAACTTGTTGCCTGGGAAATCAAGTATCTCTACCCAGAGGACTGTGATTCTAGAGGGTGTACCTCGTTGCCTTGAAATCGAGGGTGTAATTGTAAAGATTGTTTTTTGAAAGGAAATCCGCACTTGTGTGCGGGACTGGATGTAGGGTAACTCCGAAACAGTATAAAATCCGGTGTGTTCTTTCCTTTACTACTTTTACTTTATATTTGCATCTATGTTTGATTTTGTGATCATATCTGTGTCTGAACATTGCATACATTTGTGTTCAAATTAACAAAAAACCAAAAAGATTTAACAATGCTCTAAAACACTATTCACCCCTCTCTAGTGTTTATTCTAGCCTTAAGATCCGTAATCCGCATTTCTCACATTTGGTATCAGAGCAAGGTTTTCAAAGTTTCATAATTTGATTTTTGAAAATGTTTTCAAAATGGCTACCAACACTAGTATTGTTACTAACACGAATATCCCTGTCACTAGTTCATTTGTAAAAGGTCAGTCTAATGTCAGACCATCACTTTTTAATGGCAGTAACTATGCATATTGAGCATGTAGGATGAAAATATATTTACAATCTATAGGATTAGACACTTGGAATATCACTCAAACTGAATATACCGAACCCACAACTGATTTTGCACAGTGGACCGCTGAGCAAAAGACTGTTGCACAAAATAATTCTAAAGCAATGAATAATCTGTTTTGTTCACTAGATAGAAATGAATTTAATAAAGTGTCAGTTTGTAAGTCTGCATATGTAATCTAGAAAACTTTGCAAGTGACTCACGAAGGAACAAGCAAAGTTAAATAGACCAAAATTTCCATTCTCACAAATCGGTTTCAATCATTTAAAATGAATCCTAATGAGTCTATTTCAGAAATATAGCAGATTTCAGGATATTGTGCATTCTTTAATATCCTTGGGAAAGGAATTTTTTGAAGAAGATCAAGTTAGAAAATTTTAAATTCTCTTACTCTGGAATAGGATCAAAAGACATTTGCGATCAAAGAGGCAAATGACATCGGTATCATAAAGATAGAAGAATTAATTGGAAATCTAATGTCATTTGAAGTCCAAATGATCGGGAAAAGAGAAAGCAAAGCATCTGAAAAGAAATCAATGGCATTCAATGCATTGACCGATGGATCAGACTCAAACAGTGATAATGATGAAGAGATAGCCTTTATGACCAGAAATTTTAGGAAATTCCTGAAATATAGAAAGATGAATAATCTCAAGAGAAACAACTATAAGAACTCTGGAAATCAGAATGTAATGCCAAATAATGTGAATAATCTCAAGAGAAACAACTATAAGAACTCTGGAAATCAGAATGTAATGCCAAATAATGTCAAATGTTTCAACTGTGATGAACCAGGCCATATCAAAAGAGGCTGTCCATATCCAGATAGGCAAAATCCTCCTACGAACAATGATTCGGTAAAGAAATGGAAGCGTGCATTTACTGCTACTCTAGATGACTCAGACTCGTCCTCAAGTGATGATGATAAGAAGAAAAATAATTCAAATTTGTGTTTCACAACAGTTCACGATTTCGACGAAATCAGAGAACTGGACTCAGAAAAAGGCACACATTTACAATATAATCGGTTGAAATTGCATGCTTAGAATTAGATGTTTGATTGATTGATTTTGAATTGGTGTGTTATTTGAATTTTAAATTTTTACTATTTTATTATTATTATTATTATTATTATTATTATTATTATTATTTTCATAGTATAATAATATATTGAAAATACTATAATTCTAATAATATTCCAATATATACACATTAAATATAATAAGTATATATATATATATATATATTAGAGTACTTAGGAAAAATAAATCATAAAAATTCATAGGCACATGTCGACATGGTCCCCACCATGATGTCGACATGGGTACCAGAAATTGAAATTCAAAATTCTAATTCAAACGGTTGAATTTCCCTCCACCTTTTCACTTCATTCAATTCTCTAAAAAGGAATCTTTTGACCAGAGAACTTGTCCTTTGAGAATCTATTTATTGATAATCTTTTATCATATCTTTTCACTTTCAGTTTCAAATTCAAACTCTCTCTTCAAAACTTCAAGCTCTCTACTCTCTACTTTAATGGCTTCTTCAAGCAACCCCTCTACCATGAGAATTTCCAGAAAGATAAAAGAGCAACTCTTCAATGATCCGGAGGAAATAAATGCATACATCAATTATGCTAATTATGCCAAAGTCCATCCGGAAAAGTTTGCAATCATTCAAGATTTTTCTTCTTATGAAATTGATTCTCTTTTCACAAACAATCCAATTCTTAGTCTTATTGATGCTTCTCAAAATGATTTTGTTTGCTATCTAAACCTTGTCAAAAAATTTTATGCAAATTTAAACCGTGGATTTTATAATGGAAACGAGGATGAAATTTGGAGTAGTGTCAAAGGCACTAGAATTGTTTTGAATTGTGATCTTTTGGGTACCATTCTTAATTGCAAGAGTATGGAAATGGATCTTTCTAATTTTATAATCGATAAAAATGATCGTGAGACATTTCATCACATTTTCGAAGGGAATGATAATTTTGAATTCAAAAATCGAATTTTTCGACCAAAAGCAAGAATTGTCAATCTTCTTTTGCAACATACTTTGACCCTAAGATCGGGGAATTTTAACAATCCTACTTCAGAAGTTTGCAAAGCACCTTTTGCTATTTTTGGAAATTATGACATTAATTGGGCGTAAGTTATTTTGGATGAACTTCGTCCTAAAAATTTTGAAATGGGTGAGAACACTTTGTATCATGGAATTAACTCACTCGGATTTTTAACTATTTTGGAGTGGATTTCAAAGGCGAAGAATTTTTTTCTAGAAAAGTTTTCAATCATTCCAACGTTTCGCTTATGAAAATTTCATTTGTCTTTCAACCTTATGAGACTCTTGTCGAAAAGGAAGAGCATTTGGCTCATGAGGAAATGGAAGAAGAGGAAGAAGAAGAAGAAAGGGATGAAATGGAAATTGAAGAAGAAGAAGAAGAAGGTGAAACCTCTTTGGGAAGCATCGACTATCCTCTTAATCCATCCAACAAAACCCTTCACTAAAACCAAAAGACGATTGTTGATAATCAACGGATTCTTAAACGATCTGTTAGTAAGAAGTTGGACAAAATTTCATCCAAGATGAACAAGTTCATTTCAAAGTCAGCAAGAAACTTGGACTGTCTTCATCATCATCATCCTCTAACTAGTTCTACCTTTTTATATCTTATTGTATTTGTTTCAGTTTATTTTGATTTGAATGTTCGTGTAGTTCTTTATGCTTAATCGTTTTATCGTCTTAGTATGAAATGAAATGGAATTTTTTTCTGTTATCCAGCTTGTCTTATCTCCAGAATAAATGTTAGTATATTATATAATATATTTATATACACACAATTATTCACAAAATAAAAATAGATCATCAAATTTCACTATACCATGTCGACATACCCCTTATGACCATGTCGACATGTACTGGTCAGAAATGACAATTCATTTTGAATTTGTAATTTGAATTACTCCATATGTCTATTCATTTCAAATGAATTCCTACACCTATAAATACCTATTTCTTCCGGAATTCATCACTGAATATTATTTCTTATCTTCACTATCTCTCATTCTTCTCACAATTTCGAATATGGCTAATCCAATTCATAACTTATCTGAAAATCTTGAAGAAACTCTTAGTTCGTTCAAGAATATTCTCTCGTTCATTCTTCGTAACCAGCGACACTTAGAATTGAGTCAAATGCAGATGATCAAGGAGCAAGAAAGGCATTTCGATGCAATATGATGGATGATTTCCTCCCTACATAAGGATGACAACGAAGCACATCCTCCAGTCTCTCTCACCAACGACAATGAAAATTGGGATGCTATTAAGACAGAACCTATCTTCGGAGAAGAAGGATGGGTGGAAGTTCCTCGTAACGTTTGATTTTATTTGGTTGCTTTGTTTGAATTGTTTACTTTGATTGATTTGATTTCATTTGCTTTGGCTTGGTTTGATATTGATTGATATTTAGTGTGGACTGATGTTTGTTGTACAAAACATGTATAATTATGCATTGATATGTATATAATCTTTGATTCATTATTGTGACTATCAATATAATTATCTCTTAATTCCATAATCCATTATATAAGTTTATTAATGCAGATATTTTAGTCCAAGAATGAGAGAGAGTTATATAGTTTGGAGTTATTTAGTTTAGAGTTAGTTTTTTTTGTTGATGACAAAAGGGGAGAAGTATAAAATAGGATAGTTAGGCATATATTAAGGGGGAGTTATTAGGATAGAAATAATATTTTATAAACAAAGGTTGTCATCATCAAAAGGGGGGAGCTTATTAGTCCGTGAGATGATGGTTTTGATGACAACAACCTTAGAATAGATTATAAAATATAAATACTAACAGTATAAGTTTAGATATATATGTATATGCAGGATTTAACCATGGAGGTACTAAGAATGAAGACTGTAGAGTATAGAGATTCAAGATATCAAGATTATCAAGAGTTCAACATTTCAAGTAATTTACTTTTTAACTAGAAATTTTGTTAAAACTCCTAGAAAAGCACTGGCATCTTAAAATCCAATTTATCCATGGGATCGAATCCACTTCGAGCCTGTTAAAGTGATGGAACCCTAAGTAGGATGGAACCTACGAAAAATCTAGTGGAACATTGTTTTGTATCCACTAATTTTTATTCAAAATAATTTTTCAAAATTATATCCTGTTTTCAAAATGATTTCAAAACGTTCCTTTTAAAAAGCATCAAAAACATCTATCCTCATTTCAAATACTTTTAGCCTTAAAGTAATCTTGAATATCAAAATCAAATTATCCTCGGTTTTAAAATATCTTTTAAAATAAAAGTATATTTAATTTTTTTAATATTTATTATTTAGATTTAGATATAAAATTATAGTAAAATTATATATATATATATTATTCTATATATTTACTTATGTATTTTAATTATAGTCAAGTATATTTATAAAGTTTAAAATAGTTTTAGTATAAGATAAAGGTTATTTTCAAAGAAAATCAAAACACCAAAAATCCCCTTGGGATGTCGACATACTCAAGTACCTCATGTCGACATGGTGTCAGTTGAGTTCAAAATTTAAATTTCAAAAGAAGTGTCTATTCGTCATAACTCTTCATGAATGGACGTGGCTGTTGTTCTTCTATAAATAGGGGTTAGTTTTAACGAATTTTAAGTTAGTTTTTTTGGTTTTTCACTCTTCTTCTTCCATATTTCTATATACATATTCTTACCATTACTCTGCCGAAATCAACATAGAATCTAACTAGATTATCTCTGGTTTGATTCTCTATCACTATCTCAACAAGATCCTCAGTGCTATTCAGAGTTATAGGCTTTTTGTAATCAACTTAGCGAGAAAAGGTGTGATTGTGGCCTTGAAAATCAATCAAGCGAGATAAGGTGTGATTGTAGCCTTGGGAAATCAAGTGCGCGAACTTGTTGCCCGGGAAATCAAGTATCTCTACCTAGAGGATTGTGATTCTGGAGGGTGTACCTCGTTGCCTTGAAATAGAGGGTGTAATTGTAAAGATCGTTTTTTGAAAGGAAATCCGTACTTGTGTGCAGGACTGGATGTAGGGTAACTCCGAACCAGTATAAAATTCGGGTGTGTTCTTTCCTTTACTGCTTTTACTTTATATTTGCATCTGTGTTTGATTTTGTGATCTTGTCTGTGTCTGAATATTGCATACATCTGTGTTCAAATTAAAAAAAACTCAAAAAGATTTAATAATTCTCTAAAACACTATTCACCCCCCTCTAGTGTTTATTCTAGCTTTAAGATCCTTAATCTGCATTTCTCACACATATACATATATATGTATAATTTTATTTTAAATTGTTGACGTAAAATATAAATAAATTTTCAAACTAATAAATAATATTTAACTAAACAAACTATTTATTAGACAAATTAATTAATGGTTAATTAGTAAGATACACACACACATATTGATATATGTATATGAAACTATAAATGTTATGGTTAATATTAACCTTTAATTATCTAGGATTAATTAAATAAAATTTTCAGTTTGGAAAAAATTATTTAATTTATCGATTAAATTAATAAACTAAAATTAATTTAAAATGGTTTAATTAATAATACACATAATGCTATTATATAAGTTAGTTAAATTATAAACCGTTATATATGAATTAAACTTATATAATATATAAATGTATAATATAGGTAGAATTGTAAGAAACCTAGCTTAGGTTTAAGGAATAAGTACATGCGTATTGTACATATACCGTGATCTTGGATGTGTCCTAAACTTGAATCATAAGGATACTTCGTAAGAAATTCATTATTCCCTAAATCGATATAACTCAATATATAAGGTGTCATCTACCATATATATATATATATATATATATATATGTATATGTATATGTATATGTATATGTACATAAACGTATCACTTACATACTCTTTAGTTGTTGAGTTTCTTAAAGTTAGGAATGTTATGTGTTGTGCTATTAATATATTGACTAGACGAGGTAAAATACATGCACGTATTTGTTGATCTTCTTCAAGGTATGTGCATTATACTTAGGCCGTCGTGAAATGGTGGGTATGAGTGAATAATCTCTTTCGGTTTGTTGATCATCCTCAAGGTCAAGATGAGTTTAGGAAAAAGATTAGGATTTATATATGATACAACTAATTAAAGTGTTACCCATCATTTGCAGGCCTGTGATTTCGTTGAGTATTCTTAAAATTAGAATCCCAAGGCAAGCCAGTCTTAACGTCCACTAGAGAAATCAAAATATTTTATGTTATTCTTTAGGTTTTAAGAAACATAAAAATTTAGTATGAGCTGTGTTAGAAAAATGAATACATTTATCCTTTCTTTTTTTAATAAAAAGAAAATTGCGTTGTTAATCAAAAGTGAGCTTTCCAACCCAAGGAAGTAGTATAAGGAAAAATAAGAACAAGGAATAGGGAAAAAAGAATAAAATTGTAACATTCTCGGTTTTTAGGCCAAATTAAATTGGTAATTAATATAAAACTTTGGTTAATTATTGAATAAGTTAAGAATTAATTTGAATATTTGGGAATATATATATATATCTGTGTGTATGTGTGTATAAAGATTTCAAATAGAATTTTGATATGGAAATTCAAGAAAATATACCTTAGAAAATAAATTGGGTTTAAAGCTATATTTTTAAAGTTAATAAGATAGTGTTTTCTAATTATAATATATATATATATATATATATATATGTATGTATGTATGCTTAGTTATTAAGTGTAGAATTTGATTTCAATTTTTTTTCTTTAGGTTATTTAGAAGATTATAAATGTATATATAAAGGAAATGCATTAATTTAAATAAATAAATAAATATATATATATATCTTTTGAAATCAATATAATATTTAAAATAAGGAAGATATAAAACATGATTCACAATTTAAAATAGAGTAGGGGTTTAAAACATAAATTATAAACTAAATGAAAACAAGGGTTTAAAACATAAAAATGAATATTTATGACAATTGTTTAATAAGTAAAACATAGATTAACGGGTGTAAAGTTTTTAATAGTATACACGAACAAGTGTCAATTTTATCTCATGTGTAAAAATAATTAATAAAAAGGAGACAAGATTTATATAAACCACTATATTCCTTCTTTCTTATTTCTTTTTCTTTCATATGTTTAAAATCAAAACAAGAAATCAAAATAGATCAAAATTTAAAACCTGAGCAACAACATCGGGTTCAAACAATTCAAAGATCAGAGCCCAACTTCAACAAAAAAATTCAAAATACAACCAAGACAGTTCAGATCAATCAATACAAGATCCAGATCAAAAAGAAAGAAAAATAGAAAATCTGTTTTCATAGTCTTCAACCTAGATCAAAGCATTCACGTTTGAATTCAAAACAACAATCAAAGTTCAACTCAAACAACTTTAACTTGATTTAAGTCTGAAGCATGCAAATGCAAGATCAACAATGGTAAAGCACATATCAAAATAAAGATTCATTTCCAGATTTTGAAATCTTTTCCCAGGCTCTGTTGTCATCTGTCTTCATTTCCAAGGTGAATAAACTTCACTTTTGAATGCAAACCTTGTTATTTATTGATGCCTGTGGTGATGATAAACTTGAAATATTTGTTATGGATGTAAATGTATGTGCATGTTTGTTTTTATGTATATATATACGTCATACTGTTGTTTTACAGGCATATGATTTCCTTACAAAAATTCATATCTCAAAATTTAAACAAATTTTGGTGATAAACTCTAAATGAAATTTGGTTATAATTACCTGATTGAATTTTTAAAAACAATTCTAAGAATTTATATTTAGTAAATATTCAGAAAATAAGTAATCACAGTAGATTCTTTTAAAATCTGGAAATTTAATGTTTTGAATTTCGAGTTTTGTTGATATCAACAGATTCATATTATAAAATTATGACTTTTAAAATAAAATTCAAGATTTTTAGTTCGCTATCAAGTGTCAAATAGGAAGTGAACGGAATCGCCATTTCCACCAAATTCTGGTGATCGACAAAGCATTGCGAGATCGACGTTGTAGCTTGCTTGAAGGTAGAAGATCATCAGAAAATTGTCCGTTGAATTTATAATCTAGCATGATGGAAAACCTGATCGATTTAGGGTTTAATACCCGTTTTAAGTCGATTGTGTTCTTGAGGCAATGAAGTAGCCTCGTCCAATCAGAATCAACCGGAGTTGTTGGAATTGAAGCATTGAAGTTTGTCGATGCTCTGACAAAAATTTCATGGCCTCTGGTGGCCTGAGACGACGAGGCGATCGAGCTTTTGGCAATCGAGTTTCTTCCAGTTTTGGGTCGTCACATTTGGTATCAGAGCTAAAGGTTGAGTAAGAACTTTAGCTTTGGAGTATAACACATTAAGTGACTCGTTAGAGATAGGGTGAAGAGTACCCTAGAATGAGTATATCCCTAAGATATCCATCTGTATGCCTCCGTAAATTCTCTTAATATTCACTGATAGTAAGTACGAGTGCAAGAAGAGGGCGAGATAGGGGACAAGGGAGTACCATTACAAATGGTCAAAACCCTGTAACAACAAGGAAACAATTCTCCTCAATCTTTTATGATCATTATCCGATTCTTTGATGGCTTCGTGGCAGCTCGAAGAAGAGGCTTTGGTGTGGTGGCGGCCCTACGAATCGTGTAGACAAGATCCTATTTCGTATTTTGATTATCAGTTTCTCTATCAGCTTTTCGTTTTTAAACCTTAATGAATTTGAAATTCTATTTAAAATAAATTGGTTAACAAAATATGAAGATAGATTAACTTGTATCGATAAAACAATTTTGGTCAAAACCAAATTTGGAAATTTTGTTGTGATCTCTTGTGTGGATCCAAGTCCGAAGAGGGACAAGCGGGTGTATACTTTGAGATACTCCAACCTGAGTTTCGAATCTATACCAAGTGTTTAAGAATTGTGAATTTTTTTAATCCATTTGTCTATTCTTTTGGGTCTAAATATATTCTACGAACGATTAGTTATCCCTTCAGACTAACCAATGCCTCTGCATATTCGTAGACCGGATGGCCCGAATATATTCGTAAAGTATTGAACAAGTTCGTTCTCATATTTATTGTTGATATTTTTATTTGGTAAGCCAAATGCAGAATAAATATTCAGCTTGATCTGATGAGTCGATTCTCTATCTTCGTTTATCCATCTTTGTTTGGTCTCCCTGTCTAGCAAATTTCAAGGACGAAATTTTCTTAAGGGGGAATCTATAACATTCTCGGTTTTTAAGCCAAATTAAATTGGTAATTAATATAAATTTGGTTAATTTGTGAATAAACTGAGAATTAACTTCAATATTTGGGAATATATATATGTATAAAGAGATTTCAAATAGAATTTTGATTTGGAAATTCAAGAATAAATATCTTAGAAAATAAATTAGGTTTAAGACTATATTTTTAAAGTTAATAAGAAAGTGTTTTCTAATTATAATATATATGTATGCTTATTTATTAAGTGTATAATTTGATTTCAATTTTTTTCTTTAGGTTATTTAAAAGATTGTAAATGTATATATAAGGGAAATGCATTAATTTAAATATATATGTATATCTTTTGAAATCAATATAATACTTAAAATAAGGAAGATATAAAACATATTCACAAATTACAATAGAGTAAGGGTTTAAAACATAAATTATAAATTAAATGAAAACAAGGGTTTAAAACATAAAAATGAATATTTATGACAAATGTTTAATAAGTAAAACATAGATTAACAATTGCAAAGTTTTTAATAATATACATGAACAAGTGTCAATTTTATATCATTTGTAAAAATAATTAATAAAAAGGAGACAAGATTTATATAAACCACTATATTCCTTCTTCTCATTTCTTTTTCTTTCGTATGATCAAAATCAAAACAAGAAATCAAAACAGATCAAAATTTTAAACTTGAACAACAACATCAAGTTCAAACAATTCAAAGATCAGAGCCCAACTTCAACAAAACAAATTCAAAATACAACCAAGATAGTTCAGATCAATCAATACAAGATCCAAATCAAAAAGAAAGAAAAATGGAAAATCTATTTTCAAAGTCTTCAACCTGGATCAATGCATTCAGGTTCAAATTCAAAACAGCAATCAAAGTTCAACTCAAACAACTTTAACTTGATTCAAGTCTGAAGCATGCAAATGCAAGAACAACATCGATAAAGCACATATCAAAATAAAGATTCATTTCCATATTTTGAAATCTTTCCCTGGCTCTGTTGTCCTCTGTCTTCATTTCCAAGGTAAGTAAACTTCACTTTTGAATCCAAACCTTGTTATTTATTGATGCCTGTGGTGATGGTAAACTTGAAACGTTTGTTATGGATGTAAATATATGTGCATGTCTATTTTTATGTATACACACACACACATCATACTGTTGTTTTATAGGCATATGATTTCCTTACAAAAATTCGTATCTTAAAATTTAAACAAATTTTGGTGATAAACTCTAAACGAAATTTGGTTATAATTACGTGATTGAATTTTTAAATACAATTATAAGCATTTATATGTAGTAAATATTCAGAAAATAAGTAACCACAGTAGATTCTTTCAAAATCTGGAAATTGAATGTTTTTAATTTCGAGTTTGTTGATATCAACAGATTCGTATTATAAAATTATGGTTTTTAGAATAAGATTCAAGATTTTTAGTTCGCTATCGAGTGTGAAATAGGGAGATGAACGGAATCGCCATTTCCCCCAAATTATGGCGATCGGCGAAGCATTGGGTCTCGAGATTAATGTCGTCTTGCTTGAAGGTAGAGATCATCGGAAAAATGTTCGTTGAATTTATAATCTAGCGTGGATGGCAAACCTGATCAATTTAGGGTTTAATACCGGTTTTAAGTCGATGGTTCTTGTGGCAATGCAGTAGTCCTCGTTGAATTGGAATCGACCGGAGTTGTTTGAATCGATGCATTGAAGTTTGGCGATGCTGTGATAAAAATTTCATGGCCTCTAATGGCCTGAGACGGCGAGGCGATCGAGCTTTTGGCAATCGAGTTTCTATCAGTTTTGGGTCGTCATAAAAATACAAAATTATGCATGACCTATGGACTAAGAGACCTTAACGTGTGAGATATTCCCTACAAAAGTCGAATTAAGAACAGATTCAGCGTAACTCGTTGGAAAACACACACTTTTCCTTCCACTTCAAAGTTGCTTAGCAATGGAAGCTCTAAAGATCCTACTTCTCCATTAATAACATCAATAATGGCTTTAAGATCTTGCTTACGATTTGGTTTTCGATCTTTAATATAGTTACGAATTACAAAGTCATATTTGAAGTCTAATGCATCATAAATCTTTTGAAGAATCCTACCTTTGGACTCTCATTTGAAGACATAATTTAGTGTAGCCTTTGATCTCCCCATCTGAATTGTTGTCAATCACTTCGAGAGGGACTAGGACTTCAAATGTTTCAGCAACCATAATAGGACGAGCATGGATATCATGTAGTGCAAGCCAAGTATGGATAAACAAAAGTGTTGGAGCTTGTGAATAGGATATAGGATCTATGGGCTGAAATATTTTACCAATTCAGGCGTGCTAAGCTTGTTGCAGCAAGGCTTGAGTTGCTCATAAGTTTTAAGCGTTTGAGTGTGAATCTTGAATTTGGAAGGCTAGCACTTGAGCAGGCTGCAATGCTTGAATTGCAAACAACTATCGATTATCTGGACATGCATCATGAGTTCATGTGACATGCTCAGCTTTAGCTGAAGCTAAAATATCAACATATGCTCACATGGACATATCCAATCGAGCAACTGTAGAATTCTATGCACTGGTTATTTCATGATGTTCGTGCCACTGAGCAAAATTAGGAGGATAAGCTACTGAGGCAAGAGGAAGCTTTTCACGTAGTTGAGCACCATTTTCAAGCAATGTAGAATCTGGGCTACCAGTATATCGCACAACGAAAATGAGGGCAGTTGAACATCCTGACTATAAAGGAAAGTGCAGCGGCTACGTATTATTCTATGCACGAACTAATATAGGAATGTGAACTTCCTGACTAAACTGGAGTAGGAAAATTACCTAGAAGTGGGGCTTCTTCAATGCTAGCATGAGGATGGGGATGTGTCACAATTGGGCTTTGCACATGGGATTGTGGGGAAGTTGCAATTGTAACTGGGACAACAATAATTTAAAGTGGTGAAGTAGAATTCGCAGCGATACTAACCTCCCTGGACTGGGGCTAAGCATTAGGATTCAGGGCATGACGGGGAGTTAAACCAACAAAGGATAACTTCATAATCAAAATTTGATCACGCTCAACACACTTTGGACATGGCCAAAGACATCACACTCCATAACGAGGCCATATGTATTTGTAAACTACCAGGATAGAGTGAGATCGGTCATTGTAAATATCAACATTGACCATGTTCAGAGATTTAGACGACATGCGCATTTCATGAGAACACAAGCATCCTATTCTAAAAACACTTTCTATGGGGATATTCATCTCGATTGTGTTCCCTAAAACACTCGAATTAGCACTAATTATGTCATTTCCCAATCTTCAATTTTGAGCACAAGTCGTATCCATATTAGTAAAGATGATAATGATTCTTTTGTAAAGTGGATGTCCGGGTTCCATTGTCGAAGAAGAATCAATGTAGAATTAAATAAAAACAAACCACTGGCATGCACTCTCTAGTAACATCTACTATCTCGAACTTCACTAAAAAGAACCATTTCTTCTTGTATAGATATCAAACCTTCCTGTGGGTTTCCAAACTCGTCATATATACGCATGTATGTGAACACAGTACGGTAGTGCTCATACAACATATAACATAAGAGTGCCACCCCATTTCTAAATAGCTTTTTTGCAACTTACTTTTAGTTACAAAGGCTCGATCTTCACCAATTACATGTTGTAGTGAAAAATACTTGAGAGGAGATTTATCACCTAACTTGCCATTAAGGATGCTAGTGCCAAGCGTCTTCTCCAATCTGTATCCCTAACACTAGCACAACCGTAGGAACAGCCGAAGGAGCATCGGGTTTTGACACCCCTGAATGCGAAGAGGAGATAGGAGTTGGTGACCACTGATCGATGCCAACTCCCAATGGATCTGAGCATGGATAGACAAATGCACAGGGAAAGCAGTCAACGATGAGGATTGGTGACTCTGGAGCAAAGAAGTTGTTTAAGTTGCTGATGTTGCAGAACCTTCTCATTGACTTTCATTTCATCATGAAGCCAGAAGCGCAAGACCAACAACTCTAACGATGCTATTAAGAGTGGAGGTGAGAATCCGACACACGATTTCGGGAAAAGACTAATCATAAGTTGGTCACCATTTTTTTGTTGGTATACATTTAACCTTACTATTAATGTAAGAATATATGTTATAATTCTAAATAATCTACTCCAATAAATTTGCACAAATAATATAATAATTTTATAAGTCAAAATATAAAAATGAACTGAATTAAGGTTGATATGGAAATACAAGATATACTTACCAATAACTTTTAAGCATGTTGTCAATTTCAAATCCATGCAAAAGCCAAATTATTCGACTACTAAATACATCTGTATCTTGATTACTTAGATGATCGTTTATTAAGACCATACATTGTCTTCTATGAGTTTTGAACTCTAAAATAATACAAGGATATGAATATTTGATCTATATTCGATCACATATAAATGTTATATCATGAATAATTAGGATTTGTGATGTATGGAACTGCGGTGAAATTTGTTCATCCAAAATAAACAAGTAAACCATAATGTCACATAGTATATTCAATACGCTTGATTATAATAAGGATCTTGTTGTGTTAAATAGCACTAAAGCAAGAGCAACGAAATGTACCATGGAATAATTCGATCGTTGAAATGCCAATTTGATTAATTTATGCAATGTGTAACTTATATGATATCCTTAAATGTTAATAATGAGCGAATGCATTTTCGTAAAGAATTTGCTATGGTCTTGTATTCAGGCTTTTCTTTTGAATGGTTTGACCATTTAAAAAAGAAATCAAATGTACTAGAGTTGATGAAACTTAAGTACAATTGGGATTATGAGAGTGAATGGTCACCTTTGCTTCATGAATGGGCATTGGAAGTGAGAATCGTATAAAATACTAAAGGATACTTAATATAGAATGAGAATTATGATTTTTATTCCAAATATGTTTTCATATAGAAAATTGTTTTCTATGGAAGTTATTTTTTTCGATCTCAAGATATTTGATTTGATACTCTCTACTATAAACTAATTGCATTGGACGAAATAAAATTCTATAATTAGTGCTTGAATGGAGCTTCGTATTTCATATATAGTAATGACGAAAATAGTGGAAGCATACCACATAACATATTTCTTAGTGGATGCATCAAGTTATAAAAATTATTTTAGTAAATAAACCAAATATTATTTATAAAATAATGAATATCTTACTGGAAATGGATACGGTTCTATTTTGATGTGAATTTTATGAATGTTTGTTATAAAATAAACCTATAATAATGGTATTTATAATAAATGATGCATTAGAAAATACATAAGTATCTCAAATTTTTGCAATTATTTTAGAATTATCGACTAACCCATATCTTTGAGAAATACTTTAATAATCATATGATTATGAATTATTTGGTATTGGTGAATTACATCTCAAAAAATTAAGGGTAAAACACCCATTCAATGAGAGTGACAAAAGAGTCAATGAACTCTTCGAAATGATATACATATATACATATATATATATATATACATATATACATATATATATATATATACATATATACATATATATATATATGTGTGTGTGTATAAATATATGTATATATATTTCACACTTGTATATATGTATGTTTGTATGTGTGTTTGTATAGTTCAAAGTCTAATATTACAAAACATGGATCCATTTACTTAGTTAAATTCGTAGATGAATTATCATTGAAATAAACATGTATATTTGATACACATGTAGATATTTATGATAAATTTATTGAAGATAAAAGGAGATAGAAAATAATAACATGCAATGAAAATAATTATTTTATTTGATTGGATTTATAAGTGTATCGGAAAGAGTTATACCAAAAAATGGATAAGATTCAATCTCAAAAGTCACTTCTACCTATGATACATAATGTGTATCAATATGGAGTAATCAGACTTTGTTGGGCAATATACAATTAACGATGAGTGAAGTTGAGTTAACTTTTTTTGTGTAAAGTCATGTACTTAATTGTATGTACATTAGGTTCCAATTAATTTCATCAAAGTACAGTTTATGAGGCTATATAAGATAAGAGTTGATAATAAACCCTTACATGTCCTAGGTCAAGAAGTTGACAGATTGTGCGAGTTAAGAGGCTACATGTAATAATTGCTCGTGAGGGATCTTATGTGGACTACCCCAAAATCCTTTCAGACCGACTGATATTGATTGATTAATTTATTTTATGTTTAAGTTCCATAAACTTAAAATTAAATCAGTTTTATACATATATAAAGGAAAACCATAAAATATTCATGAATTCCTATTTCGTTGCATAGAGAAACAATTGTATTTTCAAGAAATGCCAACTTCTTGATATAGGAATTTCTTTTATAAATTATTGGCAATGAAATGTATTGACTCTACCATATGACGGGATGCACAAATCATTCTTAATTTTGTAAATGAACAACATATTCAACATTAATTTTAGTAGCTTGATAAACACTGCATATAAGCACATACATAACATGATGAGATGACTTATTCTGCTACTAATGGTTTCATTTCATTTTATACCTATTTTATGCCTAAGAATTTCAAACTACAATAAACATCATGATACCCACACTAGATTAGAAACCCATACTTCACAATTGGTTAGATTTGAATTGTGACGACCTAGAAATTTTGAACATTTGAAAATGAAATATTCAGTTAATTTTAGATATTTGAAGTTATTGTACACTTGAATTTCAGATATAATTATGGACTTGGCAATTAAATGATTGAATTTAATTTATTAATGATGGGTAAGAATTTGAATCTTCAATTTTAAGCTTGTTAAAAATAATTTGATGGCTTAGAAAATTTATATTGACAATACTGAAGATAATAAAAGCTTCAGAATTGAATTTGAAAGTGATTTGTTCAGTTTTGAATTTATCTCGTTTAAGTTGATATTTAAAAAGATTGTCTTCTGAGGCACAGTCTGGGAATTCAATGAAACTAGTTCCATTAGATCTATAATATTGTATTATTATCGGATTTTAATTGGAATGGTCGTGTGATCGTATGACATAAAAACGCATTGAAAATTATATCGAAATTAATTTAGTAACTGGTTCAAAAAGCGACCTTCTTCATACGATCGAATTTGGACTTGAAATATTTTCCATTGCATTCAAAATAGGCATATAACATTATAAACGCCTGGTGGCACGCCTCGATAGGAGGTCGAAATTTTGAGTTGTGTAATTCAAAGCAATTTGAAATTGAATTTAAATTTAAAATATAATATATATATTCACAAGGCAAATTAAATGTTTTTTCAAACACGTGTCCTCTTGAACAACACTTGTTTCATTTTCTCTAAAGAATTGTACACGCGTTCATTTGTCAATAAAAAAATAATGCAACTGTGAAAAAGAAAAGGAAGAAAGCAAAATTCAAAATCATATGGTCGATAAAAAAATTTCAAATAAAAAACAAAAGGAAAATAAAATTTACTCAGAAAAATATTAATGGTCGAACAAAGTCTCAATTCAAATTGAATCGCGTTTCCCGCCTCCACTCTCTCGATTCATCAAATCGAATCGCAATCCATGCCTCGAGTTCGAGAGGGCGCCACCTCGGGTTCATGTTCGTCTACATTGGAACGTTGAGGGTAGGAACGAGATCGATGGCGACAGTAGGCGATCGTGCGCGCGTTCGTGGAAGCGTCGAAGGGGTTTTGGAGCGTCGCAAGAGGCCTTGGTGTTCGAGCATGGGCTCTGGTTGAGTGCAGAGGCACTCAGTGATAGGTGCATCGTCGATAAGCGGCAGGGACGATCTCATGTAGGGCTGAGCTCGTGGTTTTAGGTTCCAGTATGAAGTAAGGTAATCAAGATTTTTTTTCCTCTTTACTTAAGTAAGTTTAAAACTTTTGAATTCAATTTGTTCATCAGAAATTTTGCAGAAAATAAAAAGAAAAATCTAAAAATTTGGTTAAATTATTTGCTGAGAGGATGATATATATATATATATATATATATATGTTGTAATCTGTATAAAACAGAGAATAAAAACATTTTAGGAAAGTGTAAACGTTTTTGTTTTTGTATATGTATATATATATATATATAATGTTGGGGATGAAGTTTTATAGTAAAAGCAATCTACTATTTAATTGTTCCAGAATATATATAACAGTATTTTTTTTAGTAAAGAATGTTTACTAATCTAATTTTTATATAACTAATATGGTGATTTAATTGTTTAGTTAACCTATTTTAATTTAGTTACTAAAATTATAAATTATTAAAAGGAAATTTACTTTTAAATTTAATTTTTAGTTAAATAAATTTATTAAAAAAAGAATTTGTTTAAAATTAAAAAATATTGGTTTAAAATCAAAATCGTTAGTTAATTTAATTTATTAAAGGCAAATGGGTTTAAGAAATTTAATTATTAATTTAAATTAAATAAATCTATTAAATGGAAATTTATTATTCGATTTATTTCGAATATTAATTAAATCATATGAAATTTATACAAGGTTAAAATTGAGGAAAAACAAGTCGAATTGGAAATGGATTGCAAAATAAAAGGGCAAAGGTGAGATCTTCTCACTCGATCAGATTTTTCCAATTTAATTTTAAATAATTAAATTTAAAATTGTTAATTATGTGCTTGGATGATAAAGTATTATCGTTTATATTGAATTAGACCCTATGCCCCGTATAATAGCGGATGATATTATATTAAACCCATATACCGCGATATTCCACCTCGAAGTGGAATTGGTATTATATATGTATTTGGAGCGATTGATTTCCCGTATTATATAGCGGATGAGACCCTATGCGCCGTATTGCGGGTGATATTTTATGAATCCCATATACCACGATATTCCACCTCGAAGTGGAATTGGTATTTAATTGTTGTGCTAGCGTTTGTGGATGCAGGGAAACAGGTTGGAGGGATCCAACTGGATTCCTCTAATATTTGAATTGGTTTCAATGTTGTGCGTTGATTATTTATAATGTATGTGTGATCATATTTGTGATTTAAATCGTTGGAGGCTATAGATTAGCCAATATATTTTTGGTATCGTAGGATACCAGAAATAAATATAATTGGATTTTTGAAAATTTATGTAGAAGATTTATAATAAATTCATTTAAAGAATTGGGTGAATTTAAAAGAAGAAATTCAAATAGATAAATTTTTACTTTTTTGAAAACTTATTGAATAAATTCCAAAATATAGGAAAAGATTTTAATAAATGGGTTTTGAATAATATTGTTTAATAGTTGAAGAATTTATTTAAAATATGGATTTTAAATAGTTTGGAAGAAATAAAGGAATTTATTTCAAAATAAAATAAATTTAGAAATCAATTTGGAATTTGATTTGGTGCTTAGAATAAAATTTGAAATCAATTTGGAAATTGATTTGGTGTTTGGAAATGATTTGTTTGAAATCAATTTGAAAATCGTATATCAGTAGATATTTGGAAAATTTAAATTCATAATGGGAATTTAAAAAATGGAGAGGGAAATTTGTTTTAAAATAAAATTTGATTTATTTTTGAAGTGTGGAAAGAAATTTGCGGATTTGGAATATAAATTGAGATAAATCAAGAATAATTTATTTATTGACTTAAATGGTCCGTTTTGAAATGGAAGCTGTATTTTCCTAGAAAGCCGAATATGTTTTTAAAGTAGCATTCAAAAATTAAAAGTTTTGAAGTTGGTTTTAAAAATAATATTTGGATAAATTATTTTCTTAAGTTATTTGAAAATCTTTAAAGTAAATATTTATTTTAATTTATTATAGAAGTGATTATTTATAGTTTTAATTAATATTTTTTTTAGAAAATGGATATTTAAATAGTTATATCCTATCTACTAATTTTATTTTAAAATTAGTTTGGACTTGAATTTTTAGATGAGATATTAGTATAATATTTTCATAATTAATATTTGAGTAAGTGTTTTAAAATAGTTTTATTTTAAAAATTCCAAGATATTTTGGACAAGTATTTTAAATTATTTTAAAGTATTTGAACTCCGCAGATTTGCAGTGGAAATGAATAAATTTTTGGAAATATATTCCACGTAAGAAAAATGAGTTAAAATTTGTTTTCAAAGGATTGAAATGTGGAAAGTGATTTGAAATTGGTTTTCAAAGTTTTGAAGTGTTAAAAAAATTGTATCTTGTGAAGATATGTTGAAAATAAATAATTGTGGAAAATTATATGAAATCTGGTGATTGTTGTGATTGTTGATTGATTGTTAAATAACCGATTATCAATATTTGCCTTTAAAATGGCGTTTGAATTTCGATGCGACCGGGGGTCGGATTCCAAATGGATATCCAAAAACCACATCGAATCTTTGTGTTGGATCTTTTGTTTAAATGATCAAAGTGGAAATTTGCTGTGATTTGTTTGAATCTGAATGTAACACTTATTTTTAAAATAAGCGCTCGTTATTCGGATTAGCCGAGAGAGGACTTTGTGTCATAAAACGCATTCCGAATACGATGAAATGGGATTGCATTTGAAGATGGTGTTGAAGACTGGGTATTTTCGAAAGAAATGATTACCCCTCGAATGTCTCTGCATCGGGTTGCTCCGGTATAGAGATTTTATCACCCTTTGTGATGGGGATTCCGGATGTGATTAGTGAATATCCGGATTGCAAGGGCTTCTTTGGAAGTTCCTTCGGTTTCGTTCGATCCAGGAACAGATTTGTATGGATGTGTGTCTGACGTTACACTTTGAGATGCTGGTTTCTATCAAATATATTTCTGTTGGTGGCGGAGAATTTATTCTCTTAGCTTGACACCCTTCTCTAAGATGTACAAGCTGAGAGGTTATGTAGTTGATGGTTACTAGTGATATATTCCCAATTCGGTAATGTGGAATACGAAGTGCTGCAGATCATTTGTTGATCGAAGCATGGCTTTTGTGAAAAGCGTAGCTTTGTGGACGAGACTTTGTCGGACCTCACAACCGAAATGGTCAAAACAGAAAAGATGTGGCAAGGTTATTTGGGGGTAGCGCCCCTTGAGGGTATGCCATTTCCTTCTGGAAAGAGGTGGTATCATGGTATGGAGCCCAGATATTTAACCTATGTGAATGCTGCAAATTTACTACTTTTTGGTTGTTGGTGTTGAGGATCCTCGGATAAAGGTCAGTTACGACCGGAGGATGGCATACTCGTGTCAATAGTTACCAAGTTACAAAGGTAACCCGGCCTTGTGTTGGCAGAGATCCAGTTAGATTCTTGGGGCGTCCCTCCAAAGGTGTACCCATATAGCAATAGGAAGTTCCTTAGCCTGACCATTTGTTGAAAATCCAATCATCAATACACGCCTTGTACGGTTTTAGTTGTAGAACCTGCCATCTAATATGGTAGCTATAGTAGACATACTATAATGGCACGTATGTTGGCTAAGATTAATATTATACTTTCGAAATGTGTTCTACACTGTGCACTAATAATAATATCAAGAAATTTTCTCGTATCAAGCATATTTGACTATCATAAGGAGAAATCTCCCCAAGTGTGCGATTGCATTGTGTGTGTGCCGGGAGGCCTTACGGTAGTTTCATTTTCCAAAAGCATAGCGGATTTCTTTTTATTTTCTTTGTGAAAATAACTGTTTTTAAGATCACACAGACTTTCCCTTGACTGACTTGGAGTTTATTGTTCCCTTTATAAACTCTGGATGTCCATAATTTTCCACACGGGCAGCCTAGAGTCAGATTATCATTATTCTGGAGTGAAGACAATCAAGAAGTTGCCATAGATCTGGAGTTCAAGCTGGATGGAGAGACGTACCACTTATACTATGTAGTATCCGTTGCATTTGGGTTAGTGCAAGTCAAATTTTCTTTTACACAAATTATTATAACTGCCAGTTTTGTGTTTTTGTTGTAAACTCTGATAATGTGATGTATGTAAAACTGATATAGTTCCTTGTTTTAAAAATGTTCATTTATTTATTATAGTTTTTCCGCTGCGAAATGTGAGATTCTATTATTGTTTTTGTTTCTTCTTCTATCTTCATATTCTATAACCCTAACGGTTCGGTTTTTCGGCATTCGATTGTTCGGCATTTGGTACAGTGGACGTATTGATGTCGACTTACGGGCGTCGAAAAAAATTGGGCCGTTACATTTTGGTATCAGCGCATTTGGTTAAGCGATAACCTTGGCACTGTTGGGTGTTATTCATTAGAGATAGAGTCAGTAGTACTCTAGAATGAGTTGAGTGTAATAATAGATATGAGCGCGTATTTGTTAATGAATATAAAAATTGTTTGATATTGTGATGATTGGTTTGTTGAGTGGTATATCGATTCTGGTCGGTATAGTCTGTACAACTCTATTGATAGGGATCTCTAAACACTTGAATAGAACAATTTGACACAATATTGTTTTAAAATAAGGGTGAATGAAATAACTTTACCCAAGTTATTTTCGTATATGAAAGAATTAATTTTCCATAAATTATATGGTTGCTTGAATGTTAGGAAGTGATAATATTAAATTATTATCATTTATTGTGAAATTAAATAAGAAATTGAAAGGATAACCAACAGCTAAGAAATAAATTCATGGAATTTGAGAATGTAAATTGTAAATGTGATTTGTAATTTGAAATGGAATTCCATAGAAATGTTTTGAAAAGAATTGAAAGGGTTTGAAAAGTTTTGAAAAATAGTTTTGGAGGGATAAAAAGCTCTGAACTCTTTTCGATCGCTGGAAAATAATTCCGATGATGATCGCGACGTCATCGATGTTCATTTTCGAGTCTCCAGGAGAGGAATTGCCGCCAAATTATTTTAAATGGAGGTTGTTTAAAAACTGGATGTGGTTTTGGAATTCAAAAGATAATTTGAATTGATTTTCAAAAATGATTTTAAAATGTTGGAAAGACTCTGGAATCTTATTAAAAATGGTTGTGGAATAATAAATAAGTTTGAAAACTTAGAAAATTCAGATTTGAACTGAAGCTAATTCGAGTTAATTCAAATAAAGGTGAATTTGAGAAGTCTTATAGACTAAATGATTGGAATAAAATCTGTTAAGGTGGAAAATAAAATCGTGAATGTATAAATAAATTTTACAATTGCAATCAAATGAAACTGAAACTGAATGTCGAAATTCATTTCAAATTTGTAAGCAAATAGAATTGGAATTGGAATTGAATTTGATTTGTGATAACCAAAGTGAAGTATTGAAATAAAATTATAAGTGAAACTAATTAAAGAAATGACAAATTAAATATGGTTTGAAATGAATTGAATTCAATATTTATAAGTGAAAGGTAAATTGAATTCATATGGAATTTGAAATCCAGTTTAAATATAAGAAGTTATAAACAAAAGTAGTGAATTGGATTTAAATGTAATTGAAATACAAGTAAATTAAATTAAATATATGGTGTATATAGAATATTTATTGAAGTTAAGAAGTAAATGGAAAAATTCTTAAGTAAAATTTGGAATTGGAAAAACATTCTAAGCTAATAAGTAAATGGAAATTAAATTGAAAATTGTGAATTGGATAATGATGAATAAGTGTGCAGAAATGAAAATCAATGTGAATAATAGAAAAGGAAATTGATATACCAATAATCAATTGGAAATAATACATGGGATATACATATATTACTTTATTCGCATAACGATTTGATCCAGAATTCGAGCATAGAATTTCGAGACAGTTATATAGATCCGAGTTGGAATTTTTCACTCGATTTTCGATGATGAACCTGGATATGGATTTTTGGTTGATTCTGGAAATTCTCTATCACTGTTTAGAACTATGCAAGGAGAATGACGGTTTTCGATCAAGAAACCAGATCTGAGTCCGCACTAGGAAGTCGGGTGGACGATACTAGTTCGGAAGTGAAATTGTGTGACTGAGAGAGCGATCGAATTTGATAGTGCGTACGAATGACATATGTGTATCGCACGGATTTGGATGAAATGAATATTGAAATTTTTAAAGAAATATGCAAAATGATAAGCAGGTATTGTAAAAATGAAGAAATTAGATTTGATTTTCGAAGATAAATTTGAATTGCTTGAAAAGGTATGTATTTGAAATTCAGTATGAATTTGATGGCTTTCTTGTCTAGTTCCACTTGGCTTTTCGCTTTCCTTTTGATTCTGAGGGCCCATTGTGCCATTTTGTAGTCGTACCGAGCTAGCCGCGCAAAGGAGACACTGGCGAAATTTTTCGAAAATTTAGGTAGTTAGAAAAATTTTGAGAAAATTTGGATAACTGAAAATTTGAATGGTTAAGAAAAAATATTGTTTAGAATCTAAGGAAGATCTTGGAAAGTTAGTTGAAATGATGGCCTTTAGTGAAAAGATTTGTTGGTAAGTTGATAAAACTATTTGGTTTTCGAAAGATAGCGAATGGGTTAAGGATCATTCTTCTTACCTAGTAATTTCAGGATGAAATTCTTTTAAAGGGGGAAGGATGCGACGACCCAGAAATTTTGAACATTTGAAAATGAAATATTTAATTAAGTTTTGATATTTGAAGTTATTGTACACTTGAATTTCAGATATAATTATGGACTTGGCAATTAAATGATTGAATTTTATTTATTAATGATGGGTAAAAATTTAAATCTTCAGTTTTAAGCTTGTTAAAAATAATTTAATGGCTTAGAAAATTTATATTGATAATACTGAAGATAATAAAAGCTTCAAAATTGAATTGAAATTGATTTTTTCAGTTTTGAATTTATCTCGTTTAAATTGATATTTAAAAAAATAGTCTTCAGAGGCACAGTCTTGGAATTCGACGAAACCAATTCCATTAGATCCGCAATATTGTATTATTATCAGATTTCAATTTTCGTAGCATTCGGAGTGGTTGTGTGATCATACGACATAAAAAGGCGTTGAAAATTATATCGAAATTCAATTTAGTAACTGGTTCAAAAAACTGTCTTTTCCATACGCTCGAATTTGGACCCAAAACCTTTTCCATTGCATTCGACATAGGCATATAATATTATATACACCTGCCGGCACGCCTCGATATGAGGTCGAAATTTTGAGTTGCGTAAATCAAAGCGATTTGAAATTGAATTTAAATTTAATATATAACATATATGTTCACAAGGCAAATTACATGTTTTTTTCAGACACATGTCCTCTTGAACAACACCTGTTTCGTTTTCTCTAAAGAATCGTACACGCGTTCGTTTATCAATAAAAAAATAATGCAACTATGAAAAAGATAAAGAAAAAGAAGAAAACAAAATTCAAAATCATATGGCCGATAAAACATTTTCAAATCAAAAAGAAAGGGGAAATAAAATTTACTCAGAAAAATATTAACGACCGAAGGAAGTCTCAATTCAAATTGAATCGCGTTTCCCATCTCCACTCTTTCGATTCATCAAATCGAATCACGATCCACGCCTTGAGTTCGAGAGGGTGCCACATCGGGTTCATGTTCGTCTGCATTAGAACGTTGAGGGTAAGAATGAGATCGATGGCGACAGTAGGCGATCGTGCGCACGTTCGTGGAAGCGCCAAAGGGGTGTTGGAGGGTCGCAAGAGGCCTTGGCATTCGAGAAGGGGTCTAGTTGAAGTGCAAAGGCACTCGATGATAGGTGCATCGTTGATAAGCGGCAGGGATGATCTCATATAGGGCTGAGCTAGTGGCTTTGGGTTCCAGTACGAAGTATGGTAAACATGATTTTTTTTCCTCTTTACTTAAGTAAGTTTAAAACTTTTGAATTCAATTTGTTCATCAGAAATTTTACACAAAAAAAAAATCTAAAAATTTGGTTAGGTTATTTGCTGAGAAGATGATAATATATATATATATCTATCTATTGTAATCTGTATAGAACAGAGAAGAGAAACACTTCAGGAAAATGTAAACGGTTTTGTTTTTGTTTTAGTATATGTATATGTGCGTATATATATGTAATGATGGGGAGGAAGTTTTACAGTAAAAGCAATCTACTGTTTTGTTGTTACAAGGCATATATATATATATATATATATATATATATATATATATATATATATAAAAAACAGTATTTTGTTTTGTTAGTAAAGAATGTTTACTAATCTAGTTTTAAAATAACAAATATGGTGTTTTAATTGTTTAGTTAGCCTATTTTAATTTATTTACTAAAATAATAAATCATTGAAAGGAAATTTAGTTTTAAATTTAATTTTTAGTTAAATAAATTTATTAAAAAAAGAATTTGTTTAAAATTAAAAAATATTGATTTAAAACAAAAATGGTTAGTTAATTAAATTTATTAAACGAAAATGGGTTTAAGAAATTTATTATTAATTTAATTTAAATAAATCTATTAAATGGAAATTCATTATTCGATTTATTTCGAATATTATTTAAATCATCTGATATTTATACAAGGTCAAAATCGCGGAAAAACAAGTCGAACTGGAATTTGATTGGAAAATAAAAGGGCAAAGGTGAGATCTTCTCACTCAATCAGATTTTTCTAATTTAATTTTAAATAGTTAAATTTAAAATTGTTGATTGTGTGCTTGGATGATAATTTAGACCCTATGCGCTGCATAATAGCGGATGATATTATATTAAATCCATATACCGCGATATTCCACCTCGAAGTGGAATTGGTATTATATATGTACTTGGAGTGATTGATTTCCCGCATTATATAGCGGATGAGACCCTATGCGCCACATAATTGCGGATGATATTTTATGAATCTCATATACCGCGATATTCCACCTCGAAGTGGAATTGGTATTTAATTGTTGTGCTACCTTATATGGATGCAGGGAAGCAGATTGGAGGGATCCAACTAGATTCCTTAAATATTTGAATTGGTTTAAATGTTGTGCATTGATTATTTATAATCTGTATGTGATCATATTTGTGATTAAAATCGTCGAAGGCTATAGATTAGCCAAACATATTTTTGGTATCTTTTGAAAATTTAAGTAGAAGATTTATAATAAATTCATTTAAAGAATTGGGTGAATTTAAAAGAATAAATTTAAATAGATAAAGATTTATTTTTTTGAGAACTTATTAAATAAATTCCAAAATACGGGAAAAGATTTTAAAAAATGGGTTTTAAATAATATTGTTTGATAGTTGAAGAATTTATTTAAAATACGAATTTTGAATAGTTTGGAAGAAATAAAGGAATGTTTTTAAAAGAAAATAAATGTAGAAATCATTTTGAATTTGATTGCTTAGAATAAAATTTGGAATTAATTTGGAAATTGATTTGGTGTTTGGAAATGATTTGTTTGAAATCAATTTGAAAATCATATATCAGTAGATATTTGGAAAATTTAAATTCACAATGGGGATTTAAAAATAGAAAAGGGAAATTTGTTTTAAAAATTGATATTGATTTATTTTTGAAGTATGGAAAGAAATTTGCGGATTTGGAATATAAATTGAGATAAATCAAGAAGAATTTATTTATTGATTTAAATGGTCCATTTTGAAATGGAAGTTGTATTTTGCCTGAAAAGCCGAGTATGTTTATAAAGTAGCTTTCAAAAATTAAAAGTTTTGATGTGGGTTTTAAAAAGAATATTTTAAAGAAATTATTTTCTTAAGTTATTTGAAAATCTTTAGAGTAAAGATTTATTTTAATTTATTATAGAAGTGATAATTTAAAGTTTTAATTGATATTTGTTTTAGAAAATGGATATTTAAATAGTTATATCCTATCTCTAATTTTATTTTAAAATTAGTCTGGACTTGAACTTTTAGATGAGACATTAGTATAATTTTTTCATAATTAATAATTAAGTAAGTGTTTTAAAATAGTATATTTTAAATATTTCCAAGTATATTTTGGATAAGTATTTTAAATTACTTTAACGCATTTGAACTCGACAAATTTTCAGTGGAAATGAATAAATTTTTGGAAATATATTCGCGTAAGAAAAATGATTTGAAAATTTGTTTTCAAAGGATTGAAATGTGGAAAGTGATTTGAAATTGGTTTTCAAAGTTTTGAAGTGTTAAAAAAATCGTATCTTGCGAAAATATGTTGAAAATAAATAATTGGGAAAAATTATTTGAAATCTGGTGATTGTTGTGAATATTGATTGATAGTTAAATAACTGACTATCAATATTTGCCTTTAAAACGGCATTTGAATTTCGATGCGACCGGGGGTCGGATTCCAAATGGATATCCGAAAACCACATCGAATCTTTGTGTTGGATCTTTTGTTTAAAAGATCAAAGTGGAAATTTGTTTCAATTTGTTTGAATCTGAATGTAACACTTAATTTTAGAATAAGCGCTCGTTATTCGGATTAGTCGGGAGAGGACTTTGTGTCATAAAACCCATTCCGAATAATGATACGATGAAATGGGATTGCATTTGAAGATGGCGTTGAAGACCGGGTATTTTCGAAAGCAAAAGGATTACCTATCGAATGTCTTTGCACCAGGTTGCTCCGGTATAGAGATTTTATCACCCTTTGTGATGGGGATTCCGGAAGTGATTAGTGAATATCCGGATTGCAAGGGCTTCTTTGGAAGTGCCTTCGATTTCGTTCGATCATGGAACGGACTTTTATGGATGTGTATCTGATGTTACACTTTGAGATGTAAAGCTGGTTTCTATCAAATATATTTCTGTTGGTGACGGAGAATTTATTCTCTTAGCTTAACACCCTTCTCTGAGACGTACGAGCTCATAGGTTATGTAGTTTATGGTTACTAGTGATATATTCCCAAATTGGTAATGTGGCATAAGAAGCGCTGTTGATCATTTGTTGATTGAAGCATGGCTTTTGTGAACGTAGCTTTGTCGACGAGACTTCGTCGGACCTCACAACCTGGAATTGTCAAAATAGGAAAATGCGGCAAGGTTATTTAGGGGTAGCGCCGCTGAGGGTATGTCCTTTCCTTCTGGAAAGAGGTGGTATAATGGTATGTAGCCCAAATATTTAACCTATGTGAATGCTGCAAATTAATTACTTTGTGGTTGTTGGTATTGAGGATCCTCGGATGAAGGTCGGTTACGACCGAAGGATGACATACTCGTGCCAGTAGTTACCTAGTTACAAAAGTAACCCGGCCTTGTGTTGGCAGAGATCCGGTTAGGTTCTCGGGGCATCCCTCCAGTGGTGTATCCATGTGGCAATAGTAAGTTCCTTAGCCTGGCCACTTGTTGGAAATCCAATTATCAATATGCGCCTTGTACGGTTTTAGTTGTAGAACCTTCCATCTAATATGGCAGCTATAGTAGGAATACTATAATGGTACGTATGATGGCTAAGATTAATATTATACTTTCGAAATGTTTTCTACCCTATGCACGAATAATAATATCAAGAAGTTTCTCGTATCAAGCATATTTGACTATCATAAGGAGAAATCTTCCCTAAGTGTGCGATTGCATTGTGTGTGTCGGGAGGCCTTAAGGTAGTTTCATTTTCCAAAAGCATAGCGGATTTTTTTATTTTCTTTGTGAAAATAACTGTTTTTAAGATCTCACACCAGTCCCATGACTGACCTAGAGTTTATTGTTCCCTTTCTAAACTCTAGGTACCCATAATTTTCCACACAGGCAGCCTAGAGTCAGGTTATCATTATTCTGGAGCAAAGTCAATCAAGAAGTTCCTATGGAGATCTGGAGTTCACGCTGGATGGTGAGGCGTACCGCTTATATTATGTAGTGTCCGTTGCATTTGGGTTAGTGCAAGTCAAATTTTCTTGTACGCAAGTTTTATAACTGCCATTTTTTGTGTTGTTGTAAACTCTGATAATGTAATGTATGTAAACTGATATAGTTCCTTGTTTTAAAAATATTCATTTATCTATCGTGTTTGTTCCACTGCGAAATGTGAGATTCCATTATTGTTTTTGTTTCTTCTTCTATCTTCTTCTTCTTTAACCCTAACGGTTCGATTTTCCGGCGTTCGATTATTCGGTATTTGATATAGTGGACATATTGATGTCGACTTTCGGGCGTCGAAAAAAATTGGGTCTTTACATGAACAATGCAATATTGGTTGATCAAAAGGTTAAAATATTTGTATAGATGGGATGGTTGGAAATGGATATAATACAGAAATGGTTACATGTAGGAGTAAAGGTACATAGGTGGTTGATTTAGTGCACACATGTATGTGTGTGTATATGGGATCCACATCTTCGTTTTTCCGTACTCTTAAATTGTGCTTGGTTTGATTTTTGGTATTTATGATCTTTAGGTTTTGATAAATTTTTATAAGCATGTTTTACCTATCATTAAATTCATTTCTGTAAAAAAAATTATTTATTTTGATAATTATATCACATCAAAATTAATTATTCAATATAGTATGTGTTATATATATTTAATATAATTACCGATTTGAAAATAATAATTAATAATGGAATGAGGCCAACAAGTAGTAGGTTAAACGGGTGAATTTCAAAATTATTTACCATTCTAGATTTTATTTGGTCTATGAAGTCTAAATTGATTTAGATCCAATCCAAATAATTATAAATAAACTCTCTATTTAATTTAATTAATTTATATAAATATTTGATTTTTGTATAAATACGTAATATATAAAGTGTATATGTATATCAAATACATACATACATGTAAATGTGCATCAAATACACACCTACGTGTAAGTGCACGTGAAACTTATAGATACGTACATGGTATAGTATGCCCATATACAAGTGTTGAGATTTGCACCGCAACAGATACATTTGCCATATATATGCACACTGTTATTCAAACAAATTCAAACTATAAATATATACATATACATATACATATACATATACATATATATATATATGTATGTATATAATATTTTTAATTTTTAATATTTATTTTGTAATAAAATAAGTTATTTTAAATAAGCCAATAATTTTGAAATTCAAAATTTATTTTAAATATCTAATTTGTTTAATTAGTAAAACAGTTGTAAAATAGATATGGATCTATAGATTTAAACTATATGTATATATATATTATAAAACCAAATAAAATATAATAATATAAACAAAATAATTTATTTTGAATAAGTTAATAATTTTGAAATTCAAGATTCATTTTCAAAATATCTAATTTGTTTAATTAGTAAAATAGTTTAAAAACAGATATGGAACTATAGATTTAAATTAATATATACAGATATATTACACAAAATTAAATAAAAATACTTATATCATTTAATTTTCGAAAATGATTTTTTTAATATTTTTTAAGTGTTAAACGTTAAAATAATTAATATATATGTACTCAAATAAGAGGTTTTTTGTATAAAGGACAAAAAATTATAATCTTTTTAGCTTTAAGGACACATTCTTAATATTTTAGTCACAAGGACAAACATTTTTCCAGAACTAGTGATAATCACTTGACGAACATTCTTCCAAAATTAGTCATAAGAATAAACCGCCAAAGTTATCAACCACCAATGGTCGCACTACCACCCACCACCATCACCTGCACCACCAGCCTTGCCATCGCCCCCAACACCACCCCCCGCCATCACATGCTACCAATAACTCTTAACTTAAAAAGTGATACCTAAAAACTGCTACCGGTAAAAAACTGCAACCTAAACACTGATACCTAAAAACTGTTGCCGACAACTAAAACTGATTCCTAATAGCTGATACTCAAATAAACCCCCATAATCTTCTAGGTTCCCAAATTTATCAAATTCAATCACCATTATCTAAGTTTATAGTTCATTCCTGAACAAGCATTTCAATCATAACAATCATCCTTGTAAAAAATCAGTCCATCGTCATATTTAAAGCACAAATAGACCATCCATAATCAACATCTATCAAGCTCTTGAAATTGCAATGTTACCCCATATAACGATGCTTTGACTCAAGCATCTCCATTCTCCGATGCAAGCCAGATCGAGTGGCTCCACTATAGCACAAGTATAGATTCCATTCAAATAAAATAGTGTTCACAATGGCAAGCATGACAGGGGTTCATCTTCAGGGAAAAAATAAAACAGCTTTTACAAAAATGATACATACTATTTCTAAAACTGATACCTAAAAAATGATGCTCAAATTAATAGTAAAATTGATACTCAAAAAAAATTAATGAAATATTTGATACTAACGAAATACCAATTCAACTCAATGATCATCATATTTACTAGGTAACAACTTCATTTTTTTTATCTATAATCAAACAGACAAAACAGTAAAAAAAACTTCCACGCTACATTATTTAAAAAAAAGATACTCAGAAAAAACAAAAATGATACCTAAATATCGATCCTCGCTAAACTCAACACAACAATACATTATCAATCAAACTAATATGAATGCAAAAAACAAAATAACAATTAAAAATATTCGCTTCAAAATGTGAATTTATTGCAGTATAATAATTTTGCTATACAACTAAAATCACAAACTCAAAAATAACAAATATTTTCGAAAATGATACCTAACAGCTGATACCACTTATTCTCCCCTAATTCCTGCATGGCATGCCCTTCTTCTTCCTCAACTTTGTGACGACCGCCTATGACTCCCGCACGGAAACAAGGGAATAGTGCGCTGAAAGTGTGCCAGGCAGCCATGAGTGACCGTCAAGGGTAAAATAAACATCGCAGACTCTATCGTAACTCACAGCGCATGGATAAAATACAATAGAGAAATGTAATACAGTGAAGCTCCCATAGAACAGAATATCATCATCTAATCATAATAGCTTTATACAAACATATGAATCATCCATACATCAAAGCCTCACTACATAACACTCAAACAAATACAGCAGCGGAACACCCAGTACATATAATAGGAAATAATATGCAAAAGCCTCCTGCTCGTCTTCGTCATCATCAACGTAGATCTCCAAGAACAGCACCTGTCACCTGCTACCTAGTCTGCCCATCCCAACATGGATGAACAGCCCAAGGTAATAAGAGGAGACATAAAACCTTGAGTCAGACAAAGTCTTAGTGAGCAGTAAATCAACTATCAAACATACCAAAAGAGCATAAAGGATAAAAGGAATAGGAACCAAACCATCCCACTCCGCCTCTTTCTACAGTGATAGCCCCCAGACACACACTAAGGAGAAGCAAGCATAACATGGCAGACAATTAAAGTAAAGCAATAATCATTCGAGTCAAGGTCGATGTTTTTCAAATACAAACCCCCAAGGCCTAAACCAAGATCAGATAAGCACCCAGAAAACACCGCTCTTTAGACCGAATGATGGTACAGCCAAACATCCATGACTCTGGCTATCACTGTTATCATTGCCTTGATTTCACCGTTAATTGAATGACCAACTCATTCTTTTATCCATCTGTCAAGGGCTAATGGTAACCCCGGTTCTAGACATAACTCCGCACGTCGTCGCAGCCCGTGCCTAGGAATTTTCGCAACTACCCAGAGTACTAGCACGTCGTCGCAGCCCGTGCTTGGAACGTCGTCGCAGCCCGTCCCAACGTACTCTTGCTTTGAGCATGCTAGAACCTTCAACAACGATGAGATCTCAGCCTCCTAGTCATCCTCCTCAACGACTATTTCCATACTAGCTCAAGCGCCTCTCAAGCTAACCATTATCAACCAACTCGCATCGCATCATCGAGTTATCAACATGCTTGGGATGATCCCGTCTGGATTAAACCAAGGCTATCTCACATCATGCTTCGCTTTATCGCATCATAGCAAAGTCTCATCTCAACATCATGGCTTGCCTCATCGCATCATGGCAAAGTCCCATCTCAACATCATCTAATCCATACATATGAGCTTCAACATCCGCTTCATATGCCACAAGCAGCTTTCTCCATTCAAGAGCCTTTCCACTTAGCTTTTGAATCATCTTCGACCATCTCGTCTAGATCTAACTATCAATCAACTAACATACATAGCAATCAATCAAATCAATCATTAGCTTAAGCAATCAAGTAATCAAATATGGTCTAAGTAGGCATTTATAACTACAATGGCAATTTCGTAAATAAATGAGCATAGATATAACATACATGAATCATGGGTTTTTAGCATAGATCCAACAAATATAAATCATGGGTTTTCATCTCTACAACTTGGTAAATGAACTTGCATAAGTAAACATCTTCATAAGTAATGGATCTACACTTGGATCTAAGGAAAAATGCATGAAATAACTATCTACAACACTCCAACAAACCACCAAACCAATATACTCCTTTGGGTCCGCGTGAGAGATAACCACCACTCACCGAATCACCCAAACACTTCAAAAACAAATCACTTCAGATCTGGACAGCAAGGATTCAAGCTTGATTTGTCGAAATCTCGCTTGAAATGATGAAATCTAGCTTGGTTGGATGAAGATCTTCAACTTTGGCTCTTGGATCTTCGATCTTGATCTTCGATCTTTGATGGATGTTAGAACTAGATTGGAATGGAGAAAAGGAGATGAAGAAATGCTGTAGTCGAGCTCTCAAAATGGCAGCACTTCGTCGCTTCAAAATCCGGTGCCAAAAAGTGAAGAAATGGTCACGTATTTATAGGCTGGTCGCCCCCTAACTCGGTCAGGTCCTAACTCGCTCGGAGTTAACTCGCCCGGTCTTAGGTCGTTGCCGACCTAAGAATCTCCCCGACCTAACTTAGGTCGCTGTCGACCTAACCCACCCCACACAAGGCCTATCCAACGACCTAAACAAAAGCGCGGGTTAACTAGGTCGTTAACGACCTAACTCCAAAGCCCCTCTACAACCTATAAGATCCAATGGCTCACAATCCCTATGACCTAAAAAGAATGCAGATCCGCTAACTCGTAAACGAGTTACGACTTACGACATAGCGAGCTACTAAGTCGCACACACGATCTAACGGTCCTAAAGCTGCGCGACTTAAAATGAATGCAGATCCACGATGCCGCGACTTAACTTCTTAAGTTGCCAACGACTTAACTCGTAAGCCGCTGCTCCACCTAACTCGCTCACACACTAACTCGCTAGCTCGTAATTCCTTAAGCCTTAACTCGTTAGCACTAACATGCTAACTCGTCCAAATCTATAGGTCGCTCCACTCGACCTACTCTCACACGACCTAAGCTTAAGTTGCCTACACGAGATATCTTCCTTACAACCCAAACAACACACGAGTTAACCTCCCATACGACTTAGGCTAGGAATAACATAACACTAACGACCTGTAAATTCTACGATATATCAACACGTAAAATACGGGTCGTTACATTCTCTCCCCCTTAGGAATTTCGCCCCCGAAATTCCAAACAAACAACAGCAATCAAAGCTATTCTGCATGCCTACCATCCATAGCAATCAACAAACCATGCATCCAATTTCTAACCTAGCATGCAGAATTCTAAGACTGGAACAAGCTACAAATTCATGAGATGTCACGACACCTTAGGGCCATACCTTGAAGAGTTCAGGATGAGCTGCCTTCATCCTTTCTTCCTCCTCCCATGTACAGTCGTTAACATCATCATTCCATTGTACCTTGAGCAACGTAATCGTCTTCCTCCTAAGCTGTTTCGTGTCGGTTTCAACAACACGAAGCGGCTTACGAGGTCTCGTAACTAATGGATCAACCTCCAAATCTTCACAGCTATCGGCAGAAACCACCGTATTCGAGTCGTGCACATACTTCCGTAGATAAGATACATGAAAAACATTGTACACACCCGCCATCTTTTCCGGTAACTCCAATCTATAAGCGAGCTTTCCAATTCGCTCAATAATCGGGAATGGTCCAACAAATCTCGGAGTTAACTTTCCTTTCTTCCCGAATCTAATAACACTCTTCAGAGGAGAAATCTTCACAAAAACCCTATCACTTACGTCGAATTCCAAATCCTTACGACGCTTATCGGCATAACTTTTCTGACGGTCTTGGGCCGCCTTCATTCGTTGCCGAATGATCTCTATACAATCCGAAGTCTGACGAATCATCTCTGGCCCAAGTATCAGCTTATCTCCTGTTTCCAACCAACACGTCGGAGAGTTACACGGTCTTCCATACAGTGCCTCATATGGTGCCATACCAATGCTTGACTGGTAACTGTTGTTATACGCAAACTCCACCAAATGAAGATGATCTTCCCATGATCCTCCGAAATCCAAAACACATGCCCTCAGAAGATCTTCCAAAACTCGGTTGACCCTCTCAGTCTGACCATCTGTTTGGGGATGATAAGCTGTACTCAAACACAACTCAGTTCCCAAAACCTCCTGGAAGCTCTTCCAAAATCCACTAGTGAACAATGGGTCTCGATCGCTCACTATACTCTTTGGAATACCGTGGAATCGAACTACCCACTTAACATACAATTCAGCCAACTTCGATGCAGTCCTAGTTGATCGAACAGGAATAAATCTTGCACTCTTAGTCAAACGATCTACAATGACCCAAATCCCTTCATTTCCCGTTCTGGTTCTAGGTAAACCATCGATAAAATCCATCGATATTTGCTCCCACTTCCATGTAGGAACTTCTAACGGCTGAAGCAATCCACTTGGCTTCTTCTGTTCAGCTTTTACCAACTGACAGTTCATACATTTGGAAATAAAATTTCCAACATCCTTCTTCATACCTTCCCAATAATAGGTTCTCTTCATATCCCGATACATCTTATTTCCACCTGGATGAATTGTCAACTTCGAGTGATGACTTTCCTTCAAAACTTCATCTCTCAACTCATCGATATCGGGAACAACCAGTCGTCCTTGCTTCCGAAGCCAACCCTCTCGGTCGACTTCGAATCTTTTATCCTTCTCTGGGTCCAATCCAGATTCCAAATCACGGATAATCTTGATAAGCTTATCGTCTCGCTTTTGGCTTTCGCCAATCTTTTCCACAAGAGTAGGTCTTATCGATAAGTTTGCCAACATTTCAGGTTCTAATTCACATCTAGGCCTGAAGTCAAATCCAGCCAAATAATCGAGACTCTTCCATTCCGAAAACATGGCTCCCAATCCGACATGTCTTCGACTTAACGCATCAGCCACTGCATTATCTTTTCCCGGAGTATAGGCTATACCAAAATCATACTATGCCAAGAACTCTAGCCACCGTTGCTGTCGAAGATTCAAATCCTTTTGAGAGAACAGATACTTCAACGACTTATGATCTGTAAACGACTCGAATCTAACTCCCAATAGATAATGTCTCCACATCTTCAAAGCAAATACGATCGCCGCTAACTCCAAATCATGAGTCGGATAATTCCTTTCATGCGGCTTCAGTTGTCGACTTGCATATGCAACAACTTTATTCTTCTGCATTAGTACTGCTCCAAGTCCAGTACCACATGCATCGGTGTAAACCACCATCTCATCATTCCCACTTGGAATAGTCAAAACAGGAGTACTCGTCAGTCGCTCTTTCAGGATTCCAAAAGCTTGCTCACACTTAGCATCCCAACAGAACACTTGGTTCTTCTTCGTCAATCCTGTCAATGGTGCAGCTATCTTGGAAAAGTCTTTGATAAACCGTTGATAATATCCCGCTAGTCCAAGAAAACTTCTCACATCTGAGGCATTCTTAGGTCTGACCCAATCCTGAATTGCTGCCACCTTAGCGGGATCAACCGCTATTCCATTTCCAGAAATAACATGGCCTAGGAATCTCACTTCACTCTTCCAGAAGTGACACTTCGAAAACTTAGCCTTCAGCTGATGTTTCCGCAAGATTTCCAAAACCAAACGCAAGTGTGTCTTGTGCTCTTCTTCAGTTCTGGAATAAATCAGAATATCATCTACGAACACAAGTACGAACTTGTTCAACTGATCTCTGAATACTCTATTCATAAGATCCACAAAATATGCCGGTGCGTTAGTCAATCCAAACGGCATTACCAGCCACTCATAGAAACCGGATGGTGTCCTAAAAGCAGTCTTCGGCACACTATCCTTTGCCACTCTCAACTGGTGAAATCCCGTTGCCAAATCCATCTGAGAAAATACCTTAGCATCGTGAAGCTGATCAAACAAGTCATCTATTCTCGGCAATGGGTACTTGTTCTTCTTAGTCACCTTATTCAGCTCACGATAATCGACACACAACCTCAACGATCCATCCGCTTTGGTTGCGAACACAACTGGTGCACCCCATTCGGACACACTACGCCGAATGAATCCTTTCCGTAAAAGGTCATCAACTTGCACCTTCAACTCTTGCTGTTCCCTAGGCGCCATCCGCCTAAGAGGCATCACAACGGGTCTGGCTCCCTCAACTAGATCAATACGAAACTCGATCTCTCTATGCGGCGGTAACCCTTTGACTTCGTCAAAGACATCCTCGAATCCATTCACGATTGGCACCGATGACAGTCCATCCCGTGGAACAACCAGCGAATACATGAAGCTCATGAAGACGCCTTCTTCATGCATACATCGTATCACAACCTTTCGCCCCTCCACATTCTCGACTGTCACCTCCAATCTCTCACAATCAACCTTTGCCGCATACTTCCTAAGCCAATCCATACCCAAAATAATTTCGAACCCCGCAAAGTTCAGAACAAAACAATCACAAACAAAAGAGCAATCATGACTCGATACAACTAGACCACGGCATATCATACACAAACATGACGAACCCCCAACTGGATTAGTCACAACCAATGGCCTATCAACAATATCCGGTTCCAAACCTAACCGGCCTACAAGATCATCACAAACAAAAGAATGCGACGCTCCAGTATCAAACAACACTCTAACTGGAACACCACAAATGGAAAGAGTACCTTGAACCACCACACTCTTCCCTTTCTCTTCAGCAGTAAGAGCTTTTGAAAACGACGGCACAGCTCCCAAAGCATAAGCTTGCACAATCTGCCTGTCCTTCCTCGGTTCTGGACAATCTTTCCTAAAATGCCCTGGCTTGTCACAGTTGTGGCATTTCGCCGGCACCTTTGGATTCCTACAATCCTTGGAGAGATGGCCCTTCTGCTGGCAATTATAGCAAGTCATTTCACCCCTCGGCTTCTTCTGGCCATCCTTACTCTTCTGTTGCTGTTGCTTCCTCTTCTTGTTTCCACCCTTCTGTGGCTTAAACCCTTCCTTGGTTATAGCAACAACAGAACTCTCCCTAGGAAACAAACTCTCATGCCTGAGAGCTTTCTCCACAAGCTTCTCAAACGGATCGTCCAGATGATCCACCAACTGTCTTCCAAGATAAGCATCCAAACCGGTCACAAACTTCTCATTCTTCTGATAGGGAGAATCAATATATGACCTGGCATAGTTGGACAAAGCTTCAAACTCAGAAACATACTCAAGAACGGGTCTTCCACCTTGCTTGAGCTCCACAAACATTTTAAACAAGACAGATTTCTGAGCCGTAGAGATGAACTTAGCTTCAAATCTAACTTGGAATTGCTCCCAAGTAATCTCCTCCTCCGGAGTATCAATGGTGATAGAGTTCCACCAGTCAGAAGCCCTTCCTTGAAGTTGCCTTGATGCAAGCTTCCTCTTAGTTGCATCCTCAACTCCCAAGTCACCAAAGATCCTTCTACAACCATCAATCCATCTTTGCACTTCAATGGTTGATTCCGTTCCCAAGAAAACCTTTCCTCCAAGAGAAGTATAGTCCTTGCAAAGCTTAGCAAAATCCACTGGTCTTGGAGCTTGAACTTGAACTCCAACATCTACTAATGGCCCCGAGGCTGGTATCCTTCTCATGATCGAAGTCATCATGGCCTCAAACATAGGAGCATAATCAACAGCTTCCCTAGCAGCACGGCCTTCCCCAGCAGCTGGTCTCCCCCTTCGACTCATCCTTAATATCTACAAAAAGGAATGACTTAGAACACCTTGAGAAATAACCGCATAAGGAGTTCAAATCCTTCTAAACTACTATATTATATATAGTAATCATTCATCAAAATACAATTACGTCTCTCATACGTAGTTACGTCAGCGAGCGTTGGCTAAAATCGATTAACCAAAGCTCTGATACCAAATGTGACGACCGCCCATGACTCCCGCACGGAAACAAGGGAATAGTGCGCTGAAAGTGTGCCAGGCAGCCATGAGTGACCGTCAAGGGTAAAATAAACATCGCAGACTCTATCGTAACTCACAGCGCATGGATAAAATACAATAGAGAAATGTAATACAGTGAAGCTCCCATAGAACAGAATATCATCATCTAATCATAATAGCTTTATACAAACATATGAATCATCCATACATCAAAGCCTCACTACATAACACTCAAACAAATACAGCAGCGGAACACCCAGTACATATAATAGGAAATAATATGCAAAAGCCTCCTGCTCGTCTTCGTCATCATCAACGTAGATCTCCAAGAACAGCACCTGTCACCTGCTACCTAGTCTGCCCATCCCAACATGGATGAACAGCCCAAGGTAATAAGAGGAGACATAAAACCTTGAGTCAGACAAAGTCTTAGTGAGCAGTAAATCAACTATCAAACATACCAAAAGAGCATAAAGGATAAAAGGAATAGGAACCAAACCATCCCACTTCGCCTCTTTCTACAGTGATAGCCCCCAGACACACACTAAGGAGAAGCAAGCATAACATGGCAGACAATTAAAGTAAAGCAATAATCATTCGAGTCAAGGTCGATGTTTTCCAAATACAAACCCCCAAGGCCTAAACCAAGATCAGATAAGCACCCAGAAAACACCGCTCTTGAGACCGAATGATGGTACAGCCAAACATCCATGACTCTGGCTATCACTGTTATCATTGCCTTGATTTCACCGTTAATTGAATGAGCAACTCATTCTTTTATCCATCTGTCAAGGGCTAATGGTAACCCCGGTTCTAGACATAACTCCGCACGTCGTCGCAGCCCGTGCCTAGGAATTTTCGCAACTACCCAGAGTACTAGCACGTCGTCGCAGCCCGTGCTTGGAACGTCGTCGCAGCCCGTCCCAACGTACTCTTGCTTTGAGCATGCTAGAACCTTCAACAACGATGAGATCTCAGCCTCCTAGTCATCCTCCTCGACGACTATTTCCATACTAGCTCAAGCGCCTCTCAAGCTAACCATTATCAACCAACTCGCATCGCATCATCGAGTTATCAACATGCTTGGGATGATCCCGTCTGGATTAAACCAAGGCTATCTCACATCATGCTTCGCTTTATCGCATCATAGCAAAGTCTCATCTCAACATCATGGCTTGCCTCATCGCATCATGGCAAAGTCCCATCTCAACATCATCTAATCCATACATATGAGCTTCAACATCCGCTTCATATGCCACAAGCAGCTTTCTCCATTCAAGAGCCTTTCCACTTAGCTTTTGAATCATCTTCGACCATCTCGTCTAGATCTAACTATCAATCAACTAACATACATAGCAATCAATCAAATCAATCATTAGCTTAAGCAATCAAGTAATCAAATATGGTCTAAGTAGGCATTTATAACTACAATGGCAATTTCGTAAATAAATGAGCATAGATATAACATACATGAATCATGAGTTTTTAGCATAGATCCAACAAATATAAATCATGGGTTTTCATCTCTACAACTTGGTAAATGAACTTGCATAAGTAAACATCTTCATAAGTAATGGATCTACACTTGGATCTAAGGAAAAATGCATGAAATAACTATCTACAACACTCCAACAAACCACCAAACCAATATACTCCTTTGGGTCCGCGTGAGAGATAACCACCACTCACCGAATCACCCAAACACTTCAAAAACAAATCACTTCAGATCTGGACAGCAAGGATTCAAGCTTGATTTGTCGAAATCTCGCTTGAAATGATGAAATCTAGCTTGGTTTGATGAAGATCTTCAACTTTGGCTCTTGGATCTTCGATCTTGATCTTCGATCTTTGATGGATGTTAGAACTAGATTGGAATGGAGAAAAGGAGATGAAGAAATGCTGTAGTCGAGCTCTCAAAATGGCAGCACTTCGTCGCTTCAAAATCCGGTGCCAAAAAGTGAAGAAATGGTCACGTATTTATAGGCTGGTCGCCCCCTAACTCGGTCAGGTCCTAACTCGCTCGGAGTTAACTCGCCCGGTCTTAGGTCGTTGCCGACCTAAGAATCTCCCCGACCTAACTTAGGTCGCTGCCGACCTAACCCACCCCACACAAGGCCTATCCAACGACCTAAACAAAAGCGCGGGTTAACTAGGTCGTTAACGACCTAACTCCAAAGCCCCTCTACAACCTATAAGATCCAACGGCTCACAATCCCTATGACCTAAAAAGAACGCAGATCTGCTAACTCGTAAACGAGTTACGACTTACGACATAGCGAGCTACTAAGTCGCACACACGATCTAACGGTCCTAAAGCTGCGCGACTTAAAATGAATGCAGATCCACGATGTCGCGACTTAACTTCTTAAGTTGCCAACGACTTAACTCGTAAGCCGCTGCTCCACCTAACTCACTCACACACTAACTCGCTAGCTCGTAATTCCTTAAGCCTTAACTCGTTAGCACTAACACGCTAACTCGTCCAAATCTATAGGTCGCTCCACTCGACCTACTCTCACACGACCTAAGCTTAAGTTGCCTACACGAGATATCTTCCTTACAACCCAAACAACACACGAGTTAACCTCCCATACGACTTAGGCTAGGAATAACATAACACTAACGACCTGTAAATTCTACGATATATCGACACGTAAAATACGGGTCGTTACAAACTTGCTCTTCTTCTTCCTCGAATTATTGTTTCTTCTAAAAAAACACTTTCACGGCGTCCCTGCTACTCAAGTCATTAATTTTCCATTAGCAGACGACTTCAAATCAAGTTACTTCAAAACCCTAGCCATTTCCATTCACCAACGAACCAACCACCCTCGCCGCTAACGCTATCGTGGCAATTGTGATCGCCGACAACGCCGCCTAAGCTTGGCGCCGCTCTAGACTAATTTTTGTATTTGTTCTTGTCGCTAATTTCTTTTCCTGCCTCCTAATTGTAAATCAAAAGTTATCCTTCGTGCTAAAATATCAAAGGTCATTCCCTGGGGCTAAAATGCTAGAAAATTTTGTCTTTGACACTATATTCCTGCTTAAATAAAATCCCTTACAACTAAAAATAAATGTAAACAAATGTATATTTGCATAATTTTTCTTAAATTCTATAAATAATAAAGTATAATTTTTTAATATATATAATATACATAATACTAGTTAACATTTACATTAATACATATATACGTGTATATGAACTTTATATATAAAAGAACATAAAAAAATTCAATTTTTTTGTAGTAAAGTTAATTTATTTTATAAAATATATAATTGCGGATATGTATAATTGCATATATTTCTTTTTTCATTTATATTTGTAGTTAAGACAGTGTTAAATCAATTTAAAATAGTTTTTAATGTTTAAAAAATCATATTTAAAAATTTGTTACTATGGTATATGTACACACACACACACACACACACACACACACATTAAACAAATAGATAGATAGTGAAATTTATAGACTCGTACTTACATATACATAAGTATGACAATACAATTAAACAGGACAACAATTTTCCATATAAATTCATTCAAATATATATTAATTAACCATATTGGCATGATGACATATTAGTATTAAATTATAGGATGTTACCTTATGATGCCTTGACTTGCATCTTCATTGGCAAACTTTCTTAGATTCGATCCTTATTCGAGTTCCTAGCTTTGCAACTGTTTAGTGAACCACTTTTCATTTTAATTTGATGTTTGGATTTGATATATTTTACTTAAAGGGGTTATAAATGGGAGCTATAGTAGATGAGAGGGACATAAAAAGTATGATAAATAAAGAGGGTAATGCGGCCTTTTATAAAAAGTGAAAAGAAGATATTTCCTCCTTTAGTTACTGCTTTTCTATTACCAAATCTGGATCCGACTTTTTCGAATATTTAGCCCCTCTCTTCTTCTCTTATAGTTGCTAGATAAAGCAATATTGGCCTTAAATTATTCCAAACCCATTAGCAGTTAATCACGTTTAAATCTCACTTAAATGCATGTCAATATCAAATATCGATTTGTACATATTTAGCTTTTATATATGCACCTAATTTATTAATGTTGGAACCTAAAAAGTACTAATGGCACCTAATACATTAAATAAAATAATAATTAATAATATTAATTAATTTAATTTGTAACAATTATAAATCAATTAAATCATATGGTACACCAAAGAATCTACCAATACGACGGTGCTACTCGCGTGTGTAAATTTAGTCAGTGATTAATATCGAACAATTCGAATATTAATGTTCACACATATTCTTGGCTAATGGTGTGGTAGTTTGTCCAAAATTTATCGATTATACATTTTATGGAAACTCCAACTTTGTTTTATTAAGCGTTAACTGGTTGCAATAATTATTTACACTAAATCTCTCCATCAAAACTATATCACTTTGGAATTATGAAATTTGGTGATGGTCAAAAATTCCAATATCGCCTATACTCAACTCTATAGTACAAACATAAATTCATTAGTTCAATAATAACAATTATTATTAACCATGCATCTCTAGCCAAAGACTTTGACTTGGAGCTGACTTCAGGTGACAGTGATACGAACCTCGTATAACTGGGGAGACGATTCCTCTCATGAATAGTGTTTCACTTCCAATACTTCCACTCAACCTAACTATAGTTGTTCGATAGATGTCGTGCCATGATGTAACTATAATCAAAGAGGAGCTTCCACATTGAAGTTCTGCAGTATTCTCATGTCAAGAGAACTGTGAAATTTTGTCACATTGATATTTTCTATTCAACCTTAGTTATATTAACTAGCATAAAACTATCCAATGAGTCATGCCGTAGTTATCTAATAACTACAGTATGTAACCCATTAGTTCTCCTATCAGCCACGAGTAAAAAAATTCTCAAGGTTTGGGGAGTGTAACATACTATAATCTTAGCGGATGTACAAATATACAGTCTCAATACATCTTGACTGGAATATTTAAACGATACGTGATAAATCACTCATGAGTACAACACATTGTAACTACTATCACAAACGTACCAATTATGATTTTCTATTAAATATATATTTTATTAAATAATTAAATTAAATATAACATGTTATATCAAGTATATAATAGAAAGAAGATACCATTTATTTTGAACAAGATTGACTATCTAGTTAGATATATGTAACTATTGCATAATTTCCCCTAAGGCATACCTCTAACTCTCTCAATCTCTCACTTGCTCTTGAGGTCAACTATGGAATCTCTATCCCATCCTTTCGATCAGTTTGCTGAAAGCCAATCATGGTAGATGAATGGATCAATTATGTTGGTTTAATTACCTACTCTATCAATCAATTCTCTCCGGTGCTAATAAACTACTTTTATCATGTTGAACTATTCATGATATGTTTCTAGACTTCTAATAAGCTCTTATCATTGTTATCATATAATAATAATGTCGTATTCTTAATACTTGGAATCACCCCTAGTTTAGTTTTATATTTGTGCATTTATATTTATATATTGCTTTTTATTGTGGCACTATGTAAGGCGATGTACTTAGCCTTTTCATCGAATTAACCACAGTGTGTCATCTGGAACATTTCCAACTTAATGCTTTTAAGGTTTGAATTATGAATTTAATATTGACATATCACACTCGATACCACTTGTGAAGTTTGAGTCTGAATACTCCTTCATAAGTAGTTGGTTGTTTCCATAAAAAATTCTCTAGTATTCCATAAATACTCGAGAATGCTATAAACTACCATTTATTGACTTTAATTTGGATTTGATTATTTTTTCATGCGTGAAATATATAAGCAGATTACAATATTGTAGACAATATAACATGTATGATAATTTCTATTGTCAATACATAATAAATCCAACTTTCATGCTCTATATTACACATTCTAATAAGGTGTCTTTGCATTTTGTTTGGGACGTTCCCAACATCCTTTATACTTATTATAAAAGATACTATTTACATATCCAATATCGTGTATTAAACAACTAAAATATCACTGATTTTGACATTAGTACGTCCTTAACAATGAGAAGCATGTCGTTTACTTATAGTTCAGAAATATCTATGTATCTTTTAATGGTACTTTCCTATGGACACATGCTTCATCTGCATTTTGAATGAAAATCAAACTATTTGTTTTTTCGATTAAAAGATGTATTCAATTCTAATGCTTATAGAATGGTATTTTTGTATCTGTGACACCTCATCTTGAGACCCACAGTAATAGAGAAAAGGTAATATTTTTGGCTAGTGCAAAGAATAGGGTTGGTTAGGAGTGACCATGCATGAATTTTACTTTAATCAAGCACTGACATGTCATTAATATGCTATGCATTTTCTTTTTGAAGTGGAATCGATGTATACAATTCAGGCTTAAAACAAAATTACGGTGGCTATAATAAAAATTCAGAACGATATATAATAATATATAGATCACAAAATATTAGATCGTCACAGCGGAATATAGTAGATACAAGTCTTAATCAATGTATGATAGACACATAATATAGACCACATATATACAAAGTGCTACATCTCAAAATGAGTATGTATACAAAAGGAGTCTAATCTCAACACAATTTACTACATAATGAACTACTAAATAACAAGTAAGATATCCACTCTAAAGCCTCATGCTGAAGGACCTGAAACATCTTGGTCCAACCTCGGTGTCATACAATAATAAAGCGGTCAGTCTAGACTAAGATGAATGAGTTGGAAAAACTGCATGGCATATAAAGTAATCTAGATCTAAATTATAAGCGTATGTCGACAAATATCAAACATGCATTGACAAATTCAAATCACCAAATACAAATAAACTCATAATGCTTCTTAAAAGTAGAAACCTCCAAACTGTTTTAGTCATAATACAACAATGTTAAATCCAAAAATCTCACAAATAGAAATTCAAAAATCTCATAAATAAGTGGGATGCCAAACTCTAAGATTGGTGAAATAAATCCACCTACATGCTTGTAACTCCAAGATAGACGTATAAGTCTATAAACATCAAGATAGGTACGAGACGTATAAACATCGAAATAGGTATAGAACCTATGAAATCCAGGATAGGTATGAAACCTATAAACATTGAATAGGAACAAGTCCTATAAACATCAAGATAGGTACAAAACCTATAAACATCAAATAGGAACAAATCCTATAAACATCAAAGGCGAGTCAAAAACTCATCAAAAAGTGTTAAATACTTTTATATAGAAATGGAATAGATAATGAATGTGTTCCGTACCACATGAGTTCACCCAAATGTTTACTATATGATAATAAACTCCACTCATTTATAACAATGGTTTGGTTGAACAAGTCCAAGAGTTAATCGATAAAATAAATGCGAGCTTTCTGTACCACTTGTTTAAATCAACCGTTTAAATCAATTTCTCATCCGATCAATAAAGTGCAATTTTATGAAAATAATTCTTTTATAAAACAACTTTTGAAATATTTTTTTATAATGGAAATGTATACATACATACATACACATATATATATATAAGTAGCTATTCGAACTAACGTTCCAAATCATTTCTAATGTCATTTCATATGAAAATAGATAGTTTATATTACTAAAATTCTTTGTATAAATATATATATATATATATATATCGATTTGTACGTAAATAGTCTTGTATAAAATGATTGGATTTAGAAATTAATCATTTGCAAATCTGGGTGAAAAAATATGGATCAAAAGTGTGTGATTCTCTCAATTTAGGGGTGTAAAATGGTCGGACCGAACCGGACGGTGGTGTGTTTAGTTTATATCCTAAATAAAATTGGACCGGATATGGACCGGACGAGGTTTATGTTCGTACATATTTTATTGTCCTAGCTCGTGTCCTAAGTGAAATCGGATGGACTCGTATATACATTTTTGGGACACGGACTCGAATGGACGTGGACGGACATTGCTATTTACATAAAATTTTATGTTGTTGAATAGAGTTTCCATCAGATATACCGAATTATAAGAATGTATACGAATTCGAACGAACTAGCACCGGATAATATTTTTGCTCGCACAAATTTTGTTGTCCTAGCTAGTGTCTTATGGAAAGATAGTGCGGATCGTGCTATATGGAATTATACTATATTAGTATAGAAATAAACTAAGATACTATAGCAATGTGAATAAGTAAAATAAAACAAGCACACCAAGAATTTTTATACTGGTTCGAACTTCCCGTTCTACGTCCAGTCCCAGACTCCTTCTGGAATTTCAACTACAACAATCCTCACTTAACCCGGAGGAACAGGTCTCTACAACTCTTGAACAGCTGAACAAGGTACCTGAATAGCAGAACAGGATTTTGCCTCAACAGTCGAAGAAGACTTCACTCGCCTGAACAACAGAACAGGACTTCAACTTATACAGAGAGTATTTGACACAGTGTGTTCTTAATAACACGGATTTGTCTCTTGATAGTACAACCTTCCTATAATCTTCTCCTTTTGATATATATATATATATATATATATCTTTGTATGTGAAGAATGCAGAAGTAAATGAATGATTTTGTGTGAACTTGAATACACAAGAGTGTTAGAATCAAAGTAGTATAAGAATAGAAAGAGTTAGATCAATTTCCGTGAATAAAACTGATGATTCTAACATGTTTATATACAGTACAAAGAGATGCAATTGTTCATGAATAGTTATCATGAGAGTATATGGACAAATCTATTGATAAAAAGTCATGTCTCTTCATGGAAAAGAAATGTCTATTCAAAAATATAGCTGGTGTAAGAATTTAGACATCTGAAAATTAAAATTCAGACTTCTGAAATTGTTAACGCGCAAATCAGAAAGCAAATAGGCTATTTTTGGCCTTATTCAGACGTTTGAAAAATTTCATTCAGACGTCTGAATATTGTGGAATAATCATTTTGTTTCAGCATTTAGACGTCTGAATGAAGTATTTCAAACGTCTGAATTTAGCATGTAATAAAAAGTATCATAGCTCATTTGGTTAGAGCACTTGCCTTCTAAACTAGAGACCCGGGTTCGAGTCTTGATCCATGCAATTTTTAAAAACTTGATTTTTCATTTAAAATATGAATTTATATGTGTGTATACCATTTGGAGAAGATTTTTACATTTGTAAACTCTAGACACAACATTATATGACTAATAATACTTTCTTTGTCACCTTTGTCTTGTCTCTATCGTATATATCTCTTCTTGTATCTCCATATACATTCTTTCATCCTTTTGTACTGTGTATCTTCATTTTGAATGTAATTGATTATATCTTTTTGATGCTCATGTACCTACAAATTAGCTTAGAAATTCTTTGACATAATTGTATAGTTGTTGTCATTAAAATCAAACAATTGAGGTTCTAACGTTCTCTCCCTTTTTGATGATGACAACTATACAATTTTAAAAAATATTCATTATATGTAAAAAATAATATTAATATGTTTAATGCTCCCCCTAAGCAAAACATCTCCCCCTAAGTATAATGTCTCCCTCTACCAATATGCATATGAATTTAATGAAAAGACTGTGCGGATCGTGCTATATAGAATTATACTATACTAGTGCGGAAATAAACTAAGATACTATAGCAATGTGAATAAGTAAAATAAAACAAGCATACCAGGAATTTTTATACTGGTTCGAACAACCCGTTCTACGTCCAGTCCTAGACTCCTTCTGGAATTTTAACTACAACAACCCTCACTTAACCCGAAGGAACATGTCTATACAACCCTTGAACAGCCGAACAAGGGACCTGAGCAGCAGAATAGGATTTCGCCTCAACAGCCGAAGATGACTTCACTCGCCTGAATATCATAACAGGACTTTAACTTATACAGAGGGTATTTGACGCAGTGTGTTCTTGATAACACAGATTTGTCTCTTGGTAGTAAAACCTTCATATAATCTTCTCCTTTTGATATATATATATATATATATATATATGTATGTATGTATGTATGTATGTATGTATGTATATGAAGAATGTGGAAGTAAATGAATGATTTTGTATGAACCTGAATGCACAAGAGCGTTAGAATCAAAGTAGTATAAGAATAGAAAGAGCTAGATCGATTTCGGTGAATAAAACTGATGATTCTAACATGTTTATATATAGTACAAAGAGATGCAATTGTTCATGAATAGTTACCATGAAAGTATATGGACATATCTATTGATAAAAAGTTGTATCGCTTCATGGAAAAGAAATGTCTATTCAAAAATATAGCCGTTGTAAGAATTCAGACGTCTGAAAATTAAAATTCAGACTTCTGAAATTGTTAACATGCAAATCGGAATCATAAAGCAAATAGGCTATTTTTGGCCTTATTCAAACATCTGAATAATTTCATTTAGACGTCTAAATATTGTGGAACAATCATTTTGTTTCAGCATTCAGACGTCTGAATGAAGTATTTCAGACGTCTGAATTTAGCCTTTAATAAAAGGTATCATAGCTCATTTGGTTAGAGCACTTGCATTCTAAACTAGAGACCCAGGTTCAAGTCTCGCTCCTTGCAAATTTTGTAAACTCTAGACACGACATTATATGACTAATAATACTTTGTTTGTCACCTTCGTCTTGTCTCTATCGTATATATCTCTTCTTGTATCTCCATATACATTCTTTCATCCTTTTGTACCGTGTATCTTTATTTTGAATGTATTTGGTTATCTATTTTTGATGCTCATGTGCCTACAAATTACCTTAGAAATTCTTTGACATAATTGTATAGTTATTGTCATTAAAATCAAAAAATTGAGGTTCTAACATCCTAAATGAAAATCGAACGGACTCGGACGAACGTATTTCGGTTAGGACATGAACGGACATCGCACCCTTGTACAAAATTAATAGATCTACCCAAGATCCATAGAATAGTATTTATTTTGTATAAAATAAAGAAATCATTACAAATACAACAATCCATAAATCATGAATCCAGAAAATATCCATAAAATTGACATGAAACGCAGTATTAAAATTTTGCAATCAACTTCTATAATTCAACTGGGCAAGCGAGTGACAAACGAGTTGATTGTGACATGCTGATGTAGCCTAGATGTCAAGTTCGGGCTACAATCAGTGCACCAGTTCGATTAACTGGTTCATTGGTTGGATTGCCTGGGGTAAAGTCTAGGCAAGTTCGGTGGCCTTCCGTCGATCCGTTTTCGCTCATTCTTCCTGTGTTGCTTCTCTACTGATCTAAGATACTGAATACGAAGTCATGCATGCATATAAACATATATAATTGGATGAAATTCATGATTTCATATGGTGGGTTTTGATAGGCAGCAAATACGATTCAAGTAGACAACGAGTCGATCAATATTTTGTGATCATATACACTTTAAATTCAAATATAATCATCTAACAACAACAACCATATATACAAGGCTACAATTAATGAGATAAACTCACCAAAACAAACTTGGGATTGAAGATTACAACATAGAATCTCCTACGCCTTTCTATTTCAATCTCAACCTAGGCTTTTATCAAAACACAGTAAAGTAGATTAAAAGCCCCTTTATTTCACTCATTAATTTGCAAATTTGGGGATTTAGGTTTTTTTTGTACTTAGGAATTTAAGTTTTTTGGTTTGGAGATATAAATGAGAAAGAGAAAAAAATGAACATATGTTTCTTATTTCTACGTTTTCGGCTAAGTGGTAAGAAATGTGGATCCATTAGCCAAGTGTTGCTAATTCATTCAAAAACCAATGTGTGGCTAATTTGTTGTGTTTCATTTAAACATTTTATGTAATGATCCTATTTTTAAATATTTTAAATTATTGAATTTGACAAAATTATTATTGAATAAAAATGGTTAGAAATAAAAATTTAATGATTTATTAATGTTGTTTATTGAATATGAACTTGGATAAAATTTTGAAATAACAATTTCGATAAGAATTAAGGAATTATGTGCGTTAGAGTGAAGTTCAATATATTTAATGTGTTGTAATCAATAGTAAGAATTGAATAATAAATATTGAATTATTTAGATGAAAATAAAATAATTCTTGATAACTAAAATTCATTTGAAATTCAATGTTTTGTTAATGAAATTTACTGGATAATTTAATTGTTTAAATTTAATATTTGAAATTATTTAAATAGTTGAATCCTGAATTTAATATGAATGAAAATGATGTCCGAAGTTGATTTAAAATTTATTTAAATAAGAATGGAAGTTGTTAACTTCTAAAATTGAATTTAAAAGTGTGTAAACTTATTTTGGTAATTATTTTTTAATTAACGGGTAAAAATAGTCTATTTGGGCACTGTCTTGGATTTTGACGAAACTAGTTTCATCGGATCTGTAATAGTGAATTATTATAGGATTTTAAGTTTTGTAGCAATCGGATTGATCGTTTGGCCGTGCGAGCTTGAATCGCGTAGAGATTATTTTTAGGACTTTAATTAAAATAATTTGATTTTGAAATTTTATCTTCTGAATATGAAGGAATTGGCACCAGATACATACTCCATTGTGATCAGAATATGGGTATAACTTATAAAACGCCAGGCACATGCTTCATGTGGAGTTCAGAATTTTCGCGAACAAATCGGGTCAGAAATTTATATATAAGACCACGTTATGTTTTCATTTCGTCAAACCCTAACCATTATCGTTCAGCCGCTTTCTTATATCATTTAATGGCCGAAATTCATCATTCTTCTCTCCTTGGTTTCTCCCAATCCACTCACAATCTCAACTCAGCTTCAACATGAAAGATGAAGATCTTATCGAGCTCTATGTATCCAACAGATGGATCGAGACAGAAACTTATGAATCCGCCAGAATCGAGGTCTGTTTGCATGTGGGTTTTTGCCTAGGTGGTAGCGGTAGAGTCAATGGTGCTTGGGACGGTGGCATGTAGGGATGATGCGCGTGCTGTGGGGTTGTCAGATGGGGATCCTGTAACGACCCACTATTTTTTACCATTCAAGTTCGACAATAAAACCACTCATGTCAGACTTGAATAGTTCAAAACAATAGATTGTAATATAATTTGGAGAAAATAAAACCAATCATAGAATCACAGACACTAAAATATCAAAATAACTCGCAGCGGAAAATAAAATAACCATAGTAGTTCATGAAGCTACTGCAAAAAGTCTCAGAACAAGTACAAAATACCAGAGTCTGAATGTAAATACGATAGAAATTCCAATACATATATATCCACTAATATGTAAGCTGAATAGAAATACTGAATAGAAATAGATGATAACTAGATAGATAGATAATCTCCAGCAAATCCTCTAGCTCCAGAAGATGAAATCCAAAGCTGATACTCAGGCTGACCCGATCGTAAAGCAAAACACAAAACACTCGAGTCAGGACATACATACTCATACAATGTAAACCAACTCAAGTGAACCGTGATAGAAATACACAAGTAACTTAAAGAATGCTTGGGACCGCCCATCCTTTAAGGATCCATTAACCTATCTACTATGTAGTAATATACGCTATTGTAATAATTTCTGAAGGTAAAGTATGATATATTTTAAAAATAGCGTTAAGGCTTTACATTTTCCACCTTAACACATTTTATAGTGCCAATAGTCTATAAAGTATCATAGTCCCTCCTGATCGGGAAGCAACCATAGGATACTCCATAGGTATGACAAAAATCAAACTCGTAGTAAAGCATGCTAGGGTAGGTGATACGGCACAACTAGGCAATGCCAGGGTAGATATGCCAATTACGCATCCGGACTGGTGGTAACACATAGCAGCTATTACCGCCCACCTCGAGCCATATTCCAATATTAAAGGTGCACACTATATCAATCACAAAGTAATAGAATGACATACGATGAAGTGTGTCCGATCAGAGGAGCTACCTCATTGGCCCGGAATCGCTCCTGTTTTAGCCACCTTGTGCCAAATCACGGGAGTCGGGTCTACGTATATACCTTAATAGAATGTCCCTCCATTCTACTTTATTCTAAAATCTCCACCGCGTACACGGTTGTTAAAGTGGTTTTCGTAGATGGCAGAGAGTATGACAGCTTTCGATCCAGGTCTCTTTAACAACCAAACGTTATTATAACCCATGGTATTTATTTCAAATGGTTTACATTTCAAAACAAACATTTCCATTTCAAAACCATTTAAATCAAATACTATTACTCTTCCAAAATAATATCCATTTCAAAATTGGTAATATTTCCAAATCCATATATATTAGTTTTAGCACTTTAAAAATGTAATAATTTAGAAATCATAACACTTTCAAAACCATACGCTTATTATAGCACTTTTAAAAACGTATTAAGTTAGAAACTGTAACACTTTAAAAATGTTATTGCTATATAATAACATTTTGGAAAACATTACAATTTAGAAATAGTCGTATTTTCAATACATAACCTAAAGTAACATAGCATTTTTAAAACATGACTATAATAACATAGCATTTTGAAAATGCTACAAATACTACTATAACATGTTTAAAACATAGTATTTCAAATTTTTACCATAGTTTTATTTATACAAAACATATCTATTTCATAAATAAAATATATTATTATTATTATTAGGTTAGAATTAAAATTCCATATTAACTTAAATTTAAATTATTAAGTTATTTATCATAGATAAAATCTTTAATTTAGTTTTAGACCAAAATTTTAACTTAATAGAAAACCAATATATCATTATATTTAAACTTATCAAATCAAATTTAAGTTAAAATTTCATATATTTATAAGTTCAAATAGTTAATAATTTTTAGAAAAACTATAGTTTTAAAATTAACCATGGGTTTGTATGATATTTTCTAACCTAGGTCAAGTGATACGGATATGTATCATTCCAATCCGCAGTTTATAAAATTCTAGGTTCTATCATTTCAAACCCGCAATCCGAAGTCAAATAAAATAAAAGTCTCTTGAGCCTATCATTTCAGCTCATAACCATTTTTCTCTATTCTAAAGTCCATATCATTTCAACCCATAGTGATTCTATACTAACAGGGAGCTTGTAGTGTGAGAAGCAGAAAATAAAATAAATAGTATAACATGGCATATCATATCAGGTGATGTAACTGGCATATCATATCAGGTGATAACATCATGAAATATCATATCATAGGCATGTATGAATTACTATCAACATAGCATATCATCTACTACAATTCACATATCATTGTTTCACAATTATATAAGTACAGATGTCGAGAGTGATAAACTAACATTCTAAAGCTAGAGATGACAATTCGAGACACACAACCAAAAACCGAAAAGCACGGCAAAGCACGAACTAGATTTGAGTGGATGAAGAGCCAAGATTCAAATCTTGTAAACAAACAAATACCAAACATACATAAGCATATATATTATTCAACAGATTATAAATCAAAAAAAATGTAAAAATATAAATCAAAATGAATTAAAATGGCTTAACCAATGTAGATTGGCTCGGCCATTACAGAAATGGGCTTAACCATCATCAAGTAATGCTCGACCACTATGGTTTAGAGGTACATATGCTCGGCCATGATCAGGGAAAAGGCACGGCTATGGACTAGGTGAAGAGATGGAAAACCGAAAGTCAATAGGAAGGCAAAAAGGCAAAGGCGTGTAAGCTATGGGTTCGGCCCTAAGGCAAATATGGCTTGGTCATTGGGTTTGTTTGCTTGGTCAGGTCAGGTTACATCAGAAATGGTATGACCTGGAGGTGGAATGACCATGATAAGGCAAAGGAATGGGGGAACTAGTGGTGGCCGAGGCAAGCAAAGAGGGATTGGACCTTGTGGTGCTCGACTTGGGTTTGTACAAGCAATTTTGTAATGGGTTTGGATCTAGGTGGTCACGACCTGGGTAGTGGTGACGAGGTGATGGAGATGGCCGGTTATAGGTGATGGTGGTAGTGGAGATGAGGTCAGCAAGTAGATCATGGTGATTGCCGAGCATGTAAAGGAGGAACAAAACAAAAGAAAAGAGAAAAAGAAAAGAGAAAGAGGAAGACATGAAATAACTTGCAGTAGATATTTTGTTCAGGAAGTGAAATGAGAAAGAGAGATGAGATGAAATTTTTTTGTACGGCTAAGGCAAATAGAAAGTTTTGAACGACTAAGAAATAGGAGGGCATCTCTTCATATTAAAGAAAAGAAAATTATGCCTCTTTGAATTTCCTAAGCCCATTAGCCATGCCCAAATCAAAACAACCTCAACAATTCAAGAAAAAATATCAAAGTTTACACCAAAATAAAAATAGAAGTGAAATAGAAAATATAGAATAGAAAAATAAATAATAAAATATTGAAAAAAATTGCCTATAAAACAATGAAATTTATCATATTTAAAAGTATAAAACAGAATTTGACGAAACGAAAAGCAGAACGAATATTAGAATCAAATTCAGCTTCAAAGAAAAAGATTGGAAATTTAGAATTCAAATTTAAAAATTTCAACTGAAAGTCAAATTTTGACCACAGTTGGCCAAAATATAAAATTTTCAAAAAATAATTAATTTATTATATTTGGAAAAAATAATTATAACAAAATCCAAAAATTCATTGGAAAATTCCAAAATTCTAATTTTTAAATGATTTAAAACCAAAGTTTCAAAATAAATTGAATTAAAATATTTTCAAAATTATGGGTTGTTACACCCTCCCCCACTCAAAACTTTTCATTCTCGAAAAGGAATGAGACACGAAAACAAGGAAAGATAAGATGGAAAAGCGAATAGTATCTGAAACAAACAATTCCGGATTCGAAGCATGCATGCTCTCCTTCGTCTCTCAGGTACAATCTCGATCATTGGTACTCCACTACACTTTGACCAGGTTGACAGATTTGCTTCTCAACTGCTTCATACCTCTATCAACTATATGAAGTGGCTTCCACTCGACAGTAAGTTTAGGCTCAATATCCAAACTCTCGAGAGTAGAAGACTAAAAAATCAAAGATGGATCACGCAGATATCGATGAAGATGCGAAACTTGGAATACATTATGCACTCCAGAAAACTTCTCAGGCAAATCCAGAGGATAAGCTAAAGAACCAATCCTCTCCTAGATGCGAAAAAGGCTAACAAACCTAGGAGCAAGCTTCCTTCTACGACCAAACCGAATCACATTCCCTAAGAGAGAAACATTAAGGAAAACCTGATCATCCACAGAAAACTCTAAACTCCTCCTATGCCGATTAGCATACTTCTTCTGCCTATCCCAAGCACTCCTCATCTTTGTCTTAATCTCCTCAACCTTCTCAGAAGCCTCCAAAATCATATCAGGATCAAGAACCAAACGATTATCGGATTCAATCCAGCAAGATGGAGATCTGCAAGGTCGTCCGTAAAGAGCAGCAAACAGAGACATTGCAATACTAGCCTGAATTCAAAGATGAAATGATATAGATAAAGGATTAAGATAAGATTAAAATAGAAGAGTGAAATATACCCGTTAACTATTTCTATAGGTGAATTCAAGAAGATGGAGATGATCTTTCCAAGATCCTCCATAATCGAGAACACAAGCATAAAGAAGATCCTTGAGAATCTGATTTACTCTTTCTGTTTGACCGTCGGTCTGTGGATGGTAAACAGTGCTCAGATTCAGATGAGTACCCAAAGATTCTTGAAAAGCTTTCCAAAACTGACTGGTAAAGATAGGATCTCTATCACAAACAATGCCGATAAGAACACCATGGAGACGAACAATCTCCCTCATATAAATCTTGGATAAACTAGAAGCAGAACGGGTAGACTTAACCGGAATGAAATGAGCTGACTTGGTTAACCTATTCATAATAACTCAAATACTCTCATTACCCCTCCTAGTCCTTGGTAATCCATCAATAAATTCATAGAAACCTGTTCCCATTTCCAATTGGGAACCTCATGGGGCTACAGTAAACCAGGGGTCTTCTGATGATCAGCTTTGACTTGCTGACAAGTCACGCACCTACTAATAAAGATAGAGATATCTCGCCATATACATTTCCACCAATAAAGCTTCTTCATATCCTGATACATCTTCGTCACACCAGGATGAATAGAAAGTCTGGATCGATTATTTTCCCGAAGTAACTCTTGCCTCAATCCATCAACATTCAGGACACAAATCCGATTATTAATCCTCAAAATTCCTCTATCATCGATCTGAGCTCCACTACCATTCGGACTACCACCACCAACCCTATTAGGAACATTCTCCATAATTAATCTAATAATCCTATCCTCATCTTGCTTAGCAATAATACGGTCCAAAAGAGGAGGAGAAGAAGAAAAAACAAGCTGACACAACATAGCCTTCTTTTGACTCAAAGCATCGTGCACAACATTAGCTTTCCCAGGGGTATAGCTAATGTCAAGACCATTAGAATCAAGGAACTCATGCCACTGAACCTGATGCTGATTCAAATCCTTCTGGGTGAAGATATACCTTAAAGACTAATGATCAGTAAAGAGATCAAACTTATCACCCGAAAGATGATGCCTCCAAAGCTTCAAAACAAACCACAGCAAGCAATTCCAAATCAAGAGCTGCATAATTGGCCTCATGGGTCTTCTACTGGCGACTGGCATAAGCAATGACCTTCCCATCTTGCATCAGAACAGCTCCCAAACCCTCACGACTAGCATCGGTGTATACCATTAATCCCTCATTTCCATTTGAAACGGTAAGCACTGGTGCGGAAATAAGCTTACGCTTTAACTCATTGAATGCAACTTCGTACTATCATTCCATATAAACTTAGCATTCTTACGAGTCAAAGCAATGAGAGGTGCAGCAATCCGAGCAAAATTCTCAATGAATCTCCAATAATAACCGGCAAGGCCCAGAAAACTACGAATATCAGATGGATTCCTAGGAGTTTCCCAATCCTGCAACAGAATAGGGAAAAATAAGACCACAAAAAAGATAGAATGATCTAATTACAGAAAGAGAAGGAAAGAAAGACTTACATTGATTGCAGCGGTCTTGACTGGATCAACAAAAACTCCATTACTAGAAACAATATGCTCGAGAAATCGGACTTCATCCTTCCAAAAATGGAATTTCGAGAATTTAGCTTTCAACTAATGATTTCTAAGAGTCTCTAGAACGAATGCGACTCATGCTCACCCCTTGACTTGGAGAAGACAAGGATATCATCAATAAAGACTAGAAAAAACTTGTTAAGCACATTACGAAAAACACGATTCATCAAATCAACAAAGAAAGCCGGGTCATTAGTCAAACTGAAAGGCATGACTAACCATTCATAGAAACCATTCTCAGTATGGAAAGCAATCTTAGGAATACTTTCCTCAGCAACCCTGAGCTCGTGAAAACCTATGGCAAGATCAAGCTGAGAGAAAACCGTAGCTCCATGGAGATGATCAAACATATCATTGATGCGAGGCATAGGATATCTGTTCCTCATAGTGAGCTTGTTCAGCTCCCTTTAATCAACACACATCCTCAAAGAACAATCAGACTTAGTGATGAAAACCACTGCTGCTCCCCATTTAGAATGGCTAGGTCTGATCAGACCTTGGAGAACAAGCCCTTAATTTGCTTTCCTAACTCGACCTTCACACGGGGTGCCATTCTTCTAAGAGGAAGAACTACATGTTGAGCTCCAGGAATAAGATCAATGCGGAAGTTGATTTCCCTCTTAAGATGTAAAAAATGACTTCACCAAATACATCGGAATAGAGTTTGACCATAGAGTCGAAGGAATATCACCAGGAGAAGAATCAAGATAACAAATAAAACTGCCACCAAAACCTTGAGGTAAGCGGCACTTAATCACAAAAGAACTACCAAAATCATCAACAAGAGAAACAGTCCGAGTTTTACAAGATATAATGGCTTCATGCCTCTTCAGCCAATCACGTCCAAGCAACATATCAAAAGTATCGTAACCTAGAACATAGAAATCACCACTGAAACGGTGATGAAAATAGAGGAGTTTCACTCGATTACAAATCTTACTAAGGTTAGCGGGATCCCCAATAGGATTTTTAACACACAAAGATTCAGAAGCAAACTCGGGAGAGAGAAGATGCTCAAACTTATCACAATGATCCATAGAAATAAAACTATGGGAAGCTCCAGTATCAAATAGAACACAAACAGGAAAATTAAACAGAGAAAAAGTGCCCTGAAGAGTACTTGGTTATCACTAGGAGAAGGAGCAGGTGGAGCAGGTGAAGAAGCAGAGGTAACAATAAAGATACCCAAAGGCTTGCCCTTCTGCTGAGTGGGATAATTATTCTTGAAATGGCCAAGCTGCAAACAGATATGGCAGAGATCACACCTAGCCAACTGAGCTGGAGGAACAACAGCACCAAATAAAGTAGGGCAACTATTGGCATAGTGTCCCTTCTGATCACACCTGAAGCAAGTAGGTCGATAGGCTGCCTCTAAGAAGAAGAAGAAGATCCTAAACCAGGAGTCTTGTTCCAACTCTTTTTTTGCTGATGAAAGTTAGGCTTTCTCTTCTTAGGGTTACCAGAGAAAGACTAAGATGAGGTGGCACGAGTAACTGGAGGATCCTTAAAAGTAGGATTATCATATATAATGGCCATATCCATCAGACTAGTAAAAGGGCTATGCACATGAGCGATGAGGCGATTATAATACTCCGGACGAGCACTAGTTATGAACTTCTCATTCTTCTTGAGAGGAGTGCCAACCAGGTTAGGGCCAAATTTAGAAAGTTCATTGAAATTCCTCTCATACTCAGCAAATGACATATTACCCTGCTTAAGATCCATGAACTCCCGGTACAGCTAAGACTTCCCTGCTTCAGGCATCCACTTCACAACAAAAGCATCACTAAAGCACGATAACGAAATATAAGAAAGATTTCAAGAGAGAAAACTGAACCAAATTCAAAACCAACACAAAATATACCTAAACTGCTCCCAAGAAATGTCAGCTTCAATAGTGTGAGCTGTAATAGACTCCCACCAATCCAAGGCTGCTCCCTTCAATTGCCAAGTTGCCAACTGATGCTTCGGAACATCAGTAATCTCAAGACCGAAGAAAATCCTCTCCAATCCCTTCAATCACTGTTGATCCTCAATAATGCTCTCTAATCCGGTAAAGTTGGTACTGCCAAGCTCAGTGTATACTTCACGGAGAGTAGTGAACCTAATGGGTGCAATTGGCTCAGTAACCGAGGCCATACCACGACCGCTACCTCTTGCATTCCTACGACTCATCCTGAAAAATCAAGAATGAATTTTAGGACAAAGGTAATTGAGAAACAAAGACAAGATAAGATAAGATAAGATCAGATTCATCAGAATGAATATCTTAACCAAAGAAATTACTAGCAAGGTGGATAAGAAAGGGAAGAAGTTAAGAAAATTTGATTTCAAAACAAGAAAAATTTATATCAAAATAATCTTTAAAAAATCCTTTTTAAAAATCATTTGAAAATCATTTTATACTTTAAAATATATTCTCTCACAAAGAAATGATTCTAAGATTGATTTCACTCATTCTAGGGTATTTATACCGTATCTCTAGTGAGTTCTTGCTCCGCAGGCTAAGGTTTGCCTAAAACCAAAGCTCTGATACCAGATGTAATGACCCACTATTTTGTACCATTCAATTTTGATAATAAAACCACACATATTGGACTAGAACAGTTCAAAATAATAGATTGTAATATAATTTGGAGCAAACAAGACCAATCACAGAATCACAGACACAAAAATGTCAGAATAAATCGCAGCGGATAATAAAATAACCTTAGTAGTTCATGAAGCTGCTACAAATAGTCTCAAACAAGTACAAAATACTAGAGTTTGAAAGTAAATACAATAGAAATCCCAATACATATATATCCACTAATACATAAGCAGAATAGAAATACTGAATAGAAATAGATGACAATCTCCAGCAAATCCTCTAGCTCCAAAAGATGAAATCCAAAGCTGATACTGAGGCTGACCCGAGCGTAAAGCAAAAAACAAAACACTCGAGTCTAGACATACATACTTATACAATGTAAACCAACTCAAGTGAGCTGTGACAGAAAAACACAAGTAACTTAAAGGATGCTTGGGACCGACCATCCTTTAAGGATCCGTCAAACTATCTACTATGTAGTAATATACGCTATTATAATAATGTCTAAAGGTAAAGTATAATATATTTTAAAAATAGCATTGAGGCTTTATATTTTCTAACTTAACACATTTTATAGTGCCAATAGTCTATATAATATCATAATCCCTCTTGATCGGGAAGCCACCAGAAGTACTCCATAGGTACGACACAAGTCAAACTCGTAGTAAAGCACACTAGGGTAGGTGACACGACAGAACTGGGCAATGCCAGGGTAGATATACCAATTATGCATCTGGACTGGTGGTAACGTGTAGCAGTCACTACCGCCCACCTCGAGCCACACTCCAAAATCAAAGGTGTGCACCATATCAATCACAAAGTAAAAGAATGGCATATGAAGAAGTGTGTCCGATCAAAGGAGCTATCTCATTGGCCCAGAATCGCTCCTGTTTTAGCCACCTTATGCCAACTCACGGGAGTCGAGTCCGCGTATATACCTCAATAGAATGTCACCACTATCCTACTTCATTCTGGAATCTCCACCACGTACACGATTGTTAAAGTGTTTTTCGGAGTTGGCAGAGAGTATGACAACTTCCGATCCCGGTCTCTTTAACAATCAAATGTTATTAGAACCCATGGATTTATTTCAAATGGTTTACATTTAAAACAAACATTTCCATTTCAAAACCGTTTAATTAAAATGCTATTACTCTTCCAAAACAATATCCATTTCAAAATTGGTAATATTTCCAAATCCATATATATTAGTTATAACACTTTAAAATGTAATAATTTAGAAATCATAACACTTTCAAAACCATACGCTTATTATAGCACTTTTAAAAATGTATTAAGTTAGAAACTGTAACACTTTAAAAATGTTATTGCTATATAATAGCACTTTGGAAAACATTACAATTTAGAAATAGTAGTATTTTCAATACATAACCTAAAGTAACATAGCATTTTTAAAACATAACTAAATGACATAGCATTTTGAAAATGCTGCAAATACAACTATAACATGTTTAAAACATATTATTTCAAATTTTTATCATAGTTTTATTTATACAAAACATATCTATTTCATAAATAAAATCTATTATTATTATTAGGTTAGAATTAAAATTCCATATTAACTTAAATTTAAAGTTATTTATCATAGATAAAATCTTTAATTTAGTTTTAAACCAAAATTTTAACTTAATAGAAACCCAGTATATCATTATATTTAAAATCATTAAATCAAATTTAAGTTAAAATTTCATATATTTATAAGTTCAAATACTTAATAATTTTTAGAGAAACTATCATTTTAAAAATTAACCATGGGTCTGTATAATATTTTCTAACCTAGGTCAAGTGATACGGATATGTATCATTTCAATCCGTAGTTTACAAAATTCTTGGTTCTCTCATTTCAAACCCACAATCCCAAGTCAAATAAAATAAAAATCGCTTGAGCCTATCATTTCGGCTCATAATGATTTTTCCTTATTCTAAAGTCCGTTGAGGTATATATCATTTCAACCCATAGTGATTCTATAATAACAGGGAACTCATAGTGTGAGAAGAAGAAAATAAAATAAACAGCATGGCATGGCATATCATATCAGGTGACGTAACAGGCATATAATTAGGTTACAACATCATGAAATATCATTTCATAGGCGTGTATGAATTACTATCAACATAGGATATCATCTACTACAATTCACATGTCATTGTTTCACAATTATATAAGTACGGATGTTGAGAGTGATAAACTCACCTTCTAAAGCTAGAGATGACAATTCGAGACACACAACCAAACTACGAAAAGCACGAAAAAGAACGAACTAGATTTGATTGGATGAAGAGCCAAGATTCAAATCTTGTAAACAAACAAATACCAAACATACACAAGAATATATATATTATGCAACATATTATAAATCCAAACAATGTACAAGTATAAATTAAAATGAATTAAAATGGCTTAAGTAATATAGATGGGCTTGGCCACTACACAAATGGGCTTGGCCACTACAATAATGGGCTTGACCATCATCAAGTAATGCTCGACCACCATGGTTTAGATGTACATATGCTTGGCCATGATCGGGGAAAAGGCACGGCTATGGAGTAGGTGAAGAGATGCAAACCAAAAGTGAATAGGAAGGCAAAAAGGCAAAGACGTGTGAGCATTAGGTTCGGCCTTAAGGCAAATATGGCTCGGCCATTGGGTTTATTTGCTTGGTCAGTTCAGGTCACATCGGAAATGGTACGACCTGGAGGTGGAATGGCCACGACAAGGCAAAGGAATGGAGGAACTAGTGGTGGGCGAGACAAGCAAAGAGGGATTGGACCTTGTGGTGCTTGGCTAGGGTTTGTACAAGAAATTTTTTGATGGGTTTGGATCTAGCGGTCACGACCTGGGTAGTGGCGATGGAGATGGCCGATCATAGGTGATGGTGGTAGAGGAGATGAGGTCGGCAAGGAGATCATGGTGATGGCCGAGCATGTAAAGGAGGAACAAAACAAAAGAAAAGAGAAAAAGAAAGGAGAAAGAGGAAGACATGAAATAACTTACAGTAAATATTTTGTTCAGGAAATGAATGAGAAAGAGAGATGAGATGAGAAGTTTTTGTACAGCTAAGGCAAATAGAAAGTTTTGAACGGCTAAGAAAATGGAAGGGCATCTCTACATATTAAAGAAAAGAAACTTATGCCTTTTTGAAATTCCTTAGCCCATTAGCCAAGCCCAAATCAAAACAAGCTCAATAATTTAAGAAAAATATCAAAGTCCAAACCAAAAAAAAATAGAAATGAAATAGAAAATATAGAATAGAAAAATAAACAATAAAATATTGAAAATAATCGTGTGTAAAGCACTGAAATTTATCAGATTTAAAAAGTATAAACAGAATTTGACAAAATGAAAAGCAGAACGAATATCAGAATCGAATTCAGCTTCAAAGAAAAAAATTGGAAAATTAAAATTCAAATTTAAAAATTTCAACTGAAAGTCAAAGTTTGACCATAGTTGACCGAAATATAAATTTTTCAAAAAATCATTAATTTATTATATTTGAAAAAAAAATTAAAATATCCAAAAATTCATTTGAAAATTCCAAAATTCCAATTTTTAACTCATTTAAAACCAAAGTTTCAAATAAATTGAATTAAAAATATTTACAAAACAATGGGTTGTTACAGGTCCATTAATCAGGTGGCGCACGAGCATCGAAACTTGGAGTCACGATATGGGTATCGTTGGAGTCGCGATATGGGTATCATCGCGTGTGCAACCTGGGTATCAGCGGAGAGAGTGAAGAGGGTTAGTTTAAGTAATTAGTCAAATTTTTAGTTAATTATATTTTAATTAAATTGTTATATTAATTATTGAATATCTTTCTCGTACAAGGTCAGATTCGAGTGCCGTCTTTTGCATTGGATTGGTATTAATGTTGTTTCCGCTATAGAGTCTAATTCGTTGCAATTTGTTTCATTTGAAAATTTTAAATTCAAAAAAATGTGAGTGTTTTAAAATGCTTATGAATTACTAAAATATCTCTGATTTTCGTTAAAATAATACCATGATGTAATTTAATTTTATTGACTGTTGTTTAGTAATTTAATTGACATATGAATTTAACTGTTAGGAATTTGTAATTGACAGTTAAATTGAAATTGGAATTAAACTACTTTTAGATTCTCTATTTTTGAAAACTAGTTAATTGTCATGATTTATTGGCTATTTTGGATGTTGATTGTGATGGATGCTTATTGGTTGATATTTTGGATGATTGCATGTTTATTTATTTCTATATATCCTGTTGTCATCCTATATATTATTAACAGTATATAAAACTTTATTTTGAATAAATTAAGAAATAGGTTGAAATGATATAGACCTATGACACTTTGATTTGGATTGAAATGATATATATCCATCCCTGCAACCAAAGTTGTAATAACTATTCCTTTGGCCATAAGTTAGAAAATTATATACGAACACCGGATTGGTTAAACTAAATGATTTTAAATTCTTGAATTTGAATCTATTCAAATTGTAACGATTCGCGATTTTTCATCCACGAAAACCGACATCAATACGTCCACTGTATCAACTGCCGAGCAATCGAAGGCCGGAAAACCGTACCGTTAGGGTTAAAGAAGAAGAAAAAGTAGAAGAAGATAGGAAACGATAGAACAGAGCAGAAAGAAATAACAGAACATCAACAGAATCTCACAATTCGCAGCGGAACAACATATAATACATAAATGAATAATTTTTAAACAAAGAACTATATCAGTTATTACATCACATTACATTACATCATTCAGAGTGTACAACAACAAACAACATCAGCAACGGAAAAGAAATATTATACACTAGTAATACGCCATGCCATCCAGCTTGCCTCCAGCAACTCCTAAATTCCAGAATATCCTGATAACCAGACTCTTGACTGCCCGTGTGGAAATTGGTGGGCACCCAGAGTTTAGGAAGGAAAACAATAAACTCCGAGTCAGTCATGTGACTGGTGTGAGAACTAAAACAGTTTATTTATCTTTAAAATCAAAATAGAGGAATATTTTTAAATTAGATTCGCAATGCTTTTTAGAAAATGAGACTACCATAAGGCCTCCCGCAAACACACACAATGCAAACGCAGAATCAGAGGAGATTTCTCCTTATGATAGTCAAAGATGCTTGATACGCATTAAAAAGAAACATTTGATATTATTACTAGTGCATAGCGTAGAAAAATTATTTCGAAAGTAAAGATATAAATCTTAGCCAACATACGACCATTATCGTATGCCTACTATAGCTACCATGTTCAATAGCAGGTTACCGCCACATTCTATGGCAGGTTCTACAACTAAAACCGTACAAGTCTCGTATTGTTTCTTTGGATTTCCAACAAATGGTCAGGCCAAGGAACTTCCCATTGCCACATGGAAACGCCTCTGGAATGACGTCCCGAGAACCTAATCGGATCTCTGCCAACACAAGGCCGGGTTACCTTTCAAACTAGGTAACAACTGACATGAATATGTCATCCTCCGATCGTAACCGATCTATCCGAGGATCCTCGATTTCCAACAACCACAAAATTTGCAGCAACAACATAGGTTAAATATCTGGGCTCCATACCATGATACCACCTCTATCCAGAAGGAATGACATACACTAAAGGGGCGCTACCCCCTAATAACCTTGCCGCATCCTTCCTGTTTTGACCATTCCGGGGTGTGAGGTCCGACAAAGTCTCGTCCACAAAGCCACGCTTTATACAAAAGCTGTGCTTTGGGTCAACAAATGATCATAGAAATGATCACCAAGATAAATGATCAAACAAATTATCATATCACAAATGATCAAACAATGATCATTTCACAGCAACACTCAGCATGCCACACTACCAAATTGGGAGTATATCACTAATAACCTTCAACTATATAACCTCTGAGCTCGTACATCTCAGAGAAGGGTGTTAAGCTAAGAGAATAAATTCTCCGCCACCAACAGAAATATATTTGAAAGAAATCAGCTTTATATCTCAACTTGTAATGTCAGACATACAATCCATACAAGTCTGTTCCGGGCTCGAACAGAACCGAAGGCACTTACAAAGAAGTCCTTGCATTCCGGATAATTTCTAATCACGTCTGGACTTCCCGTCACTAAGGGTGATAAAACCTCTATATCAGAGATCGGCCGATGCAGAGTAACTCAACGGTAATCCTTCCGTTTTCAAAAATATCCGGTCTTCAACACCGGTCATCAAATGCAATCCATTACGACGTATCACATATTCGGAATGGGTTATACGACCCCAAGGTCCTTTCCCGGCTAACCCGAATAGTGAGCGCTTATTCAAAAATAAGTGTGGCATTCAAATTCAAACAATTCACAACAAATACCTATTTAAAGGTAAATACTGATAGTCAGATTTTTTTAACTATCAATAGGCGTGTTCAACATCACCAAATTCCAAATAATTTTCCAAATTATTTACTTTCCAAAATATCTTTACTAGATATATATTTTCCACACTTCAATCATTTGAAAACAAATTTTCAAATCACTTTTCAACCCTTTACCATTTTTGAAAAAAAATTTCAATCATTTTCCTTTCTCGGAAATACTTTCATTTTAAAATGGTTTATTTAAACCAATTAAATAAATCCTTAACGATTTACTTTATATTTACGTTCCAAATCCGTAAATTAATTCCCACACTTCAAAAATAAATCAATGTTTATTTTTAAACCAATTCCCCTTTTCATTTATAACTTCCATAGTGAATTTATAATCCCAAAATATCTATGATGTACGATTTTCAAATCGATTTTCAATTTTCACTTTCAATTTATCTTTACAAGGATAAATTCTAAAACGTTCATTTCACATTGGAAAAATATTTCCATACTTATTTAATAATAAGTACATCACAAATCTATTTATTTTCAACATTTGAAAATATTCGATATACTTAAATCAAAATTTAGTATATATTTCATTCCTTAAGGAAATCATTCTCTTAACACATTTATTTGGGTCAAAAACGAATGTTGTGTAAAACATCGTTACGGCGACCCAAAATCACTAGTATAGGGATTCAAAGTTTAAATAGATATATAAATCCCAATACTATAAAAAACATTTCCTTTCAGAAACCATTTACTATAACAACAGTGTTATAGTCCACCATTTCCTTCTTTCTCGAAAACGTCTATTTCAACAATGAATGTTGAAATCTATGTTTTCGATGTTTACACCTTTTAAAACATCATTAAAACGATTAACTTCAATTTAAAATATTCATTTTCCCAAGCATATACATTTTATTTGATAATATATTCATTGTCCAAAATCGTGAATATACTTCCTTAACCAATTTCAACATTCAATTTATCAAATTCCATTGATTTCGAATTTATAAACAATGTCTATAAATTCCATTTCTATATTTTATAAGAAATTCATTTTAGAAATCTCCTTTATTAACCAATTCTATTTATATTCCATTTACATGTCGAAATCCGGTTTATAAGTAAATTACTTATAATTCATTTATTCAGAAATCCATTCTTTTATATCAACACTAATTTATAAATCAAAAATTCTTATTTACCTATGAATCTAGGTTCAAACTTTATTTTAACACTTATAAAAAGCTCGTTTTATAATTTCTATATTTTAATTTATAAAAATCAATTTTATACAACTTTTATATAAATTGTTTATAATAATTCATAAAAATCCCAATTTAACTAAATTTATTCTTTTAATAATTTAAAAATCGTTATTTAAAGCTAATATACATCAAAAATCATACCTAAGTATTATTTTCCAAAAATCATAACTTTTACGAAAATAAAATTGTAACGTTTATTTATTTTAACAATTCAAAATTAAATAAAACATATACTTTCAAAAATCACTTTAAAAATTCTTTTAAAAACCATAATCATTATTTTAAAACTTCAAAAATGGATCCGATGATGCAACAGCACCAAATAGTCAATCACGACATCCAAATATCATATATCGATATGATAATCAACAAACATCACAATATCTGTAAATAAATCAATACAGTTGAGGAATCCAGTTGGATCCCTCCAACCCGTTTCCCTGCATCCACAAACATTAGTACAAAACCAATTCCGTTCCAGTACGGAATTATCGCGGTATATGGGATTTATAAAATATTATCCGCTTAATAGATGGCGTAATAGGGTCTCATCCGCTATATAATGCGGGAAAATCAACTCCAAATACATATATAATACCAATTTCACTATACGGTGAAATATTCGCGGTATATGTTTCTAATAAATAACCTCCGCTTACTAACGTCGCATAATGTCTATTCTTAACAATCAATAGATAACAATCATCATTCAAACATACATTCAAGAATTTTAAATCTAACTATTTAAAATTAAAATCGAAACTGGTTCGATTGAGTGAGGAGTTCTCACCTTGATTTCAATTTCGTTTTCAGCTTTTGTTTCAAATAAAATTAAACGGACATTTAATTTTACCCAAAATTTTCGCTAGCTCCAAATGACTCCAATCCAACTCCATTGCGTAGTGCTCGACGAAGCGAAGACAACGCAACTGGTTTCGTCGAATTCCGATCTCATATGAAAAAGTTATCAACTTCTAAAGATCGTACGATTTATAATATAAATAATTTACAATTTACTTTATTTTTTTATTTTACAACCCCTCTCACTTCTGGCCGTTGATCACGCAAGACAAGATCCAGGCGTTCGTTCCTTTTCTTCCTTCCCAGGCCATCACGCGTGCAAAGAACCCACAAGCACGATCAAAACCCTAATACATGCGACTTTCCCGAGCCCTTCCACATCAATCAGATGATGCCATCTCGTAGCCCGGTCCTTCATGCTCCACCGCCTTGAACAAAGGCGAGCTTAGATGCTCCATGCTCCCTGAAATCACGTGCGAACGGCCGGGTTTCGAGCGTCGATTTCCTTCAATCTGCAACTCTAAAAACGATCTTGACCGTTGAGAATGTAGAGCTTGATGTTCTCTTCAACATTGCAGTTGAACATTTATCGAATAGGTTGATGGATTTGGAGAAAGTGGAGGGAGAAAGAGAATTGATTTTTGGCCATTCATTGAAGACGGTGGCGGCTGGAAGCAATTAGGGCTAGGGTTTGGGAATTTATGAAGAGTATGGTGCTTTTATAGAAAATATTCAAAACACTATTCATTCCTGGTTTTCTGAACTCCGATTTACGCGCGGTAACCGGCGTTTCTAGGGTTTATCCCGCGTTCCGGACACAATGGAACAGGTTTCGAAAGTTAGTTCGATCATCTGTGCGAGTTACGGCAATAAACGATCAGTTTTAAATTAAACCGATTAAACGATTTTCTAGGCGTTTTAGCTTGCATTGGACAAACGATAAATCTGATTGACACGAAACTTGAAATCATACAATAATATCACATTATGGATCCGATGAAACTGGTTTCGTCGAAATCCGAGACTATTTGAAAAATGGCTATTTTAACTCGCCGAATTAATATTAAAACAATTTCGATGCGTTTCGAGCTGCCACGGTCAAACGGCAACTCCGATTGCTACGAAAATTGAAATCCGATAATAGAAAACTATTACGGATCCAATGGAACTAGTTTCGTCCAATTCTGAGACTGTCCGAAAATTGGCTAATTTCACTAGTTGATTAAATATTAAAATATTCAATTTTCACAAATTAACTCTTAATTCAATTTTAAAAGTTCTAAAATATCGTTCTAACTCCAATATGATTAAATAAAATTTTACAAATCATTTTCAATCATATTTAACCCAATTTTCAATTATTTCTGTAAATTCAACTATTAAATTATCGATTTAATTATCAAATTAAATCCAATATTCGAAAAAATAAATTATTCGACTTATTAATTTCACTTATTAATAATTAAAATTAATTAAATATTCAAATTTTAATTAATAGAAATTCTGGGTCGTTACAAACTTCCCCCCTTAAAAGAATTTCGTCCTCGAAATTACCATGTAAGAAAAAGTTACAGAATTCATTAACTTTCCAAAACCATAGTTAAACTTCTGACTTTACTAAGTTTTCAAATCTATACTTAGTTATCTTTTCAAAACCAAACTATATCGTTTAATTTCCAATTCCAAAACCAAAATTATAGTTTTCACAAATTTCTCAAATTTTCTCAAAATTTTTCTAACGCCTTAAATTTTCGGAAAAATTCGCCATAGTCTCCTTTGCGCGGCTCGATCCAAAAAAAATGACAGTATATATCACAAATATACATCTCATCAAGTGATGAGGCATCCCGCAGGGAAAAAAGTGTAAAAGTACGATATTTAATTCGAGATATGTACCTTATTTATTATTAGCGAGCGTATACGGCTAATATAGCGCAAAAGCGAGCTCCAAATGCGAAGCAAGCGCAATCCTCACCTACTAAACACTCAACAAACAATGAGAACATGCATATATGAAAATAACATCAATATACAACATATACCAACAACTACATATGCCAATATAGCAAATGCAACATAAAAACTACATGTGCCAACATAGCAAAATGAGATCAAAGTAACAAATCCATAACAAGTCAATATAAATTCACTTCTCATTAATATTCAATGAATTGATTTTCAATTTAATCACATTTGATTTATTTACATTGGATTTTATTAACATTCATTCATTCGATTTCAGTTAGCTTACATTCACTAATTTATTTCCTTCCAATTTGGATTCAATCACATAGCTTTTTATTTTGTCAATTCCATTTCATTAATCACTTAATGAATTACATATAATCAATCAACATCCATATAACAACCAATGTTTATTCAATACAACCAAATTTATTCACTTTACATTTAATTTGGTTCAACACATTTAATTCCAATTGGATCATATTAAATTGACTTTCATTCAATTTATTCAACTAGCTTTTAATGAATTAACACTTATATATTCATTATTTCATATCAATTATTTACATTTAATTGATTAACATTTAATCCATTAGTTCAATTCAATTGCTAACTCCTTTAACAATATAAAGTTGAATTTCATTCATATAACTCAAGTCCAAATTCTTAATGACTTCACTTCATTAATTCACTTATTAATTTACCTTGATACCAGAATCAACTTTATTTAACTTCACTTAAGTTATATTCCATTTCAAACATCTCATGAAATCCAAATTTTCCAAACAACTTTCATTTAAACAATTTGGCAGCAATCCCTCTTTTGGAAACCCAAAAATGAACACCAATGATGTCGCGATCATCACGGGGATTATTTTCCAGTGACCGAAAAGAGTTTAGAGCTTTAATTTCTCCAAAACAATTTTCCAAAATATCAAATCCTTTCAAAACACTTCTCTGGAATTTTATTTTCAGATTATAAATCACATTTACAAACCTTTTACTTATATAATTTCACTTCTTGTATATAAGAGTATTTCACAATTGTAAATCACATTAATTATAGTTCCATGCTTATAATTCATTTGCTTATACAATTATTCTTTTTAAAAATTGTTGTTTTTATTCAACTTATTCAACAACCAAACAACCAATTATATACTTTAATAATTCTGAAAAATTATTATTTTATATATAAAATAAAATCAAGGTAAAATTATTTCATTTACCCAATTTAAAACAATAACGTGTCGAATTGTTCTGTACAAGTGTTTAGAGATCCCTATCAACAACGTTAATTACTCGTGTTGACCAAAATCCATATACCACCCAACAAACCAATCATCACAATATAAAACAATTTATATTCACTAACAAATACGCGCTCGTATCTATTATTACACTCAAACTCATTCTAGAGTACTACTGACTCTATCTCTAATGAGTAATACCCAACAGAGCCATGGTTGTCGCTTAACCATACGCTCTGATACCAAATGTAACGATTTGCGATTTTTTGTCCACGAAAACCGATATCAATACGTCCACGGTATCAAATGCCGAGCAATCGAAGGCCGGAAAACCGTACCGTTAGGGTTAAAGAAGAAGAAAAAGTAGAAGAAGATAGAAAAAGATAGAACAGAGCAGAAAGAAATAACAGAATCTCACAATTCGCAGCGGAACAACATATAATACATAAATGAATAATCTTTAAACAAAGAACTATATCAGTTATTACATCATTCAGAGTGTACAACAACAAACAACATCAACAACGGAAAAGAAATATTATACACTAGTAATACGTCATGCCATCCAGCTTGCCTCCAGCAACTCCTGAATTCCAGAATATCCTGATAACCTAACTCTTGACTGCCCGTGCGGAAATTGGTGGGCACCCAGAGTTTAGGAAGGAAAACAATAAACTCCGAGTCAGTCATGTGACTGGTGTGAGAACTAAAACAGTTTATTTATCTTTAAAATCAAAATAGAGGAATATTTTTAAATTAGATTCGCAATGCTTTTTAGAAAATGAGACTACCATAAATTTCAATCATTTTCCTTTCTCGAAAATACTTTCATTTCAAAATGGTTTATTTAAACCAATTAAACAAATCCTTAACGATTTACTTTATATTTACGTTCCAAATCCGTAAATTAATTCCCACACTTTAAAAACAAATCAACGTTTATTTTTAAACCAATTCCCCTTTTCATTTATAAATTCCATAGTGAATTTATAATCCCAAAATATCTATGATGTATGATTTTCAAATCGATTTTCAATATTCACTTTCAATTTATCTTTACAAGAAAAAATTCTAAAACGTTCATTTCACATTGGAAAAATATTTCTATACTTATTTAATAATAAGTACATCACAAATCTATTTATTTTCAACATTTGAAAATATTCGATATACTTAAATCAAAATTTAGTATATATTTCATTCCTTAAGAAAATCATTCTCTTAACACATTTATTTGGGTCAAAAACGAATGTTGTGTAAAACATCGTTACGACGACCCAAAATCACTAGTACAGGGATTCAAAGTTTAAATAGATATATAAATCCCAATACTATACAAAACATTTCCTTTCAGAAACCATTTACTATAACAACAGTGTTATAGTCCACCATTTCCTTCTTTCTCGAAAACATCTATTTCAACAATGAATGTTGAAATCTATGTTTTCGATGTTTACACCTTTTAAAACATCGTTAAAACGATTAACTTCAATTTAAAATATTCATTTTCCCAAGCATATACAGTTTATTTGATAATATATTCACTGTCCAAAATCGTGAATATACTTCCTTAACCAATTTCAACATTCAATTTATCAAATTCCATTGATTTCGAATTTGTGATATCCTGGAAATTTGGGCAATATAAATTTAATAATCTGTGTTTTAAATTTAATTTAATTTGATAATTGTATTAATAAAATTGGGAATTTGATTTAATAATCATGTTTTAATAAATATTTAAGTTGAAAGATTTTATCATTTTAAATAAGTAAATTGTTTTCTGTTTATAATATATATTTGTATATATTGTAAATTGATAAATTTTAATTTTTAAATTAGTGAATGAATTGATTTTCTAATTCTAGTTTATTTTTAGTAAATTAAAAAAAATTGATTTAGGAATTGGCTTTTTAAAAATATGTAATAAATAATGTTATAGTTTATATTATGACAAATCTTATTTGTTTTGAAATTTTATTTAGCTTAAAAATATGAATTTAAAATTTGATAAATTTGAAAGCTAAGTTTTACTTTATATTACTTGGGATTTATATATAGGAATTTACAATGTAAATTACAAATGATTTTAGTTTGTTATAATCTCTTTTACAAATTATTTGATATTACTTAATTTGTTATTTTTGAATAAAAATTATAATACTTAAATTCTTTTAAACATAAATAGATTTGTAGTAATAGGATTTGTTATTTTAAAATTTGATAAGAGTTATATATGCATATATATAACTTGATTTTTAAATTGGAGTTTATAATTTAATTTAAATTGGAATTCAATGTTTTGAAAATTTAAAGGAGTAAAACACTTAAAAATATTTGAATAAGCTTTTGTTTGTAACTTGTTTTATTTTCTTTTCTAAAATTAAAAGAAAATAAAATTCATTTATATATACATATGGAATAAAATAAGTTAAAGTATTTATAAACAATTTAAATTAAAATTTAAAACACTTTTAATATACATGTGTAGGTTTCTTAATACATGTGTTAGTCTCTTAACACACTCAAATGACACATGTTGAGCCATAAAATAAATTAAGTGACAAATGTTAAAATGTGAATGAGTGTAATGTTTAAAATTTTCTTTTTCATTTTATTTTTAAAATCAAAATATACTTATACAAATACATTTCTTCTTAACCTCATTTTTTCTTTTTCTTATTCTTCTTCAAACTTAAGAAAAGTTTTCAGATCTAAAATCTGCAATCTCATCTTTCTTCAAAACAGAAAAAAATATCTGCAAAACCTATTTCACTCAAAACCAAAAAGAAAACTATCTGAATCATATTCATCAACCTGAAATGCATACAAACCTGCATTTCTGTTTTGAACTTCATCAAATTTGCATGCAAACCACAAAGCTCAATACAAACCTGCAGCCTTCATTCTGTTCTAAATCAAACCAAGTTTACATTTTCCTGGAAACAAACATGCATATAGATCAGGAAGCATTTCAGTAAGAAGATGGAAACAATCATGCAAAATGTAAATCTGGATAACAATGTACTACCATCATCTCAAGTTTTAAAAGAAATCCGAAGTTCAAAGATTTCATAAGCAACCTGGAACTTGCATGCAGTGGTAAATGCAAAATGAAGTTTTATTAAGCATCTGAAGCTTTTTTTAAAATGAGATCTGAAACTTGTGCTCTGCCTCCATAAAACCCAGGTGATTAACATTTTAACAAAAATAATTTAAGTAATTTTAGTTGCTTAGTTTATGCCTGTGGTAATCTTATTAAAATGGATGAATGAGATGGAATTTTCTGTGATATGTATGTTTTCTGAATATATGTTTGCTGTTGAAATATGATCTTGCTTGATCTTGTTTGTTCTAGCATTCCAAGTGTATATCCAGATTAAGATCATGACCTTATATTCAAATTTTTGTTAAGGTTAAGATTTAAACAAAGTATGTTATACAGTTTTAATTTTTATTCAAAATGGAAAAAATAAAATGAATAAGTGAAACTGTAATGTCTTCTCTGTAAACTTAATAATAACCAAACAACTGCATGTGAGCAAATTAGATCATCCAGTCTTCATTAATTCAAGAATATAAATTGATTTCTAAAACCAATACTTGAATTTTCAAATTAAAATCGGGAATTTTAATTGAAAAATGATAAAGCATTTCTGGGTTATTCGAAATGGGGTTTTTGGGTTGTAACTGATATTCTAGAAGATTGGGGTGACCATGATGCTCTCTGGTGATAGAGTAATGGATAAAGTTCTAAGAAAAAATACTGGGGTAATAATTTATGCAGTATAGTGATGGGAATTTGGGATTTGACTGATAATGCCCTAGTTTTCAATATGGTTCAGTGAATTGACCACTGTGACATGAATAGGCGATCGAGTTCTCTCTAGTTCGAGCTGAAGGTAGATGGGGTATGGAGTAGGTGATGGCCAGAGGCGAAGCCTCTCAGGTGATCAGAGTTTGAATTTGAGGCAAATTTCCAGGTTGTGACATTTTTCAGTATTTTGAGCTCGAATGCAAAGTTTTGAATTGGGGGTTCTGCTGAGAATTGGATGGTCGGAGTTGAGTTGGGGGGTAGTCGCCGACTTGCTCAAGGGGTCGCGAGTGATTGGAAGTGATGGCGGCGGCGGTGTAGGTGCATGAGGTCAGTGGCGTATCAGTGTTTGGGGAAGGTTGGTTTTCCAGTGTTGTCTCGGGTTGTCTCTTATTTTTGCTCGAAGCCAAGGTGATTGAGACTCGAAGTAAGTGATGTGAGAACTCGGGTTTTAGTTTTGGTTGCAGGGGATTGGGTTAAACCTGTTAGCACAGGTTTTATACAAACCTGATTTTATTTGGGATTTATTTGATTTTAAGATAAATTTAAAAAGAAATTTTTATTCGAGTTACTCGAGATATTTTAGTTTAACTCGGATTGGTTGTTGAAGTTTGAAACTTGTCTTATTTCAAAATTTAAAATTTAATTTAAAACTAAATTTAAAAGAGGAAGCTAAAATTTAAAGTAAGTTTTAAAGCTAACTTAAATTATGGATTCAAGTTGAATTGAATCACAAGTAGGAAATGATGAAGTATTTAAATTCAAATTTTGTTTTAAAATAACTTTGAAGAGTTTATTGTTTAAAATATTTTAAAGAATTTGAATTTAAATTTGAAATTGAGATATGTAGTTTAAATTTGATTCAAATCTAATTTTGAATTTTTGGTTTAAAGTGAATTTATGTTTTATAAATTTAAGTGTTTAAACCAAATTTGGTTGATAATGTAAAATTTAAATGGTTTAATTTTAAAATGAAATTTATTTTAACTTTTATAAAATTTCTTTTATAATTAAGGAATTATTATCAATTAAGGATTTTAGATTGATTTTAAACTTGTTAAGTTAATAATAAATGAATGTTTTATATTTCATTTAATTATTAGGGTAATTAAATGAATAATTAATTTTTTTTAATAAATTAATGAAATAAATAATTACTTAAGGTAATTAAGTGTTAAGGGTTTAGGATTAATTATTCTTTGAATAATTAACTTGTAATTAAGAATAATTAATTAAATAAAATTAGATTTTAGTTAATGATTAATAATTAATTAATCAAGTAATAATGGATTAATTAAGCTTTAATTAACACTTAATTATTTAATTAATTAGGATTTAATTAATGGGTTAACTAATGATTGATTAATTTGTAATTAATAATGATTAAAATAAATTAATTATTTTGGAAAATAATTAATGTATTGTTAATAGTTAATGAAGGTCATTAACTAAGGATTATTTAATAATTAATTAATGTGATTAATTTTAATTATTAATTAGATTGATTAATTTAAAGATAATCAATTGTGTAAGTTATTAAGTATAATTACTTATGGAAGTAATTAAGGAATTAATTACTTAGTGTAGTTAATTGAGTTAATTTGATTAGTTTAAGTTTATTAATTGAGTTTAATTAAATTAAAATTAATCAATTAATGAGTTGTGAAAGATAATTACTTAATGTAATTTATTGAAGAATAATTACTTAGAGAAGTAATTAATGAGTAATTACTATATGTAATTAATTGAAGGTGATTTGTTGATAAATGTAATTTGAGTATAATTACTTTGTAAATTAATCAAGAGATTAATTGGAGACAATTAATTAAGGGTAGATAATGACTGAATGAAGTTAATCAAGGGTAATTAACAGTTATAATTTAAATGAAGATTAATTACTTAGAGTAATTAATTTAATTTGAAAATGTAATTAGAAGATCATTAATTATTATAATTAATGATGTAATTAAGATTGATTAATTAAGATTAATTAATCAATAATAAGTGATTAAAGGTAATTAATTAATGTAATTAATTAAGGATTAATGTAATTAATTTTAGGTAATTAATTAATGAAGTAATTAAAGGTTAATTACAGTATTTGGTTAAGTACAATTAATTTGAAGAAATTAATTAGTGAATAATTACTTGAATGTAATTAAAGGTTAATTAATCAGGGATGATTAATTGAAATAAATAATTGATTGATGATTTATTAATTGATTGATAAATTATCAATAGTGATATGAGCAAGTTGATATTGGTGAAGTAATTAATTTAATTTACTTTAATGATGTAACTAATTTAATTCATTTTAAATTAATTATATTTGGTATGGTTAATCATTGCTTATATGGTTGGATAGTGTTGTTTGCTTTGGATGGTTAGAATCTCAGATATGAGATAGATAATGTTGAGTGATTGGATGAATTGGTTGCATGGTGATGATTGATATAGATTATCTTTTTGGATAATGATAATATGGTTTATCTGATATGATGATAGTGTTGATTATCTGTTATGGATTTGTGATTTATTTATTTGGATATATAGATAATTGAATTGTTTTAAACCTTTAAAAACAACTTGGCCTTAAAAGACACGCTTTGGATTTCGATGAGACCGGGATCGGGTTTGCTACAGTACAGCGTGATAGGGGGTTCTCGCTTTGCGTTAGGTGGCGAACGGGAGACTCTTACCCCTACATGCCCCCGGGGATAGTATAAGGTCTTGCGGGGTTGGTTGCGAGTCGAGAGGCTGGCCGTAAAAGCAAACCCGAGGTACCAATGTGAGCAACAACGGGACTGGGATGGTTGAAAAGCCTACCGGTCGTGAGCCGTTGCTGATAGTTGAAAAGCCTAGGACGTCACAGCTGGTATCAGAGCGTTAGGTTGAGTGAATACCTAGGCTCTGGAGTGGTGTCTATCTTGAGAGAGCGTATTTGTATTTTTATTATATATATAATATATAATTACTTCTACCTATTTGTTGGGTTACCTGTTCGGGTTATCCAATATAAGCTATAAAGGTAGATAAGGTAGTGGGTGTGTAACATGACTACTACCCTTGGTTGAAGTTTGGTGATGAGATTGGTAGTGTATTTGTCGAGACTGTAGACCTAATACCGTCTCGAGTAAGTTGTGCGGAGTATAGGATTTCATAGATCTCTGAAGGTAACCTGTAAAGGTTCGGAGTCTATCTTTGAGTTGGATGAGTAGAATTTGGATCTATCGGCTAGATAGAAGAGATAATGATGGTATTTTGATACCACAAGGAGTAGTTGCTGCGTGATGAGACGCAGTGACTATGGATGTTCTCGAAGAAGTTTTCTTTGGAACAAGTTAAGGAGGTGAGTCTGCTTCGATGTTGTGGCTGGATTCAGCAGGGTGTTTCTATCCGGTTTGAAGCCTGAGTTTCTCGAAGAGCTTTGGTTTAGAAAGACTTTGGCGTCGGTGTCAGCAGTGCAGTTCGGAGTATTTTGTGTGCCAGCAATAAGATTTCTGATTAGCAGTTTTTCTGAAGGAGTTCAGAAGTAGCAGAGTGGATCCATTTCTTCGATGGATTGACTAGTAAGCGTATGTTGTTCTGATTGGTAAAGAAAGAACAGTTTTCTTTGGATATTGGACTGGTTGATCGCAAAAGTGACTTGCGACAGTTTGAGTGTTCTCTTGAGCTATGAGAAGTTTGTCCGCACCTGGAGGCTGAGTTTTCTTATCAACTGGATTCTAGGAGTGATACCAGAGGTTTAGTGAAGCAGCTTTGGATCAGATGGGGCATCTGAGTTTTCTTTTATGGATCTGTTGAACCATATTTCTGTGATGTGTTATCCAGTTTGTGCTCGAGTTTTTCTTCTGTTTCAGATCAGAGTTGTGCAGCGGAAGTAGATTGGAAGTGCTTTTGTTTTATCTTTTTCGGATAAGAGAAGAAGGTTAGTCTTCTGATGTTTGTGAAGTAGAGTTGGTGTTCTTGGTTTGCTATTGATCTTGAGGAGATCATTGTGTTGGTTTGTTTTGGTCCAGTTTGTTTCTAGGAACATCAGCGAAGGTTGAGCTGATCGGGAGAGATGAAGGCAGCCCATGATCGTCAAGAGTGTTTGGTGGATAAGAGATAAAAGAATTTGGATTCCAGAGTCGGAGATTTGATTTTGGATAAGTTTTCTCCGATATGAGGAGCTTTAAGATTGAGTGAGACTGGGTAAGTTAGCTCCGAGATATTTTGGACCCTTCCTGTGTCCTGATGAGGATTGGTGTTTGGCTTTCAGGTTGAATTGTCAGTTTGGATAACTGGAATTTGATGTGTTTCACGTATCTCTGAAGGAATACGTGTATAGTTTATCTCTGGTTGTGGAACCAGTAGTTCGTGATTGTTGATTCAGACTCGTCTGTAGTCTGATATCCTGTTTAGTTTTGTAGATTTAGTTGGATAGGAGCTCTATAGCTTAATAGTATTGATTTTTTAAAGCGAGTATTCCGATATTTATACCGGGGAAACTCGTGAAAATTGCATCCAGGTTTTTCTGGTTAATTAGATTTGTTTCGTTGAATTGATTGATATGGTTGTTAGCATATGTTTAATAATATATGCTTGTGTATTAAAATAAAAATCTTAAGATAGATTATTAAATTACCTTTGCTTTTAAATTTCGGGGACGAAATTCTTTTAAAGGGGAAGGAATGTAATATCCTGGAATTTGGGCAATATAAATTTAATAATTTGTGTTTTAAATTTAATTTAATTTGATAATTGTATTAATAAAATTGGGAATTTGATTTAATAATCATGTTTTAATAAATATTTAAGTTTAAAGATTTTATCTTTTAAATAAGTAAATTGTTTCTGTTTATAATATATATTTATATATATTGTAAATTGATAAATTTTAATTTTTAAATTAGTGAATGAATTGATTTTCTAATTCTAGTGTATTTTTAGTAAAGTAAAAAATTTTGATTTAGGAATTGGCTTTTCAAAGAAATGTAATAAATAATGTTATAGTTTATATTATGACAAATCTTATTTGTTTTGAAATTTTATTTAGCTTAAAAATATGAATTTAAAATTTGATAAATTTGAAAGCTAAGTTTTACTTTATATTACTTGGGATTTATATATAGTAATTTACAATGTAAACTACAAATGATTTTAGTTTGTTATAATCTCTTTTACAAATTATTTGATATTACTTAATTTGTTATTTTTGAATAAAAATTATAATACTTAATTCTTTTGAACATAAATAGATTTGTAGTAATAGGATTTGTTATTTTAAAATTTGATAAGAGTTATATATGCATATATATAACTTGATTTTTAAATTGGAGTTTATAATTTAATTTAAATTGGAATTCAATGTTTTGAAATTTAAAGGAATAAAACACTTAAAAATATTTGAATAATCTTTTTTTTGTAACTTGTTTTGTTTTGTTTTCTAAAATTAAAAGAAAATAAAATTCATTTATATATACATATGGAATAAAATAAGTTAAAGTATTTATAAACAATTAAAATTAAAATTTAAAACACTTTTAATATACATGTGTAGGTTTCTTAATACATGTGTTAGTCTCTTAACACACTCAAATGACACATGTTGAGCCATAAAATAAATTAAGTGACAAATGTTAAAATCTGAACGAGTGTAATGTTAAAAATTTTCTTTTTCATTTTATTTTTAAAATCAAAATATACTTATACAAATACATTTCTTCTTAACCTCATTTTTTCTTTTTCTTATTCTTCTTCAAACTTAAGAAAAGTTTTCAGATCTAAAATCTGCAATCTCATCTTTCTTCAAAACAGAAAAAAATATCTGCAAAACCTATTTCACTCAAAACCAAAAAGAAAACTATCTGAATCATATTCATCAACCTGAAATGCATACAAACCTGCATTTCTGTTTTGAACTTCATCAAATTTGCATGCAAACCACAAAGCTCAATACAAACCTGCAGCCTTCATTCTGTTCTAAATCAAACCAAGTTTACATTTTCCTGGAAACAAACATGCATATAGATCAGGAAGCATTTCAGTAAGAAGATGGAAACAATCATGCAAAATGTAAATCTGGATAACAATGTACTACCATCATCTCAAGTTTTAAAAGAAATCCGAAGTTCAAAGATTTCATAAGCAACCTGGAACTTGCATGCAGTGGTAAAAGCAAAATGAAGTTTTATTAAGCATCTGCAGCTTTTTTTAAAATGAGATCTGAAACTTGTGCTCTGCCTCCATAAAACCCAGGTGATTAACATTTTAACAAAAATAATTTAAGTAATTTTAGTTGCTTAGTTTATGCCTGTGGTAATCTTATTAAAATGGATGAATGAGATGGAATTTTCTGTGATATGTATGTTTTCTGAGTATATGTTTGCTGTTGAAATATGATCTTGCTTGATCTTGTTTGTTCTAGCATTCCAAGTGTATATCCAGATTAAGATCATGACCTTATATTCAAATTTTTGTTAAGGTCAAGATTTAAACAAAGTATGTTATACAGTTTTAATTTTTATTCAAAATGGAAAAAATAAAATAAATAAGTGAAACTGTAATGTCTTCTCTGTAAACTTAATAATAACAAAACAACTGCATGTGAGCAAATTAGATCATCCAGTCTTCGTTAATTCAAGAATATAAATTGATTTCTAAAACCAATACTTGAATTTTAAAAGTGAAATCAGGAATTTTAACTGAAAAATGATAAAGCATTTCTGGGTTATTCGAAATGGGGTTTTTGGGTTGTAACTGATATTCTAAAAGATTGGGGTGACCATGATGCTCTCTGGTGATAGAGTAATGGATAAAGTTCTAAGAAAAAATACTGGGGTAAGAATTTATGCAGTATAGTGATAGGAATTTAGGATTTGACTGATAATGCCCTAGTTTTCAATATAGTTCAGTGAATTGACCACTGTGACATGAATAGGCGATCAAGTTCTCTCTAGTTCGAGCTAAAGGTAGATGGGGTATGGAGTAGGTGATGGCCAGAGGCGAAGCCTTTCAGGTGATCGGAGTTTGAATTTGAGGCAAATTTCCAGGTTGTGACATTTTTTAGTATTTTGAGCTCGAATGCAAAGTTTTGAATTGGGGGTTCTGCTGAGAATTGGATGGTCGGAGTTGAGTTGGGGGGTAGTCGCCGACTTGCTCAAGGGGTCGCGAGTGATTGGAAGTGATGGCGGCGGCGGTGTAGGTGCACGAGGTCAGTGGCGTATCAGTGTTTGGGGAAGGTGGGTTTTCCAGTGTTGTCTCGGGTTGTCTCTTATTTTTGCTCGAAGCCAAGGGGATTGGGACTCGAAGTAAGTGATGTGAAAACTCGGGTTTTAGTTTTGGTTCAAGGGATTGGGTTAAACCTGTTAGCACAGGTTTTATACAAACCTGATTTTATTTGGGATTTATTTGATTTAAGATAAATTTAAAAAGAAATTTTTATTCGAGTTATTCGAGATATTTTAGTTTAACTCGGATTGGTTGTTGAGGTTTGAAACTTGTCTTGTTTCAAAATTTAAAATTTAATTTAAAACTAAATTTAAAAGAGGAAGCTAAAATTTTGAAGTAAGTTTTAAAGCTAACTTAAATTATGGATTCAAGTTGAATTGAATCACAAGTAGGAAATGATGAAGTATTTAAATTCAAATTTTGTTTTAAAATAACTTTGAAGAGTTTATTGTTTAAAATATTTTAAAGAATTTGAATTTAAATTTGAAGTTGAGATATGTAGTTTAAATTTGATTCAAATCTAATTTTGAATTTTTGGTTTAAAATGAATTTATGTTTTATAAATTTAAGTGTTTAAACCAAATTTGGTTGATAATGTAAAATTTAAGTGGTTTAATTTTAAAAAGAAATTTATTTTAACTTTTATAAAATTTCTTTTATAATTAAGGAATTATTATCAATTAAGGATTTTAGATTGATTTTAAACTTATTAAGTTAATAATAAACGAATGTTTTATATTTCATTTAATTATTGGGGTAATTAAATGAATAATTAATTAATTTAATAAATTAATGAAATAAATAATTACTTAAGGTAATTAAGGGTTAAGGGTTTAGGATTAATTATTATTTGAATAATTAACTTGTAATTAAGAATAATTAATTAAATAAAATTAGTTTTTAATTAATGATTAATAATTAATTAATCAAGTAATAATGGATTAATTAAGCTTTAATTAACACTTAATTATTTAATTAATTAGGATTTAATTAATGGGTTAATTAATGATTGATTAATTTGTAATTAATAATGATTAAAATAAATTAATTATTTTAGAAAATAATTAATGTATTGTTAATAGTTAATGAAGGTCATTAACTAAGGATTATTTAATAATTAATTAATGTGATTAATTTTAATTATTAATTAGATTAATTAATTTAAAGATAATCAATTGTGTAATTTGTTAAGTATAATTACTTATGGAAGTAATTAAGGAATTAATTACTTAGTGTAGTTAATTGAGTTAATTTGATTAGTTTAAGTTTATTAATTGAGTTTAATTAATTTAAAATTAATCAATTGATGAGTTGTGAAAGATAATTACTTAATGTAATTTATTGAAGAATAATTACTTAGAGAAGTAATTAATGAGTAATTACTATATGTAATTAATTGAAGGTGATTTGTTGATAAATGTAATTTGAGTATGATTACTTTGTAAATTAATCAAGAGATTAATTGGAGACAATTAATTAAGGGTAGATAATTACTGAATGGAGTTAATCAAGGGTGATTAACAGTTATAATTTAAATGAAGATTAATTACTTAGAGTAATTAATTTAATTTGAAAATGTAATTAGAAGATCATTAATTATTATAATTAATGATGTAATTAAGATTGATTAATTAAGATTAATTAATCAATAATAAGTGATTAAAGGTAATTAATTAATGTAATTAATTAAGGATTAATGTAATTAATTTTAGGTAATTAATTAATGAAGTAATTAAAGGTTAATTACTGTATTTTGTTAAGTACAATTAATTTGAAGAAATTAATTAGTGAATAATTACTTGAATGTAATTAAAGGTTAATTAATCAGGGATGATTAATTGAAATAAATAATTGATTGATGATTTATTAATTGATTGATAAATTATCAATAGTGATATGAGCAAGTTGATATTGGTGAAGTAATTAATTTAATTTACTTTAATGATGTAATTAATTTAATTCATTTTAAATTAATTATATTTGGTATGGTTAATCATTGCTTATATGGTTGGATAGTGTTGTTTGCTTTGGATGGTTAGAATCTCAGATATGAGATAGATAATGTTGAGTGATTGGATGAATTGGTTGCATGGTGATGATTGATATAGATTATCTTTTTGGATAATGATAATATGGTTTATCTGCTATGATGATAGTGTTGATTATCTGTTATGGATTTGTGATTTATTTATTTGGATATATAGATAATTGAATTGTTTTAAACCTTTAAAAACAACTTGGCCTTAAAAGACATGCTTTGGATTTCGATGAGACCGGGATCGTGTTCCATATTTGGATATTCGAAAACCACATTGTTTCCAAATAACGTTAGGTCGTTAATCCAAGTGGAGCGAGTGAAGACTCGAGGTGTAAGGGCTATACGTCAGTATAACTCTGTGGGTGATTCCGTAATGAGTTGACGGAATAGTACTTATAGATTCGAGATGTAGATTAGAGTGCAAGGGTTGTCGTCATTAACTCTGAGGGTGATTCCAAAATGAGTGTAACGAGATAATGCCTTAGGTTTCGTTCGAACCCGGAACGAACTTGTATGGATTGAATGCTTTCAGAACATCGTCAGGTGGACGATGAGCATTCTAAGATAATGAGTCCTCTAAAGGTAATCGTAGCCTCAAGCCTCATCAACCGGGAATGGCTAAAACAGGGGAGGTGCAGCAAGGTTTCGTGGGTCGCACCCACTGGAGAGCAAGATTGATCCCTGTCTAGAGGTCCCTTTTATTTCGGCTGTGTGGGCAGTTGGATGTACACCAACTGCGGGGTTGTCTTGTTCGGAACTGTTCAGTAAGGAATGGGTCCGGCTTTGTGTTGCAGGGGAGTGGAAGTACTCCTCGGTACGGTGATCTAGGCCACATACCTATGATGGACGGTACCCCAGTAGCCCTGCCATTGTATGGAATCCAAAATCCAATAAGTGCCAACGGTTTTGATTGTATTACCCACTTTTGTGGCTAGTAGCTGGAATTTAATCATGTAAAAATTTCGGCTATTTCTTATTTACTTGAAAACCCTAGACACTATTATAATATCACTGGATTTCCTATCAAATGTTTTGGTTAGCATAAGGTAAATTTTTTTCCGTGTTTATGTGTGGGAAGTCTTACGTGATACCTTTCTTTCAAAAGGATTTTCAAAATTAAGCAACTTTAACCTGTTACTCACACCAGACCCATGTCTGACCTGGAGTTTATCTTTTGTTTTCTTAAACTCTTGGGTACTCAAATTTTTACGAGTAGCCAAGGGATTCAGGTTAGCTTTTGACGAATTATGGAGGAGCAAATGGAGCAGGAGGCTTCTGCATTAGATATATATAGTATTCCGCTGTGTGTCTCTGTGTTGTCTCTGGATTGTATTATGTTGTAAATACTAGATAGGTGTTTATAACTATCTAGTATGTGTTGTATATCTGTGTACTCTGATAGTGGTTGTAAACTATGTAATATTTTATGTTAATAATATAATTTATTCGTTCCGCTGTTTAGATTCTGATGTGTTGTTTCTTCTTCTTCTCTTTCTTTTCTTCTTCTATCCCTTTCTTTCTTAATTGATGATGCGACTTCCTGGAGTGTGGAAGTTGGGTCATCACAGAATTTATAAACAATGTCTATAAATTCCATTTCTATATTTTATAACAACTTCGTTTTAGAAATCTCCTTTATTAACTAATTCTATTTATATTCCATTTACATGTCGAAATCCGGTTTATAAGTAAATTACTTATTCATTTATTCACAAATCCATTCTTTTATATCAACACTAATTTATAAATCAAAAATTCTTATTTACTCATGAATCTAGGTTCAAACTTTATTTTAACACTTATAAAAAGCTCGTTTTATAATTTCTATATTTTAATTTATAAATATTAATTTTATACAACTTTTATATAAATTGTTTATAATAATTCATAAAAATCCTAATTTAACTAAATTTATTCTTTTAATAATTTAAAAATCGTTATTTAAAGCTTATATACTTCAAAAATCATACCTAAGTATTATTTTCCAAAAATCATAACTTTTACGAAAATAAAATTATAACGTTTATTTATTTTAACAATTCAAAATTAAATAAAACATATACTTTCGAAAATCACTTTAAAAATTCTTTTAAAAACCAAAATCATTATTTTAAAACTTCAAAAATGGATCCGATGATGCGATAGCACCAAATAGTCAATCATGACATCCAAATATCATATATCGATATGATAATCAACAAATATCACAATATCTGTAAATAAATCAATACAGTTGAGGAATCCAGTTGGATCCCTCCAACCTGTTTCCCTGCATCCACAAACATTAGCACAATACCAATTCCGTTCCAGTACGGAATTATCGCGGTATATGGGATTTATAAAATATTATCCGCTTAATAGACGACGCAATAGGGTCTCATCTGCTATATAATGCGGGAAAATCAACTCCAAATACATATAAAATACCAATTTCACTATACGGTGAAATATTCACGGTATATGTTTTTAATAAATAACCTCCGCTTACTAACGGCGCATAATGTCTATTCTTAACAATCAATAGATAACAATCATCATTCAAACATACATTCAAGAATTTTAAATCTAACTATTTAAAATTAAAATGGAAACTGATTCGATTGAGTGAGGAGTTCTCACCTTGATTTCAATTTCGTTTTCAGCTTTTATTTCGAATAAAATTAAATGGACGTTTAATTTTACCCGAAATTTTCGCTAGCTCCAAACGACTCCAATCCAGCTCCATTGCGTAGTGCTCGACGAAATGAAGACAACGCAACTGGTTTCGTCGAATTCCGATCTCGTATGAAAAAGTTATCAACTTTTAAAGATCGTACGATTTATAATATAAAACAATTTACATTTTTCTTTATTTTTTTATTTTACAACACCTCTCACTTCTGGCCATTGATCACGCAAGACAAGATCCAGGCCTTCGTTCCTTTTCTTCCTTCCTAGGCCATCACGCGTGCAAAGAACCCACAAGCATGATCAAAACCCTAATACACGCGACTTTCCCGAGCCCTTCCACATCGATCAGATGATGCCATCTCGTAGCCCGATCCTTCATGCTCCACCGCCTTGAACAAAGGCGAGCTCGGCTGCTCCATGCTCCCTGAAATCACGTGCGAATGGCCAGGTTTCGAGCGTCGATTTCCTTCAATCTGCAACTCTGAAAACGATCTTGACCGTTGAGAATGTAGAGCTTGATGTTCTCTTCAACATTGCAGTTGAACATTTATCGAATAGGTTGATGGATTTGGAGAAAGTGGAGGGAGAAAGAGAATTGATTTTCGGCCATTCATTGAAGAGGGTGGCGGCTGGAAGCAATTAGGGCTAGGGTTTGGGAATTTATGAAGAGCATGGTGCTTTTATAGAAAATATTCAAAACACTATTCATTCTGGGTTTTCTGAACTCCGATTTACGCGCATTAACCAGCGTTTCTAGGGTTTATCCCACGTTTCGGACACAATGGAATAGGCTTCGAAAGCTAATTCGATCATCTGTGTGAGTTACGGCAATAAACGGTCAATTTTAAATTAAACCGATTAAAGATTTTCTAGGCGTTTTAGCTTGCATCGGACAAACGTTAAATCTGATTGACACGAAATTTGAAACCATACAATAATATCACATTATGGATCCGATGAAACTAGTTTTGTCAAAATCCGAGACTGTTTGAAAGATGGCTATTTTAACTCGCCAAATTAATATTAAAACAATTTCGATGCGTTTCGAGCTCCCACGGTCAAACGACAACTCCGATTGCTACGAAAATTGAAATCTGATAATAACAAACTATTACGGATCTAATGGAACTAGTTTCGTCCAATTCTGAGACTGTTCGAAAATTGGCTAATTTCACTAGTCGATTAAATATTAAAATATTCAATTTTCACAAATTAACTCTTAATTCAATTTTAAAAGTTCTAAAATATCGTTCTAACTCCAATATGATTAAATAAAATTTTACAAATCATTTTCAATCATATTTAACCCAATTTTCAATTATTTCTGTAAATTCAACTATTAAATTATCAATTTAATTATCAAATTAAATCCAGTATTCGAAAAAATAAATTATTCGACTTATTAATTTCACTTATTAATAATTAAAATTAATTAAATATTCAAATTTTAATTAATAGAAATTCTGGGTCGTTACACAAATGGTCTTGTTTTATAAAAATAAAGATTGAATTAATCTCGAATTCGAGTTTTACAATATTGGAATAGAAATTTGTTAACAGAAATTATTTAAAGAATTGTATCTGAAAATTTAGTCTGGTTTAAGTGATTTATTAAGAGATCATTTGAATAATGGAAATTTAAATTGTTTTAAAGGTTTGAACTTTTACTTGAACTTTGAAATATATCCAAGTATAATTAATTTAAATGGATATTTCAAATTGAATTCAAAATTAAATGATTTTAACGATTTGTACTAAATTGAATATTGAAGTTTAGTTGATTTAAGTGATTTAAATTGGTGAATGGAAATTGGACTTGAAATTTATATAAATAGAAATGGTTTAAAATAAGAAGTGAATTCAAATTTAGATCATCGAAACAAATTGTTGAATCGAATTTGAAGTTAAAATTGAATGATTTAAAATTGAAGTTAATTTGAATTGAAATTGAAATTAAATTGAATTGAAATTAAAATTGAGTCGATTTGAATTGGACTGAGATTGAAGATGATTTAAATTAGAAGATTTGAAATTGAATCAGTTGATGAAATTTGGACCCGAGTCTAGATTATTAAAAAAGGAGAGAAACAGTTTGATTTGAAACTATTTTCAAAAAAATTATTTTAATATAAACTGTTTAAAATCTATCTTTTTTAAATATTCAAATTATTTTATTTTCCAAACTATTTTACTATATAAACAATTTTCAATACTCAAACCATTTTATATCAAACTGTTTTAAATCTCTAAACTATTTAAATTATTTTAAAAACTATTCAAACTATTTTCTAAAAATTCATACTATGCAAGGTTGGAGTGTTTATATTTAAATTGTTGATTTAAATATGAATGTGGTTAAAATGAAGTTATAACCTAGGTTGAAATTTGAACGATTTTTGAAGTGAAATTGAGATATTGGAGTGAAGATAATTTTCAAGCGAAATTGACATATCTAAGTAAATATTATATTATAACATCATGTATGAATCATTTTCGAAATGTAAAAGAACCAGCCATTGTATAAAACAACGTTTGGTTGTTAAAGAGGTTAGGGCCACTTATTGACATACTCTCTGTCCATATTGGAACAACTTTAACCACTGTGTATGCGAAGGAGACTTCAAAACGAATTGGTTGGATTTGGTGTACGTTCGCTTGATTTGAAGAAAGAGAACGATGATGGATAGACACCGACACTTGTGCTAATTTGAAATGACTAAAACATGATGGCTTGATAAGCCAAGTGGGCTAGCTACCCCTAGTGGACATCCATTCTTCAATTTTCTTCTTGGACTTGTTCCATACTATTACTTTTGATGTTGGTTTTGATTGGTGCACCTTGATTTGGGATGACCTCCGTTTAACTCGATATGGGATGGACGGACGGACGCGGTGGGCAGTCGTGGCTACGATGCGTTACTACTAGCTCTGCGATCCGAACTGGCAGTATCCTACCTTGGGTATTGCCCCACATGCCTTGTCATTCTTTTATCCTTATACATGACCGCTACGATTTTGGTTTAGTGTTGTAGTATCACGGTGCATCCCAATCCCCCGATGTGCTACTAGGGCGTTATATGCAGACTGTACAACAATGCTTAGAAATGCCTTAAGGGGATTAATGTAAAAAATATTTATTTTACTAATTAGATATTAGATATATATATATATATATATATATATATATATATATATATATATATCGTATTCTACTATATATAGATATTTTAACGCATCCTTAAGAGATGGAAAATCTCGTAGCATATCTTGAGTTATTGCGTGCACGTTATACACTAGATAGGAGATGTAAAACCCCGTAAACATATTTTATGCTATTACACTTCAATTATATGTGATATTGATTTGACTCACATAAGAATATTTTAGTTCTGACTCGAGTGTATTGTTTTAAATTATGCTCGAGTCAGTCCTGAGTTTTCAACGTATTGAAGATCAATTGTTCTGAAGGACGAAGATGAAGATTTGGTATATTATATTACTAATATTATTCCCAGCGTCATGTTTTCTACTGTATTATTCTTTTGTTCTATTGTGTATATAAGTTTTATCGATGTTGTAAATTTTTAATCAAATGTATATTATAAACCACTCCATGAACTGCTTATTTGATTATTATATTTTGTCATTCCGTTGCGAGATTCTGTATTTGTTTTTTCCTTTTCTTATTTTTCTTCATTAACCGCATTGATTATCTGTGTTTTGGATTGTTTGAATTGGAAATGTGTGAATTATTGTCGATTTAAACTCCTCGATATGCGGGTTGTCATAGTAGGTATCAGAGCTTTGGTTTAGCGATAACCTTTGCTTTGTGGGTTTGACTCATTAGAGATAGGATAGTAACACTCCAGAATGAGTTTGTTTGAGTGTGTATGAGTGCGCATACTTGTCAGTGTTATAAAATGTTTTGTATCTTGTTCACTTATTTATTGAGTTGTTTATAAATTCTGGTCCGTGCATGAGATGCCATGTTAATGACAGGGGTTTCTAAACGCTTAAACAAGAAAAATCGACATCATATTGTTTTAAAATCGTGTAAATGAAATAATTTTACCTAAATTATATTTTATATATAAGATGATAACTCTCACAAACATGTATGATTATTAATGAATGTTAGTTGTTAGAAGATGATAATATTTAGTTGTCATCGATTATTGATTGAATTAAACTAAAAACGAATACTTTGTGAACTCTATTTCACGAAGCGTTCGATAATTAGATTGAATTGAAACCTATTTATAATAAAAATTGTTTGCAATAACAAAGATGTAAATTAATGAAATGTTTTCATAATAATGTAATGGAATTGTATATGTATATTTATAATATAGCTTATAAATAGAAAGGATTTAAAATATGACAATTTGAGAACCTAAATCCCGGTGTTTTTGAAATTGCTTTCTAAAATTGTGACATATTAATTAGTATTGTTTAAAAATATTTATGAATAAAAATGTTTCAAAAGGAATTTTGAAAGGAAATAAGTCTTGTATTCGCCTCTTCTATCGTTGGAAAATAATTTTGATAATGATGGTTGCATCATCATCATGCATTTTCGAGTCTCAAAGTAGGGGAGGCCACTTAGTAACTTTGCTACGCATTTAGTTAAATAAATAGATTTTGAATTAAAATTTATAAATATGATTTGATATATATAAAAGATATGAACGTGTGTGTGTATATATATTATTTCGGAACGATATGAAATGAACCTGGTATTTGAATTCTTAAGTTCCTGTTAATTAATGATTTTTAGTTGTAGGAATAAATGAATTTTTTGGAATAATTGGAAACCTCTAAAATGAGAAATAAGAAATTTGAAACTAAGTGCTAAATGAAATCTGAGAAGTTAAATTATAACTGTTAAATTTCAAGATAATGGAAATTTAATCTTATGCAAATTATTGAACATTCTTGTTAACTAAAGTGAATAAGATAAATTTGTATAATACTCGATTACATTCAAATTACATTTGTGAAAACTTACCATAAATGTTTAAAAAGTTAAAATGTAAAATATGAATATGTAATAGAATATTATTAAAAATGTTTCAAATTAAAATTGTGTTTAAAGAAACTTTTATAAAAAATGAAAATAAAAATCAAATTAACCGGTTATAAGAAATGATAGTGTATAAACTAAATACTGACATTTGAAAATGTAAATTTTGATAGTTATGATTTAATTGGATGAATATTAAGTGTTGAATGGTTTCTTTTGTAAGTGTTGCATATGATTGTTGTGGTTGTTTATTAGTGCTTGTGCTTGTGATTTGGATTCAAAATTGATGTTATAGAGTTTTATTAAACTTATACATGTTTCTATATCTTTTTATAAGTGGCTAATATTCTAATTCGATCCGAGATAGGTACACATGAAGACATTTGGATGTATACACGGTTTGATTTGCTTTTGCTTCCTTAATATAAGCAAACTCGCTCGTATTAATAATAATAAGATACATATCTCCGATTGCATGTCGTACTTTTATATTTTTCCCTACGGGATGACTCATCATTGAGATGAGATGTATATTTGGCTATATATGTTGTAAATTTTTGTGTTTGAGCTGCGAAAAGGAGACGCCTTCGAAATTTTCCATAAATCCAGGTGTTAGAAATTTTTTGAGATTTTAAAAAATTTGATAACTTGTTTTTATAAATAAGTTGTAATTTCCTTAAAGCCGATATCGAAGTGGCATGGAAGAAGCATAGTAAAGGTTTTACAAATAAGATTTTTATATGTATAAGTTGATTGTTATGAGTAAAATATATCAAATGTTTAATTCCTTATTCAAACCCTTTTCGAGGATGAAAAGTTTTGAATGGGAGAAATTGTAACGACTTTTCGAGCACGAATTATTTTAAATTATTGAATTTAGTATAATTATTGAATAAAAATGGTTAAAAATAAAAGTAGAATGATTTATTAATGTAGTTTATAGAATATGAACTTGAATAAAATTGTAAAATAACAATTTCGATAAGAATTAAAGAATTATTTGTGTTAGAATGAAGTTCAATATATTTAGTGTATTGTAATAATAGCAAGAATTGACTAATAAATGTTGAATTATTCAGATGAAAACAAGATAATTGTTGATAACTAAAATTCATTTGAAATTTAATGATTATAATGTAATTTATGGATAATTTAATTATTTAAATTCAATATGGAAAATTGTTTAAATAATTGAATCCCGAATTTAATATGAATGAAAAAGATGTTGGTAGTTGATTTAAATTTTATTTAAACAAAAATGGAAATTGTTAACTTCAAAATTGAATTTAAAAATGAATAATTTATTTTGAAAATTATTTGTTTTAGTTAATGGGTAAAATAGTCTTTTTGAGCACTGTCTCGGATTTCAACGAATTCCATTGGATCGGTAATAGTAAATTACTATAGGATTTCAAGTTTCGTAGCGATCAGACGTATCGTTTAGCTGTGCGAATTTGGAACATGTAGAAATTATTTTCAGAACTTTAATTAAAATAATTTGATTTTGAAATGCTATCTTCTAAATATGATGGAATTGGCTATCGAAACATATTCCATTGTGTTCGGAATAGGGGTATAACATATAAAACGGCAGACGATGCGCTTCTTTAGGAGTTTGGAATTTTCGCCGACAAATCGATTTGGAAATTTATATATAAGGTCGCATTATGTTTTCATTTCATCAAACCCTAACCATTATCATTCAGCCACTTTCTTATGTCATTTATTGATTTTGTAATCCTTCTCTCCACGATTTCTCCCAATCCACTCACAATCTCAACTCAGCTTCAACATGAAAGACGGAGATCTCATCGAGTTCTACGCGTCCAATGGATGGATCAAGATGGAAGCTTGTGGGTTCGCTAGAATCAAAGTCTGTTTACGTGATGATTTTTCTCGATTTCTGCGTAGGCGGCAGCGGCAGAGTCGATCGCTCTTGGGAGGGCGGCGTGCAGGGGTAAGGTGCGTGCCGTAGTGTTGTCGGATGGTGGTCCGGTCATCAGGTGGTGCGCGCGCATCGAAAATTAGGGTCATGACATGGGCTTCATCGTGTATGCGGTCTAGCTATCAGCTAAGAGAGGGAAGAGGGTTAGTTTAAGTAACCAGTTAAATTTTTTGTTAACTATATTTTAATTGAATCGTTATATTAATTATTGAATACCTTTTCATAGGAGGTTGGTTTCGAGTATCGCCTTTTGCGTTGGATTCATATTCGCGTTGTTTATACTATGGAGATAACTTCGTTGCAATTCATTTCATTCGAATTTTCAAATCCGAAAAAATGTGAGTGTTTTAAAACGCTCACGAATTACTAAAATATCTCTGATGTTCGTTAAATTGATATCATGATGTAATCTTATTGACCATTGGTTAGTAATCTAATTGACATTTGAATTGACATTTAAATTGACATATGAATTTAACTCTTACGGATAATTGGTAGTTACATTGAAATTGGAATTAAACCGCTAGTCAAATTCCCGATTATTGAAAACCAGTTAATTATCATGATTTATTGGCTGTTTTGGATGTTGATTGTGATGAATGCCTATTGGCTGATATTTTGGATGATTGGATGTTATTTATTTCTATATATGCTACTATCACTCTGTATATTATTGGCAGTATATAAAACTGCAACTTGAACTATTTCGAATAAATTAAGAAATAGTTGAAATGATACATACCTACGACACTTTAATTTAGATTGAAATGATATATATCCATCTCTGCAATTAAATTTGTAATAACTATTCATTTAGCCATAGGATGGAAAATTATATATGAACACCGGATTGGTTGAACTAAATGATTTAAATACTTGGATTTGAATTTATTCAAATGGTCTTGTTTTGTAAATATAAAGATTGAATTAATCTCGAATTCGAGTTTTGAAATGTTGGAATAGAAATTTGTTAATAGAATTTAAATTTAAAATTATTAAAGGATTGAACTTTTACTTGAACTTTGAAATATATCCAAGTATAAGTAATTTAAATGAATATTTCAAATTGAAATTAGAATCGAATGATTTTAAATATTTGAACCTTTAATTGAATATTAAAGTTTAGTTTGATTTAAGTGATTTAAATTGGTGAAATGGTTTAAAATAAGAATTGAATTGAAATTTAAACCATTGTATCAAATCATTGAATCGAATTTGAGGTTAAAAATGAATGTTTAAAAATTGAAGTTAATTTGAACTGAAATTTAAATTAATTTGAATTGAAATCGAAATCGAAATCGGGTCGATTTGAATTGAACTAAGAATAAAGATGATTTGAATTGGAAGATTTGAAATTGGATCAGTTGATTGAAATTTGGACCTGAGTCCAGATTATTGGAAAAGGAGAGAATCAGTTTGATTTGAAACCATTTTCAAAAAAAATTATTTTATTATAAACTATTTAAAATCCTTTTTTAAAATTCGAATTATTTTGATTTTCCAAACTATTTTACTATATAAACCATTTTCAATACACAGTCCAATTTATATCAAACTATTTTAAATCTCTAAACTATTTTAAAAACTATTCAAACCATTTTCTAAAAGTTCAAACCATGCAAGGTTGGAATGTTTATGATTTAAATACAAATGAGGTTAAAATGAAGTTATAACCTAAGCTGAAATTTGAAATGATTTTGGAAGTGAAATTGATATATTGGAGTGAAGATAATTTTCAAGCGAAATTGACATATTTAAGTAAATATAAGATTTTGAGGTGTATATGCCATGTTGATATCAAGTATGAATCGTTTTCAAAATGTAAAAGAACCGACTGGCGTGTAAAACAATGTTTGGTTGTTAAAGAGACCACGACCTCTTATTGTCCTACTCTTTGTCAATACTTGAATCATTTTAACAACTGTGTACGCGGCGGAGACTTCAAAAATTGGATTTGGTGTACGTTTGCTGAATTTGAAGAAAGAGAACGATGATGGATAAACCCCGACACTTGTTCCAAATTGAAATGACTAAAACAGGACGGCTTGACAGAGCCAAGTGGCCTAGCTACCCGTAGCAGACATCCATTCTTCGATTTTCTTCTTGGACTTGATCCATACTATTATTTTGATGTTGGTTTTGATTGGTGGACGTTGATTTGGGATGACCACCCTTTGACTTGATGTGGGATGGGTGGACTCGGTGGGCGATCGTGGGTACGATGCTTTACCACTAGCCTTGCGACCCAAACTGGTAGTATCCTACCTTGGGCATTGCCTCACGTGCCTTGCCATACTTTATCCTTTTACGAGACAACTATGATTTTGGTTTAGTGTTGTCGTATCACGGTGCATCCCTATCCCCCGACGTGCTACTGGAGCGTTATATACAAACTGTACAACAATGCCTAAATCCGCGTTAAGAGGGATTAATGAAAAGTCTTAACGCTAAGAAAAATATTTATTTTATTGATTAGACATAAAATATATAGCATATTCTACTATATATATATATATATATTGACGAATCCTCAAGAGATGGAAAATCCCGTAACATCTCTTCATTTATTGCATGCACGTTATACATTGGATAAGAGATGTAAAACCTCGTAAACATCTCTAACGCTATTACACTTCTATTATATGTGATATTGATTTGACTCACATAAGAAATATTTTGGTTCTGACTCAATTGTATTGTTTTAATTTATGCTCGGGTCAACCTTGAGTTTTCAGCGTATTGAAGATCAATTATTCTGAAGGATGAAGACGAACATTTGATATATTATATTACTAGTATTATTCCCTGCATTATGATGTTCTACTACATTATTCTATTGTTATGTTTTATATATAACTCTGAAAGATGTTGTAAAATTTTAATCAAATGTATAGTATAAACAGCTTCATGAACTGTTTATTTGATTATTACATTTTGTCATTCCGCTGCTTTTGTATTTATTTTTTCTTTTCTTAATTAACCACATTGATTATATGTGTTTTTGAATTATTTGAGTTGGACATGTGTGGATTATTGCCGATTTAAACCTTTAGAAATACGGGTTGTCACATTTTATAAATACTAATTTAATTAAAACAATATTCTAATTAAACTAACATTTATTTCTAAAATTTCCACAATAAAAATAACATGTCAAAATCTTTCTTTTATCAATATTGAGATATTTTATCAAATTAACTACAACTTTAGAATCGAAAAGTTATTTATCATATTTTTATAAGACGAACCATTAATTAAGAAATCATTTTTCAACAATGAAATGTTTCCATACAATTTATTTATTCATTTTCTCCAAAATTATTCTTGTATAATTAAAAGTAGGAATTTAGTATCATAAAAAGAAAAGTCATTAAAATCCCAATTTATTAAACTCTAAATCCATTTTAATTTGGAAATACAATAATTTACAATTTCCTTAAATTTATTCAATTAATTAACTGAAATTAATTAAATCTCCTTTTATATTTAGATTCTAGATAATCTCGACCTGGTTGTTCCAAACTTCTCTCTTTATAAAAATCTTGTCCTTAAATTTTCTAACGGTGGTCAATAACAATTTAATGATGTATCCAAAGAGGATAAAATCATAAGAATGAAATAATTAAAACAAGCGTCTCACCACTAATGAGCATGAAAAAGGTTTTCGGAGGCGTTCACTCGATAAACTCTCTAGTCTCCTACAAACAGTCCTTCGGATTGCCAGACCATTGACTTTAACGAGGTGAAATTCTTTATTTTGAAGACATTTAACCTCCAAAGCGATGATATGAATAGGTCTCGGCTCATAAGTAAGGTCAGATGAGATCTTAAGCTCCATAAGAATTCTCGGCTCAAGAATAGAATATGAATCACGAAAACACTTTCGAAGTTGAGAAACATGGAATACATCATGATACTTGATAAGCCACAGGCCGATATGCTCGGTGATAATATACCGTTTCATATTTCTCTGAGCCATCTTTTTGGAACGAGTATATCGCATCATACCCTTCAAAGGAGATATACTAATAAAGGATCGATCTCCTATGGAGAATTTTGAGGCCTTTCTCCTATTATCCGCATATGATTTTTGTCTACTCCATGCTTTTTCATTCTATGTCGAATGAGATCGATCTTCTCAAAAGCTTCACAAATAGAGTCAAAGCCTAAAATGAGTTTCTCCTCAGACTCAAGCCAACAAGAAGGTGATCGACAAGGCCTTCATTAAAGAGCCAAAAAAGGAGCCATGCCGATACTAGACAAGAAACCATTATTGTAAGCAAACTCAACAAGGTAGCTATGATCTTTCCAACTCCCACCAAAGTCAAGAATACAAGCATGAAGTAAGTCTTCCAATATCTTATTCACTCGCTCCATCTACCCATCTGACCGAGGATGATATGCAGTGTTGAAATTAAGCTTTGAACCCAAAGATTTTTGGAGACTCTTCTAGAATCTGCTTGTAAACAAGGGATCCCAGTTATAAACAATGGCACTAGGGATTCCATGAAGTCTTATGATCTTCTTATCATAGATTTTAACAAGCTAAGAAGCAGTCCGATTGGACTTAATAAGAATAAATTAGGTTGATTTAGCCAAACGATCAAGAATCGCCCACAAGCTATCATGCCCTGCCCTCAAACGAGGAAGACCATCGATGAAGTCTATGGATACCTGAAAAGGAAAAAGGAAGAATAAGATTACGATCATTACAAGATCAACACAAAAGAGGATTCAATTATGAACTTATGAAAGTAAGCACATAATACCTGGTCATATTTCCACATCAGGACCTCTAATGTTGCAAAAGACCACTGGGATGCTAGTGGTCGGCCTTAACAACCTGATAAGTCAAGTATTGCTTCACAAACTCCGCTACGTCCCACTTCATGCCTTCCCAATAATAAAGACGCTTCATATCGGCAAACATCTTACTACTACTGGGATGAATAGTATACTTGGAGCGATGACACTCCTCAAGAATATCTCTCCTAAGATCACCATCATGGGAATTAAAAGCCAACCACTTCAGCGAATACAGCCAAGAACATCAATAATAAAATGCTTTAACTCATCACTTCGAGAAACGCCACTACACTGCTGAAAGTATGAGATAAATTAGGATGACACTTCTGGGCTTCCGCGATCCGATCCAAAATATAAGGACGAGCCTCCAAGCTAAACAATGAGATAGAAGAACTAGAATCTGGGATACAGTCTCTAATCTCACTAGAAGATAGAATTTCAAATTCCTTCCACTTTCCAACATCAAAGAAATAACAGCCTATTGCTTATGACTATGAGCATCCACTACTCGATTCCCATTTGTACTGAATATCAATATCATAGGAAGTGATGAATTCAAGCCATCTTTATGGTCATATATTAAGCTCCTTCTAAGTGAATGAGTACTTCAATGACTTATGATCAGTATAAAGCACAAATCTCTAACCTAACAAATAATGACGCCAAATCTTTAAAGCACAGCTTATAGCTGCGATCTCCAAATCACGAGTGGTGTAACTCACCACATTCAACTTCAATTGCCTTGAAGTAAAAGCGACAACATGGTCTCACTGAATAAGAACAACACCTAAACCAAACCTACTAGCATCCATATAGACCATGAGGTCTTGATTCCCATCCGAAACTATAAGAACATGAGCGTTGGAAAGGAGTTCCTACAACTTCTGAAAAGAAGCTTCATACTTATCCGATCAACTATATTTGACTCCTTTTCTAGTTAAAGAAGTGTGAGGTAAGACAATCTTGGAAAAGTCCTTTATGAATCAATAGTAATAACCCACTAATCCAAGTAAACAACAAATCTCTAATACATTCTTAGGCCTCTTCTAATTCTGAATAGCTATAATCTTTGACGGAAAAAATATGCCTTCTTCGGAAATTATATGTCCCAAGAACTTCGCTTGCGTTTACCGAAAATGGAACTTAGAAAATTTGGCTTTCAACCAATTCTTTCTAAATGTCTGCAAAACAATCCTAAGATGTTCCAAATGCTTTTCCTCAGACTTAGAATAAACAAGAATATCATTAATGAATATAAGAACGAATCAATCAAGAAATTCTCGGAAAAAATGATTCGTGAGATCAACAAAATAAGCTTGAGCGTACGTTAATCCAAAGGGAATAACAAGCCATTCATAAGATCCATAATGGAATGAAGTAAAAGGAATGCTATCCTTAGCCACATGAAGCTCATAAAATCCAATAGCTAAAACTAACTGGATAAGGACTTTTGCTCCTCAAAGCTTACCAAAAAGATCTTCGATTCAAGGAAATGTATACATGTTCTTAATGGCAAGCTCATTAAGCTTGCGGTAATCAACGCCAAGCCTAAGAGTACCATCGGCCTTCTTCAAAACCCAACTGAAGCTACCTAAGGAGAAATACAAGAGTGGATAAGCTGCTTCACTTCCACCGTCGACAAATGCTTCTTCAACTCCTCATTCTCTTTAGAAGACATCTAATAGGAAGGATGATTAAGTGGATGAGCACCAGGAATAAGATCAATTCAGAACTCAATTTTCCCCTCAAGTGGCAACCTAAAAACGAGTTCAAATATATCAAGATAATCAGATGCGACAGGGATTTGAGGAATGTCATCGTCTTCCTAAGCCTCAAGAGAAAATAAGGATGCCTCCGAATCAGAATAAACATCACGAAGAACGATAGAAATCCACTTAACAGACTTCAAATCTCTAAGATAAATTGTTCTTTCAGGACATAGGATATAGGCTTCATAACGATTAAGCCAATCCATTTCCAAAATCATTCCAAACCTAAGATAATGCATAATATGAAGATCATCATGACAGGAATGACCGCAGTAGATAATCTGGACATTTCTACAAAGCATACCGAGGGTTGTAGACCCACCGATCGGGTTCACAATTATCAGCGAAGCCACGAAGCACATAAAGCCCAAAGATAAAGCATCAACAAGTTCTTTCGATACGAATGAGTGAGATGCACTCATATTGAAGAGAACCCGAATAGAAAGGTTTTGAAAAATAATTACACCTTCAAGAATAGAAGAAGATATACCTTGATGTTGAGAAGACTCACCAAAAGCCTGCATAATGCTAAGCTTCCCAGAAGTGAGGCCTTTTGTTGCTTAGGGACAAGATGCTATAAGATGACCTTCCTTCTTGCAATAATAACAAATAGGAGCTTTCAAACAATCCTTAATGAAATGCTCCTTAGAACCACAATTAAAACACTCAACTTCAGTTGGAGGTGATGGAGTGGAATTAGATCCTTGCTTCTTAGTTTTCTTATTAGAATAAAAGGGCTTCGACTGGTTGAATGGTTGCTTCTTCTTCAAATGAAAGATCTTCTTCTTTGCTATGTCTTCCTTACTATTATCCTTTTCGACCGCTTCAAGCTCAAGGGTCGATTCAACTACTCCTTAAAAGAAACCTTCAATTGCAACATCAATGCCTTCTTACTATGCTTCTTCAAACCATCCATAAATCATTGATTCCTCTTTAGTGGAGTATTTATATGCTCAACCCTATATTTGGAAATGGCTTTGAAGGCCGACACATAATCTGCTATAGAAGACTTCACTTGCTATAACTAAATGAAATTCTTAGCTACGAGGCTTTCTTAGATTCGGGACAGAATTTTAACTCAAATCGTCTGCTAAACTGCACTCAGGGGAGAGTATACTTGTAACAACCCTGGTTTGGAGATTACCTTTTAATATTTTAAATTAAATTAAAACTGGACAAATTAAATTGTTTATTTGAAATAAAAATGAAAATTGAAATTTAAAATGAGAAAATAAAATTCCAAGCTTTATTTTATTTTGTTTGGTGTGAAATAAATGGAATACGAGCTTTAAATAAAGAAGATATCTTTATTTTAGAGAAAATGCAATAATTATGTTAATTATTGCCCATTTACTTCTTTTTATAATTTTTAAGAGAGGTATTTTTATTTTTAAAGTGGTTTATTAAAATAGAAAGGTAGAAATTGGTTTAAAAATAAGTTTTGCTTGTAAATAATGTTTTGAAATGGTTTAAAATATTTTTTTAAGAAAATAAATTTTTTGGAATTTTAGAAGTTAAAAACATGGTTTTATTTATTTATTTGAGTAAAAAGTGCATTTTTGTTCAATTAAGGAATTTGATAATAAAAATATTTTAAAAATTCAAATTAATCTTTTTATATGATAAATAATGTCTTATTTGGTATGTATACAAGTTTTCACATTTTTCTTGTGTAAGACTTGAGAGAAAATGAATTTTATTTTGTGTATATGTGATATATGCACATATATTTATTAAGTGTTGTTTAATTGTTTAGGCTAATTTTTTTTAATATTGGGTCCATTTAGCCCATTCTCACATAGCCTGGTTAAGAAAAGAGGTAAAAAAGATAGCTGTACGTTCATTTTCAGGCTATTATCTTCCTCTTCCTCCTAAAAATAAAAATACAGTAAACCCTTTCTTCCAAATTGTAAAATCCAAATAATTTCTTCATTAATTTCAACCAAATCAAAGTATTTTTGCAATATAGATACAAATCGAAGGTAACAAACTCCAAATCACCCATTTCATCAACGATTTCTTATTACGGTGAATAAATTTGTCTAGTTTAATGTATATTGGTTTGCATGTTATTTTCTCTTCCTCTACAGGTTCTTAGAAGCTCTAATCTTGCAAAAAGCTTCCTCCTTGATGCAAAAATCCAAGCTTTCATCTTTAATTAGCTAGGTGAGTTGAATAAGCTCACAATCTAGCAGAAAAAAAAGTTCAAATCGCTTAAAACCGTGAAGTATTTCTCTCTACACAAAGTTTTCTATACTTGTTTTTCTGTGTTGATAACCTGATTTCTGTTGCTACTTTAAAACCTTATAACTTTTGATTCCGGCAAGAAATGCTGCCGGATTCCTTGCATTTGGTTGCTTGTATGCTAAAATTCATCTCTGTAAAATTTGGCTTAAAATATTGTCACTTCAGTGCTCAAAACTTTGTTGAAAAATCAACAAAAACCCAGATTTTTGCCTGAGCATATTTTGTTTCGGAGTTGCTACAAACATGGCCTGAGTCCATGTTTGAGACAACACAACTCTTTCAATTCTTATTGGAATTCATTTATTCTTTTTTGTTTGAAAGATAAAGTCTTCTACTATATGCATACAAATTTTTAGCTCAATCTGATGCCGTTTGGTCCTCTTTTTCATGCCTGAAAATTAAATCCGAGATGGTTTTCAAGCCTGTACATTTTTACTTTTTTGAACTGTTGCAAACATGGCCCGAGTCCATGTTTGAGACAGTGTAGCCTTTTCATTTTCAATAGGAATTCATTGATTCTTTTTTGTTTGAAAGATGAAGTTTTCTAGTTTTCTAGTATGTGCATGCCAATTTTAAGCTAAATACAAGCTCATTTGTCCTCTGTTACAGGCCTGTAAGTTGAATCCAAGATGGTTTTCAGACCTATGCACATTTTTATTTTTGAACGGTTGCACACATGGCTTGAGTCTATGTTTGAGACATCGTAACTTTTTCATTTCCAGTCGAAATTCATTGATTCTTTTTTCATTTGAAAGCTGAAGATCTATACTATGTGAGGACCAATTTTTGTTTAATTGGAGGTAGTTTGGCCACTTGTTTCATGTCTGAAAGTTGAACACAAAGAAGATTTCAGACATGCATATTATTTTTCCTATGCATTTTTATGTTCTTTTTCCGTCCAACTTTTGACTTTTACTTTATGTTTTGTGATATTTCTAAATTGTTTTTAGGGCTCTGATGCCTACCAATAGGGTAGCCTACATTTGATGAATTTGAAATTCGAATTTGAAATGAATTTGAATGACGATTTTGAGTGATTTCTTTGATTTCGAGCATGTATTTTTCCAAACAATTATGAAATAATTTTTAAATAGATTAGCATTTAAAATAGTTATTATATATTTTTAAATTATTTTAAGCTATGAAATCTATTATAATAAGGAAATTTCAAATATTTTTTAAAATTGATTTCGAAAATGGTTTTAAAAGCATGTTTCTCAAGAAAATTATTTTATATATAAAATACATGCTTTTGCACTATTCAAGCGAATGAGAAGGAGAACTAAATGGTTTGGCAAAATACGTAGTATGGGACACGTGCGTTTATATTGTCGGTTAATTCCTAACATGTTTGTTTAGTTGTTTTGACCTTCGGGTCGAGTTTGCCGATGAGATGAGGTAACCTTTTACTGCTTTGAGTGTGAAATTTACTAGCGGTTTGTAAACCGTTAAAGGCGAACATGTGGTATGGGACACACTTTAACACTTTTCGGGTTCTTATCCGAGAGTTCATGGCACATTTGCCATTGCGGCTGTTGCCAGCACTGGACCTTCGGGTCATTGCCATTGCGACATATTCGCCATTGCAGCGTATTTTTCCTAGAGACGTTTTTCCATTGCGGCGTATTTGCCATTGCGGCGTATTTGTCATTGTTACATATTGCCTTCGAGCGTGGTACCATATTTGAGAGAACAGTACTTGACAGGCTTCTACCAAATGCACGTGCAAATTTTTGATGATTTCATTTTTTATTGTGATTTTCCAAGTGTATCACCTTTTTAGGAATCGACCCTTTGAGTAATTCGATATATATATTTGTGGTGATTACCTTTCGGGAATTTGAACTCTTGTGAGTTCTATCTTTGAGATTTGAGTTTCCCACACTAGCGTTTATTGAGACTTTGTCGTTATGGCATTGATTTATATTCTCCTACTTGGAGTATTTGCCTTTTGGCATATTTGAGATGTTGTTCTCTTGTGAGAATGTTTTGAGTTGCCAATATGGCAGGTTTGGGATTCCTTCTTTTTGGAGCTATCATTTTCCCCTAAACCATGTTAGTCGATTTTGATGATATGCCGATGATATGAGGGGTGTTTTTGTTATGAGATTTGCTATAGAGTTATCTCCTTTAAGATTGTGTGCTTGTTTAGTGTTATCGTTATATCACATGAAGTAACTACACTTACTTGAATATGCCATTGAAGTAACCATACGCTTTGAATTGCCCCTTCTCATTGGAGAATATTATCATTTTATCTTTATGCATCTATTACCGCTTATTTTTTATAACTGATTTGTTTAGCTAGACTGACCCGTGTATTTTATACTCGGGTCAAACCAAGGTGTCTCAGGTTAGGTACTTTTGGACTTAGCTTATTCTGCTTCCGCATGGACACATTTTTCTATCGCCTTTTTGATATAGCCTTTTGTGTTGTCTTTTTGTGATGCTACTCTGATGTATATTCTTTTGACTCGTGTGTATATTATGGTCATCATAGCACATGATATGTATCATTTGTATTACTATGATGATGTATCCGTATATGTGTATGTATATATGTTTATCTGCTGTTCTGTGATGTGTTATGCATTTGAGTTGTTGTACTTTGTTCTGATACATCCATTAGCCATTTATAGTTTTGTATTAAGTATTTATTAGATATATTGATCCACTTGAGATAGAGAAAACAAATTTAGAGCATTTATCGACATGTTTAATAGATATTTAAGGCAAGACTACAGATGGTCGCTCCCAACCAGCCTTATTCTCCGCATTAGCAGACAGTATTACCTAGTAATACTCTTCAGTAATGTGGGTCTTGGGGTGGGGAATCACAGCTCGGTATCGGAGTCGAGTTCAGAACAAAATATGATAAACAATGAACAGAAACACATATTACCGTACATCCAGGTGTAATACAAGTGTTACAAATCCCTTAATCGTCGTGCCCTGTCCTTTTCATGTCCCTTGGGGTAGATAGAAGATTGGGAATACGTCTAGGAATGTATTTTCCATAGTATTCCGTAATTGAATTAATGATATCTACCCTGTGAATAATCTTTATCTTATCTTAACTTTCATCTAATGGTTGGAAGAGGCAGAGGACGACGCTCGGATGCTGGGCAGTCAGCGGCTCTCATCCGGATAGCATGTATATATCTGACAATTTATGGATTTATTTGGGAGCACTCAGCCTTCAGCTCATACTCTAGCATCTCCTCTGTGCAAGTCTGCCTTTGCACACATGTGTAGTGATTTTTCCCATCTCGGAGGCAAGCCGTTCAAAGGCTCCGAGTCTGTTCTAGAGGTCCAAGCTTGGATTCGTACGTGCGAGTGCATGTTCTCTAGCATGATCTTTCTGACCACCACAGAGTTCTTGTTGCATAGAGTATGCAGCAAGAGCGTGCTCTCGACTGGTATGAGCTTCTCATAGCAGAGCTCTATGAATCTACTCTTACTTGGGTTCGGTTTAGGGAACGATTCGAGCTTAAGTTCATTCTCGAATTAGAGAAAGCTTTATTAGCCCGTCGCTTCCTCGAGTTGAAGCAAGGGAAATTTTCCGTTTCAGATTATGTTTCTTTATTCGAGGCCTTATCTAAATATGGCCTCGAATATATCAGCACTTCTTACAAGAAGAATTTGAAGTTTGTCTCTGGTCTTAAGAAGTATGTGAAGAAGTCTTTAATGCTCCAGCTGAAGTTATCTTTCATGGAGTAGGTTGACTCGGCACTTCACCTTGAAGCCGTTGAGAAAGAGAGGGACCGCAGTGATGAGACCTAGGTTTGCAAGAACCCAAATGAGAAGAAGTTCCCATTTCATAAGTTGAAGTCTTTTACTCAAAAAAAGAAGAAGCCTGTTGGATCTAGTTCTCAATCTCAGCCTAGTGGAGCACCTCTTACTCGGAAGGGGTGTTTTCAACTTTGGTTCGCCTGACCACATGATTCATGAAGTGTCCCAAGCCTCTCTTCTTCCGTTATTGCAAGGAGGAAGGCCACCATATTTCTACTTGTCCCATTACTCCTAGCAATGCCAAATCCGGCAAGCTACATATTGTGGATGCTTTTGGGGTGTCTTCTTAATGCAGGGGTATATCTCTATCTATTCTTGAAGGCTCTTTATTGTTCCGTGATCGTTCTATTTGAGTCCTCTTCGATACGGGTGCATCACATTCATTCGTATCGAAGAAGCTCATCGATGATTTTTCTTTAGATGTTTCATGTATGGTGACTTCATTAAGGATTGTGAATCCTATCGGGGGATCCGCAACCCTTAGCATGTTGTGTGATGATGTTCAGATTTCTTTATGTGGATTTCCTTTTCATGTAAATCTACATGTTATTTCTTATTTGGGATTTGATATGATATTGGGCATGTACAGGCTAGTGCGATATGATGCCAGGATTATTTGTTCTAAGAGGATTCTTTACCTTCACCATCCTAATTCTTTTGCTCAGTTATCTCTTGTACTTCGGAATGTGGCTAATTCTGAAGTGACTTTATAATCTTTAGACTTATGAGGTGATGATGACATATCTCATACTCTGGTGGTTTGTGATTTCTCCAATGTCTTTGAGCCTATTTCGGGTTTGCCACCCAAGCGGATGATTGAGTTCCGCATTGATCTCATTCTTGGTGCGTAGCCAATTAGTCGTCCTCCCACGAGGATGTCTACAAAGGAAAATGAGGAATTCAAGAAGCAGTTGTTAGAGCTTGAAGCTAAGTAGTTGATCCAGTCTAGTTCTTCACCGTGGGGTGCCGTGGTTGTATTCGTAACGAAGTCTGATCATACTCTTAGGCTTTGCATCAATTATCGCAAGCTTAACGAGGTAACCATCAAGAATAAGTATCCGTTGCCTAGTATCGATGATATGTTCGATCGTTTGAGTGGTGCTAAGGTCTTTTCTTAGCTTGACCTTGCCACCGGTTTTCATCAGCTACGACTTGCAGAGGACAACATTCTTCTCACAACTTTTCACACTCGTTATGGTTCTTTTGAGTGGCTATTTATGCCGTTTGCTTCGGCAAACGCTCCTGCTTTCTTTGTCGATCTTATGAATCAAGTATTCCGAAAATATCTCGATAAGTTCATCCTTTTGTTTATTGATGACATCCTTATATATTCCAAGTCTGAAGCTGAGCATGCCCACCATTTGAGGATTTTCTTAAGTACTCTTCGTCGTCATCACCTTAAATCCAAATTTTCTAAGTGCCATGTTTAGGATAATAAGGTTAAGTTCTTAGGCCACATTGTTTCTTCCGAAGGCATTTGGGTTGGTCCCTTGAAGATCGAAGTCATCCAGAATTGGAAGAGGCCTAAGAATGTTCATGAGATTCACAGCTTTCTTGGATTGGCGGGTTATTACCGTTGATTCATTATGGATTTCTCTCGTATTGTGCTTCCGCTCACCAGCCTTACTCAGAAAGGCATTCGATTTATTTGGTCCGCAAGTGTGAGGCTTCTTTTAGGTAGTTAAAGGAGCTTCTCACTAATGCTCATATTCTAGTGGTTCCCGAAGGGAATCAAGATCTTGTTGTCTACATCGATGCTCGTCATTGTGGCCTCAATGCCATGCTTATGTTGAGAGATCGAGTAGTTTCTTATGCTTCTAGGCAACTGCGACCGAATGAAGTACGTTATGCCACTCACGACCTCGAGTTAGCCGCCATAGTCTTTGCTTTGAAGATTTGGTGACATTATCTGTTAGGCGAGCGCTTCATTCTCTATACCGATCACAAATCTTTGAAGTATCTCTTCACTCAAAAGAAGCTTAATGTGAGGCAACTGTGTTGGATCGAGTTCCTTGCCTCCTATGACTTCGATATCCAGTATACCCTTGGAAAGAGTAATCATGTTGCTGATGCACTTAGTCGCAAAAATTTGGTTGTTGTTTCTATGATGCTACCCGAGTGGGATGTTTTAGAGACCTTTTCACTTTGTGGTATTCGTGATCTGTAATGACCCGGAATTTTAGGCAATATCAATTTAATAATCCGTATTAATAGTTAACTTGATTTGATAATTTTTCTTTATAATTTTAATTTAAGTTGGTAAAGTTAATCATTTAAAGGTTAGCAAATATTTAATCTGGCAATTTGAACAATATCTTTTTAACAATTTAAAATTGATAAGAATTATTTTTCAAAGCTAATAAATAAATAAATATATATATATTTGATATATATTGTGAATGGGAAAATCTTTTGTTTTAAATAAAAGATGAATTTTTAAATTATAATACATATGTATGTATATGTTATAATTTGGAATTGTTTTGAAATTTAATTTAATCTATTGATAATTTATATATGCATGAAATGTAATTTAAAACTTTGTTTTAAAATTAATATTTTCCAAAAGATAATTTAAGATTAATTAAATTTATTTTCAAAGTATAAGATAATTGTTTATTTTTAGATATGATAGTTTAGAGTTTTGTTTTGTTTTCTTTAAATTGTTTAAATTAAAATGGTTAGAAATGTATATATATAAATGTTTTAAATTTTAAAATCCATGTATAAAAATATATTTATATTATAATTAGTTTTATAATGTTTTCTTTTAAAAATAAATTTATATTTACATATGTAAGTATTCAGTAAATTAAATAAGTAAGCTTATGTTTACATTTTAAGTTAAATAAAAATTTATAAAAAAATACAAAGACATGTGTAAACATACTAAGGCATCTTTGTAACACTTGTAAGAAAATTTAATAATATAGTTGACAAATGTAAGTTTTTATAACATCTGGCCTTCATTTTTCAATTCTTTGAAATTTAAACATATAAGAGAAATTTGTTTTTCCTTTCCAATTACCAATCCTTTTGTAACGACCCGGAATTTTGGGCAATATCGATTTAATAATCTACAATAATAATTAAATTGGTTTGATAAATTTTCTTTATAATTTTAATTTAAATTGGTGAAATTAATCTTTTTAAGGATAACAAATATTTAATCTGGCAAGTGTGATCAAAATCTTTTAACAATTTAAAAAAAATTGGTTAGAATTGTTTTTCAAAAGCTAATAAATTTTATTCTATTTATAATATATATGTTTGATATATATTGTGAATATGAGATCTTTTGTTTCAAATTTAAGATGCATTTTCAAATTGTAATATATATGTATGTATATGTTATAATTTGAGTTGTTTTGAAATTGAATTTAAATCTATTAATAATTTGAATATGTATGAAATTATAATTTAAAGCTTTGTTTTGTTTCTCTTAAAAGTTTGAATTTAAAATGGTTATAAGTATAAACATAAATGTTTTAAATTTTAAAAATACATATATCATGCATTTATTTGTTTTAAAAACATAAGCTATGTATAAAACCAATGTTTATAAAATATCTTTAACACTTGTATATTTATCTAAATTCAAAAGTTTATTAACATTAAAAATACAAATATTCATATTACATAGATGTAAGATATAAATATTATTTTTATAAGGTTTTAAAAGCAATTTTGCAAAGGTCTTTAACACATGTAAAGTAATTAAGTAAATTAAATGACAAATGTAAGTAAATTAGGATATAAATGACAAGTGTTAATCTTTAAGAACAAGTATCTTCATTTTATTTTATTTTTTATAAACATAACTTTCTTTCATTTTTTCCTTTGTTTATTTTCTTTCAAATGTTTATGGCAAAACAATAAAACACTTTCTCAAATCTGAAATCAAAACTAAAAGTAAAGATAAAACCTGCAAATTCAAAGTGATGTTCAACTGCAATCAACACTTTCATGAAACTCTGCAATCTTCAAACCTGCAAAGTGAAAATCTACAACATAAAATCAACTGCAATTCAAATGGAGTTCATCAGCAAGGTTCAATCTTTTAAACAACAAATTTGATGCATGCAAAGGGATTTTCAGCAAAAAGAAAAACCAAAGTCGTTTTCCAGATTTAAAGTTATCCAAGCCTGGAACAAGTTCTGTTCCCTGCTCTGTTATAAAATCTGCCTGCATCTTTAAGGTGAGTAAACTTTAAGCTTAAAAACAGTTTTATTTAACTTTGCTTAAATATGGTGATGGATGTTTGTAGGAACATGGCTAGTGTATATTTATGAATATGTATGCATGTTTGAGTATGTGATGTATATGTTTATAAATTGATGAAATGCCTCTGTTGCATTACAGGATTGAATCCCACTAAATACATTCAAATACACTTCATACATTTGGTTTTAGTTCTTGATCTCTATATAGAAAATGAGTATGTTTGTGTAATATAATTTTTAAAAATAGATTCTGAAATTTTTAATTTACAATTAGTTTTAAAAATAGAAAAGACAGTAAAATACAGATGTATGAAAAAAAAATCAATGATTTAAATTCCTGCCATGAATCATATGAATGGATTTGTAATTTGAAATGATGATTTTTAGCATGCAACTCAGAATTTTTAAATTGATCATTTGCTGGAAATTTGGGCAAGAAGAGTTTCGGCATTAGGGTGATTTGCCAATGATCAACTTATTGATTTCAATCGAATTCATGGGTAAAGCAAGCTATTGAGTTGAGGATCTAAGGAAAAATATAAGTAAAATTTTCTAATGAGTGAATTAAGGGAATTTGGAGGAATTAGGGTTTTAGAGTTGTTTGGTTTCGGCAGAACTGTAGAAGCTGTTGCGACTTGAGATGTGGATCGGAGGTGTTCGCGTTTTGGGGAAATGAGGCTCGTGGTCGTGGTGTGTGATGGTGAGGTCAGTGAGTTCAACAGCCTCGCGTTGGATGTTGGCGATGGGAGTTTTGCGGTTGAGTTTTTTTGTAGTTTCGAGCAAGAGGTCAAAAATTTGATTCGAGAATTTTTATTCGATCTGGGTTTAGTTACTTGCTCGAGTGTGATAGAGAGATCGACGACGTTGGTCGTGTCAACCTACGGCGGCCGGAGATGCTGTGCAAGGTGCACGCGTGCATGATTTGGGGTACTGGGTATTCGAAGCTTTGGGGAAGGTAATGGAAAACTCGATGTAGCTCTCGCGTCTTCCCGAGCTTGACTCGAAGTGGGTGGTATCTGGGGTATGCTTCGAGACGTGCTCGTGGATTGTTGGGTTTCTACTTGGGTTTTACCCGAGACTTTCTCATGTGCTAGATATATGCAAGTTTTATAAAAAGATAAGTTTTTATAAAAGGAAAGAAGTTTACAATTTAAAGACTTGTTCTTGGAAAATTAAGTTAATCAAACTTTTTAAAATGTTATTTGAATTTATATTTTAAAATTTAAATGGTTTTAAGATGATTTCTTTTGTAAATAATCATCTTAATTAAATTTTGAGTTTTAATTCAAAGACTGTTTTGAATTTAATTATTTAATCAAAGTTTTAAAGTAATGTTTTAATAACAAAGGTTTCAAATTATTTTGAAATAAATAAGTTTAAATTAGATGTTAAAGTTTTTTAAATTTCGTAATTGATTACTAAATTCCTTATTTCCAAATAAGGTTATTGTTATAATTTTGAAATCAAAATAGAATTAATTATTTTTAAGTTGTTAAAATTTGATTAAACTCAAATAATTTATTTATGGAAATAAATAGGGTTAAATTATTTGGATATAAATTTAAGAATACTTAATTAACTATGACTTATTAATAAGTAAAGATTGATTAAGCTAAATGTTTAATTAAGGATTTTAAAATATAAGAAATTAATTAATTGTTTAATTAATTTTAAATAATTAGTTGATTGTTTATTTAATTAATTATGGATTAATTAAGGGTGATTACTTAATAAAGGAATCAATGGTTAATTTTTAAATGTAATTAGAATGGTAATTACTTAGGGAAGTAATTAGAGAAGTTACTCATGGGAGTAATTAATGGAAGTGATTAATGGAATCACTTAATGTTATCAATTAAGGAATTGATTAACTTAATTGTTTTGAAAATAATTAATTATGGAGTAATTAATTGGTTAATGAATTAAGAATTATTTAATGATGAAATTAATTATTGTTAAGAGAATAATTAAGATTTATTAATAAAAGTAATTAGAGATAATTACTTATGTAAGTAATTAAGAGTTAATTACTTAATTATTTAGTTAATTAATCAATGTGTTTAAGTAATTAATGAATTTAATTTAAGATTAATTACTAAGTATAATTAATTAAAATGTTAATTAATTAATAAAGTGATTAATTAAGGATTTATTTATTAATTTAATTGTTTAATAATTACTTAATGAAGTAACTAAGATTTCTTAATTAAAGTAATTAATCAAAGGGTTAATATAATTAAGATAGTAATTACAAATTGTTAATTACTGTTTATGATTAATGAGATGATTAATTACAAGTTAGTTATTTAATAAATAAAGATTATTAATTAATATAATTAATGGAAGTAATTAATTTAAGTAATTAATTAAAGTATGATTAATTAATTGTAATTAATTAAGGATTAATGTAATTAATTATAGTTAATTAATTAATGAAGGATCATTAATTATTATAATTAATGATAGTAATTAAGGATAATTACTGAGTATGGTTAAGGATAATTACTTGAATGTAATTAAGAGATAATTAATCAAGGAAGGTTAATTAAAGAAGATCATTAAGGAATGATAAATGAATTTGATTTGTAATAAATCAATGAAGCAGGAGTTAGGATAATCCAAATGATTAAAGGATAGTAATTAATTTAATTAAAGGGTTAATTAAATTGTTAATCAATTCTGCTATGGGTGATTGATTAATATTGAATGGTTGATATTGAGTGATTGATATTGGATGTTGAATGATATTGGATGGTTGATATTGGGTGTTTGGTTGATACTGGATGATTTGGATGTCTATGAGATATGTGATATGCTGCTTTGAGAGATGAATGTTGATATGAATTATCTATTGTGACAATGTTATTCATCTATCTGTTTATATCATCCTGAATAAGTTAAACTGTTTAAATCCCTTAAGTACAACTTGGACATTAAAATGGCGTTTGGTTTCGTTGAGACCGGGATCGGGTTTCCATATTTGGAATCCGAAAACCACATCGATTCCAATTAAACGTTAGGTCATTAATCCAAGTGGAACAAGTGAAGACTCGAGGTGTAAAGGCTATACGTCAGTATAACTCTGTGGGTGATTCCGTAATGAGTTTGACGGAATAGTACTTATAGATTCGAGATGGAGATTTAGAGTGCAAGGGATATGGTCGTTGACTCTGAGGATGATTCCAAAATGAGTGCAACGAGATAGTGCCTTCGGTTTCGTTCGAACCCGGAACGAACTTGTATGGATTGAATGCTTTCAGTACATCGTCAGGCGGACGATGAGCATTCTAAGAGATGTGTCCTATAAAGGTAATCGCAGCCTCAAGCCTCATCAACCGGGAATGGCTAAAACAGGGGAGGTGCAGCAAGGTTTCGTGGGTAGCTCCCACTGGAGAGCAAGATTTACTCCTGTCTAGAAGTCCCTTTTTATTCGGCTGTGTCGGGCGGTTGATCCGGACAACTGCCGGGGTTGTCTTGTTCGGGACTGTTCAGTAAGGAATAGTCCCGGCCTTGTGTTTCAGAGGAGTGGGAGTACTCCTCGGTACGGTGATCTAGGCCACGTACTGTGACAGGCGGTACCCCAGTAGCCTTTCCATTGATGGAAACCCATTTTTCCTACGAGACCCTATGGTTTTGTTTGTATTACCCACTTTTGTGGCTAGTAGCTGGAATTAATAATGTAACAATTTCGGCTATTTCTTATTTACTTGAATACCCTAGACACTATTATAATATCACTGGATTTCCTATCAAATGTTTTAGTTAGCGTAAGGTAAAAACTTTTCCATGTTTATGAGCGGGAAGTCTTACGTGATACCTTTTCTTTTCAAAGGAATTTCTAAACTTAAGCAATCTTTAAACCGTTTACTCACACCAGACCCCTGTCTGATCCGAGTGTTTATTTTCTATTTTATTAAACTCTTGGGTACTCATATTATGTATGAGTAGTAAAGTGATTCAGGTTTGCTTGACGAATTTTGGAGGAGATATGGAGCCGGAGGCTTCGACATATAGTTATACATATTGGTTCCGCTGTGTTTGGTATCTGTTTCTTCTGTTGTACTTGAGTTGTATGTATTAGACAGATGTTTATAACTGTCTAATATGTGTTGTATAGTTGTGTACTCTAATGTAATGAGATACTATGTAATATTTTATGTCAATTATTATATTTTATTCGTTCCGCTGTGAGTTCTCTGATGTTGTTCTGTTTCTTCTTTCTCTTTCTTTTCTTCTTCTATCCCTTTCTTTCTTCACTAGTGATGCGATTTCCAGGAGATAGGAAGTCGGGTCTCTACAGTTGGTATCAGAGCAATAGGTTGAGTGAATACCTAGGCTCTGTAATGGTGTCTTTCTTGAGAGAGCGTACTTGTAATTTTTATATATAACTATATATATATTTATATCTACCTGATATGTTGGGTTATCTGTTCGAATTTTCCAACATAAGTTTTAGAGGTAGATGGGGTAATGGTTTGTGTGTGTAACACGATTACCACTAATGGAAGAGGTCTATATGTTGAGTTTGGAAGTATATGTCGAGACTGTAGACCTAATACCGTCTCGAATGAGTTTTGTTGTTTCGAGTAAGAATTTCTCTTATATCCGAAGGAATTTTTTTTAAGATTTGGAGTTTATCTTTGAAGAATAAGTTTGGATTTCGCTCGGGTAAGCGAATTATTCTTGAGTTTGGATTTGATGGAAGTGCAGAAGTAAGTGATGATTTCTTGGTAATTGCGTGATGAGATGCAGTATCCTTGGATATTTTCTGGAGAAGTTTTCTCTTGAAGCAGTTTTAGAGGTGGTTTGGGAGCAGCCTTTGCCTGATCAGGGAAGATTCATTTGTATAGTAGTTATCTGGATCTTCAATATGGAAGTTGGCTGTTCTGGAATATGAGACTAAGGTCTATTAGTTGCTTTGTTTCGGCATGGTCTCATTTGTTTTTTTTAAAGAGAGTGAAGTGTTGATGCTTGGTTTGGAGCCGAGTTTCTTTTGGGTTGTCTGCCATCTCGGGGGACTTTTGTGTGATTTGTAGATGGTTTTGGTTTTTGAGAAGCATTTGGATTAGAAGTCTGTGGATAGCTGTGGTAGCAGTTCAGCTCGAAGTGTTCGCTGTGCTGACGAGTGGATCTTCTAGCTTTGCAGTATCATCGAGGTAGAGTTTGGAAGCAGCAGTGTTGGTTGTTTCCTCGATGGTTCAGGAATCTTATTGGTTCTTCTTTTAGCAGTCCGAGCAGATGGTGATGTTTTCTTGAAGAGTTAATCTTGTTTGGAAAAGCTTAAAGCTATTCTAAGTGGTAAAGTGAGGACAGTTTCTTTGGAATCCGAACTAGGATGGATCGCAAAAGTGACTTGCGATTAATTTGGGAATTTTCTTGAGCATTCTTTTGTTTGAGGGTGAGAGTTTTCATGAGGAAGTAGGAGCTACTGATGTAATCAGAAGGTTGTCTGCACCTGAAGTTGAGTTCCATATTGTTTTGGTTCCCGAAGTGATTATGGTAGCTAGCCCGGTTATAGGATGGTTCTTGGAGAAGTAGAGATTGGTGTAGCAGCTCAGGAATTTATTTTTCGAATTGGTATTTAGTTAGATCTTGTTTTTGAATTGGATTCTGTAGTAAGGTTGTGTGACCGAGTCGGAGGTGTCACTAAGATTATATGGATTTGATGAACAAAGTTTCTGGCATATATTGGATAAGTTTGTATTCGTGTTCATCAACAGTATTCTCATCTATTTCAGAATCAGAGTTGTGCAGCAGAAGCGAGGTAGCAGCTGTGCAAGAAAGGAAGCAAGTTCTTTTGCTATTGCTTGGGAAGTAGTGTTTGTGTTCTGAATTTCGACGGATCTTGGAAGGCTTTTCTGTTGAATAGGATCCAAAAGCTAATTTGCTTTGGTCTAGTTATTTCTGGAAGTATCAGCATAGGTTGAGCTGATAAGGAAGAGATTGGCAGCCCTAGATTGTCTGTCAGGTTATACAGATATGAGATTAGAAGTTTGGAGTTTGAAGTTGGAAACTTCGTTGTTGTTGAGATTTCTCTGGTTAAGAGAGCAGAAATTGAGTAAGATTGGTTAGTTAGTGCTATGGCATTTGAGATTTCTTATCTGTGTTCTGATAAGATAAGATTTGTCTGTGAGATTGAATTGCCAGTTTGGATAGCTGGAGTTCATTTTATTTCACGCATCTCTGAGGGAGTACGTGTATGATTCATTATTGCTTGTTGAATCTGTAGAATCAGTTGGAGTTGGATGTTGAGCTGGATCTAAGGATAATCTGATGTTCTGTTCAGATTGATGGATCTAGAGAAGAGAGGAGCTCTGGATTTTGGTAGTGTAGTTAGTTTGTTATCTTCTGTAGAGCGAGTCTCCCGGTTATTTTACTTGGGAAACTCGAAATAGTATTAGAATTTTATTCTGACGTATGTCAGGATAATTAGTTAAGTTTGTTTGTGTGATTGATTGCTTTGGTTGTTAGTTACTGGTTGTTAGGAATGCTTTGCTAATTGAATTAAAATCTTTGTTGGATTATTAAATTAACTTTGCTTTTAAATTTTGGGGACGAAATTCTTTTAAGGGGGGAGGATTGTAACGACCCGGAATTTTGGGCAATATCGATTTAATAATCTACAATAATAATTAAATTGGTTTGATAATTTTTCTTTATAATTTTAATTTAAATTGGTGAAATTAATCTTTTTAAGGATAACAAATATTTAATCTGGCAAGTATGATCAATATCTTTTAACAATTTAAAAAAAATTGGTTAGAATTGTTTTTCAAAAGCTAATAAATTTTATTCTATTTATAATATATATGTTTGATATATATTGTGAATATGAGATCTTTTGTTTCAAATTTAAGATGCATTTTCAAATTGTAATATATAGGTATATATATGTTATAATTTGAGTTGTTTTGAAATTGAATTTAAATTTATTAATAATTTGAATATGTATGAAATTATAATTTAAAGCTTTGTTTTGTTTCTCTTAAAAGTTTGAATTTAAAATGGTTATAAGTATATACATAAATGTTTTTAAATTTTAAAAATACATATATCATGCATTTATTTGTTTTAAAAACATAAGCAATGTATAAAACCAATGTTTATAAAATATCTTTAACACTTGTATATTTATCTAAATTCAAAAGTTTATTAACATTAAAAATACAAATATTCATATTACATAGATGTAAGATATAAATATTATTTTTACAAGGTTTTAAAAGCAATTTTGCAAAGGTCTTTAACACATGTAAAGCAATTAAGTAAATTAAATGACAAATGCAAGTAAATTAGGATATAAATGACAAGTGTTAAGCTTTAAGAACAAGTGTCTTAATTTTATTTTACTTTTTATAAACATAACTTTCTTTCATTTTTTCCTTTGTTTATTTTCTTTCAAATGTTTATGGCAAAACAATAAACCACTTTCTCAAATTTGAAATCAAAAACTAAAAGTAAAGATAAAACCTGCAAATTCAAAGTGATGTTCAACTGCAATCAACACTTTTAATAAACTCTGCAATCTTTAAACCTGCAAAGTGAAAATCTGCAACATAAAATCAACTGCAATTCAAATGGAGTTCATCAGCAAGATTCAATCTTTTAAACAACAAATTTGATGCATGCAAAGGGATTTTTAGCAAAAAGCAAAACCAAAGTCATTTTCCAGATTTAAAGTTATTCAAGCCTGGAACAAGTTCTGTTCCCTGCTCTATTATAAAATCTTCCTGCATCTTTAACGTGAGTAAACTTTAAGCTTAAAAACAGTTTTATTTAACTTTGCTTAAATATGGTGATGGATGTTTGTAGGAACATGGCTAGTGTATATTTATGAATATGTATGCATGTTTGAGTATGTGATGTATATGTTTATAAATTGATGAAATGCCTCTGTTGCATTACAGGATTGAATCCCACTAAATACATTCAAATACACTTCATACATTTGGTTTTAGTTCTTGATCTCTAAATAGAAAATGAGTATGTTTGTGTAATATAATTTTTAAAAATAGATTCTGAAATTTTTAATTTACAGTTAGTTTTAAAAATAGAAAAGACAGTAAAATACAGATGTATGAAAAAAAATCAATGATCTAAATTCCTGCCATGAATCATATGAATGGATTTGTAATTTAAAATAATGATTTTTAGCATGCAACTCAGAATTTTTAAATTGATCATTTGCTGGAAATTTGGGCAAGAAGAGTTCGGCATTAGGGTGATTTGCCAATGATCAACTTATTGATTTCAATCGAATTCGTGGGTAAAGCAAGCTATTGAGTTGAGGATCTAAGGAAAAATACAAGTAAAATTTTCTAATGAGTGAATCAAGGGAATTTGGAGGAATTAGGGTTTTAGAGTTGTTTGGTTTCGGCCGAACTGTAGAAGCTGTTGCGACTTGAGATGTGGATCGGCGGTGTTCGCGTTTTGGGGAAATGAGGCTCGTGGTCGTGGTGTGTGATGGTGAGGTTGTGAGTTCAACAGCGTCGCATTGGACGTTGGCGATGGGAGTTTTGCGGTTGAGTTTTTCTGTATTTTCGAGCAAGAGGTCAAAAATTTGATTCGAGAATTTTTATTCGATCTGGGTTTAGTTACTTGCTCGAGTGTGATAGAGAGATCGACAACGTTGGTCGTGTCAACCTACAGCGGCCGGAGATGCTGTGCAAGGTGCACGCGTGCACGATTTGGGGTACTGGGTATTCGAAGCTTTGGGGAAGATAATGGAAAACTCGAAGTAGCTCTCGCGTCTTCCCGAGCTTGACTCGAAGTGGGTGGTATCTGGGGTATGCTTCGAGACGTGCTCGGGGTTTGTTGGGTTTCTACTCGGGTTTTACCCGAGACTTTCTCATGTGCTTGATATATGCAAGTTTTATAAAAAGATAAGTTTTCATAAAAGGAAAGAAGTTTACAATTTAAAGACTTGTTCTTGGAAAATTAAGTTAATCAAACTTTTTAAAATGTTATTTGAATTTATATTTTAAAATTTAAATGGTTTTAAGATGATTTCTTTTGTAAATAATCATCTTAATTAAATTTTGAGTTTTAATTCAAAGACTGTTTTGAATTTAATTATTTAATCAAAGTTTTAAAGTAATGTTTTAATAACAAAGGTTTCAAATTATTTTGAAATAAATAAGTTTAAATTAGATGTTAAAGTGTTTTAAATTTCGTAATTGATTACTAAATTCCTTATTTCCAAATAAGGTTATTGTTATAATTTTGAAATCAAAATAGAATTAATTATTTTTAAGTTGTTAAAATTTGATTAAACTCAAATAATTTATTTATGGAAATAAATAGGGTTAAATTATTTGGATATAAATTTAAGAATACTTAATTAACTATGACTTATTAATAAGTAAAGATTGATTAAGATAAATGTTTAATTAAGGTTTTTAAAATATAACAAATTAATTAATTGTTTAGTTAATTTTAAATAATTAGTTGATTGTTTATTTAATTAATTATGGATTAATTAAGGGTGATTACTTAATAAAGGAATCAATGGTTAATTTTTGAATGTAATTAGAATGGTAATTACTTAGGGAAGTAATTAGAGAAGTTACTCATGGGAGTAATTAATGGAAGTGATTAACGGAATCACTTAATGTTATCAATTAAGGAATTGATTAACTTAATTGTTTTGAAAATAATTAATTATGGAGTAATTAATTGGTTAATGAATTAAGAATTATTTAATGATGAAATTAATTATTGTTAAGAGAATAATTAAGATTTATTAATAAAAGTAATTAGAGATAATTACTTATGTAAGTAATTAAGAGTTAATTACTTAATTATTTAGTTTATTAATCAATGTGTTTAAGTAATTAATGAATTTAATTTAAGATTAATTACTAAGTATAATTAATTAAAATGTTAATTAAGAAATAAAGTAATTAATTAAGGATTTATTTATTAATTTAATTGTTTAATAATTACTTAATGAAGTAATTAAGATCTATTAATTAAAGTAATTAATCAAAGGGTTAATATAATTAAGATAGTAATTACAAATTGTTAATTACTGTTTATGATTAATGAGATGATTAATTACAAGTTAGTTATTTAATTAATAAAGATTATTAATTAATATAATTAATGGAAGTAATTAATTTAAGTAATTAATTAAAGTATGATTAATTAATTGTAATTAATTAAGGATTAATGTAATTAATTATAGTTAATTAATTAATGAAGCATCATTAATTATTGTAATTAATGATAGTAATTAAGGATAATTACTGAGTATGGTTAAGGATAATTACTTGAATGTAATTAAGAGATAATTAATCAAGGAAGATTAATTAAAGAAGACCATTAAGGAATGATAAATGAATTTGATTTGTAATAAATCAATGAAGAAGGAGTTAGGATAATCCAAATGATTAAAGGATAGTAATTAATTTAATTAAAGGGTTAATTAAATTGTTAATCAATTCTGCTATGGATGATTGATTAATATTGAATGGTTGATATTGAGTGATTGATATTGGATGTTGAATGATATTGGATGGTTGATATTGGGTGTTTGGTTGATACTGGATGATTTGGATGTCTATGAGATATGTGATATGCTGCTTTGAGAGATGAATGTTGATATGAATTATCTATTGTGATAATGTTATACATCTATCTGGTTATATCATCTTGAATAAGTTAAACTGTTTAAATCCCTTAAGTACAACTTGGACATTAAAATGGCATTTGGTTTCGATGAGACCGGGATCGGGTTTCCATATTTGGAATCCGAAAACCACATCGATTCCAATTAAACGTTAGGTCGTCAATCCAAGTGGAGCAAGTGAAGACTCGAGGTGTAAGGGCTATACGTCAGTATAACTCTGTGGTTGATTCCGTAATGAGTTTGACGGAATAGTACTTATAGATTCGAGATGGAGATTTAAAGTGCAAGGACTATGGTCGTTGACTCTGAGGGTGATTCTAAAATGAGTGCAACGAGATAGTGCCTTCGGTTTCGTTCGAACCCGGAACGAACTTGTATGGATTGAATGCTTTCAGTACATCGTCAGGCGGACGATGAGCATTCTAAGAGATGTGTCCTATAAAGGTAATCGCAGCCTCAAGCCTCCTCAACCAGGAATGGCTAAAACAGGGGAGGTGCAGCAAGGCTTCGTGGGTAGCTCCCACTGGAGAGCAAGATTTACTCCTGTCTAGAAGTCCCTTTTTATTCGGCTGTGTGGGCAGTTGATCCGGACAACTGCCCGGGTTGTCTTGTTCGGGACTGTTCAGTAAGGAATGGTCCCGGCCTTGTGTTGCAGGGGAGTGGGAAAACTCCTCGGTACGGTGATCTAGGCCACGTACTGCGACGGGCGGTACCCCAGTAGCCCTGCCATTGATGGAAACCCGTTTTTCCTACGAGACCCTACGGTTTTGTTTGTATTACCCACTTTTGTGGCTAGTAGCTGGAATTTAATAATGTAACAATTTCGGCTATTTCTTATTTAGTTGAAAACCCTAGACACTATTATAATATCACTGCATTTCCTATCAAATGTTTTGGTTAGCGTAAGGTAAAAACTTTTCCATGTTTATGTGTGGGAAGTCTTACATGATACCTTTTCTTTTCAAAGGATTTTCTAAAGCTAAGCAATCTTTAAACCGTTTACTCACACCAGACCCCTGTCTGACCCGAGTGTTTATTTTCTATTTTATTAAACTCTTGGGTACTCATATTATGTATGAGTAGTCAAGTGATTCAGGTTTGCTTGACGAATTTTGAAGGAGATATGAAGCAGGAGGCTTCGACGTATAGTTATATATATTGGTTCCGCTGTGTTTGGTATCTGTTTCTTCTGTTGTACTTGAGTTGTATGAATTAGACAGATGTTTATAACTGTCTAATATGTGTTGTATAGTTGTGTACTTTGATGTAATGAGATACTATGTAATATTTTATGTTAATTATTATATTTTATTCGTTCCGCTGTGAGTTCTCTGATGTTGTTCTGTTTCTTCTTTCTCTTTCTTTTCTTCTTCTATCCCTTTCTTTCTTCACTAGTGATGCGATTTCCTGGAGATGGGAAGTCGGGTCGCTACACCTTTTCTTCTCATTTCTTTTCTTTTCTTGTTTCAAATTACTCAAAACCAGAAATTTTTCCAAAATCTGAAAATTTAAACCCAAAAGCAAATTAAATCTGCAAAGCAAGATTAGAATCTACAACCTCCAAATTTTTGCAAATCAAATGAAGTTCAACTTAACAAGCTAAAGATCAATTTCAACATTTTTAAATCATCAAATTTGAAGCATGCAGTAGGATTTCATCAGAAATCAAAGCTTTTTCAAATTCAAAGTGTTCAAGTCTGGAAGTAATAAAAACCTGCTCTGCAATTAAATAAAGTGAGTAAATTCTTTTAAAAACAGTTTTTAACAAATCTGTAGTTGAATTTATTGTTGCATGTGTTGAATTTGCTATGATATTGAATACATGTTTACATTAGAATTGTTGTTTATGCATGATTTAGGGATGTATGAGTATAGATGAATCTGTAAAGTTCATCTTTGTATTTTACAGGAGTTGCTCTTCTTTAAGAAAAATTCAAAATCTTTCAATCTAAAGTATATTAGATCTTGGGGTATGAATGAAAATTGTTTGTTAATGTTTAATGGTAATTTAAAAATAGTTTGGGAATTTTTTAGTTTACAAATAATTTTTAAATAAGACTAACAGTAAAAAATACTGATACATATGAGAAATCAACAACCTTAATTTTTGATTTGGATTACATGAATGAATTAATGGTTAAAAATCATGACTTTTAATACATATTTCATGATTTTTAGTTTGATAAATCATGAGAATTTGGGTTTGAACATTTTGGGGATTTTGATGGATTGCCGTTGATCCACTTGTTGATTCGAGTTGAATTTATGATTGAGGTTAGTATGTGTGATGAGGATGTAGGGAAAATTGCAATTGAATTTTTCCAATGGTCGTGGTGTTCGAATTGGATCGAACTAGGGTTTTATGTTAGTTTTTGTTTCGGCTGACTGTCGTGGCTTTTTGCGACATGAATGATGGTCCGGAGGTGACCGCGACATGGGGGATGGAGGTGTGGAGGTTCGTCGATGCTCTGGAGAAGTTGCTGGAGCTTCCGTGGTGGCGATCGTGGGTGGCGATGGGGTTTTTGTTTCGAGATGCTTCTGCAGTTTTTCGTGGGATTGGTCGAATTTTGACTCGTGTTCGAATCGTTGGATCTGGGTTTGAATTTAGGCTCGCGTGTGATTTTGTGACCGTCGGCAAAGATCACGACGACCTAGGTTGGCCGGAGGAGATGGGCACGTGCACCGTGCACGTTTGTGTGTGCACTGGGAATTTTGGTTTGGGGAGACGAGTGAAACTCGGAGTGGTTATCGCGTTTCCCTTGTGCTCGTCTCAAAGATGTTGGTGCTGGGTTTGCTTCGGGGTAGACACGGTAGTGTTTGTCTCGAGTAATTTGGTTGTTGTTTTTTTAGTTAAGTTCTGAGTATATTAAGTTGCAAATTTAACTTGTAGTTTGAATAAATGAAATCGAGTTTGAGTTTTATAAAAGGAAATAGATTTATAAAGTTAAAGTTTGTTCTTTGAAGTAAAAGTAAATCAAACATTTAAAATGTAAATTGAATTTATATTTCAAATTTAAATTATTTTAAGATGATTGTTTTTGAAAGTAATTATCTTAATTTAATTTTGAATTCTAATTTAAAAATAAGAGCTTCAATTTAAAGGAGTGTTTTCAAATTTTAAAAATGGTTAAATCAAAGTTTAAAGTAAATTTTTAAGTAATGTTTTGAAAACCAAGTTTGTAAATTATTTTGAAAATAAATAAGTTTAAATTGGATAATTAAAGTGTTTTAAATTTTCAATTTGATTTCTAAATGTTTTATTTTCAAATAAGGGTAAGGTTATAATTTTGTAACCAATAAAATAATTTGTCTTTGAAGTTATTAAAATTTAGTAAATGCAAATGATTAAATTGTGATGATAATTAAGATTAAACTGATATGAACTTAAGAATACTAAATTTTAAATATGATTTGTTAATAAGTAAAGTTTAATTAAGATTAAGGTTTTTCTTAATTAATTAAGGATTTTCTTTTAAATATAAGAAGTTAATTAATTAATTAATTAATTAATTTTAAATAATTAGTTAATTGTTTATTTAATTTTAATAATCACTTAATTATGATTTATTATGTGTAATTACTTAATGAAGTAATTAATGGTTAATTATTGAATGTAATTAAGAATGGTAATTACTTATGGAAGTAACTAATGGGAGATTTACTCATAGGAGAAATTAATGTTGAAGTGATTATTGGATAATCACTTGATGTTAATAATTAAGGAATTAATTAATATAATTGTTTTGAAATTAATCAATTGTGGAGTAATTAATTAATTAAAAAATTAAGAATTATTTAATAATGGAATTAATTACTTGTTAAGTAATTAATTACAAGAATAATAATCTAATGGAAGTAATTAGAAGATAATTACTTATGTAAGTAATTAAGGGTTAATTACTTAGTTAATTTTAGTTAATTAATGTGATTAATTAATTAATGAATGTGATTAATTTAAGATTAATTACTAAGTGTAATGAATTAAAATGTAATAAATTAATAAAGTAATTAATTAAGGATTATTTATTAATTTAAATTGAATAATAATTACTTAATGAAGTAATTAAAGACTAATTAATTAGTTTAATTAATCAAGGTTAATATAATTAATTAAGATGTTAATTAATTAAGATAAGTAATTACAAGTTATTAATTACTGTTTATGATTAATGAGATGATTAATTACAAGTTAATTATTTAATTAACTAAAGGAATTATTAATTAATAAGGATCAATTGTTAATTAATCAAGATTGATTAATAAAGTTTGATTAATATAAGTATGATTAATTAATTGTAATTAATTGAGGTTTAATGTAATTAATTATAGTTAATTAATTAATGGAAGCAAATGAAGAATAATTAATTATTGTAATTAATGATAGTAATTAAAGGTTGATTACTGTATATGGTTAAGGCTAATTCTTGAATATAATTAAAGATGATAAATTAAAGAAGATTAATTAAGAAGATCATTAAGAGATGATTAATTTATTTATTTTGAATAAATAAATGAAGAAGAACTTAAGGTAATCCAATTGATTAAGAGTTAATCAATTATGTTTATGGATGATTGCTTGATATTGGATGATTGATATTAGGTGATTGGTTGATACTGTATGATTTGGGTATGATATCTCTGTTATGTGATATGCTGCTTTGTGAGATGAATGCTTGATATGAATTATCTATGGTAATAATGTGATTCATCTATCTGTTTATATCATCCTGAATATAAGTTTAATTGTTTAAACCCTTAAACAACTTGGACATTAAAATCGTTTGGTTTCGGTGAGACCGGAATTGGGTTTCCATATTTGGATAATCCGAAAACCACATCGATCCAAATTAAACGTTGGGTCGTGAATCCAAGTGGAGCTTAGTGAAGACTCGAGGTGTAAGACCTATTCGTCAGTATAACTCTGGGGGTGATTCTGTAACGAGTTTGACGGAGATAGTACTTATGGATTCGAGATGGTGATTTAGAGTGCAAGGGCTATAGTCGTTGACTCTGAGGGTGATTCCAAAATGAGTGCAACGAGATGGCGCCTTCGGTTTCGTTCGAACCCGGAACGAACTTGTATGGATTGAATGCTTTCAGAACATCGTCAGGTGGACGATGAGCATTCTAAGATAGATGTTCTATAAAGGTAATCGTAGCCTCAAGACTCATCAACCGGGAATGGCTAAAACAGGGGAGGTGCAGCAAGGCTAGGTGGGTAGCACCCATTTCAGGGTGAGGTCGTTCCTGTCTAGATGTCCCTTTTATTTCGGCTTAGTGGGTGGTTGGTCGCGCCAACCACGGGGTGATCTTACTTGGGACTGTTCAGTAAGGAATGGTTCCAGCTTTGTGATGAAGGCGATTGTAAGTAATCCTCGGTACTGTGATCTAGGTACTGTGATCTAGGCCACGTACTATGACGGGCGGTACCCCGATATCCTTGCCATTGATGGAAACCCATTCTTTCTACGAGACCCCACAGTTTTGTTTGTATTACCCACTTTTATGGCTAGTAGCTGGAATTTAATCATCTAACAATTTCAGCTATTTCATATTTACTTGAAAACCCTAGACACTATTATAATAACACTGGATTTCCTATCAAATGTTTTGGTTAGCGTAAGGTAAAAACTTTTCCATGTTTATGTGTGGGAAGTCTTACATGATACCTTTTCTTTTCAAAGGTTTTTCTAAAGTTAAGCCATTTTAACCCGTTTACTCACACCGGACCCCTGTCTAACTCGAGTGTTTATTTTCTGTTTTATTAAACTCTTGGGTACTCATATTATGTATGAGTAGTCAAGTGATTCAGGTTTGCTTGACGAATTCTGGAGGAGATGTGGAGCAGGAGGCTTCCACGTGTAGATATATTTTGGTTCCGCTTTGTTTGTGATTGTATCTGTATCTTGTGTACTTGAGTTGTATGGTTAGACAGATGTTTATAACTGTCTAATATGTGTTTTATAAGTTGTGCACTCTGATGTAATATGATACTATGTAATATTTTATGTGATATATTATATTTCATTCATTCCGCTGTGAGTTATATGATGTTGTTGTGTTTCTTTCTTCTCTTTCTTTTCTTCTTCTATCCCTTTCTTTATTAGTGATGCGACCTTTTGGTGTTGGAAAGTCGGGTCGCTACATGATCGAGCTCCATCTTCTGATTTTACTATTTTATTAATCAGTTTGGAAGCTGGACCCAGCTTAATGGATCATATAGCCGATGCTTAGCGGCATGATCCTAATCTTGCGCACCTTATCCAGATTTGTGAGTCTGAATCCCGTGATGAGGAGTTGCGAGATTTCAGCGTTGATTCTCATGGGTGTCTTCGTAAGAAGAATCGTCCACTCGTGCCTTCTGATTCTGCGCTTAGGCGTGACATTCTCGATGTCTATCATTGTTCTAAGTATACCATTCATCCCAGCAGTAGTAAGATGTATGCCGATATGCATCACCTTTATTATTGGGGAGGCATGAAGCACGATATGGCGAGTTATGTGAGTAATTGCATGACTTATCAATTTATCAAAGCCGAGCATCAATGCACTTCTGGTCTCCTTTAGCCTTTAGAGGTTCCAATGCGAAAATTGATCGGATTTTCATGGATTTCATTGATGGCCTACCTCGTTCGAGATCGGGCCATTCTAGCATTTGGCTTATTGTTGATTGCCTCACTAAATTTGCTTACTTCATTCCTATTAAGTCTAATAGGGCCGCCACTCATCTGGCCAAGTTATATATCAAGGAAATCATGATACTTCATGGTATTCCTAGTTCGATTATATGTGACCGTGATCCGCTTTTCATGAGTCATTTCTAGCAAAGTCTTTAGTAAGCTTTGGGAACAAATCTAATTTCAACATAGCATATCATCCGCAGTCTGATGGATAGACTGAACGGGTGAATCGTATTCTTGAGGATCATCTTCATGTTTGCATTTTGCATTTTGATGGCAGTTGGGAGGACCACCTACCGCTTGTGGAGTTCTCCTACATCAATATTTTCCATTCTAGTATCGGTATGTCTCCTTTCGAAGCCTTTACGAAAGGTTGTGTCGATCACCTTCATGTTGGTTGGAATCTGAGGAGAAGGTTTTTCTTGGCCTAGATTATGTTCGTGATTCTTTTGAGAAGATTGTTCTTATTCAGTAGAGAATGAAAGAGTCACAGAGCCATCAGAAATCCTATGCGAACAACGGTAGGAAGCCTCTCGAGTTCTTTATTGGTGATCTCGTCTTTATTCGTGTTTCTCCTCTAAAGGGGGTTATGTGTTTCGGTACGATGGGGAAATTGGCTCCTCGTTTTATAGGACCATTTCATATTACTGAACGCATTGGCCTTATGGATTATAGAGTTTCACTTTTAGAACATCTATCTATCATTCATGACGTGTTTCATGTCTCTTAACTTCAGAAGTGTGTTCAATAGTCAAATTCCATTATCGATTCTCCTGATTTGCAAGAGCTTGAGATCTCACCGAACCTATCTATTATGCAGCAACCTATTCACGTGCTTGCTTCGAAGGTGAAATGCCTTCGTAACAAGGACGTGCCGCTCGTTAAAGTTCAATGGTCCGCCAATCCCAAAGATTTCGCTTAGGAATCCAGGGAGTTTATCGAGCGTTCATATCCTGGTTTTCTTTCTTCACATAACAATGGCGAGAATCTTTTTATCTCAAGCTTATCTTTTTTTCTCTTTTGATAGATGAAATTAATAAGTTGAATACAAATTCTTCTCTAGAAATTGCGTGGATGTAATTTTGTTAAGGGGGAGTCTATAATAAGCTTGGTTTAGAGATTACCTTTCAATATTAAATTATAATGGTAATTATAATTTAATATCATAAATCAAATTAAAATTGGAGAAATTAAATTGTTTATTTGAAATAAACAACGAAAGTTGGAATTTAAAATGAGAAAATAAAATTCCAAGCTTTTTTTGTGTGATATAAATGGAATATGGGCTTTAAATAAAGAAAATGTCTTTATTTTAGAGAAAATGCAATAATTATATTAATTATTGCCCATTCACTTCTTTTAATAACTTTTAAGAGAAGTATTTTATTTTCAAAGGTGGTTTATTGAAACAAAAAGGTAGAAATTGGTTTAAAAATAATGTTTTGAAATATTTTTCTAAGTAACAAAATAAATTTTGTGGAATTTTAGAAGTTAAAAACATGGTTTTATTTGTTTATTTGAGAAAAAAGTGCATTTTTGTTAAATTAAGGAATTTAATAATAAAAATATTTTAAAATATAAATTAATATTTTTATATGATACAAAATGTCTTATTTTGTATGTATACAAGTTTTCACGTTTTTATTGTGTAAGATTGGAGAGTAAACCCTTTCTTCCAAATTACAAAATCCAAACAATTTCTTTATTAAATTCAACCAAACCAAAGTTTTTTTGCAATCTAAAGACAAATCAAAGGTAATAAACTCTAAATCACCCAATTTCAACAAAGGATTTCTTATTATAGTGAATAAATTTCTCTAATTTATTGTATATAGGTTTGCATGTTATTTTCTCTTCCTCTACAGGTTCTCAGAGGCTCTAATCTTGCAAAAAGCTTCCTCCTTGCTGAAAAATTCCAAGCTTTCATCTTCAAATTAGCAAGGTGAGTTGAATAAGCTCACATCTAGCAAGAATAGAAGCTAAAATCTCTTAGAACCGTGAATTATTGCTCTCTATACAAAGTTTTTTGTACTTGTTTTTCTGTATTGTTAACCTGATTTCTGTTGCTACTTTGAAACGTTATAACTTTTGATTTCGGAAATAAAATGTTGTCGGATTTCTTGCATTTGGTAGCATGTATGTTGAACTTTATCTCTGTAAAATTTGGTTGAAAAATATTGTCACTTGAGTACTCAAAACTTTCTGCAAAATCGACAAAATCCCAGATTTTTTCCTAGACATATTTTGCTTGAGTTGTTGCAAATATGTCCTAAGTACATGTTTAAGACATCATAACTCTTTCATTTCTTACTGGAACTCATCGATTCTTTTTTTTTTGAAAACATATGCATACCAATTTTCATCTCAAACTGAGGTCGTTTGGTCCTCTATTTCATGCCTGAAGTTTGAACCCGAGATGGTTTTCAGGCCTGTACATTTTTGGTTTTTTGAACTGTAGCGAACATGGCCTGAGTTCATGTTTGAGACAGTGTAACTTTTTTCATTTCCAGTCGGAATTCATTGATTCTTTTTTGTTAGAAAGATGAAGTTTTCTAGTATATTCTTACCAATTTTCAGCTTAATATGACGTGGTTTGGCCCTCTGTTTCAGGCCTGTAAGTTGAACATAAGATGGTTTTCAGGCCTCGACACTTTTTTTTTGAACTGATGTAAACGTGGCCTGAGTCCATGGTTGAAATAGTGTAACCTTTTCATTTCCTATCATAATTCATTATTTCCCTTTTTGTTTGAAAGATGAATACTTATACTATGTGAACACCAATTTTTAGTTCAATCTAAGCTCATTTGGCCACCTGTTGAATGTTCAAAATTTGAACCCGGAGAAGATTTCAGAACTTGGTATTATTTTGCCTACGCATTTTTGTGTTCTTTTTCCACCCGGTTTTTGACTTTTACTTCAGTTTTTTATGATATTTCTGAATTGTTTTGAGGGCTATGTTGTCTATCAATAGGTTATCCCAGTTTTGATGAATTTGAAATTCAAATTTGAATTGAATTTGAATGATGGTTTTGAGTGATTTCTTTGATTTCGAGCACAGATTTTTCCAAACGATTTTGAATTAATTTTTAAATAGATTAATATTTAAAATAATTATTATATATTTTTAAATTATCTTAAGCTATAAAATCTATTTATTCTCTATAATAAGGGAATTTTCTAATATTATTTTCAAAATTCATTTCGAAAAATGTTTTTAAAAGCTTGTTTTCTCAAGAAAATTATTTTATCTATAAAATACGCATTTTTGCACTATTTGAGCGAATGAGAAGGAGAATTAAATGGTTTGGTAAAACACGTGGTATGTGACATGTTCATTTATCTTATCGGTTAATTCCTAACTTGTTCTTCGATCGTTTTGATCTTCGGGTAGAGTTTACCGATGAGATGAGGTAAACTTTTTATCACTTTGAGTGTGAAATTTACTAGCGATTAGTAAACCATTTAGTGTGAACATGTGGTATGAGACACACTTTAACACCTTTTGGGTTCCTATTCGAGAGTTCATGACACATTTGCCATTGCGGCATATTGCCAGCACTGGACCTTCGGGTCATTGCCATTGCGGCATATTTGCCATTGCGATATATTTATCCTAGAGACGTTTTGCCATTGCGGCGTATTTTCCATTGTGATGTATTGCCTTAGAGCATGGTACCATATTTGAGAGAACAGGCAGGCTTCGGCCGTGTCCATATGCAAATTTTTGATGATTTCATAGATTATTACAATTTCCCAAGTGTATCGCCATTTTATGAATCAGCCCTTTGAGCCATTCGATATATGTGTGTGTGTGTGTGTGTGTGTGTGTGTGTATTTGTGGCGATTACCTTTCGGGAATTCAAACTCTTGTGAGTTCTATCTTTGAGATTTGAGTTGCTATTGAGATTTTGTCGTTATGACGTTGATTTATATACTCCTACTTGAAGATTTACATATATTTGCCTTTTGGTGTATTTGAGATGTTTTCTCTTGTGAGAATGTTTTGCATTGCTGTTATGGCGGGTTTGAGATTCCTCCTTGTTTGAGCTATGATTTTTCCGTAAACCATACACATGAGATTCCCTATGGAGTTATCTCCTTTAAGATTGTGTGCAGGTTTAGGAATATCATTATATCACATGAAGTAACTACCCTTACTTGAATATGCCACTTGAAGTAACCATACACTTTGAATTGTCCCTTCTCATTTAAGAATATTATCATTTTATCCTTATGATCTATTACCGCTTATCCTTTATAACTGATTTGTTTAGCTAGACTGACCCATGTATTTTATACTCTGGTTAGACCGAGGTATTTCATGTTAGGTACTTTTGGACTTAGCCTATTCTACTTCCGCATGGACATATTTTGATATTGTATTTTTGATATAGCTTTATGTGTTGTCCTTTTGTGATGCTACTCTGATGTATATTCTTTTGACTCATGTGTATTTGTGGTCGTCATACCACATGACATGTATCATTTGATATTACTCTGATGATGTATCCGTATTGTCTATGTATATATGTTTATCTGCTCTTCTGTGATGTGTTATGCATTTGAGTTGTTGTATTTTGTTCTGATAGATCTGTTAGTCATTTATAGTTTTGTATTAAGTATTTATTAGATATGTCGATCCCCTTGAGATATAGAAATTTTTTTAGAGCATTTATCGACATGTTTAATAGATATTTAAGATAAGACTATAGATGATCGCTCCTAATCAGCCTTATTCTCCACATTAGTAGACGGTATTACCCAGTAATAGTCTTTGCTAATGTTGGTCTCGAAGTTGGGCATCGCAAGACTCATGCACCTCCGCTATAAAAAGCTCATACCAATTAAGAGCCCGCTCTTGGAGCGAACTAGAAGCTCCATGAACCTTCTGCTGATCTTCAAGACTTATATGAGAAAAGATTCACTCACATGTCCTGAGCCATGCCTGTACCTCAATCACACTCTCAGAACCTTTAATGGGATTGCCACTTAGATGTGCAAAGTCGCTGCACATACATGCAAAACTCAGCTTGCGAGAAGTAGGATCCAAAGGAGACCCGGTAAGCTGAGCATTCCTAACGAGTTCCACAATCTGCTTGGCGGGCATAAACACTCCGTTTGGAGGAGAGCCATTGGACTGCCCACAAACAGAACAAGTAGGTGGTCTATTGCCAACCATATAAGATTCTGAAAAGAATTAAATAAGATAAAAGATTATTCAAGCAGTATAAGATTCGATATTAGGAATTTCAAAGATAGACACTAAGAAATATACTTCATGAAAACCAAAGGTATGATTTCTAAGACTTGCCTAATCCATGATTCATATCTGTAATATCATATGTTGCTCCAAACTAAGCTCTGATACCAAGTTGTGACACCCTACCCCAAGACCCACACTAACAGAGAATATTAAAAAGTAATATTGTCGGCTAATGTAGAGAATATGGTTGGTTAGGAGCGGCCATCCATGAATTTTACTTTAAGCGAGCATTGACACGTCGATTAATATGTTATACATTTTCTTTTGAAGTGGAATCGACGTATACAATTCAGGCTTAAAACAAAACTATGGTGGCTAATATAAAAATTTAGAATAATATATAATAATATGCAGATAAAATAATATCAGATCAGTCATAGTGGAATATAAGAGATACTAGTCTGAATAAACACATAATAGATTTATGATGTATACCACATGTATACATAATGCTGCATCTCAAAATGAATATGTACACAAAAGGAGTATAATCTCAACACCAGATACTACATAATGTCAAATATATACAAAGGACGAAAAAAGAGAACTACTAACTTGCAAGTAAGATATCCACTCTAAAGGCTCATGTTGAAGGACCTGAAACATCTCGGTCTGACCCGAATATTATAAAATAACAAGCGGGTCAGTCTAGACTAAGATAAATGGGTAGCAAAATTATGATAGAGAAAGTAATCTTGATCTCAATCACAAGCGTACATCGATAAATATCAAACATGCATTGATAACTTCAAATCATAAATACAAAAAAACACATAATAGCTTCTTAAAAACAGAACTTCCAAAATGATTTGGTGATAATACAATAATGTTAAAACTAGAAATCTCAAAAATAGAAATCCAGAAATCTCATAAATAAGAAGGGCGCCAAACTCCAAGATTGGTGAAATAAATCCACCTACATGCATGTAACTCCAAGATAGACGTACAAGTCTATAAACATCAAGATAGATATGAGACCTATAAACATCGAACCAGGTATAAAACTTATGGACTCTAAAATAGGTACGAAATCTATAAACATCGAATAGGAACAAGTCATATAAACATCAAGATATGTACAAAACCTATAAACTTCAAATAGGAACATGTCCTATAAACATCAAAGGCAAGTCATAAACTCATCGAAAAGTGTTAAATACTTTTATAAAGCAATTGAATAGATAATGACCATTTGTCCCATACTACATAGGTTTACCCAAACGTTTACTATACAATAGTAAACTCCACTCATTTATAACAATAATTTGGTTGAACAAGTCTAGGAGTTAATTAGTAAAGAAAATGCGAGCGTTCCATAATGTTCATTTTATTTAACAATTTAAATCAATTTCTCATTTGATTGATAATGTGCAATTTTATGAAAATAATCTTCTATAAAACAACATTTGAAATATTTGTTTATAATGGAATGTATGTATGTACATAAGTAGCTATTCAAAATATCGTTCTAAAACATTTCTAAAGCCATTGAACATGAAAATAGATAGTATATATATTACTAAAATTCTTTATATATATATATATATATATATATATATATATATATATATATGTAACGATCTCGATTTTGGAGTTAAATTTAAATTGATAATTAAAAAAAATTGGATTAAATTGTGAATAAATTTGAATTTTTCCAAATGAAATAAAATATTTGTTTGTTTATTCTTATATATATGTGTATAAATGGACTTTTAATTTAAATAGAATTTCTAATTGGAAATTTAGAAAAAATATTTTGAATAGTATATTAATTATAAATTTGACTGTGGATTAATTTGAAAATTTTGAATAAATATATTTATGAATATATATAGTTTGAAAGTTAAATTGTAAATAAAATTTTGATTTTGGAAAATTCAAAATGTAAATATTTATAAATAAATTGGATTTATTGTAGAAATTAAGTTTTAAACATTTTCCTTAAAAAGTTATATAAGATTAAAAAATAGAAAATGTATAAATATAAAACTTCATTCATTTAAAAATAATAATAACTTGAATTTAAAATGAGCTTTAATAAAAGTTTTAAAGTACATATATTTTTTGGTAATTAATAAGAAAACATATATGTGAATAAAATTGGTTAGTAAATATATAAGTAAGATTTAACTAAATCATGAATTATAAATAAATTAAGATAAAGGACTAAACCATAAATTTTAAATAAATTTGAGGAAAGGTCTTTACATAAATTTATTTGAATTTAACAAGTGTAAATTAAAGGAAAAGATAAACTAATAAGTGTTAATAATCCTAACATGCAAATTTACAAATGTCACTTGAATTCTTATGTTTATAAAATAAATAATCAAAGTAAATCAAAGCCATATACATTCCTCTAACCCCTCTCTCATTTTCCTTTCTCAAAAACTTTCAAACTAAAGAAAATCTGAAAGCAAACTACAGATCAAACAAAGCTGAAAACAATAATTCCAATCAAACAAATAATAAAAACCAAAACTAATAAAAATGAAACTCAGATTAAAATCAAAACCTGAATGCAAGTTATAACATTTAAGCTTCATTTAATCTGAAACCTTGAAGCAATCAAACAAGCTTCATTTCAATAGCAATCAGATTCAGATCATCAACATCAAGCTCACAGACAAATTTCAGACATGGAAAACAAATACAATCCAACGAACTTCAAACTGGAAGCTTTAGACAAATCAAGCATGCAAGTTCCAGGCCTAAAATCTGTCTCCGTTCTTCCCAAATCTCAGGTGAGCAAACTCTTTTGTTGAAGCTTGAAATTTGATTGAATCTTGCAAGTATGCTGTGAAAATTTCTGGTATAAATATGAATATGTTTGTATGTGTATAAATTTAGGCATGCATGTCTGATATACAGGCTATGTTGGCCTCCGTTTGATTATAGGTTTTCAAACCCTGTTTCATAAATCAAAATCTCCTTCTCAAATTCATGAGATATAGGTCTTAAAAATACTTTTAAGAAGAATTAAATCGAGTTTATCTGGAAATTTATATATACAGTAAAAGATTTCATAAAACATGATAAATTTGAATCTCATAATCTATTGATTCATCTACAACACTGGATTCGACATGGAAACCCATGATTTGTAAATTAAAATTCATGATTTTTAACACAATAAATTGCGAGAATTTATAAGATGAACGAGAAATGGGTTTTGGTGAATTTTCGGCTATCGATGAATTGTTGATGTCGGGATCGAGACCGGAGGTACCTGGGTGGCAGTCGAGCTAGGGAAAAATCATCGAAGATTTTTTCGATCATTGTGGCGACAGTGCGGTGGAGCTTTAGGGTTTAAACCCATATTTGGTCGAAGTCGAAAATTCTGGTTGCTGAAACAGCGTCGTCGCACCGGAGTCGATCACACTGGTGGCAATCGAAGCATTTAAGGTTGGCAAAGCTTAGGCCAAGTTTCATGGCCACAGGTCGTTGGAGGTGGTGATGCTGGGAAGTTTGGTTGATCGAATTTAGTTCCAGTGGGGAGTTGAGTTGCTCAATTTTGATTACAGGTTCAAATCAGATTTTCGGGTGGACGCGAGGCTCGAGGGGATTGTCGACGACTTGCTGAAGATCGTGGTGATGGTCGGAAGTGATTGGGTTGATCGTGCACATGCACGCGATATCATCAATGTCTGATAATTTTGAAATTTTAGGAAGAAAGGAAATGCTCGGGTAACAGCTCGAGATCGAAGTAGGGTTGCCTCGAAATAATGTGATGATCGAGAGCTTCTCGGGTATTGTTTCGAGTTAAACAAGATTTGGCTCGGGCTTGTTTATTTTGTTACCAGATTTCAATTTAAAAGGAAAAAAAACATGTTTCCAATTTTATAATACTATAGTTTTTTTTATTTTCAAAGTAAATTTTTATTTAAACAAAGTTTCAAAGTATATTTAAACTAAATAAGTTTTCAAAGGAAAATAAATCAAGTCTCAGATTGGAAACAAGTTTTAAACAAGGTTTCAAAGTTAAAATTTAAAATAAACAAAGTTTTTAAGGTAAATGTATTTAACAAGATTTTCAAATAAGTTTTAAAGGATTAATAACTTAATTAATTAAGGATATTTGATGGAGATGATTAATTAATCAATCAAGAATTAACCTATTTATGTGGTTAATTAATTTATGTAAGGAAAAATTTGTTGATGTGATTAACAAAAGTAGTTAAGGATAATTAACTTAATATAAAAGGGTTAATTTGTTAATAAATTTGGGATTAATTAATTTATTACTTGAAATTTAAAGGTTAATTAAAGACAGTTGTGACGCCCCACCTCTATACCCACGCTAGCCAAGGACACTACGGGGTAATGCCGTCAACTAGCACGGAGATTAAGGATGTTGAGAAGCGACCATTCGCGTAATTGCCTTATGCGAGCACCGATATGTCAGATAGTACAACATGCGTTTGGTTGAAGGAGGAAATCCGACATACCGATACAAACTCAAAGCTACTATACAGTGGCTATATATTCCTCGAAAACAAATATAGAAGTAAACATAACACAAATCAGTCACAGACATCCATATCACAAAGGCGGAAATAGATATGAATATATATTACACATGAAAGTGTACATCAGAGTAGTGGTTAAACAAGATCCACAATATCACAAAAGAATAGCTACAAGTGCTAGACAAAAGAATATGGATACATCTACGAGTCTGTATCTCAAATGTATACAACAAAAACCACTAATCTAAGTAGTTAGCCAAAGTCAAGGCGATAATCCCAGATGTGAAGTCAAGCAGAAGCACCTGTAACATCCCGGTCTAACTTGAGTATTATTTAATAACAAAATAATAAACGGATCAGTCTAGCTATAAATATCAGATAAAATGATATAGAATAAGAGATATGACATAAATATATAATAACCATAAAGCCATACTGTGATAAGTATGCAATTCAAAAATCAACTAGAGATTAATCAATATCACGAGAATCTTCTCAAAGATAAAAAGGAATGTCATACACCTTATTTACCAAATCACCAAATTATAAATATTGACAATAATATCAATGTCAATCACAAAAGTTAATGACACACAAATTCACCAATGCACAAATATTGATAAAATTTATCAATGTAAATCACAAAAATTGGTGAAACACAAAATTCTAGAAATCATCAATGGAAATCCAGAAATCACAAAAATTGGTGAAACACAAAATTCTAGAAATCATCAATGGAAATCCAGAAATCAAAAAAAGGGGGAGGCCTATCACAAAACGGGAGCATGAAAACTCACCAACATGTGTATCACAAAATGGAACGCTATTCCATGGTAGCTAACCATTAATTTTGAGCCGAAGCTCCACAAACCGGCTCGAAGACCATGGGTCGCTACCCCACCAATTTGAGCCCAAGCTCCACAGAAACGGGGTTTAGTCTCCCTCGTAGACAAAGAGACATCGCACATTTGCTAGTCTAAATCACAAAAACGATCATCAACGATCATCAAGAAGTGTCAATTACAGTAAGCTAGTAAAATATATAAGCTTAGCTTCATGTCCCATAACCACTAGCTTAACTTAAATATTTACGAACAAATTGTAGATCTCCACTCGAAAATTGTCACAAGAGATTCAATCGAACAAGTCCAAGAATTAACGGCGAAGTGAATGCAAGCCTTTCATACCATTTGATTTACTAAGTCGTTTAATTAGATTTTCTCGTACGAGTGAAGTAAAGTGACGAATCACAAAAATGATTGTAGAAACCATAAATCACAAAATTTCACATTCGAAGACGTGAATAAAATCCAAAGAATTCGATTCCAAATTCATCAAAGTGGAAATACCCTTGCCACACGACGCGACCTAGTAGATGAGCGACCTAAGAGGTAGCGGCCTAAGTGCAGGGGCGAGCGGCCTAAGGGATGGTGCGGCTCAACAGTGCAAACGACCTAACATGGTCGAGCTAAAGGGTGGAACGACCTAATGGATGCGGCCGAGGTTGCACGACCTAAGGGGTACGCGTACTAAGGAGTACGCGACCTAAGGAGGTAGCGGCATATGAATATCATGCTGCCTAAGGAGTGCGACCTAAGACGTAAGCGACCAAAGAACATGGCGCGACGCAGTGGTTGCGAGCTAACATGGAGCGACCTAGTTGCAGAAAGTCCGAGTGACTTAGTGGTTGCAACAACCTAACCTAGCAAGCGCGACTTAAGGGTCCGAGCGACCTAACGACCTAATGAATAAACAAGACCGTGCGACCTAGGGGGAGAGCGACCTAAGCAATACAAGGCCGAGCAATGAACTAACGCATATAAGAAGGCCGAGCGACCTAAGTTGGCACGACCTAACTAAACAAGGCCGAGCGACCTAAGTTGGCGCGACCTAAGCAAGACGACCTAGCCGAGCGACCTAAATGAGGGAAGCGGCATAACACAATAAAAAGGCAGGCCGACCTAGCGACTTAAGGGTTACGACCTATGGCCGAGTGACCTAGCTGCAGGCCGAGCACTTCAAATTGTGTAGGCCGAATGACCTAAGGAGCTGAAATGCAAAAACTCCCTCAAATTGCAACCGATCGACCACGAACGCTACGAGATTACGCCTACCGGCTAACCGGTCGTATTGGCTACTCGATGCATCACCAAAAACGTGTTCAAACATCAAAGATTGGATTTTTAAAGATATGAACCCAAAACACTAAAAATTGGAATTTTCACCAATTCAATCCAAACCAAAAGCAAATGCATAAGAATATGTGTTAGGAATTCATACCCACAATCAAGGATAGTTATAGACAAGATGTGAGTTAAAAATCTCACCTTTACACAAAATCAATGAAGGAGAAGCCAAAAAGAAAAGGAGGAATCAACCACACTTGAATCCTACACAAGAAGCTTGAATCAATGGCTTCTCTTTGAATTTGGAGTTGGATGTTGAATTTGCAAACGAACTAGGGCTTGGAGTTTTAATTTCCCATTCCTTCCTCCATTTTTAATGAAGCTTGAGTATTAGGAAATGAAAGTAAAGTTATGAAGAAAAGGGGGTTGAGCTAGAGTAAATGGTTTAGGTTAATGGGCTAAACCAAACCCAAAGCCTAAAGTGAAAAAGTGGCAAAATTCCACTAACTCCAAACATATCAAAGTTTATACTCAAAAAGATCGCAAATGGCGTTTTGAACTCAGTGGAAGTGTTTCCGAGTCCAAATTTGACCGTATGCAAAAAAGTATCTTTTCGGACTAAAATCCGACTAACGATAAAATATTAAAATAAAATATCTAAATATTTAATCGTAAAATATGCGGGTTGTTACAGACTCCTCTCCTTAAAGAAATTGCGTCCTCGCAATATTTAAGAAGAAAACATAAGGTAACAATCATGAAAGCATATCAACACAGAAGAAATTCGAAAGAAGAAATTCACCTCAAAGAGCATGGGAAAGTAAGTCCGGATGTGCTCGCTCGATGAACTCTTTAGATTCCCAAGAGAAATCCTTAGGATTTGAGGACCATTGGACTTTAACAAGCGGAACATCTTTATTTCGAAGGCACTTGAACTCCGAAGCAATAATACGAATATGATGTTGCTCATAAGTTAAATAGTTGAAACTTCAATTTCTTCCACAACACCGGGCTCAAGAATAGAATCGGAGTCTCGAAGGCACTTCCGCAATTGAGAAACGTGAAACACGTCGTGAATAACAGAAAACTGAGCCGGTAATAAAAGGCGATAAGCCACAGAGCCAATACGTTCGGTGATAGAAAATGACCCAATATATCGAGGTGCTAACTTTCCCGACCGATTGAAACGTACAACACCCTTCATAGGTGAAATACGAATAACCACAAGATCTCCCACAGAAAATTCTAATTTCCTTCTCCCGTTATCAACATAGGATCTTTGCCTACTCTGGGCTTCTTTCATCCTATGGCGAATAAGGTCAATCTTTTCTGTGGAATCACGAATAAAATCTGGACCTAAAACCAGCTTTTTACTGGTCTCAAGCCAACAAGGAGATCGGCATGGCCTTCCATAGAGTGCCTCAAAAGGTGCCATACCAATACTAGATTGGAAGCTATTATTATAGGAAAACTCAACAAGAGAAATATGATCTTCCCAACTTCCACCAAAATCAAGAACACATGCACGAAGAAGATTTTCAAGAGTTTGATTCACACGCTCAGTTTGTCCATCGGACTGGGGATGATAAGCGGTGCTAAAATTAAGCTTCGTTCCCAAAGCTTTTTGAAGACTCTTCCAAAATCCACTAGTAAACAATGGATCACGATCGCTAATAATAGAAGAAGGAACTCCATGCAATTTAACAATTTCTTTGATAAAGAGTTCGGCTAAGAGAGGAGCGGTTCGATTGGACCGAACGTGTGGGCGGATTTAGTAAGTCTATCGACTATCACCCATAAGCTATCATGACCCGAACGAGAACGGGGAAGGCCATTTATAAAATCCATGGAAATTTGATCCCACTTCCAAATTGGAATTTCTAAAGGTTGCAATAACCCACCGGGCCTTTGATGTTCGGCCTTGACAAGTTAGCAAGTCATTCAACACTTAACAAAGTTAGCCATATCAGATTTCATTCCCTCCCAATAATAAATTCGCTTCATATCTGCGTACATTTTGCTACTACTGGGATGAATGGTAAATTTAGAACGATGAGAATCTTCTAAAATGTCTTTACGAAGATTACTAATATTTGGCATGATAAGTCTACCAAATTTTCGAATACCGCCACGAGAATCAATATCAAAGTCTTTCAAACCTTCAATATCAATTTTATCCCTAAGATTTTGGCCAAGAAGAGCCAATCCGGGATCTAGCTTTTGAGCTTCAAGAATGCAGTCTAACAGAGAAGGATGAGCCTCAAGTCTACATAAAACAAAAGATGAACATAAATCGGAAACACGATCTCGAATCTCACAAGTGTATAGAATTCCGAGATCATTCCATTCGGATATCATCATAGAAACAACCGCTTGTTTCTTACGACTAAGTGCATCGGCAACACGATTTCCCTTTCCGGGGGTATAAAGAATATCAAGGTCATAAGCTGCGAGAAATTCGAGCCAATGTTGTTGATGCAAACTAAGTTCCTTTCGAGAAAATAGATACTTCAAGGATTTATGATCAGTGTAAAGAATAAATTTTTCCCCCAATAATGACGCCAAATACGAAAGGCGAAAACAATAGCCGCGAGTTCTAAATCATGAGTGGCATATCTAGTCTCGGCTGGCTTCAATTGCCTAGAAACATAAGCAATAACAAGTTCTCTTTGCATAAGAACGACACCCAAACCAACGCGACTAGCATTGGTATAAACAATAAAATCTTGGTTTCCCTCGGGAATCACAAGAATAGGAGCATCAAAAGGGAGTTCTTTTAATTTCTGAAAAGAAGCTTCACATTTGTCCGACCAAATGTATTTAACTTCCTTCTTTGTCAAACTAGTAAGAGGTACAGAAATTCTGGAAAAGTCCTTTATGAAATGGCGGTAATAACTAGCCAATCCAAGGAAACTACGAATTTCCGTCACACTCTCCGGTCTCTTCCAATTTTGAATCGCTTCAATCTTCGAAGGATCCACGGAAATTCCGGATTCAGAAATAATATGACCGAGAAACTTCACACGAGATTGCCAAAAGTGGCATTTAGAAAATTTTGCTTTTAATTGATTGCTCCTAAGAGTTTCCAACACAATCCGAAGATGTTTTTCATGCTCCTCCTCGGTTTTAGAATACATAAGAATATCATCAATAAAGATGAGAACAAACCGATCGAGGAAATCTTTGAAAACTATATTCATAAGGTCAACGAAATAAGCCGGAGCATTCGTTAAACCAAATGGCATAATAAGCCATTCATACGATCCACAACGAATATGGAAAGATGTTAAAGGAATGCTATCCTCTGCAATACGAAGCTGATGAAAACTGGTAGCTAAGTCTAATTGTGAAAAGACTCTAGCACCACTAAGTTGATCGAATAGATCATCAATCCGAAGTAAAGGATACTTATTCTTGATAGTAAGATCATTAAGCTTGCGATAGTCAACGCAAAGCCTAAGTGTACCATCGGATTTCTTCACAAAAATAGCCGAAGCTCCCCAAGGCGAGGAACTAGAGCGAATAAATTGCTTCGTCTCCAATTCGGATAATTGTCTATGCATCTCCTCATTTTCTTTATTGGACATATGATAAGGAGGACGAGTAATAGGTTGAGTTCCGGGGATGAGATTAATTCCGAACTCAATCGCTCGCTTAGGTGGTAATCCTAAAACGGGCTCAAATATGTCGGAAAATTCACGAACAACGTGAATAAGAGAAATAATATCTTCCTCATCATCATTATCATCATCATGACGATTTAAAGAATATAAAGATGCAACTAAGCTGGAATCCGAATCTTTAAGGCCAATAGAAATCTGCTTAACAGATTAAGGATGTCGAAGATAAATAGTCCGCTCAGGACATAGGATTTGGGCTTTTTGCGGTTAAGCCAATCCATTCCCAAAATCATTCCAAAGCCTAAGTAGCGCATAACATGCAAATCGGCTCAGAAAGAAAAATCACACAAAATAATCTCAACATCTTTACAGAATAAACTGATTGTTGTGGATCCACCGAACGGATTCGCGATTCTCAAAGAAGTCATTAAACACAAAACATCCAAAGAAAAAGTATCAACAAGTTCTTTTGAAATAAAAGAATGGGATGCCCACGTATCAAAAAGAACTCGAATAGGATGATCATGAAATAAAATAATGCCATCAAGGATAAAATGAGAAATACCTTTACCACGAGATGTGTTGCCAGGGGCTTGAGCAACATTAAGCTTTCCCTCCTTCCTATTTTGAAGTTTGGGACAAGAAGATAAATAATGATCTGGGCTTTTGCAATAGCGACAAGTATGAGGCTTTGAACACTTGTTCGCACAATGGTCCTTAGAACCACAGTTGTAGCATTGCCCACCACTTGGGGTAGAAGTCTTAGTTGTCGGAGAGACTTGCTTCCCTTTCTTATTGTTGGGATAAGGACCTTTAAACTTATTAGGCCTTTTCTTGTTGTGGAAGTTTGGTTTGGCGCCCATAACTTCAACGTCACTTTCTTTATCTGCCTCTTCAGGTCGAAGAGCGATATCAACAGTTGAACAAAAGAAACTTCCAACTTTAGAAGTAATGGCTTCTTGAGATTTTTATTCAAGACATAGACAAATCATTGGTTTTTCTTCAATGGGGTGTTTATATATTCGACCCCGTATTTAGAAAGTGACTCGAAAGATGCGACATAATCTTCCATGGAGGATTCACCCTGAACAAGGTCAATAAATCGACGAGCCAAAGTCACCTTCTCGGCTTCCGGCACAAATTTTAATTCGAAGCGTTCCCGGAATTTCTCCCAAGTAAGATCCGCTTCATTTAACTCATAAATCAGAAGCTCATACCAATCTAATGCTCTTTCTTGGAGCATACTAGAGGCCACCTGAACACGGTGAAGATCAATAATATTCATGCGAGAAAAGATTCGATCGCACGATCTCAGCCAAGCCTGTACTTCAATAATGGTTTCAGAACCTTTGAATGGATTTCTACCCAAATCGGTGTAATCGCTGCACAAACGTACAAATCCAGACCTAGGGTGAGAAGACTCCGGATTAGATCCGGCTGCTTGATCATTCCTTACAAGATCAATAAGCTGCTGGGCAGACATAAATACTCCATCTTGGGGAGTAACACGAGATTGACCGGCGCTGGGACGACCAGGTCTAACCATTTCTCTTCCTTTTGAAAGAAATAAAGAAGAAGGATAAGGTTATTCACCAAATGAATATCAAGCAATCTTGACAGATAAACAAGGAATCATAAAGAAAATAGGATGAATCGGTACGAAGACCTGAATTAAATCCTAAAGCACGACTCCGAAGATGGACTTAGGACGATGATCCTTGCTAGATTATTATACATTGTTCCGAAGTTTGGCTCTAATACCAAGTTGTGACGCCCCACCTCTATATCCCGCTAGCCAAGGACACTACGGGGTAATGCCGTCAACTAGCGTGGAGAATAAGGCTGTTGAGGAGCGACCATCCGTGAAATTGCCTTGTGCGAGCACTGATATGTCAGATAGTACAACATGCGTTTGGTTGAAGGAGGAAATCCGACATACCGATACAAACTCAAAGCTACTACACAGTGGCTATATATATTCCTTGGAAAAAAATATAGAAGTAAACATAACACAAATCAGTCACAGACATCCATATCACAAAGGCAGAAATAGATATGAATATATATAACACATGAAAGTGTACATCAGAGTAGCGGTCAAACAAGATCCACAATATCACAAAAGAATAGCTACAAGTGCTAGACAAAAGAATATGGATACATCTATGAGTCTATATCTCAAATGTATACAAAAAACCCCTAAACTATGTAGTTAGCCAAAAGACAGGGTGATAATCCCAGATGTGAAGTCAAGCAGAAGCACCTGTAACATCTCGGTCTGACCCGAGTATTATTTAATAAGAAAATAATAAACGGATCAATCTAGCTTTAAATATCAGATAAAATGATATAGAATAAGTGATATGACATAAATATATAATAACCATAAAGTCATACTGTGATAAGTATGTAATTGAAAAATCAACCAGAGATTAATCAATATCACGAGAATCTTATCAAAGATAAAAAGGAATGTCATACACCTTATTTACCAAATCACCAAATTATAAATATTGACAATAATATCAATGTCAATCACAAAAGTTAATGACACACAAATTCACTAATGCACAAATATTGATAAAACTTATCAATGCACACAAAAATTGGTGAAACACAAAATTCTAGAAATCATCAATGGAAATCCAGAAATCACAAAAATTGGTGAAACATAAAATTCTAGAAATCATCAATGGAAATCCAGAAATCACAAAAAGGGGGAGGCTTATCAGAAAACAGGAGCATGAAAACTCACCAACACATGTATCACATAATGGAACGCTATTTCATGGTAGCTAACCATTAATTTTGAGCCGAAGCTTCACAAAACGGCCCAAAGACCATAGGTCGCTACCCCACCAATTTGAGCCGAAGCTCCACAGAAATGGGGTTTATTCTCCCTCTTAGACAAAGAGACATCGCACATTTTCTAGTCTAAATCACAAAAACGATCATCAACGATCGTCAAGAAGTGTCAATTACAGTAAGCTAGTAAATATATAAGCTTAGCTTCATGTCCCATAACCACTAGCTTAACTTAAATATTTACGAACAAATTGTAGATCTCCACTCAAAAATTATCACAAGAGATTCAATCGAATAAGTCCAAGAATTAACCGGCGAAGTGAATGCAAGCGTTTCATACCATTTGATTTACTAAGTCGTTTAATTAGATTTTCTCGTACGAGTGAAGTAAAGTGACGAATCACAAAAATGATTGCAGAAACCATAAATCACAAAATTTCACATTCGAAGACGTGAATAAAATCCAAAGAATTCGATTCCAAATTCATCAATGTGGAAATACCCTTGCCACACGACACGACACGACCAAGTAGATGAGCGACCTAAGAGGTAGCGGCCTAAGTGCAGGGGCGAGCGACCTAAGGGATGGTGCGGTTCAACAGTGCAAACGACCTAACATGGTCGAGCTAAAGGGTGGAACGACCTAATGGATGCGGCCAAGGTTGTGCGACCTAAGGGGTACGCGACCTAAGGAGTACGCGACCTAAGGAAGTAGCGGTATATGAATATCATGCGGCCTAAGGAGTGCGACCTAAGACGCAAGTGACCAAAGAACATTGCGCGACCCAGTGGTTGCGAGCTAACACGGAGCGACCTAGTTGCAGAAAGTCCGAGCGACTTATTGGTTGCAACGACCTAACCGAGCAAGCACGACTTAAGGGTTTGAGCGATCTAACGACCTAATGAATGAACAAGGCCGTGCGACCTAGAGGGAGAGCAAACTAAGCAATACAAGGCTGAGCAACGGCCTAACGCATAAAAGAAGGCCGAGCGACCTAAGTTGGCGCGACCTAACTAAACAAGGCCGAGCGACCTAAGTTGGCGCGACCTAAGCAAGACGACCTAGCCGAGCGACCTAAGTTGGCGCGACCTAAGCAAGACGACCTAGCCGAGCGACCTAAATGAAGGAAGCGGCATAACATGATAAAAAGGCAGGCCGACCTAGCGACCTAAGGGTTACAACCTATGGCCGAGCGACCTAGCTGCAGGCCGAGCACTTCAAATTGTTTAGGCCGAACGACCTAAGGAGCTGAAATGGAAAAACTCTCTCAAATTGCAACCGATCGACCACGAACGCTAGGGGATTACGCCTACCGGCTAGCCGATCGTATTGGCTACTCGATGCATCACCAAAAACGTGTTCACACATCAAAGATTGGATTTTTAAAGATATGAACCCAAAACACTAAAAATTGGAATTTTCACCAATTCAATCCAAACCAAAAGCAAACGCACAAGAATATGTGTTAGGAATTCATACCCACAATCATAGATAGTTATAGACAAGATGTGAGTTAAAAATCTTACCTTTACACAAAATCAATGAAGGAGAAGCCAAAAAGCAAAGGAGAAATCAACCACACTTGAATATCTACACAAGAAGCTTGAATCAATGGCTTCTCTTTGACTTTGGAGTTGGATGTTGAATTTGCAAATGAACTAGGGCTTGGAGTTTTGATTTCCCATTCCTTCCTCCATTTTTGATGAAGCTTGAGTGTTAGGAAATGGAAGTAAAGTTATGAAGGGTAGGGGGTTGAGCTAGAGTAAATGGTTTAGGCTAATGGGCTAAACCAAACCTAAAGCCCAAAGTGAAAAAGTGGCAAAATTCCACTAACTCCAAACATATCAAAGTTACGGCGTTTTGAACTCAATGGAAGTGGTTCCAAGTCCAAATTTGACCGTATGCAAAAAAGTATCTTTTCGGACTAAAATCCGACTAACGATAAAATATTAAAATAAAATATTAAAATATTTAATCGTAACATATGCGGGTTGTTACAACGGTTTTGTCCATGTGAGTAGTTTATTTATGTAATTATTACTTAATGTAATTAAGGGATGATTAGTTTGTGTAATTACAATAAAGGATAATTAATTAATTAAGATTAATTAAAGATAAGTAATTAAAGGTAATTATTTACTTAAAAATAATTACTTAATTAAAAGTAATTAATTAATGATTAAAGTTAATTAATCAAGTGATTAAAGGATAATTACTCAAAGTAATTAATTTGTGATTTATTAATATAAGTGATTAGGATAATCACTTATTGTAATTAAATAAAGATAATTAATTTAATGGTAATTAATTATAGGTTAATTAATTTGTTAATTAATTAATTAATTAACGATAATTAACTAAAGAATAATTAATAAATAAAGGTTAATTATTTAATGATTAAACGTAGATTAATTTATTAATTAAGGTTGATTAATATACAATTAAAGGTTAATTAATAAATGATTAAAGGATAATTAATTTAAGGTTGTAATTAATTAATTAACCAGGATTAGTAATTATTCATAAGTAATTAAGTTCGATTTAAAATTAATCAGATGATTACTTAATCTTACTTATGAACGTTTGGATTCAATTGAATGTTGAATTGTGTGATATCCCTGATGTGTGATGCTTTGTGGCATGAATTATTTTTGATTTGAGCTATGATGAATGAAATTTATTTATCTGTGATGAATTTGTATCTGTAAATCTGTGAATGAAGATAAGTATTATAGGAATATACCACTTATCGATATCGATGTGCTTGAATCTGTGATGATTGATGATGTTGCACTATTGTGTAAAACCTTGGACTACACCTTACACACATAAATATGGATTGCACGAGGAAATTGGTTAATTCATATATTTTTGAAATGGTTTTAAAGTTGAATTTTGAATCCAAATGGTTTTGGAAATGGAATTGGGTTAAATATGAAAAGCTTTTGTAATGGAGTTTTCAAAGATAAAAGTTATTTTGAATAACTGGATAAAATTTTGAAATTTAAATAGTTTGATTTGAATTTAAATTCAAGATTTGAAATTGAATTCTATGTTTGGAGATTATGGTTAAAAAAGGTTATACAAGTTATATAAAGTATTTATATGGGTTCTAAACCATTTTAAAAATATTATTTTTGAGAATTTAAATTCAACCCAAGTTTGTAATTGAAAGGCTTTAACTTGAGAAAATGTAATCAGATTTTCCTAAAACGAAAACTGCTTTTCAAATAATAATAGCTTTCATATAAAGAAAGGATTTCCAATTTGTTTTGAAAGGATTTCAAGTTTGAAATGAAATTGTTTTAAAAGCTATGAATGAATCTTTGGAAATGGTTTTGAAAGCTATGAATTGAGTCTTTGGTTTAAAGATTGCATGAGCTAATCCAATTTGAAAGGGGAATTGTTTTTAAAGGCTATGAATGAATCTTTGTGAAGATGGTTGAACTTTGTTTTGAAATTGAAGAGGATCATAAAGGTGTATCTTTATTGTAAAAGATTTGAAATGGAATTGTTTCGAAAGCTTTGAATTAATCTTTGTGAAAGATGGGTGAAGTTTGTGAAGTAAATCTTTTTGTTTAAAGATTTAAAATGGTGATTTGTTTAAACCATTTGAAGAAAGGTTTTGGGTAATAAGTTATGACTAACTAAGATCCCAAAATCCATATGCTTTTTAAAATAAGCGCTCATTATTTGGTTTAGCTGAGAAAGGATTTTATGTCATATAACCCATTTCGAATAATGATACGACGATATGGATAGCATTAGAAGACGGTGGCGAAGACCGGGTGTCTTCAAGAATGATTGGATAACCTGTCGAACGACTCTGCACTGAGTTGCTTCGGTATAGAGATCTCTACATATGATGGGGAGTCTGATCGGGATTCAAGATGCCCGAATTGCAAGGGCTTCTTTGGAAGTGCCTTCGGTTCTGTTCGAATCCGTAACAGACCTGTATGGATGTGTGTATTACATTACACTTTGAGATGTAAAACTGGTTTCTATCAAATACATTTCTGTTTGGTGGTGGAGAATTTATTCTCTTAGCTTAATACCCTTCTTTGAGACGTACGATCTAAGAGGTTATGTAGTTGTTGGTTACTAGTGATACATTCTCAATTTAGTAATGTGAAAACAAAGTGCTACTGATCATTTGTTGATCGAAGCATGGCTTTTGTGAAAAACGTAGCTTTGTGGACGAGACTTTGTCGAGCCTCACAACCCGGCAATGGTCGAAACAGGAATCGTTGTAGCAAGGTTATTTGAGGGTAGCTCCCCTTGAGGGTATATCCATTTCCTTCTGGATAAAAGGTGGTATCAGGGTATGGAGCCTAGATATTTACCTATATGGTTGCTGGAAACTTATTGCTTTGTGGTTGTTGGTGTAGAGGTACCTCGGATAAAGGTTGGTAACAACCGGGGGATGGCATGCTCGTGTCAGTAGTTACCTAGTTACAGAGGAAACTCGACCTTGTGTTGGCAGAGATTAGGTTAGGTTCTCGGGGGCAGCCCTCCAAAGGCATTCCATTTGGTGTGGGAAGTTCCTTTGCCTGACCATTCTTGGAAATCCAATCATCCAATACAAGCCCTTTAAGTTTGCAGTTGTATAACCTGCCACCTCAGGTGGTTGCTATAGCAGGCATAATATATGGTACCTATGCTGGCTAAGATTTATATTATATATACTTTCAAAATGTTTTCTGCACTATGCACTAATAATAATAATATCAAAAGGATTTTGCGTGTCAAGGATGTTTGACTATCATAAGGAGAAATCTCCTCCAATTGTGCGCTTGCATTGTGTGTGTGGCGGAAGGCCTTATGGTAGTTTCATTTTTCAAAAAAGCATTCCAGATTTCATTTAAATTCTTTTGTTTTGCTTTTGTTAAAGATAAACTGTTTTTGTTTGCTCATACCAGTCTCGTGACTGACCCGGAGTTTATTGTTCCCTTCCTAAACTCTAGGTGCCCACAATTTTTCACACAAGCAGTCTAGAGTTGGATTTTTCAGATAGTCGAATAGTAGGTGTAGATTCGATAGCATTCAATATCTAGATATTAGAAATCACATTTGGATCGAGTTGCTTCACTTCAGTGTTGATGGTGGTTCTCACTTTTTGGTTTAGAGTCTTTCTAGTCTTGGAGCATTGGTAATGGTGTTGTAGTTAATTGGAGTATCTATCTTAAGGACTTCTGAAGATATTATCTTTTGGAGACTTTCTTCCGCTGTTATTTTTGTATCTCTGATGTTGATATCAATTGTATTAATGTATTGTATCATTGTTGTAATCAACTGTTGTGTATCAATGATATTAATTTCTTTCACTGTATTGTTATACTTAATGTGTTATAAGCTCCGACGAACCGGATTCGACATTTGGATCTGCGACATTCGAATACAGGTGATGTATTTAGTGCTGATTTTCGAAGGTGGAGTCAGGTTCGTTATAATTGGTATCGGAGCTGAAGGTTGAACTTTAGCTCGGGAGTATAGCACATTAGGTAACCCGTTAGAGATAGGTGAAGTATACCCTAGAATGAGTATCCCTAAGATATCCATTTGTAAGCCTTAGTAAATTCTCTTTCTATCCACTGATATTGAGTATGAGTGCAAGAAGATGATGAGATAGGGGACAGGGAAATACCACTACAAATAGTCAATGCCCTGTAACAACAACAGAAACAACTTTTCTATCAATCTTCTTTGATCATCGTTCGATATTAGTTCCTTGTTGGCTTCATGGCAACTCGAGGAAGAAGCTTTTGTGTGATGGTGGCACTGCGAATCGTGTAGATAAGTTCCTATCTCGCATTCTAGTCATCAGTTTTTCATCAGCTTTTCGTTTTAAACTTTAATAAGTTTGAAATTTTAAATAGAAATAAATTGATTGACAATATATGAAGTTAAAATGGATTATATCTATTTGTTTATTCTTTGGGGTCCAGATATATCCTATAAATGGTTAGTTATCCTTCGAACTAACCAATACCTCTGTATATTTCGTAGACTGGATGACCCGAGTATTTTGTGAGATATTGAATAGATTCGTTCTCGTATCTATTGTTGATATTCTGATTTGGTAAGCCAAATGCAAAATAAATATTCAGCTTGATCTGATGAGTCGATTCTCTATCTTTGTAAATCCGTCTTTATTAGTCTTCTCGTCTAGCAAATTTCGAGGACAAAATTTTCTTAAAGGGAGGAATCTGTAACGATCTCAATTTTTGAGTTAAATTTAAACTGATAATTAAAATAAATTTTTGGATTAAATCGTGAATAAAGTTGAATTTTTCCAAATGAAGTAAAATATTTGTTTGTTTATTCTTATATATATGTATATAAATGGATTTTTAATTTAAATAGAATTTCTAATTGGAAATTTAGAAAAAATATTTTGAATAATATATTAATTATAAATTTGATTATGGATTAATTTGAAAATTTTGAATAAATATATTTATGAATATATATATTGAAAGTTAAAATGTAAATAAAATTTTGATTTTGGAAAATTCAATATAAAACTTTATTCATTTAAAAATAATAATAACTTGAATTTAGAATGAGCTTTAATAAAAGTTTTAAAATACACATATCTTTTGGTAATTAATAAGAAAACATATATATGTATAAAATTGGTTAGTAATTATATAAGTAAGATTTAATTAAAACATGAATTATAAATAAATTAAGATAAAGGACTAAACCATAAATTTTAAATAAATTAGAGGAAAGGTCTTTACATAAATTTATTTGAGTTTAACAAGTGTAAATTAAAGGAAAAGAAAAACTAACAAGTGTTAAAAATCCAAACATTTAAATTTACAAATGCCAATTGAATTCTTATGTTTATAAAATAAATAATAAAAGAAAAACCAAAGCCATATACATTCCTCTAACCCCTCTCTCATTTCCTTTCTCAAAAACTTTCAAACCAAAGAAAATCTGAAAGCAAACTACAGATCAAACAAAAATGAAAACAAGAATTCAAATCAAACAAATAATAAAAACCAAAACCAGTAAAAATGAAACTCGGATTAAAATCAAAACTTGAATGCAAGTTATACCATTCAAACTTCATTCAGTCTGAAATCTGGAAGCAATCAAACAAGCTTCATTTCTATAGCAATCAGATTTAGATCATTAGCATCAAGCTCTCAGACAAATTTCAAACATGGAAACAAATACAATTCAACAAACTTCAAACTGGAAGCTTTAAACAAATCAAGCATGCAAGTTCCAGGCCTAAAATCTGTCTCTGTTCTTCCCAAATCTCAAGTGAGCAAACTCCCTTGTTAAAGCTTGAAATTTGATTGAATCTTGCAAATATGCTGTGAAAATTTCTGGTATAAATATGAATATGTTTGTATATGTATAAATTTAGGCATGCATGTCTAATATACAGGCTATGTTGGCCTCTGTTTGATTACAGCCTTTCAAACCTTGTTTCATAAATCAAAATCTCCTTCTCAAATTCTTTTTAGGCCTTAGGATATGAACAAAACTTGTTTGGTTGATCAAGATATAGGTCTTTAAATCACTTTTGAGAATAATTAAATCGAATTTATCTGGAAATTTATATATACGATGAAAGATTTCATAAACATGATAAATTTGAATCTCATAATCATTGATTCACCTGCATCACTGGATTCGACATCGAAACCCATGATTTTTTAAATAATATTCATGATTTTTAACGTAATAAATTGCGAGAATTTATAAGATGAACAAGAAATGGGTTTTGGCGAATTTTTGGCAGTCGATGAATTGTTGGATGTCGGGATCTAGACCAGAGGTACTTGGGTAGCCGTCGAGCTAGGGAAAAATCATCGGAGATTTTTCCGATCATTGTAGGATGGTGCGATGGAGTTTTAGGGTTTAAACCCACATTTGGTCGAAGTCGAAAATTCTGGTTGCTGAAACTTCATCATCGCATCGGAGTCGATCGCACCAATAGTGGTCGAAGCATTTAAGGTTGACGAAGCTTAGGCCGGAGTTTCATGGCCACATGTGGTTAGGGGTGGTGATCCTGGGTAGTTTTGTTGATCGGATTTAGTTCCAATGGGAAGTTGAGTAACTCAATTTGATTACAGGCTCGAATTAGATTTTCGGTTGGACGCGAGGCTTGAGGGGATCGCCGACGACTTACTTAAGGTCATGGTGATGGTCGAAAGCGATCGGGTTGATCGTGCACGTGCACGCGATATCATCAATGTCTAATAATATTGAAATTTGAGGAAGAAAGGAAATGCTCACGTTACAGCTCGAGATCAAAGTAGGGTTGCCTCGATGTAGTGTGATGATCGAGAGTTTCTCAGGTATTGTCTCGAGTTAAACAAGATTTGGCTCGGGATTGTTTAATTTTTTACCAGATTTCAATTTAAAAGGAAATAAAAATATGTTTGCATTTTTATAATGCTACAGTTTTTTTAAGTTACAAAGTAAATTTTTATTTAAACAAAGTTTCAAAGTATAATTAAACTAAATAAGTTTTTCAAAGGAAAATAAATCAAGTCTCAGATTGGAAACAAGTTTTAAACAAGGTTTCAAAGTTAAAATTTGAAATAAAAAAAGTAAATGTATTTAACAAGATTTTCAAATAAGTTTTAAAGGATTAATGACTTTTATAATTAAAGGATAAATGATGGAGATGATTAATCAATCAATCAAGAGTTAACCTATTTATGTGGTTAATTAATTTATGTAAGGTAAAATTTGTTGATGTGATTAATAAAAGTAATTAAGGACAATTATTTAATATAAAAGGGGTAATTTGTTAATAAATTTGGGATTAATTAATTTATTACTTGAAATTAAAAGGTTAATTAAAGATGGTTTTGTCCATGTGATTAGTTTATTTATGTAATTATTACTAAATGTAATTAAGGGATGATTACTTTGTGTAATCACAATAAAGGATAATTAATTAATTAAGATTAATTAATGATAAGTAATTAAAGGTAATTAATTACTTAAAGATAATTACTTAATTAAAAGTAATTAATTAATGATTAAAGTTAATTAACAAAGTGATTAAAGGATAATTACTCAAAGTAATTAATTTGTGATTTATTAATATTAGTGACTAGGATAATTATTTACTGTAATTAATTAAGGATAATTAATTTAATGGTAATTAATTAAGGGCTAATTAATTAATTAAGAATAATTAATTAAAGAATAATTGAATAATTGAATAATTAAAGGTTAATTATTTAATGATTAAAGGTGGATTAATTTATTAATTAAGGTTGATTAATTTATAATTAAAGGTTAATTAATAAATGATTGAAGGATAGTTAATTAAAGGTTTGTAATTAATTAATATTAATTAACCAAGATTAGTAGTTATTCATAAGTAATTATGTCTGATTTAAAATTAATCAGATGATTAATTAATTTTACTTATGAATGTTTGGATTTAATGAATGTTGAATTGTGTGATATCCCTGATGTGTGATGCTTTGTGGTATGAATTGTTTTTTATTTGAGCTGTAATGAATGTAATTTATTCATCTGTGACGAATGTAATTTATTTATCCGTGACAAATTTATATTTGTAAATCTATGAATGAAGATAACTGTTATAGGAATACACCGCTTATCGATATTGATGTGCTTGAATCTGTGATGATTGATGATGTTGCACTATTGTGTAAAACCCTGAACTACACCTTACACACAAATATGGATTGCACGAGGAAATTGGTTAAGTCCCAAACTTTTGAAATGGTTTTAAAGTTGAATTTTGAATCCAAATGGTTTTGGAAATGGAATTGGTTAAATATGAAAAGCTTTTGAAAGTGAGTTTTGAAAGATAAAAGTTATTTTGAATAACTGGATAAAGTTTTGATATTTAAATAGTTTGATTTGAATTTAAATTCTAGATTTGAAATTGAATTCTATGTTTGGATATTATGGTTTAAAAAGGTTATACAAGTTATATAAAGTATTTATATGGGTTTTAAATCATTTTAAAAATATTATTTTTGAGAATTTAAATTCAACCCATGTTTATAATTGAAAGGCTTTAACTTGAGCAAAAGTAATCAGATTTTCCTGAAACGAAAACTCTTTCTTTACAAATAATAATAGCTTTCATATAAAGAAAGGATTTCCAATTTGTTTTGAAAGGATTTCAAGTTTGAAATGAAATTGTTTTAAAAGCTATGAATGAATCTTTGGAAATGGTTTTGAAAGCTATGAATTGAGTCTTTGATTTAAAGATTGGATGAGTTAATCCAATTTGAAAGGGGAATTGTTTTGAAAGGCCGTAAATGAATCTTTTTGAAAGATGGTTGAACTTTGTTTTGAAATTGAAGAGGATCTTAAAGATGTATCTTTTGCACAAAAAATTTGAAATGGAATTGTTTCGAAAGCTATCAATTAATCTTTATGAAAGATGGATGAAGTTTGTGAAGTAATTCTTTTGGTTTAAAGATTTGAAATGGTGATTTTTTAAAACCATTTGAAGAAAGGTTTTGGGTAATAAGTTATGACTTAACTAAGAACCCAATATCCATATGCTTTTTAACATAAGCTCATTATTCGGTTTAACCGGGAAAGGACTTTGTGTCATATGACCCATTCTGAATAATGATACGACGATATGGATAGCATGAGAAAACGGTGGTGAAGATCGGGTGTCTTCGAGAACAATATGATAACCTATCGAATGACTCTGCACTGAGTTGCTCCAGTATGGAGATCTCCATATGTTAGGGAGTCCGATCGAGATTGAAGATGCTCGGATTGCAAGGGCTTCTTTGGAAGTGCCTTCGGTTCTGTTCGAACCCGAAACAGGCTTGTATGGATGTGTGTTTGACATTACACTTTGAGATGTAAAACTAGTTTTTATCAAATACATTGCTGTTTGGTGGTGGAGAATTTATTCTCTTAGCTTAACACCCTTCTCTGAAACGTACGAGCTCAAAGGTTATATAGTTCATGGTTACAAGTAATACATTCCCAATTTGGTAATGTGACATACGAAGTGCGGCTGATCATTTGTCGATTGAAGCATGGCTTTTGTGAAAGGTGTAGCTTTATGGATGAGACTTCGTCGAGCCTCACAACCCGGTAATGGTCAAAACAGAAATCGTTGCAGTAAGGTTATTTTAGGGGTAGTGCCCCCTGAGAGTATGTCCATTTCCTTCTGGATAAAAGGTTATATCATGTCGTGGAGCCTAGATATTTACCTGTGTGGTTGCTGCAAACTTATTGCTTTGTGATTGTTGGTGTGGAGGTACCTCAGATAAAGGTTGGTTACGACCGAGGGATGGCATGCTCGTGTCAGTAGTTACCTAGTTACATAGGTAACTCGGCCTTATGTTGGCAGAGATCGGTTAGGTTCTGGTTAGGTTCTCGAGGGCGTCCCTTCGGAGGCATTCCATTCGGTATGGAAAGTTCCTTTGCCTGACCATTGTTAGAAATCCAATCATCCAGTATGAGCCCTTTACGATTGCAGCTGTATAACCTGCCACCTCAGGTGGTAGCTATAGCAGGCATAATATAATGTTACCTATGCTGGCTAAGATTTATATTATACTTTCAAAAGGTTTTCTGCACTATGCACTAATAATAATAATAATAATAATAATAATATCAAAAGGATTTCGTGTGTCAAGGATGTTTGACTATCATAAGGAGAAATCTCCTCTAATTGTGCGCTTGCATTGTGTGTGTGTCGGGAGGCATTATGGTAGTTTCATTTTCCAAAAAAGCATTGCATATTTCATTTAAATTTTTTGTTTTGCTTTTGTTAAAGATAAACTATTTTTGTTTGCTCATACCAGTCCCATGACTGACCCGGAGTTTATTGTTCCCTTTCTAAACTCTGGGTGCCCATAATTTTTCACACGGGCAGTCTATAGTTGGATTTTTCAAATAGTCGAATAGTAGGTGTAGATTCGATAGCATTCAATCTCTGGATATTATAAATAACATTTGGATCGAGTTTCTTCGCTTCAGTGTTGATGGTGGTTCTCGCTTTTTGTTTTGGAGTCTTTCTAGTCTTGGAGCATTGGCAATGGTGTTGCAGTTAATTGGAGTATATATCTTAAGGACTTCTGAAGATATTACCTTTTGGAGACGTTCTTCCGCTGTTATTTTTGTATCTCTAATGTTAATATCAATTGTATCAATGTATTGTATCATTGTTGTAATCAACTATTGCGTATCAATTATATTTATTTCTTCCGCTGTGTTGTTATACTTAATGTGTTATAAGCTTCGGCGAACCGGATTCGACGTTTGGATCTGCGGCATTCGAATACGAGTGATGTATTCAGTGCCGATTTTCGAAGGTCGAGCCAGGGTCGTTATAATATATATATTGACTTTTACATAAATAGTATTGTATAAAATGACCAAATTTAGAAATCAACCATTTGCAAATCCAGGTTGAAAACCGTGCATCAAAAATGTGTAATTCCCCCAAGTTCCATAGAACAATCTCTATGGTATATAAAATAAAATCATCGTAACGAATATAACAATCCATTAATCATGAATCCAGAAAATATCAATAAAATTGACATTAAATGCAGTACTAAAATTTATCAATCAACTTATGGAATTCAACAGGGCAAATGAGTGACAAACGAGTCAATCGAGTAATAATGAAACGTAGCCTGGATTTAGGTTCAGCTTACAACTGTTGCACCGGTTTGATTAATTCGTCCACTGGTTGGCACGTCTAGGCTGACATCCAATGATTCTGGTGACCTTTCGTCGATCCATCTTTGCCCATTCTTCATGTGTTCCTTCTCTATTGATCTAAGGTGCTGAGTAGGAAGTCATGCATGCATATAAACATGTATAATCAGTTAAAATTCATGATTTCGTATGGTGTTTTTCAGTACATGGAAAATACAATTCAAGTAGACAATGAATCGATCAACATTTTGAGATCATATATACTTTGAATTCAACATAATCATCTAAAAACAGCAACCACATATCCAAGGCTAGAATTAGTGAGATAAACTCACCTAAACAAACCCGGGATGGAAGATTAGACCTTAGAATCTCCTATTCCTTTCTGATTCAATCTCAACCTAGGCTTTTATCAAAATACACTAAAATAGGTTGAAAGCCTCTTGATTTCACTCTTTAATTTGCAAATTTGGGGATATATGGTTTTTGGTTCTTAGGAATTTGAATTTTTTGATTTGGAGATAGAATGAGGACAATTTTTTTTCATATATTTATCATTCTATTTATTTGGTTTTCAACTAAGTGGGTAAGAAATGTGGATCCATTAGCCAAATGTTGATAATTCTTTCAAGAACCAAAGTATTACTAATTTGTTGTGTTTCATTTTAACATTTTATAAATACTAATTTAATTAAAACAATATTCTAGTTTAACTAACATTTATGTCAAAAATTTCCAATAAATAACATGTCGAAATTTTGCTTTTATCAATATTGAGATATTTCATCAAAATTAATTACAAGCTTTGAAACGAAAATTTGTTCTTCATTTTTTTATAAAATGAACCATTAATTAACGAATCATTTTTGAACCGTGAAATGATTTCCATACAATTTATTTATTCATTTTCTCCAAAATGATTCTTACATAATTAAATGTAAGAATTAAATATCATAAAAAAATTCTTTAGTTATTAAACTTCAAATCCATTTTAATTGGAAATACAATAATTGACAGTTTCCTTAAATTTATTCAATTAATTAATTGAAATTAATTAAATCATGTTTTAAATTTCGATTCAAGGTAATCTCGATTGGGTTTGTTACAGTATCATTCCTTGGACCATATTTGAAAAACACACAAACTCAATATCGCTCGCACTGACTTTGAGAAACTTCGGTTGTTATGTGCAAACAGTCTATTCTCTAACATTATTTATAATTTTCCATTTTAACACATATGTACCAAAACAAAAGGTCATACCAAATGATAATTTTTTGAGTAAATCTGAATTACCTTAATAGGTTGAATGACGAATCTAATAGGCTAATTACAATAATTGAAATTTATAGTGTCATTCTTATCAACGTTGCTTATCATATTCCAACTGAATTAGTCCTGCTCTAGAAGGCACATTCGGGACTAATGGATCATATCCCTTCGGGTACCACTATCAAAATCATATTTTGTTAACGTACTTGGAATCATTTCGGATTTACGTATCATACTAAATGGCAACATCAATACTCTTAATGGTTTAATTGACAAGTGAGGAATATTTATTTTTGATATTGATAAGAAACATGTAGTTTCTCTTTAATACGCAAGCATAATTATTATATACACTTTGTGTTTGTTCATTTAAGTTAGATTAGTTCCATTTTATCTTATGTAATCATTTCATCTTTAGACCGTATCCAAATGCATTTTACTACTATTAATTTCTAAAACAAAATTTCTTCACTATGAAGTTGATATATATTCTTAGTACAATGGAATAGTATTCTTAAAAATTTAATGAATTGCTTATATAAAACCAATTTGGTTTTACTTTACAAAACTTATGTTCGAAACAGAAATTAGTCATCTAATGACAATCATTCCCAAACTCCTTTTGAGGATGTTCACACAAGATCTCTTACGTATAATTATTATGTTCAGTCTTTTGACTTGCATAGTCTTCCAACTCCTTAGCCTAAATATGTCAAGGTTTCTTATAAACCCTTGTCTTGTATGATTCTGTAAATGATTCTTTGGATGAAATTAAATTTAACCTTGTGTACCACTTTAAGTACACGACTTATAAAAAGAAATTAACTCGGCTTCGCTCATAATCAATCATACTTCATTCAACAAAGTTCGATTTCTCCTTATCGATACATCATTATGGATCATATAGAGGATGACTTTTGAGATTTAATCTTTATTTTTGTATAGGTATGTTTGGAACTCCTTCCAATATACTCACATTTTTGATCCAACTGAATCATTTTATTTTGTATCACATGTTATTTTATTTACTTCTGTTTTATATTTGATGAACTCATCATTAACATACTACACGTATGTCATATACATGTTTCAGGTTTATGATAATTCATTTCTGAATACAACAAAGTACATGGAACTTTTTTGAGACTAATAGACTTTTGATTGCATATATCTATATGTATCAATACATAGAGTTCATCAACTTATATGATTCTCCCATTGAATTGGTCCTTTGCCCATAATTGTTTGACATATAATTCACTTCTACCATTTGATTCATAATCATACAATAAAAAAAATCTCCGAACCATGGCTAAGTCTATGATTCCAAAATAATTCCAAAAAAATTTAGATACTTTTGTATTATCCAATTGCATCACAAATACCATTATTTTAGTTTATTTTACAACGACTATTCATAATATTCGTACTGAAATAAAGCTATGTTTGTTTTTCTGTTAACATTATAAGACATCATAAATAACGTTTGGTCTGTTTTACAAAGCAATTTTCGTAACTTAATGTGACTAATAAGTGTTATACACCATGCTCCCGCTATTTTAGCCACTACTATAATAGTATATGAAATACAAAGCCCCATTCAATGACTTAAAATGGGTTATCTATTTCATTTATTGTAACTGGTTTATGGTCGAGAATTTTCAGATCAAGTATCTTAATTCAAAGAAATAAATCTCATAGAAAATAATTTTTTATATGAAAACATACTTTAGAATAGAAATCATATCTCTCATTTCAATGTTAAGTATCAATTATTATTTCATAGCTCTTGTTTCCGATGTCTTTCCAAGAAGCAGAAGTAACCATTCACACTCTTGATCGCAAATGTGCCTTAGATTACATCCACTCTTATACATTTACTTTCATTTCTAAATGGTTGAACCATTCAAAGGAACCCTTACTACAGTATCTGTAACAACCCGCATATTTATCGATTCTATATTTAAATATTTTATTTAAATATTTTATCGTTCGTCGGATTTTGGTCCGAAAAGCTACTTTTTGCATACGGTCGAATTGGGACTCGAGACCACCCCCAATGAGTTCAAAATGATGTTTGTGACCTTTTTGAGTATAAGCTTCGATATGTTTGGAGAAGGTTGATTTTTGCTACTTTTTACTTAGGGCTTTGGTTTGGGCTGAGCCCATTAACCCCACTTAACTCAGTTCCAACCCTCTCCTCTTCATTCACTTCTTTTCTATTTTCCTAATACTCAAGCTTTTATGTTAATGGAGAGTGGAAGAGGAAATTAAAACTCCAAGCCCTAGCTTTACTTGCAAATCAACTCTAGCTCCAAACTAATAGAAGAACCCATTGGTAAGCTTCTCTTCTTCTTCTCCAACTCATTCTCTAATCATTTCAGAAATTCCTAAACCTAATTTTGGGAATGTTCTTCTTTTAAAGCTTAGAATCAAGCTTGTTGAGTTGGAATTAAAGAGTGCTTGTTCTTGTCATTGCTTCATATCATCTACTTCATTCGTTTGGGTTCAAAGGTGAGATTTTTAATCTCACATCTATGCTTATAATTCTCTTCTATTGTTAGGTATGAATTCCTAACACTTATTCATGTGCATTTGATTTTGATTTGGATTGCTTTTGTGAATATTCCAATTTTTAGTGTTTTGAGTTCAATTCATTAAAAATCCTAATTTTGATGTTTGAACATGTTTTTGGTGATGCATCGAGGAGCATATAGGGCCGGGTAGTCGATTGGCATAAACCCTTAGCGCCGTTGCTCGTGCGATTGCAATTTGATCGAGATTTGCACCTCCTTTGAAATAGGGTAGGAAGTGCAAGTATACAGGTTCGGCCGACCGAGCCCCCTGGGCCGGTCGACCGACATGTAATCCAGGCACTTCCTGCCTCTGTTTGGAAGTGCTGGTTACAGGCTTCGGCCGACCGAGCCCCCTGGGCCGGTCGACGGACCTGGTGCCCCGAGCACATTCCAAACTCTGGTTCGGTCGACCGACTCAGGGAGTCCGGTCGACCGACCTGCTACTATTTGCCAGATTAGCCTATATTGCTAATTCGTCTGAATTTCCAACTTTAATCGATCCGTGTTGTCTCCCTTTTGTTGTTGTCATTTATTATCGACTTTGATGACCTTTTCTTTGGGAATTTTAGATATATCCACTTTGATGGATTTTATATCGATTTCTTTGGATTTTATTCACGTCTTCGAATGTGAATTTTTATGCCCGATTGTTTCTACAATCACTTCTATGATTTGTCACTTTAAAATATAAAGGTTTTCTATACTAGTAGTAAATATAAAAACTCTTTCTTCAAATGATTTCAACACTATTTCATTACAAATCTCGTTTTCTCAAACCGTTTTCCAATCTATTAGTATATACAAGCCTTTACCTCACTCGTATGAGAAATCTAATTAAACGACTTAGTAAAACGAGTGGTATGAAACGCTTGCGTTTACTTCGTCGGTTAATTCTTGGACTTGTTCGATTGAATCTCTTGTGACAATTTTCTAGTGGAGATCTACAATTTGTTCGTAAATATTTAAGTTAAGCTAGTGGTTATGGGACATGAAGCTAAGCTCATATATTTACTAGCTTATTGTAATTGACACTTCTCTTTGATCATGATGATCGTTTTATGGTTTAGACTAGCATTGTGTGATGTCTCTTTGTCCACGTGGAGGATTGTACGTCGTTTTTATTGAGCCTCGGCTCACCAGGAGGAGCTTCGGCTCAAAGTCCGCAATGGGGGACTATACCCTGTCATGAGGAACTTCAGTTCACCAGGAGGAACTTCGGCTCAATGTCCGCAATGGGGGACTATACCCTGTCAGGAGGAGTTTTGATTCACCAGGAGGAGCTTCGACTCAAAGTCCTCAATGGGGGACTATACCCTGTCATGAGGAACTTCGGTTCACCAGGAGGAGCTTCGGCTCAATGTCCGCAATGGGGGACTATACCCTGTCAGGAGGAACTTCGGTTCACCGGGAGGAGCTTCGGCTCAATGTCCGCAATGGGGGACTATACCCTGTCTGGAGGAGCTCCGGCTCATTTTTATGGGATTGGCCATCCTTTTTACTATGATTTCTGAATTTCGTGTGTTGATTTCTGGAATTTATGTTTCACCAACTTTTACGATGGGCATTGATATATATGTCATTTATTGTGGCTTGGTGAATGAAATTAGGAGTATGACATTCCTTTTTATCTTGAGTAGATTATTGTGATATTGATTAATCTCTTGTTGATTTTCAATTACTTACTTATCACAGCTTGGCATTGTGATTATTATATGTTTATGTCATATCTCTTATTATATATCACTTTCATCTGATCTTTTGGCTAACTACTTAAGTTTAGTAGTTTTTGTTGTATACATTTGAGATACAGACTCTATGATGTATACTTATTCTTTTGTCTAGCACTTGTATCTATTCTTTTTGATATTGTGGATCTTTTTTGACCACTACTCTGATGTACACTTTTATGTGTAATATTCATATCTATTTCCGCCTTTGTGATATGAATTATCTGTGACTGATTAATGTTATGTTTATTTCTGTATTTGTTTCCGAATATTATTATAGCCACTGTGTAGTAGCTTTGTGTTTGTATCGGTATGTCGGATTTCCTCTTGAAATAAAATGCATGTTATACTATCTGACATATCGGTGCTCGCGCAAAGCAATTACATGGATGGTCGCTCCTCAATAGCCTTATTCTCCGTGCTAGTCGACAGCATTACCCTGTAGTGTTCTTGTCTAGCGTGGGTATAGAGGTGGGGCGTCACAGCTTGGTATCAGAGCCAAACTTCGGAACAATATAGAATAATTTAGCAAGGATCATCGTCCTAAGTCTTTCTTAGGAGTCGTGCTTTAGGATTTTATTCGGGTCTTCGTACCGTTCTATCCTACTTTCTTTTATGATTCCTTGTTTTATCAATCAAGTTTGATTGAAATTTACTTTGAGAATAACTTTTTCTTCTTCTTTCTTTCTTCAAGAAGAGAAATGGTTAGACCTGGCCGTCCCAGCGCCGGTCAATCTAGTGCTACTCCCCAGGATGGAGTATTTATGTATGCCCAGCAGCTCCTAGATCTTGTTAAGAATGCTCAAGCTGCAGGACCCAATCCAAAGCCTACTCATCCTAGATCCGGTTTTGCACGCTTGTGCAGAGACTATACCGATTTGGGTGGAAGGCCATTCAAGGGATCCGAGAGTGTTATAGAAATTCAAGCTTGGCTCAAATCATGCGATCGCATCTTTTCTCGCATGAACCTTATTGACCTTCATCGAGTCCAAGTGGCTTCTAGTATGCTCCAAGAAAGAGCATTAGATTGGTATGAGCTTTTGGTTTCTGAAATCGTTGAGGCGGATCTCACTTGGGAGCAATTCCGGGAAAGATTCGAATTGAAATTTGTGCCGGAGGCTAAAAAAGTAACTTTGGCCCGGCGTTTTATTGACCTTATTCAAGGTGAATCTTCTGTGACATACTATGTCGCATCTTTCGAATCTCTATCCAAATACGGGGTTGAATACATTAACACCCCATTGAAGAAAAATCAGAGATTTGTCTATGGCTTGAATAAGAATCTTAAGAAGTCATTACTCCTGAAACTTGAGGTTTCATTTGATCAGCTTATTGATATCGCTCTTCGTCTTGAAGAGGCCGATAGAGAAAGTGATGTCGAGGTTGGGAGTGCCAAACCGAACTCCAACAACACCAAGAAGAGGCATCCTTTTATTAGGTTCGAAAGTCCTAATCCTAACAAGAGGGCGAAGCAAGAGACTTCTATAGCACATACTCCCATCCCTAATCGTGGAGAATGCTACAATTGTGGCTCTAGGGACCACTATATAAATAGGTGTTCAAGGCCTATTTCTTGCCGCTATTGCAAAAGTGCGGATCATTATATCTCTTCGTGTCCCAAGCGTCAAAGCAGGAGAGAAGGAAAGCTGCAAGCCCCTAGCAACTCTTCTCTTAGTCAAGGTATTTTACATTCAATCCTTGATGGCATTGTTTTATTTCGTGAACTTTCTATTTGAATTCTTTTTGATATGGCTCACTATTTTATATCAAAAGAACTTGTCGATTCTTTTCTTTGAATATTTTGGGCTTGTTGACTTTTTTGAGGATTGCGAATCCGGATGGTAGATCCGCAACACTCAATTTGTTTTTTATTGATGTCGAAATTATTTTATGAGATTTTTCTTTCCGAGCCGATAATTTTACTTAGGCTTCGGAATTGATTTTTGTAAGGATTGACTTAATCGTTGTGAAGCTCATATCCTATTTTCTCGAGTGGACTATTCATCTTTGACATTTTCAATCTTTTAAGCAGATTTCTATTTTTCCTTTATGATTTTGATTCCAATTTGATGGCATCATTTTATTCCTTAAGCCCACTTATAAGGAAAGTGTTGTTTCTCTCATTCATGTAGTTTGAGAAATTTCCCGGTATTTTTGAGTTTGTCTTAGGATTATCACCTAAGAAATCTTTTGTGTGGTGTTAAGGTCTTTCTAGTTCGATCTTGCCACCGATTTTCGTTTGCTACGAGTTGCGGAAATTAGCATTCCACTTACCGCATTCCGCACTCGTTATGATTCTTATGAATGACTTATTATGTCATTCAATTTGTCCAGCTTGTTTCATCCATTTTATAAATCGAATATTCTATGAATATTTCGATGAGACTATTCTTGTATTTACTGATTTTGGATGAAAATAGTAATTTAAAATTTTGCAAATCTTTTTCATAAGATTTATTTATAAGTAAAACTGGATTTTGTTCTTGAAACGAACAAAGAATATTCTTAAAACTTTTTAAGAGATTTATTTATCCTATAAAAGATGATTTTGTGATTGTATTGCCCGTTGAGTGCTTTAAGAATTTTGGTCGATGCGCTTGATCAACGTTATCGATAGGAATTTCCTAAACGCTTTGATGAGACAATCAAACACAGTAAAATTCACTTCAAATAAGTAAAATTTTCTAAAAAGATGCTTACATAAGTTAATTGTAATCTTGAGAGTTTTAGTTTTTGGGAAAGAAGATTATTTAAAAGAAATTCTTTCTTTTCGATACTTTTATTCTTGTGATTCCTGGAGGGGGACCAAGACTTTGCTATTTGTACCGATACTAGTCGTATTGGTTTGGATGTCGTTCTCTTGCAAAGGAGAACGTGCTATCTCTTGTGCTTCTAAATCATTATAGCTTACCGAGACTAGATATGCCACTCATGATCTAGTGCTCGCGGCTATTGTTTTTACTTTTGGAATTTGGCATCATCACATTTGGATGAGAAATTTGTTCTCTACCTCGATCATAAATCTTTGGAATATTTATTTCTCATAAGGAACTTCATGTTGACTCGGGTTCCTGGCATCTTGTGATCTTGATATTCTTTTTTATTCCCGGAAGGGAAATCGTGTTGCCAATGCACTTTGTCGTAGGCAACAAGTGGTTGGTTCTTTGATGTTGTCTGAATGGAATTATCTTTTTATTAAGTTCATCGAACGTTTTGATATACTTCGTTTTATTGAGCTTTATCTCATTCCTTTTATGGACTAGTGTCCGGTGTTCTTTTATGGTGTTCGGTTCATCGGATGTACTATTATTATACTACATCGTTGTTCCGGTTTATCGGTTCATTGGACGTACAGTTTTTATACTACGTCGTTGCACCAGCTCAATTTTCTGATATTCATGACGTTTTCCACGTCTTTTAACTATGGAAATGCTTTTATGTTGCCGGTTTTTATTCTTGAGCCCGGTGTTATTGAGGGGATTGAAGTTTCACCAAATTTGACTTTTGAGCAACATTCTATTCGCATCATTGCTTCGAAGGTTGAGCGCCTTCGATATAAAGATATTCTTTTTGATAGAAGTTCAATGGTTCTCAAATCCTAAGGATTTTTCATGTGAAATCTTGAGAATTCATCGAACGAAAACTTTCGGATTTACTCCTTCGTGCTCTTTATGGTGAACTTCTTGATTCAAATTTTCTTTTGTGTTAATATGCTTCTATGGTTGTTACTTCTTATATTTTTCTTCTTAAGTATTGCGAGGACGCAATTTTTTTAAGGAGGGGAGTCTATAACAACCCGCATATTTATCGATTCTATATTTAAATATTTTATTTAAATATTTTATCGTTCGTCGGATTTCGGTCCGAAAAGCTACTTTTTGCATACGGTCGAATTGGGACTAGAGACCACCCCCATTGAGTTCAAAATGACGTTTGCGACCTTTTTGAGTATAAGCTTCGATATGTTTGGAGAAGGTTGATTTTTGCTACTTTTTACTTAGGGCTTTGGTTTGGGCTGAGCCCATTAACCCCACTTAACTCAGTTCCAACCCTCTCCTCTTCATTCACTTCTTTTCTATTTTCCTAATACTCAAGCTTTTATGTTAATGGAGAGTGGAAGAGGAAATTAAAACTCCAAGCCCTAGTTTTCTCTTGCAAATCAACTCTAGCTCCAAACTAATAGAAGAACCCATTGGTAAGCTTCTCTTCTTCTTCTCCAACTCATTCTCTTATCATTTCAGAAATTCCTAAACCTAATTTTGGGAATGTTCTTCTTTTAAAGCTTAGAATAAAGCTTGTTGAGTTGGAATTAACGAGTGCTTGTTCTTGCCATTGCTTCATATCATCTTCTTCATTCGTTTGGGTTCAAAGGTGAGATTTTTAATCTCACATCTATGCTTATAATTCTCTTCTATGGTTAGGTATGAATTCCTAACACTTATTCATGTGCATTTGATTTTGATTTGGATTGCTTTTGTGAATATTCCAATTTTTAGTGTTTTGAGTTCAATTCATTAAAAATCCTAACTTTGATGTTTGAACATGTTTTTGGTGATGCATCGAGGAGCATATAGGGTCGGGTAGTCGATTGGCATAAACCCTTAGTGTCGTTGCTCGTGCGATTGCAATTTGATCGAGATTTGCACCTCCTTTGAAATAGGGTAGGAAGTGCAAGTATACAGGTTCGGCCGACCGAGCCCCATGGGCCGGTCGACCGACCTGTAATCCAGGCACTTCCTGCCTCTGTTTGGAAGTGCTGGTTACAGGCTTCGGCCGACCGAGCCCCCTGGGCCGGTCGATCGACCTGGTGCCCCGAGCACATTCCAACCTCTGGTTCGGTCGACCGACTCAGGGAGTCCGGTCGACCGACCTGCTACTATTTGCCAGATTAGCCTATATTGCTAATTCGTCTGAATTTCCCACTTTAATCGATCCGTGTTGTCTCCCTTTTGTTGTTGTCATTTATTATCGACTTTGATGACCTTTTCTTTGGGAATTTTAGATATATCCACATTGATGGATTTTATATCGATTTCTTTGGATTTTATTCACGTCTTCGAATGTGAATTTTTATGCCCGATTGTTTCTACAATCACTTCTATGATTTGTCACTTTAAAATATAAAGGTTTTCTATACTAGTAGTAAATATCAAAACTCTTTCTTCAAATGATTTCAACACTATTTTATTACAAAGCTCGTTTTCTCAAACCGTTTTCCAATCTATTAGTATATACAAGCCTTTACCTCACTCGTATGAGAAATCTAATTAAACGACTTAGTAAAACGAGTGATATGAAACGCTTGTGTTTACTTCGTCGGTTAATTCTTGGACTTGTTCGATTGAATCTCTTGTGACAATTTTCTAGTGGAGATCTACAATTTGTTCATAAATATTTAAGTTAAGCTAGTGGTTATGGGACATGAAGCTAAGCTCATATATTTACTAGCTTATTGTAATTGACACTTCTCTTTGATCATGACGATCATTTTATGGTTTAGACTAGCATTGTGCGATGTCTCTTTGTCCACGTGGAGGACTGTACGTCGTTTTTATTGAGCCTCGGCTCACCAGGAGGAGCTTCGGCTCAAAGTCCGCAATAGGGGACTATACCCTGTCATGAGGAACTTCGGTTCACCAGGAGGAGCTTCGGCTCAATGTCCGCAATGGGGGACTATACCCTGTCAGGAGGAGTTTTGATTCACCAGGAGGAGCTTCGGCTCAAAGTCCGCAATGGGGGACTATACCCTGTCATGAGGAACTTCGGTTCACCAGGAGGAGCTTCGGGTTAATGTCTGCAATGGGTGACTATACCCTGTCAGGAGGAACTTTGGTTCACCAGGAGGAGCTTCGGCTCAATGTCCACAATGGGGGACTATACCCTGTTGGAGGAGCTCCGGCTCATTTTTATGGGATTGGCCATCCTTTTTATTGTGATTTCTGAATTTCGTGTGTTGATTTCTGGAATTTATGTTTCACCAACTTTTACGATGGGCATTGATATATATGTCATTTATTGTGGCTTGGTGAATGAAATTAGGAGTATGGCATTCCTTTTTATCTTGAGTAGATTATTGTGATATTGATTAATCTCTTGTTGATTTTCAATTACTTACTTATCACAGCTTGGCATTGTGATTATTATATGTTTATGTCATATCTCTTATTATATATCACTTCATCTGATATTTATAGCTAGACTGATCCGTTTATTATTTTCTTCTTAAATAATACTCGGGTCAGACTGAGATATTACAGGTGCTTCTGCTTGACTCCTTATCGGACTTTCATCTGATCTTTTGGCTAACTACTTAAGTTTAGTAGTTTTTGTTGTATACATTTGAGATACAGACTCTATGATGTATACTTATTCTTTTGTCTAACACTTGTATCTATTCTTTTTGATATTGTGGATCTTGTTTGACCACTACTCTGATGTACACTTTTATGTGTAATATTCATATCTATTTCCGCCTTTGTGATATGAATTATCTGTGACTGATTAATGTTATGTTTATTTCTGTATTTGTTTCCGAAGATTATTATAGCCACTGTGTAGTAGCTTTGTGTTTGTATCGGTATGTCGGATTTCCTCTTGAAATAAAATGCATGTTATACTATCTGACATATCGGTGCTCGCGCAAAGCAATTACATGGATGGTCGCTCCTCAACAGCCTTATTCTCCGTGCTTGTCGACAACATTACCCCGTAGTGTTCTTGTCTAGCGTGGGTATAGAGGTGGGGCGTCACAGTATCATAAAGAACTCTTTACAAAAGTGCATTTAGTAGTCCTTAATATTTAAGGATATAAAATAAATTGCGCTTTACATGAGCTGATCAAATTGATATTTCAATGATCGAATTCTTAGATCTATCTTATAGCCTTTCGTCCAGTGTTACATTTAACGCAACAAGACCACTATTGTAATCAATTATATTGAATACACAATCTCATATTACGGTTTAATTGCTTATTTCAATGAACTAATTTCATCGACATTTTATACATTACGAATTAGGACAATTCAACATTTAACATTTACATGTGATCGTTGATGGATCAAATACCATATTCTTTTGTTACTTTTAGACTTTGAAGCTCATTATAGACAATACGTAGTCCCAGGCAAGTAAACCTATAAGTTATCAAGTTAGAACTTATTTGGTGGTTGTATAATTAGGCGCTTGCATGGGTTAAAACATGAAAAAAAATTAATGGTAGGTATAGTTTTATTTCTATTTGTCAATATTAGTTTAGTTCATTTGTATATTTAGTTAGTAAACATTTCATCAATTATATTAATTACATAAATTTATCAATGTAGATTATTATACCTTTATATAGAAGATGTTCTTACAATATTAGAAAAATTAATTGTTACCTTTTCAATTTTCTAATAAGGGTACCACTATTTTTTTATATTTCTTTGAACCCTAAGACAAATCGCACAAGTCTTTTAACTTCACTAGTTAGTATTATGACTCTTTTGTCTTAGGATTCTGACCTTGAATTTGCTCAACAAGTCATAGCCTCACAAACGATGAATAACTCTTTGTCAATTGTATCATATACAACTCCTAACCTAAGGTTTCTTATCCTAATCTCATTTCGATCTTAAGTTTGCTCAACAAATGGAAAGAAATTATACCTACCATTTTACGACAACCTAAGTATAATATATGTACCTTGAGTTTGCTCAACAAATACATACAGTTATCTTACCTTGTCTACTCGGTATATTGATAATACTATGTATAACATCTCTAACTTGAGTTTTCTCAAATACTAGAGAGTATGCAAGTAATTTTTTAGTATATAAATGATAGAGGACAACACTTATATTAGATATTCATAACCTTTAATATATTTAACTTTGTGATATCACCTTATGGAATATTGTATTTCTTATGAGATACCCACGTGATTTAAGCACCGGACACATCGAAAATCACAATATATACTTACGTATGTATTTATTCCTTAAGGCTATTTGGGTTTCCTATTATTCCACCTTTAGTTTATATATAAGTCTTATTATTATATAACTTTTACACTTTATTTAACTTATATAATACTCTGTTAGGTCTATTAAGTCTAAAAAGTTTTAGATCTAATCTAAATAAGTTTAAATAAATCTTTATTTTATTTAATTAATTTATATAAATATTTGCTTTTGTATAAATATGTGATAACCCGGATTTCGGAGTATTTGTAAATTGAAATTAACATGGTTAATTAATAGAAATTCTGATTTATAGATGAAACTAATAAATGTGATATAGATATAAATAGATTTTGAATAAAATTATTATTTACAAATTTAATTTGGTTGTTTAAATATACACATATACTTGAGTTGATTTCAAATTGGATTTTCAAATTGAAATTTAATTTGAATTTGGGTTTGATATTGAATTTCAAAGGATAGATATATATCTTTAATATATTTTGAATATAAAAATATACATATTATATGTGATATTATTTCGAATATAATTATTATTTTTAAAATAACTTTATTTATATAATTAAAAAATTATTTATCAATTAGTAAATTTAGTACAAAAGTTTTATAAAAACATTTTAAAAATAGATAAAAACATGCATGATTACACACATAAGTTTAATAAATAAAATTTAACAAGTGTAATGTTATTAAAATGGGTAAATGACAAATGTTAAGTTTAACAAGTATCACTTTTATTTTACTTTCTTTTATATTTTAATAAATCATAATTTAAGTCTATATATTCGTCGTTCTTTCCTCTTCATTACTTTTCCTATCTTCATTGAAAACAAACCTGTAACCATTATACAAAACATAGGAATCAACCCTTTAAAACATTTTTACAAGCCTGAAAACAAAGTCTGTAATCAAATACCCAAACCAGAAATTAATCCAACAACTCTTCAACTTGAAATCACGAAAGTAAATCAAGCTTCCAACTAAATAAAGTTTCAAGCATTCAATTATTTCCTAGATCATAACATTCAATTTCAAAATCAAGAGGCATTTCAGTTTTCAAAAATTCAAACTGCTTAAAAGCTCTTTGTGCATCAAACAGATGAGTAAACCTAGATTAAACTATTTGAATCTGATGCATGTGAATGCTATTTGAAAGGATTGATGTGTCAGCTATTTGCATGAATGAAAAATTGTTTTGCATGTTGAATATATGTATATATGATGATACTTGGGTGCATGTCTGTGTTTCTAAACTTTGGCTCTGTTCTTCATTTACTGAGTTTAAAAATTTGATAAATTTAAATTCCTTCTTCCTTGAATCTCTTTGATCATCAAAATTTAAATAAAATCTGGTAATAATAACAAGGTACGGATTTTAAAATTATTTTTAGGAAGAATTGGAAGCTAGTTTAACAAGAAGGAAGAAGAACAATTGTATTTTTAAAATCTTGACATATTTAATTTGTTGTTTCAGGATTATAATCTGATTAGTTATCAAATTATAGGATTTTAAAAAAAAAATCCTGATTTTTAATGTTGTTAATCATGAGAAATCAGGAGATGAACGTATAATGTTTTTTGCAGGATTTGTGTTGATCGGTGTAGTTTTGAGGATCGGGTTTTCTATTGGAGTAGGTCTGGTGGTCGAAGATATCGGCAAAAATAGTTGGAGAAATTCTGGCTCCCCATGGTGGCCAGACGAGGCGGAACTAGGGTTTTAAGGGTTTTTTTGGATGAGGTCAGAAGTTTGGTGACAGCGCTGTCGTGGGTGTATCGAGTTGGTCTAGTCGGTGAGGGATTGAAGCTCGAGAACATGGCGAAGCTTTGGGTGAAGGATTATGATTTCTGGTGGCCGGAATCGGAGTGTCGAGACAGTTATATGTCGGAATGTTTTGTTCCGATGGGTTCGATGATATTGATTTTCGTTTTCGTGTTTATTCTGGAAAATTGATGGTCGGTGTCAATAGAGGAGGACTACGGTGATTTGACGAAGGTGGGATGGGTGGACGAAGCGCCGTCGTGGGTGGATGCAGTGCACCAGATTTTTCTTGTGCGCTGGAGTTTGGGTTGGGAACTGGGTTTGGGAACGAGAAGGTTTTTCCTCGGGTTGAAGCACGGGTAGGAGGGAAATAAGCTCGGGGTTAGTTTCGTGCATGCGTGAATGTTCAAGTATAACAGTTTTTAAAATTTAAACTAAGTAAAAAAAGGAGAAAGCTCGGGAAAGTTGAAGTAACTCAGGTTTTGATGGGTAATACTTGGGTTTGTTCTCAGTTTATAAATTAGATGTTAAAGTTTTTAAAATTTAACAAAGCCAAGATAAATTAATTATCTTAAAACTATTTTAAGTAATAAATTGATTTTTATGTTTTGTTAATTTAAGTTGGGAAAAGTATTTTAAGATATTAATCAAGTTTATCCTTAAGTTGCTAGAAAACCTGATTAATCAGATAATTAAATAGTTTAATTAAAAGATTAAGTGTTTTAAACTTTAATTAAACTAAAAGCTATTTGGTTCCAGGCTATCAGGTAAAATATTAAAATAATTAAGAAGATTAATTAAGATAAACGATTATCAATTAAGATTTATTAATTGATTGATAATTAATGATTAATTAATAAGTAATTAAAGATTAATTATTGATTAATAAATTAGTAATTACAGAGAAATTAATTGCTAGCAAAAGAATAATTAATGGTTGTGATTAATTATTGATTTAGGCTAATTAATTAATGTTAATTAATTAAGGGTAGTTAATTAGGGCTAATTAATCAATGTACTTAACCAATGAAATTAATTAACCAATGGGATAATTACTTGATGGAAGTAATTAAAGCATAATTACTTAAGGGAAGTAATTAAGGATTAATTACTTAGTGTAATTAATTAAAGGATTGATAAATTAAGTGAATTAATTAAGGATTAGTTAATTAATGAGATTAATTAAAGGACAATTAATCAATGTAAGTGATTATTGGATAATTTATTTGACTAATTAATTAAGGATAAATGTAATTAATGTGAATGGGTGAAGATTAATTAATTCATGTTATTAATTAAGGCTAATTACTTAATGTAATTAAAGTGGACAATTAAAAGATGATTAATTAATTTATTGTATCAATTAGTGTTTTGTAAAGGTGATCTAAGTGATTAAAGTTAGTAATTAATTAAATTAATTGGGAAGTGATCAATCTTGTTTACGAATGATTGAATGATGTTAAATGCCTTGAATTGGTTGATATCTCTGATATGAAATGTTTTGTGATATGATATGTTTAGGTGGACAGTGACAATATGGTTATCTATCGACGATGAATTGTTGTGTAAAAACTGACATCCTGTATTTAAAGTTGAATTGTATCTCACTTGAATAACTCGGGTTAAGATGGTATTGAATTCGAAGAGACCGGGGTCGTGTATCAGTAAATACCCGAACCCACTTCGATTTGTAACCAACAATGATTCTTTATAGATTGATATGTGAAATCAATAGGCTGAATGGAATAATTTAGAATGACTGGACCATTAAAAACTAAGTAAAGGTGCTTAGGGATTGATTGTGAATATAAGTGTTGACTATAGTAAGTTGTGAACTTGTAGTGATGAACGAGTTACCTCGGGTTTTAAATAAATTCTATGCTTTAGTATTTCTTGTTAGATGGGTTTACTCACGCCGGTTTCCAGCCTGACCCGGGTATTACTTTGATGTAATGCTCGGGTCAGACCGAAAATTACAGATTTTCAAGTAAGCACGTTACTAGAGCTCAGGAGGCGAGCTGGATGGAAGGAATGTATGGATGTATTCCGCTGTGATATATTGTTATTTACTTGGGACAAGTTATTGTAACTGTCCAGTGATTTTGAAATGTCACAACTCTGATGTATTAATATAAATTAATTGATATAGTTTTCCTTTGTATAACTGCTATTTCATTTGGTATTATATTTCGATCCGCTGCGAATGTGAGAATCTGTGTTTTGCTGTTTCTATTTTTTTGCTTCTTCTTCTGTCTCCTTTCTTCTTTTCCCTAACTATCTGGAATTTTCGGGATAAATTCAATTTAAAATCCAATTGAAAATCAATAAAAAATATATATTATATATGATTTTTTATTTATGAATATAGTTTGTTTTATATTATTTATTTTAAAGGATTTTATTTATAAAAATTAAGATATGTATTTATTAATTAGAAAATTTATTATAAAAGTTTTTAAAACCATTTAAAAATTAATATATTCATGCAAATTACAAGTGTTAATATATAAGACTTTTGAATAACATGTGTAAGTGGATTAACTAATGTAAAAGACAAGTATCACCATTCTATTTTTATTTTCTTTTATTTTTAATAAATCCTAATTAATCTATAAAAACTAATATCTTTTCCTTATCAACTTTCTTTTTCCTAACTTCTTATTCAAAAGCTTAAAGAAACAAAAACCTGTAAAATAACAAAAAAAATAGAAAATTAATTTAAATAGCATATTCAACCTGGAAGTTCAAAAATCAAAACTGGAAACCAAAAACAAATAAAACAATAATCAAATTCTTTCAAGTTTTCAAAACCTAAGGCAACCTAAGATTCAAAAGATCAACTCGGCAACTTGGATTCAAGCTTTCAAATTCCAGATCAACATCTGGTTCCAGAGCAAAATCAAGTTGTCCTCTGTTTGCATGTACAGGTGAGTAAATTTAATCTTAAAACAGTTTTAAATTTTGATGTATGTGAAATGTTTGAAGTAAAATTTATGATGCATGTTTAGATATATGTATGCATGCTTGTTTAAAATCTGAATACATGAATATATGAAATGAGCACGCTGCTGTGTATGTCTGTGATCATCCTTATTTATGTTTCATAGTTCAAGAATTTAGATAAAAAAAATTTCAATCCCCTTATCTAATCTCTGATTTGGCTTAGGAATTCAAACAAATTTTGTTTGCTTAAACATAAGCAAAGTTTTAAAAATTCATTTATGTGAAATAAGTTTGAATATATTCTGGAAAACAAAAGGGACAGTAGGAACTTAAGAATGGATTAAAATCAATCACAATAGTTTGTTAATTCAAGCATATAGCCTGAATCTAATCCGAAAATTAGGATTTTTAAAATAATCAAAATTTTTAGTTGAGTTTTGAGTGTACATTTAGAAGTTAAACGAAAAATGGGTTTTGACTTTTTTTTAGTGATCGTTGAGTTATTGGTGGTTCTTCCAGTTTAGGTTCACGAAGGTTCGATTTTGTTTTCGAGTTCGATTTGATTTATGGGTGGTCACTGTCGAGTAGGGAGGTCAGGGACGACTTGCGGCGAAGGTGACAATGATCGGAGCAACATCTGGTGGCGCGTGCACGAGATAGCTTTGTGTCAGATGATTTTCGTGTTTTAATACTCTGGGAAGAGATGGGTTTATGCTCGAAGTTAACTTCGTGTTTTGATCGAAGAGGGGGGAGGATGAGTGGGTAGCTCGAGACGTAGCTCGAGTATATCTATTGTAAGCTAGGGGTCTTCTTGTTAGACATGTTTTGAAGTGAAGGAATGGTATAAGTTTAAGGTTTCAAAGCGAATGTTAAACTGATTTCAAAGGCAGAAGGTGGAGATAAATTATCAAACACATTTTGATATTTAATTTTAGTCCAAAAGTTTAAGATTATTATTTTGATTTAAATAAGCTTATATTAGGATAATTATTAAATTGAATTATTAGGTGTTTTCAAGTATAATTTAATGAAGTGATTAAGTGATAGATAAGGATAGATGTTTTATCTTGGATTTAATTTAGATTTTGGGAAATTATAGATTATATAAATTGATAAAGTAATGATTTAAGAATTAATTTATTAATGATTAAGAATTATAAATTAATTAATTAAAGATTAATTAATTTGTGATTAGAAATTAATTTATGTAAGTAATTAAAAACTAATTACTTAAATGATAAATGACTTAATGCAAGTAACTAAGGATTAATTACTAGTGTAATTAATTAAAGGATTGATTAATTAAGGAAATTAATTAAGGGTTAGTTAATTAATAAGTATGATTAATTAGAGGATAATTAATCAATGTAAGTGGTTATAGAATAATTAATTTGAGTAATTAATTAAGGATAAATGTAATTAATATTGAATGGGCAAAGGTTAATTAATTTGTACAATTAATTAAGGGCTGTTACTTAATATAATGAAAGGATAATTAATCCAGGGGGATTAATTAAGATGGATAATTGAGAGATGATTAATTAATTGATTTTAAATTAATTAATGTTAAGTAAAGGTAATCTAAGTGATTAAGGTTAATAATTTAATTAGAATTGATTAAATTAATTTTGAAAGTGATCACTTTTGCTTATGATGATTGAACGATGTTAAATGCCTTGAATTGGTTGATATCTCTGATATGAAATGTTTTGTGATATGATATGTTTGGGTGGATAGTGATAATGTGGTTATCTATTGATGATGAATTGCTGTGGGAAAGTGACATCTTGTATTTAAAGTTGAATTGAATTTCACTTGAATAATTTGGGTTAAGATGGTATTGAATTCGAAGAGACCGGGGTCGGGTATCAGTAAATACCGGAACCCACTTCGATTTGTAACATACAATGATTCTTTATAGACTGATATGTGAAATTAATTGGCTGAATTGGAATAATTTAAATGCTTGGACCATTTAAAACTAAGTAAAGGTACTTAGGGATTGATTGTGGATATAAGTGTTGACTATAGCAAGTTGTGAACTTGTAGTGATGAAGAGTTACCCCAGAATTTAAATAAGATTTATACTTTTGTATTCCATGTTAGATGGGTTTACTCACGCTGGTTTCCAGCCTGACCCGGGTGTTACTTTGATGTAATGCTCGGGTCAGACTGAGTATTACAGATTTTCAGGTAAGGACGTTCTGGAGCTCAAGAGGCGAGCTGGATGGCAGGAAGGTAGGGAGTGAATTCCACTGAGTATATTATTGATGTTTATCTAGGACAAGTTGATTTTAACTGTCCAGTATTTTTTGTAAATTTTGTAACTTTAATGTATTGATGTAAATTAACTGATATAGTTTTTCCTTTGTATAACTTCTATTTTATTTGATACTATATTTTATCCGCTGCAAATGTGAGAATCTGTGTTTTGTTTCTATTTCTTCTTCTGCCTCTTTTCTTCTTTCCCTGACTATATGGGATTTTCGGGACCGAAAATCTCGGTTCGTCACATTTGCTGATTTAAAATAAGTTAAAAATTAACTTAACAAATTCTTTTTAATTTGAGATTTAAAATAAGTTGTTTTAATATAAACCTATTTTTCCAAGCTATTTACTATATATACAACCTTTCTATTTTTTTTAAAACCCAAACTATTTTATACTTATTTTACAATTATTTTTGAAATTATTTAACAATTTTGTAATTGTTTTATAAACAAATTTCTGTTTTTCAACTGTTTTATAACTAATTACTCTTTTACAACTATTTACAATCATCTAACTGCTTTACAATTATTTTATAACTACTTAACTATTTTACAACTATTTACAATTACTAATTATTTTTCGACTACTTATCTATTTTAAACTGTTTAAATTATTTTCTAAATATAAGCTGGTCAGATTGAGTATTACAGATTTCCAGGTTAAGACGTTTTAGAGCTCAAGAGGTGAGCTGGATAGCTGGAACGTATGGAGTGTATTCCACTAAGTATATTGTTATTGTTTATCTGGGACAAACTGTCCAGTTTTATGAGATTGAATGCAACTACGATGTATTGATGTAAATTAACTGATACATCTTTTCTTTGTATAAAGGATATTATTTGATATTATATTTGATCCACTGCGAATGTGAGAATCTATGATTTGTTTTCTGTTCTTCTTCTACCTCTTTTCTTCTTTTCCCTAATTATTTGGAATTTTCAGGATCGAAAATTTCGGGTAGTTACATTTGGTATCAGAGCCATTTTCAAAACACTTTATACTATACACATATAGTATCTTCCAAATCATACACCTAGCATGAATCTCATATAAATCTTATTTAAACTAAAGGATTTAAAATCTTATTTTTTTTATTAAAATTTTAAACTTTTGCATATTAAAGCTTGTTAACCTTCAAATACTAACTCGAGACAAATCCTAGCTTTCACGAAAAAAAACTCAAGCCTCACTCATCTTTACTCGAGACGATAGTTAATTAATCTCTAATTACTTAATTAATTTATCTCTAATTACTTAATTAATTTATCTCTAATTACATAATTAATTAATCTATAATCATTAATTAATCAATCTTAAGTATCTAATTAATAATCCTTAATTACAATTAATTAACCTTTAATTAATTAATTATAAACCTTAATTATTAATTTATAAATCCTTAATTATTGATTAATTATGGACCATCTTAAAATTAGAAAATAGTTTAAAAATATTAAAAATAGATAAGTAGTTGAAAAATAATTATTAGTTTGTAAAATATCTGTAAATGGATAGGTAATTGTAAGATTGTTGGAAAATAGTAATTAGTTTATAAAACAGTTGTAAAATAGTTAAATAGTTCCAAAAGTAGTTATAAAATAAGTATAAGATAGCTTGGGGCTTAAAAAGAAAGGTTGTATATATAGTAAATAGCTTGGAAAATAGTTTTGTATTAAAACAATTTATTTTGAAAATATAAACCTATTTTTCCAAGCTGTTTGCGATATATACAACCTTTCTTTTTAAACCCCAAACTATCTTATACTTATTTTATTACTATTTTTGGAACTATTTAACTATTTTACAACTATTTTATAAACTAATTACTATTTTCCAACTATCTTACAATTACTTAACTATTTTACATATATTTTATAAACTAATAATTATTTTTGAACTACTTATCTTTTTTTAATATTTTTAAGCTATTTTCTAATTTTAAGATGGTCTAGAGCCAAACTGTTCAATTCCCAATCTCCATTCCCATCAATTCAATTTAAATTTCCACTTCCATTTAAATTAGAATCCGGAATTTTCGATCCCGAAAATTCCAGATAGTTGGAAAAAGAAGAAAATAGATAGAAGAAGAAATAGAAAGAAACATAGAATCTCACATTCGTAGGAGATCAAAATATAATATCAAATAAAATAACAGTTATACAAAGGAAAACTATATAGCTAATTTACATCAATATATCAGAGTTACCACATTTACACAAACACTAGACAGATAAAATCAACATGTCCCAGATAACTACAATATATCATTGCGGAATACACTCCACACATTCCTGCCATCTAGCTCGCCTCCTGAACTCCAGAACGCCCTTACCTAAAAATTTGCAATACTCGGTCTAACCCGAGATCAATTTTCGATTTTTAAAACATTTCCAGATTTCAAAATAAGGTTTTGTCTTCAAAGAACATGTGAGTAAACAATTCTTATTTAAAAATTTTAAATTCTGTTTAAAACCTAGTCGCATGCAGTAAAACAGTAAATAAATTGTAAAAGTGTTTGTTTTATTGTTTTATATGATTTCATTTGTATACACTATGAATATTTTTGAGTGCAAACTGTTTATGTTTAAATATCCATTTGAGATAAGAATTGAGGTGATAATCCAAATGGGGATTGAGGCAATTGTGAATAAACGAATAAAGATCTAAGAGAATGTGAATAGAAAAGAGAAACTGATTTAACTAATAATCAATAAAGATAAATACGTAGGATGTACGTATATTATTCTACTCGCATAGTGAATTGATCCAGATTCGAGCACAGAATTTTGAGATAGTATATCGATCTGAGTTGGGATTTTTCACTTGATTTTTGACGGGAGATATGCATTTTTGATTTGGTTCTGGAAATTCTCTATCATAGTCAAGACTATGCAAGGAGAATGACGGTTTCTGATCAAGAAACCAGATCTGAGTCTTTGCTAGGAGTCGGGTGGACGATACTAGTTCGAAAGAGAAATTGTATGATTGAGTGATTGAGAGGGTCATTGGCGACCAGAGGGCGTCGACGAGGGGTAGATTAAGGGTTTTGTTTGAGATTTTGGTCGAGGTTTTTTTGGCAATGGCTGCGTCGTGGTGAGCTTTGAAGGATGCGGTATAGGGGGAATAGTTGGAGTGTAGGGAGACGAAGTTTTGGCCGGAGCCTTAGGATCATTGGTGGTGGGCCCATAACCCATTTAATTTAGAATAAACAAAGTTATATATCTTTTTTATAGAAGATAAATCTCCCCTTGTTGAATCTATTGCCAAAAGAAAAGGGTTTTCGAAATTATTTGAAGTATAAAAAGGAAATTTATACAAATATGAAGTGGTCCAAGTTTTTCAAAGTTATATATATACACACATATGTGTGTATATATATATAAAGAATCTTATGAGAATAATTTTGGAGAATAGGTTTTTGGAACATATGGATTTCGGAAAGGCTTTTGATTTTTAGGGAAAAATCAATTTTGGAAATTTGAAAAGCCTAGTATGAGAATTACCGATTTTGAGATAATCGATTTTGAGAAAAGGAGATTTATATGAGATTCATACTAGGTGTATGATTTGGAAGATACTATATGTGTATAGTATAAAGTGTTTTGAAAATGGCTCTGGAGTAAAAGGCGCTCCTTTGAAATGAACTTCTCAGGAGTACCATAGGTTGGTACTGCCTTGAGCCTCAAAGGGGGGAGTCTCTAAAGTGGATCATGTGAGGAAGTCCGGACATTAAGTTCTTGAGGATTATTTGGTAGCGAAAGTCTAGGGCGCTGATGCCTACAGAGGCATTTGGCTTATGCTGTGATGACAGTATAACTCGATGTCGCTGTGATCTAATATGGACCATAGCGGAAATAGTGTGGAGTAAGTGTCAATGGTCTACGATTGATTTTGCTGAGAAGGAAACGTAACATCGGTAGACTACGATATATGGTCGAGTGGAGTTGAGAAGTTTCATTTTTTTGGCAGCGGAATTCGAGGGCGCTGATGCCTATAGTTAGATGGGTTTTTGCTGTGATAGCAACGTAACCCCAGATGTAGCTGCGATTTATAGCGGGTTCCATAGCGTAATCGAAGGGCGCGAAGTGCCTACAGTTATCTATCGATTTTGCCAGGATGGCAACGTAACCATTGGGTTAACTGCGACCATGGATGTGGGTGATGATTTCCAGAGCATTCTCACCAAAGATGTTTCCTCGATTTCAAAAATGTTTCCTATATTTTCGATAAAATTATTTTCCAAGTATTTTCACTGGGTGTTGAAAATGGGCCAGCTAAGTACTTACAGATTTTCAGTCCTACGCCTGATCAACGTTTGACCGCATTTCTGTAAGAACGAAGATGGACTTGTAGAAACATCGAGTTATAAAAAGTGTTTTATAAAAAATTATTTTATAATATTATATAGATTTTAAAAGTGTTTTAAAATTTATCAAAGAATAATTTATCTGATTTTGGTATAGAATAAATTCTACCTTCCTTCCTTTTTGAGGACGAAAAGATTTAAATGGGGGAGGAATGTGATAACCCGGATTTTGGAGTATCTGTAAATTGATAATTAACAGGGTTAATTAATAGAAATACCGATTTATAAATGGAAAAAATAAATGTGATATAGATATAAATAGATTTTAAATAAAATTATTATTTGCAAATTTAATTTGTGTTGTTTAAGTATATAAATATATTTGAGTTGATTTCAAATTGGATTTTTAAATTGAAATTTAATTTGAATTTGAGTTTGAGTTTGATATTGAATTTTAAAAGATAGATATATATCTTAAATATATTATGGATGTAAATATATATATATATATATATATTATATGTGATATTATTTAGAATATAATTGGTTTTTATTTTATTTTTTAAAAGAACTTTATTTATATAAATTAAGAAAGTATTTATTACTTCGTAAATTTAATACAAAATTTTTATTAAAACATTTTAAAAATAGATAAAAACATGCATAATTGCACACATAAGTTTAGTAAATAAAATTTAACAAGTGTAATGTGATTAAATGGGTAAATGACAAATGCTAAGTAATCTAACAAGTGTCACTTTTTATTTTATTTTCTTTTATATTTTTATAAATCATAATTTAAGTCTATATATTCATCTTTCTTTCCTCTTCATTACTTTTCCTATCTTCATTCAAAATAAACCTATAACCATTATACAAACATAGGAAATCAACCTTGTAAAACATTTTTACAAACCTGAAAATAAAGTCTATAATCAAATACCCAAACCATAAATTAATCCCAACAACTCTTCAACTTGAAATCACCAAAGTAAATCAAGCTTCCAACTAAATCATGTTTCAGGCATTCAAATATTTTCCAGATCGTAAAATTCAGTTTCAAAATCAAGAGGCATTTCAGTTTTCAAAAATTCAAACTGCTTAAAAGCTCTCTGCGCATCAAACAGGTGAGTGAACCTAGCTTAAATTGTTTAAATCTAATGCATGTGAATGATATTTGAAAGGATTGATGTGTCAGTTGTTTGCATGAATGAAAATTTGTTTTGCATGTTGAATGTATGTATTTATGTTGATACATGGGTGAATATATGTGTTTCTAAACTTTGGCTCTGTTCTTCATTTACTGATTTCAAAATTTTGATAAATTTAAATTCCTTCTTCCCTGAATCTCTTTAGTCATCAAAATTTAAATAAAATCTGGTAATAATAACAAGATACAGATTTTAAAATTATTTTCAGGAAGAATTTGAAGTTAGTTTAATAAGAAGGAATAAGAACGGTTGTGTTTTTATAATCTTAACCTATTTAGTTTTTTGTTTCAGGATTATAATCTAATTAGTTATCAAATTATAGGATTTTTAAAAATAAAATCCTGATTTTTAATTTTGTTTATCATGAGAAATCAGGAGATGAACGTAAAATGTGTTTCGAACGATTTCTGTTGATTGGTGTAGTTTTGGGGATCTGGGTTTCTACTGGAGTAGACCTGGTTATCAACGATATCGACAAAAATAGTTGGAGGAATTCTAGCTCCCCGTGGTGGCCAGAAGAGGCGGAACAAGGGATTTAAGGGGTTTTTGGATGAGGTCGGAAGTTTGGTGACAGCGCTGTTGTGGGTGTATCGAGTTGGTCCACCAGGTGAGGGATTGAAGCTTGAGATCACGTCGAAGCTTTGGGCGAAGGATTATGATTTTTGGTGGCCGAAATAGGAGTGTCGAGACGGTTATAGGTCGGAGTGTTTTGTTCCGATGGGTTCGATCATATCGATTTTCGATTTCCTAATTATTCTAGAAAATCGTTGGTCGGTGTCGATAGAGGAGGACAATAGTGACTTGCCGTAGGTGGGATGGGTGGCCGGAGCGCCGCCGTGGGTGGGTGCCCGTGCACCAAAATTTTCTTGTGCATCGAGTTCGGGTTGGGAACTGGGTTTGTGAACGAGGAGCTTTTTCCTCGGGTTGAAGCATGGGTAGGAGGGAGATGAGCTCGGGGTTTGTTTTGTGCATGCGCGAGTGTTTCAAGTATAACAGTTTTTAAAATTTAAACTAAGTAAAAAAAAGGTGAAAGCTCGGGAAAGTTGAAGTAATTCGGGTTTTGATGGGTAATACTCGGGTTTGTTCTCGGGTTATAAATTAGATGTTAAAGTTTTTGAAACTTAACAAAGCCAAGATTAATTAATTATCTTAAAACTATTTTAAGTAATAAATTGATTTTTATGTTTTGTTAATTTAAGTTGAGAAAAGTATTTTAAGATATTAATCAAGTTAATCCTTAATTTGTTAAAAAGCCTAATTAATCAGATAATTAAATAGTTTGATTAAAAGATTAAGTGTTTTAAACTTTAATTAAACTTAAACCTATTTGGTTCCAAGGCTATTAGGTAAGATATTGAAATAATTAAGAAGATTAATTAATATAAATGATTATCATTTAAATTTATTAATTGATTGATAATTAAAGATTAATTAATAAGTAATTAAAAACTAATTATTGATTAATAAATTAGTACTTAAAGAGAAATTAATTGTTAGCAAAAGAATAATTAATAGTTGTGATTAATTATTGATTTAGGTTAATTAATTAAGGTTAATTAATTAAGGGTAGTTAATTGGGGTTAATTAATTAATGTAATTGACCAATGTAATTAATTAACCGATGGGATAATTACTTGATGGAAGTAATTAAAAGATAATTACTTAAGGGAAGTAATTAAGGATTAATTGGTGTAATTAATTAAAGGATTTATAAATTAAGGGAATTAATTAAGGATTAGTTAATTAATGAGTATGATTAATTAAATGATAATTAATCAATGTAAGTGATTATAGGATAATTACTTTGAGTAATTAATTAAGGATAAATGTGATTAATGTGAATGGGTGAAGATTAATTAATTTGTGTTACTAATTAAGGATAATTACTTAATGTAATTAAAGTAGATAATTAAAAGATGATTAATTAATTGATTTGTAATTAAGTAGTGTTAAGTAAAGGTAATCTAAATGATTAAAGTTAGTAATTAATTTAATTAGAGATTAATTAAATTAATTGGGAAGTGATCAATCTTGTTTATGAATGATTGAATGATGTTAAATGCCTTGAACTGGTTGATATCTCTTATATGAAATGTTTTATGATATGATATGTTTGGGTGGACAGTGATAATATGGTTATCTATCGATGATGAATTGCTGTGTAAAAAGTGACATCCTATATTTAAAGTTGAATTGTATTTCATTTGAATAATTTGGGTTAAGATGATATTGAATTCGAAGAGACCGGGGTCGGGTATCAGTAAATACCCGAACCCACTTCGATTTGTAACCTACAATGATTCTTTATAGATTGATATGTGAAATCAATAGGCTGAAATGGAATAATTTAGAATGACTGGACCATTTAAAACTAAGTAAAGGTACTTAGTGATTGATTATGAATATAAGTGTGGACTGTAGCTAGTTGTGAACTTGTAGTGATGAACGAGTTACCCCGGGTTTTAAATAAATTCTATGCTTTAGTATTTCTTGTTAGATGGCTTACTCATGTTGGTTTCCAGCCTGAACCGGGTGTTACTTTGATGTAATGCTCGGATTAGACCGAGTATTACATATTTTCAGGTGAGGACATTACTGGAGCTCAGGAGGTGAGCTGGATGGCAGGAACGTTTGGAGTGTATTCTGGCGTGATATATTGTTATTTATCTGGGACAAGTTATTTTAACTGTCCAGTGATTTTGAAATATTGTAACTCTGATGTATTGATATAACTTAACTGATACAGTTTTCCTTTGTATAACTGCTATTTCATTTGGTATTATATTTTGATCCGCTGCGAATGCGAGAATCTATGTTTTGATGTTTTTGATTTTTTTTCTTCTTCTTCTATCTCTTTTATACTTTTCCTTAACTATCTGGAATTTTCAGGATCGAAAACTCCGAGTCCTTACAAAATACACACATAATGTAAGTATGCGTGCAACATGTAAATGTGTACACGATATAATCTGCCTATATATAATATTGAGATTTACACAGCAATGGACACCTTGGCCTTTTATATGCATACTGCTGTCCAAAACAAATTTGAATTGTGAATACATACATACATATACAAACATGTATATATATATATTTTTAATATTTAAAATTTTGAACATTTATTTTGTAATAACAGAAGTAATTTTGAACAAGCCAATAATTTTGATATTCAAATTCATTTTAACTATCTAATTTGTTTATTTAATAAAACAATTTAAAAATAGATCTATAGATTTTGTAACATCCATGTTCAAAGTGAAAATAAATTAAATATTTTTAAATGGGTGTTTTGTTTAATCTAATTTAATAAGTTGAATTTTTGAATTTAATTGATAACGAGAAGGAAAATATTGACTTAAATTCAAATTTGAAATTTGATTTGTGTTATAAAAATGCAAAATTTTTGAAAAATTATTTTGGCAAAACGAATAATATAGTGGACTTTTAAAATTTATTATAAAAATAAAACAATTACATTATAATTTTTGAAAAATTAAGAAGTAATATTTTAACAAAAGGAAAATCATCATAAAAATAAAATATGGATTAAACTTGTAACGACTCGAAATTCCAAACACTTCGTATTTCAATATTTGAAATATGGATTTAATGTGATTAAATCGATATAATAACTATGTTTACCTTATATTAATTAATAATCAATGATGGTAAACTTATTTTTGAAAAATGTTTATAGGAAAATAACAATTTGAAGAATTACCACTAATGTGTCTGAAAATCGTTTAATCGATAAACAGCCTTTTACTCATTAGAAGTTGTTCGAATTTGTTATCTTGTCTAGTTAATTAATGTTTCGCTAATTATCAACTAAATATATTTTATGTTAAAATTAATTAAGGGTTCAAGATGGTTTAGAAAGGGATTTTGGAAAGGGGTAGTTTGGGAAAGCTTAGACTAAAGTAACGAGGTGGAAATGGGAATTGATGTGCACATGAAGGGGGGATTCCTTTTTCTAAAAACGAGATGTGGTTTTGGTGTTGGAAACCCCTTGGACAAGTATACAAACACACATAGTAATATCACAAATCATATGCGTAAATTATACAAAAAACGGTGACTCTTTATTCTCTTTATCTCCTATTTAATCTTGCAAAACATTATCAAATGAACTCAAAACTCCATCAAACTTTGTCCAAGACCTTAGATCTCATGGAAACATAGAAGAGCAACTCAAAGTGGAAGGAAATGGAAAATATTGTCCACCCTTGTTAAGGCTGTGAGCATGAAGGTGAAGGGAAGAGTGGCCAAGTGCATTTTTGAGCTAAAGGTTGGATCTTTGGCATGTTGGTAATGGTAGGAAGTGTTCTATGTTATTATGTTCATGTGCTTGGTTTTGGCACGGATTTGGATGAGTTTACTCACCATTTAATAATATGTATTGTGTTATATTTATTATTCTTGAAATATAAAGTTAATGTACTAATTAAAGTTATAACTTTATACCTTGCTTGCTTTTGAAAGAAAACTGAAGCTCTATATTGTATATTGTCACTTCCATTACCCTCTACAACATATATCATGGCCTAAACTTTGTATTTACATGTTTATTTTTGTTGTGTATGCCATTGAAGTGTGTTTCAAGTGTTTAAAGTGAGAATACTCATTACAAGCGCACTTTGAATCCATTGTTGTTTTAAATTGTGTTAAATAGTTATATATGAATATATTGTAGAAATGATAGAACAAATCTTCTAATGTTATAGCAAAAAGGCCGTTATGGATACACTTTGAAAATGCCTTAAGTTCAGCTATTTTTAAATTTAATTTTGGAAGACATCCTTAGCGATTTCTCTGTTGTTTTAAGAAAAAATACGTGTACTTATTACTATAAAAATATCAAAGTTTAAAAAGGTATAGAATAGGTTGAACAAAGTTGAAAATTTTAGAAGCGAAATAGTCATTATAAATGTACTTTGAAAAATAACCTTTTTAAGGAATTTTTAGTATGATTTTGAAAGATGTCCTCAGGGGCTTCCTTGCATTTTTTAAGTATTCTAAGTATATTACTTACTGCAAAAAAAATTGGATCCTAAATCACTTATTTATTTTGTGAAAACTGGCCACCAAGTTCATGTTTTTCTAAGCATTCTCTTGCCATGACTTTTAATAGCACTTATAAATGCTATTGATCTACTATAGCACTTCTGCGCTTGTTGCACTATTTTATTTTAATACGACATTTTAACTTGTTTTTCATGATTTAAATGGTTTAAAATGTATTATATTTGCGAAAAATTTTTAGGGAATCTAATAACATGGATTGTATGAAAAAAGGATTAGAAATTCAAATATATTTTAAATAATTACAAATGATTTTTTTTAAAGAAACTGTATTCTTTGTAACTTTTAAAACAGAAGGTTTTTAATAAATTATAAATTAGTTATTTTTAAGTAATATTTTGTATAATTATTTATAACCTATTTATAGGCATTTTAAAGTATATATCCACGTTTGGAAAAGTTAAGTATTTTATAAAAGCATAAAGGTGGTTGTGATTATAACACTTAGTTATAAAAATGAGTTTGAGAGGAAAATCAAAAGTATATTATCTTGTTAATAAGTATACTCGGATCTTTAAAAAGAATGTTTTAAAGATAAAGTTATGTATAAATTGGGTTTATAATTACGATGTTTAAGAACCATTTGTTTTTAACCTATTTAATTATTCTTCTGGAAATGTGAAATTTTGTTTAAAATTGATGAATATTCTTATACCATTCGGAACAAGAATGTAGATACATTTCTAAGTATTGAAAAGAGTAGAAATGAATAGTGAAATAATAGCATTCATGTATATGTACATGTATTTACAAAGGATTTCTAATTAATAAAAGAATTAGTTAAATAAAAAGAGGATTAGAAGTCGCTTATGTGGCATAAGCGTGCTTTGTGTGTTTACTTACTTATATAAAGTATTTAATCCTAAACTTAGCACTAAAAGCCGGTAAAGTAGATTTATATCTATGAGATTTAAGAATGATGTTCAAATAGGGTTTATAAGCAAACAATACTCTACCGGCTTCACACTTAACGAGGAATAGCGTAAGTTAAGGAGGTCAAAAATGTGATAATTATACAAGATTTGGTTTCCATATGCGATCGTTTCTTTTTTTACTAGGTAGTCAATTGGTTGACCATCAACTTTGACTAAATTTAACTTGGAACTATATGTAAGCATCATGCATTGATATGGTTTGATATCCCTGGGGGAAGACTCATTCGTATGAATTGTCTCTTGCTTTAAGAACATATGTACACGAGATCCCTAGGGAGGGCTCCTTTATATCGTTCATTTACTTCTTAAAGAATCATAATTGAATTACATAGAACTGAAAATTCATCGTCTTAGTTTTGAAGAGTCCAAGATTGAATAAGTATATTATTCACCTAAAACCACTTCAAAACTGATATACGGGTTCTATCTTTTGAAAGCAGTTGTGGAGTAGGATGATATAGAGTTGAACTGTCTTTCCTAAGATTAAGTCTGAGGGAGAGATCAGCGTTAGCGTTCATAGGATGATTTGTATTAGAATCCATAAAGAGATTCATGAAGTATTCGAAATGCTAGAATCCAGAGAAAGTTTGAGATCTATTCGAGTGATGAAGACTTGTATGTTGAGATGCCGAACGTGGCTTCACCATCGGCAATGGTAGAAAACAAAGTAGGATGCACACCCGAGGGGTTTAGCTAACCCAAGATGGTAGATCAACGCCAAATATCTAGAGATGCTTACGACCGAGGCACGCAAGAGTTGATGGTATTCGGTATCATATGTTCAGGATGGACTAACTATATTTACCTTTGTGACATATTTTTATCTAGAGATATGCATATTTTTGGAAGATAGTTTCTAACCCTTGTGTAGAAGGTTGGCTTTTGGTTTTTTACTAAGGAGACCTGCACAGAAATCCTTACGCGAATGTACATTGACGGTTTTAGTTGTACTTCTAGTATTATTGTGTTGTGAGATGCAAGTAGCACAGTTGTTTTCTGATTTATATTTTACACCCTAGACACTATCTATTATATTACCTTATGTACTTATTAGATGGTTTTGGTTCTTTTGAAGGAAAAACAAGTACGATGATTTGAACGGTCTCAAAAGTTATTGTTTATATGTCCATATATTTCTTGTGTTTCACATTGCGCTTATGTCTAACTCATGGTTTTATCTTTCCCTTAATCCCTCGAGTGCTCTTTCGAGTAGTTTAGGAAAGACAAGTTTTCATTTATATTCTTTAGAGCTTTAGAAGATGAGCTAGATGCTTCTATTTGCCTACCGTTGTATTTTATTTTTGCTGCACTACTGTTATGTATATATATCAGTATTTGCAAGGACATGTTTTATAATTATCCACGTTGATGATAGTAGTTAGGATTATAACTATAAAATGTTATGTATTTTAGAGTGATACTTTGTATTGTTTATTTGATATTATAAGTTATCGTCCCATTTTGGGATTTGGATGATTTGTTCTCTTCCTTCTCATTCTTTTTCTTTCTGCATTTTCTTTTTATCCCAACAATCTATCTTTCCAACACTTGCGTGCTCGATATATGAATACCGTTGATGTATTAGCGTCGACAATTGATGGTTGAAAAGGTGGGACATTTCAAAACACCTTAAGCGAAATTTTAATCAGATATCGAATAACAGTCGAGTAATTGAGTGGTTAAGGGTACTAGTTTAAAATTAAAAGAAAAGCTAAAATTTTCCTTTATTTTTATTGGACCACAACTCGTTTAGCCCTTACATTTATAGCCTTTATCATCCATATCTCATTCCCCCTTTCAATTTAAAGTATAGCTCTGGAAAAAAAAATTGGAAAACCAAAAAAAGAAAAGTGTCGCGAATAAAATTGCTAGCGACGTAGGGTAACGAGGACAAAGGCGACCTAAGGCAGTGTCGATGATGAGGTAGTGATGGAATATTTCATGACACATGAGGTTGCCTATACTCTTAAGTTCGATGGTGATTTTGGCATTGCGGCACGACTATAGTGATAGGATGTGCTTGTGGAAGCTTGGTGGTCGATGGTTGTAGACGTGCGTGAGGGTGAATAATATCAACTAATTATGGTGAGGCTGGTGAAACGCAGAAGCGGTCAAAATGGGCAGTACATGACTGTTGGTTGTGTGTGGCCAGTGGAAGGAGGCAGACGATTAAAGTTAGGTAGAGGATGGTGATGGCAAAAATGGTGAATTGTTGTGTAATTCTAATTCTTCTTTGATTACAATAAATGATTTTTAGTTTATTAATTTGATAGTGAGTATAGTCATCCTCTTTTCAATAAATTTGCTCAAACAAAGTTATTTAATTCTAGTCTTGATGAAATTATTCGGTTTAAAATGAATATAGTTCATTCTCAGATTATTGGCGGGTTAAAACATATTTTTTGATATTATATATATACTGAGAATGATGCTTTGCCTTTTATTCTAGGTGATTCAATAATTAATTTATAGTGATTGATTATTGCAAAGTACTGAATAATTGGTAGATAAAAATCAAGCTAGTCAAAATATACCAACAATGTTTATAAATATTGAAGATAAGATTATCGATTTCTACGTTATTTAGAATTCATTTTAAATACAAATATAGTAAAATCCGATTCAACATGATTTAATTTGATTGCATATGTGATTAATGATGCCTCGATAGCCTTAGCTGATGTTGGTAGATGATTGATGGTTGATTGCTTGATTAATGATTGTTTAAATGGAATTATGTTTGGTTGATGAAACTATATTTTTTACTCTTTATTGAAAAATAAATAAATGATACATGATATATTATGATATTAATTTAAAGAAAATCAAAAATAGGATATGCATATTTAAATCTAGTACGATATTTAGAAGAATTTTATTTAAAATATTGAATTTATTTGTGAAGAAGATCTTATATTGTTTTTGAAGAAAATAATTGCAAATATTGTTTTAAAGACATTTTTCGTTCATTGGAAATTCCTTTTTATTTCTAGAAAATGTGGATGATTTTCAAAAATCATTTAATAATCAAAATTTGAATTTTTGAGGGTCTCATTATTTTAAAAATAACTTAAATCTAATTGTGATATTTTAAAAATATTAAACATGAATATTATAAAGGATTTTTAACCTATTTTGATATTTGAATTCAAAATTAGGCATTTCCCAAAGTTTTATTTATTTAAAATGAAAAATTAAAGAAAATTCAAGTTTAACGATTTGAAAATTACTAAAACATGGTTGAATTATCTTAGGATAAAAGTGGGATTTTTAAAGATTAAATTTGAATTATTTGAATTAAATTTATATTTTAAACTGAACCAAAATAATTTTAAAAGTTGAGAAAATAATTGAAGTTCCAATTTAACCTTTTGAAAATTCTCAAATACATATTTAAAATAATTCATGATGAAATTCATATATTTAAAGTTTAAATTTGAACAGTTTAATATTATTTTGAATTTAACTAGGATCAAAAGAACAAATCCTTATTAAATATTTCAAAATCTAATTTGATTGAAATAATTTGGTCTTTTTTTATTATATACTTTCTTGGATGATATAATACATGCTTATTTATTTCAAATTCCATCATTTAAGTTAATTTCTTTATTTTAGCCTGATTATTCACATATCATGTCGTGTTTAAAATTGATATCATTATAATGATGTTATTAACTACAAGTTAAACCATATTGCACAAACATGACAAATCGAATGGGCTGCGGGATGAGTTTAAAACAATATTTCGGGAATAAAGGTCATTTGGTATGACTAAATGATTTTAAAATTAATAAATTCAATGTTTCTGTACTTCGACATATTGACTACTAGACTACTAATATCCATCCCAGCGGACTGATTCGAGGGTCGCAACCTGAATTGTGATGAACTTTTCCCTTGTCACTATGTCCAAACTATCTATTACAAGATATTAAAGCAATCAAGGATAATGAAGATTTTTGGAACATAATGCAAACAAAGAGAATTAGTGCCACGAATGGAGATATGATAAAGTTGATGCAATGGGCTACAAAACTAGTAAGATTTATCACGCCTTTATGAAGGGCATGACAACTAAGGAGTTATGTGAAATGCACATCACAATTGATTGGAAGTGTACAGGTGAAATAGACCAGGATGACTTGTTGGGAATAACTAGTATATGCAGAGGGTAAATTCATAGATGGGATTTGTCAACGTGCAATCCTTCTGTGATTCACAAGACAGGAAGATGATTTAAGTCTATTGTAACACCCTACGACTTTAATGCTAATTAATTTAAAAAGCAATGCAATGAATAAGTATAATGCTAAAAATAGGATTTTTACAAATGTCAGAATTTGGCAAAGAAACTTATACCTTGGGTTTGTAGTGATTTTTTGATCAATTTTTGTACATAAAATTTTTCGATCAGAGTTTAGACGAAAAAGTTATTAATGTTTAAAGTTTATGAATCGAAAATAATATATATGTAGTTATGAAAATAAAAATAAATTAAATGTTAGTTGGTAGCGTTAATGGAAGATTAGATGTTAATAAATATTAATGTTAAACTAAATCTGAGAAAATATACAAAATGGGAAAGAAATAAACATGGTTTGTTAATTACATAATCTAATTAACAAATCAAACATGGTAATAGATTAACGCACAGAGCACACCACCGGTCGACCAGCAGAGCATCCAGGTCGATCGGTAGTGGTTGACTCTAGACAAGGGGCGGTCAACCTATGTCGTATAAAATTTGTAGCATGAGCACGTGATTGGATGGCATTGATTTATCCAATTAATTTGTTTTGTGTGAAGTAATTGATGTGTGTTTGTGACAAAATAAAGATTGCATAATAAATTTAACATTCCAAGTTAATTCCTAACTCCTTTAAATACAAGCCTAATTCTCACTTCCCCTCTCATATATTCTAGAGCGGAGCTCTGCCATTCTCTTTTCTCCATGATTTCTAGATTTCTAAAAGTAAAATATTTTATTATATATTTGTATATAAGTGGAGGAAAGTGTAAAATAAAAGAAGAGAAGAGTAGAAGCAATTTAGAACGACAACTAAACGGTAAACTTGAATCTAAAACTCTAATCTAAAGTCAATTTAAACCTTTCCCTAGGTCTATAATTTTAAGAAATGAATACACTTTTATTATTTTGTATTTTAAGTAAGAGGGGGTCAAACAATGAGGGAACGGATCTTGATCTGGAGAATGAGAAAGCTAAAAGTAAAGTGAGTGGGAAAATTACATGTTTTGTAATAAGATTAGATTTATACCATTGTGATCTATTCCATTATACCTATGTATAATCGATTTGGACGTTTAATTGCAAGTGTGTAATGATTAGAATGAAAAAAAATGATTTTGATAGTAAATTTACATATGCGTAATGATTATGGAATAGACTTAATATAATTGATTATAGTATAGAATTAATGAAAGTGGAAAACTTTGCCTGCATTTTCTATACCTGAGAAATTATTATATTTACATGTGATAAATGTAAACCTGGAAATTGTATATGATGTTAGTAGTTTTTGAAGTTCATTACTATGAAATGAAAATTGAAATTTATTGTGTTATGATTAGAAATTGGTAATCATATGATGGATAAGAATGAGAATTAAAGAGATTTCTATTACGATTTTAGGGGTTTAAGTGATATTTTAATTTTTTTGAAACATAGGATGTTGCAAGTAGATTTCTATGTGTTATCAAGTTTAAAATAAATAAAAGTGGGATGTTTGAAATAACAAGGAATATACATAAAAGGAAAGAGATGCACAAAATAGGGACATTCATCGTATTCTGTACTGTCTATTTCAAATAATAAAAAGATAGTTCCGTGTAATAACAAATATCACACAAAACTCTCTTTTATATAAGATATGGAAATGTATGGTCTTAACATTATCTGATAGAAATGTACTTCCAGCACATTAAAATGCAGCCAATCCTAAGAGTTAAATAGGAAGATATGAATACGATAAGAATATCCTAAAAAGATTAAATGCAAAATAGTAATAAAAATGGAAAGTAAATAAAAAGGAAACCCGAAGGATAGGCAAAAGGAAAGAAAAAGATAAAATAAGAATAAAGACAGAAAAATGGAAAAAGGGATAAAAAGAATAGAAAATGATATTACGAACTTGATAAAGAAAAAAGGTAACTGAACTTATAGCAAAGAAAAGGATAATTATATAATGAAATAAAAAACTAGAGTCAACAATAAACTATAGGGGCAAGGTAATTAAGTAATCATGGTTGCACGCACACACACACACACACACACACACACACACACACATATATATATATATATATATATAGCATCAACTATGCGTTTATAACGGGTGTGAACTATCATAGATAAAGTATAGTTAAATGAACAATATGACATTTGGTCATTAGAGTATGTTGAGATGCGAGGTCATTTGTATTACACAATAGAATTCTGCCCACCATAAGGAGCTACTAGTAGTTGTGCAATATTATACTGATAAAAGACATATCAACCATAGAATCCATAAAGTATACACGTTTTCGTATCGATAAAGGAGTACCCCCAATAGATAGAGTAGCCTGCTTCAAATGTGGTATTTAAGGGGCATTTCCTTGATTGCATTAGGCAATCTAAATAGGATGATGAGTGGGATCGGGCATTGTGCTGCAATGATTGGTACCAAAATTTAAGGGTAGGGTTTCATATGACGAGAACGTCCCCAATCCTTGGCTGTCAATGGAAATGATAGGTTCACATCTAACTGGTCTTCGCCGCATACTTGAGTAGGCCATGTTGGGTTATCCACCACCACAGTTGTTTGCTAGTTTGTCTATTAGGACAAGGCTAGTTAACCCAAAAGGAGTTCTCTAAAAATAGTTTGGGGTGGTCTGTGGAACCATATCCATGATAGGAAGCAAGCAAATTAGTAAACACCCAAAGTGATTAATGTACAACATAATATTTTGGAAACCCACCATTAGGCACTATGTGAGTCCCTCGAGTTATACAGTGACGAGATCTTGACACAACTGAGCTGATGGATCCTAACGATGTGCTGATTGAGACATACTAGCAAGGATAATATCTAAGTCCATAGGGGAGCATGGTATATATACATTTGTAACGATTGCGATTTTTCGTCCACGAAAATCGACATCAATACGTCCACTGTATCAACTTCCGAGCAATCGAAGGCCGAAAAACTGTACCGCTATGGTTTAAGAAGAAGAAAAAGGTAGAAGAAGAGAGAAAAAGATAGAACATAAAAGAAAGAAATAACAGAACAACAAAATATCACAATTCGCAGCGGAACAACATATAATAGATAAATGAATAATCTTTAAACAAAGAACTATATCAGCTATTAATTACATCATATTACATTACATTACATCATCAGAGTGTACAACAACAACATGCAGCGGAAAAGAAATATAATATACTAGTAATACGCCATGCCATCCAGCTTGCTTCCAGCAACTCCTAAATTGCAGAATATCCTGATAAACCTAACTCTTGACTCCCCGTGTGGAAATTGGTGGGCACCCAGAGTTTAGGAAGGAAAACAATAAACTCCGAGTCAGTCATGTGACTGGTGTGAGAACTCAAAACAGTTTATCTTTAAAACAAAATAGAGGAATATCTTTAAAGTCAATTCGAAATGCTTTTTAAAAATGAGACTACCATAAGGCCTCCCGCACACACACACAATGCAAACGCAGAATCGGAGGAGATTTCTCCTTATGATAGTCAAAGATGCTTGATACGCATTAAAAAGAAACATTTGATATTATTACTAGTGCATAGTGTAGGAAATTTATTTCGAAAATAAAGATATAAATCTTAGCCAGCATAGGCATTCCGCACTTATGCCTACTATAGCTATTATGTTCAATAGCAGGTTACTGCAACATTCCATAGCACGTTCTACAACTAAAACCGTACAAGTCTCGTATTGTTTCTTTGGATTTCCAACAAATGGTCAGGCCAAGGAACTTCCCATTGCCACATGAGAACGCCTCTGGAAGGACGTCCTCGAGAACCAAAGCGGATCTCTTCCAACACAAGGCCGGGTTACCCCTAACTGGGTAACTACTGACACGAATATGTCATCCCCCGATCGTAACCGATCTATCCGAGGATCCTCGATTTCCAACAACCACAAAATATGCAGCAACAACATAGGTTAAATATCTGGGCTCCATACCATGATATCACCTCTATCCAGAAGGAATGACATACACTAAAGGGGCGCTACCCCCTAATAACCTTGCTGCATCCTTCCTGTTTTGACCATTTCCGGGGTGTGAGGTCCGACGAAGTCTCGTCCACAAAGCCACACTGTATACAAAAGCCGTGCTTTGGGTCAACAAATGATCATAGAAATGATCACAAATATAAATGATCAAATAAATGATCCTACCACAAATGATCAAACAATGATCATTTCACAGCAACACTCAGCATGCCCCACTACCAAATTGGGAGTATATCACTAATAACCTTCAACTATATAACCTCTGAGCTCGTACGTCTCAGAGAAGGGTGTTAAGCTAAGAGAATAAATTCTCCGCCACCAACAGAAATATATTTGAAAGAAATCAGCTTTATATCTCACTTTGTAATGTCAGACATACAATCCATACAAGTCTGTTCCGGGCTCCAACAGAACCAACGGCACTTCCAAAGAAGTCCTTGCAATCCGGATATTCACTAATCACGACCGGACTTCCCGTCACTAAGGGTGATAAAACCTCTATATCGGAGATCAACCGATGTAGAGTAACTCGACGGCAATCCTTCTGTTTTCACAAATATCCGGTCTTCAACACCGGTCGTCAAATGCAATCCATAACGATGTATCACATACTCGAAATGGGTTATACGACCCCAAGGTCCTTTCCCGGCTAACCCGAATAGTGAGCGCTTATTCAAAAACAAGTGTGGCATTCAAATTCAACAATTCACAACAAATACCTATTTAGAGGTAAATATTGATAGTCGGATTTTTTTTAACTATCAATAGGCGTGTTCAACATCACCAAATCCAAATAATTGCCCAAATTATTTACTTTCAAAAATATCTTTACTAGATATAAACTTCCACACTTCAACCATTTGAAAACAATTTTTCAAATCACTTTTCCTTACTCGGAAATACTTTCATTTCAAAATGGTTCATTTAAATTTAAAATGGTTCATTTAAATTTATCAAATAAATCCTTCCCGATTTATTTTATATTTACGTTCCAAATCCGTAAATTTATTCCCCCAGTTCAAAAATAAATCAACGTTTATTTTTAAACAAATTTCCCTTTCTTTTATAAATTCCATAATGAATTTATAATTCCAAAATATTTATGAATATACGATTTCAATTATTCATTTTCAATTTATCTTTAAAAGATAAAATCTCTAAATATTCAGTTCATATTGGAAAACATTTCCATACTTATTTAATAATAAGTAATTCACAAATCCATTCAATTTCAACACTTGGAAAATGTTCAATATACTTAAATCGAAAATTAAGTATATATTTCATTCTTTAAGAAATCATTCTCTTAAACACATTTGTTTGGGCCAAAACGAATGTTGCGTAAAACATCGTTACAACGACCCAAAATCACTAGTATAGGGATTCAAAGTTTAAATAGATATGTATAAATCCCAATACCATATAAAACATTTCCTTTCGGAAACCATTCACTATAACAACAGTGTTATAGTCCACCATTTCCTTCTATTTCTCGAAAACGTCTATTTCAACAATGAATGTTGAAATCTATGTTTTCGATGTTTACACCGTTTACAACATCGTTAAAACGATTAACTTCAATTTATAATATTCATTTTCCCAAGCATATCCATTTTATTTATAATAATATATTCACTGTCCAACATCGTGAATATACTTCCTTAACCAATTTCAACTTTCAATTTATCAAATTCCATTGATTTCGAATTTATAAACAATGTCTATAAATTCCATTTCTATTTGTAAACTTCGATTTATAAATTTCCTTTATTAACCAATTCTATCTATATTCCATTTACATGTCGAAATCCGGTTTATAAGTAATTTTACTTATAATTCATTGATTCACAAATCCATTCTTTTATGTCAACACTAATTTATAAATCAAAAATTCTTATTTACTTATGAATCTAGATTCAAACTTTATTTTAACACTTAAAAAAGCTCGTTTTATAACTTCTATATTTTAATTTATAAATATCAATTTTATACAACTTTTATATAAATTGTTTATAATAATTCAAAAATCCGAATTTAAACCAATTTACAAATTAATTAACTATTTATTTCCAAAAATCTCATTTCGGTTATATTTCTCAAAAATCTAAATTTTTATAACATAAAAATTTATAACATTTTAATTATTTAAAATGAATCAATTCAAAATTTAATAAAAATATATACTTTGAAAAATCACTTTAAAATTCCTTTTAAAACAAAAATCATTATTTTAAAACTTCGGAAATGGATCCGATGATGCAGCAGCACCAAATAGTCAATCACGACATCCAAATATCATATATCGATATGATAATCAACAAATATCACAATATCTGTAAATAAATCAATACAGTTGAGGAATCCAGTTGGATCCCTCCAACCTGCTTCCCTGCATCCAAAAACATTAGCACAATACCAATTCTGCTCTAGTACGGAATTATCGCGGTATATGGGATTTATAAAATATTATACGCTTAATAGGCGGGGCAATAGGGTCTCATCCGCTATACAATGCGGGAAATCCAAGTACATAAATAATACCAATTTCACTGTTTATGAAATATTCGCGGTATATGTTTTTAATAAATAACCTCCGCTTACTAACAGCGCATAATGTCTATTTTAACAATCAATAGATAACAATCATCATTCAAACATGCATTCAAGAATTTTAAATATAACTATTTAAAATTAAAATCGAAACTGATTCGATTGAGTGAGAAGTTCTCCCCTTGATTTTCAACTTCGTTTTAGCGATTTATTTCGAATAAAATTAAACGCGCGTTTAATTTTACCCGAAATTCTCACTAACTCCAAACGATCCCAATCCAATTCCATAGCGTAGTGCGCAACGATACGATTCCAACGCAACTGGTTTCGTACGTTTTCGACCTCGAATGAAAAAGATATGATTTTTACAAGTTTTACACAATTTTATATAACATTTACAACATTTTCTTTATAATTTAAACCTTCATCTAATACTGGCCGCTAGATCCATCTCCTTTGCATCATGACCGCACGTCCCCCCCCCCCCATCCCCTTTCTTCTTCGTTCACGCTTACTTCAGTAACATGCCGAACCATGCTCCAAACTAGGGTTTAATTATACGATTTTCACGAGCAACATGAACACGATCAAGGAGCTTCACGTCGAAGCTCGCAACACGAGCTACCAACGCCCTGAATAGGTCAGAGCTCGGCCCCATATTGGCCTCAAAAATCGTGCCCGTTCGTGACTCCCTCCATGGCCAGTCGTGCCTCCATCAACGCTCCGATGATCATCATCGCCGTATGGATCTGAAGCTCTCGGGATGCTCTTCATCTTTGCTTCAGAAAGTTTTGGATAATATTGCATGGATTGAGAGGGATTGAGGGGAGAAGGATATTGATTTTCGGCCATTGGTATAAGGAGGTGGGGGCTGGCTTGTTTCTAGGGTTAGGGTTTCTTAGGATTTGCAAATGTGAATAAGTGGTCTATTTATAGAAAATAAAACGAACACTATTCATTCCGGTTTTTCAAAACTCCGATTTACGCGTGGTGACCAGCGTTTATAGGGTTTACCCCGCGTTCCGGACACAATGGAATAGGTTTCGGAAGCTAATTCGGTCATCTGTGCGAGTTATGGCCACAAACGTTCGATTTAAAATTAAACCGATTAAACGATTTCTAGGCGTTTTAGTTTGCACCGGACAAACGATAAATCCGATTGACACGAAATTTGAAACCATATAGTAATATCACATTACGGGTCCGATGAAACAAGTTTCTTCAAAATACGAGACTTTTTGAAAAATGGCTATTTTAACTCGCCAAATTAATATTAAAAACAATTTCGATGCGTTTCGAGCTGCCACGGTCAAACGATAACTACAATTGCTACAAAAATTGAAATCCGGTAATAACTAACTATTACGGATCCAATGGAACTGGTTTCGTCCAATTCTGAGACTGTTCGAAAAATTGACTATTTTCACTAGTCGATAATTAAATATTAAAATACTCACTTTTCCCAAATAAACTTTTAATTCGATTTTAAAAGTTCTAAAACATCATTCTAACTCCAATATGATATAATAAAATTTTACAAATCATTTTTAATCATATTTAACCCAATTTTCAATTATTTCTGTATTTTCAGCTATTAAATTATCGATTTAATTATCCAATTAAATCCAATTATTCGAAATAAAATTTATTCGACTTATAAATTTCACTTATTAATATTTAAAATAAATTAATTATTCAAATTTTAATTGATAAAAATCCTGGGTCGTTACATACTTCCCCCCTTAAAAGAATTTCGTCCTCGAAATTATCAAGAAAGAAAAGTTACAGAATCTATTAACTTTCCCAAAATCCATAGTTAAACTTCTTACCAAATCTTTACTAAGTTTTCAAGTCCAAACTTAGTTATCTTTTCAAAAACAACTACTATCGTTTAACTTTCAATTCAAAAATCAAAGTTATAGTTTTCAAAAATTTCCCAATTTTCTCAAATTTTTTCTAACGCCTTAAATTTTCGGAAAAATTCGCCATAGTCTCCTTTGCGCGGCTCGATCCGAAAAAAATGACAGTATATATATCACAAATATACATCTCATCAAGTGATGAGGCATCCCGCAGGGAAAAAGTGTAAAAGTACGATATTTAATTCGAGATATGTACCTTATATTTTTATTAGCGAGCATATACGGCTAATATAGCGCGAAAGCGAGCTCCAAATGCGAAGCAAACGCGATCCGCACCTACTAAACACTCAACAAACAGATGAGAAACATGTATATAGACCATAGTATCGATATACAACATATAGCAACATAACAACTACATGTGCTAATATAGCAAATGCAACAAAACAACAAATGCAAACATCAACCAACTATCATCCATAACCAAATCAATATTCATTCATATTCTCATTAATATTCAATGAAATAGGTTTTTCAATTTAAATCATATTTGATTCATTAACAGTGGATGTTTTTACTAACATTCATTTTCAATTAGTTTATATTCACTAATTCATATTCAAGTTGGTTCACTTCCAAATCAAATTCAATTCTATTTAAGATTTACTTAACTTCCAATTGAATTTCAATTACTTTAGCTTTCAATTTCATTAATACTTAATGAATTATATACAATCAACTAACAATCATATAACAACCAATGTATATTAATTGCAACCAAATTCCTTTGCTTATATTCATTCAATTTGGTTTAACACCATCACTTTCAATTGGTTTAATTAAATTGATTTTCATTCACTTATTCAATTTTCCAATAACATTTAATTTTAATGAATTAACACTTACATCCGTTATTTCATATCAATTATTTAACATTCAATCCATTCATTCAATTCAATTACTAAAGTTGAATTTCATTTACATAACTTAAGTTCACGTTTATCACTTAACTTTATTAATTTACTTTGATACCAAAATCAACTTCATTCAACATCATTTAAGTTATATTCATCTTATAAACATCACTTGGTTTTACTTAACTTAAATTCCCACTTATAAATCCAATTCAGATTCTCAGTTCTAAAGTAAATTTCCATTTAACTTTAAATTCATTTTTATGTACAACTCAAATTGATAAATATATTCATATAGTTTCACTTCTTATATATATAGGTTTATTTCACAATTATAAATCACTTTAATTATAATTCAATTCTTATAATTCTTTTGCTTATACAATTATTCTTTTATTTGGATTATTCAAACAACCAAACAATCAACTTATATACACTTTAATAATTCTGAAAAATTATTCCTTTATATATAAATATAATCAAGGTAAAATTATTTCATTTACCCATTTTTAAAACAATATTATGTCGAATTGTTCTATTCAAGTGTTTATAAACCCCTTCGGCATAGTTGTACAGACCGTGCTGACGAAGGTTCATACGCCACTAAATAAACCAATCATCACAATATAAAATAATTTTATATTCACTCACAAATACGCTCTCATAGCTATTATTACACTCAAACTCATTCTAGAGTACTACTGACTCTATCTCTAATGAGTAATACCCAACAGAGCCATGGTTGTCGCTTAACCAAATGCTCTGATACCAAATGTAACGATTGCGATTTTTCGTCCACGAAAACCGACATCAATACGTCCACTGTATCAACTGCCGAGCAATCGAAGGCCGGAAAACCGTACCGCTATGGTTTAAGAAGAAGAAAAAGGTAGAAGAAGAGAGAAAAAGATAGAACGGAACAGAAAGAAATAACAGAACAACAAAATCTCACAATTCGCAGCGGAACAACATATAATAGATAAATGAATAATCTTTAAACAAAGAACTATATCAGTTATTACATTACATTATATTACATTACATTACATCATCAGAGTGTACAACAACAACATGCAGCGGAAAAGAAATATAATATACTAGTAATACGCCATGCCATCCAGCTTGCTTCCAGCAACTCCTAAATTCCAGAATATCCTGATAAACCAAACTCTTGACTGCCCATGTGGAAATTGGTGGGCACCCAAAGTTTAGGAAGGAAAACAATAAACTCCGAGTCAGTCATGTGACTGGTGTGAGAACTCAAAACAGTTCATCTTTAAAACAAAATAGAGGAATATCTTTAAAGTCAATTCGAAATGCTTTTTAAAAATGAGACTACCATAAGGCCTCCCGCACACACACACAATGCAAACGCAGAATCGGAGGAGATTTCTCCTTATGATAGTCAAAGATGCTTGATACGCATTAAAAAGAAACATTTGATATTATTACTAGTGCATAGTGTAGGAAATTTATTTCGAAAATAAAGATATAAATCTTAGCCAGCATAGGCATTCCGCACTTATGCCTACTATAACTACTATGTTCAATAGCAGGTTACCGCCACATTCCATAGCAGGTTCTACAACTAAAACCGTACAAGTCTCGTATTGTTTCCTTGGATTTCCAACAAATGGTCAGGCCAAGGAACTTCCCATTGCCACATGAGAACGCCTCTGGAAGGACGTCCTCGAGAACCAAACCGGATCTCTGCCAACACAAGGCCGGGTTACCCCAAACTGGGTAACTACTGACACGAATATGTCATCCCCCGATCGTAACCGATCTATCCGAGGATCCTCGATTTCCAACAACCACAAAATATGCAGCAACAACATAGGTTAAATATCTGGGCTCCATACCATGATATCACCTCTATCCAGAAGGAATGACATACACTAAAGGGGCGCTACCCCCTAATAACCTTGCTGCATCCTTCCTGTTTTGACCATTTTCGGGGTGTGAGGTCCGACGAAGTCTCGTCCACAAAGCCACACTTTATACAAAAGCCGTGCTTTGGGTCAACAAATGATCATAGAAATGATCACAAAGATAAATGATCAAATAAATGATCCTATCACAAATGATCAAACAATGATCATTTCACAGCAACACTCAGCATGCCCCACTACCAAATTGGGAGTATATCACTAATAACCTTCAACTATATAACCTCTAAGCTCGTACGTCTCAGAGAAGGGTGTTAAGCTAAGAGAATAAATTCTCCGCCACCAACAGAAATATATTTGAAAGAAATTAGCTTTATATCTCAATTTGTAATGTCAGACATACAATCCATACAAGTCTGTTCCGGGCTCGAACAGAACCGAAGGCACTTCCAAAGAAGTCCTTGCAATCCGGATATTCACTAATCACGACCGGACTTCCCGTCACTAAGGGTGATAAAACCTCTATATCGGAGATCAGCCGATGTAGAGTAACTCGACGGTAATCTTTCCGTTTTCACAAATATCCGGTCTTCAACACCGGTCATCAAATGCAATCCATAACGACGTATCACATACTCGGAATGGGTTATACGACCCCAAGGTCCTTTCCCGGCTAACCCGAATAGTGAGCGCTTATTCAAAAATAAGTGTGGCATTCAAATTCAACAATTCACAACAAATACCTATTTAAAGGTAAATATTGATAGTCGGATTTTTTTTTAACTATCAATAGGCGTGTTCAACATCACCAAATCCAAATAATTTCCCAAATTATTTACTTTCAAAAATATCTTTACTAGATATAAACTTCCACACTTCAACCATTTGAAAACAATTTTTCAAATCACTTTTCCTTACTCGGAAATACTTTCATTTCAAAATGGTTCATTTAAATTTAAAATGGTTCATTTAAATTTATCAAATAAATCCTTGCCGATTTATTTTATATTTACGTTCCAAATTCGTAAATTTATTCCCCCAGTTCAAAAATAAATCAACGTTTATTTTTAAACAAATTTACCTTTCTTTTATAAATTCCATAATGAATTTATAATTCCAAAATATTTATGAATATACGATTTCAATTATTCATTTTCAATTTATCTTTAAAAGATAAAATCTTTAAATATTCAGTTCATATTGGAAAACATTTCCATACTTATTTAATAATAAGTAATTCACAAATCCTTTCAATTTCAACACTTGGAAAATGTTCAATATACTTAAATCGAAAATTAAGTATATATTTCATTCTTTAAGAAATCATTCTCTTAAACACATTTGTTTGGGCCAAAACGAATGTTGCGTAAAACATCGTTACGACGACCCAAAATCACTAGTATAGGGATTCAAAGTTTAAATAGATATATATAAATCCCAATACCATATAAAACATTTCCTTTCGGAAACCATTTACTATAACAACAGTGTTATAGTCCACCATTTCCTTCTATTTCTCGAAAACGTCTATTTCAACAATGAATGTTGAAATCTATGTTTTCGATGTTTACACCCTTTACAACATCGTTAAAACGATTAACTTCAATTTATAATATTCATTTTCCCAAGCATATCCATTTTATTTATAATAATATATTCACTGTCCAACATCGTGAATATACTTCCTTAACCAATTTCAACTTTCAATTTATCAAATTCCATTAATTTCAAATTTATAAACAATGTCTATAAATTCCATTTCTATTTATAAACTTCGATTTATAAATTTCCTTTATTAACCAATTCTATTTATATTCCATTTACATGTCGAAATCCGGTTTATAAGTAATTTACTTATAATTCATTTATTCACAAATCCATTCTTTTATCTCAACACTAATTTATAAATCAAAAATTCTTATTTACTTATGAATCTAGATTCAAACTTTATTTTAACACTTAAAAAAGCTCATTTTATAATTTCTATATTTTAATTTATAAATATCAATTTTATACAACTTTTATATAAATTGTTTATAATAATTCAAAAATCCCAATTTAAACCAATTTATAAATTAATTAACTATTTATTTCCAAAAATCTCATTTCGGTTATATTTCTCAAAAATCTAAATTTTTATAATACAAAAATTTGAAACGTTTTAATTATTTAAAATGAATCAATTCAAAATTTAATAAAAACATATACTTTGAAAAATCACTTTAAAATTCCTTTTAAAACCAAAATCATTATTTTTAAAACTTCGAAAATGGATCCGATGATGCAGCAGCACCAAATAGTCAATCAGGACATCCAAATATCATATATCGATATGATAATCAACAAATATCACAATATCTGTAAATAAATCAATACAGTTGAGGAATCCAGTTGGATCCCTCCAACCTGCTTCCCTGCATCCAAAAACATTAGCATAATACCAATTCTGCTCTAGTACGGAATTATCGCGGTATATGGGATTTATAAAATATTATACGCTTAATAGGCGGGGCAATAGGGTCTCATCCGCTATACAATGCGGGAAATCCAAGTACATAAATAATACCAATTTCACTGTTTATGAAATATTCGCGGTATATGTTTTTAATAAATAACCTCCGCTTACTAACGGCGCATAATGTCTATTTTAACAATCAATAGATAACAATCATCATTCAAACATGCATTCAAGAATTTTAAATATAACTATTTAAAATTAAAATCGAAACCGATTCGATTGAGTGAGAAGTTCTCCCCTTGATTTTCAATTTCGTTTTAGCGATTTATTTCGAATAAAATTAAACGCGCGTTTAATTTTACCCAAAATTCTCACTAACTCCAAACGATCCCAATCCAATTCCATTGCGTAATGCGCGACGATACGATTCCAACGCAACTGGTTTCGCGCGTTTTCGACCTCGTACGAAAAAGATATGATTTTTACAATTTTTACACAATTTTATATAACATTTACAACATTTTCTTTATAATTTTAACCTTCATCTAATACTGGCCGCTAGATCCATCTCCTTTGCATCATGACCTCACGTCCCCCCCCCCCCCATCCCCTTTCTTCTTCGTTCACGCTTACTTCAGTAACATGCCGAACCATGCTCCAAACTAGGGTTTAATTATACGATTTTCACGAGCAACATGAACACGATCAAGGAGCTTCACGTCGAAGCTCGCAACACGAGCTACCAACGCCCTGAATAGGTCAGAGCTCGGCCCCATATTGGCCTCAAAAATCGTGCCCGTTCGTGACTCCCTCCATGGCCAGTCGTGCCTCCATCAACGCTCCGATGATCATCATCGCCGTATGGATCTGAAGCTCTCAGGATGCTCTTCATCTTTGCTTCAGAAAGTTTTGGATAATATTGCATGGATTGAGAGGGATTGAGGGGAGAAGGATATTGATTTTCGGCCATTGGTATAAGGAGGTGGGGGCTGGCTTGTTTCTAGGGTTAGGGTTTCTTAGGATTTGCAAATGTGAATAAGTGGTCTATTTATAGAAAATAAAACGAACACTATTCATTCCGGTTTTTCAAAACTCCGATTTACGCGTGGTGACCAGCGTTTATAGGGTTTACCCCGCGTTCCGGACACAATGGAATAGGTTTCGGAAGCTAATTCGGTCATCTGTGCGAGTTATGGCCACAAACGTTCGATTTAAAATTAAACCGATTAAACGATTTCTAGGCGTTTTAGTTTGCACCGGACAAACGATAAATCCGATTGACACGAAATTTGAAACCATATAGTAATATCACATTACGGGTCCGATGAAACAAGTTTCTTCAAAATACGAGACTTTTTGAAAAATGGCTATTTTAACTCGCCAAATTAATATTAAAAACAATTTCGATGCGTTTCGAGCTGCCACGGTCAAACGATAACTACAATTGCTACAAAAATTGAAATCCGGTAATAACTAACTATTACGGATCCAATGGAACTGGTTTCGTCCAATTCTGAGACTGTTCGAAAAATTGACTATTTTCACTAGTCGATAATTAAATATTAAAATACTCACTTTTCCCAAATAAACTTTTAATTCGATTTTAAAAGTTCTAAAACATCATTCTAACTCCAATATGATATAATAAAATTTTACAAATCATTTTTAATCATATTTAACCCAATTTTCAATTATTTCTGTATTTTCAGCTATTAAATTATCGATTTAATTATCCAATTAAATCCAATTATTCGAAATAAAATTTATTCGACTTATAAATTTCACTTATTAATATTTAAAATAAATTAATTATTCAAATTTTAATTGATAAAAATCCTGGGTCGTTACAACATCTCTGTGTGTGTGTGTGTGTGTTGCTATGATTCTACAAAGGTAGTGGGAACAGATCATATGCAAACATAGAGTCGAGATGACTAATTAAATTGTAAAAAAAGATAACATGAGATAAAGAATGATCAACATAAACTAGTGTTATATTCAAAGTGTATAATTTACCAATCACTAGAATATTGTTCTAACCCCCTCCTTACTACAACCCACATGATAACTTGAAGGGAGGAAACTGGTCCTAGGCATGTTCGGTGGTGACAAGGACACTAAACTTTGAAAGTATAAAATCTTGGTCGGTAGCTATGTGACTTATTGTATTTTGTTATTCTGCTTTGAGCTGTAATGTTAGTGCTCTGGTATGCATTTTCTATTTTATTTGCAGGATGCCAAACTAACGATCTATACTTTGGTGGACTTGGGTTTATGATTTAGCGAAAATTCAAACCCAGTAGGGTTCGGGTTGTTACAGTTGGTATTAGAGCTTAAATTAGTCGATCTTGACAAATTAGAAAACATCGAGTGAATGCATTATTATTTTTCCTATAAATATAATAATATATGTTAAAGAATTCCAAACATATAATGGTTACATATGGAAAATTCTTAAAGCTGGGCGGTATATGACTCCTTAGTCTGCCCTTGATAGCCCAATGGTTGTAAATCCCCATATAGTTGTCGATCGATTGATGATGTATAGTAGGGTCCAGATAAGGGGAAAATAAGGATCTTTATGTTATACATATCCGGAAGCAGTTGGTTTCTCGAAGGATGGTGTGAAGTAGTCACTCCAAGTTAATAATCAATTTCTAATATTGAAAAGAAGACGAGTCAGTAAGTTAAAGAGCGGAAGTTCTAGAGAAAGAACAAATAGAAATCCACTTTGAGTCAAATGAAATACAAAATAGTTTTAAAAGCCGAGAGAAATATATATTTGGAAAATTAGCAAATATTGGACTTTAAACTATACAAATATTTATTTAAATCGAAAAGTTTCCATAAACGGGTTTTATGAAAGTGAATATTAGTCACACAGCCCTAAAACAAAAGTTAATTCAAATGGCATCCTCCTTAAAAAAAAGTTGCAAAACAGGTCCCTATAATTTTTTTACTGTAGCAACGTGTATTTTTTGTGTTTTTTTTTTGCCAGTGCTTAAAAAAATTCAAAAAGTAGTAAAAATTATAATTAGGTTTCTGAAAGGAAAAAAGGAAATTGCAGACATATATGCAATTATTCCATATAATTGCAAATATGTCTGCAATTATTCACTGAATAATTGCATTCGATAAACATCTGAATAGTTGCAGATATGTATGCAATTATTCCATATAATTGTAGATATTTACGCAATTACTCACTGAATAACTACATTGAATAAAAATCTATATAATGCAGACATGTCTGTAATTATTCCATATATTTGCAGACATGTTTGCTATTATTTACTGAATAACAGCACCTTGATTTAACAGTCAGGATACTTACATAAATATCTACACTTATTCATTAAAATTGCAGACATATCTGCAACCTTTAGTTGCAAAGGCATGCTATCCAGAGTAAGTGCAGACATGTCTGCAATTATTCTCTAAAATTGCATACATGTCTGCAAGTATTCCTAAAACATAGTGTGTGTGCTTTCATCTTTGTTTTCTGATTTTTTTGACATGAGTATGAAGATAAATATTAATTGAAATAATTTTTAAAATTGGAAGTTTTTTTATATGTTTTTTTGATGATTTTCGAAAAATAAGGACCAAATTTACATACTTTTTTCCATTAGGTTTTTGTGAATTTTGAAACCTATCAAGGACCTGTGCCAAAATTACCCTTTATAAAAACCAATGGTTGAAAAATTATAAAGCATATACAGCTCGTTGGTTTCTTTATAAAAGAAAAGTGTAAATAAAAAAATTCTAGTAGAAGTATAAATTTATTAAAATCTAAAATTTTGTAAAGGAAATTTGGTAAAAAGCTATTTCTTTAAAAAGAAAATGGTAGAGCAATACAACTCGTGGATTTTTCCATGTAATTAAAAATTTTAAGCTGTAAAAACTTTTTTAAGGGTGGACAATAGGAAATGAAATAAGTTAAGAATATGGTAAATAGAACAAAAAGAAAATTTAGAACCCTAAAACAAGGGCGTTGTTATTAGCACTGTGACGACCCAGAATTTTAAGCAATATCAATTTAATAATCTTTGATAATAATTAAATTAATTTGATCATTTTACATTATAAATTGACAAGTTAAAATTCTTTTAAAAATTAATAGTAATAATTTGATAATATTTATTAACATTTTTCTTAAAAATAAAAATTGACAAGTCTAATTCTTTTGAAAACTAATGATTTAGAAATATTTATTTTAGCAATTTAAATTGGTAAGATTTATTTTTCCAAAGGCTAATCAAAATATTTTCTATTCTCTCTCTCTCTCTCTCTCTCTCTATATATATATATATATATATATATATATATATATATGTTGATATATTGATATATCTTGTAAATAGGAAGTTTTAATGTAATAAAAACTTTATATTTAAATTTTGTATATATATGAAAATATATATTTTAGTTTGGATTGTGTTTCAAAATTTAATATAGTGATTATCAAATCTTATGTTAAAATGATTTTCTATTTGAAATATGTATATATTTGCATATATTAGAAATAGGAAAAAAATATTGATTTGAATTTAATAAAGTACTTTCAAACTTTAATATATATATATATATATATATATAGTTTGGAATTTGGAATTTTAATTTGACTTAATACTTTTGAAAATGACATTTGAGATTTAAATTTTAATAACAAAGTTAATTTCTTAATTTATATATATATATATATATATATATATTATGCTTTTGTTTTAAATAAGAATTAAATTTGAAGTTCACTTTTTATTGTTTTCAATATTCTTTCATTTTCATTTTATCACAAGATGAATTGTTTTAAAATTTTACATAAAGAAATAAAATAATTTTTTCAAATTGATAAACATATGATATATTGATTTGATCCAAATATAAGTTATTTGAATCCACATGTATATTTATTAAAAGATAAGTACACATTTTATAATCACATAAATATTACATTCATAATTTGAAGAAAATTATTAAATAAGAAAATAACATTTATAAATCATTAATTAAACATTAAAAACATTTGTTAAACATTAATAATTAAAAAAACACTTGTAAGACATTAATTTAAACATAAAAACACTTGTAAATCATATGCATATGTGTAGGATAACTAAGGCTTTAAAGTGACAATTGTCATTCTCTTGATTTATTAAGTTTAAATTAAAAATTGTAAAATAAAAGAGGAGTTTTATTTTCAGCTAAGAATTCCTTTATTCTCTTCAACAAAAATGAATACAAATGCAAAATAAAAATCTAAAAAAAAAGAAAGAAGAACAGGAAAATCTGAAACAAGAAGAAAACCTGGAATTCAATCTGGATATTCAAAATCAAATGCAAGATCTTCATATTTTCTAATTCAATCAAGCAACAAAATTGTTTTCAACATCAATGCAATCAGGATTGATCAACATGCAAATCTGGAAAATACAACAGCAGATTTTATTTCAACTTGCAAAATGAATTCAATAAGCGTGGAAAGTATCAGTTCTATCTTCTGCAATTTTGGGTGAGTAAATGATTTCTTCTAAAAAATGTTTTAAACCTGGATTCAACTTGTTATTGTGATGATATCATGATGTTATATGAAATATTTGATTTAAATTGGATGCATGTTTGAATTGAGTATATTGAATGCCTATAAAGTTAAGAATTGTTACCTTGTTTACAAAACAGTTTCAAATTCTATAATAAATTCAATAACTTGACTTTGAATTCGAATTGGACTTTGATTTGTAAATAAAAGATGTTTGTAATCAAATAATCTATCATCTAAAAATAGCTATAGGATTTTAAAGTGAATAATTAACTCATATCTTTCAAACTTACAGTAAAATTGAAATTGGGTCAAAATTTTATTATTTCAATTTTAAGTTTGAATTTCATAGTTGGATTCGTGATGCTAAATCGTGATTTTTGAAGCTTTTATCATGAGTTTTAGATCAGTGGTTGAGGAGAATTTTCGAATTATATGTTGGTACATTTTGGCCGATTGGAGGCGAATGACGGCGACCTGTGCGTCGTGGCTGTGCAGGGAGGTCGAGGGGATGTAGGGGACCATCAGAAAAATAGTTTGGGAATTTATTGATGAGGGGGTTGGCTGGAAATCGAGGAAGTAGGGTTTTATTATCTGTGAATGTCGATGTTGTTCTATTGGGTTTTGCGTCAGCATGGAGCTACCGGAGGTGATCGCAGGGGTTGTCGTGGGATCTGGAGGTAGTGATGTAGCTACGGTGGAGATGGTGGGTTATCTCGAAGTTGGGGTTGCCGTGGAAGGTGGATTTTTTGGTGATGGTGGTTCGAACTGATGGGTTCGATGGCCAAGATTTGATTCTCGATCTAATGGAGTTTTCTGGGTTTTGATTATTGTTGTAGGGGTCAAGTGTGACGTGTTGGAGGCCTGCGTGGAGTTCGCCGTCGACCGGCATGGTGGTGCACGTTGATGTGCACGGTTTTTGTGCATCAGGTTTGGGTTTTGGGAGAAGATGGTTCGAGCTCGAGGATAACCTCGGTGTGACAGCCCGCAAATCCATACCACTTGAATCAACACTATTCTACCTCTATTAACTCAAGCGGCACAGAATTACGAACCATTAGGGTTAAAGAAGAAGAAATAGAAGAAGAAGAAACTAAACAATTTCAGAATCTCATAGTCGCAGCGGAATAAACTATAATAATAAATATAGAACTTTACACAAAATGAAATCTATAACTGTTTTATACATCGCATCATCAGAGTATCTCATACATCAACTATTACCAATCAGACATACCATATAATTCACAGCAGCGGAATATACGCATATATATATAGGTATAGATAATACGCCTCGGACTCCAGCTCCTCTCCTGCTCCACGGCCTCCTGTTCTGAACATATAATACTCGGTCTGACCCGAGCATTATAATAAAATAACACCCGAGTCAGTCTGGAATACCAGCTGATAATAATAATGCATCCAATTTGATTATTAAAGTTTCAAAATCCTTTTGAAAACAAAAGCATCTCGTAAGACCACGCCACAAATAAACATGTCGGGTTTTTACCTTACGATAGCTAAAACACTTTTTATAAAAATCCTCTGATATTATAATAGGGTTTATTTACAAATACTTATAAAATAGCCGAAATTGTTACATCTATTAAATTCCAGCTACTAGCCACAAAAGTGGGTAATACAAACAAAACTCGTACAAGGCTCGTAGGGAGAATGGATTTCCATCAATGGCTGGGCTACTGGGGTACCGCCCGTCACAGTACCTGGCCTAGATCAGAGTACCGAGGAGTACGCCCGCTCCCCTGCAACACAAGGCCGGAACCATTCCTTACTAAATAGTCCCGAACAAGATAACCCCGTGGTTGGCGCGACCAACCACCCACTAAGCCGAATATAAAGGGACATCTAGACAGGGGAAAATCTTGTCATGCTTGGGCATGACCCACCTAACCTTGCTGCACCTCCCCTGTTTTAGCCATTCTCGGTTGATGAGGCTTGAGGTTAAACGTTACCTTTAGAACGTTTTCACTTAGAATGCCCATCGCCCACCTGACGATGTTTCGCAAGCATTCGTCCATACAAGTCCGTCCCGGGTTCGAACGGAACCGAAGGCACTACTCCTACTACATCCATTTTGGAAATATCCTCAAGATTAGTAGCGACTAGCCCTTGCACTTCGCTGCTCCATCTTCGAATCCAAACACGTTTTTCCACGAAACGTACAAACCGGATCGAAGTGGTTTTCGAGAAATAAATCTCGATCCCGGTCTCTTCTAAACGATCAACGCATTTGTCCAATATTGATAGCCGGTTATTTAACTATCAATTTATATTCACAAACATCCATAAGCATCCATCACACAATAAATAATTCCCACATTATTTATTTGCCTCAATATCTTTAAAAGATATATTTTCAAATTTTCAAAACTCGTTTGAAAACAATTCCCAAAATCTCTTCCTTTACAAGGTAAATCCTCTACCATTAATTCACATTGGAAATAACCAAGTTCAAAACAATTTAGATTTAAAACAGTTAAAACACTTTATTTTAAAATATACTGTAAAATATGTAAATTTACTACTAGTTATTTACTCAAAATATAATTTCAAAATATTTAAAGTAAAACTATTTTATAAGATATTACTTGATTTAAAATAAGGTTTTAGTTAAACTAAATTTTAAAAGTAGAGTTTAAAAAAAATTAATACTCTTTCGAAATAACTTGGGTCAAAACTAGCCTTTGAATAAATTCCTTTTTAAAAATAATTATTAATGTATTCGCAAACAAGTGTTATTGCTAAGTTATTAATTTATTACTGAAAAATAACATTTTTCCAACACTCTTTTAAACAAGTTTGAACTTTAAACTTTTTTTTAATAAAATCTGCTTAAAACTCGAACTTGGTTTTTTCGGGGAACACATCACCATTCAAACATCCCAAAGTACCCTTCATATAAATCCAGCCGATTTATTTCATTTCAATTTATGTTTAACAGCATAAATTCCCAATCCTATGCTTAACATAACTCCTTTTGAAGTTCAAACACATTGTCCCATTTTCGAAAATTCATTTTTAAATTATAGGTTTAAAACATTTTAAATAAACATTTTGGAGAATTCTTAAATGAAAACCATATTTACATTTTACTTAAATAAAATCCCAATGGAGAAAACGGCACTTCAAAATATTCTATTTGCATTTAAACTTTAAATTTTATATTTGGAAGCTTCGTTACAACATATTTTAAATTTTCCGGAACATCATCAAATAACCCCATCGTTATTTCAAAACAAATTTATAATTTCCATAAAATTCATTTCTAGAAATCTATACTTCTCAGTTATCGATTGATAAATTTTCCACTGTATTTAAAATCCCAATTTTACCAATTTTTATTCATTTTTTTCTTTTCATCCAAAACAGATTCCAATTTTTATATTCCTTTATATTTTTTTTATTTATCAATTTCTTGATTTCTATTAAACCCAATTTATTTATTTAAAATTAAATTTTTAATTTACGATTTATCCAACAATATCACAACACAATGTAATTTCAGATGTACCAATCACAGCAGACAAACAGATTGCATTATCAATTATAAAAATAATTACTACATTGTGAGGAATCCAGTTGGATCACTCCAACCTGTTTTTCCCTGCATCCACAGATATTAGCACAACAATATATATATATATATATATATATATATATATATATATCAATCCAGGCTGATATAAATAAACATTTCAACCAGTCACACAATCATTTAAATATTAACTACTTAAACCAGCTAACATTCCAGATGTGAGTGAGATTAACTCACCTTGAGTTTCGGCGAGCGTTCGAAATTCAAATTAAACCGAACGATGTCCGATTTAACTCAAATTTCTACTTGCCCGGAATGAACCCGGATCCATTCATTTCAAAATCAATTAAGAATCCACATTAAACATTTAAAACGAATTAACTGTTCAAATTCAATGGCTTAAAAATACGGGATTTTACATTCCTCCCCCCTTATAAAAATTTCGTCCCCGAAATTTGCTAAGGTAAAAACTATGCTCAAACTCACTTACTCATCCAAGTTGGTTAGTTAAAAGCTTATATTCACATTCCAAAACCATTTTCAAATCCAAACTCATATGTTTTATTTAGAATCAAATGTTTGGTCTCAACATTTTCTTAAAAACAACTTTCCAAGTTAATTAAAATTTTCAAACTCCCAAAACCCCAAAAATTTTCTAACTCCCAAAATTTTCGAAAAATTTTGGTAGAGTCTCCCCTGTACGGAGGAGCTTTCGCGATATGGCGATATAGATAAATATATATACATCGACCCACACGATCGAAAACCAAAATATATCAAAATACACATATCATTTTCCCAATTATATTTGCGTAGGCGTACCTTTTTAGCAAATTTTAAAAACAAGCGGCTAATATTTTAGCATACATGCGCTCCAACTCTCTCGAACGCCTCCCGCACCCGTACCATACTCAACAAACTCATTAGTTTTCAACGATATGAACATTTTAACAACATTTCCAATATAAATGTAAACCAAAACATATCCATTTCATAACCAAACCAAGCAACTTCATAATTATGCATGCTAACCTCCTTTATAAACAATTCACAATTCCGACATCATTTAAAATCCTCTTTACAAACCCAAACTTCATAGTTTAACAATGTTAACCATATTTATTTCAACAATCCAAAGATTTCAATCATTTTTTAATTTCTTATTCAATCCAAACTTCATTTTTATTTCAATATGATTAACATGTACTTTACTAACATCAATCTACTCCATTTCAATTCCAAGTTGATTCACAATTCAATTCTTACTCTGAATTTGAAGTATTTGCATTCCTTTTATAATCCATTTTCATCCTTATGTAAACATTACTTATTAAAATTTCAATCCATTCAATTTAGTCAAAACCAATTTCATTTGCCTTCTTTAATTCATTCACTTAAGTTTAATGACTAATTTCTATGCAGGTTGTGGTTATTCAACCAAATAACCAATCCTTAAGCTTATAACCATTAACATTAATTCCAACTTATATTCATATTAATTTTATTCAATTTTGCATGGTTCACAATCCAAGCATTCTCATTCCATTGCAATTTTTCAATTTCATTCACCAATTCAAGTTTATATTAATTTATTTCATTCGACATTATTTACAATCCAAATGTTTCTTATTTCTTTACAAATCTCTCTTTTTTTTAACCAAGTATTGATTTTCATATTACAAATCCATTATTCAACTTAAGTTTACTTTTATCATTCTATCCTGGATTATTTACAAATCTTATATCCATATCACAATTTCTAACTAAAACCATTCCACTTGCAATTCAATTTTATTATCTAAACAAAATCTATCCAAGACAACATTATAAACTCAATCACAAATATTATTCAATTTGCTTAAGTTCCTTCACAATATTTTCATTATCTTCTTATAAATCAAATTTTATTTTCATTTGATTCTTATCCAAATCAAATTCCAATTCATTTACAAATTTTAATGCACTTTGCCTATTTATTCCATCCATTTTTAGATTTATTTTATTAGCAAAGAAACCACTTTAAATTATTTCCTTCCGCTGAATTTATTTACAATTCAAACTATCACCATTATAATCTAATTCCATTTTTCCTCTACACTTCAATATTAGTTACCACAAATTTAAATCACATGCCACAGTTGGATTTTTATTTACTTTCCAAATTTTGACCAAACTATCAAAATTCTATTCATTTCAATACAAATTCCATTAACTTGTAATTCAATTTAGTCAATAACCTAATCCATATTAGGTTTTAATTTGCTTCCTCAATTCACCCTGATTATTTATAATATGACCATTTTCATTCACACTCTCAACTTTTTATTGCCAAAACTAAATCCCATACTAGAACTGGGTTTTTCATTATTCTTTTCAAACTTTACTTATCAAACCACCAAAATTCCACCCAGACCAAGACCAATTTCATTAAATTTAGTTTACACTAAATTCATCTTCAAGCTTCTTATATTTAATTCAGCTTATACTACATTCTTTCCCAAATAATTCCTGTGAATTTAGTTGGGTTAAACTTTTATTCACACAATATCCTTTCAACATAATTAAATTTCTTTCAATTTACTTCTCTTCCAATTCTAATTCAAGTTCAACCAAATTCATTTAGCCATCTTGAATTTATATCATTTCCTTTACTATCTTAAATAAGAGTTAAGTTCCATTCATTTCTATTCATAACACAACTGAATTTTGAATTTAATTTATTCCAAATTCAACTCAATTCTATTTAATCAAAGTTAATCCAATTCAATCCAATTTTAATTCTCCATATACAAGTTCAAAACTTATTTACTAACTCAAGTTCATTCACTTCTTTTATATCTCACTTTACCTTATCTCAATTCACATTTCTTTTCAGATTAAGTTTGAATTCACCATATCATTCAACTATTTCCTAATTGTGATTATAATTTCATATCTATTTATATAAGTTCATCAACTTATTTATTTTAAAGCTCATATTTCCCTTTTTAATCCATCTACATCATATAATCACAATTTCAAATTATATATATATATATATATATATATATATATATCTGTGTGTGTGTGTGTGTGTATGTATGTATCCCTGAATTCTTAAGGATACAAATCTTCTTTTAATTTAATTCCTTGCAAATTTTAAATCCACAATTTCAAACTACAAGCATAACACTTAATAACTCATGGGTACTATTCATTTCACAATGACTCACAATTTCAAGTCATCTTACATTTCAATTTAACCCAAACCAATTTAATTCTAATTCCCAAATTTATTTAACTTATCCCAAGTTAAATTCAACTTTCCATTCATTTCAATAATTTCATTTACCTCCATTTACCCAAATTAATTTTAATTTCAGGATTAAAATTTTATTCCCTTTCTTACTTAATATCAACTCCAATTCTTTTTAAATCAACTGTATTTACAAGTTATATAGTTGATTCATTTTAACTTTCACATTTTTATTCTAAACAGAATCTCCAGAATTCAATTTACCCGGATTTATTTCAAAACCAATTTGAAACAAAAATCAACACATTCCCATTTGATATTTAAATCAAATCAATTCCCAAATTCCAAACAAATCCCATAATCACTCACATGGTAGCAATTCATCACTTTAGAAACTCGAAAATGAATTCTAATGATGTGGCCAGCATCATCAGGATTATTTTCCTGCGACTGAAGTGAGTTCAATGCTTTCTTACTTCCCAAATTCATTTCAAAACAGTTTCCATTTAAAAATACTTCCCAAATCAATATTCCAATATACCCTTCAAACACTTTAGCAAACATTTCAAACTTTCCCAGGAATTTAAATTTCCAAACCTTTACTCCAATACATTTAAAATCCTTTCCAAAACTTCCGGGATTTAAATTCTGGTTCAATTCAGATTTAGTTATTCTTCCTTTTATATAATTTATATTTGTAGGATTTTATTTTCATTATTACTATTTCAAATTTCAGATTAAATTTTAGATTCCTATTTGATTTAGACATTAACAACCAATCATCCAAATATATATAATAATTTCAGAAAATTATTTCTTCTATATCAAAAATAATTTTGGGTAAAATCATTTCATTTACCCACTTTAAAAACAATACTATGTCGGTTTATCTCGTTCAAGAGTTTAGAAACCCCTATCGATACGGTTGTACTTCCCGCACCGACCAGAATTTATAAACACTCAACCGATAAGTCAACACAGTATAAAAACAATTTTATATCCACTAAAAAGTACGCTCTCATATCTATTAATACGCTCAACTCATTATAGAGTACTATTGAATCCGTTTAATGAGTAATTTCCCCACCAAAGCCTAGGTTGTCGCCAACCTAAGCTCTGATACCAAGTGTGACAGCCCGCAAATCGGTACCCCTTGAATCAACACTATTCTACCTCTATTAACTCAAGCGGCACAGAATTACGAACCATTAGGGTTAAAGAAGAAGAGATAGAAGAAGAAGAAACTAAACAATATCAGAATCTCACAGTCGCAGCGGAATAAACTATAATAATAAATATAGAACTTTACACAAAATGAAATCTATAACTGTTTTATACATCGCATCATCAGAGTATCTCATACATCAACTATTACCAATCAGACATACCATATAATTCACAGCAGCGAAATATACGCATATATATATAGGTATAGATAATACGCCTCGGACTCCAGCTCCTCTTCTGCTCCATGGCCTCCTGTCCTGAACATATAATACTCGGTCTGACCCGAGCATTATAATGAAATAACACCCGAGTCAGTCTGGAATACCAGCTGATAATAATAATGCATCCAATTTGATTATTAAAGTTTCAAAATCCTTTTGAAAACAAAAGCATCTCGTAAGACCACGCCACAAATAAACATGTCGGGTTTTTACCTTACGATAGCTAAAACACTTTTTATAAAAATCCTCTGATATTATAATAGGGTCTATTTACAAATACTTATAAAATAGCCGAAATTGTTACATCTATTAAATTCCAGCTACTAGCCACAAAAGTGGGTAATACAAACAAAACTCGTACAAGGCTCGTAGGGAGAATGGATTTCCATCAATGGTTGGGCTACTAGGGTACCGCCCGTCACAGTACCTGGCCTAGATCAGAGTACCGAGGAGTACGCCCGCTCCCCTGCAACACAAGGCCGGAACCATTCCTTACTAAATAGTCCCGAACAAGATAACCCCGTGGTTGGCACGACCAACCACCCACTAAGCCGAATATAAAGGGACATCTAGACAGGGGAAAATCTTGTCCTGCTTGGGCATGACCCACCTAACCTTGCTGCACCTCCCCTGTTTTAGCCATTCCCGGTTGATGAGGCTTGAGGTTAAACGTTACCTTTAGAACGTTTTCACTTAGAATGCCCATCGCCCACCTGATGATGTTTCGCAAGCATTCGTCCATACAAGTCCGTCCCGGGTTCGAACGGAACCGAAGGCACTACTCCTACTACATCCATTTTGGAAATATCCTCGGGATTAGTAGCGACTAGCCCTTTCACTTCACTGCTCCATCTTCGACTCCAAACACGTTTTTCCACGAAACGTACAAACCGGATCGAAGTGGTTTTCGAGAAATAAATCTCGATCCCGGTCTCTTCTAAACGATCAACGCATTTGTCCAATATTGATAGCCGGTTATTTAACTATCAATTTATATTCACAAACATCCATAAGCATCCATCACACAATAAATAATTCCCACATTATTTATTTGCCTCAATATCTTTAAAAGATATATTTTCAAATTTTCAAAACTCGTTTGAAAACAATTCCCAAAATCTCTTCCTTTACAAGGTAAATCCCCTACCATTAATTCCCATTGGAAATAACCAAGTTCAAAACAATTTAGATTTAAAACAGTTAAAACACTTTATTTTAAAATATACTGTAAAATATGTAAATTTACTACTAGTTATTTACTCAAAATATAATTTCAAAATATTTAAAGTAAAACTATTTTATAAGATATTACTTGATTTAAAATAAGGTTTTAGTTAAACTAAATTTTAAAAGTAGAGTTTAAAAAAAATTAATACTCTTTCCAAATAACTTGGGTCAAAACTAGCCTTTGAATAAATTCCTTTTTAAAAATCATTACTAATGTATTCGCAAACAAGTGTTATTGCTAAGTTATTAATTTATTACTGAAAAATAACATTTTTCCAACACTCTTTCAAACAAGTTTGAACTTTAAACTTTTTTTTAATAAAATCTGCTTAAAACTCGAACTTGGTTTTCCCGGGGAACACATAACCATTCAAACATCCCAAAGTACCCTTCATATAAATCCAGCCGATTTATTTCATTTCAATTTATGTTTAACAACATAAATTCCCAATCCCATGCTTAACATAACTCCTTTTGAAGTTCAAACACATTTTCCCATTTCTAAAAATTCAATTTTAAATTATAGGTTTAAAACATTTTAAATAAACATTTTGGAGAATTCTTAAATGAAAACCATATTTACATTTTACTTAAATAAAATCCCAGTGGAGAAAACGGCACTTCAAAATATTCTATTTGCATTTAAACTTTAAATTTTATATTTGGAAGCTTCGTTACAACATATTTTAAATTTTCCGGAACATCATCAAATAACCCAATCGTTATTTCAAAACAAATTTATAATTTCCATAAAATTCATTTCTAGAAATCTATATTTCTCAGTTATCGATTGATAAATTTTCCACTGTATTTAAAATCCCAATTTTACCAATTTTTATTCATTTTTTTCTTTTCATCCAAAACATATTCCAATTTTTATATTCCTTTATTTTATTTTTTTATTTATCAATTTCTTGATTTCTATTAAACCCAATTTATTTATTTAAAATTAAATTTTGAATTTACGATATATCCAACAATATCACAGCACAATGTAATTTCAGATGTACTAATCACAACAGACAAACAGATTGCATTATCAATTATAAAAATAATTACACATTGTGAGGAATCCAGTTGGATCCCTTCAACCTGTTTTTCCCTGCATCCATAGATATTAGCACAACAATATATATATATATATATATATATATATATATATATATATATATATATATCAATCCAGGCTGATATAAATAAACATTTCAACCAATCACACAATCATTTAAATATTAACTACATAAACCAGCTAACATTCCAGATGTGAGTGAGATTAACTCACCTTGAGTTTCGGCGAGCGTTCGAAATTCAAATTAAACCGAACGATGTACGATTTAACTCAAATTTCTACTTGCCCGGAATGAACCCGGATCCATTCATTTCAAAATCAATTGAGAATCCACATTAAACATTTAAAACGAATTAAATGTTCAAATTCAATGGCTTAAAAATACGGGATGTTACACTCGGGTAAGTGATGATTTGGCTCGAAGCAAGGTTGAAGAATGGGGTGATTCGGGGTTGACGCGAGTTTCTTTAGTGGGTTGCTCGAGTTTTACTTTGAGCAGGGTTAGTTTGGTACAGAAGTTTTTAAAAAGGTTTTTAAAGTTTAACAGCTTTTTTTAAAAGATTGTGAAACAAAAGAAAACTTGATTTTTGTAAATGATTAAAGTTTAAAAAAAAATTAAACAAGTTTTTATTTATAAAACTAAATTTGTTTCAAAATTAAATTTTAAACATGTTTTATATATATATTAAATTATGAAAGTTTTCATATAAAATAAGTGGATTTTGAAATAAAGTTTGTATTAAATTTGATTAAATAACTTTGGAAAAGTTTTAAAGATTTTAAAAGTTTAATTTAAACTGTGTTAATTATAAATTGATTTCTAAAACGTTATATATTATTTTAAATAAAGTTTAATGATTTAGAATTTGGAAATCAATTATAATAAAGATTTCCTTAAGTAATTTAGAATTTTGATTTAATTAAAGATAAATATATTTGTGGAAATAATTAAGATAATTCAATTAGTGTTAATAATCAAAGTGTTATTGGTTAATATTAATAACTTAATTAGGATAATGATTTTCTTAATTAAGAATCTTTATTATATAATAAATTAACAATCATTTAATTAAACTTAAATGATTAATTAAATAATTAATTAAGTAATTAATTAGTGATTAATTGAATATAATCACTTATGGATTAATTAAGTATAATTACTTGGTGAAGTAATTAAGTAATTAATTACTGGAGGTAATTAAGTAAAAGAAAATTATTGAACAAAGTAATTAGAGGTTAATTACTTTATGAAAGTAATTAAGTGGATGTGATTAAGGGTTAATCACTTTTGTTATTAATTAAAGAATTAATATAATTAATTAAAGGTTTAAATTTATTTATTAATTGAAGACTAATTAAATAATGAAGGATCAAGAGTAATTAATAAAGTGATCAATTACTTGCTAAAGTAATTAATTAAAAAGAAATTTAATTAATGGAAGTAATCATTAATTAATGGAAATAAATAATAAATTGTTAATTAATAATTAAAGGTTAATTAATTTTAATTAAGTTTTAATTACGAAATGTAATTAAAAAGTAATTAATCAAATATGGTTAATTAAAAAGAAATTAATCAAGTATGATTAATTAAGAGCAGTTAATTAAATGTGATTAATTAGAAGTAATTAATCAAGTAAATGTAATTAAAAGTAATTAATCAAGTGTGATTAATTAAATGGTGATTAATCAGGTGTGATTAATTAAAAGGGATAATTAAGGAATAATTATCAAGGAAATTAAAGAGTAACTAATCAAGGTTGATTAAATTTAAAAGGGTAATTAAGAGATAATTACTTGGTATAATTAGGAAGTAATTAATCAAGATGATTAATTAAATTTGTAATTAAGGAATAATTACTTAAAGTAATGAAGTAATAATTAATCAAGGATGATAAATTGAAGTGGAAAATTAAGTGATGTTTATTAATTAATTTGTAATTAATTAATGAATAAGTAAGTTGGATTGATGATAATCCAAGTGATTAAGTAAGGAATTGATTTAATTAAAGATCAATTAAATTAATTAAGTTTGGATCAAACTTGTTATGGATGACTAATGATTGGATGATAAATATCATTGGATGAGTTAATGATATTGAATGATATTGGATGTCATTGATTGATATGTAATGATATGAATGTGATATATCTGAGATATGATATATATGTTGCTTTGTGATATGTGTGGATGAATGTGATAATAGTGAATTATCTATCTGTGTGTTATGAATCATCCATTATGTTTAAGTGATATTCTGAATATCTACAGTTTAAAACCCTTAAGTACAACTTGGACAATAAAATGGCGTTTGGATTTGGTGAGACCGGGATCGGGTTTCCATATTTGGATATCCGAAAACCACATCGATCCAAATAAAACGTTAGGTCGTGAATCCAAGTGGAGTGAAAGTGAAGACTCGAGGTGTAAGAACTATTCGTCAGTATAACTCTGGGGGTGATTCCGTGATGAGTTTGACGGAAATAGTACTTACAGGTTCGAGATCGTGATTCAGAGTGCAAAGGCTATTGTCGTTAACTCTAAGGGTGATTCCAAAATAAATGCAACGAGATAGTGCCTTCGGTTTCGTTCGAACCCGGAACGGACTTGTATGCATTGAATGCTTTCAAAACATCGTCAGGTGGACGATGAGCATTCTAAGATAAGTGTGTCCTATCAAGGTAATCATAGCCTCAAGCCTCATCAGCCGAGAATGGCAAAAACAGGGGAGGTGCAGCAACGTTAAGTGGGTCATGCCCAAGTAGGACGAGATTTACCTCTGTCTAGATGTCCCTTTTATTTCTGCTTTGTGGGCGGTTGGATCTGCAGCCAACTGTGGGGTGGTCTTGTTCGGGACTGTTCAGTACGGAATGGTTTTGGCCTTGTGTTGCAGGGGATCGGGAGTGGTCCTAGGTACGGTGATCTAGGCCACGTACTGTGACGGGTTTTACCCCAGTAGCCCTGCCATTGATAAAAACCCATTCTTCATACGAGACCCTACGGTTTTGTTTGTATTACCCACTTTTGTGGCTAGTAGCTGGAATTTAATAGATGTAACAATTTCGGCTATTTCATATTTACTTGAAAACCCTAGACACTATTATAATATCACTGGATTTTCTATCAAATGTTTTGGTTAGCGTAAGGTAAAAACTTTTCCATGTTTATGTGTGGAGTCTTACGTGATACCTTTCTTTTCAAAGGATTTTCTAAAGTTAAGTAATCCTATACCGTTTACTCACACTAGACCCCTGTCTGACCCGAGTGTTTATTTTCTGTTTTATTAAAATCTTGGGTACTCATATTATGTATGAGTAGTCAAGTGATTCAGGTTATCCTTGACGAATTCTGGAGGAGCTTTGGAGCATGAGGCTTCAGTGTGTAGATATATAGATAGTGTTTCCGCTGTGTGTTATTTTATATTGTTGTTCTTGTACTGTATATTAGACAGAAATGTTATAACTGTCTAAATTGAGATGTATAGTTGTGTACTCTGATGTATATGATACTATGTCTATGTTATATATTATATTTCATTCGTTCCGCTGTGAGATTCTGATGTGTTGTTGTTCTTTCTTCTGTTTCATTTCTTCTTCTATCCCTTTCTTTCTTAAATAGTGATGCGTCTTTCTGGTGTTAGAAAGTCTGGTCGTTACAGTTGGTATCAGAGCGTTAGGTTGAGTGAATACCTAGGCTCTGGAGTGGTGTCTATCTTGAGAGAGCGTACTTGTAATATATATATATACACATATATATATATACCTAATCTGTTGGGTTATCTGTTCGGATTCTCCAACATAGGTTATAGAGGTAGATAAGGTATAGCTGTGTGGTGGGATGCTGTATCCATAGATGGTTCTGAAGATGTTCTTTTGAAGCAAGATTAAGATGGTATCGAAGCAACTGTTGATGTCTACTGCAGGGAAGATTCAGATATTTAAGGATTTTCTGGATCTCCAGTAAGGGTGTCTTATCTATATTGAAATATGAGGCTAAGGTCGACGAGTTACCTCATTTCGGACATGGTCTCATTTGTTTTCCTTAAGAAGAACAAGTGGTTGGTGTTTGATTTGGAGCCGAGTTTCTTGAGAAGATGTCTACTCGTCTCAAGGATTTTTGGTGGAATTGGGTGATAGTTTTGTATTTCAAGAAGCTTGTGGTTAAGGATGATCTTTTGGCTTAGCAGTATCGTTGAAGTGAAATTTGGAAGCAGCAGCGTGGATCCGTTTCTTCGATGGATCAGAAATCTTTGGGATTCTACTATCGGCAGACCAGGAAGATAGTGAATGCTTATCCATTTCTTTAGGAGGCTCGACAGAGCAGGATTTTTGTTGGAAGTGATCTATCAGTTTTTCTGGTAGATAAGCCATTCTTGAAGATTGATCTCGATTAGGAAAGCTATTCTAGTTGGGGAGATAGTTCTTTGGAATCTTTGAGTAATCTTTGGTTTGGAAATTGAGGCATCTCAAGTGGAGGTAAAAGCTATTTAAGTAGTCAGAGATTTTCCAGAGGTTTTTGGAGGAAATCAGAAGTTTACCCGCATCAGAGATTGAGTTTTCTTATCGACTTGGATTCCAGGAGCAATATTGATGGTTCAACCAGGTAGAGGAATGACTCTTAGAGCGAGAAGAGGTTGGTGAGGCAGCTCAGGATTTTTGAGGAGGGATTGATCATCTAGTTCTAGTTAAGATTCTGCTGGGATGTTTTGACCAAGTGGAATGGTCACTAAGATTTTATGAGTCGGATGAACAGTGTATGGAGAAAGTTTGTGCTCGAGTTCTTTGATAGCGTTCTCATCTAATCCAGATCAGAGTTGTGCAGTGGAAGCAAGATAGCAGTTATTCTAGTATGGGAGCAACCGGGAGTTGTAGTTTTCTTGGATTAAAGGATTTCTACAGGAAATTCAAGTATGAAGGAATTTTCAGGATTTGAAGGTAAGGTTGCCAAGTGCAACATTTTAGCTATTCCGGATAAGAGAAGTAGGTCTGAAGTCCACTAATACTTGTGGAATAGAGTTGTGTATTGGATTTCAGCAAATTTTTAAGAGAGTCATTTTGTTGAGTAGGACCTGGAGATTTGTTTAATTTTGGTCCTGTTTGTTCATGAAGCAATCAGCAAGGGTTAAGCTGATCAGGAAAGATGAAGGTGACTCTGAAGCATCAGAGGAGTTATGCAGTTAAAATTGAGGAGATTTGGAATGTAAAGTTGGAATTTGGATATTGCTTTAGTTTTATCCGATCAAAATAGTTATAAGACTTGGTAAAACTGGAGAGCTAGGTTCGGAAGTATTTTGAGATTTTCCTGTGTCCTCTGGAGATTAGATTTTGATTTACAGGATTAAATTGCCAGTCGGATAGCTGGAATTCATTGTATTTCACATATCTCTGAGGAATATGTACATGATTCTTCGAGTGATAGGATCAGTAGTTCAGAAGGATCTGGCAGTTAGGCTGGTTTTGAGTTTAGTCTGATATCTTGTTCAGATTTATAGGATTAGATGAGGGAGTTCTTGATTATAGTAATGTAGTTACTTAAGGTTCTGTAGAGCGAGTATTTCAGAATAGGTACCTAGAAAACTCTTGATAATATTAGGAAGATCTATCCAGAATATTGTCGGGATAGACAAAATTATTTGTTTGAATTGGTTGCTATGATTGATAGTGTATGATTGATTATGTGATTGCTAATTGAAATTTAAATTCTTTTGCTGGGTTATTAAATTGTCTTTGCTTTTAAATTTCGAGGACGAAATTCTTTTAAGGGGGAAGGAATGTGACGACCCGGAATTTTAAGCAACATCAATTTAATAATCTTTGATAATAATTAAATTAATTTGATCATTTTACATTATAAATTGACAAGTTAAAATTCTTTTAAAAATTAATAGTAATAATTTGATAATATCTATTAATATTTTTCTTAACAATATAAATTGGCAAGTTTAATTATTTTGAAAACTAATGATTTGGAAATATTTATTTTAGCAATTTAAATTGGTAAGATTTATTTTTCCAAAGGCTAATCAAAATATTTTCTATTCTCTCTCTCTCTCTCTCTCTCTCTCTATATATATATATATATATATATATATTGATATATCCTGTAAATAGGAAGTTTTTAATGTGATAAAAGCTTTATATTCAAATTTTATATATATATATATGAAAATATATATTTTAGTTTGGATTGTATTTCAAAATTTAATATAGTGATTATCAAATCTAATGTTAAAATGATTTTCTATTTGAAATATGTATACATTTGTATATATTAGAAATAGGAAAAAAAAATTGATTTGAATTTAGTAAAGTATTTTCAAAATTTAATATATATACATATATTTATATATATAATTTGGAATTTTAATTTGACTGAATACTTTTGAAAATGACATTTGAGATTTAAATTTTAATAACAAAGTTAATTTCTTATTTATATATATAATTTTTAAGCTTTTGTTTTAAATAAGAATTAAATTTGAAGTAGACTTTCAATTGTTTTCAATATTCTTTCATTTTAATTTTATCATAAGATAAATTGTTTTAAAATTTTACATAAAGAAATAAAATAAAATTTTCAACTTTATAAACATATGATATATTGATTTGATCAAAATATAAGTTATTTGAAATCACATGAATATTTATTAAAAGATAAGTACACATTTTTAATCACATAAATATTACATTCATAATTTAAATAGATTATTAAATAAGAAAATAACATTTATAAATCATTAACTAAACATTAAAACATTTGTTAAACATTAATAAAACATTAAAAAAAAATTGTAAGACATTAATTTAAACATAAAAACACTTGTAAATCATATGCATATGTGTAAGATAACTAAGGCTTTAAAGTGACAAATGTCATTCTCTTGATTTATTAAGTTTAAAATTAAAAATTGTAAAATATAAGAGGAGTTTTATTTTCAGCAAAGAATTCCTTTATTCTCTTCAACAAAAATGAATACAAATGCAAAACAAAAATCTAAAAAAAAGAAAGAAGAACAGGAAAATCTGAAACAAGAAGAAAACCTGGAATTCAATCTGGATATTCAAAATCAAATGCAAGATCTTCAGATTTTCTAATCCAATCAAGCGACAAAGTTGTTTTCAACATCGATGCAATCAGGATTGATCAACATGCAAATTTGGAAAATATAACAACGGATTTTATTTCAACTTGCAAAGTGAATTCAATAATCCTGGAAATTATTAGTTCCATCTTCTGCAATTTTTGGTGAGTAAATAATTTCTTTTAAAAAAAGTTTTAAACTTGGATTAAACTTGTTATTGTGATGATATCATGATGTTATATGAAATATTTGATTTAAATTGGATGCATGTTTGAATTGAGTATATTGAATGCCTGTAAAGTTAAGAATTGTTACTGTGTTCATAAAACAGTTTTAATTCTATAATAAATTCAATAACATGACTTTGAATTCGAATTGGACTTTGATTTGTAAAAAAAAGATGTTTGTAATCAAATAATCTATCATCTAAAAATAGTTATAGGATTTTAAAATGAATGATTAACTCATATCTTTCAAACTTATAGTAAAATTGAAATTGGGTCGAAATTTTATTATTTCAATTTTAAGTTTGAATTACATAGTCCAATTCATGATACTAAATCGTGATTTTTGAAGCTTGTATCATGATTTTTAGATCAGTGGTTGAAGAGAATTTTCGAATTATATGTTTGGCACATTTGGTTCGATTGGAGGCGAATGAAGGCGATCTATGCGTCGTGGTTTTGCAGGGAGGTCGAGGGGATATAGGGGACCATCAGAAAAATAGTTTGGGAACTTATTTATGAGGGGGTTGACCGGAAATCGAGGAAGTAGGGTTTTATTTTCTGTGAATGCCGATGATGTTCTATTGGGATTTGCGTCAACGTGGAGCTAACGGTGGTGATCGCAGGGGTTGCCGTGGGATCTGAAGGTAGTGATGTAGCTACGATGGAGATGGTGGGTTATCTCGAAGTTGGGGTTGACGTGGAAGGTGGATTTTATGGTGATGGTGGTTCGAACTGATCGGTTCGATGGTCAAGATTTGATTCTCGATCGAATGGAGTTTTCTGGGTTTTGATTATTGTTGTAGGGGTCGAGAGCGACGTGTTGGAGGCCAGCGTGGAGTTCGTCGTCGACCTACGTGGTGATGCACATTGATGTGCACAGTTTTCGTGCATCTGGTTTGGGTTTTGGGAGAAGATGGTTTGAGCTCGAGGATTACCTCGGGTAAGTGATGATTTGGCTTGAAGCAAGGTTGAGGAATGGGGTGACTCGGGGATGACACGAGTTTCTTTAGTGGGTTGCTCGAGTTTCATTTTGAGCAGGGTTAGTTTTGTACAGAAGTTTTTAAAAAGGTTTTTAAAGTTTAACAGCTATTTTTTTTAAAGATTGTGAAACAAAAGAGAACTTGATTTTTGTAAATGATTAAGGTTTAAAAACAAAAGTTAAACAAGTTTTTATTTATAAAACTAAATTTGTTTCAAAATTAAATTTTAAACATGTTTCATATATATATATATATTAAATTATGAAAGTTTTCAAATAAAATAAGTGGATTTTGAAACAAAGTTTGTATTAAATTTTATTAAATAACTTTGGAAAAGTTTTAAAGATTTTAAAAGTTTAATTTAAAATGTGTTAATTATAAATTGATTTCTAAAACTTTATATTTTATTTTAAATAAAGTTAATGATTTAGAATTTGGAAATCAATTATAATAAAGATTTTCTTAAGTAATTTAAAATTTTAATTTAATTAATGATAAATAAATTTGTGGAAATAATTAAGATAATTCAATTATTGTTAATAATCAAAGTGTTATTGCTTAATATTGATAACTTAATTAGGATAATGATTTTTTTAATTAAGAATCTTTATTATATAAGAAATTAAGAATCATTTAAATAAACCTAAATGATCAATTAAATAATTAATTAAGTAATTAATTAGTGATTAATTGAAGATAATCACTTATGGATCAATTAAGTATAATTACTTCATGAAGTAATTAAGTAATTAATTACTGGAGGTAATTAAGTAAAAGAAAATTATTGAACAAAGTAATTAGAGTTTAATTACTTTATGAAAGTAATTAAGTGGATGTGATTAAGGGTTAATCACTTGTGTTATTAATTAAAGAATTAATATAATTAATTAAAGGTTTAAATTTAGTTATTAATTGAAGACTAATTAATTAATGAAGGATTAAGAGTAATTAATAAAGTGATTAATTACTTGTTAAAGTAATTAATTAAAGAGAAATTTAATTAATGGAAGTAATCATTAATTAATGGAAATAAATAATAAGTTGTTAATTAATAATTAAAGGCTAATTAATTTATAATTAAGTTTTAGTTACTAAATGTAATTAAAAAGTAATTAATCAAATATGGTTAATTAAAAAGAAATTAATCAAGTATGATTAATTAAGAGTAGTTAATCAACGGTTGGGTCCCTCACATTTGCTCCGCCTGTCACTCCTTTGGCCACTTAGATACTTCCTGTTCGCATTCTGTTGTTTCCCCTATACCCCCTAAGATCCCTCTCCCCCGGCCTCCGCTCAGGAAATGGGTTTCTAAAGCTCTGGCCGTTCCTCCTCCTGTTGTTCCTTTATCTGTCCCTACTTCGCCGCATTCTCCTGTTCGGCCTCCTTCCATTGTTCCTGGTGATTCTTCTGCTGATGCCCTTGATGTTTCGGATCATCCTTCGCCTCATGTTGTTTGGGCTGAGTCTGAGCGTTGTTGGGTTGATTGCCGATCTGATATGCGTTTCAACCCGGCGGATAATTCCTATTTTAGATATGTTAGCGACAATCCTATGGAACAACGATGCCTTTACTATTGTCCATCTGGTGATTCCTTGGTCCTTGCCTTGGACGGTTCTTTTGCTGAGGTTAATTCCGTCGTGTTAGCTGATACTTCTTGGGATAGATCCTTTATTTACTCTTCCGTTGCTGACATTTATGATCCCTCTCTTGCAGTTCTGTTTCGCCCGTTTTTTGGTCTATTTGGGAATGTTTCTTCCCACGCAGATGTTGTTGCTGGTGGCTCTACCTCTACGGAGGAGACCTAGTCTTGTTAGCCATTTAGTAGTTGTGACTAGCTGTCACACTCCTGTGCTATATTTCATACTTTTTTTTTTAGTAGTTTAGGCTTCTCTGCCCTAACTCCTGTACTTCAAATTTTATTACGTTTGTAATAAAAAGTGGACGGTCCACTATAAAACCGGCTGGCCTTGCCAAAAAAAAATTAAAAGTAATTAATCAAGTAAATGTAATTAAAAGTAATTAATCAAGTGCGATTAATTAAAAGGTGATTAATCAGGTGTGATTAATTAAAAGGGATAATTAAGGAATAATTATCAGGGCAATTAAAGAGTAATTAATCAAGGTTGATTAAGTTTAAAAGGGTAATTAAGAGATAATTACTTGGTATAATTAGGAAGTAATTAATCAAGATGATTAATTAAATTTGTAATTAAGGAATAATTACTTAAAGTAATTAAGTAATAATTAATCAAGGATGATTAATTAGAGTGGAAAATTAAGTGATGTTTATTAATTAATTTGTAATTAACTAATGAATAAGTAAGTTGGATTGATGATAATCCAAGTGATTAAGTAAGGAATTAATTTAATTAAGGATCAATTAAATTAATTAAGTTTGGATCAAACTTGTTATGGATGATTAATGATTGGATGATAAATATCATTGGATAAGTTAATGATATTGAATGATATTGGATGTCATTGATTGATATGTAATGATATGAATGTGATATATCTGAGATGTGATATATATGCTACTTTGTAATATGTGTGGATGAATGTGATAATAGTGAATTATCTATCTGTGTGTTATGAATCATCCATTATGTTTAAGTGATATTCTGAATATCTACTATTTAAAACCCTTAAGTACAACTTAGGCATTAAAATGGCGTTTGGATTCGGTGAGACCAGGATAGGGTTTCCATATTTGGATATCCGAAAACAACATCGATCCAAATAAAACGTTAGGTCGTGAATCCAAGTGGAGTGCAAGTGAAGACTCGAGGTGTAAGAACTATTCGTTAGTATAACTTTAGGGGTGATTCCGTGATGAGTTTGACGGAAATAGTACTTACAGGTTCGAGATGGTGATTCAGAGTGCAAAGGCTATTGTCGTTAACTCTGAGGGTGATTCCAAATGAGTGCAACGAGATAGTGCCTTCGGTTTCGTTCGAACCCGGAACGGACTTGTATGGATTGAATGCTTTCAGAACATCGTCAGGTGGACGATGAGCATTCTAAGATAAATGTGTCCTATCAAGGTAATCGTAGCCTCAAGCCTCATCAGCCGGGAATGGCAAAAAAAGGGGAGGTGCAGCAAGGTTAAGTGGGTCATGCCCAAGTAGGATGAGATTTACCCCTGTCTAGATGTCCCTTTTATTTCGGCTTTGTGGGCGGTTGGATTTGCAGCCAACTACAGGGTGGTCTTGTACGGAACTGTTCAGTAAGGAATGGTCCCGGCCTTGTGTTGCAGGGGATCGAGAGTGTTCTCCGGTACGGTGATCTAGGCCACATACTGTGACGGGCGGTACCCCAGTAGCCCTGCCATTGATGGAAACTCATTCTTCCTACGAGACCCTACAGTTTTGTTTGTATTACCCACTTTTGTGGCTAGTAGCTGGAATTTAATAGATGTAATAATTTTGGCTATTTCATATTTACTTGAAAACCCTAGACACTATTATAATATCACCGGATTTCCTATCAAATGTTTTTGTTAGCGTAAGGTAAAAGCTTTTCCTTGTTTATGTGTGGGAAGTCTTACGTGATACCTTTCTTTTCAAAGGATTTTCTAAAGTTAAGCAATCCTAAACCGTTTACTGACACGAATTCTGGAGGAGCTTTGGAGCAGGAGGCTTCAGCGTGTAGATATATAGATAGTGTTTCCGCTGTGTGTTATTCTATATTGTTGTTCATGTACTGTATATTAGACAAAAATGTTATAACTGTCTAAATTGAGATGTATAGTTGTGTACTCTGATGTATATGATACTATGTATATGTTATATATTATATTTCATTCGTTCGGGTGTGAGATTCTGATGTGTTGTTGTTCTTTCTTCTCTTTCTTTTCTTCTTCTATCCCTTTCTTTCTTAAATAATGATGCGTCTTTCTGGTGTTAGAAAGTCGGGTCGCTACAAGCACTCCAGTTTTGGATATAAAGGGGCCAAATTTTATGAGCACTCTATACAAAATTAACTATTATGAGGGTTACGCATCATATTAATAAAGCATACATGCTTACCTCTTTTGCCTTTAACTGAAATATCAAAATGAAATACTTTCATTTACTCTCTCTTTCTCCTTCATTTACAAAAAAAAGAAAATAATTGCGAGAACCAAAAATTCATCTCGATCTTCACAATCATATCCAAACTTTGCTAAGAATGTGATGAAATTTTTATTTCTTAACCCAATTTATTTTGTCTTTTTTAGCAGTGGTAAATATTAGGATTTAAAATTATTTTGTTAAATGCTTTCTTGATTAAGAACGACCGTGAATCTTTCTCAATTCCAATTCTATCGAGAGATGAGTTTGAATTCTCTACTATTTCGTTAATGATTTGGGATAAAAGTTAACGATGATTGAGCAAAAATTAGTATAAATAAAAGAAAGGGCACCAATGTCAATTTGATTTGTAATTTTATGAGATGACAAGTTTGATTAGTACCTCTCATAGTAAGAAAAACCCTTTGAAAGAAAATGACCCCCTCATATCCAAAATTGGAGTGTCGATAATAATATGCTAAACAAAAGCTATAGGCGAATGCACTATAATGGTTCAACTAAGAAGACAGTTAATTGAGAGAAAAACAATTGGAATTAGTGCAGCTTAAGTAGGGAAAAATTGAATAGAAATAGCATTGTGAAATATAAAAACAATATTCGAAAATTTATATAATATAACGTGTTAGCAAAATATATTAAAAATAATGCTAGTAAACAAATATAGGAAATTTTAAAAAAATTGATAGTTTCCATAGTAAGTGCAATAATAGCACGTATCTTTTAAAAGTCCCCCTCACGGGATATTAGAGACTTCACTAAGGATTGAAAGTGGGGATAGTAGGAGTGGTAAGAAAAAAAATGAGACCGTCATTATCTACTCCAGTTTTGTTGTTCAAGATTATAAAACGATGTTTTTAAAATATTGTAAAGTATAGTTTTGAAAGAAATACTTTGGTGCAGTAATAAGTTTTTGAAAGGAAAAACTAATAAATACTTTTCACCACTTATCCCAATTTTAAGAAGTAAAAATTAAAAAGGTCTTTAAAGGAAAAAGTTGTTTTGAAGAAGAAGGAAAGAAATTTTCTGCAATTAGATTTGCTAGCAATCTAAAATCAAAAATCTTAAATTATAAGTTTTAAAAAGTTAAAGCACCAAATATTTTTTAATTTAATAAAAGGTTTCTAAGTTGTACTTTTTAAATAAAAATGTTTCGGGATCAACTATTACAATTTTTTTGAAGTTTTCAATTTTCGAATGGAGAAGACCGAATCAAAATTTTAAATATGAAGTAGATAGGAAGTCATGTCTAGGTAACAAGGAGTAAAAGATAAGGCTGCGAAGAAGATAACAAAGATTACTCATGAAGTAGTAATAAGGAATCACCGTAAAGTGTAAAGAATAATGGCTTGAACCTAGGAATATTATTTTGACACGTGTGCAAGCTATAAGAAGAACCCGTAAAAGAATGATAAAATGGTATTAAGGTACACTTCTGCGAGTTCTAAGATAAGTTTGTATGACGGGTTAAAGATAAAGGAAACAAATACCAAGATTTGAGAATACCATCAAGGAATTTGGAATAAAAGAAGATGGTAATAGAGGTTTATGAGGTGAAGAACACATATGGAGGATATTTGCTAACACAAGTTTAAAATATGAGGATTACGGAAGGATGACTCGATAGAAAGGTCCATTCAACTCAGAAGTGATAGAGCCACAACATCGTTAGTATTAGCTGATGTTAAAGGGCAGCTTCTTGCAGTTGTTCTATTTGGGTTGGGTTATAAGCATTAGTTGTCATTATTGGGGGTAAAATCACGTACGATATTATGGAAATGTTCATTTTATGTGTTTTCTGTATGAACTACTATGTTATGAGAAAACAATAAAGATAAAGAAATTTCAAAAAAGACAATTAATAATGCAAAAGAAAAGAAAATAGTAAAGGTTGGAAGTTAAGAAATAAATTAAGAAAATTTAATTGATTGGCTAAAACGAAAATGAAATAAGATTGTAAGTCTCGAAAATGTCCAAAAATAAATTTTAGTGATTAAAGGAAAGAGAAATGATATCGCATAGCCACGGGTCAATGTCCCTCTGTACCATAAAAGCTGAAATTTATTATTGAAAATGTGTGCTGGTTGCTATTATAAATAAAATAGAAGTTTTTAAGAAAATTAAAATTTGCCACGAAAATAAATGAAGTCCACTATGGTTGTTGAGTTGTTGACTAAAACCCAATTTCATGAGGTGTGGAAAATTTTGTTTTGAAAATCCTATATATGTAAAATATTGAAAAAATAAATTATCTTTGCCAATTTTTTTTGGAAAATCATAAAAAAATAACATTTTAGGGTAATATAAGAATATAGAAGAGAAGAATTTTTTTTCAAAATTTTGGAAATGCCACACATTTGACGTTGAGGAATAGTCGAAAAATTGGTTTGCGTAGATTTTACTGTGCAGCAGAAGTGATAGTAAAATAAAATATGGTTAGAGACAAGGAACGTGTCTTAGTTATGGAATCTTTTTCAATATACCTTGTCGATAGGTGACAAAAAGTTGATTTTAAAATAAAACCTACTTTATAAACTTAAAAAAATGACGTATGCAAACTATGCTTCAAAAAGTTGAAAGAGAATTAGGGGAAAAAGGGAAGATTCCAAGATACAGTGGAAAAAAGGATACATAAGAGAATGATGGGAGTATGTAATTTTCTATCTAGAGTTTTGTCAAACTAGAAAATAAGATTATAAAACTGGAATCTTTCAAAATTTGGATGTTAGCAACAGTGTGCTTGGATTTTGGATGATAGTATTGGATGTAAAATTGGCTGAGCCATACTTCTATTCGTAGAAGTGTAGGAAATTTTGGATATAAAAGCAAGTTTTTGATTTTCAAAAGTTGCATGCATGTGGAACCACCGGTATATTTAGGATGTTCGCATCAAACTTTTAAAATCGATTTAAAAGAAAGCATTCATATAGAAGGTGCCGATTTAGAAGTGTTCAACATACATATCACATATATACACCGCGCACTTGTACACGATTGGTTGCAAAATTGTTTGTACGCTAATTGATTGTTAGAATGGTTGTACATTAATTTAATTAATTGATTAATAAAACACATTATATCAAGTATATATCATAGGAAGAAAACACTTTTCATTTCGAACAACATTGATTATCGAGTTAGATGACAAATTCATAACTGCCCCTAGGGCATACCTCTAACTCTACCAATATTCCATCAAAATTAGTTATGCAATATATTACGTGTTATAAATATTTATTTTACTTACCTATTTGAAAATAATAATTTATAGGCGTGCATGATATTAGAATGAGTTATTTTTTTGCAAAGCTCATGATATACAGATCGCATCTATAAATAGTACCAAATTTCAATAATTGTAGGTACTTAGAATTGGCCATAAATCGAAAACATAAAAAGGGTGTATGTACAACTAACCAATTAACTATTAAATCTTCGTTCCTGTTTGACGACCCAATATGACTTCATTTCACCACATCAAGAAGCAGCTCGATGTCTTTGAACAATAAAAATAATAATTAGATTTTGGGCTTTAGGTCTTCTTGCCATGGACATTTCAATCTAAATGAACTAAATGAAGTCAATTACATCATATGTGACCCACATGCATGGACAAAAACATTAGTATAACAAAATATGAAACATCAATTATAAAACAATGTGGCATACGCATGCATCAATACATGCACTATGCCTGCTCATTAAATTACAAATACAGTAGTAAAGCTAAAAATATGCAACATGCATGTCCTTCAGATGATAGGACTCTTACTTTGACCATACACAAAATAACAAAGCATAGATAAGAAGTCCATGCCACCTCTCAAGTTGTCGAATGAAATTATGACAACTTGCTACAACTGTATATCAATATTGTTTATGCAGTAATATGTATAAAATGAACAAAATATAAAACTATTATCATATTCCATCAATATTTAATTATAGGAGTGTCGCAGATAATAAAGAATTTTGGAATAAATGTAATAGTGTATAATAAACTAAAAATTGATAGCTATTCTTTAACAAAAACTATACACGAAATCATTATCATGGCTCAATGCCAAAATAGAAGACTTCATTCAAAATAATTTTAAATTTAAACAGAATCATTTATTCATTAGAAAGATAATAAATTTGATTTGTAGTATGATATAACACATGTTTTTCATTTCTTAGAGAACTAAATTTTGCTTATAAACTCTAAAGACTTACTTTTCTACCAAACACATAATTCAGGAAGTTGTTACAAACTCTTCAGTTTCAAAATTCAAATTCGTGACCTTTGGCCTGTAGTAAGACCATCAACGAACCGTAAACCCTAGCAACTACTGCTTTTCTCTTGAAATACATGACTACGTTATTTTTACAATCTCAATAACACAAACTTTCATTCGTGTAAATTCATATCAAGTGAAGTTTCTACAACTGTAATTTACCCTACAACATTCATTATTATTTTCAACTACACATAATCATTGAAAATTTTCCACGTACACCAATATATTTGTGAACTTTTAAATTGTACTTCACTACTAAAAGATTTCTTATAGATTCTTCATAGCCTAAAAAATTTCAAATCTGTTTGTTGTAGTGGACATAATAAACAACCTGTTTAATTGAAAATTATTAAGTTTATATGTCTCCATTTGTAAACAACTTTCATCGACACACTTTTGTGTAAAAAATTCAAAAATGTGACATAAATTTTCAGTTTATAACTTATAAAATGCATATTATTTTGAAAAAAAAACAAAAAATTACAATAAAACAACTAAAAAGAAACCTAATCTAAAGCCAATTATGCTAAATGAAACGACCCGCCTTATTCTCCACAATAAGGCGCATCATTATTAAGGAAGAAAGAGATAGAAAAGAGAAAATATAGAGAAGAAAGAACTAAACAACATCATATCTCACAGCGGAATGAATAAATTATATTATTCACATGAGTATTACATAATATACAACATCTATCAGAGTTACATAACTATACATCACATACGAGACAGTTATAAAGATCTGTCTATCATACAACTTAATATACAATATAGATATCAACACAGAGATCAACACAGCGGAACCACTATATATCTACAAATGCTGAAGCCTCCTGCTCCATATCACCCCTAGATTTCGTCAAAACTAACCTGCTCCCATGGATACTCGTAAAAATTTAAGTACCCAAGATTTTAATAAAACAGAAATAAACTCCGGGTCAGACATGGTTCTGGTGTGAGTTAACAGGTTAAAGTTTCTTAACTTTAAAAACCTTTGAAAACAAAGGTATCACGTAAGACTTCCCAAACATAAACTTGTGTAAGTTTTTACCTTACGCTAAACAAAACTTTGGTAGGAAATTCTGTGATATTATAATAGGGTGTAGGGTTTTCAAATAAATATTCACATAGCCGAAATTGTTACATTTATTAAATTCCAGCATACTAGGTATACAATCAAATCCGTGGGCACTTATTGGAGATTGGATTTCCATACAATGGAAGGGCTACTGGGGTACCGCCCGTCACGGTACGTGGCCTAATCAATGTACTGAGGATTACTCCCAATCCCCTGCAACACAAGGCCCGAACCATCCCTTACTGGATAGTCCCGAATAAGACAATCCCGGCAGTTGGAGCTCACAACCGCCCATATAGTCGAATAAAAAGGGACTATAGACTGGGTAAAATCTCGTCCTACTTGGGTGGTACCCACTTAGCTTTACTGCACCTCTCCTGTTTTAGCCATTCCCGGTTGATGAGGCTTGAGGCTACTATTACATTTATAGAACACATCTATCTTAGAATGCTCATCGTCCACCTGACGATGTTCTGAAGGCATTCAATCCATACAAGTTCGTTTCGGGTTCGAATGAAACCGAAGGCATTATCTCGTTACGCTCATTTTGGAATCCCCTCAGAGTTGATGACAATAACCCTTGCACTTTAATACTCCATCTCGATCTTCACTTTGAGATGTCATGACCTAACGTTTAACTTGGATCGATGTGGTTTTCGGATAATCAAATTTGATACCCGATCCCGATCTCATCGAATTCCAAACGTATCTTAAAGGCCAAGTTGTTTAAAGGTTTAAACAATTTAATTCAATTCAATACTTGAATCCACACAGCATTAACACAGATAGATATCACATATTTATCAATGATATATCCAATATCATATCATAGAATATCACAGCATATCATCCAATAGATATCAACCAATCCAGACATTCTACTCAAACAATCATCCACAAGCAATAATTATTAATCCATATTATAACTAATTAAATTAAATTAAATTAAATTAATTACTTGAGAATTGATCACCTAACTTTTCTTAATCAATAATTAATTAATTGCAAACCTCTTAATTAATCATCTATTAAATATTCATCTTAATTAATCACCTTAATTAACTATTCTTCAATTACATAAAGTAATTATCCTTCAATTAATTGCACAAATTAATTATCCTTAACCATTTACAATAATTAACCTTTAATTACTCTCATTAATTAATATTTAATTACATTAATTAATGATCCTTAATTAATTACTTCCAATAATTAATTAATTATAATTAATTACATTGATCCTTAATTAATTCCATTAATTAATTATAATTTAATTAATTAATTTCATTAATCAACCTTAATTAATCTTAAACAGTAATTACCATCCTATAATCACTTAATTAATTAATTAACTCCTTAATTAATTAATTCCTTAATTAATTAATTAACTCCTTAATTAATTATATTAATCCTTTGATTAATTACACTAAGTAATTAATCCTTAATTACTTTTACTAAGTAATTACCCTTTAATTACTTATCATTAAGTAATTCCCTTTAATTAATTACATCCAGTAATTATACATTAATTACTTACCCTAAGTAATTATACTTATCAATTTCATTAAGTATTTATACTTAATTAATCAGTAGGAGATTATCTTTAGTTAGAAAATTAATTACAATTGGGTAATTTATTCCTTAATTACCCTAACACAAATTAATTAAATCTTTAATTACAGATTAATTAATTCTTTAATTATTAATTAATAAACTTTAATTATTAATTAATACAACTTAATTACAAATTAAGTATGTCTTAACTACCAGTTAATCAATCCTTTATTACGGTTAATTAACCCTTAATTAATGTTTAATTATAGATTAATTATCTCTTTAATTATTAATTAATAAAACTTAATTATTAATTAATTAAACTTAATTAAGTATTTCTTAATTAACCATTTAATCAACCTCTAATTACTTGATTAAGTAATTTCTAATTACAAATTAATTTATCTCTAATCATTAATTAATCGATAATAATCATTAGTTAATTAAATTAATTAATTATTCTTAATTACTTACTTAATTAACTCTTTATAATTAACTAATTAAATTAATTAATTATACTTAAATTTCTTAATTAACTTAATTAGTCTCAAATAAATAAAACTTTAATCCTTTTAAGATAAACCATTATCTTAATAAATGACATAATTATCATTAAAACATTTTTAAACATTTTATCATTACAATTAAATTTACTTAATCGAATCATTAATTAAGTTTTAAATAAATAATCATTTAACTTTTAAAAATTATCTTCCTTTTTTAAATCTTTTAAATTAAGATTTAGAATAAGTTAAAAATTAAAACTTAACAATTTCAAGTTAAACATTTACATAACTTTCTCAATTTAACTTCTTAAAAACATTTATTTTTATAAAGAATAGAATTTAAAAACAAGATTCATTTCAAAAATTTAAAACTTACTTTATTTAAATTTGACAACATGTTTCATAAAAACTTTTAAAACTTTTTGGAAACTATTATTAATCACACTTCGGGTCTAACCCGATCATCACCAAGAAACATCATGAGTTCCTCTTCTTCTCTTCTTCCATTACAAAAAATTAGTTTAAATTTTAAATTTAATTCCCTGCAACAACAAAAAGCGATAACAAGCTTAAACTTTACCAACTACTCGAGTTTAAACTCATGCAAATATTCCATAGACCCGAGCTTCAACTCGAGATCAATCCTCCTTCCCAAACTACCACATAACCACTGACACAACTTCACCTATGCATATGCACCAGCGATCAACGCTGCCGCGACCATCTCCAACAACTCCCACACATCAGCGATCCTCTCTACAATCGATTTTGACCATCCATACGTCACCACAAAACCCAAATCAAAATCGAGCTTCACAGGTGAACCTGGAACCAAATCCACTGCCTGAAACTACCCCGCATCCACGTCGCCAACTACCAGAGCCTCCCAAACTCCGGTCACATCTTCGTGAATCTTCCATGCAACCACCTTCCAAATCCCAAGCGACTCGATGCCTCATAGATGTCGCAGCAACTCAGACTACACCCTTAACCTATTTCAGAGTTTAAACCTAAATTAAGCTTCCGCCGATGCCACGGTAGCCTATCCACCCACCTACCTTTTTTGCCGAACACCCCAATCATCCAGCTAGCTCCAGTAGGAACCCCGGCCATCCAAACACTTTTGATCACCCGAAAACTCTCAAAAACCCTTTCCCAGTCAACTTTGAATTGCTCATCCAATTCAATACTAAAAATCAAGATTTTGGTTTTAAAAAATCTTAGTGTGGAAAGGGAATTCAGATTATATATTTAAATTAATAGATCATTGTATTTGATTTTTAACACATACTTAAGCTCCTCTATTCTTTTTATTCTTCTAAATAATATTTCTATTTATTATTCTTAAAAAAATTTAAGTCTTAGTTTAGTTTTAAACAAACATACTTTGTTTAAATACCTAAGCCTAAAAGAGATTAGAGTGAGAAGAATTGAAATTTTAATGTAACGACCCGTAATTTTCAATGATTAAACTTAGATAAATTAATAAGATTTTTGTGATTAAATTTAGAAATAAATTTTTTTTTTATAATTTATAGTGAATCAAATGTTAAAAATGAAATGCAACCATGAAAATTAAAGATAAGTATTAACAATTGAAATGAAAATGTCGATTAAATGAAGTAATGTAAATTGTTATACTAGGCTAAGAATTGAATATAAGAAAACAAAGGCAAATAGTGAATTAATTAATGAATTTATAATAATAAATAGTAATTGAATGTCCTGTAAGTATTTATAATATTAAGGAAAACTTATAAAAGTATGAATGTGAGTAAGCGTTTAATAAACCTATGTAATAATATATTGATTAATAATAACTGAATGTAAATTAAGGTAGTAATGTTAATGGCAGTTGATAAATAACCAATTTAGTGCAATCCCAATTTAATTGCAACAATTGCAAGGTTTTAATTTATTGAAAATTATTAATTGGAAAATAGATTCAAAGTTATATTAATTGGTGAAATGATATGTAATAAGGTGAAATTTGATAGAATAAATGTTAGTATAAATTTAAGAAACAAATGGGAATCATATTTATGAAATGATAACAAGAATGCAAGGTAAATAATGCTAATTAAAATTTATAATTAATGGATTGAATGAAATGCCAATTAATGCAAATATGTTATACTTGACTATAAATGGAACATAAGCAAATAAATGAAATATTGGATTTACCAAGGAAATAATAGATAGTTAATAGAAATTGATGAAATTAGTATTACGGAAAAAAATGGTAACATTGATTGGTAAGTAATAAAAGCCTATTAATGTGACTGAAGGTTAACGGTAACGATTATTATATGCTACCTATTTATGTAGCTTGTAAATTTAAAATGGAAATCAATTACAATAATTATAATTTAATACGTTAATGTTAATTAAGGTAATATTTGTAGATAATGTTAAGGTTATTCATATTGGACAATTTGTTGTATTGTAAGGAATGGAAATGAGTTTTATCAATATATTGGAATTTAATAGGATTAATTGCAATTAAATGAAATTAAATATTTAATTATTACATTAATAGAAATTTAGATGAAATATGAGAATATTAAGGTAATAGATTTTGAATCCAATGTTAATTTTATCCATTTGATAGCAATGAACTGAATAACAAAAAGAAAAGTCAATTAAATGGAATTTTCGTAATTTAATTTATAATTTATGAATTTAATGGAATTTAAATTAAACACGGATAGTGATCAATTAATCAACTTTGATTTACATCTAAATTTGTTTAAATTTTTGCAATTGTTTAATAAATTAAAAATGATAAGAAATGTTAATTTTAGAATTGAAATTGGAAATTTGATTTAATTAATTAATTATTAATTTATTTAATTAATGTAAAAATAGCCATTTTGGCCACTGACTTGGATTTCGACGAAACCGGTTTCATCGGATACGTAACGGTGAATTATTATAGGATTTCAAGTTTCGTAACGATCGGGCATGTCGTTTGATCGTACGGACTCGAAACGCCCAGAAATCAATTAAATTGAAATCAATTGAAATCAAATTGAAATCAATTGATTTTAGCATAACTTCTTCATACGATTGAATTTGGACCTGAAACCTATTCCATCGAGTTTAAAATATTTTAAAACATCTATATTGATATAAGGGTTGACCCAATTTCGTTCCGGAGTCAGAACGGGCTTTTCGGGCCATTCATCGTTCAGCGCGTTTATAAATCTGGCCCATCTATTCTATTTCAACCTTGCCTATATATACCCTATTATAAACCCTAGCCTACCTCTATTTCTCATTTTTCCGTGCGTACAATTCCTCTTCACCTTCTCATTTCAATGGAAGACAAACAAATTCTAGATCCAAACACAAATCAAATTCAAATCCAAAAATTCAAACTCCTTAGAAAATTTTGGAAAAAATATATATCGAAGATCTCATTGATATGAATCTACACGTAGTTTCTGTTTTTGCAATCGATGTTCGATTCAATGGAAAATCGGGTTCTGTTAATCGGCATCTTGGCCCGGTTACAAAACGACAGTTGAAGAAATTATCGCACTAGAAAAGATTCCGATCAAGAAGAGATTGGAGGTGTTAGCAAGTTGTCAGGCCCACAACAAAGCAAGAGCATTCGGCCTGCCTGGCCTGGTGCGCAGAAGTCACCTATTATGGGCAGAGATACCTTGTTCCTAAGCCCATGAGGGAAGTCCAACCCATCTCGTCTATAAATAGAAGGGCATGGGCACAATGAAAGGGACCTTTTTCCGGGAACACTAGGGAGACTCTGCCATTTTTTATACTCTCCTCTTTTTAATTCAAACTTATATTCAAGTGATTGATTTACGGATTGTATCTGTATTCAAGTAATTGAGAAAGCAATAAAGATCAAACTCAAAGTGGATGTAGGCAATTACGTCGAACCACTATAAATCTGGTGTTCTTGTTTTTATTGTTCTTTTGACATTGAATTACACTATTCTTCTGTTTTAATTTAATCTCTTCATTAATCTCTCTGCATAACTCCACTCAAGGGTGTTAGTGACCAATTTTGGTGCTAACATGGTCAAAGTGGATTTGGGCGTTTTTTATTTGAGCCACAACCGACGAAATTGTTATGTGGGTTTTTTGGAGATCACTGCATGGAGTTGAATGGTGGTAGTCGCTTGACCTGGATTTGCATGTGGTGGTAGGAATTTCCTGATTAGGGTTTCAAAATCATGCGGCGGAGCCGTTTTTTGGAGAGGCTGACAAACTCGGTGTGGGGGCTGGTAGGTGCGGCTCGACTGGACGAGCACGATGGTGGTGGTGTGGTTGCCTATGATGCCCGAAAGCGTCGACTATGCCTCCAGGCCGACCATGCCTCTAGGCCGAACGCTCTTCCAGGCCAACCATGCCTCTAGGCCGAACGCTCTTCCAGGCAGATCCATACCTCTTGGCTGAACGCTCTTCCAGGCCGACCATACCTCTAGGCCGATCCATACCTCCAGGTCGAGCGACATCAGAATGCCGAACACCTCTGTAATGCCGAACAGTGTGGAATGCCGAGCGCTCTCTGAGGCCAAACGCTCTCTAATGCAGAGCGCTCTCTAATGCCGAACGACCCCAATTTTAAAATAAAAAAATTCGGGTACGACCCAAATTTTCAAAAAAGAGGCTCCAGATAGTGAATTCAAAACTCAAATTAATAAAGGAACATCCTATCTACTTCCCTTACATCCCCTGATCGACCAGGGCATAGAGGATCTAGTGACAGCTTCTAAACGGCAACAAGGGAATGGACAAACAACCACTACTCAAATGATACTCTCAAAGGGATATCATACTGATCACCCTTGAGGAGAATCGACCTCCATATATATTTTGGCTGCCAGCTAGCTGGAGAGCCTCCTACGACCGTGGATCGTTTCTATGACAAAAATGAATCTAAACCAAAGTGTGGAGGAGCGGAACAAACTAAGAAAAATAACAATGAAGGCCCATTGGCTAAGGATGCAGATCCCAGTAGCCAAAACAAGACCTCAAAATTCGGCTCATATGCTCTTTGAAAGATTCAATTGACAAGTTTACTTGAAGACTCGCGACTCGGAGTGGTATTGGAAATCAACCTCGAGAGAGTACACCAAAGTCTGAAGAAAATCAGGGGAATGTTGTATATTCCCAGATGCTTACCGATCCTAACACGGGCGATTACAAACACCTCCAAGGCGTGATTGAAAAGCCGATCTGGAAAGGAAAGCTTCAATATTATGTACAAGTCATGCAGAATGGTGGGTAGCGAACATCCGATGCCTATTAATAAAGGGCTATGATTATCAATTAGACTGCTGACGGCCGACATCCCTTTGAAAGAAGCCAAGGGCAAAAGTCGAATAGCGAGCACACGATGCTGCTTCACTTATCAATGAGATTTATCATAATCTTCTTTGAATTATTTCCGTTTCCGTTTCTATTTCAATTGTTCTATGAACTACGACTAGCTTGAACTAAACTACTTTCAAAACGATGCAGGTGACCAGGTACTCAGATTTGGTTGCCAACCAATCTACGCAGACCATGATCGGACATGTGGAGTTACATCTAGACGGGCATAATTCAATCGCTCATCATCAACCATATTCCTTTGATTTGGGGCTATGGACTAGATATTGAAAAGTTCATCATGATCAGATCCCAATATAAAGTCAACATGACCAACCATCCACTCATCGACCTCCACGTTGTACTTGGAGACCTAAGCAAGGCTTGGAATGGGTATGGCCTGATCATCCACTCAAATCGAGTCATAGAACAAAGTTCGACAAACTACAGATGCCCTTCCTGAAGCTTAGTGATGCCGGGATCTGTCTAGAGTGGACGTGATTTGTTCATCTACACATCAAATCCTACCTTGAACACAAAAGGTTATACGAAAGCCCAACTTGAAGTAGTTGTGGTGGACTGCCTACTCATTAACCATCGCTCTCAATACATGGACAAGACTGCACCTTAAAACATATGCAACTTACCTTGTCTACTCAATAATCTATTAGTTTCTAGAAAGAGATACAAAAAATTGTGTGAGATTTGCCTATCTAACCCAGCATGGATGTGATTCAACCATCTATCATATGCCTCATTCCTTGACTTGATTGGAAGAGCTATAATCACCAAGCGGACGAGAATCGACCGTCCATTTTTCAAATTTCATCCCTCATGCTGGGGGCAGCCCATTCCATGAGCAAACGTGGTTCGATTGTTCTTTCGACAACATTAGCCTCGATCTGGTAGACGAAATATAAATTAAAGGGTGGAAATACGACTACTCTTAATAAAAACCTCCAAGTCCCCTGAGCGCGGACTGGAGTACTCTAAGTCCCCAGAGTGCGGACTCGAGTATATACGACTTAAACCTCCAAGTCCCCAGAGTGCGGACTAGAGTACTCTACGTCCCCAGAGTGCGGAATCGAGTATAAATGACTTAAACCTCCAAGTCCTCAGAGTGCGGACTGGATTACTCTAAGTCCCCAGAGTGTGGACTCGAGTATAAACGGCTTGAACCTCCAAGTCCCCAGAGTGCGAACTGGAGTACTCTATGTCCCCAGAGTGTGGACTCGAGTATAAACAACTCAGAACCTCCAAGTCTCCAGAGTGCGGACTGGAGTACTCTAAGTCCCCAGAGTGTGGACCAGAGTATAAACGACTCAAAATCTCCAAGTCCCCGGAGTGCGGACTGGAATACTCTGAGTCTCCAAAGTGCGGACCAGAGTATAAATGACTTAAAAACCTCTACGTCTCCAGAGTGCGGACTAGAGTACTCTAAGTCCCCAGAGTGCGGACCAGATTATAAACGACTCAAAATCTCCAAGTCCCCGGAGTGCGGACTGGAGTACTCTGAGTTTCCAAAGTGTGGACCAGAGTATAAACGACTCAAAATCTCTAAGTCCCCGGAGTGCGGACTGGAGTATCTGAGTCCCTAGAGTGCGGACAAGAGTATAAACGACTCAAAATCTCCAAGTCCCCAGAGTGCGGACTGGAGTACTCTGAGTCTCCAGAGTGCGGACCAGAGTATAAATGACTTAAAAACCTCTATGTTCCCAGAGTGCAGACTAGAGTACTCTCAGTCCCTAGAGTGAAGATCAGAGTGTAAACGACTCAAAATCTCTAAGTCCCCGAAGCGCGGACTGGAGTGCTCTATGTCCCCAGAGTGCGGACTCGAGTATAAACGATTCAAACCTCCAAGTCCCCAGAGTGCAGACTGGAGTACTTTATGTCCCCAGAGTGCGGACTCGAGTACAAACGATTCAAATCTCCAAGTCCCCTGAGTGCGGACTGGAATACTCTAAGTCCCCAGAGTGCGGATTTGAGTATAAGCGGTTCAAATCCCTAAGTTCCATGAGGATGAGCTAGGACACTAATGACTTGAACTCACCAAATCCCTAATGTACAGACTACAAGATATTCTAAGTACTTAAAGCCTGGACTGAAAATGTGAACAACTCCCAAAGAATTTTCGAGCTATATGAAGATGAACCGAGAGGTTTATGTTATTCACAACAGCTCGGATTTAAACCACAATCACAAAGAAAATTGAATGATAAGGGTCTTTTGTAAGACAAAAAAGGAACTAAACTTTATTCAGAAATAAGTTTTTACTACAACCCCTCCAAAGTTCGGAGTCGACAATCTATTTACAAGAACTACGGAAGTATATGAAAATAATTACATAACTTAAACTAACTCTCGTTGAGCGAGAGTAATGATTACTTCTTGTGCTTCTTCGACTTCTTCACCTCCGTTGTCTTCTCAGACGACTTCTCTCCTCCGCGTTTACCCTTGGTACCTTTCTTTGATGGAGGAGTGACGGCCGAAGAAGTATGAGGAACATCCATGGGTTTGGACCTGCCAGGGAGAATGATCTTCAGCGGCTTGTTTAAAGGATCGTCGGGGTCCATGGCTTGAGGTTCAACTTTGATATTGGTCGTTTCTTCCTTCTCTTTCTCAAGCCTCTCCTTCATGCTCAGCTCGGATGTGTGCTCGAAGACGCCTGTAATTTCAACTTCATAACTCCTATCAATGAGAGAGGAAGCCTCAGATTTATCTTCATCAAGCGCTCCGATCACTTGGGAATCTGGACCGGGAGCCTCTCCTGCATGAGGGGCCTCACTTGTTTCCTTCCCCATCTCCTTGGCGACATCGCTCCACGGAGTGGGATCGAGATAATAACGGCCTACACAAAATCATGAAAAACAAGCCTTAGAATACAATAGTCCTTCATAAAGAATGACGACTTCTGGAATCTTAAAGTGAAGGGTTATCTACCAGATTCTGACAAACTCTCAGCCGTTAGAGGGGTCTCACCCTCTGGGATGGGGGACAGAATGTGGACGCCAAGGCCAGGGTCTTCCGGGTTATAACCGATATGCTGATCAAATGGATCGAGTATCGACCGATCGGCCGACTGAGTAGGCACATGAGATGGAGGCACGACTCCGGATGGACCGGTGATAACTTCTTTCCCTTTCGCTGAGGGGAAGCCTTTGCAGTAAAGAACTTTTTCCGCTGACAGGTCCGAAGGCTCGTTTCCTTTAAGAAATTCTTTTATCAAAACCTCTTCATTAACCTCCTCGAAACCATGCTCGGCCTTCCTGATTTCTATCAAGGCCTCCTACACATCGACTAAAGATTCAAGATAGCCCTCGCCTAAAAAAGTCAAGTCTCGATGCATGAGAACACGGGCATTGAATTCAGCGACTAGCGGGTCAAACATGCTTTTGACTTCCTCCCTACCTTCTTCTCTAGCCTCCTCAAGACGGGAATCGATGTCCATGGACGCTATCTTGGGGACTTAGAGTATAAACAACTCAAAATCTCTAAGTCTCCAGAGTGCAGACTGGAGTACTCTGAGTCCCCAAAGTGCAGACCAGAGTATAAACAGCTTAAAAAACCTCTACGTCCCTAGAGTGCGGACTACGGTACTCTCAGTCCCCAGAGCACGGACTAGATTATAGACGACTTGAGAAAAATATCTAAATCCCAGAAGCGGACTAGATTGCTCTAAGTTCCCAGAGTGCGGATTAAAGCATAAACCGTTCGACAAATCTCTAAGTCCTCAGAACGTGGACCGAAGCGTGAACACAAATTGGGCGTGAGTCGACCGAGGGGAGAATAACACTAAGTCACCAGAATGCACAGAGGTGTATAAACATCGACAAATAGATGAGTGGATTCCGACCATTCTCTATTCCGCAAACTTCGGCCGAAAATCGACAGGAGGATTATTAACCCGCTAAGGATGGAGTTCGACCATCCAACTAGTAGCCTGGCCAAATCAATGCTGGAAGTAGGGGTACAAATCACTAAAAAGCTGAATATGACAGCTCACTATAGCTCTAGCATGGCGTTCTTTATAACTTGAGGCAACGACTGCAGGGAGGACTCAATACAGAACCATTCGAAACGGCAACCAAAGCTACGAGCAACCGACTATATCATACCTTAGATCGAGGGTCAATACCGATCTGCACCAAGCACATACGAATGTGACTCGGATGTTTCTTGAAAAAAATATGACCTCCAGAGTGTGGAAAGGAGGGTAAACCACGAATACTTGGTCAAAAATTCTCCAGCACCCTCATTCGATTCGTCAGGAGGAGTATGAAACTGGATTAACATAACTCGATTGCATTTGTAACCAACATTACCCCGAGACCTGATTACAGAGGATGAACCAAAGTGAACGTAGATGACCGTCCACTATCCAAATTACGCCATGAAACTGACATGGATAGAAGTATTCCTCTTCGAATGAAAAACCACGATAAAATCCGAGATAGGCGAGACCTAGTCTCCCATCGACTGACATGATCCTACAATTCAATGGGAAAGAGAGTAAAGCTAAAGTGGGCATGGCTGGCCTTCCTACTTATCAGTACATGCCCCAGACCTGGGGGCACGAGCGAGAAGCAAGATGAATGTGAACTGACTATTCACCGATCACCTCTATGTCTTTGGAGTTTAGGTGAGAACATAAACATAGCTAGAACGAGACTCAACCGGCCATGCAGTACATTTATCAACCCGAGACTGGGAGAAGACGCATGGTCATCCAAAGACTGACTACGATAGCTCAGTATTAAAACTTATATATAGTGCTTACATCTACTCAAGGCTACGACCGAAAGGATGCCTAGAGATAGAATCATTAAATTAATACCTTAGCTCATGAGCAATTGACTGTCACACCAACTCAAAGGATGGGTAAAGGATCATGAGTGCATTGAATAGAAAGTGCATTACTCGAATATACAAGCAAACTCAAACTCATAGCAAGATCCAGCTATACAGTTGCACGCAACTCGACGCTGGCTCCTGCTCGACATTTCCTTCAATGTGCTTTTAAGCCTGATCTTTGGCCATTTGCTGATAATCTATTAGAGCATTCAGAGCCCTTCTCTATTAGACTTAATAACTCATGATAAGACTCTAGGATTCTACTAGAGTAACCATCAACATTGACCGTCCCAACCATATTTCACATTGAATGTTATGCAAAATAGTTACATCTGAACTCAAAGATATATGCAAATGGCACCTGCTAAGCTGACGGTCCACATTACAACCAGCCATGGCGACCCTTTCCGGGTGCTGAGTATCGAATCACAGCTCAGGGCAATGATGATAAAAGAATTAGTTGGATTTTTATGAATAAATGATGATATGTTCCCTTGGACCCATTTTGACATGCATGTGTGATTTCACCAACTATCGTGGGTCATGCATTGGATATCGATCCGAAGCTACAAAAGCTAGCACAATGTCTATTGACTTCATCATGAAAGCTCCACTCTTACTTTTGGGCTCACCCTATCAACGTTTATGCCTACTAGCCGTTGCAACTGGGTATACGATGACCTGAGACGTTTGAAAGACTACTTAAATAGAATATCGAACTAAGCCATTTCGATATCACTTACTTCCCTCGAAGGGAAATCCAAGGGCGGAAATTAGCAGACCATATACCCAAATTCACTACATCAGATGACTACTCGAAGAGTAGTAGAGAACCAACTGACAGATGGAAAATGTACATAGATGGAGCATCCACTGATCAGTGTTATGGCGCAGAAGTCATGTTAATGACTCTCGAGGAACGATCGATCTGCTACGTCCTGAAACTCGATTTCCCTGCAAAACAACAATGCATGATGACAGACGATAGTGTTCAGAAGTCGAGATGCAGACAAGGTGGACAGCTTCGTCCGCATCCAAAACACTGACAATTGGCAAGTAGTGCCTGAGCCCTGGCTCGAGCAGCATTCTTGGATCTATAGAGACATAGATTCGTGAGATGATGATGGGGGACTTAGGGAAACGAATGCAGCACCGACCGAGCTGACAATTGACACACCAGTCAGTTGAGATGACCCGTCACGAGTCCTTAAGATTGGATCGCAATTCGACCCATCATTGGCCGAAGATCTTAATGATTTCCTCTGAGCGAACCTAGACGTGTTCGCTTGGACACATTCTGATATGTAGGGGATTTCTCCCGCTATTGCAAGTCATATGTTGAACATAGACCCGAAATACATCCCTGTGAAACAAAAAAGGAGAGGCATGGACCCGGAGAGGTCCGCTACTCTCAGAGAGGAGGTGGACAAACCCAAAGCCAATGGGTTCGTCCATGACGCCCTCTACCCTGAATGGGTTTCTAATCCTGTGTTGGTAAAGAAAACAAATGGAAAGTGGAGAACTTGTGTTGATTACTCTGATCTGAATAAAGCATGCCTGAAGGATAATTTCCCTTTACCTAGAATCGACCAGCTCATCGACTCTACGGCCGGACACGAATTATTGTCTTTTATGGATGCGTATTCGGGATACAATCAGATCCCGATGCATATTCCAGACCAAGAACATACCAGTTTTGTCACAGATGTGGGGATATATTACTATGTAGTATTGCCTTCTGGATTGAAAACGCGGGAGCAACTTATCAACGTCTGGTGAATCGAGTGTTTAAAGACCAGATTGGTAGAATGATGGAAGCCTATGTGGACGACATGCTCGTGAAGTCACGGCAGTCAAACGACCACATCCGAGACCTAGCGGAGATGTTTGATATACTCAGCATTATGGAATGAAAATCAATCCTTTGAAGTATTCATTTGGCATAGCATCGGCAAAGTTTTTGGGTTTCGTTGTGAATGCGCGGGGAATCGAAGCTAACCCGGAGAAGATTCAAGCTATCCGAGATATACAAGTGCCCAGAACTATGAAGCTAGTACAAAGCTTGAATGGAATGGTGGTTGCGCTGAGTCGATTCATGTCCAGAGCTAAAGACAAGTGTATTCCTTTCTTCGATGTGATAAAGAAAGGAAAGAGGAATTTCAAGTGGACATCCGATTGTGAGGAAGCATCCCGAGCTCTGGTAAGGCATTTGGAAAGTCCCCCAGTGCCATTGAAACCAATAGACCACGAAATGTTGTATGTGTACTTGGCAGTATCCCAGCATGCTATCAGTACGACATTAATCCGCGAAGAGGACCGAGTTCAAAAGCCAGTTTACTATGTTAGTAAACGTCTGACGGGGGCAGAATGAAATTAGACCAAGATTGAGAAATTAGCCTATTGCTTGGTAATTGCATCACGCAAGCTTCTTCCATATTTTCAGGCACACTCGAACAGTGTTTACACTGATCAACCCTTCCGACAGGTACTCCAACGACCAGAAACTTCTAGAAGGATGTTAAAATGGAATATCGAGCTGAGTCAGTTCGATATTACCTACCTACCACGAAGGGCCATACAGGGGCAAACACTAGCAGACTTCATTGCTGAATTCACTGTGTTAGATGACCCAAATGACCACAATGTCATACCTCTCGTTCGATGGAAGATGAATACCGATAGGGCATCTAACGACCGTTGTTCGGGGGCTGGCATAGTTCTTGTGACTCCTGAAAAACGATCAGTTTGTTATGCTTTAAAGCTTGAATTCCCAGCAAAAAATAACAAAGCCGAGTATGAAACATTGATTGCCGACTTAAGACTCATCAAACAACCGGGAGTAAGATCGGTTGAAATCTTTTGCGACTTGCAACGGGTGGTGTACCAAGTGCGGGAAGACTACCAAGAAAGGGGGCAGAGACTTGCCCCTTGTTTGGTCCGAATTCAGGAGTTGCTAGCGAATTTCGAGTATTATAATATTTCACATGTCCCGCTGGAGAATAACAGAGCAGCCGATTCATTGGCAAAATTTGCAAGCACTGGCGATGCGCAGCAGATGGGATTGTTTCCCGTTGAAACCTTACATACGCCGAGTATAAATATGATGGAGGTAAATTTCGTGTTAGAAACCAAAATCGATACGGAATCATGGATGACCCCATTTAAGCAATACTTACTACATGGGGACTTACCCGAAAGAAGGAGAAAAAGACGATAAGTCACTCGTAAGGCTTCGCGATATGTAATGGAGAGTGGAATAATGTATCGAAGGGGATTCTCGACCCCCTTACTCCGGTGCATAGCCTATGATGAGATAAAACGAGTCTTGAAGGAAGTCTATAAAGAAGAATGCGGCGATAGCATCAGGGGAAAGCCATGATAAAGAAAATACTCTGCTACAAGTATTACTGGCCAACTACCAATCCAGATGCGGTTGATCATGCTAGACAATGCGACGAGTGCAAGATGTTTGCAAAAAATCCAAGAACCCTGCTGATGGAAATTACTCAAATGGCTAGTGTATAGCCGTTTGCCACTTTGGGGAATTGAAATCATCTTCTTGTTGATCCTAAAGGTGGTGCGAAATACACCATCATAGCAGATCTTCACCAAACATGTTGAAGATGTGAACAAAATCATAAAGCCTGTTCTGAAGAGATGTTTGGAAAAGGCTAGAGGAAAATGGGTAGATGAACTCCCTACAACACTATGGGCATATAGAACTACCCATAGGTCTGTGACTGACCGCACTCCATTCACCCTTGCTTACCGTTCTGAGATCGTCATCCATATAAAACTTGAAGTCTGCTCTCGTCAAATGGCTGATTACAACCCTTATCCTACAGAAAATACAAATAAGGAGTCGCAATTGAATTGATATTAAACTAGATGGAATTGGCAACGAATTATGAGCATATAAAACGCATCCGAGAGCCAATGGCAAGAACATGTACCCGAACATGCATGTGTACATCCGAAGAAGTTCGACTTCTTGAAATCAACATAAATTGAATTCTCGCTTAGGGTTATTAAGAAAAGACTAGATCAGATAGCGAAGCTTACTAGCACTGTAGAATCAGACACGGATGGCCACTGATGAACTACAACCCTGGATTTATAATATTGGGAATTGACCAAGCATCACGATGACCAAAGAAGGATACAACATCTTGGGAGGATAAATTGGAGGATAATGACTATTCAAGAAACATGATGGATTTCTTTCCGAAGACAAGGAATACTCGCTGATTCAAAGCGTGTCGTATTGCTTCACACGACACACTTTGGGGGGCAAATGTTAACGGGCATCTTGGCCCGGTTACAAAACGACAGTTGAATAAATTATCATTAGCACTAGACAAGATTCCGATCAAGAAGAGATTGGAGGTGTTAGCAAGTTGTCAGGCCTACAACAAAGCAAGAGCATTCGGCCTGCCTGGCCTGGTGCACAGAAGTCACCTATTATGGGCAGAGGTACCTTATTCCTAAGCCCATGAGGGAAGTCCAACCAATCTCATCTATAAATAGAAGGGAAGGGGTACAATGAAAGGGACCTTTTTCCGAGAACACTGGGGAGACTCTGCCATTTTTTATACTCTTCTCTTTTTAATTCAAACTTGTATTCAAGTGATTGATTTACGGATTGTATCTGTATTCAAGTAATTGAGAAAGCAATAAAGATCAAACTCAAAGTGGATGTAGGCAATTACGCCGAACCACTATAAATCCGGTGTTCTCGTTTTTATTATTCTTTTGACATTGAATTACACTATTCTTCTGTTTTAATTTAATTTCTTCATTAATCTCTCTACATAACTTCACTCAAGGGTGTTAGTGACCAATGTTGGTGCTAACACGGTCAAAGTGTATTTGGGCATTTTTTATTTGAGCCACAATCGACGAAATTGTCATGTGGGTTTTATGGAGATCGCTGCATGGAGTTGAATGGTGGTAGTCGCTTGACCTGGATTTGCATGTGGTGGTAGGAATTTCTTGATTAGGGTTTCAAAATCATGCGGCGGCGCCGTTTTTTGGAGAGGTTGACGAACTCGGTGTGGGGGCTGGTAGGTGCGGCTCGACTGGACGAGCACGATGGTGGTGGTGTGGTTGCCTATGGTGCCCGAAAGCGTCGATATAGCATGGTCAAAGCTCTGATGGTGCACGCATGTCTCGAGTGCTGTAGTTCGCATGGGAATAGTCGAACAGAGGGATGACATGTCTGTTTGGAGAGGTAATGTTATTTTATTTTATTTCATTTTAATTTCGCATTCAAATGTTCTAATCTTAATAACTTTCGCATACGACGTCCATTTCATGCGCGGTTTTCTCCACTAGGTTCGTATTGAAATTCCAGACATTTTAACATGGGTTTGGATGGATTCTGATACTGTTCAAATTTTGGGTTTAAATTGGATTTAAATTCAATTAAATTCAAAAGGTGAGTGTTTTAACCCACTCACAACTTCTAAAATTTCTTATGTTTGTTAAATTTATTTATGATGTGATTTGAAATGTATTTATAGCTGTTTGGCATATATTTAATCATCATCTCAGTTAAATTGCATTTATTTGAATTAAATTGTAATTTAATTTATTATTGCATATAAAGTACCAGTTAGATAGATTGTTTAATTTATTATTGAATATAAACTGTCAGTAATTACCTGTTATTTATTATGTGCTCTATATTGATGATATTGTTTAAATTGGATGATGATTGTAATAAATGGTTGATGATTGATATTGGGTGAATGGATGTTGTATTTTATATTGTTTCAAACTGCAAATTGTTATGCACTTTATTTCATTCGGGATTACGGTTTGAAATGATATAACTGTAATTTTTATGTTTAATTGCATGTTGAAATGATAAACATCGATATCACCATAGGGTAGAAAATTATATATAGACATTATGGTCTATATATAAAAATATTTTGAAATGATTTCTATGGTTTTGTAAAGAAATATATAATTTTATGAGATATTGATTTGGATATTTGTAAACGTTATTTTATATATAGTTAAATTCTTCATTTTAAGCGGTGTATAAAATTGTTTAAAGTATAAAATAAGTTTAATAATAAGATTAAAATGTAATATGGATAAGTATTTACTTAAATTATATTTTAATATAGAGTTTATATTGATTTTTATAAATCAAGGTTGAGAAGATAGTTTTGAAATTGATTTGAGATTTTTTTTTAACTAAGAATTATATGTAATAAGAATCTGTTTGGAACTTTTTGAAATTGATATTTTAAAGGAATATGGTTTTATAACTTAATTCGGGTTTAAGGTGATTTAAGTGAATAAATTGAGGAGTATTCGGTTATTGAAATTTGAAGTTTCATTTGAAGGATATTGGATTTAGTAAGCAAATATTTCAAACTAAATAATAGTAAAAGTGAATTGGTATATATATGAATTATAAAATTTGGTTTTGAAATATTGAATATTTAAGCTTTGAGATATATTAAATTTAAAATTTAGAAATTCGGGTTGTTGTGGAATTGATTTGTGCAATTTAAGAAGCTAGTTTGTTTTATAAAATATCTTAATATTAATCCATGTAAGGGTGGAAGTTATGTTTCAAAGTTATTAATTTCAAAATATTACGCTTTGGAAGTGTTATAGTTTTAAGTCTGTGGTTTCGAAATCTTATAACTTTGAAATAATATGATTTTTAAAATGATATCATATTTGTTTGATTTTGAAATGGAAATGATATCATATTTTTATGGTTTCGGAATGGATATTATATTCTGGTTTTGAAGTATAAATTATTTTGAAATGACTGCGGTGTTATAATAACGTTTGGTTGTTGAAGAGACCGGGATCGGATGTTGTCATACTCTCTGCCAACTCCGAAAACCACTTTAACAACCGTATACGTGGTGGAGATTCCAGAATGAAGTAGGATGGTGGCGGCGTTTCCTTTGAGGTAAATACATGGAGTTACCTAACTCCCGTGAGTTGGCTGTGTAACCCGAATTTCTAGGCATATGTAAATTGGAAATTAACAGGATTAAAATTGTTAAAATACTTATTTGTTAATTGAACAAATGAAATTCTGATATATATAGATATCTGGATATATAAATGAATTTAAAATTTTAACAAAAGTTGAATTATAAATATCTGAAAATAATAAAGATTGAATATATATATAGATAAGTAGATTTTAAGTAGAGAAATTTTATTTTTAAACAAATTTAAGATGTGTTTGCTTAAAAGTGTATATTTATATTTATGAGTTGATTTTTAATTTTGAATTAGAATTGGAATTATGGATTTAAATTTAAATTTAAAACATAAATACTTTAAATTATTTTTGATTCAAAATTGAATTTGTCTTATATTATTTTCCTTAAAGGAAACTTTTTTATATAAATTAAGAAAGTGATTGTTAATTGATTAAATAAATAAAAAAGCTTTATAAACATTTAAAATAAATTTTTTGGCAAAGCCAGCGGGGTTAAATGGCCCCTGCCATATGTTAGAAGAAGAAAAAAAGAATTACAACAATCCATGGCATACCATCAGATCGGAAACAAATTAAAAAACTGCAGCAAAGAATTACTGACTGAAGTTATGAAGGATGGAGCTAACAAGTATATGTTTGGATATAGAAACACCTCTAAACATCCTACTATTCCTCACCATCCATATAGCAGTCAAAGTCTTTTTCAAAACATGTAGAAGCAGGGAGCTCTTATGCGACTTCCATCTTGTTGCCTTGAATATGTTGAACCATTCCATTGAAGAGTCTCTTAAGGGGTTGTGAAAATGTAGGATCTTCGGAATGCTTTCCCAAATATTGAAAGTAAACTCACATTCAAAGAATAAATGACGGATAGACTCCTTGAAATTGTGACAGAGAAGGCAAGTATCAACTAGAGTGATACCCATCACCTTTAATTTATCTTGCGTGTGTAAACCATTCTTAATAATATTCCAAAGGAGTAAATTTTCTTTAGGAACAGAACCAGCATTCCACACTCTAGAGTGCCAAGGAAAAGTAAAGAATTATGAAGGATCTTGCATACTGGAATAGACTAATTTAATTTTATGAGGCTTGTGACACCGCTTAGCATGAAAATCATTACACGAGAATGATTTAGATTGTATATTATCCCAGCAGGCACGAACAGAGGTAGAACTAGAGGAAGGCAGCAATAAGGAACCTTCAGACCAAATAGATGAGACAATAGCTTGCTCAGATATACCAGTCATGATTCTGATGCTGTAGCTAATCAAATCAGCTAAAATGAGACCCTGATCAGACCAAGGATCGAACCAGAAGGAGATTTTATTTTTAGGAATAAGACCAACCTGAAAATTATGAATAAATTCCTTTCTAAATCTAAGCAGATTCCTCCAAGACCAGCTACAGTCCATAAGAATTTCCATAGTCCAAAAATGATTGTCTTTGATTAAATTCATCCTCACCCATGAAGCCCATAAGTTATTATCAAATTTATAAATTTTATCAATACGCTTTGAGATAGCTGTCTTATTCCATTGCTTATTGTTCATGATACCCAGACCACCAAATTTATAAGGGCAGCAAATCTTTTTGAATGCATTAGGAATAAGCTTTTTGGGAAAAGGATTACCATGGCAAAGAAAATGGTTAAGGGAAGAGTTAATCATGGATATTAATTTGGCAGGAAAAATGAAAATTCGAGCATAGTAAAGGCACATGGAAGTGGCAATTGATTTGACTATAACAAGCCTACCAGCCATAGAACACTTAGAGATAGGCCAGGATGAAATTCTTTCAGTTATTTTTTCATAAAAATTTGAGACATTGGTTGGTCATGACTTTAGATGAATACATAGGAGCTCCTAAGTAATCATCATTGTACTGTATAGGATTGAGACCAGACAAACAGTTGATAGTACTTTTTTCAAACTCAGAGATGCCTGCAATCCTAATTTTGGATTTGTTCCTGTTAATAGTAAGACCGGTAAGAGCCTTGAATTCATCCAAAATAAGCAGGACTCCAAGAATAGATTTAGAGGTAGGCTTAGTGAAGAGAAGAAGGTCATCAACAAACTACAGGGAGGAGATACCAGAATTCTTGCATAAGGGATGATATTCAAGTAGCTTCATAGTCAAGAATTTATACGTGAGGGATGTGAATAATTCCATGACGCAAACAAAAAAAGAGGTAAGGAGACATGGGATCACCTTGCCTAATTCCCCTAGTAGCTTGGAAGTAACCAAATAAATTGCCATTAAAACTTAATGAGTATTTAACCGTGGAAACACACGTGTATATCCATGAAAGGAAAGGGATTGGGAAGTTCATCTTGTGAAGAATGTATATAATTGACTTCCAATGAAGGGAATCATAAGCTTTTTGAATGTCAAGCTTTAGCACACATCTTTTTGAAATGTTTTGCCTATCATAACCTTTCAGCAATTCAGAAGATTGAAGAATGTTATTAGTGATGTCTCTGGAGGGAAGAAAAGCACTTTGATTGGAAGAGATAATTCCTGGAAGAACAGATTTTATCCTAGCTGCCAAAACCTTGGTTGTAATGACCCGTATTTTTACGTATTGATAGATCGTAGAATTATTAGGTCGTTAGTGTTGTTTAAGGCATCTTTAGCCTAAGTCGTATGAATTTAACTCGTAAGGAATTGACCCGTGTGGAAGTTAGGTTGAGTTAGAGGAACTAACGGGTTAAGAGATGAGTCGTGTACGAGTCAGTGGGGTTTTAAGTCGTAAACGACTTAGGAGATTACGACCTAGCAGTTAAGATGAGTTAACGAGTTAGTGTGTTAGGTCGTTAACGAGTTATAAGAGTTGCCGAGTTATAGAGGTTACGAGTTATGGGTTTCTGAGCGACCTAGTAGTATTATGAGTTATAGAAGTTGGCACAAGTTAAGTGATAGGTCGTATACGAGTTAGGGTGATAGAGCGACCTATAGAGGTAACGACCTAAGAGTTAACGAGTTAGGGAGTTACTAGAGTCTTAAGTCGTAGACGACCTATAGTAATAGACGACCTAAAGGTTAGACGACTTAGTGATTTGAGACGAGTTATGGCCTGGTAGTTAAGTCGTCATGTTTTAGGTCGTAGCATTGTTAGGTCGTAAGCTGATGAGTCGTAACTCGTGTAAGTCCTTAGGTCGTATGTGTGATAAGTCGTATGAAAGCTTGAGTCATAGGTCGTAACCTACTAGGTCGCGGCATAGCGGATCCTCGTTCGTTTTAGGTCGCGTAGCATCTGGACCGTTGGATTGTTATACCATGTTAAGTCGTTAGCGACTTAGTGATAAGTCGTAACTCGTGTTGCTCGATAGGTCGTGACTAGGTTAGATCGTATAGAGGCTTATGTGTTAGGTCGTAAGCTTTTAAGTCGGCAGCGAGGTAGGTCGTGTAAGTGCATGTGTGTGCTAAGTCGGCCTTGTTTGTTAGGTCGCATAGGAGTTAGGTCGTGAGATCTTGTGTGTTTGGATAAGTCGTAGGTCGTTGGTTCGAGTTAAGGAAGGCGGCTGTGTTTTAGGTTGCATGTACTATTGAGACTTAGGTCGTAAACGACCTAAGTTAGGTCGGGGATCTTTAGGTCGGCAACGACCTAAGGGTGAAATCAGCCTATAAATAGAGGAGTTTGGCTCACTTTTTGGCACCGGATTTTGAAGCAACGAAGTGCTGCCATTTTTAGAGCTCGACTACAACATTTCTTCACTTCATTTCTCCACTTTGATCAAGTTCTAACATCCATCCAAGATCGAAGATCAAGATCGAAGATCAAGATCGAAGATCAAAGAGCCAAAGTTGAAGATCTTCTTCCGACGAAGCTAGATTTCACCATTTCAAGCGAGATTTCAACAAATCGAGCTTGAATCCTTGCTGTCCAGATCTGAAGTGATTAGTTTTTGAAGTGTTTGGGTGATTCGGTGAGTAGTAGTTATCTCTCACACGGATCCAAAGGAGTATATTGGAGTGGTGGTTCGTTTATGTGTTAAAGATAGTGATTTCTCGCATTTCTCTTAAGTCTGCATGTAGAGCCATTGTTTATGAAGATGTTTACCTATGCAAGTTCATTTATCGAGTTATAGGAACAAAACCCATGTTTTACATTTGATAGATCTATGCTAGAAATCCATAATTCATGTATGATAGACTTTCATTCATTTATTTACGAAATTGCCATTATAGTTAATATTGCTTATTAGATCTTGTTTGAATGATTGATTGTTTGAATGTATGATTGATTTGATTGTTTCAAGTTAGCTAGTAGTTGATTTGGAACAAGATGGTCGAAGATGATTCAAAAGCTAAGTGGAAAGGCTCTTGAATGGTGAAAGCTGCTTGTGGCATATGAAGCGGATGAGGAAGCTCATATGGATGGATTCGAGGACTTTGCGATGAGACGAGGAAGCAAAGTATGATGATGATGGACTTTGCCGTGATATGATAGGGCGAAGCATGATATGGACTTTGCTAAGATGCGATGAAGCAAAGTATGATATGAGATAGTCTTGGTCTAGTCCAGGCGGGATCATTCCAAGCATGATGTTAACTCGGTGATATGGTTCGAGTTTTGATGGATAATGGATGGCTCGAGAGGCGCTTGAGCTAGTATGGGAATAGTCGTCGAGGAGTATGACTAGGAGGCTAAGACTTCATCATTGTTGAAGGTTCTAGCATGCTCAAAGCAAGAGTACGTTGGGCGGCATTGATATCCCAGGCACGGGTCACGATGACGTGCTAGTACTCTGGGCAGCATTGATATCCTAGGCACGGGTCACGATGACGTGCGGAGTTATGTCTAGAACCGGGGTTACCATTATCCCTTGACTGACGGATGAAAGAATGTGCCGTTCATTCAACTAACGATGAAATCAAGGCAATGATAACAGTGATAGCTAGAGTCATGGATGTTGGTTATATCATCATTCGGTCTCAAGAGCGGTGTTTTCTGGGTGCTTATCTGATCTTGGTTTAGGCCTTGGGGGTTTTGTATTTGGAAAACATCGACCTTGACTCGAGTGATTATCGCTTTACTTTAGTTACCTGTTGCTATGCTTGCTTTTTATTAGTGTGTGTCTGGAGGCTATCACTGTAGAAAGAGGTGGAGTGGGATGATTTGGGTTCCTATTCCTTTTATCCTTTATGTTCCTTTGGTATGTTTGATTGTTGATTTACTGCTCACTAGGACTTTGTCTGACTCAAGGTTTTATGTCTCCTCTTATTACCTTGGGCTGTTCATCCATGTTTTGGGATGGGCAGACTAAGTGACAGGTGGCAGGTGCTGACCTTAGTGATTGACGATGCAGATGGCGAAGACGAGCAGGAGGCTTTTACATATTATTTTCATATTCTATGTACTGGATATTTCCGCTGTTTTGTTGTTACTCCGAGTGGTTGTAGTGAGGCATGATTGTACTAACTTTCAGATGATTGTAACAAACCACTATGAATCATATGATGATATTCTGTTTTGGAGCTTCACTATATATATTTTTCTCTATTGTATTTGATCCATGCGCTGTGAGTTCTATGATAGAGATTCTGCGATGTTTATTCTACCCTGGCCATCGTCCATGGCTGCCTGGCACACTTTCAGCGCACCATTCCCTTGTTTCCGTACGGGAGTCATGGGCGGTCGTCACATTTGGTATCAGAGCTTTGGTTAATCGATTTTAGCCAACGCTCGCTGACGTAACTACGTAAGAGAGACGTAATTGTATTTTGATGGATGATTACTATATATAATATAGTAGTTTAGATGGATTTGAACTCCTTATGTAGTTGTTCCTCAAGGTGTTCTAATTAGTCCTTTTTGTAGATACTAAGGATGAGTCGAAGAGGGAGACCAGTTGCAAGGGAAGGCCGTGCCGCTGAAGGAGTTGCTGATTATGGAGCTATGTTTGAAGCCATGATGACTTCTATCATGAGAAGGATACCAGCTCCAGGGCCATCTGTAGATGTTGGAGTTCAAGTTCAAGCTCCAAGACCGGTGGATTTTGCTAAGCTTTGTAAGGATTATACTGCTCTTGGAGGGAAGGTTTTCTTAGGGACGGAATCTACCATTGAAGTCCAAAGATGGATAGATGCTTGTAGAAGGATCTTTGGCGACTTAGGAATTGAGGATGCAACTAAAAGGAATCTTGCATCAAGACAGCTTCAAGGGAGAGCTTCTGATTGGTGGAACTCTATCACCATTGATACTCCAGAAGAAGAGATTTCTTGGGAGCAGTTTCAAGCTAGGTTTGAAGCTAAGTTCATCTCTACTGCTCAGAAGTCTGTTTTGTTTAAGAAGTTTGTTGAGCTCAAGCAAGGCGGGAGGTCGGTTCTTGAGTATGTTTCTGAATTTGAGGCTTTGTCCAAATATGCTCGGTCGTATATTGATTCTCCCTATCAGAAGAATGAAAAGTTCGTGACAGGCTTGGATGCTTATCTTGGAAGGCAGCTGGTGGATCACCTGGACGATCCATTTGAGAAGCTTGTGGAAAAAGCTCTCAGGCATGAGAGTTTGTTTCCTAAGGAAGGGTCTGTTGTTGCTGTGACCAAGGAAGAGCTCAAACCACAACAGGGTGGAAATAAGAAGAGGAAGCAGCAATAGCAGAAGGGTAAGAATGGCCAGAAGAAGCCGAAAGGCGAAGTGACTTGTTTCAACTGTCAACAGAAAGACCATTTCTCCAGGGATTGCAAGAATCCAAAGGTATCGGTGAAGTGCCACAACTGTGACAAGCTGGGGCATATTAAGAAGAATTGTCCGGAACCGTTGAGGGAAAAGCAGATTGTGAAGGCTTATGCTTTGGGGGCTGTTCCATCGTCTTCGAAAGCTCCTACTGCTGAAAAGAAGGGGAAGAGTGTGGTGGTTCAAGGTACTCTTTCCATTTGTGGTGTTCCAGTTAGAGTTTTGTTTGATACTGGGGCGTCGCATTCCTTTGTTTGTAATGAGTTAGTAGACCGGTTGGGTTTGGAACCGGATATCGTTGATAGGCCATTGGTTGTGACTAATCCAGTTGGGGGTTCGTCTTGTTTGTGTATGCTATGCCATGGTCTAGTTGTATCGAGTCATGATTGCTCTTTTGTTTGTGATTGTTTTGTTCTGAACTTTGCGGGGTTCGGAATTATTTTGGGTATGGACTGGCTTAGGAGGTATGCGGCAAAGGTTAATTGTGAGAGATTGGAGGTGACAGTCGAGAATGTGGAGGGGCGAAAGGTTGTGATACGATGTAAGCATGAAGAAGGCGTCTTCATGAGCTTCATGTATTCGCTGGTTGTTCCACGGGATGGACTGTCATCGGTGCCAATCGTGAATGGATTCGAGGATGTCTTTGACGAGGTCAAAGGGTTACCGCCGCATAGGGAGATTGAGTTTCGTATCGATCTAGTTGAGGGAGCCAGACCCGTTGTGATGCCTCTTAGGCGGATGGCGCCTAGAGAACAGCAAGAGTTGAGGGTGCAAGTTGATGACCTTTTGCGGAAAGGATTCATTCGGCGTAGTGTGTCCGAATGGGGTGCACCAGTTGTGTTCGCAACCAAAGCGGATGGATCGTTGAGGTTGTGTGTTGATTATCGTGAGCTGAATAAGGTGACTAAGAAGAACAAGTATCCATTGCCGAGAATAGATGACTTGTTTGATCAGCTCCACGAGGCGAAGGTGTTTTCTCATATGGATTTGGCAACGGGATTTCACCAGTTGAGAGTGGCGAAGGATAGTGTGCCGAAGACTGCTTTTAGGACACCATCCGGGTTTTATGAGTGGCTGGTAATGCCGTTTGGATTGACTAACGCACCAGCATATTTTGTGGATCTTATGAATAGAGTGTTCAGAGATCAGTTGAACAAGTTTGTACTTGTGTTCGTGGATGATATTCTGATTTATTCCAGAACTGAGGAAGAGCACAAGACGCACTTGCGTATTGTTTTGGAAATCTTGCGGAAACATCAGCTGAAGGCTAAGTTTTCGAAGTGTCACTTCTGGAAGAGTGAAGTGAGATTCTTAGGCCATGTTATTTCTGGAAATGGAATAGCGGTTGATCCCGCTAAGGTGGCAGCGATCCAGGATTGGGTCAGACCTAAGAATGCATCAGATGTGAGAAGTTTTCTTGGACTAGCAGGATATTATCGACGGTTTATCAAAGACTTTTCCAAGATAGCTGCACCATTGACAGGATTGACAAAGAAGAATCAGGTATTCAGTTGGGGTGCTAAGTGTGAGCAGGCCTTTGGAATCCTGAAAGAGCGACTGACGAGTGCTCCTGTTTTGACTATTCCAAGTGGGAATGATGAGCTGGTGGTTTACACCGATGCATGTGGTACTGGACTTGGGGCAGTGCTAATGCAGAAGGATAAAGTTGTTGCGTACGCGAGTCGACAACTGAAGCCGCATGAAAGGAATTACCCGACTCATGATTTGGAGTTAGCGGCAATTGTGTTTGCTCTGAAGATGTGGCGACATTATCTATTGGGGGTTCGATTCGAGTTGTTTACGGATCACAAGTCGTTGAAGTATCTTTTCTCCCAAAAGGATTTGAATCTTCGGCAGCAACGATGGCTAGAGTTTTTAGCATCATATGATTTTGGTATAGCTTATACTCCGGGAAAAGGTAACGCAGTAGCTGATGCGTTGAGTCGAAGACATGCGGGATTGGAAGTCATGTTTTCGGAATGGAAGAGTCTCGAGTATTTGGCTGGATTTGATTTCAGGCCTAGATGTGAATTGGAACCTGAAATGTTGGTAAACTTATCGATAAGGCCTACTCTTGTGGAAAGAATTGGCGAGAGCCAAAAGCGAGGCGATAAGCTTGTCAAGATTATCCGTGATTTGGAATCTGGATTGGACCCAGAGAAGGATAAAAGATTCGAAGTCGATCGAGAGGGCTGGCTTCGGAAGCAAGGACGACTGGTTGTTCCTGATATCGATGAGTTGAGAGATGAAGTTTTGAAGGAAAGTCATCACTCGAAGTTGACAATTCATCCAGGAGGAAATAAGATGTATCGGGACATGAAGAGAACCTATTACTGGGAAGGCATGAAGAAGGATGTTGGAAATTTTATTTCCAAGTGCATGAATTGCCAGTTGGTTAAAGCAGAGCAGAAGAAACCCAGTGGATTGCTTCAGCCGTTAGAAGTTCCTACATGGAAGTGGGAGCAAATATCGATGGATTTTATCGATGGTTTACCTAGAACCAGAACGGGAAATGAAGGGATTTGGGTCATTGTAGATCGTTTGACTAAGAGTGCAAGATTTATTCCTGTTCGATCAACCAGGACTGCATCGAAGTTGGCTGAATTGTATGTTAAGTGGATAGTTCGATTCCATGGTATTCCGAAGAGTATAGTGAGTGATCGAGACCCATTGTTCACTAGTGGATTTTGGAAGAGCTTCCAGGAGGTTTTGGGAACCGGGTTGTGTTTGAGTACAGCTTATCATCCTCAAACAGATGGTCAGACTGAGAGAGTCAACCGAGTTTTGGAAGATCTTCTGAGGGCATGTGTTTTGGATTTCGGAGGATCATGGGAAGATCATCTTCATTTGGTGGAATTTGCGTATAATAACAGTTACCAGTCAAGTATTGGTATGGCACCATATGAGGCACTGTATGGAAGACCGTGTAACTCTCCAACATGTTGGTTGGAAACTGGAGAAAAGCTGATACTTGGGCCTGAGATGATTCGGCAGACTTCGGATTATATAGAGATCATTCGGCAACGAATGAAGGCAGCCCAAGACCGTCAGAAGAGTTATGCCGATAAGCGTCGAAAAGATTTGGGATTCGACGTAGGTGATATGGTTTTTGTGAAGATTTCTCCTTTGAAGAATGTTATTCGATTCGGGAAGAAAGGAAAATTGACTCCGAGATTTTTTGGACCATTCCCGATTATCGAGCGAATTGGGAAGCTCGCTTATAGATTGGAGTTACCGGAAAAGATGTCGGGTGTGCACAATGTTTTTCATGTATCATATCTGCGGAAGTATGTGCACGACTCGAATACAGTGGTTTCTGCCGATAGCTGTGAAGATTTGGAGGTTGATCCAGTTGTTACGAGACCTCGTAAGCCGCTTCGTGTTGTAGAAACCGACACGAAACAGCTTAGGAGGAAGACGATTACGTTGCTCAAGATACAATGGAGTGATGATGTTAACGACTGTACATGGGAGGAGGAAGAGAGGATGAAGGAAGTTCATCCTGAACTCTTCGAGGTATGGCCCTAAGGTGTCGTGGCATCTCATGAATTTGTAGCTTGATTCTAATTTTAGAATTCTGCATGCTAGGCTAGTAATTGGATGCATGGTTTGTTGATTTCTATGGATGGTAGGCATGCAGAATAGTTTTGGTTGCCCTTGTTTGTTTGGAATTTCGGGGGCGAAATTCCAAAGGAGGAGAGAATGTAATGACCCGTATTTTTACGTATTGATAGATCGTAGAATTATTAGGTCGTTAGTGTTGTTTAAGGCATCTTTAGCCTAAGTCGTATGAATTTAACTCGTAAGGAATTGACCCGTGTGGAAGTTAGGTTGAGTTAGAGGAACTAACGGGTTAAGAGATGAGTCGTGTACGAGTCAGTGGGGTTTTAAGTCGTAAACGACTTAGGAGATTACGACCTAGCAGTTAAGATGAGTTAACGAGTTAGTGTGTTAGGTCGTTAACGAGTTATAAGAGTTGCCGAGTTATAGAGGTTACGAGTTATGGGTTTCTGAGCGACCTAGTAGTATTATGAGTTATAGAAGTTGGCACAAGTTAAGTGATAGGTCGTATACGAGTTAGGGTGATAGAGCGACCTATAGAGGTAACGACCTAAGAGTTAACGAGTTAGGGAGTTACTAGAGTCTTAAGTCGTAGACGACCTATAGTAATAGACGACCTAAAGGTTAGACGACTTAGTGATTTGAGACGAGTTATAGCCTGGTAGTTAAGTCGTCATGTTTTAGGTCGTAGCATTGTTAGGTCGTAAGCTGATGAGTCGTAACTCGTGTAAGTCCTTAGGTCGTATGTGTGATAAGTCGTATGAAAGCTTGAGTCGTAGGTCGTAACCTAATAGGTCGCGGCATAGCGGATCCTCGTTCGTTTTAGGTCGCGTAGCATCTGGACCGTTGGATTGTTATACCATGTTAAGTCGTTAGCGACTTAGTGATAAGTCGTAACTCGTGTTGCTCGATAGGTCGTGACTAGGTTAGGTCGTATAGAGGCTTATGTGTTAGGTCGTAAGCTTTTAAGTCGGCAGCGAGGTAGGTCGTGTAAGTGCATGTGTGTGCTAAGTCGGCCTTGTTTGTTAGGTCGCATAGGAGTTAGGTCGTGAGATCTTGTGTGTTTGGATAAGTCGTAGGTCGTTGGTTCGAGTTAAGGAAGGCGGCTGTGTTTTAGGTTGCATGTACTATTGAGACTTAGGTCGTAAACGACCTAAGTTAGGTCGGGGATCTTTAGGTCGGCAACGACCTAAGGGTGAAATCAGCCTATAAATAGAGGAGTTTGGCTCACTTTTTGGCACCGGATTTTGAAGCAACGAAGTGCTGCCATTTTTAGAGCTCGACTACAACATTTCTTCACTTCATTTCTCCGCTTTGATCAAGTGCTAACATCCATCCAAGATCGAAGATCAAGATCGAAGATCAAGATCGAAGATCAAAGAGCCAAAGTTGAAGATCTTCTTCCGACGAAGCTAGATTTCACCATTTCAAGCGAGATTTCAACAAATCGAGCTTGAATCCTTGCTGTCCAGATCTGAAGTGATTAGTTTTTGAAGTGTTTGGGTGATTCGGTGAGTAGTAGTTATCTCTCACACGGATCCAAAGGAGTATATTGGAGTGGTGGTTCGTTTATGTGTTAAAGATAGTGATTTCTCGCATTTCTCTTAAGTCTGCATGTAGAGCCATTGTTTATGAAGATGTTTACCTATGCAAGTTCATTTATCGAGTTATAGGAACAAAACCCATGTTTTACATTTGATAGATCTATGCTAGAAATCCATAATTCATGTATGATAGACTTTCATTCATTTATTTACGAAATTGCCATTATAGTTAATATTGCTTATTAGATCTTGTTTGAATGATTGATTGTTTGAATGTATGATTGATTTGATTGTTTCAAGTTATCTAGTAGTTGATTTGGAACAAGATGGTCGAAGATGATTCAAAAGCTAAGTGGAAAGGCTCTTGAATGGTGAAAGCTGCTTGTGGCATATGAAGCGGATGAGGAAGCTCATATGGATGGATTCGAGGACTTTGCGATGATACGAGGAAGCAAAGTATGATGATGATGGACTTTGCCGTGATATGATGGGGCGAAGCATGATATGGACTTTGCTAAGATGCGATGAAGCAAAGTATGATATGAGATAGTCTTGGTCTAGTCCAGGCGGGATCATTCCAAGCATGATGTTAACTCGGTGATATGGTTCGAGTTTTGATGGATAATGGATGGCTTGAGAGGCGCTTGAGCTAGTATGGGAATAGTCGTCGAGGAGGATGACTAGGAGGCTAAGACTTCATCATTGTTGAAGGTTCTAGCATGCTCAAAGCAAGAGTACGTTGGGCGGCATTGATATCCCAGGCACGGGTCACGATGACGTGCTAGTACTCTGGGCAGCATTGATATCCTAGGCACGGGTCACGATGACGTGCGGAGTTATGTCTAGAACCGGGGTTACCATTAGCCCTTGACTGACGGATGAAAGAATGTGCCGTTCATTCAACTAACGATGAAATCAAGGCAATGATAACAGTGATAGCTAGAGTCATGGATGTTGGTTATATCATCATTCGGTCTCAAGAGCGGTGTTTTCTGGGTGCTAATCTGATCTTGGTTTAGGCCTTGGGGGTTTTGTATTTGGAAAACATCGACCTTGACTCGAGTGATTATCGCTTTACTTTAGTTACCTGTTGCTATGCTTGCTTTTTATTAGTGTGTGTCTGGGGGCTATCACTGTAGAAAGAGGTGGAGTGGGATGATTTGGGTTCCTATTCCTTTTATCCTTTATGTTCCTTTGGTATGTTTGATTGTTGATTTACTGCTCACTAGGACTTTGTCTGACTCAAGGTTTTATGTCTCCTCTTATTACCTTGGGCTGTTCATCCATGTTTTGGGATGGGCAGACTAAGTGACAGGTGGCAGGTGCTGACCTTAGTGATTGACGATGCAGATGGCGAAGACGAGCAGGAGGCTTTTACATATTATTTTCATATTCTATGTACTGGATATTTCCGCTGTTTTGTTGTTACTCCGAGTGGTTGTAGTGAGGCATGATTGTACTAACTTTCAGATGATTGTAACAAACCACTATGAATCATATGATGATATTCTGTTTTGGAGCTTCACTATATATATTTTTCTCTATTGTATTTGATCCATGCGCTGTGAGTTCTATGATAGAGATTCTGCGATGTTTATTCTACCCTGGCCATCGTCCATGGCTGCCTGGCACACTTTCAGCGCACCATTCCCTTGTTTCCGTACGGGAGTCATGGGCGGTCGTCACATTGGTTATGCATTTGTGAATCACATTGCAGCAGGCAATGGGTCTGAACTGAGTAACAGAAGAAGGCTGGTCATATTTAGGAATAAGAGCAATTTTGGTGGAATTAATACCAGAAAGCATTTTGTTGTGCTTGAAAAAGTTCTTAATTGCCTTAATCACATCAGTGCCAATAACAGACCAAGCAGATTTGTAAAAATGGGCATTAAAGCCATCAGGACCAGGAGAACTATTAGAATTCATAGCAAATATATTTTCTTTAATTTCTTCATCAGTAATCTCTTGCATAAGCAAATTAGAGGCCTGAGAAGATAAGGATGGTAATGAAATGTTATCAAATAATTGGCTGTGAATATGAGGATTGATGGGGTACGCAAGAAGATCTTGAAAGTAATCCAAAAAAGCATCATGAAAAGCTTCAGGAGTAGAACATAGAATATCATTTTTATCTAGGAGGTTGGAAAAATTTGCTGCAGTGTGTCTGATTCTTAATGATTCATGAAAGATTGCAAAGTTTTTGTCACCATGGGTAAACCACTTAATTTTTCCTTTTGGTAAGCCATCTTATTTTCTTCCACAAGAGTTCTCGCTAGAAGTTTGTTTAGAGTATGCTCCTGAGACACAAGGTTAGCAAGCACCGAATGATCCATACATATCTGAATATCTATTTTCACTTTAAATAAATTAGCTCGAACAGAATGTGATAGACTATTGCCATTTCCAAAATTGTCTTTAGCCCAAGGTTTAAGAGTATCTTTCAAATGCCTGAGCTTAGCCTGCAAAATGTACATAGGATTACCATAAACTTTAAAAGACCAGCAGTTAGTAACAAATTTCATAAAATCCTGATGCATAGTCCAATTATTAAAAAATGAAAAGGAGGATTGTCTTCGCTCATAAGTTTTACCCTAGTCTAAGATAAGAGGAGAGTGGTCAGAGAGAGAAGGGGGAGGAATGATGCAGTTAAGGTTTGGCCAGGCTAGAACAGATGAAAAGTTTTGGTAGGATCTGTCAAGTTTACAAAAGGTGTGCTTGCCTATTTTGCAGGAGTTATTCCAAGTAAAGAAACAACCATTCGCAGAAATAGGAAGGAGATTAGAGTCATATATAGCTTTGTTGAGGGGATTAGTTTGTTGATAAGTAAGAGGAGTTCCATCAAACTTTTCAATAGAAGATTTCATACAATTCCAATCTCCAAAACATAGACAAGGAATATTAGAGGTTTGAAGAGAGGGAAGAGGGTCAAGAAAAAGTTGTCTATGCACACAGTTGTTCTCAGCATATATAAATGTCATGTGGAATTTGGATGAAGAAGGGATGTGAGTGATTATAGTGTGAATATGTTGTCTGTGAACACAAAGGGGTGTAATAGAGAAGATGGTAGGATTTCAGAGAATTAATAATCTGCCAAAAGGGGCTTGAGAAAGATTGTGCATAAATTTCCAGTCATTATCAATGATTTGAGATGCCTTGAGGGAGTTGACATGATTTAATTTTGTTTCTGCAATTGCCATGATTTGAATTTTGAAAGATGATATGAAGTTGTTAATTTCTAGTTGTTTTGACAAGGAGTTAGCACTCCTTATGTTCCAGAAACTTATTCTATCAATCATAAAAAGGATTGAGTATTGGCTCTGGTTCTAACACCAGAGGAAGAACTGTTGAGGTCTGATGAGAGTGGCACTGAAGGTGAAATTTGGTCAACGGAATATTGAATTCCTTTAGCAAAGTCAGGAGAAGGTTTCTTATGTTTGAAAGACTTCCCATTTTATTTTGGTAGGATGAAACTGAGCAATCAGGTAAGGATTGAATATTGGAAGAAGGAGAAAGAGATAGATTACTGGATTGGACAAGATTAATATCAGAGAATACTTGATTTGGAAGAGATAAAGATGAATAAGGGGAAATAGAGAGACCATGATAGTTTAGAATTATAGATTGGATTGGAAGAAGATCAGAAGTGTGCATAGCATTGTGCATATCATTGTGCATCCCATATTACTAACAATGATAGTATCAGGATAGAGTTGAGGCTGTTTGTCTTTTGAAATGTTAGAATGATCATATTGTGTCATGATGTCTTCAATATCCTCTTCATACTCTTCATTTAAGGTATGAAGCACAGAAAAATTATTATGTGTAGATACACCGTCAAAACACTAATGGTTAGCCACTTCAGGATTTGAAACAAGTTGAGATACAGAAGATGAAATTTGAAGAGCATTATTGACAACAGTAGTTGATTCAACAAACCCCGAGGAAATAGGTGCTGATTCACCATGAATGCTAAGAGGAGGAATAACACCCTTCACTAACAATTCAGGTTGAAAATTTTCCTGAGCAACTTTGTCAGAAACATCAACAAGATCAGGAGACAGAATCATATCAACTTCCACAGACTTTAAAGTGGGGGAAACAACATTCATATCCACAATAGCCTAATGCACCATATCAACAGAATGAATTATACTATTCTCATTATCGTCCTTATTAACCTCTCTCCATAATTTTTGAAAAGGTTTTAATTTTCTTTTACCTTTAAACAATAAGCTTTTCTTTTGTAGAAATACTGATCCAGACTTAACAATATTAGAGACATCATCCACAACATCTTTAATTGCTCTCTTACTGTCCATTTCCTCATATTTTCCAGAGGCAAAAAGTTTTTCACAATTAGCTGTAGCATGACCAAATATTTTTCAATGAGTACAAATAAGAGGCTTCTAGGCATAATCAAGAAGGACATCAGGACATGAGCCATCACCAACAGAGAGACTATCAGGAAGCCCTTTATCAGGTGAAATCTCAATCAAACATTTTGCGTACTCAAATCTTTTCAGTTTCTCCGTATTTTCATCAAAGAAAATTAATCTTCCAATATGACATGCCAACCAATTGATGCCAAGAAGAGTCCACGTTAATATCTGGATTCTATGAAGATGAACCCAAACCGGAACATTTCTAACCGCTGCTTGAGCACAAACAAAGGTAGGGTTCCATTTCGAAATGATAAACATTTAACCACGAATGAAGATAGGATCTTTCTTTAAGATAGTAAGCTTGTCTTCTTCATTGGAGAATTTAAAGTAGTAGTTAAGCTTATCAAAAAATATCTCATAAAAGCCTTTAAGCTTCCAAACCTTATCAAGGTAGGCTTTAACTGCCATATAGTTCATAGTTCCAGCAAGGAAAAAACCCACTAAACAATCAGACCATGATTTAATACCCTCATTAATAATCTCCTTGGGAGGTGAAAGAGGAGAACCCGAATATTGAAGATCAAAAGTGTACAGGGATATAAGTCCCTGCATTCTTGGGTTTAACTGTGAAAAGAGAGGACCATGAAGAAGAAGGGACGACTGAAGGAGAAGGAGAAGGAATGGATGAAGATGGTTGAGGACAAGGAAGCAGGGGAGGAAAAGGATCAACAGAAGAAGAGAGGAGGAAGAGGAGGGAATGAGGGAGGCAAGGTCAGGAGGCGGTGGAACGGGAGGTGGAGGCCGGTCAGAGGAGGGAGACGAAGGAAGGACTGACGGGGAGTGGGCTAGAATGGGAGAAGTGACATGGGTGAAGGGATGGGAAGGGGTAAGACAAGAGAAGATATTTAAAATAAATATATCATGCATAATTACAAATGTAAGTTTAATAAATAAAATTTGAACAAAGAGAAGTTAGATTATTAAACACACTTAAGATATTATTAGTATAAAACTAAAATTTAACTATAATAAGATATATAAAAAAAATTAAAACACATTAATACATTACAATTACAAGTGTAAACCTATTGTTACATGCAAATGATAAGTGTTAAAGATTTTTAACAAGTGTCACCTTTTATTTCTATTTTCTTTCTTTATTTATTTTTAAAAATCAAAATTTCTCTATAAAACATGTATCTCCTATTTTGTGATAACCTGTGATTTCAAACCCAATTTAGATGTGATAATCTTTTTAATAAATTAATTAAAATTTGATAAAATTGTTATTTTAAACAATAATAATAAATGGGTTGTAAATATATATTGATTTTAAATAAAATTAATATATACAAGTGGAAATAGATTTGTTAAAAATTATATGTGCATATTAACTTCTCAAGTTTATAAACACATGATGCATTTAATTTGAACCAAAAATATAAGTTATACATAAATGTGCATATGTGTAAGATCATTGGAGCATTAAAGTGAAAAATGTCATTCTCTTGATTAATAAAGATTAAAATTAAATTGTAAAATAAAAAGAAGACTTTTATTTTCAGCTGAGAATTCCTTTATTCTCTTCAACAAAATTGAATACAAATTAAAAAAAGGGAAAGAAGTAAATACTGTAAAATATAAGATAAGCAAAAGCTTCAAACAATCACAAATAAAAGAAAGAAAGATTGCAAGAACCTTAACTGCTATTACAACCTGATCTGAAAACACGAAGTTAAAAAGCAAGTTCAATAATCAGAGGCAAGAAGGAGCAAGATATAAACTTCAACGAATCAGCAACAGCAGATTAAAATTCAAAATGCACAAGTAATTTCAACCGCAGCTAGATTTATTCAACATGCAGAAAATTCAATAAGCCAAGAAAACAAATTTCAGTTTCTATCTTCTGCTCTGTTCCTTGCTTTTATAAGGTGAGTAACTTCACTAATTTAAAAAGTTTAAGTATGATCTGTTGCATGTTTTTCTCCTTGAAATAAGTATGTTTTGTGTGAATGTTTATTGATGAAATTTCTATGCATTTTGGACATACATGTATGTGAATGGCTGTAAACCTTCTTTGTTACCAGTTTTTAAGAAAAATTAGGACTCAAGCTTTGTTTTAAAAAAATTATCTCTGTATTTAGTCACTATTAGGATTTGTGTCATAAACAAAGATTGTATGTTTGATCTTAAATCAGAGTTTAAAAATTTATTTGAGATAAAATAAATTGGGTATTGTTCAGGAAACCAAATAAGCAGAGAAGTTTAAGTTTTGGGTAAATTCAAACTCTTGAAATCATTAATTCAGGATTAACATATGAATGCTTATACAAAATCTTGATTTTTAAAAATTAAATCACAAATTTTAATAATGGATTTAAAGAGCAGTTTTGGTTATAGTGGAAATTGGTTTTTGGGGTTTTGCTGATGCTCTCGAAGGTCAGGGAGGTTGAGATTGCTTCTGGTGACAGTAGGGGAAACGGTGATGACGGGAAAATTATTGCGGGGATGATTAAGGAACGGCAGCGGCGGCGGTGTCTGTCTTTAGTTCCTAAACCTAGATTTTGAGGGTGCAGCAATTTTTGATCGTCACGGCCTCTCCAAGTGATCGAGTGTGTTGGCATTCAGGGTATGGGTAGCTAGAGCATTGATGTAGACGTGGTCGGAGTTGCAATCGACACGGTGGTCGGAGTTGAGGAAACGAGCAAGTTTCCAGGTTTGATGATGTAGTTCCTGTATTTAGCTAGGTTTCTGATTTGGGTTGGGGAAACTCGAATTTGATTTCGTGTAGATGATGAAGTTTTGATGATCGTGAGGTGATGCAGGGATGGTCGGCGACTTGTTCGTTGGCTGGGTAGTGGCCGGAGGTGCCTACAACCACCGTGCATATGCACGGTGAAGAAGGGTGTCAGGTGGATGCTTGTTTTTTTTGCAGGAGTTTGGTACTCGGGTTGTACTCGGGTAATTCGAGTTTTTACTCGAAGACAGTTCAGATGGAACTCGAAGTAATAATAAGGGGGACTCGGGTATTTCTTTTGGTTTCAGGTTTCCAGAGAAACCTGTTATTTCCCTATTCTATTTTGTTTTAAAATCTGAAGCAAGATTTTAAAACCAGAATTTAAAACAAAATTTAAATCTAAATTTAAAATATGAATTTCAAATGAGATTTGAATCCAGGTTTGAAATTTAATTTAAACTTTTTAAATTAAAATGTTTAAACAACTTTTAAAGGGGTTAAAATAATCTAAAAGTAAAGATAAATCATTAAATTAAAATAGAAGATTTAAACATAAGTTTATATCTAGAAACAAGATCCAAATTTGAATCATGTTTTGAAAATAAAAGAAGTTTTTAAAATTTGAAACGTTTAAACAACTTTTGATGTTGAAAAATATTTTAAATATGATTTGTATCTTAAAAATGAAATTGGTTTAAGTATCCTTTATACTTCTTTATAATATAAGAAATTATTTAGTAAAAGTTTTAAAAAGGTTTTAAAATGTTTTCAAAACTTTGTTAAAGTTAAGTTTGATTTTCATTTTAAATTTAAAATTTAAAATGAAATTTGGAAACAAATTTTAAAGTAAGTTGTTTGAATATTTCTTGTTAATGATAATGAAATTATTAATAAGAAATGTTTTACTTAAAATAAATCAAAGACTTAAATGATTTTGGTTTATTAAATTAGTATATTAAATTAGTAAGGTAATTAGATGGTTAGTTAATTAATTAATTTAATTAATTAAATAAGGATTTTGAATTAATTAATTAAGGTTGAAGTTAATTAATTAAAATAATTAAATTGGGAATGGGATCATTAATTAATTTAGTTATGATTTTAATTAATGATTAGAAATTAATCAAGAGGTTAAGATTAATTAAGTTAAAACTTAATTAATGAAATAATTAGTGATTAACTAAATGATCATTAAAGATTTATTAATTTGTGATTAATAATGATTAATTTAAGTTAAGTACTTAAGTAAGTTAATTAAGGAAATTGTTGATAAGTTAATGAAGGTCATTAACTTGGGATTATTAATTAATTAATTAATGTAATTGATTTTGATAATTAATTGGATTAATTAATTTTGATAATCAAGTATGTTATTTAGTTAGGTATTATTACTTTATAAAGGTAATTAAAGGTATTAATTACTCATTGTAATTAATTAATTAATTTGATTAGTTTAAATTAATTAATTAAGTTTATTTAATTTAGATTAATCATTGGATGGGTTGATAAGAAATCAATAAGGAATAATTACTAGAGAAGTAATTAAGACAAGTAAATTACTCGAGGTAATTAATTAAAGTATGAAAGAATTTTGAGATTAATTACTTGTGTAATTAATATGAAGGTAATTTCTTTGCGAAGTAATTAATTAAGGATTATTTGTTAATGTAACTGAATAATAATTACTTAATGAAGTAATTAAAGATTAATTAATTAGATTAATTAATCAAAAGGTTAATATAATTAATTAAGAAGTTAATTAATTATGATAAGTAATTACAAGTTGTTAATTACTGTTTGTGATTAATGAAGTAATTTGAGGATCATTAATTAATGTAATTAATGAAGTGACCAATCTTGCTTATTAATGATTGAATGATGTTGAGTGCTTTGGACTGGTTGATATCTCTGATATGAATTGCTTTGTGATAAGATATGTTGGATGGATGGTGATAATGAGATTATCTATCAATTATGAGTTGATGTGGGAAAATGTTATCTGGTAAATAAAGTTGAATTGTATTTAATTGAATAATTTAGGTTAAAATGACATTGGATTCGAAGAGACCGGAGTCGGGTATTAGTAAATACCTGAAACCACTTCGATTCTCTATAGATTGATATGTGAAATCAATAAGCTGATTGGAATGATTTAAATAAATTGGACCATTTAATCTAAGTTGGCACTTGGAAGTTGACGTGTGAAATAAGTAATGTCCATAACAACTTGTGAAGTTGTAAATTGATATAAGTTACCCCGGGTTTATATAAGTTGTATGCTTTTATACTCCATGTTAAATGGGTTTACTCACGCTGGTTTCCAGCTTGACCCGGGTGTTACTTTGGTCTAATGCTCGGGTCAGACCGAGTATTACAGATTTTCAGGTAAGGACGTTCTGGAGTTCAGGTGGCGAGCCGGATGGCAGGAACGTGTAGAGTGTTTATCCGCTGTGATATATATTGTTATTTATCTAGGACATGTTGTTTAAACTGTCCAGTGTTATGAAAATGTTGTAACTCTGATGTGAAAATAAAATGTACTGATACAGTTCTTCCTTGTAAACTGTTATTTTATTTTCTATTATATTTTAACCGCTGTGAATGTGAGATGTTAATGTTTCTGTTCTTCTTCATCTTCTATCTCTTTCTTCTTTTCATAACTATCTGGAATTTTCGGCTTCGAAAATTTCGGATTCTTACATTTGGTATCAGAGCTGAAGGTTAAGCGAGAACCTTGGCTTGGTAGGATTACTCATCAAGGATAGGTTCAATAGTACCTTAAAATGAGTTGAGTGTATATATATGAGAGCGTACTTGTTATTTTCTTATATAAAGATTTTAAATGATTTTATAAAAGAATATATTTTGATATATAAAGCAATATATCTTTCTAACAAATAGTAAAGGAATTGGTTGTTAAATCATTAAGTTAAATTAAGAAGTAATAGAAATACAACCAAACTGAAATTAAATCTTGAATTTGGGAAAGGTTTCAGGATAAGGATAATCAGTTAATTTATGTAATCAATTAAACCTTATTTAATGATATTAATTAATGGATAATAATTGGAAATGATAAATTAAGAGGAAGTTACTTAATCAATTAACTAGAGGTAAGCAATTTAAAGGACAATTACTTAATGAAGGTAATTAAGAAATAAGTTAATTACCGAATGTGATTAATTGGTATTAATTATTGACGTAATTAATTTAAAGAAACAATAAATAATATTATCTAATGTAATTGAATGAAATGGTCCTATTTCAAACAAGAGTTGTTTGAAAATTTAAAAGAAATTTGTTTTGAATTAAAAACCAAAGGTGGTTTAAAATTTTAAAGTATAACTTGGTATGTAAAAGAAATAAATATGTATATATGTATGGATATACATGATATCAAGGATAATTTGAAATAAACTCTAAATATTGAGTTTTAAATCTGGAATGAGATATGATACCCAAAGTGATAAGTTTTTGAACTTAATAAGTGGGAGGATTATCTATGAGAAGTTTAAATTTTGAAATGGATCACCACTGGTAGGTCGGTTGCCATGATCAGTGAGATTGAATGGGATCTCATCTACAAAGCAACGCGTTGGAAGACTGAGTCTTCCTACTTTCTTCTCTTCACCCTTAAGATTTTCATCTCTATGATCTGGGATGAGAGAAATGCGATTATTTTTACGGGGAAAAGGAAAACGTTTGCACATTTGAAAGTGAGTATCTTGGAGGGAATAAGGTTTGGAATTTCGGCATCTGGACATGCTTTTGATAATGCAGTTTTGACTACTCTTCGCTGACCTTGCTTGGTTGGTTTTGGTTTCTTCTATCCTTTCTTTTTTGTTTCTTTTCTTTTTTGTTTTTCTGTTTTGATATGCCTGTTTTCTGTGTTTTCTAATTCCTATGTGTCTTGCATGCCTAATTGTTTTGGGCTGCTATGTTTCCCCTATCATTGTAATTCTTTCTTGGTATATCAATAAATGGTAAGGGCCAATTTCTAACCCCGCTGGCTTTGCCAAAAAAAAATTTGAAATGGAAGTTCAAATTGGGTAAGGTTGACTGGATTAAGTGAATTGAGTTTAACTTGGAAAACGGTTAAATAAGTTGGAATGATCAACCTGATTTGAAAATTTCAAGATGAAATTGGGATTTAACTTGGAAAGTTAAATGGTTAATCTGAATTGGGATTAAACTCAAATTGGAGATGAAATAAATTAAAAATTTTAATTGGCTCAATATGAAATTTATTTGAATTAATTGGAATTATGATGGAAGATGGATAAGCTTAAAAATTCAAATGGAATTTGAATTGGATTGTTTTGAAATGAAATTGAAATTGAATAAGATCAAATTCAAATAGGAATTAGGATTTATTAAAACTGGAGATGAAATGAATTGAAATTTGAACTAGTTCAATCGAAATTTATCTGAATTAGAAGAATTTGAGATCAAAGTTGAATAAAGTTAAATTTGAAAAGAAACTGAGGTTAATTCAACTTGATTTGGGGTTGAATCAATTTAAATGGAAATTGAAGTTATTTAAATTGGAATTGGGTCAATTTAAATGGTAGAGGAAATTTAAATTGAATTGATGAGAATGGAGATTGGGAAGTAAGCAGTTTGACCCTGGACTATTTTTAATATAAATTGTTTAATATAAACCTATTTTTCCAAGCTATTCATTATATAAACAACCTTTCTTTTAAAAAGCCAAACTATCTTATACTTGTTTTACAATTATTTTTGGAACTATTTAACAATTTTCTAACTATTTTATAAACTAATTACTATTTTCAACTACTAATTATTATTTTATAGCTATTTTGTAATTATTTAAAATTTCTATGACTATTTAACTATTTTCCAATTATTTTACAATCGCTGAACTATTTTACAGCTATTTTACAAACTAGTAATTATTTTTCAACTACTTATCTATTTCTTTAACTTTTCAAGTTATTTTCTAAATTTAAACTGGACAGAGTTTAAACTGTTATTGGTTGAACACCCAATCGAGCTAAGAATAGAGGCGATAATCCAAATGGATTGAAGAAATTATGAGTAAGTGAATGAAAATCAAAGTGAATGTGAATAGACATGGAATTGATTTGGCTAATAACCAATAAAGATAAATACTTAGGATGTACATATGTTATTTTATTCGCATAATGATTTGATCCAGATTCGAGCACAGAATTTCGAGATAGTTATATCGATCCGAGTTGGAATTTTCCACTCGATTTTTGAAGGCGAACCTGGATATGGATTGTTGATTAGTTCTGGATATACTCTATCATAGTTATGACTATGCAAGGAGAATGACGGTTTCTGATCAAGAAATCAGATCTGTGTCCACACTAGGAAGTTGGGTGGACGATACTAGTTCGGAAGTGAAATTGTGTGATCGAGTGAGCGATCAGATTGGTATAGCGTATGGATGATAAGTGTACATCGTACGGATTCGGATGAAATTTATATTGAAAGAGAAGAATCAAATTTGAATATTTGATTTTGAATAAACAAGTTATATATCTTTGTTATATAAGATAAACTCCCCTTGTAATTCTATTGCTGGAAGAAAAGGATTTTTGAAGGTGTTTGAAGTATAAAAGGAGTTTTATACAAGTTTGAAAGGATCCAAAGTTTTTAAGAAAAAATTTATATATATATCTGAATATATATATAAAGGATCTTATGAGGATTTTGGAAAAGTTTTGGGAACCTTTGGGTTTGGAAAAGGCTTTTGATTTTTGGGTAAAATCAATATTGAATTTGGAAAGCATTGTTTGAGAATTATCGATTTGGGATAATCGATTTTATGTAAAGGAGCTTTGTATGAGATCATACTAGGTGTATGATTTAAAGATACTATATATGTATAGTATAAAATGTTTTGATGACGGCTCTAGGGAAAAAGGCGCTCCCTTGAAATGAACTTCCCAGGAGTACCACCGGGTGGTGCTGCCTTGAGCCCCAATGGGGGGTTCTAAAGTTGATCCTGTGAGGATTCCGGACAAAACTAGTTCCTGGGGATTATGAGTATTGTGTACCATAGCGAAAGTCGTGTGTGCCGGTGAGAGCCAACAGTCTGTGTTTGATTTTATATCGGTAGACTGCGACCTATGGTAACATAGCGAAAGTCGTGTATGCCGCTGAGAGCCAACAGTCTGCGTTTGATTTTATATCGGTAGACTGCGACCTATGTAGGAGTGGAGAAGTTTCATTTCGACAGCGAAAATCAGAGGCCACAGAGAGCCTGCAGTTACATGAACTTTTGTTGTGATGGCACATAACCCTGGAATGTAATTGTGATCTGTCGTGGGTTCCATGGCGTAATCGAGAGGCCGCGGAGAGCCTGCAGTTACATGGACTTTTGTTGCGATGGAAACGTAAACCTGGAATGTAACTATGACCATGGATGGGGGTGATGATTTCCAGAGCATTCTCACCAAAGATATATCCACTATTTTCAAAAAATTGTTTTCTATATTTTCAATAAAATTATTTTCCAATTATTTTCACTGGATGTTGAAAATGGGTCTGTAAGTACTTATAGATTTTCAGTCGTACGCCTGATCAACGTATGACCGAATTTCTATTAGAACAAGGATGGACTGGTTGAGACATTGAGTTATAAAATGTGTTTTTATAAAACTAGTTGGCAGTATTATAGATTTTAAAAGTGTTTTAAAATGATCAAAGAGTATTTTAACTTGTTTTAAAATATTTAATAAATTCTGGCTTCGTTCCTTTTCGAGGACGAAAAGATTCTAAGGGGTAAGGAATGTGATAACCCGTGATTTCAAACCCAATTTAGATGTGATAATCTTTTTAATAAATTAATTAAAATTTGATAAAATTGTTATTTTAAACAATAATAATAAATGGGTTGTAAATATATATTGATTTTAAATAAAATTAATATATACAAGTGGAAATAGATTCGTTAAAATTTATATGTACATATTAATTTCTCAAGTTTATAAACACATGATGCATTTAATTTGAACCAAAAATATAAGTTATACATAAATGTTTACATGAATTCACTTTTGAGTATTTATTAAAATCTAAAGCTTATTTATATGAGATATATACACATTACATTTATATATATTTCATAATTACATATACATAGTTTAAATGAATTTATAAATAAGAAAACAACATTTGTAAATCATTAATTAAAACATTTAAACACTTGTAAACATATGCATATGTGTAAGATCATTAGAGCATTAAAGTGACAAATGTCATTCTCTTGATTAATAAAGATTAAAATTAAATTGTAAAATAAAACGAAGACTTTTATTTTCAGCTGAGAATTCCTTTATTCTCTTCAACAAAATTGAATACAAATTAAAAAAAAGAGAAAGAAGTAAATACTGTAAAATCTGAGATAAGCAAAAGCTTTAAACAATCACAAATAAAAAAAGAAAGATTGCAAGAACCTTAACTGCTATTACAACCTGATCTGAAAACAAGAAGTTAAAAAGTAATTTCAATAATCAGAGACAAGAAGCAACAAGATGTAAACTTCAATAAATCAGCAACAACAGATTAAAATTCAAAATGCACAAGGAATTTCAACCGCAGCTAGATTTATTCAATATGCAGAAAATTCAATAAGCCAGGAAAACAAATTTCAGTTTCTATCTTCTGCTTTGTTCCTTGCTTTTATAAGGTAAGTAACTTCACTAATTTAAAAAGATTAAGTATGATCTATTGCATGTTTTTCTCCTCGAAATAAGTATGTTTTGTGTGAATGTTTATTGATGAAATTTTGTGCATTTTGGATATGCATGTATGTGAATGACTGTAAACCTTCTCTGTTACCAGTTTTTAAGAAAAATTAGGACTCAAGCTTTGTTTTAAAAAAAAATTATCTCCGTGTTTAGTCACTATTAGGATTTGTGTCATAAACTAAGATTGTATGTTTGATCTTAAATCAGAGTTTAATAATTTGTTTGAGACAAAATAAATTAGGTATTGTTCAGGAAACCAAATAAGCAGAGAAGTTTAAGTTTTGGGTAAATTCAAACTCTTGAAATCATTAATTCAGGATTAGCATCTGAATGCTTATACAAAACCTTGATTTTTTAAAAATCAAATCACAAATTTTAATGATGGATTTAAAGAGCAGTTTTGGTGAGAGTAGAAATTGGTTTTTGGAGTTTTGCTGATGCTCTCGAAGGTCTGGGAGGTAGAGATTGCTTCTGGTGACAGTAGGGGAAACGGTGATGACGGGAAAATTATTGCGGTGGTGATTAAGGAACGGTGGTGGCGGCGGTGACTGTCTTTAGTTCCTAAACCTAGATTTTGAGGGTGTAGCAATTTTTTATCGTCACGGCCTCTCCAAGTGATCGAGTGTGTTGGAATTCAGGGTATGGGTAGCTGGAGCATTGATGCAGACGTGGCCGAAGTTACAATCGACACGGTGGTCGGAGTTAAGGAAACGAGCAAGTTTCCAGGTTTGATGATGTTGTTCCTATATTTAGCTAGGTTTCTGATTTAGGTTGGGGAAACTCGAATTTGATTTCGAGTAGATGATGAAGTTTTGATGATCGCGAGGTGATGAAGGGATGGTCGGCGACTTGTTCGTTGGCTGGGTAGTGGCCGGAGGTGGCTACAACCACCGTGCATATGCACAGTGAAGAAGGGTGTCAGGTGGATGCTTTTTTTTGCAGGAGTTTAGTACTCGGGTCGTACTCGGGTAATTCGAGTTTTTACTCGAAGATAGTTCAGATGGAACTCGAAGTAATAATAAAGCGGACTTGGGTTTTTCTTTTGGTTTCAGGTTTCCAGAGAAACCTGTTATTTTCCTATTCTAATTTGTTTTAAAATCTGAAGCAAGATTTTAAAACCAGAATTTAAAACAGAATTCAAATCTAAATTTAAAATATGAATTTCAAATGAGACTTGAATCCAGGTTTGAAATTTAATTTAAACTTTATAAATTAAAATGTTTAAACAACTTTTAAAAGGGTTAAAATAATCTAAAAGTAAAGATAAAGCATTAAATTAAAATAAAAGATTTAAACATAAGTTTAAATTTGGAAACAAAATCCAAATTTGAATCATGTTTTGAAAATAAAAGAAGTTTTTAAAATTTGAAATGTTTAAACAATTTTTGATGTTGAAAAATATTTTAAACATAATTTGTATCTTAAAAATGAAATTGGTTTAAGTATCCTTTAAACTTCTTTATAATATAAGAAATTATTTAGTAAAAGTTTTCAAAGGGTTTTAAAATGTTTTTAAAACTTTGTTAAAGTTAAGTTTGATTTTCATTTTAAATTTAAAATTTAAAATAAAATTTGGAAACAAATTTTAAAGTAAGTTGTTTGAATATTTCTTATTAATGATAAAGAAATTATTAATAAGAAATGTTTTATTTAAAATAAATCAAAGATTTAAATGTTTTTGGTTTATTAAATTAGTAAGGTAATTAGATGGTTAGTTAATTAATTTATTTAATTAATTAAATAAGTATTTTGAATTAATTTAATTAAGGTTGAAATTAATTAATTAAAATTAATTAAATTGGGAATAGGATCATTAATTAATTTGGTTATGATTTTAATTAATGATTAGAAATTAATCAATAGGTTAAGGTTAATTAAATTAAAACTTAATTAGTGAAATAATTAGTGATTAACTAAATGATCATTAAAGATTTATTAATTTGTGATTAATAATGATTAATTTAAGTTATGTACTTAAGTAAGTTAATTAAGGAAATTGTTGATAAGTTAATGAAGGTCATTAACTTGGGATTATTTGTTAATTAATTAATGTAATTGATTTTGATAATTAGTTGGATTAATTAATTTAGATAATCAAGTATGTTATTTAGTTAGGTATGATTACTTTATAAAGGTAATTAAAGGTATTAATTACTCATTATAATTAATTAATTAATTTGATTAGTTTAAATTAATTAATTAAGTTTAATTAATTTAGATTAATCATTGGATGGGTTGGTAAGTAATCAATGAGGAATAATTACTAGAGAAGTAATCAAGACAAGTAAATTACTAGAAGTAATTAATTGAAGTATGGAAGAGTTTTGAGATTAATTACTTGTGCAATTAATACGAAGGTAATTTCTTTGTGAAGTAATTAATTAAGGATTATTTGTTAATGTAATTGAATAATAGTTATATAATGAAGTAATTAAAGATTAATTAATTAGATTAATTAATCAAAAGGTTAATATAATTAATTAATAAGTTAATTAATTATGATAAGTAATTACAAGTTGTTAATTACTGTTTGTGATTAGTGAAGTAATTTGAGGATCATTAATTAATGTAATTAATGAAGTGACCAATCTTGCTTATTAATGATTGAATGATGTTGAGTGCTTTGGGCTGGTTGATATCTTTGGTATGAATTGCTTTGTGATAAGATATGTTGGATGGATAGTGATAATGTGATTATCTATCAATTTTGAGTTGATGTGGGAAAATGTTATTTGGTAAATAAAGTTGAACTGTATTTAATTGAATAATTTAGGTTAAAATGACATTGGATTCAAAGAGACCGGAGTCGGGTATTAGTAAATACCCGAAACCACTTCGATTCTCTATAGATTGATATGTGAAATCAATAAGCTGGTTGGAATGATTTAAATAAATCGGACCATTTAATCTAAGTTGACACTTGGAAGTTGACGTGTGAAATAAGTAATGTCCATAACAACTTGTGACGTTGTAAATTGATATAAGTTACCCCGGGTTTATATAAGCTGTATGTTTTTTATATTCCATGTTAAATGGGTTTACTCACGCTGATTTCTAGCCTGACCCGGGTGTTACTTTGGTGTAATGCTCGGGTCAGACCGAGTATTACAGATTTTCAGGTAAGGACGTTCTGGAGCTCAGGAGGCGAGCCGGATGGTAGGAACATGTAGAGTGTTTTTCCGCTGTGATATATATTGTTATTTATCTAGGACATGTTGTTTAAACTGTCCAGTGTTATGAAAATGTTGTAACTCTGATGTGAAAATAAAATGTACTGATACAGTTCTTCTTTGTAAACTGTTATTTTATTTGCTTTTGTATTTTATCCGCTGCGAATGTGAGATGTTAATGTTTCTGTTCTTCTTCTTCTTCTATCTCTTTCTTCTTTTCATAACTATCTGGAATTTTCGGCATCGAAAATTTCGGGTCGTTACATCTTTTATCATTCCTTTTCTATTTTCAGCTCAAATAAAATCTTCCCTTCATCTTTCAAAATAAAAGAAGACCATAAAACTGAAACCAAATATAAGAAAATTAAAGTAATAAACTACAATATCAATTTCATGCAGATCAACTTAATTTTCAACCTGGGAGGCTTCAAATTAACTCAGCCTAAAAACAAATGCAAAGAATCAACTCAAATACAAGATGTAATTCAATCATCAGCAAGCTAACATCAGTACATCAACTCAAGTAAATTCTTAGCAGGCTAAGCAAATTCAAAATTCATTTCAAATGCAAGGTTTCAGATCAACAGAAAAAATATACCGTCCCAGTTCAGGTGAGTAAGCAACCTTATCAAATAACTCAAGTCTATCCTATCTTGATATTTATGAATATTGTTTGAAATGGTGTTTTGGAAATGTGGTATGATGCTTGCATGTTTGTGAAATATGTACTGGACGGAGTGCATGTCAGTATATACATACACATAGGGCTCTGTTATAGGTTTTACTGGATTTTGAGATGAAAGAAAAAAATTCTTCTTATCCGATCTTCTGTAGGCTCTGAAACGTAAACCAAATTTGTTTGTTTATCAGAATACCAATTTTCAAAATATTTCCTGGCATATATATTAAGGGATTATCTCTAAATTAGATGAATCAGTAGAAATAAAATTTCAAGACAAGAAGTTAATTTTTAAAAATGTAAATTTTAATCATATAAATCGAATTGTATTTGAATGTAAAGATTTTTGATGGAAATTTTATGATTTTTATGTTCTTGATTGTTGAGAAATTGAGTAATTGCTGGAAGTGGGTATATCATCAAATTCTGGCAAACGAGTTGACCGGAGACATTGTGCTTATGGCCAGAGGCAGATTATAGGCCGGGGATTGAGAGAAAAATGGTATCACATTTTTCCGGGCGTCGTGGTTGATGGTGCAACGGAATTTGGGGTTTTATCTGTGTTTTTGACCGAGTCATTTCCCTGAGATATTCATCGTCATGAAGGATCTTTAGGCGATCGGTGGTAGGGGAGTAGAAAGAGGAAGGCACGGCGATTGTCAGGGCTCGATGGCGAGACTTTCGATGATCGGAGGAGCTGGTATTTTTGAATCTTTGGATCGGGATGGGTTCGATGCTTTTCGTCGTTTGCTCGATTTTGTTTTGAGGTTCGATACGACGATCTGGAGGTCGATAAAGTAAATGAGGGTTGTTATCGACTTGCCGGAGGTGGGATGTGTGGCCGAAGCGCCGCCTTGCGTGGGTGCACGTGCACCAGAATTTTTCCTGTGCACTGGTTTGGGAATGAAGGGGTTTCCTCGAGTTGAAGCACGAGAAGGAGGAAGGTGAGCTCGGGGTATGTTGCATGCGCGCGAGTATAAATGTTAGCAGGTATCTGAATTTAAACTAAAATTAGTTTTTTTTTTTAAAATAAACTGAAGCTCGGGAAAAGTTAGGAAAAACTCGGGTACTTATCATTAGTGGCTCGGAAATTTGTTCATGCTCTCGAGTTTACTTTTTTTTAAGTTAGCAAGGCTCAAATTCCAGGTTTTAAGTTCTGAAGAAAACATTGCCTGGTTTAAATCTTAAGGAAATCTAAGTTTTCAAGTTTAAATGAATACAAGTTTAAAGCCAAATAAAATAAGTATTTTCCCAGCTTTAAGTTATTAAAAATGCTAAGTGTTTAAGCAATTTATTAAATCAAGTTAAAATCATTTAACTTTTGTACAAGCTTGAAACATTAACTGGTGATTATGATGATTAAATAAGGTAATATAATTTAAGAAAATAAATAAATAAATTAGGGATAATGACTAAAGAAAAATTGATTAAGTACAATTACCTGATGTAATTTATAAAGTACAATTACTTAATGAAAGTAATTAAGGATTACTTACTTAGTATAATTAATTAAAGGATAATTAATTGCTGGATGTAATTAATTAAGGTTAATTAATAAATATGTTTAATTAAATATTAATTAATTTATGTAATTAATTATAGCCAATTAATTAATAAGGGTAGTTAAAGTTTAATCAATGTAAGTGATTATAGGATAATAAAATTTGAGTAATTAATATAGGGTAGGTGTAATTAATATGGATGGGTGAAGAATAATTAATTTGTATTATTAATTAAAGGCCAATTACTTAATATACTTAAAAGTGATAATTAAGGATTAATTAATCAAGGTTAATAAATTAAGGAATAATTAAGTAATAAGTAATTAAGAGGTTAATTACTTAAGGTAAAAGTATTATTAATTACTTAATGAAGTAATTAAAGGAATTAATTACTCGGTGTAATTAATTAAGTTGATAGGGATGACTTTAGTTAATTAATTAAGTTTAATTAATTAAAAATAATCATTTGATGTTGGATTAAATATAATTACCTACGGTAATTAATGAGGTGTAATTACCTAGTGAAGTAATTAGTGGATAATTACTGGATGTAATTAATTAAAAGAAAATTTCATAATGGGAAGTAATTAAAGGATAGTTACTTGGTGAAAGAAGTTAAGTGATAATTACTCAATGTAATTAAATGATTAATTGATATAATTAATCAAGGAGTTGGTTTAATTGATAGAGTAATTAAGGGAAGATAATTTCTGATCGTGATCAATCAAGGTTGATTAATGAATGAAATTAGGCTAAAGATTAATTATTAAATGAAATCTAAGAATAATTGACTAATGAAAGTAATTAGAGGATCATCGATTAATGAAATTAATGAAAGTGATAAATCTTGCTTATGAATGATTGAATGATGATAAGTGCTTTGGATTGGTTGATATCTCTGATATGAATTGCTTTGAGACATGATTTGTTGGATGGACAGTGATAATGTGATTATCTATCCATTATGAATTACTATGTAAAAGTGTTATCCGATAATTGAAGTTGAATTGTATTTAATTAAACAATTTGGGTTTAGACGACATTGGATTCGAAGAGACCGGAGTCGGGTATTAGTGAATACCCGAAACCATTTCGATTCTTTATAGATTGACATGTGAAATCAATGGACTGGAATGGAATGATTTAAGTAAATTAGACCCTTTAATCTAAGTTTCGGTATTTAGAAATTATGAAATAAGGAATGCCTAGATAAATTTGTGAATTTGTAAATTGATATGAGTTATCCGGGTTTATTTAAAGATTTATGCTTTTATATTCCAAATTAGATGGGTTTACTCATGCTGGTTTCCAGCCTGACCCGGGTGTTACTATGATGTAATGCTCGGGTCAGACCGAGTATTACAGATTTTCAAGTAAGGACGATCTGAAGCTCAGGAGGCGAGCTGGATGGCAGAAACATATGGAGTGTTTCCGCAGTGACAAATTATTTTATATCCATGACAGATTGATTGTATTTGTCCTGTGTTTGTATATATGTTGTAACTCTGATATATTAAAGTGTAATTTGACAAGTATAGTTTCCTTTGCATAACTATTATTTATGTGATATTATATTTTGATCCGTTGCGAATGTGAAGTTTCTATGACTTGTTTCTGTTTCTTTTTTTTCTCATTTCTTCTTTTCCTAACTATTTGGAAATTTCGAGATAGAAATTTTCGGGTCATTTCATTTGGTATCATAGCTGGAGGTTAAGCGAGAACCTTGGCTCTGGTGGGATTACTCATTAAGGATAGGAACAATGGAACCCTAGAATGAGTTGAGTGTGTGTGTGTGTGTGTGTGTGTATGGGAGCGTACTTGTTATTTTCCTATATAAAAATTTTAAATGATTTTATATAAGAATATATCTTGATACATAAAGCAATATTTCTTTTTAATAAATATTAAATTAAATGGTTGTTAAATTATTGGAATTAAATTAAGTGGAAATAGAAATACAACCAAACTGAAATTAAATAAATATAAGTTTGAAATGGATTCAAACTGAAATTAAAATCTTGAAGTTGAGGAAGAGTTTCAAATAAGATGAATTAGAATTGGTTTCAAACCAAAAAATAGAATGGTTACTGTGGGATGATTGTTTTCCAATAAACAATAAAATGTTTTAAGGAAGTAACCATTTAATGAGAATAACTTGTAAATTAGAAAGGATGTAAATTAAAGTGGGATTCAAATTGTAAAGTTCTGAATTCTGAATTTAAACATTTGAAATTGTTTTCAAAATGTTAAAGGATATAATATTATTCAAACTATTTTGAATATAATCTTATTTTAGAATAAGAAATTGGTTGTAAACTTTAAAAGAATTTGTTTGAATTAAAACCAAGGGTGGTTTAAATTTTAAAATTTAGCTTGGTAGGCCAAGAAGAAAATATGTACAAATGTGAGGAATATACATAATATCAAAGATGGTTTGAAATAAACTCTAAATGTTGAGTTTTAAATTTGGAATGAGATGTGAAAACCCAAAGTGGTAAGTTTTTGAACTTATAAGTGGGAAAGTATTTTTGAAATTTGAAGCGGGAATTCAAATTGGTAAGGTTGGCTGGATTAAGTAAATAGAATTTAACTTTAGGAAAGTTAAATAATTTAACAAGCAACTTGAATTGGAAATTTCAAGATGAAATTGGGATTTAACTTGGGAAGTTAAATGGTTGATTTGAATTGGGAGTTTGTGTGATCTCAAAATGGATTTGAGATCTGGGAATAGGAAATGGATGGATGTTTTAAAATAATTTGAATGATACCATCCTGTTGTTATTAATAATTTGAAACTGGATTTGTTTAAATAAATGAAGAAATGGGGTGTGATAATATATCCATTATTAAGATGAAACGGAATCATTTTGAACTTAAAAATTGAATGTTTAAGATAAGACTTCAAAGGTTTGATTTCAAAATTGAAATTTGATGATAAATTGAATTTCAAAGATTTAGTGGTTTAAAAAAAGATTTGAATTAATTGGAATTGTGATTGATGTATAAGTTTAAAAATTCAAATGGAAATTTGAATTGGATTAATTTGAAATGAAATTGAAGTTGAATGAGTTAAAATTCAAATGGGAATTAGGATTAATTCAAACTGGAATGGATTTGAAATTGAAATAGGGTTCAATTTGAAATTAGTCCAAATTGATTTGAATAATTTGGAATTGTGATTAAAGTTGAATAGGTCTAAATTCAAATGGAATTTGATTTGAATTTGGAAAGAATCGAGGTTAACTCAACTTGAATTGGGATTAAATCAATTTTAATGGAAATTGAAGTTATTTAAATTGGAATTGAGTCAATTTAAGTAGAAGTGGAAATTTAAATTGAATTAATGGGAGTGGAGACTGGGAATTAAACAGTTTGACTCTGGACTATTTTCAAAATAAATTGTTTTAAATATAAATCTCTTTTTTCCAAACTATTTGCTAAACAACTTTTCTTTTCAAAACCTAAAACTATCTTATACTTGTTTTACAATTATTTTTCGAACTATTTAACAACTTTTCAATTGTTTTATAAACTAATTATTATTTTTCAACCATTTCACAAATTAATTACTATTTTTCAACTATTTTGCAATTATTTAAAAATTTCTATAACTATTTGACTATTTTCCCACTATTTTACAACTACTTAACTATTTTTTTTACAGCTATTTTACAAACTAATAATTATTTTTCTACTATTTATCTATTTTAAACTTTTGAAGCTATTTTCTAAATTTAAGCTGGACGGAGTTCAAACTTTTTATGATTTGTTATCACTTGAGATAAGAATTGAAGTGATAATGCAAATGGGGTTGAAGCAATTGTGAATAAGTGAATGAAATTAAAGTGAATGTCAATAGAAAGGGAATCCATTTGATTAATAAATCAATAAAGATATATATATGTAGGATGTACCTATGTTATTCTATTCGCATAGTGATTTGATTCAGATTCAAGAACAGAATTTCGAGATAGTTATATCAATCCGAGATGGGATTTTTCACTCGATTTTCGACGGCGAACCTGGATATGGATTGTTGATTGGTTTTGGATATTCTCTATCATAATTATGGCTATGCAAGGAGAATGACGGTTTCTGATCAAGAAACAGATCTGAGTCCGCACTAGGAAGTCGGGTGGACTATACTAGTTCGGAATTGAAATTGTGTGATCGAATGAGCGATCAGATTAGTATAGCGTACGGATGTTATGTGTACATCGTACGGATTTGAATGAAATTGATACTGGGAATTTGTGGATAAGAAGTGTGAAATGGTTTTTGAAATGAAAGGTATATTTTGTGAAACATATGATGAAGTAAAAGTGGAAATTGGATATTTCTATGGTAAAAATTTACTTTATGGAAGAAAGTAAGTGACTTTATAGAGTAATCGAATTTGAATATTTGATTTGAAATAAACAAAGTTATATATCTTTGTTATATAATATAAAACTTCCCTTATTTAATCTTTTGTAAGAATAAAAGGGTTTTGAAAGTTTTTTTTGAAGTATAAAAAGGGAATTTATACAAGTTTGAAGTGATCCAAAGATTTTTAAAAATTATATATATATATATATATATATATATATATATATGCAAAGGACCTTATGAGAATGATTTTGAGAAATGGTTCTTGGAACCTATGGATTTGGAAAGGCTTTGATTTTGGAGAAAAATCAATTTTGGAATTTGGAAAGCCTTATTGAGAATTATCGATTTTGGGATAATCGATTTTGAGAAAAGAGATTTATATGGATTCATACTAGGTGTATGATTTGGAAGATGCTATATGTGTATATTATAAAGTGTTTTGAAAATGGCTCTGGAGAAAAAGGCGCCCCTTTGAAATGAACTTCTCAGGAGTACCATAGGTTGGTACTGCCTTGAGTCTCAAAGAGGGAGAGGCTCTAAAGTTGATCCTGTTAGGAGTCCGGACAAACTAGTTCCTGAGGATTATTGGGTAGCAAACGTCGAGGACGCTGATGCCTATAGAGGCATTTGGGTTGTGCTGTGACGACGGTGTAACTCGATGTTGCTTCGATCTACTGTGTGGACCATAGCGGAAATCGTGTGGAGGTGAGTGTCAACGGTCTACGCTTGATTTTGCCGGGAAGGAAACGTAACATCGGTAGACTGCGATCTATGGTCGAGTGGAGTGGAGAAGTTTCATTCTTTTGGCAGCGAAATTCGAGGGCACTGAGGCCTACAGTTATATGGGTTTTTGCTGTGATAGCAACGTAACCCCAGTTGTAGCTGCGATCTGTAGCGGGTTTTATGGTGTAATCGAGGGGCGCGGAGGCCTACAGTTATCTATGGATTTTGTCGGGATGGCAACGTAATCGGGTTAACTACGAGTGTTAAATATTTTTAACAAGTGTCACCTTTTATTTATATTTTATTTATTTATTTTTAAAAAATCAAAATTTCTCTATAAAACATGTATCTCCTCTTTTATCATTCCTTTTCTATTTTCAGCTCAAAAAAAAAATCTTCCCTTCATCTTTCAAAATAAAAGAAGACCATAAAAATGAAACCAAATATAAGAAAATTAAATTAATAAACTACAACATCAGTTACAAAGATTCAAATTTCAGCAATGCAAATCAACTTGATTTTCAACCTGGGAGGCTTCAAATTCAACTCAGCCTAAAAAAAATGCATAGAATCAACTCAAATACAAGATGTAATTCAATCATCAGCAAGCTAACAACAGTACATCAACTCAAGTAAATTCTTAGTAGGCTAAGAAAATTCAAAATTCAGTTCAAATGCAAGGTTTCAGATCAACAGAAAAAATATACTATCCCAGTTCAGGTGAGTAAACAATCTTATCAAATAACTCAAATCTGTCCTATCTTGATATTTATGAATATTGTTTGAAATGGTGTTGTGGAGATGTGGTATGATGCTTGCATGTTTGTGAAATATGTATTGGATGGCGTGCATGTCAGTATATACATACACAGGCTCTATTACAGGTTTTACTGGATTTTGAGATGAAACAAAAAAATTCTTCTTATCTGATCTTCTTTAGGCTATGAAATGTAAACCAAATTTGTTTGTTTATCAGAATACCAATTTTCAAAATATTTCCTAGCATATATATCAAGGGATTATCTCTAAATTAGATGAATCGGTAGAAATAAAATTCCAAGAGAAGAAGTTAATTTTTAAAAATGCAAGTTTTGATCATATAAATCGAATTTTATTCGAATGTAAAGATTTTTGATGGAAATGTTATGATTTTTATGTTCTTAATTGTTGAGAAATTGAGTAATTACTGGAAGTGGCTATATCATCAAATTCCGGCAAATAAATTGACCGGAGACATCGTGCTTATGGCAAAGGCAGATTATAGGTCGGGGATTGAGAGAAAATGGTTTCACATTTTTTTGGGCGTCGTGGTTGATGGCGCGATGGAATTTAAGGTTTTATCCGTGTTTATGACCGAGTCGTTTGCCAGAGATATTCATCGTCATGAAGGATCTTTAGGCGATTAGTGGTAGGGGAGTAGAAATAGGAAGGCAAGGCGATTATAAGGGCTCGATGGCGAGACTTCCGATGATCGGAGGAGCTGGTGATTTGCGAATCTTTGGATCGGGATGGGTTCGATGCTTTTCGTCGTTTGCTCGATTTTGTTTTGAGGGTCGATACGACGATCTGGAGGTCGATAAAGTAATTGAGGGTTGTTATCGACTTGCCGGAGGTGGGATGTGTGGCCGGAGCGCCGCCTTGCGTGGGTGCATGTGCACCAGAATTTTTCCTGTGCACTGGTTTGGGAGCGAAGGGGTTTCCTCGGGTTGAAGCATGGGAAGGAGGAAGGTGAGCTTGGGGTATGTTGCGTGCACGTGAGTATAAATGTTAGCGGGTTTCTAAATTTAAACTAAACTTAGTTAAAAAAAATAAACTAAAGCTCGGGAAAAGTCGGGAAAAACTCGGGTAGTTTCATTAACTAAAGCTCTACTGAATATAAACTACCTACACCACTAAGCTTCTGAGCTCCTACTCATCTAGATCTACCATCTACACAAGATATCTAACCCTAGACAAGTCCGACTCAACAATCAAATCCTTCAGAACTCCTGGTTCCAAAACCAGTGATGGACCAAACACATACTCCCTCAAAGATACGTGAAATACATTGAATTCCAATCTTCCAAACTGGAAATTCAACCCTGAAAGCCATAACACTAATCCTTACTAGAACACAGAAAAATCCAATATACTTCGAAGCTAGCTTCCAAGTCTTACCCAATCTTACTTCTCCCTTTACCGGAGAAAACCTTATCCAGAATTCAAATCTCCAGCTTCGAATTCCAAATTCCTCCATTTCTTAACCATAAAACTCTTCTAACAAACGTAGCTGCCTACGTTCTTCCTTGATCAGCTCAGCCTTCTGTCACGACCCGATTTTCTGACACCGAAAATCCGAACCATGAGGGTTAAAGAAGAAGAGGTAGAAGAAGAAAATAGAAAACAACAATAGAATCGAACCATTGCAGCAGAATAAAATATAATAGATAATAAATGATCTTTACACAAAAACAAATATATCTATTTATATATTTCATCATCAGAGTACAGCATTAGAGTTCACCACAAACAACAACACAACTCAGGGCGGTTATAATATCTCGTCCTTTCAAAAACTGAATACACAACTAATCAACACGGCGGAATATCTAAAACAAGTACGGGAGTACGTATTGCCATCTAGCTCGTCTTCTGAGCTCCACAGCATCCTTTCCTATATCCTATAGTACTCGGTCTGACCCGAGCATTATAGTTAAATAACACCCGAGTCGGTATGGAATACCAACATGAGAAAACCACACTCAAATTGATTATTAAAGTTTCAAAATTCTTTTGAAAACAAAAGCATCTCGTAATACCATGCCACAAATAACATGTCGGGTTTTTACCTTACGATAGCCAAACACTTTTTATCAAAATTCTCTGATATTGTAATAGTGTCTATAGAAACTAAAATAGAATATAGTTGAAATGCTTGCATCTCATGTTTCACCAATATTTGGGCACAATCACAACCGTACAAGCGCGTAGGGAGAATGGATTTCCAACTAATGACTAGGCACAGGGAAACTACCTGCCACAGTATGTGGCCTAGATCACTGTACCAAGGATTACTCCCAATCCCCTGCAACACAAGACCGGGACTACCCCTTACTGGATAATCGTGAGTAAGGTCACCCCACGGTTGGGATCAGCAACCGCACGACTAAGCCGAATAAAAGAGACATCTAGACAGGGATGACTTTACCCTAATGGGCGCTACCCACCTAGCCTTGCTGCATAACCCCTGATTTTCAGTCATTCCCAGTTGATGAGGCTTGAGTCTAAGCATTACCTTTTTAGAATGTTTCACTTAGAATGTCCATCGTCCACCTGACGATGTTCCGAAAGCATTCATCCATACAAGTCCGTCCTGGATTCGAACGGAACCGAAGGCACTACTCCTACTACATCCATTTTGGAATTTCCTTAAGATTAGTAGCGACTAGCCCTTGCACTGCACTGCTCCATCTTCGACTCCGAACTCGTTTTCCCCACGAAACGTTCAAACTTGATCGAGGTGGTTTTCGAGAAATTAATCCTGATCCCGGTCTCTTCGAAATGATCAGCGCATTCTCCAATATTGATAGTCGGTTATTTAACTATCAATTAACATTCACAAACAACCATCCAACATAAATAATTTCTCCAAATTATTTATTAACCTCAAAATATCTTCGCAAGATATATTTCATTTTAAACCCTTTGAAAACAGTTTTCAAACCGCACTCTCCTCATGGAATGAATTCCCAAATATTTATTTCCACTAAAGACACCAAGTACAATACTTTAGATTTAAAAATAATAATTTAAAAGACTTTATTACAAAACATACTTTAACATTTAAATTTAGAAAAACTACTTTAATACTTTATTAAAAATATTTACTTTAAGAATATTTAAAATAAAACTACTTTATACAATATAAAACTGAATTTCTAACTTTTAAAACATAATACCAAACCACCTTTAAATAATTAATGCTATAATAGATTAAAAGAAAATACTTGCTTTAGAATTTAAACATTTAGAAATAATAAGTTTCTTAAAGCATGCTTTTCAAAACAACATTAAAACTTTTAACTTATATTTAAAATTTTCTTTGAAAACGTACTTGGCTATCTAGGGAAATACGCTTCTCTTTCACATCTTTTAAAAATAAATCACTATTTATTTTTAAACAAATTTACCCACTCCTTTAATAAATTCCCACCGTGAATTTTATACTTCTAAATATCTACTGATATATTACTTCACTTTCATAAACCCAGTTTATAAATTTCATAGTCGCATTCTCCTTTAAATTTCCAATTTCAAACACTTAAATCAATTTCCAAATTGATTTCCAATTTACTCCGTTTTGAAATAAATTTATTTACTTACTCAATTTATTTCAAAATCATTAACTACAGATTTTATTTCTTAATTATGATTTAATCCCCTTTTAACTAAAAATACCAATTTCATACCTTTTTTCCCAAATTCCTTCTTTATTCTTTTAAATTATTTAAATCTTGGATTTTAAAATAATTTCCTTATTCCTTTAGATAATCTCACTTAAGTTTTAAATTCGTTACTCCTCTGTTTATTCAAAATCCCCTTTCCATATTCGAAATTTTATTTATTTTAAAAAAATTCACTTTTATTCTTTCCAATTTATCCTTCAATTTATTCAAACTTATATAATTATTTTACTTAAAGATTTTTTCTTTTATTTTTCCCTATCCAAAAATCCAATTCTATAGATTTTGATAACTCAGTATACCAATATATTAATTCAACCATAGCATCCAATATTCCAATTATCAATGAAATTCACCACAGAATATCAAATAATCATGATACCGAATTATTAAAATAATCTATAAAATTTTGAGGAATTCAGTTGGATCCCTCCAACCTGTTTCCCTGCATCCACAGATGTTAGCACAATACCAATTCCACTTCAAGGTGGAATATCGCGATATATGGGATTAATACAATATCATCTGCTACATAATGCGGGAAATCAATCACTCCAATATATACTATATACTACTATATATAATATAGCACATTAAATCAATTCAATCATGCAACCAATTATTTAAATTTAACTATTTAAATTTAAATTAAATCCAGATGAGTGAGGTTAACTCACATTTGCTTTTTAATTTGAAATTCCGATCCACACCGGCTTGATTCTACATGATTTTAGACCTTGTATAATTATAGGATGATTTTATAAATATTCAAACAATTCGAACAATTAATCTCATTTAATAATTTGCTTAACAAATGATTTTAAATTTTTAAACTAAAAATTTACTTAACAAATGATTTTAAATTTTTAAACTAAAAATTTAACTTAAACTAATTTCCCTTTAATAGATTAAAATTAATTAGGTTAACTTAACAAATAAATAACCTTAATAAATCATTTTAAATTAAACTAGTAAATTAAAATATCTATATTTTTTTTGAAATCATATATATTTATAAAATGATTTATATATACTCCAAAAATCAATTTCTTGATGTAAATTTCTTGAACCAACATTTCATTTTCTGTTTTCAAAAAAATCTTTCCCAAAATTACCTATATTTCTGTAGTTAATAGATTTTCAGATTTACAGTAATTGTTGTTAATACACAAAATGTAAAATTTACTGTTTTAGGAAACAACGTTTATTATTTATTTTATTTTTATTTTAAAAAAATTGATGTTAAAATACCTTACAAAAACTCGAGCATCTCATGCGAACTCCTCCCTTGCGACCATCTCGATCATCTCGCCTTTGATCCATACGACACACGGCACCGCCCATCTTCTCTGCCAGCACTGAGATCACAGCTCCAACCTCAAATAACCAGTGTGGCCTCATGACCCCTCCCTCATCAGTACGACCAACGTAGCTCGATAGTAAATCGAGTCTTCCCATAACTCGATTCGCCTTCAACTAACGATACATAGTCGATACGAAGATGCTTCCAGAAACCCAAAAATCGAACGCACTTTGCCCCCTATCGGAGGCTACACGACACCGTGAACAATTCGTGCTTCCCTTCCTTTTATTTGCGAAGTCGATTAGATTACGAATTGAAGAGGATTTGAAAAGCAATATGTATTTTCCTTCGAACAAAACTTCAAGAGGGACGCCATTTCTTTTTTTTTTTTTTTTGATGCCGAGAGGATTAGTAGCAGAAGAACGAGAAGCACACTGATTTCTTTTCGTTCATTTGCTTTCGAACGAAGCCATCCTTTTTTTTCTGGCTTTAGAAATGAAGAAGGAAACAAGGTCGAGATATTTGAATACACTTTGGATTGATTGAGTGAAAGAAAGGGAATGTTGCGTGAAGCAGTGGGCGAACAGTGATCTGAGTTATTGAGAAAGTTTTGATGCGAAAGAAATACAACTGAATGTTTGACCAAATATAAATTTAAATTTAAATTTTAAATTCAAATGTCTCGATTATTGCAACTCAAAATCTTGACCTCCTATCAAGGCATGTTGTTGGGTGTTTATAATGTTATACCCCTATTCTGTACGCAATGGAAAAGGTTTCGAGTCCTAATTCGATCGTATGGAGAAGATAGCTTTTTGAACAGTTATTTTATCAAATTTTCGACATAAATTTCGACACATTTATATATCGTATGCTCACACCACAACTCCAAATATTCCGAATTTGGAATTCGATAATATTATTATCCCACCTTTTGGTCAAGGATGGAATATTAACAAACTGGTAAGGGAGAATGGATATCAGGACTGAAGATTGGTTGGAAACAAGGCTGTGATTGATATCATTAAAATTTGGCTGAGCTCCGATCAGGACGGAATCGCTTGGAGGCGATGATCAAGGCTAGGTAATGCTGCATTTCAAATTTCAGGTTAATCGGAGTTCGTATGATAGAGATATGATCGATACGAGATAAAAAGGACATACTGTTCGCATCCATCGAGGGAAATCAAATTTCGTATCCATCATATTCGACTCGATCAACATCTGTTCGAATCGATCGAGCTCGAATCGATCCTTGGCCATACTATTCAAGTCCATCGGTTTCGTATCGATCAGTGTGGAACTATTCGTATCCATCGTGCTTCGAATCGATCGTGTTCGACGAACAGTTCGAACCTATCTGGAGCTATGCTATTCGTATCGATATTGAGGGGACTCATTCGTACCGACCAAACATCAACAGTTCATATCAGTTCATCAGTGCATCCCAATCTTACATTATTCGCATCGATGGTGAGGGCTTTGTTCGCATCCATCGAGCGCTAACTGTTCGTATCGATGCATTGCGCAAAGATCGATCGATGCGAACGCTTATAAATGACCGAGCGAATAGTGTCGTACCTATCGATACATTCAGCACGAAGTGGTCGACACGAACTCAACTTCGATGTTGGATGTGAATAAGACTCCTTCAACTCGGCACAAAAGGTGGAGCAATCCAAAAATCTTGCGCCACGTCACCACGCATTCACGTGTCCAGATCGATTCGTAGGGATGGATACGAAAGCATGGATTCGAATTCAGCAGCGTACGAAAATCACAATCTTTCATTAATCATATCTCACGAACCACATGTCCAAATGCTATGAAATTCTCATAGGAGATTACAAGCTAAAGAACATTTATGCCAAGTTTTAGGTCGATTGGATCATTTTTTGATCGATACGAAATCGATTCGTATCGATCACGGATCGAGTCGAAACTTGGTGGGATCGGTCACGTGGGCCCACTAACATGCCAGAAGAAGTCTCCCGAAGTTTGAACGCGATATCAGCCTCCTACACCTATAGATAGCCCCATGAAGCCTACAGAAAGGAGGATCTTTTGGCTATTCGACGTCCAGACTTTGCTGGATTAAATTCTACACTTCATCACAACTGTTTTACTTGAATTTCACCATTATAATCGCCCTAATCATCTATAACCAGCAAGGAAAATCAATAAAAGATTGTCATTTGAAGTGGACGTAGGCCGAAGATAGCCGAACCACGATAAATCTTGCATTTCTGTTCGTTATTCCTGGATTATTGTTTGTTATTTGCTTAGATCTGTGACTTGTGGTTGAAAATTGTTAGCTTATACTCATATATTGGTGTTTTCACGACATTTGCGGTTTGTGACCAATTTTGGTGCAAACAAATATTACACTATTACGGATCCAATGCAAATGGTTTCGTCAAATTCCGAGACTGTGCCTCAGAAGGCTATTTTTAAATATCGATTTAAACGATATATTTTCAAAACTTAATAAAACACATCCAAATTCAATTCTAACACTTTTACTATCTTCAGTTCTATCAATAGTAATTTTATAGACCTTAAATTATTTTTAACTGGCTTAAAACTCCAGATTCAACATCTTACCCAATTTCTAATAATTAAATCCAAAAATTAAATTTCCAAATAATAGTGATATTTGAAATTTAATTTACAAACTAACTTTTGAATATTAAAATCAATTAAATATCCCAATTTAAATTGTCCAAAATTCTGGGTCGTCACATTTCTTCCCCCTTAAAAGAATTTCGTCCCCGAAATTGCTAGTTAATAAGAATGATCCAATTCCCATTACTATTTTTCAAAACCAAATAGTTTTATCAACTTGCCATAACATATCTTTTATTAAAGACCCACTATTACTTCAACCAACTTCCCAAAACCTTCCATAGTTTCCAACAACATTATTTACTCCACTTATTCAAATTTTAATTTAAATCCAAATTTAAATTATCAAAACTTTCTCAAAAAATTTCTAGCTCTCTAGATTTCCGAAAAAATTCGCCAGCGTCTCCTTTGTGCGGCTAGCTCGGTACAACTACAAAAAGCCTTTACGGGCTCTCAAATTCCAAAAGAAAATAAAAGGCCAAGTGGCTAGACTAGAAAATTGTTAATTTCATACAGACATTTGAATACATACCTTTGCGGAGCAAATTTCAATTTTCCTCTGAAATCAAAAATCCCAAATTCACTTTCCTAATCCTTTAGTTCCAACTAAACAATTAGTTTCAATTTCCATTTCTGAAATTCGTTATTTCAATTCTAAATTGAAATCGTTTTGTTGCTAACAAAAATTTTCCAAAAATTTTCAAAAATTTTCTAACTCCCAAAATGTTCGCAAAATTTTGGCAGAGTCTCCTTTGTATGGAGGAGCTTTTGCAATTTGAAAATATAAATATATATACATCGACCCATCGGTCGGAAAAACAAAACAGTTCATATTTCCTATTTTTATTGCGTAGACGTACCTCTATTTAGCATTTTTAAGCAAGCGGCTTATTATTTTAGCAATCAGCGTGTCCAAATCCATCCAAACGGCTTCCCGGTACCTGTACTTACTCAATTCGAATATGTAAGTGCGAAAATCATGTAACTTAACAACATTTTACATATTTAACTAGTAAACATACGAGTTTCTATAAGCAATGCAGGTTAAACATTATTTATAAGCAACTTATAGGGTTCCGACATTAATTTTAATTGTTTACAACCAATTCGTATACAACTTCATTCAATTTAAATGGTTTACAACTCAATTGCTTACATTCAATTTATTTTTAAGCAAAACAAACTCATATTCACTTCAATTGATCTTAAAATCAATTTATTTAATCTCTATCAACTCATAGAATTTTAATTAACTTCGTTTGACATAAACGACAATTCATTCTATGCAATTTGATGATATACATGTGAATAAATAATTACTTAAGTTTTACAACCAATTTAAATTGATTATGACTCAATCTATATTCAATTCCTTCAATTTTAATACATTCACAACCATTTGATTAAGCTCGATACATTCCATGTTTGTATAATACTAACCATTCCCAAATTAATTCAACCCAAGATTTTATTTAATGATCTTTCAACCTTCCACGAAGCCAGGCTTCTATAAATTTTAAACTTAAGTTGATTTATTTTAATTTAGTCCAACTTTAAAACTTAAGCTCACTTCATTTGCAAAACAAATTTTCCTTTTCAATTTAACATGGTTCTATCTCAATCAAATCTCATTTCAATCTACAAATTTATTTGATTAGTTATTATAAATTTTAATTTCCAAGTTCAATTCATTCACGAGTCATTTAATTAATTACAAGGCCATTTTCAATTTATTTCTACCTTCTTGAACTTTATTTACAATTTCAAACCATTTCTGTTTTAATTCAATTCCATTACATTTGACAACATTTCCACTTACATTTAATTCATTCCCAATCCAAGTTGAATTTTTATTTATTACCAAGTTTATTTTACAATCCAACTTCTATTTACCAAATTAGGTTCCACTCCCATATCTCACCAACATATTCAATTTACTAATTTATTCCAAATTAGTTTACTTCCAATTCAATATTTGATTTTATTTTCAAAAATTACTTTTGTTAATTTTCTCGAGTTTAATCTATTTTATAATTCATGTTAGAATTTTTATTTCATTTCGAAATACCAAACTAATTTATTTTGGTCCTTATTTCACAATTCAAATTATCATAGGTCATGTGCTTTTATTTTCATACTTCCATTCATTTATAACTGAGCGTATTCCTTTTCATTTTAACTCGAGATCCTTACTTAACCCAAGCATATTTTTCTTTGTTCCAATCCAATTCAACTTACTTCCATTTATTTAAGTAAGAATTTTTTTATTCATTCTATGTTATCAATAACCCTCTGAATTTATTTTAATTCAATTTTATTTTCACTTGATTTAAATCCAACCCAATATCATTAAACTTAGTTTAATTTGATTTAAATTCAACTCTCCTCCCACTATTTAGCTTAAGTTAATTCTAATCCAATTAAATTTTATTTCTTTCAAATCGCCATCAATTAAATTTTCCCACAATTAAATTTCTCCAAATTAAATGTGTTTAACCTTTTCACTTTAAATTTTAATTCCAACATTCACATCTCCTACTTTCCTTCCTTATTTGAAAATCATCTCAATTTATAAGTTTATAACTTATCCCATCAGGATTTTCGATTCAAATAAGGATCCAGGATTTTAAACACCCAGCTTTTGGTTTTCAAATCATTTTGAAATCACCATTATCTCAAAATCACACTTCCTAAAATTTTAAACCAATCCTGGTTTTTATTCCCAACAAATTTCCTTTGAAATTTCAAAAACAAACTTGTTCTTCTGAGTAAATCAATTTGGCAGCAACCCGTCACTTAGAAACTCGAAATGAATACTGATGATGCTACGTAGTCATCACCAGGATTATTTTCTAGTGACTGAAGTGAGCTCAATGCTATATCCCTTCCCAAAATTTATTTGAAACAATTTCCTTTCCGAAATACCTCCAAAATAATAATGCTATTATTTGTCTTCAAAACACTTTGAAAAATATTTCCAAAATCTCCAGGGTTTTAAATTTACAGATTTTGACTTAAATCAAATTTTAACTATAATTCATTTGTATAATTTATGCTCATACAAATTCCCATATGATTATCCAAGTCATTCCATTTTTTTGTAATCTTATTTGTTTAAAATATTATCATCCAAACATCCAAGTTATATAACAATTTAAGAAAATATTTCCTTTATATTAAAATATATTTTTGGGTAAAATTATTTCATTCACCCACTTTTAAAACAACACCATGTCAATTTATCGTGTCAAGTGTTCATAAACTCTTCTCGAATAGCGGCCAACTTACTCGATCAGAATTCATATTCCACTCAACCAATAAGTTAACACAATATTAAAACAATTTATATTCACTAACAAATACGCGCTCATATCTATTAACACGCTCAAACTCATTCTAGAGTACTACAGACTCTTATTTTCAATGAGTAATCCCCACCATAGCCAAGGTTATCACCAACCTATGCTCTGATACCAAAATGTCACGATCCGATTTTCCGACACCCGAAAAACCGAACCATGAGGGTTAAAGAAGAAGGGGTAGAAGAAGAAAATAGAAATCAACAATATAATCTAACCATCGCAGCGGAATAAAATATAATAGATAATAAATGATCTTTACACAAAAACAAATATATCTTTTTATACATTTCATCATCAGAGTACAGCATCAGAGTTCACTACAAACAACAACACAACTCAGGACGGTTATAATATCTCGTCCTTCCAAAAGCTGAATACACAACTAATCAACATAGTGGAATATCTAAAACAAGTACGGGAGTACGTATCGCCATCCAGCTCGTCTCCTGAGCTCCACAGTATCCTTTCATGCATCCTATAATACTCGGTCTGACCCGAGCATTATAGTTAAATAACACCCGAGTCGGTCTGGAATATCGGCGTGAGAAAACCACACTCAAACTGATTATTAAAGTTTTAAAATTCTTTTGTAAACAAAAGCATCTCGTAAGACCACGCCACAAATAAACATGCCGGGTTTTTACATTACGACAGCCAAAACACTTTTAATCAAAATTCTCTGGTATTAGAATGGTGCCTATAGAAAGTAAAATAGAATCTAGCTGAAATGCTTGCATCTCACATTTCAGCAATAGTTGGGCACAATCAAAACCGTACAGGCGCGTAGGGAGAATGGATTTCCAACTAATGACTAGGCACTAGGGTACCACATGTCATAGTACATGGCCTAGATCACTGTACCGAGGATTACTCCCAATCCCCTGCAACACAAGACCGAGACTACCCCTTACTGGATAATCTCGAGTAAGATCACCCTACGGTTGGGATCAGCAACCGCACCACTAAGCCGAGTAAAAAGGACATCTAGACAGGGATGACCTCACTCTAACGGGCGCTACCCACCTAGCATTGCTGCATAACCCCTGATTTTCAGTCATTCCTGGTTGATGAGGTTTGAGGCTAAGCATTACCTTTTTAGAATGTTTCACTTAGAATTCCCATCGTCCATCTAATGATGTTCCGAAAGCATTCATCCATACAAGTCCGTCTCGGGTTCGAATGAAACCGAAGGCACTACTCCTACTACATCCATTTTGGAATTTCCTTAGGATTAGTAGCGACTAGCCCTTGCACTTCACTACTCCATCTTCGACTCTGAACTCGTTTTCCCCACGAAACGTTCAAATCGGATCAAAGTGGTTTTCGAGAAATTAATCCCGATCGTGGTCACTTTGAAACGATCAACACATTGTCCAATATTGATAGTCGGTTATTTAACTATCAATTAACATTCACAAACACCATCCCACATAAATAATTTCCTCAAATTATTTATTAACCTCAAAATATCTTCGCAAGATATATTTCCATTTTCAACCCTTTGAAAACAATTTTCAAACCACACTTTCCTCATGTAATGAATTCCCAAATATTTATTTCCACTGAAGACACCAAGTACAATACTTTAGTTTTTAAAAACATTTTAAACACTTTATTATAAAACATACTTTAACATTTAAATTTAGAAAAACTACTTTGAGACTTTATTAAAAATATATACTTTAAGAATATTTAAAATAAAACTACTTTGTACAATATAAAACTGAATTTCTAACTTTTAAAACATAATACCAAACCACCTTTAAATAATTACTGCTATAATAGATTAAAAGAAAATACTTACTTTAGAATTTAAACATTTAGAAATAATAAGATTTCTAAAACATGCTTTTCAAAACAACATTAAAACTTTTAACTTATATTTAAAATTTGCTTTGAAAACGTACTTGGCTATCTAGGGAAATACGCTTCTCTTTCACATCTTTTAAAAATAAATCACTATTTATTTTTAAACAAATTTACCCATTCCTTTAATAAATTCCCACTGTGAATTTTATACTTCCAAATATCTACTGATATATTACTTCACTTTTATAAACCTAGTTTATAAATTTCATGGTCACATTCTCCTTTAAATTTCTAATTTCAAACACTTAAATCAATTTCCAAATTGATTTTCAATTTACTCCATTTTGAAATAAATTTCTTTACTTATTCAATTTATTTCAAAATCCATTAACTTCAGATTTTATTTCTTAATTATGATTTAAACCCCTTTTTTAACTGAAAATACCAATTTCATACCCTTTTTTCCCAAATTCCTTCTTTATTCTTTTAAATTATTTAAATCTTGGATTTTAGAATAAATTCCTTATTCCTTTAGATAATCTCACTTTAGTTTTAAATTTGTTACTCCTCTGATTATTCAAAATCCCCTTTCCCATATTCGGAATTTTATTTATTTCAAAAAAAATTCACTTTTATTCTTTCCAATTTATTCAAACTTCTATAATTATTTTACGTAAAGATTTTCTCTTTTATTTTTCCCTATCCAAAAATCCAATATATAGATTTTGATAACTCATTATACCAATATATTAATTTCAACCATAGCATCCAATATTCCAATTATCAATGAAATTTACCATAGAATATCAAATAATCATGATACAAAATTATTAGAATAATCTATAAAATTTTGAGGAATCCAGTTGGATCCCTCCTACCTGTTTCCCTACATTCACAGATGTTAGAACAATACCAATTCCACTTCGAGGTGGAATATCGCGGTATATGGGATTAATACAGTATCATCCGCTATTATGCGGCGCATAAGGTCTCAGCCGCTATATAATGCAGGAATTAATCACTCCAATATATACTATATACTACTATATATAATATAGCACATCAAATCAATCCAATCATGCAACCAATTATTTAAATTAAATCCAGATGAGTGAGGTTAACTCACCTTTGCTTTTTAATTTGAAATTGCGATCCACACCGACTTGATTCTCCATGATTTAGACCTTGTATAAATATAGGATGATTTTATAAATATTCGAACAGTTCGAACAATTAATCACATTTAATAATTTACTTAACAAATTATTTTAATTAAACTAAAAATTTAACTTAAACTAATTTTTCCTTAATAGATTAAAATTAATTAGGTTAACTTAACAAATAAATAACCTTAATAAATCATTTTAAAACAAACTAATAAATTAAGATATCTATAATTTTTTTTTGAAATCACATATATTTATAAAATAATTTATATATACACCAAAAATCAATTTCTTGATGTAATTTTCCCGAACCAACATTTCAATTTCTGTTTTCAAAAAAAATCTTTCCCGAAATTACCTATATTTCTATAGTTAACAAATTTTCAGATTTACAGCAACTGTTGTTAAAACACAAAATGTAAAATTTATTGTTTTAGGAAACAATGTTTATTATTTATTTTATTTTTATTTAAAAAAAATTAGTGTTAAAATACCTTACAAAAACTCGAGCATCTCACGTGAACTCCCCCCTTGCGACCATCTCGATCATCTCGCCTTCGATCCATACGACACACAGCACCGCCCATCATCTCTGCCAGCACTGAGATCACAGCTCCAACCCCAAATAGCCAATGTGGCCTCATGACCCCTCCCTCGTCAGTGTGACCAATGTAGATCAACAGTAAATCGACTATTCTCAAAACTCGATTCGCCTTCAACTAAAGATACACAGTCGATACGAAGATGCTTCCAGAAACCCAAAAATCGAACGCGCTTTGCCTCCTATCGGAGGCTACACGACGCCGCGAACAATTCGTGCTTCCCTTCCTTTTATTTTCGAAGTCGATTAGACTTCCAATTGAAGAGGATGGAAAAAGCAATATGTATTTTCGTTCGAACAAAACTTGAAGAGGGACGGCATTTCTTTTTTTTATGCTGAGAGGGTTAGTAGCAGAAGGACGAGAAGCACGCTTATTTCTTTTCGTTCATTTGCTTTCGAACGAAGCCGTCCTTTTTTCTGCCTTTAGAAACGAAGAAGGAAACAAGGTTGAGATATTTGAATACACTGTTGGATTGATTGAGTGAAATAAAGGGAATGCTGTGTGAAGCAGTCGGCGAACAGTGATTTGAGTTATTGAGAAAGTTTTGATGCGAAAGAAATACAGTTGAATGGTTGACCAAATATAAATATAAATATAAATATAAATTTTAAATTCAAATTTTCTCGATAATTGCAACTCAAAATCTTGCCCTCCTGTCAAGGCATGCCGCTAGGCTTTTATAATGTTATACCCCTATTCCGAACACAATGGAAAAGGTTTCGAGTCCTAATTCGATCATATGGAGAAGATAGCTTTTTGAACCAGTTATTTTATCAAATTTTCGATATAAATTTCAGCACGTTTATATATCGTATTCTCACACCACAACTTCAAACATTTCGAATTTAGAATCCGATAATATTACACTATTACGGATCCAATGGAACTGGTTTCGTCAAATACGGAGACTATGCCTCGGAAGGCTATTTTTAAATATCGATTTAAACGATATATTTTCAAAACTTAACAAAACACTTTCAAATTCGATTTTAACACTTTTACTATCTTCAGTTCTATCAATATAAATTTTACAAACCCTTAAATTATTTTTTACTGGCTTAAAAGTCCAGATTCAACATTTTACCCAATTTCCAGTAATTAAATCCAAAAATTAAATTTCCAAATAATAGTGATATTTGAAATTTAAGTTACAAACTAACTTTTAAATATTAAAATCAATTAAATATCCCAATTTAAATTGTCCCTAATTTTGGGTTGTCACACCTTCGTTGATGCTGCTTGAAATAAACTGGATCAAAAACAATCCAATAAAATGATCCTCTCCAGATTTACCCTTAATCAAGAACACAAACTCCACTTCACAATCAATTGTAGTCTTCACTTACTTCTCCTACCTGGAAAAGAGAAAATAGGTGAACTCTCCAATCTAGCATCAAATCCTAAAAACTTCCTGTAGAAACCCTCTAATCCAAATACTGCAATTTCTGGTTGCTTCCATTCTAGAACAGCTGCTACCTTGTTTCCGCTGTGCAACTCTGATCTGTAGTAGATAAGAATGCCATCGATGAACACGAGCATAAACTAGACAACACATCCTAAAAATATGGTTCCTCATGTGATGTCCCGGAAATTTAGGCAATAATTATTTAATAATTTCTTTGATAATTATTTTAAAATATGAAATATTGATTTAATAATTTAATTCAAACTGGAATTCTCTTTTAAAAATTAATAATTATTTAGTTTGTTAAATGATATTCTTTTCAAATATTAAAATATTTAAATGATAAATTTGTCTTTCTAAACTGATTTAAAAATATTTTATTTATAATGTATAAATGTTTATACATTGTAAATAGAGGATTTGGTTTTAATTTTAATTTATGTTAAATAAAAGATATTTTCTAATTATTATATATTAATGTAAATTTGTAAATTAATTTAAATTAGTATTGTATACTTTTCTAAAGTCTGTTTTAAAAATCTTTCTTATAATTTTCATAAAATGTAAGTAAGAATTTGTTTAGTTTAAATTTTATTCTATAATAAAAGTTTGTTTGTTTTATTTTAAAATTGCTTTTCTTTTGAAATTTAGTTTATAAAGAATATTATTTTAAAAAAATAATCAAGTAAACATTAAAATGTAAGTATATAGTTTTATAAAAAGTTTATATGTATTTATTTAAAGGCTAGTGTTAATAAACATTTGTAACTTGCTAAAACAAATTAGAAATAGTTTAAGATAATTCAAATACATTTAATAATTTAGAATTCTCTTTTAAATATTGAAATAAACATGTGTTAGTCAATTAAACTATTAAGTAGACACTTGTAAAACATTTAACATGATAAGTTAACAAGTGGCATTGGTTTTAAATCTTATTTTTTTTAAATTATTGATAAGAGAAACATAGTGATTCATTTGGTAAAAACACATTTTTCTCATTTGAAACCTGAAATCAAAATTTCAGTAAATCAAAACCCCTCAAAACAAATGCATGTTGAAAATATGCATTCAACCTCAAATCTGCCAATCAATTTATACAAACAACTTCAAATTTCTGTAAACCATATAACCTCAAATCTGCAAACCAAAAAACTTCAATCAAATCTGCAAAATGAGGATCTGTTCAACTTCAAATCTGTAATCACTTTCTTCAAATATATCAACTGAAATCTGAGCATTTGAAATTTTGGAGTCTGCATGCAATCTACATCAGCAAGTAAAGCAATCTTCATCAAACAGAGGATCAATTTCTGTAATCTAAATGCAAGTCAGGACTTGGAATTGTGATCTGCTTTTCTGGAAATTGGATCTGCATCTAATTTGCTCTGCATTTTCATAAATAAGGTGAGTAAGCTTTTATTTTTAAAAACAGTTTCTTTTTAAAAATCAAAGTTAAAGAAATTTATAGCATTAAATATCAAATGCAAGCTGTTTTTCCCTAAATTAAAACTGCCTAGAATTTAAAACTGCAATGCTTCATTGTTCTTAGATAAATAGTTTCACAATTTTAAAAAAAAAAAACTTGAGTTATCAGTTGCATGTGAATGAGTATGTTGAGTGATTGTGTATTGATGAATGCTTGTGTAAACATATATATGTATGTTGCTGTTGTTTAGTATCTGCACACCTGTTGTTATTTTAAAACTAAGAATTGTTATTAGAAAACCTTTTCTCTGGGTTTGAATCCCTGTTAGAATTGATATGTAAACAATGTTTGGTTGTTTAGCTTAAATCCAGGTTTGTAAATTTTGTTTATAAATCAAAATTTTGTTCTTAAATCAGGATTGGGCTGTATATAAAAATAATAATTAAGATTACAGTTTTAAATAAACTGTAAGGGAAAGGCATTTCTGTTTCAAAAAAGAAATAGGAAAATTTGAAAAATATCTGTAGGCTAGTAAATTTGGGGGTTGGGATACTTCCTGTAGGTGATTTATATGGATATGAGAAATGATGGAATTAGGTGATAAATGATCGGAAGTTGTTTCAGAGGAGATGGTGATTGAATTGAGGTTTCCAGGTTTTCAAAAACCTGATTTTAAGTGTGCAGTTCTTAGCATTTGCATAAGCTCCATGTTGCATCGAGTGGGGTAAGGATTTGAGAGGTTGTAGAGGTGGTGTAGAGGGAGCTATAGCCGGAGTTGTAAGTGGTCTGGTGATCGGTGAAGTGATTGCAAGATGATGACAGGTTTTGATAGGGTTTTGGAGTCTGGTAGTTATTTGGTGTGTGCATGGTTTTTGTCTCGAGTCAATGCTCGGGTATTTTTGGTTCTGACTCGAAGAAAAGAGTTTAAAACTCGGAGTAAAAAAAAATGATGGGTTCTCGGGTTTTTGGTTGTAGGTTTTTAAATCTGCAATTTTACAGTTTTCAAAATTTTGAATGAAGCTCCTATTTTGAAGATTGTAAATTGAATCAAATGTAAGATTTAAACTGAATTCAAATGTAGCTTTGAATTCAAAGTTTTTTAAAAGTAAAATCTTAAATTTAAACAAGATTTAAAATTCTGTTTTAAATCAAGAGTTTAAAACAGTTTGCAGGTTTTTAATCCAGAGAGAGTTTGCAGTTTTTAGATTCTTGAATGAAATTCATGTTTTTAAGTTACAACTTGATTCAAGTACAAGTTGGATCTGAATTCAAATAAAGTTTGAAATCCAAAGTTTTTTTTTAAATAAAAGAGGGGTTGCAGGGTATGGTTACAGGTTTAAAAATCCTGAAGTTTTGCAGTTTTTAAAATGGTGAATGAAATTTAATTTAGTGCAGGAATTGATTCAAGTGTAACTTGAATCTGAATTCAAATGTAATTTTGAATTCAAAGTTTTTTAAAAAAAAATGAAGATCTTAAATTTAAACAAGATTTAAATCTGGTTTTAAATCAAGTATAGAACAGTTTTAGGTTTGTATTAAAACCAGAATTAGATTTAAATAGCTTTTGTAAGTTTTTGAAAGTGTGAACAGATTTAAAAGTTTAAGCAAAACTTAAATTTGTTTTTGAATTCAGATTAAAAAGCTGTTTTCAAGTTTACTTTGAAAACCAGTTTGATTTCAAACAGTTTGTAAATAAAAATATTAAAAAAAATGATGAACATATTCAAATGTTTTAAATGAAATCTGATTTCAAATGAGTTTTAAAACTTGAAAGAATTAGTTCCTTTAGTATTTGAATTAAAATATGAAGTGTTTAATTTAAATTTGGAAATTAAAATAATCAATTTAAATCTTTCTTTATATTTAGGTAATGGATGTTCTTAAACTTTCATTTTGTTGTAAGGTGTATAATTATTTTAATTTGAATTAATGTTTAATGATTAAACATTTTAAATATTTAATTTTTAAATGGAATTTGAATTTAAATGTAGAAATGTATTGTTTTAATACATTTTGAATTTAAATGAGTCATTTAATAAGTAATTAAATTATTTTGAAAATATTTAAAATAATTAAGGATTTTACTTAATTATTTGACTTTTAAATAATGGTTTAGATTAATATTAATTAGAAATGATTTACTAATCTAATTCAAATTTTCATAAGTATATAATTAATGAAATTTTGTTAATTAATAATTGGTGATAATTACTAAGGATAATTTAGTAATTAATTAATGTAATTAATTTTGATAATTAACTAGATTAATTAATTGAATCTAATTAATTGAAATTTGTTAGGTATTATTAATTGTTAAAGTAATTAAGGAATTAATTACTTATTGTAATTAATTTTGATATGTGATTTATTTAAGTTAATTAATTTAGTTTAATTAATTTAAGTAAATCATCTAATGATCTTTAGAGAGTAATTACTTAATGTAATTAGTGGAGCAAGATTACTTAGAGAAGTAATAATGATAATTACTGGAATGTAATTAGTAATTTGGATAATTACTTTTGTAATTAATTAAGGAATTAATTAATGATTAATTATTGGATAATTAATTTATAAATGAGTAATTAAATATAGTTAATTACTTAATAAATATTAATCAAGGTGATTAATAATTAGATTTAATTACTAAATGTAATTAATTTTAATTAAATAATTTATTTAAATATTAGAGATCATTAATTATTATAATTAATGATGTAATTAAGGATTGTTTAATTAAGTAATAATTAAATAAGTGATTAATTAGTTGTAATTAATTAAGAATAAATATAATTAACTATAATTAATTAATAAATGAGTAATTAAATGTTAATTACTTATGATTAAGGTTAATTAATTTAATTAAGGACTAATTACTTATTGTAATTAGTAAATGATTAATCAAAGATGTTTAATCAAGTTTAATACTTAGGAAGTGAATTAATTAACTGGGTTAATTAATTAATGGATGTTAAGCAGGATTTATAGAAGTGTAAATTAATTTAATTTATTTTAAATTAATTAGAGATGGTTGTAATTAATTTAATTCATTTTGAATTAATTCTAATTGATGAATAAATCATTGCTTATGGATGTTATTGGTTGAATGGTTGTGATCTCAGTAATGAGATTAGTTGTATCTGCATGATATGAATGTTTGGTTTATGTATGATGGTTTGTGATGGATTATTTGGTTGTGATGATTATCTGTTTCTGGATGGTACAGATTATCTGTTTATGATATGAATGTGATTATCTATTGTGAGATACAGTTTATCTATCTATGTGAATTAGATAACAATGAAATAAGTTAATTGTTTTAAAACCCTTAAGTATAACTTGGACATTAAAATGGCGTTTGGTTTCGGTGAGGCCGGGATCGGGTTTCCATATTTGGATATCCGAAAACCACATCGATTCCAATTAAATGTTAGGTCGTTAATCCAAGTGGAGCAAGTGAAGACTCGAGGTGTAAGGGCTATACGTCAGTATAACTCTGTGGGTGATTTCGTATTGAGTTGACGGAATAATGCTTGTAGATTCAAGATGGTGATCTAGAGTGCAAGGGTTATTATCGTTAACTCTGAGGGTGGTTCCAATACGAGTGTAACGAGATAATGCCTTCGGTTTCGTTCGAACCCGGAATGAACTTGTATGGATTGAATGCTTTCAGAACATCGTCAGGTGGACGATGAGCATTCTAAGATTTATATGTCCTATAAAGGTAATCGTAGCCTCAAGCCTCATCAACTGGGAATGGCTAAAACAGGGGAGGTGCAGCAAAGCTTCGTGGGTAGCCCCCACTTGAGAGCAAGATTTACTCCTGTCTAGAGGTCCCCTTATATTTCGGCTGTGTGGCAGTTGGTGACGACCAATCTGCGGGGTGGTCTTGTTTGGAACTGTTCAGTAAGGAACGGGTCCGGCTTTGAGTTGCAGCGGAGTGGGAGTACTCCTCCGTACGGTGATCTAGGCCACGTACTGTGACGGGCGGTACCCTAGTAGCCCTGCCATTGTATGGAATCCATAATCCAATAAGTGCCTGTACGGTTTTGATTGTGCCCAACTATGTTGGAACATGGGATGTAAGCATTCCAGCTATTTCTGTATTTTATTTTGAAAACCCTAGACACTATTATAATATCACTGGATTTCCTATCAAATGTTTTGGTTAGAGTAAGGTAAAAACTTTTCCATGTTTATGTGTGGGAAGTCTTACGTGATACCTTTTGTTTTTAAAGGATTTTCTAAAGTTAAGCAACTTTTATCCCCGTTTACTCACACCAGACCTCTGTCTGACCTGAGTGTTTATTTTCTGTTTTATTAAACTCTTGGGTACTCATATTACGTATGAGTAGTCAAGTGTTTCAGGATTGCTTTGACTAGTTCTGGAGGAGATAATGGAGCAGGAGACTTCAGCGTGTAGATATATTTAGTAGTTCCGCTGTGTTTGAGTTGTATCTGTTTTTCTCTGATGTACTTGAATTGTAATTGCTAGACAGATGTTTATAACTGTCTAGTTTGTGTTGTATTAACTGTATTACTCTGATGTATATGATACTATGTAAAGTTTTATGTGATATATTATAATTTATTCGATTCCGCTATGAGATTCTGATGTTGTCGGTTCTTTCTTTCCTTTCTTTTCTCTTTCCTATCCCTTTCTTTCTTCTTAGCGATGCGACTTCCTGGAGTCTGGAAGTTGGGTCGTTACAACGTGGTATCAGAGCTATCTAGGTTGAGTGAATTCCTAGACTCTGGAATGGTGTCCTTCTTGAGAGAGCGTATTTGTAATTTTGAATATATATATATATATATATATATATATATATATATATATATATATATATATATTCTACCTATTAGATTGGGTTACCTGTTCAGGTTTTCCAATATAAGTAATAAAGGTAGATGGGGTATAGGTGTGTGTAACACAACTACCAATCGTTGGAGTTTGAGTGTTCGAGGTTGGATGTGATCTTCTAGGGCAGTTTTGGGCAGCTTGAGTAGTTCTGCAGTTTGGTGTGAAGGATTTCACCGATCTCGGAAGGAAATCTTTTTAAGATTCGAAGTTTATCTTTGCATTGTAAGCTTGGTAGCACTCGTGTGAGTGGTTTTTCTTGAGCTTGGATTAGTTGGAAGTTGCTGAAGCCAGAGATGGTATCTTGGCAACCTCAGGGAAGAGTTCTGTCTGTATTTGAGTTTGAGACTCAGTTTGGCAGAGTGTTTTGTGCTTGGTTTGGGAGCGAGTTTCCTGAGAGATATCTGTCTATCGGGTAGGCTCTTTTGTAAAGTAGCTGGTGTAGCTTGGAGGTTCGATGAGCTTTTGGTTAAGGAAGTTTTTGGCAGCAGTAGCAGCTGTGAGTGGCCTGTTTCTTCGATGGTTCAGAAGTCTCTGTGATCCTTCAATCAGTAGTACGGGCAGATGGTGGAGCTTGTCCATTTCTTCTGAAAGCTCAGTTGGGAGTAATGTTAGTGGTTAAGAGGTGGACCACTAGTTTCTTCTTTTGAAGGCTTTAGCTGTTCTGTTTGTTGAAGAGAGAACGATTTCTTGGAATCTGAACTGAGTGGGATCGCAAAAGTGACTTGCGACGATTCGGAAGTTCTCTAAGTGATCTTTGTTTGGATTGAAGCATCTTTAGTGGATGTTTGAGTTATCGGAGTGAATTGATTTTCTAGATATCTTCGAAGGAATCAAGATTTGCATCCGCATCAAGAGTTTGAGTTCTGATTCGACTTGGTTCTTGGAGCTTTACCGGTGGTTCAACATTGTAGGAAGGTTCTTTGAGAAAGAGATATGTTTAAGTTGGTAAGATTTATTCGGATCTAGTTTTCTGGTTGAATTTTTGTTGTGTGTTGTGACCGAATCGGATAGGTCACTGAGATTTTATGGAATTTGATGAACAATATTCCGGGATAAGTTGATCAAGTTTGTACTTGTGTTCATCAATAGCATTCTCGAACCAGAGTTGCGCAGTGGAAGCATGGTGGCAGCTATTCCAGAATAGGAGCAACACCCGATTCTTTGGGAATTTGAATTTTGCATTGGATCGGAGGATTTCTACAGAAAATTCATTTTGGATCTGGAGACTTGATTGTTTTGTATCTGTTTGTTTTCCAGATAGAGTAGTATGTCTGAAGTCTTCTGATGTTTGTGTAATTGAGTTTGTGTGGTGGATTTTGTTTGATCTAGAATTTAGAGGCAGCCCAGGATCGATATGAGAGATTTGTGAATGTGAGTTTGGATCTTTCTGCTTTCTTTTGAGAGTTAAGTGTTTGGTCTACAGGATTGAACTTCCAGTTTGGATGGCTGGGATTTGTTTTATTTTCACGTATCTCTGAGGGAGTACGTGTATAGTTTATCTCTGGTTTTAGAATCAGTAGTTCTGAGAGATTTGGAATTGAACAGGACTTGTCTGTCATCCTGTATTCTATTTAGATTTGTAGATCTAGATATATAGGAGCTCTAGATCTGAGTGGTGTAGCTAGTTTAGATGTTATAGGGTGAGTGTCCCGGTGTTTATACCTGGGAAACTCTAGGGAATTCTATCTAGAATTTTGTCTGGGTAATTAGAATTGTTTGTTTAAATTGGTTGCTATGGTTGCTAGTATTTTGGTTGATAGCATATGTTTGCTCTTTTAAATTTGAAATCTGTATGGGATTATTAAATTACCTTTGCTTTTAAATTTCGGGGACGAAATTCTTTTAAGGGGGGAGGAATGTGATGTCCCGGAAATTTAGGCAATAATTATTTAATAATTTCTTTGATAATTATTTTAAAATGTGAAATATTGATTTAATAATTTAATTCAAACTGGAATTCTGTTTAAAAATTAATAATTATTTAGTTTGTTAAATGATATTCTTTTCAAATGTTAAAATATTTAAATGATAAATTTATCTTTCTAAACTGATTTAAAAATATTTTATTTATAATGTATAAATGTTTATTTATTGTAAATAGAGGATTTGGTTTTAATTTTAATTTATGTTAAATAAAAGATATTTTCTAATTATTATATATTAATGTAAATTTGTAAATTAATTTAAATTAGTATTGTATACTTTTCTAAAGTCTGTTTTAAAAATCTTTCTTATAATTTTCATAAAATGTAAGTAAGAATTTGTTTAGTTCAAATTTTATTCTATAATAAAAGTTTGTTTGTTTTATTTTAAAATTGCTTTTCTTTTGAAATTTAGTTTATAAAGAATATTATTTTTAAAAAATAATCAAGTAAACATTAAAATGTAAGTATATAGTTTTATAAAAAGTTTATATGTATTTATTTAAAGGCTAGTGTTAATAAACATTTGTAACTTGCTAAAACAAATTAGAAATAGTTTAAGATAATTCAAATACATTTAATAGTTTAGAATTCTCTTTTAAATATTGAAATAAACATGTGTTAGTCAATTAAACTATTAAGTAGACACTTGTAAAACATTTAACATAATAAGTTAACAAGGGGCATTGGTTTCAAATCATATTTTTTTTAATTATTGATAAGAGAAACATAGTGATTCATTTGATAAAAACACATTTTTCTCATTTGAAACCTGAAATCAAAATTTCAGTAAATCAAAACCCCTCAAAACAAATGCATGTTGAAAATCTGCATTCAACCTCAAATCTGCCAATCAATTTATACAAACAACTTCAAATTTCTGCAAACCATATAACCTCAAATCTGCAAACCAAACAACTTCAATCAAATCTGCAAAATGAAGATATGTTCAATTTCAAATCTGTAATCACTTTCTTCAAATATATCAACTGCAAATCTGAGCATTTGAAATTTTGGAGTCTGCATGCAATCTACATCAGCAAGTAAAGCAATCTTCATCAAACAAAGGATCAATTTCTGTAATCTAAATGCAAGTCAGGACTTGGAATTGTGATCTGCTTTTCTGGAAATTGGATCTGCATCTAATTTGCTCTGCATTTTCATAAATAAGGTGAGTAAGCTTTTATTTTTAAAAACAGTTTCTTTTTAAAAATCAAAGTTAAAGAAATTTATAGCATTAAATATCAAATGCAAGCTGTTTTTCCCTAAATTAAAACTGCCTTGAATTTAAAACTACAATGCTTCATTGTTCTTAGATAAATAGTTTCACAATTTTAAAAAAAAAAAGAAACTTGAGTTATCAGTTGCATGTGAATGAGTATGTTGAGTGATTATGTATTGATGAATGCTTGTGTAAACATATATATGTATGTTGCTGTTGTTTAGTATCTGCACACCTGTTGTTATTTTAAAACTAAGAATTGTTATTAGAAAACCTTTATCTCTGGGTTTGAATCCCTGTTAGAATTGATATGTAAACAATGTTTGGTTGTTTAGCTTAAATCCAGGTTTGTAAATTTTGTTTATAAATCAAAATTTTGTTCTTAAATCAGGATTGGGCTGTATATAAAAAATATATTAAGATTACAGTTTTAAATAAACTGTAAGGGAAAGGCATTTCTGTTTCAAAACAAAAATAGGAAAATTTGAAAAATATCTGTAGGCTAGTAAATTTGGGGGTTGGGATACTTCCTGTAGGTGAATTATATGGATATGAGAAATGATGGAATTAGGTGATAAATGATCGGAAGTTGTTTCAGAGGAGATGGTGATTGAATTGAGGTTTCCAGGTTTTCAAAAACCTGATAAGTGTGCAGTTCTTAGCATTTGCATAAGCTCCATGTTGCATCGAGTGGGGTAAGGATTTGAGAAGTTGTAGAGGTGGTGTAGAGGGAGCTATAGCCGGTGTTGTAAGTGGTCTGGTGATCGGTGAAGTGATTGCAAGATGATGACAGGTTTTGATAGGGTTTTGGAGTCTGGTAGTTATTTGGTTTGTGCAGGGTTTTTGTCTCGAGTCAATGCTCGGGTATTTTTGGTTCTGACTCGAAGAAAAGGGTTTAAAACTCGGAGTAAAAAAAAATGATGGGTTCTCGGGTTTTTGGTTGTAGGTTTTTTAGTCTGCAATTTTACAGTTTTTAAAATTTTGAATGAAGCTCCTATATTAACGATTGTAAATTGAATCAAATGTAAGATTTAAACTGAATTCAAATGTAGCTTTGAATTCAAAGTTTTTTAAAAGTAAATCTTAAATTTAAACAAGATTTAAAATTCTGTTTTAAATCAAGAGTTTAAAGCAGTTTGCAGGTTTTTAATCCAGAGAGAGTTTGCAGTTTTTAGATTCTTGAATGAAATTCATGTTTTTAAGTTACAACTTGGTTCAAGTACAAGTTGGATCTGAATTCAAATAAAGTTTGAAATCCAAAGTTTTTTTTTGAAATAAAAGAGGGGTTGCAGGGTATGGTTACAGGTTTAAAAATCCTGAAGTTTTGCAGTTTTTAAAATGGTGAATGAAATTTAATTTAGTGCAGGAATTGATTCAAGTGTAACTTGAATCTGAATTCAAATGTAATTTTGAATTCAAAGTTTTTTAAAAAAAATGAAGATCTTAAATTTAAACAAGATTTAAATCTGGTTTTAAATCAAGTATAGAACAGTTTTAGGTTTGTATTAAAACCAGAATTAGATTTAAATAGCTTTTGTAAGTTTTTGAAAGTGTGAACAGATTTAAAAGTTTAAGCAAAACTTAAATTTGTTTTTGAATTCAGATTAAAAAGCTGTTTTCAAGTTTACTTTGAAAACCAGTTTGATTTCAAACAGTTTGTAAATAAAAATATTAAAAAAAATGATGAACATATTCAAATGTTTTAAATGAAATCTGATTTCAAATGAGTTTTAAAACTTGAAAGAATTAGTTCCTTTAGTATTTGAATTAAAATATGAAGTGTTTAATTTAAATTTGGAAATTAAAATAATCAATTTAAATCTTTCTTTATATTTAGGTAATGGATGTTCTTTAACATTCATTTTGTTGTAAGGTTTATAATTATTTTAATTTGAATTAATGTTTAATGATTAAACATTTTAAATATTTAATTTTTAAATGGAATTTGAATTTAAATGTAGAAATGTATTGTTTTAATACATTTTGAATTTAAATGAGTCATTTAATAAGTAATTAAATTATTTTGAAAATATTTAAAATAATTAACGATTTTACTTAATTATTTGACTTTTAAATAATGGTTTAGATTAATATTAATTAGAAATGATTTACTAATCTAATTCAAATTTTCATAAGTATATAATTAATGAAATGTTGTTAATTAATAATTGGTGATAATTACTAAGGATAATTTAGTAATTAATTAATGTAATTAATTTTGATAATTAACTAGATTAATTAATTGAATCTAATTAATTGAAATTTGTTAGGTATTATTAATTGTTAAAGTAATTAAGGAATTAATTACTTATTGTAATTAATTTTGATATGTGATTTATTTAAGTTAATTAATTTAGTTTAATTAATTTAAGTAAATCATCTAATGATCTTTAGAGAGTAATTACTTAATGTAATTAGTGGAGCAAGATTACTTAGAGAAGTAATAATGATAATTACTGGAATGTAATTAGTCATTTGGATAATTACTTTTGTAATTAATTAAGGAATTAATTAATGATTCATTATTGGATAATTAATTTATAAATGAGTAATTAAAGATAGTTAATTACTTAATAAATATTAATCAAGGTGATTAATAATTAGATTTAATTACTAAATGTAATTAATTTTAATTAAATAATTTATTTAAATATTAGAGATCATTAATTATTATAATTAATGATGTAATTAAGGATTGTTTAATTAAGTAATAATTAAATAAGTGATTAATTAGTTGTAATTAATTAAGAATAAATATAATTAATTATAATTAATTAATAAATGAGTAATTAAATGTTAATTACTTATGATTAAGGTTAGTTAATTTAATTAAGGACTAATTACGTATTGTAATTAGTAAATGATTAATCAAAGATGTTTAATCAAGTTTAATACTTAGGAAGTGAATTAATTAACTGAGTTAATTAACTAATGGATGTTAAGCACGATTTATAGAAGTGTTAATTAATTTAATTTATTTTAAATTAATTAGAGATGGTTGTAATTAATTTAATTCATTTTGAATTAATTATAATCGATGATTAAATCATTGCTTATGGATGTTATTGGTTGAATGGTTGTGATCTCAGTAATGAGATTAGTTGTATCTGTATGATATGAATGTTTGGTTTATGTATGATGGTTTGTGATGGAATATTTGGCTGTGATGATTATCTGTTTCTGGATGATACAGATTATCTGTTTATGATATGAATGTGATTATCTATTGTGAGATACAGTTTATCTATCTATGTGAATTAGATAACAATGAAATAAGTTAATTGTTTTAAAACCCTTAAGTATAACTTGGACATTAAAATGGCGTTTGGTTTCGGTGAGACCGGGATCGGGTTTCCATATTTGGATATCCGAAAACCACATCGATTCCAATTAAACGTTAGGTCGTTAATCCAAGTGGAGCAAGTGAAGACTCGAGGTGTAAGGGCTATACGTCAGTATAACTCTGTGGGTTATTCCGTAATGAGTTGACGGAATAGTGCTTATAGATTCGAGATGGTGATCTAGAGTGCAAGAGTTATTGTCGTTAACTCTGAGGGTGGTTCCAATACGAGTGTAACGAGATAATGCCTTCGGTTTCGTTCGAACCCGGAACGAACTTGTATGGATTGAATGCTTTCAGAACATCGTCAGGTGGACGATGAGCATTCTAAGATTTATATGTCCTATAAAGGTAATCGTAGCCTCAAGCCTCATCAACCGGGAATGGCTAAAACATGGGAGGTGCAGCAAAGCTTCGTGGGTATCCCCCACTTGAGAGCAAGATTTACTCCTGTCTAGAGGTCCCTTTATATTTCGACTGTGTGGCAGTTGGTGACGACCAATCTGCGGGGTGGTCTTGTTCGAAACTGTTCAGTAAGGAACGGGTCCGGCTTTGTGTTGCAGGGGAGTGGGAGTACTCCTCGGTACGGTGATCTAGGCCACGTACTGTGATGGGCGGTACCCCAGTAGCCCTGCCATTGTATGGAATCCATAATCCAATAAGTGCCTGTACGGTTTTGATTGTGCCCAACTATGTTGGAACGTGAGATGTAAGCATTCCAGCTATTTCTGTATTTTATTTTGAAAACCCTAGACACTATTATAATATCACTGGATTTCCTATCAAATGTTTTGGTTAGCGTAAGGTAAAAACTTTTCCATGTTTATGTGTGGGAAGTCTTACGTGATACCTTTTGTTTTCAAAGGATTTTCTAAAGTTAAGCAACTTTTATCCCCGTTTACTCACACCAGACCCCTTTCTGACCTGAGTGTTTATTTTCTGTTTTATTAAACTCTTGGGTACTCATATTACGTTTGAGTAGTCAAGTGTTTCAGGATTGCTTTGATGAGTTCTGGAGGAGATAATGGAGCAGGAGACTTCAGCGTGTAGATATATTTAGTAGTTCCGCTGTGTTTGAGTTGTATCTGTTTTTCTCTGATGTACTTGAATTGTAATTGCTAGACAGATGTTTATAACTATCTAGTTTGTGTTGTATTAGCTGTATTACTCTGATGTATACGATACTATGTAAAGTTTTATGTGATATATTATAATTTATTCGATTCCGCTGTGAGATTCTGATGTTGTCGGTTCTTTCTTTCCTTTCTTTTCTCTTTTCTATCCCTTTCTTTCTTCTTAGCGATGTGACTTCCTAGAGTCTGGAGTTGGGTCGTTACACCTCAGATCCAAAAAGAGAAAACACAGAAGCACCAAGAAATCCTGAGCCGCTTCACAAAAACCTCATCCTAGGAGTCATCTTTCTACCTTGCTGAACCATCGGTAGCTGCATGAACCAAGTCGATACGGAACTCAATCTAGATGAGCCTCTAACTTCCTAGAAGACATTCGGAAAATCTCTGATAGCTCTATAACTCCTATATCCTCTAGAGATGTCTCAATCCCATGCAAAAGATTATCCAAGAGAATCACTCAAACTATCGCAAGTCACTTTTGCGATCCTATCCAGTTCAATATCAACAGATACTGTTCTCTCTTCACAAATCAGAACAGCTTATCCTTGATCAATCCGTCGAAGAAACAGGTCCACTCTGCTGCTTCAAAACTCCACCTCTAGAAAACTGCTAAGCCAAATATCTTCATGCAGGAACACAAAACACCACCCAGCTGCACTGCTGCCACGGATGCCAAAGACTTCTATCCAAAGCTCCATGATCCTCAAAGCCGTATCATCCAATCCTACATAGAGCCTTAAGACGGGCAGACACCTCCTTAAGAAACTTGGGCCCCAAACTAAACACAACACCCTGCTATACTCAGTCTCATCACCGATGCTGACATACTTCCATAAACTTTTTCCAAAAGAAACATCTTTTGAAACATCCATAGTCATTGCGCCTCACCATGCAGCTGCTTCTTCCTGAAGTTGCCAGGATACCATCACTCGCTTCTGCCTAACGACAGATCCAAACCCTCGAAAATCCGCTCATACGGCACGATCAAACTTATACTTCGATGATGGACTCTAAACCATAACAGGTTTCCTTCAGAGATTGGAGAAATCCTTAAACCATGCTGCAAAGCTCACTCGAGATGGTTTTGGGTTTACAGTCTCGACAGATACTCTTCCAACCTCAACACCCGAACTTCTTCCATTGGTAGTCGTGCTACACACACCACTACCCTTCCTACCTCTAGAAATCATATTGGAAAACCCGAACAGCTAACCCAACAATTAGGTAGATATATATATATATATATATATATATATATATATATATATATATAGAGTACGCTCTCTCAAGAAAGAAATCACTCCAAAGCCTAGGTATTCACTCAACCCAGCGTTTTGATACTAAATGAAACGACCCGCCTTATTCTCCATAATAAGATGCATCATTATTAAGAAAGAAAGGGATAAAAAAGAGAAAAGGTAGAGAAGAAAGAACTAAACAACATCAGAATCTCACAGTGGAACAAATAAATTATATTATTCAGAAAAGTATTGCATAACATACAAAATCTATCAGAGTTACACAGCTATACATCACATACTAGACAGTTATAAACATCTGACTATTATACAACTCAATATACAATACAGATATCAACATAGAAATCAACACAGCGGAACCACTACATATGTACAAATCTGAAGCCTCCTGCTCCATATCTCCTTCAAATTTCGTCAAAGCAAACCTGAATCCCTTGGCTACTCGTAAAAATGTGAGTACCAAGAGTTTAATAAAACAAAAATAAACTCCGGCTCAGACATGGGTCTGATGTGAGTAAACGGGTTAAAGTTGCTTAACTTTGAAAACCTTTGAAAATAAAGGTATCACGCAAGACTCCCCATACATAAACATGGGTAAGGTTTTACCTTATGCTAACCAAAACTTTGATAGGAAATTCTATGATATTATAATAGGGTCTACGGCTTTCAAATAAATATTCACATAGTCGAAATTGTTACATTTATTAAATTCTAGCATACTAGGTATACAATCAAATACGAGGGCATTTATTGGAGATTGGATTTCCATACAATGGCAGGCTACTGGTGTAACGCCCCGAAAATTTTCGAACTTTCGAAAATTCGACATCGACACTCACTTTATCGACTGTCGAGAAATCGAAGGCCAAAAACCGGAATGTTATGGGTTTTAAAAAGAAAATAAAAGAAAGAAGGGAGAAAAAGAAGAAAGAAAAAGAAAAATAGAGGGAAAAGAAGATAGACAATTTTTAGAAAACAGAGAATTAGAAAAACAGAAGATAGAAAATTTTAAAAAAATAGAACGGAACAGAAAGGAAACAACAGAACAACAACAGAATCTCACAATTCGCAGCGGAACAACATATAATAATAAATGAATAATCTTTAAACAAAGAACTATATCGGTTATTACATTACATCACATTTCATTACATCAAATCATCACATCAGAGTGTACAACAACATACCACAACATAACAGCGGAAAAAGAAGTACTATATACTAGTAATACGCCATGCCAATCCAGCTTGCCTCCAGCAACTCCAGAATATCCAGAATATCCTGATAAACCTAACTCTTAACTGCCCGTGTGGAAATTGGTGGGCACCCAGAGTTTACCCCCATCACATAGCCCAATAGCTTAACAAGACTGGTGTGAGAACTCAAAACAGTTTATTTATCTTTAAAATCAAATAGAGGAATATTTTTATTTCAATTCGCAATGCTTTTTAAAAATGAGACTACCATAAGGCCTCCCGCACACACACACATGCAAACGCAGAATCGGAGGAGATTTCTCCTTATGATAGTCAAAGATGCTTGATACGCATTTAAAATAACATTTGATATTATTATTAGTGTATAGTGTAGAAAAAATTCATTTCGAAAGTAGAATATAAATCTTAGCCAGCATAGACATTTCGAACTATGCCTACTATAGCTACCATCCAAACAGTGGTGACCACCATAAGTGAATAGCAGGTTCTACAACTAATACCGTACAAGTTTCGTATTGGGAATTGGATTTCCAACAAATGGTCAGGCCAAGGAACTTCCCATTGCCACTGAGAATGCCTCTGGATGGACATCCCCGAGAACCAAACCGGATCTCAACCAACACAAGGCCGGGTTACTCCTAACTGAGCAACAACTGACCGAATATGCCATCCCCCGGTCCTTTGGGACCTTTTTCCGAGAGCGCTCTCTAATCAATTCACACAATCATAACAAAGTGTTTTCAACATGAGTAAGTATCTGGGCTCCATACCATGATACCACCCTTTTCCAGAAGGAAATGGACACATCCTAAAGGGTGCTACCCCTCATAACCTTGCTGCTTCTTTCCTGTTTTGACCATTCACGGGGTGTGAGGCTCGACGAAGTCACGTCCACAAAAACATACTTTATACAAAAGCCATGCTTTGGGTCAACAAATGATCAACACAATGATCACAAGGATAGACGATCAAATAAATGATCCTATCACAAATAATCAACACAATGATCATTTCAGCATCACTCAGCATGTCACATTACCAAATTGGGAATATATCGCTGATAACTTCAACTATATAACCTCTGAGCTCGTACGTCTCAAAGAAGGGTGTTAAGCAAAGAATAAATTCTCCACCACCAACAGAAATATATTTGAAAGAAATCGGCTTTATATCTCAAATTGTAATGTCAGACATACAATCCATACAAGTCTGTTCCGGGCTCGAACAGAACCGAAGGCACTTACAAAGAAGTCCTTGCAATCCGGATATTCAAAAGAAAATAACTAACAAAAAGAAACAACAGTCACAAAATAACAAAACCAATACAAAACTAAACTATCTCACAAAAACGTACGTACACAAACCACACAAAAACACGAAAACACCAAAAACCAAAAAATACAACAAAATATATCACATATTCGGAATGGGTTATACGACCCCATGGTCCTTTCCCGGTTAACCCGAATAGTGAGCGCTTATTTAAAAATAAGTGTGCATTCAAATTCAATCAATTCACATCAAATACCCATTCAAAGGGAAATATTGATAGTCGATTATTGAACTATCAATGGATATGCATACATCACCAGATTCCAAATAATTTTCCAAATTTATTTATTTTCCAAAATATCTTTACAAGATATATAATTTCAACTTCAAAAATAAATCAATATTTATTTTTCAACAAATTTCCTTTTCACTTATAAATTCCATAATGAATTTATATTTCAAAATATTCGTGCATATACGATTTCAACTATCCATTTCCAATTTATCTTCAAAAAGATAAATTCTAAATATTCACTTCATATTTGAAAACATTTCCATACTTATTATTCATAAGTAATTCACAAATCTTTTTATTTTCAACCTTGGAAAATATTCAATATACTTAAATCGAATTAAGTATATATTTCATTCTTTAAGAAAATCATTCTCTTAAACATATTTATTTGGGTCAAAACGAATGTTGCGTAAAACATCGTTACAACAACCCAAAATCACTAGTATAGGGATTTGAATTTTAAATAGATATATAAATCCCAATACTATACAAAACATTTCCTTTCGGAAATCATTTACTATAACAACAGTGTTATAGTCCACATTTCCTTTTATTTCTCGAAAACGTCTATTTCAACAATAAATGTTGAAATCTATGGTTTCGAATCTCAACACATTTAAAACATCGTTAGATCGTTTTAATTCTGTTTAAAACATCATATCTAAAACAATTTCTTTAACGTATTATTCACTATTCAAAACGTGAATATACTACCTTAACAAATTTCATCATTTCTATTCACTTTAACTTAAAGGATTATTCACTGTTCAAAATGTGAATATAACTCTATCTCTAAGTTATAACAATTAACTTATCAAAATAAGTCATTTGCGGATTTATAAAACAACGTTTATAAATTCCGTTTCTATTTATTTATAAAAACTTCCTTTTTATAAATTCCTTTATTAACCTATTCCAATTTATAACTCAATTATAAACTAAATGTTCATATAATAAGTTAACTACTTATAAACGATTATTTCACAAAATCGTTCCTTAGAATTTCATAATTATAAATCTTATAACTTATAAGATTCATTTATTTAACCAAATCTATTCTTCAATTAACTTCACAAATTTATAAATCTTACTATTTATAAATTTCATCTATAACTTCACAGTTTATAATTCTATAAATTTCATTCATTTATGAAATTCATTTTCACTACATTCAAACACTTATAAAAACTCGTTTTATAATGTCTATATTTCAATTTATAAATATCCATTTATAAATCTCTTAATATAAATCAGTTTATATTATTATTCTAAAACGTCTTTAAATTCCTTTAAAATTTCATCATTTCGATTTATAAAATAATCAAATTTTATAAATCCTATATTTAAACTTTTAATAATAAACTCAAAAATCCAGTTTAAACTATTTTATAAAATCATTGGTTCATATTTCTCAAAAATCGACTTTTAATCGTATTTCTAAAAATCAGCTTTTTAACTATATTTCACAAAAACCATAATTTTTATAACTTTAAAAATTATAACGTTTATTTATTTATAATGGATCAATTCCAAAAATATAGTATATTTTCAAAATCACTTTTAAAATCATTTTAAAATCCCAAAATCTGGGTCCAATGATGCTACACACCAAATAGTCAATCACGACTAATAACGATATCATATATCGATATGATAATCCATCAAATATCAAAATATCTGAAATAAAATAAATACTGTTGAGGAATCCAGTTGGATCCCTCCAACCTGTTTTCCTGCATCACAAACATTAGCACAATACCAATTTCGCTCCAGTACGAAATTATCGCGGTATATGTTTTTAATAAATATTATCCGCTTACTAACGGCGCAATAGGGTCTCATCCGCTAAACAAAAAATGCGGGAAATCAATCAACTGCAATATATACATATGCCAATATATATATATTGATATTATATATAATACCAATTTCACTGTTTATGAAATATTCGCGGTATATGTTTTTATAAATAACATCCGCTTACTAACGGCGCATAATGTCTATTTTAACAATCAATAATTTACAGTCATCATTCAAACATGCATTCAAATATTTTAAATCTAACTATTTAAAATAAAATCGAAATCTATTCGATTGAGTGAGAAATTCTCACCTTGGTTTTAATTTCCGTTTTAGCTTTTATTTCGAATAAAATTAAACGCGCGTTTAATTTTACCCGAAATTCTCACTAACTCCAAACGACTCCAAACCAACTCCATCGCGTAGTGCTCGTCCATACGATTCCAACGCAACTGAGTTTGCATTTTTTCGACCTCGTATGAAAAAGATATGAATTTTACAAGATTGCACGTATTTTTTATAACTTAATTACAACATTTATTTTAAAACTTTAACCTCAAACTAATCCTAGCCCTTGGATCCTTAGCCCACACCATCAGGCCGTCCCTCATCATCTTCTACCTCACGTCTTTCTACAGGAAGCAAGGCCGAACTCCTAACCCATTCAACATAGATTAGGGTTTGATAATACTCCATCTATACACAACGAAATTCGATCACTCCAACGCCATGACGAAGCTCTCGACAAGAGCTACCTCCACCTGCCACACCATGAAGCTCGGCCTCATCTAGGTGCTCGCGCACGCAAGTGCACAGCCCACGCACGGCCCCCTCTAGCTCCCTCCACACGACTCCGTTTCCGATCACCACCGTTCAATCTCTAGCTCTCATCGCCCTCTCCAACTTTCATGTTGACAACTTCCTCTAATTGTTGACGGATTGGAAGATCTTTGGTGATGAAGATGGAGCATTTCTGGCCTTAGAATAGAAAGTGGCGGCTAGGGTTGAATTAGGGTTAGGTTTTGATATTTTTATCAATTTATGAAGAGGTAGGGGCTATTTATAAGGAACCGTTCGACACTATTCACCCGGAAATTCCGAACTCCGATTTAGACGCCGTAACCAGCGTACCTAGGGTTTACCCCGCGTTCCGGACACAATGGAACAGGTTTCGGAAGCTAATTCGGAAGTATGTGCGAGTTATGGCTGAAAACGTTCAATTTAAATTAAACCGATTTAAATCGATTTCTAGGCGTTTTAATTTGTACCGGACAAACGGTAAATCCAATTGACTTGAAATTTGAAACCTTACAATAATATCACATTATGGATCCGATGAAACTGGTTTCGTCGAATTCCGAGACTTTTTGAAAAATGGCTATTTTGACTCGCCAAATTTAAATTAAAAATAAATCGATGCGTTTCGAGCTGCCACGATCAAACGATAACTCCGATTGACACGAAAATTGAAATCCGGTAATAACTAACTATTACGGATCCAATGAAACTGGTTTCGTTCAATTCTGAGACTGTTCAAAAATTGACTATTTTACAGTCGATTATTAAATATTAAAATATTCAATTTTCACAAATTAACTTTTAATTCGATTTTAAAAGTTCTAAAATATTTTTATAACTCCAGTATGATTAAATAAAATTTTACAAATTATTTCTAATCATATTTAACTCTATTTTCAATTATTTCCATAATTTAACATATTAAATTATCAATTTAATAATTCAATTAAATCCAATAATTCAAATTAAAATTTATTTGACTTATAAATTCACTTATAAATATTTAAAATTAATTAAATATTCAAATTTAAATTTATAAAAATTCTGGGTCGTTACAATCTTTCCCCCTTAAAAGAATTTCGTCCTCGAAATTACAAGTAAGAAAGGTTACAGAATTTATTAACTTTCCAAAATTCATAATTAAATTCCTTACAATACTTTACTAAGTTTTCAAATCATACTTAGTTATCTTTTCAAAAACAATTACTATTGTTTAACTTTCAATTCTAAAACAAAGTTAAAGTTTTCAAAAATTTCCAAACTTCTTAAATTTTTTCTAACGCCTTAAATTTTCGAAAAAATTCGCCATGTCTCCTTTGCGCGGCTCGATCCGAAAAAAAAAAATGACAGTATATATATCACAAATATACATCTCATCAAGTAATGAGGCATCCCGCAGGGAAAAAAGTATAAAAGTGCGATATTTAATCCGAGATATGTACCTTATATTTTATTAGCAAGCATATACGGCTAATATAGCGCTAAAGCGAACTCCAAATGCGAAGCAAACGCGATCCGCACCTACTAATCACTCAACAAACAACATGAGAACATGCATATATGCAAATAATCTCAATATACAACATATAGCAACATAACAACTACATAATATAGCAAATGCAATATATATTCAACCATCAACCAACTAACATTCAACAAATTCATTCATATTCTCATTAATACTTAATGAATTGGTTTTCACTCTAAATCATATTTGATTCATCAACATTGGATTTTATCAACATTCATTCTCAATTCAATTAGTTTACATTACTAATTAAATCCAATTCACTTTCGATTCTATTCAAATTTATTAACTTCTAATTTGAATTCAATTTCCTAGCTTTCAATTTCATTAATACTTAATGAATTATATATACAATCAATCAACAATCATATAACAACCAAAGTGTATTGATTACAACCAAATTTCTTCGCTTCACTTACATTCATTTTGGTTTTATTAAATTGACTTTCATTCAAGTATTCAACTTCCAATAACATTAGAATTTAATGAATTAACACTTATATTCATTATTCCATATCAATTTAATTCACATTTAATCGATTAACATTCAATTCATCCATTCAATTACAAAAGTTGAATTTCTATTCACATAACTTAAGTTCATATCCATCACTTAACTTAATTAATTTAGTTTGATACCAATATCAACTTCATTTACATTACTTAAGTTATATTTCATTTAATCTTGAAATTCACCTTTATTTACAACTCATATTCATATAATTTTACTTCTTATATATGTAAGTTTATTTCACAATTGTAAATACTTTAATTATAATTTCAATTCTTATAATTCTTTTGCTCATACAATTATTCTTTTATTTAGATTATTCAAACAACCGAACAATCAACTTATATACACTTTAATAATTCTGAAAAATTATTCCTTCATATATAAAATATACTTAAGGTAAAATTATTCCATTTACCCAATTTAAAATCAATATTGTGCCGAATTGTTCTATTCAAGTGTTTAGAAACCCCTTCGGCTCAGTTTCGAGGCTGTGCTGACGAAAGTTCATATACCACTCAACAAACCAATCATCACAATATAAAACAATTTTTATATTCACTAACAAATACGCTCTCATAGCTATTATTACACTCAAACTCATTCTAGAGTACTGCTGACTCTATCTCTAATGAATTATACCCAACAGAACCATGGTTGTCGCTTAACCATCAGCTCTGATACCAAATGTAACGCCCCGAAAATTTTCGAACTTTCGAAAATTCGACATCGACACTCACTTTATCGACTGTCGAGAAATCGAAGGCCAAAAACCGGAATGTTATGGGTTTTAAAAAGAAAATAAAAGAAAGAAGGGAGAAAAAGAAGAAAGAAAAAGAAAAATAGAGGGAAAAGAAGATAGACAATTTTTAGAAAACAGAGAATTAGAAAAACAGAAGATAGAAAATTTTAAAAAAATAGAACGGAACAGAAAGGAAACAACAGAACAACAACAGAATCTCACAATTCGCAGCGGAACAACATATAATAATAAATGAATAATCTTTAAACAAAGAACTATATCGGTTATTACATTACATCACATTTCATTACATCAAATCATCACATCAGAGTGTACAACAACATACCACAACATAACAGCGGAAAAAGAAGTACTATATACTAGTAATACGCCATGCCAATCCAGCTTGCCTCCAGCAACTCCAGAATATCCAGAATATCCTGATAAACCTAACTCTTAACTGCCCGTGTGGAAATTGGTGGGCACCCAGAGTTTACCCCCATCACATAGCCCAATAGCTTAACAAGACTGGTGTGAGAACTCAAAACAGTTTATTTATCTTTAAAATCAAATAGAGGAATATTTTTATTTCAATTCGCAATGCTTTTTAAAAATGAGACTACCATAAGGCCTCCCGCACACACACACATGCAAACGCAGAATCGGAGGAGATTTCTCCTTATGATAGTCAAAGATGCTTGATACGCATTTAAAATAACATTTGATATTATTATTAGTGTATAGTGTAGAAAAAATTCATTTCGAAAGTAGAATATAAATCTTAGCCAGCATAGACATTTCGAACTATGCCTACTATAGCTACCATCCAAACAGTGGTGACCACCATAAGTGAATAGCAGGTTCTACAACTAATACCGTACAAGTTTCGTATTGGGAATTGGATTTCCAACAAATGGTCAGGCCAAGGAACTTCCCATTGCCACTGAGAATGCCTCTGGATGGACATCCCCGAGAACCAAACCGGATCTCAACCAACACAAGGCCGGGTTACTCCTAACTGAGCAACAACTGACCGAATATGCCATCCCCCGGTCCTTTGGGACCTTTTTCCGAGAGCGCTCTCTAATCAATTCACACAATCATAACAAAGTGTTTTCAACATGAGTAAGTATCTGGGCTCCATACCATGATACCACCCTTTTCCAGAAGGAAATGGACACATCCTAAAGGGTGCTACCCCTCATAACCTTGCTGCTTCTTTCCTGTTTTGACCATTCACGGGGTGTGAGGCTCGACGAAGTCACGTCCACAAAAACATACTTTATACAAAAGCCATGCTTTGGGTCAACAAATGATCAACACAATGATCACAAGGATAGACGATCAAATAAATGATCCTATCACAAATAATCAACACAATGATCATTTCAGCATCACTCAGCATGTCACATTACCAAATTGGGAATATATCGCTGATAACTTCAACTATATAACCTCTGAGCTCGTACGTCTCAAAGAAGGGTGTTAAGCAAAGAATAAATTCTCCACCACCAACAGAAATATATTTGAAAGAAATCGGCTTTATATCTCAAATTGTAATGTCAGACATACAATCCATACAAGTCTGTTCCGGGCTCGAACAGAACCGAAGGCACTTACAAAGAAGTCCTTGCAATCCGGATATTCACAATCCTGATCGGATTTCCCATCACTTAGGGAGTCTCTATACCGTTGCAACTCAGTGCAGAGACAATCGATAGGTCATCCTATCGCTTTCGCAAATACCGGGTCTTCAACACCGATCTTCAATGCAATTCACAACGACGTATCACATATTCGGAATGGGTTATACGACCCCATGGTCCTTTCCCGGTTAACCCGAATAGTGAGCGCTTATTTAAAAATAAGTGTGCATTCAAATTCAATCAATTCACATCAAATACCCATTCAAAGGGAAATATTGATAGTCGATTATTGAACTATCAATGGATATGCATACATCACCAGATTCCAAATAATTTTCCAAATTTATTTATTTTCCAAAATATCTTTACAAGATATATAATTTCAACTTCAAAAATAAATCAATATTTATTTTTCAACAAATTTCCTTTTCACTTATAAATTCCATAATGAATTTATATTTCAAAATATTCGTGCATATACGATTTCAACTATCCATTTCCAATTTATCTTCAAAAAGATAAATTCTAAATATTCACTTCATATTTGAAAACATTTCCATACTTATTATTCATAAGTAATTCACAAATCTTTTTATTTTCAACCTTGGAAAATATTCAATATACTTAAATCGAATTAAGTATATATTTCATTCTTTAAGAAAATCATTCTCTTAAACATATTTATTTGGGTCAAAACGAATGTTGCGTAAAACATCGTTACAACAACCCAAAATCACTAGTATAGGGATTTGAATTTTAAATAGATATATAAATCCCAATACTATACAAAACATTTCCTTTCGGAAATCATTTACTATAACAACAGTGTTATAGTCCACATTTCCTTTTATTTCTCGAAAACGTCTATTTCAACAATAAATGTTGAAATCTATGGTTTCGAATCTCAACACATTTAAAACATCGTTAGATCGTTTTAATTCTGTTTAAAACATCATATCTAAAACAATTTCTTTAACGTATTATTCACTATTCAAAACGTGAATATACTACCTTAACAAATTTCATCATTTCTATTCACTTTAACTTAAAGGATTATTCACTGTTCAAAATGTGAATATAACTCTATCTCTAAGTTATAACAATTAACTTATCAAAATAAGTCATTTGCGGATTTATAAAACAACGTTTATAAATTCCGTTTCTATTTATTTATAAAAACTTCCTTTTTATAAATTCCTTTATTAACCTATTCCAGTTTATAACTCAATTATAAACTAAATGTTCATATAATAAGTTAACTACTTATAAACGATTATTTCACAAAATCGTTCCTTAGAATTTCATAATTATAAATCTTATAACTTATAAGATTCATTTATTTAACCAAATCTATTCTTCAATTAACTTCACAAATTTATAAATCTTACTATTTATAAATTTCATCTATAACTTCACAGTTTATAATTCTATAAATTTCATTCATTTATGAAATTCATTTTCACTACATTCAAACACTTATAAAAACTCGTTTTATAATGTCTATATTTCAATTTATAAATATCCATTTATAAATCTCTTAATATAAATCAGTTTATATTATTATTCTAAAACGTCTTTAAATTCCTTTAAAATTTCATCATTTCGATTTATAAAATAATCAAATTTTATAAATCCTATATTTAAACTTTTAATAATAAACTCAAAAATCCAGTTTAAACTATTTTATAAAATCATTGGTTCATATTTCTCAAAAATCGACTTTTAATCGTATTTCTAAAAATCAGCTTTTTAACTATATTTCACAAAAACCATAATTTTTATAACTTTAAAAATTATAACGTTTATTTATTTATAATGGATCAATTCCAAAAATATAGTATATTTTCAAAATCACTTTTAAAATCATTTTAAAATCCCAAAATCTGGGTCCAATGATGCTACACACCAAATAGTCAATCACGACTAATAACGATATCATATATCGATATGATAATCCATCAAATATCAAAATATCTGAAATAAAATAAATACTGTTGAGGAATCCAGTTGGATCCCTCCAACCTGTTTTCCTGCATCACAAACATTAGCACAATACCAATTTCGCTCCAGTACGAAATTATCGCGGTATATGTTTTTAATAAATATTATCCGCTTACTAACGGCGCAATAGGGTCTCATCCGCTAAACAAAAAATGCGGGAAATCAATCAACTGCAATATATACATATGCCAATATATATATATTGATATTATATATAATACCAATTTCACTGTTTATGAAATATTCGCGGTATATGTTTTTATAAATAACATCCGCTTACTAACGGCGCATAATGTCTATTTTAACAATCAATAATTTACAGTCATCATTCAAACATGCATTCAAATATTTTAAATCTAACTATTTAAAATAAAATCGAAATCTATTCGATTGAGTGAGAAATTCTCACCTTGGTTTTAATTTCCGTTTTAGCTTTTATTTCGAATAAAATTAAACGCGCGTTTAATTTTACCCGAAATTCTCACTAACTCCAAACGACTCCAAACCAACTCCATCGCGTAGTGCTCGTCCATACGATTCCAACGCAACTGAGTTTGCATTTTTTCGACCTCGTATGAAAAAGATATGAATTTTACAAGATTGCACGTATTTTTTATAACTTAATTACAACATTTATTTTAAAACTTTAACCTCAAACTAATCCTAGCCCTTGGATCCTTAGCCCACACCATCAGGCCGTCCCTCATCATCTTCTACCTCACGTCTTTCTACAGGAAGCAAGGCCGAACTCCTAACCCATTCAACATAGATTAGGGTTTGATAATACTCCATCTATACACAACGAAATTCGATCACTCCAACGCCATGACGAAGCTCTCGACAAGAGCTACCTCCACCTGCCACACCATGAAGCTCGGCCTCATCTAGGTGCTCGCGCACGCAAGTGCACAGCCCACGCACGGCCCCCTCTAGCTCCCTCCACACGACTCCGTTTCCGATCACCACCGTTCAATCTCTAGCTCTCATCGCCCTCTCCAACTTTCATGTTGACAACTTCCTCTAATTGTTGACGGATTGGAAGATCTTTGGTGATGAAGATGGAGCATTTCTGGCCTTAGAATAGAAAGTGGCGGCTAGGGTTGAATTAGGGTTAGGTTTTGATATTTTTATCAATTTATGAAGAGGTAGGGGCTATTTATAAGGAACCGTTCGACACTATTCACCCGGAAATTCCGAACTCCGATTTAGACGCCGTAACCAGCGTACCTAGGGTTTACCCCGCGTTCCGGACACAATGGAACAGGTTTCGGAAGCTAATTCGGAAGTATGTGCGAGTTATGGCTGAAAACGTTCAATTTAAATTAAACCGATTTAAATCGATTTCTAGGCGTTTTAATTTGTACCGGACAAACGGTAAATCCAATTGACTTGAAATTTGAAACCTTACAATAATATCACATTATGGATCCGATGAAACTGGTTTCGTCGAATTCCGAGACTTTTTGAAAAATGGCTATTTTGACTCGCCAAATTTAAATTAAAAATAAATCGATGCGTTTCGAGCTGCCACGATCAAACGATAACTCCGATTGACACGAAAATTGAAATCCGGTAATAACTAACTATTACGGATCCAATGAAACTGGTTTCGTTCAATTCTGAGACTGTTCAAAAATTGACTATTTTACAGTCGATTATTAAATATTAAAATATTCAATTTTCACAAATTAACTTTTAATTCGATTTTAAAAGTTCTAAAATATTTTTATAACTCCAGTATGATTAAATAAAATTTTACAAATTATTTCTAATCATATTTAACTCTATTTTCAATTATTTCCATAATTTAACATATTAAATTATCAATTTAATAATTCAATTAAATCCAATAATTCAAATTAAAATTTATTTGACTTATAAATTCACTTATAAATATTTAAAATTAATTAAATATTCAAATTTAAATTTATAAAAATTCTGGGTCGTTACAACTGGGGTATTTCCCGTCACAGTATGTGGCCTAGATCAACGTACCAAGGATTACTCCCAATCCCCTACAACACTAGGCTGGAACTATCCCTTACTGGATCGTCCCGAACAAGACAACCCCAGCAATTGGAGCTCATAACCGTCCATATAGCCGAATAAAAAGGGACCTCTAGACAGGGGGAAATCTCGTCCTACTTGAGTGCCACCCACTTAGCCTTGTTGCACCTCCCCTGTTTTAGCCATTCCCGGTTGATGAGGCTTGAGGCTACGATTATCTTTATAGAACGCATCTATCTTAGAATGCTCATCGTCCACCTGACGATGTTCTGAAAGGATTCAATCCATACAAGTTCGTTTCGGGTTGAACGAAACCCAAGGCATTATCTCGTTACACTCATTTTGGAATCACCTCAGAGTTAACGACAATAACCCTTGCACTTTAAAACTCCATCTCGATCTCCACTTTGAGATGTCACGACCTAACGTTTAACTTGGATCGATGTGTTTTTCGGATAATCAAATTTGATACCCGATCCCGGTCTCATCGAAATCCAAACATATCTTAAAGGCCAAGTTGTTTAAAGGTTTAAACAATTTAATTAAATTCAATACTTGAATTCACACAGCATTAACACAGATAGATATCACACATTTATCAATGATATATCGAATATCATATCATAGAAAATCACAGCATATCATCCAATAGATATCAACCAATCCAGACATTCTACTCAAACAATCATCCACAAGCAATAATTATTAATCCACATTATAATTAATTTAATTAATTTAAATTAAATTAATTACTTAAGAATTAATCACCTAACTTTGTTTAATCAATAATTAATTAATTACAAACCTCTTAATTAATCATCTATTAAATATCCATCTTAATTAATCACCTTGATTGTTTATTCTTCAATTACATAAAGTAATTATCCTTCAATTTATTGCACAAACTAATTATCCTTAACCATTTGCAATAATTAACCTTTAATTACTCTCATTAATTAATATTTAATTACATTAATTAATGATCCTTAATTACTTACTTCCAGTATATAATTAATTACATTGATCCTTAATTAATTACATTAATTAATTATACTTTAATTAATTACATTAATTAATTATACTTTAATTAATTAACTCCTTAATTATTTAAATTAATCCTTTGATTAATTACACTAAGTAATTAATACTTATTTACTTCTACGAAGTAATTACCCTTTAATTACTTCTCATTAAGTAATTACCTTTAATTAATTACATCCAATAATTGTACATTAATTACTTATGTAAGTAATTATACTTATCAATTTCATTAAGTATTTATACTTAATTAATCACCAAGAGATTATCTTTAATTAACAAATTAATTACAATTGGGTAATTTATTCCTTAATTACCCTTAAACAAATTAATTAAATCTTTAATTACAGATTAATTAATTCTTTAATTATTTATTAATAAACTTTAATTATCAATTAATACTACTTAATTATAGATTAAGTACTTCTTAATTACCAGTTAATCAATCCTTAATTATGGTTAATTAACCCTTAATTAATCTTTAATTATAGATTATTTATCTCTTTAACTATTAATTAATAAAACTTAATTATTAATTAATAAAACTTAATTAAGTATTTCTTAATTACCATTTAATCAACCTCTAGTTACTTGATTAAGTAATTTCTAATTACAAATTAATTAATCTCTAATCATTAATTAATTAATTAATAATAATCATTAGTTAATTAAATTGATTAATTATTCTTAATTAATTACTTAATTAACTCTTTATCATTAATTAATTGAATTAATTAATTATACTTAAATTTCTTAATTAACTTAATTAATCTCAAACAAATAAAACTTTAATCCTCTTAAGATAAACCATTATCTTAATAAATGACATAATTATCATTAAAACATTTTAAACATTTTATCATTACAATTAAATTTACTTAATTGAATCATTAATTAAGTTTCAAATAAATAACCATTTAACTTTTAAAAATTATCTTCCTTTTTTAAATCTTTTAAATTAAGATTTAAAATAAGTTAAAAATTAACTTAACAATTTCAAGTTAAACATTTACATAACTTCCTCTATTTAACTTCTGAAAAACATTTATTTTTATAAAGAATGGAATTTAAAAACAAAATTCGTTTCAAAAATTTAAAACTTACTTTATTTAAATTTGAAAACTTGTTTTATGAAAACTTTTAAATTTTATTGAAAACTATTATTAATCATACTTCAGGTCTAACCCGATCATCACCAAGAAACATCTTGAGTTCCTCATCTTCTCTTCTTCCATTACAAAAAGTTAGTTTAAATTTTAAAATTTAAAACCCTGCAACAACTAAAACTGATAACAAGCTTAAACTTTACCAGCTACTCGAGTTTAAACTCGAGCAAATATTCCACAGACCCGAGCTTCAACCCGAGATCAATCCTTCTTCCCAAACTACCACATGACCATTGACACAACTTCGCCTGTGCATATGCACCGGCGATCAATGCCGTCGCGACCATCTCTAACACCTCCCACACATCAGCGATCCTCCTTACAACCGATTTCGACCATCCATACGTCAACACAAAAACCAAATCAAAATCGAGCTTCACAGGTGAACCTGGAACCAAATCCACTGTCTGAAACTACCCCACATCCACATCGCCGACCACCAGAGCCTCCCAAACTCCAGTCACATCTCTGCGAATCTTCCACGCAGCCACCTTCCAAATCCCAAGCGACTCGATGCCTCATAGATGTCGCAGTAAATCAGACTACGCCCTCAACCCATTTTAGGGTTTAAACCTAAATCAAGCTTCCGTCGACGCCACGGTGGCCTATCCACCCACCTGCCATTTTTGCCGAACACCCCGATCATCCAAACACTTTTGATCACCAGAAAACTCTCAAAAACCCTTTCCCACTCAATTTTGAATTGTTCATCCAATTCAATATTAAAAATCAAGATTTTGGTTATAGAAAATCTTAGTTTGGAAAGGGAATTCAGATTATATATATAAATTAACATATCATTATACTTTATTTTTAACATATACTTAAGCTCCTCTGTTCTTTTTATTCTTCTAGATAATATTTCTATTTATTATTCTTAAAAATATTTTTAAATCTTAATTTAGTTTTAAACAAACATACTTTGTTTAAATACCTAAGCTTAAAAGAGATTAGAGTGAGAAGAATTGAAACATTGATCTAAGTTTAAATCTCTGAAATTTAAAATAGAGATGATCACTATGAATATCCAAACATTCACATAGTATCCTCATTCATATAAACATGTTTCAGAATCTTAGAACCATCATGCAAACACATTTTCAAACATACATCACAAGTTTACTTCAAACATATGTCACATGTACCTAATCTAAAGGTGATTCATGTCCACAATTTAAAAGGCAAAGGCTTGAACTAAGACCAGAGATATTTAAAATCAACAGATATGCACACTTTATAAATACACAAGGGCTTACATATATACATACATGCAAAGCAATCATCAACACAGTAATTCACATGTTACTTAAATTTTAATTTAAAAGTTTGCTCACCTTTGAAAATTTGCAGAGAGCTTAAAACTGGGTTGAAACTTTTAAATTAGCTTTGATCAGAAAACAGAAAAGCTGATGCTTTTATTTGAAAACTGAAATACTTTGGTGATCTTTGAAAACTGAGATGTTGATGCTTGAAAAAACTATGCTTGAACTTTATTCTTGTTTGATTCCAAGTTGCATTTGAAACTTGTATCTTTGCTACAGGTTTAGTAATTGCTTTGAGAATTTGTTTACAAGTTTTGGTCTTTTGCTTTGGAAAATGTTTACAAGGATTATGTTTTTGAACTTGAGAGATGTTTGCAGTGTTTTGATTTTGGAAAGTGTTTACAGGTTTCCATTTTTGATATGAGATTTTCTTTACAATATTTGATTTGTTTTCTTTATTTAGAAATGAGACTAGAAAAAGAAAAGGAAATGGAAGATGTATGTTTATATAGATTAATTTATGGTTTATTAAAAATCAAAGAAAATGAAAACAAATCATGACGCTGGTCTTTCACCCTATTTAATTACTTAACACATGTCATCAAGGGGATTTATAAGCTAACACATGTATTAATCCATTTTTATTTATTTTTAAAATGATTTCAAAAGCTTTTATATAAATCTCCTAATTAATTAGTATATTTCTAAATTAATAAATGCTTTTGTAAATTTATAAAATAAAACTTTAAAAGAAAATTAAATAAAAACCAATCATATTTCAAATAAAATCATATATAGCGTATTTAATCTATTTTTAAATGATAACATAAAATTTTTGTATTTATTACTATTTAATAAATACTTTCATAATTTATATAAATAAATTCTTTAAGGAAAAATAATATAAAACAAATTATATTCTAATGAAAACTTTATTCATATATCTTTATATCCAAACTATTTTAAAATAATTATTCTTTAAATTCAAATTTAAATCCAAATATTAAATTCAAATTTAAATTTAAAAATCCAAGTTAAAATCAACTTAAACATATATATATTTAAATAAACACATTATTGAATTTGACAATAATAATTCTATTTTTTAAATTAACTTAAATAAATATATACATATACATTTAAACAATACTCATTTAAATTTGAAAATAATAAGTCTATTTAAAATAAAATAACCAGATTAAATTTGTAAAAATAATTATTCCATTTTAAAAAAAAAATCTATTTATAACTATATTTAAAATCATCACATTTTTTTTTTGCAAATAACAAATTTTACCAAATTTAAATAAATAAATAAAGAGATTATCACATTTAAATTGCTTGAAATTCCGGGATATCACACTAAAGTTAAAAAAACATAATCATACTTTCATAATACATAATATTGATAAATATTATAATAAGTTCAACACAGAATTCTTCTTTTTTTCATATCATTGATTTGTGGATCTTATAATTAATAGAGTTAGGGGTATTCCCTAGGAACAACTTTGTAATTTGTTACATATATTTAACTCGATAACTAACCTTGTTTGAAATAAAATGGTGTTTTCTTTCTTTTATATACTTAATATAATGTGTTATAACAATTAATTTAATTAAAAGTATATTTAATAAAAAAATCCATAAATGGTATGTTTTGTGATAGTAGTTACAAAGTGTTGTAATCATAAGTAGTCTATCATAATGAAATTAAACATACCATTTTAAATATTCCTAGTCAAGATGTATCCAGATTGGACACTGAAGCATCCATTGATTCTAGAGTACATAACGTTATCCAAGAGTTGAATAGTGTATTACTCATGACTACCGAGAGCACTAAGGGGTTATGTACTGATAGTTATTGGATAACTATGGAATGTCACTCAGTAGTTTTCTATTGGTTAATATAAATATGGTCAAACAGAAAATATTGATGTAAAAAAATTACACGGTTCTCTTGACTGAGAATAACTTCGACCTTCAATGTAGAAGCTTCGCTTTGATTATAGTTTAATCGTGGCACGATGTCCATTGAGTGACTATAGTTGGGTCTAGTGGAATTATTGGAAGTGGAACACTATCCAAAAGGGGATCCGTCTCCTCAGTTATATGAGGTTAATAACATGGCCAACTCAAAGTCAAAGTTTCTGGCCAGAGCACTTCAATTAATAATAATTGTTATTATTGAACCAAGGACTTTGTGTTTGGACTATAGAGTTGAATATGAATGATATTGGAATTTTGACCATTATCAAATCCCATAAGTCGAAAGTGATATAGTTTTGACAAAGAGAATTGGTGTAAATAATTATTACTACTGGGTAACACTTAATAAAGTAAAATTAGATTTTAACGAAATCGAGTAAGCGATAAATTTGGCATCATGTCGCACCACCTACTAAGTGACTTGTGAACGCTAATTTTTGAATTGTTCAATATTAGTCACTGGTCAAGTTTACATCTAAGTGTCACATAACTGAAACGATGAATATTTCTTTTATCACCTAATTTAATTAATTTTTAGTTATTATAAATCAATTAATATTTTTGAAATGTTAATTATAAAATTTTACATTTGATGTTTCAAATAATGTGAAGCAGTGTATTTATAATAATTATAAATATATTGATCGATATATGATATCAGTACGCATTTAAATGCAACGGACATCATTCTGGCTTTGAAATTGTTTTAGGCCCAAAAGGGGCTTGAGGATTTTGACTATGATGCTTACATAGGGGCTTAGCCATATATGATGTGGCACGATGGATTTGAATGGCAAGAGGAGTGGGAATGACAAGGGAGATATTAGGAATTATGATCCACTTTTCGGTCTCCTAATTAAGTTACTCTCTATCCATTATTTTTTAGACTTTTTGCTCCTCCTACTATCTGAAAATTTCGGCCAAAAATATCCGCTAACTAATCCTAGAATATCCAAGAAAAGTCAAATCAAAATTTTATATTCGATCATCATGGTAAAGTAGTTCGAGAGACAGCAACTCTAGAACTTGGAATTCGATTCAAGGAGTCATTTCATCATTTCTAAGTGTGAGCTTTATACCTTGGTGAGATGTATGCTTTAGATTTATTAACATTTTAAATTTCTTAAGTTAATCAATCGATCATATGTTAGCCAGATAGATCATATCACAAATCGATATATTACCGTGTTTTCACACATCGATGGTTATATAAATATGTGCATAAATAAATAATTCTTTTGCAGATATCATCTTGTTGATCTTGGCCTAATAAAAAAATATTTTTATTATTAAAATATTATTATTAAATGATTTTACCAATTATATTTAAATATAAAATATTAATCCATATGATATATAAATTTTTAATTTTTAATTTTTGTATACACTTAAAAACCATTTGGTAGTAAAAGATAAATTATTTATTTTATAAACATATAAATGTTTAAATTATTTATTTGATTTGATATTAGTTAAATAAACAAAATATATTTATATACATTTATAAGTAATATAATATTCTGCAAAAAAATTATATAACATATATTATGCATTTTGATTCCAAAAATATTGTGTATATATTATTAAATTTGCAAGGATTTAATTTTTAAAGTATATTTTATTCAAATTCATTTAAGTTGAAAAATTAGAATTACTTTTTTTTGCCATGAGCAGCAATAAGTATATGTATTTAGTATAAAATAATATATATATATACATATATGTATAATTTAATTAAGTAACTATATGTTCATATATATAGGATTGATTTTTGCTTTCATAATATATGATAAAGGTTTAATATTATATTAAAATTAGTATTTAAAATAATTTTGAAATATAATTAAGTTATATGTAGACATATATTTCATAAATAATTTATATAAATAATTTATAACCAATATTTTGTTATAGACATATAATTAAATTTATACATACATGCATACATACATATACACATGTACAATAATATTGATGCACGTATATATATATTTAAATAATACATTAGTATACACGAATGGCTAACATGCCCGTTGCGGTGTAAATTCCAACATCTAAAAATGAGCTTGTCAAACGGTGTACATATTATCTTATTGCATGTGCACACTTACACATATGTGTATATGATATACATATGTGAAAAATAATACAAATTATATAAAATAAAATTTATTTATCAAATTCAAATAAAATAATGGTTTTATTTAAAAGAGAATTATAGAAGTTATAAATGAATTAGACCATATAGGCAAGATCTGATAATGGAATTATCTTTGAAATTTACCCAATTCCTCTACTGTAGGTTGGTCTAGTTCCAACAATAATTAGGTAAAGTATCAATATATCTAGTTTAAATTGATTACATATGATCTAGCATGTTGTTTAATCGAATCTATTAAAAACAACTAAAACACTTGTATGCAAAATGGTTTTATATGTATTTATACAATCTTTTGATAATGTTTAAGGATAATGCATGGTTAGTGAGAACTCAGTTTCGGATACCACTCACACAACAAAAGGGAACAATTACCTACCACTATGTCTTAATATTTCTTTTTAGTCCCATCACAAGATGTTTTAATCCTTCGTCGACTACACAATTTCGCAAATCATAAATGTAGTATGAAAACCAATCAACAAAATCATTACTGTGATCACCACATGGTAGATATTACAAATATAATATATTGCACATATTCTTAAGTATGATTGAAATAAATATAAATTTAAGAACTCACATATCGAGATTTATTAAGTAATAATATCTTACAAATGATGCAAATTTAAGCAATTAAGAAGTACATATTTTTTCTACACGTTAATCTCTATCATCTAATCATGTTTCCATACATTTTTCTACAGGTTGATCGTGTTGTCTAGAAATAGATAACATTTCTTAGAAGAATTTTATTTAATGTCTACATCATTATGCGGAACACTTTCAAATGATAAGGGTAACATCCTCTTACTTGGAGGCACAAAACTAACGGCTACGGATGCTGCAATCATCCATAATTATTAATCCTCAGTGACCAAACATGGCGATGTTAGATACATTGATACACCGAAACACAAGAATATAAAAAAATTAAATAGAAAATCAAACTTCATATTCCATTTCAAAATATTCCAAATTGATGATATAATCCCAATTCGTAGAACACGTTAAGGTAACATATAATTATTACAAAATATGCCAAGAGCAACATATGAAGATGGCCTCTTAGTAGATCAAAGTATATAGATAAGCAAGAAAACAATTTTCTACTACAAACAAAACATGCAGTGGAAATAAAATAACTCTAATAAAAATCTCTATTACACATCCTCGGAAGCTTTTATTCGTCTAAAAGAACACCTAAAAACCTTAACTCTCAACCTACTCAAAATCAGTTATGTATGGAGAGCTTAAGGGGAAAACAAAAACTTCGATTTAGACATAAAGCCTGGTATGAATAATAATTACCATCTCAAACCATTTAGGTATCTAGTGAGACCACGCTGCTTAGCGGAACAGGTTTCCCTTCACTACTATCATAAAACATTTATAAAACCGTATACCGTGCTCCTGCACCCACAATGGTTAAAACTAGTATTTCAAAATGTGACGACCCGGATTTTTAAAAAATTTAAATTTGAGTAGTTAATTGATTATAAATATTTAAAGATAATTTTAACTTGAATTCAAGATATCAATATTTACTTGATAATTAAATCATTGAATTATATAGTTTAAATATTGAATTTAATAATTGAAATTGGGTAAATTGTTGAATCTGAAATTTCTAAGCCTGGTTAAAAAAGTTTAAAGGCTTATAAAATTTATAATGATGACATTGAAGATAATAGATTGGTTAGAATTTAATTTAAATGTAATTTGTTTAATTTTAATAATATATCGTTTAAATTGAATTTAAAAATAGCATTCCGAGGTACAGTCTCGGAATTCAACGAAACTAGTTCCATTTGATCCGTAATAGTTAGTTATTATCGGATTTCAATTTTCGTAGCAATCGGAGTTGTCGTTTGACCCTGGCAGCTCGAAACGCTTAGAAACTATTTTAATCGATTTAATTTAAAATTGATCGTTTATTTCCGTAACTCGCGCATACGATCAAATTAGCCTCTAAAACATGTTCCATTGTATTCGGAATGCGGGTAAAACCTTATGAATGCCTATTGGCATGTTTGATTCGGGGTTCGGGATTTCGCGTTATGGAACACGAGATATTTTCATATTTAATTATATAAAATCAGGCGTACTCAAGACGCAGTTCGCATCTTTATTATCACGTTTCGTCCCCCTCTCTTTATTCTGAAGCAGAAATCAACCTCGATAAAAAAATGGCCGAAGCCGATTTAAAAAAACAAAACAAACAAACTCATTCGTTTGAGCTCAATTCCAGATCGAAGTCAAGGGGGATGGCTCGGATTAAATCGAATTTTCGTATGGCCAGGGTTTTGGCATGGTCGCAATTTCGAACACGTAGAGGAGCAGCGGGCAATTGTAGAAGAAGGAGGCGCGCTCACACACATGCTCGCACAAGGAGTGACAGCGACTTCGAAGTCGCGTTGGTTGGTGGATTCACGTTGCAGCATGCTTCGAGGCACGAGCTAGGGTTCGCTTAATTTTTTGGTAGGAGGCGATGGCGCGCGTATTTGAGTCTGAGTAGGGTCGACTATAAATTGGCGTGGCCGCGCAGAGTGTTTCGAACGAGGGCTTCGACATCTTGACGTCGCTGAAGCAGTGGAGCATGGTTTCAATTTCTGCAACATTTATTTAGGTGAGTATCTTCGATCTGTGCAACTGATTTGCTGCTATGAATTTGTGAAAGCTTTAGTTATATTAGTTGCCGTTATCTATCTGTGTTGGTTGAAAGAAAATAGTTTTAAATTTAAAATTGAATTTGAAAGAAAACACTTTAAATGTGGTTTGAGAATGATAAGTAAATCAGTTATAAAATGATATTTTTTAAAGTTAATTAATTAAAAACTTAAGGATAATAAATCAAGTGATAGTTACTTAATAATCAAATAAGTATAATTATTTAGGGTTGTTAAGGAATAATTACTTGAATATTTAAAAAGGGTTAATTACTTAAAGTAATTAATTTAATAATTAATTAAAATATGATTTTTTAAAGGTTAGTCAACCTCTGAATATGATTAGTTAATGAGTAATGGAAGAATGAGATTGATGGAAATAATTAAAGATGGTTGATTATTTAATGAAATTAAATTAGATTAGAATAAATTGAAATGTAAATGAGAAATCATAAACTTATATAATCAACGATGTAATTAAAGATTGATTAACTAAGATGAATTAATCAGAAATAAGTGACTTAAGAGAAGTTAATTAATATAAGTAATTAAGGATTAATGTAATTGAAATAGTTAATTAATTCATGAGGTAATTAAGATTACTTATTGATTTTGGGTTAAGAATAATTAATATCATGAAATTAATTAAAGATAATTACTTGAATGTGATTGGAAGATAATTAATCCAGGGAGATTAATTAAGATGAATGGATAGGGAAGGATTGATTGATTTATTGATTTGAAATTAATTAGTGTTAAATGAAGAAATCTAAGAGATTGAGGTTAGAAATTCAATTAGAATCAATTGAACTAATTTGGAAGCGGCCAAATTTGTTATGAATGGTGGAATGGTATTGGATGCTTGAAATGAGATGATATTCCTGATATGAAATGTTGTGTATTTCATTTTGATAATCTGGGTTAGGATGACACGAGTCTCGAAGAGGCCGTTGTCGGGTATTAGAAAATACTTGAAACCACTTCAAATGTTTATAGATTGATATGTAAAAATTTATTGGCTGGAATGAAATGATTTAAGTGAATTGGACTAATTAATCTAAATTCGGTAATTAGAAATTGATGGGTGAAATCGGTGATGTTTATAGAAAAATTGTGGCTTGTGAATTGCTTCGAGTTACCCCGGGTTCTATATAAGTTGTATGCTTGTATTCCATGTTGGATGGGTTTACTCACGCTGGTTTCCAGCCTGACCCGGGTGTTACTTTGGTGTAATGCTCGGGTCAGACCGAGTATTACAAATTTTTAGGTAAGGACGTTCTGGAGCTCAGGAGGTGAGCTGGATGACAGGAACGTGTAGAGTATTTTCGCTATATTATAATGTTGTAAATCTGAGACATGTGGATTTGTATATGTCCAGTGTTGAATATTTATGTAACTTTGATGTATTTAAATGTAATCGACATATATAGTATTCTTCTGTAAACTGATATTATTTATTATTATATTTTATCCGCTGCGAATGTGGGTTTTTGGTGTTTCTGTTCTTCTTCTTCTTCTATCTCTTTCTTCTTTATATAACTATCTGGAGTTTTTGGCTTCGAAAATTTCGGGTCATTACATTTGGTATCAGAGCTGAAAGGTTAAGCGAGAACCTTGGCTCTGGTGGGAGTTATTCATTAAGTAGAGTCTGTAGTACTCTAGTATGGGTTGAGTATACACACACACACACACACACACATATGAGTGCGTACTTGTTATTTTCTTATATAAAGGTTTTAAATGATTTTATATAAAGGTATATTTTGATACATAAAGCAATATTTCATTCTAATAAATATTAAGGCGATTGGTTGTTAAATTATTGAATTAAATTAAGAAGTAATATACTACAACCAAATTGAAATCTTGAATTGGAATTAAATTAAATAAAAACAGAAATACAACCAAATCAAAATTCAATTAATTGAAAATTAAATTCTAAAATTAGAATTCAGAAATTAAACTGTTTAAAAGCTTTAAATAAAGGTAAGTTTGAAATGGGATTCAACTGAAATTTAATCTTGAATTCATAGAAATAAGAATAATATAAAAAGGAAATGGGTATCTAGATATGATAACCTTCGGTAGTATCATAAATAGTTATTGTGTTGATAATGATATATTTGTTATTAAGTAAGCCAAATGAAGTAAATTTATAAGATGAGTATAACTTTTAAATTAAAGTAATGAGAAATAATAAATAAGTATTCTTTGAATAACTGGGACTTGTTGCAAACAATGGGTTGTTTGAAAGTTTGATTTGAATTAAAAAACCAAAAGCGGTCTAAAATTTAAGGATGACCTCGTATGTAAAGGAAATAACATGTATGAATAAGGAATATACATAAATCGAAAATAGTTTGAATGAACTCTAAATGTTGAGTTTGAAATTTGGAATGGGATGTGATGCCCAAGTGATAAGTTTTTAAGTGGGTAGATTATTATTGTGAAGTTTAAGGATTGAATGAGGTTGATTGGATTAAGTAAATCGAATTTAACTTGGGAGAAGTTAAATAAGTTTGAATGAACAACTTGAATTGGAATTTTAAGATGAAATTGGAATTAAACTTGGAAAGTTAAATTTTTAATTTGAATTGGTAGTTTGTGTGATCTCAAAATGGGTTTGAGATCTGGAAATTGAAAATGGATGGACGTTTTAAAATAAATTGGATGATATCATCCTATTGTTATTAAAAATCCTTAGATTGCGAATTGGGTTTGTTTAAATGAGTGAGAAATGAAGTGTGGTAATATATCCATTATTGAGATAAAAAGGGAAATCTAACTTTAATTTGAAATTAAGGATATGGAATCACTTTAAACTGAAAATTTGAATAATTAAGTTTGTAAATTAAAATTGTTTAAGAACTGGCTTCAAACTGGAAGATAAAATTTAATAATAAATTAAAATTTTAAAATAAATTTTTATTGAACTCTTATTTGAACCTTGAAAATACATAAGTTAAGATAATTTAAAATGGAATTTTGAGAATTGGACTCAGAAATTAAATTGATTAAAACTTTGAGTAAAAGTTAATTTGGTTTAAAAAGTCAAACCAACCTTTGAGAATTTAACTCGAATTTATGTAATTCGAGATAGTTTAAATTCAAGATTGAAATTGATTTAGTTCAAAATTGAATTTAGTTTGAATTAACTGGATTGGTGATTGAAGATGTATGAGTTTAAGAATTTAAATGGGAAATTGAATTGGATTATACTGAAATGATTTGAATTTGAAATGGGTTCAATTGATAATAATTCAAATTGATTGGAATAATTTGAAATTTTAATTGAAGTTGAACAAGATTAAAATCAAATGGAATTTGATTTAAATTGGGAAAGGGATCAAGATTGATTCAACTTGAATTGGGTTTAAATAAATTTCAATAGAAATTAAAGTTATTCAAGTTAGAATTGAGTCAATTAAATGGTAGTGGAAATTTAAATTGCATTGTTGGGGAAGTGAACAGTTAGACTCTGGACCATTTTCAATATAAATTTATTCTTCCAAGCTATTAAATATATACAACCTTTCTTTTTAAAGCTAACTTATTTTATATTTGTTTTACCAATATTTTTGAAACTATTTAACAATTTTTCAACTGTTTTATAAACTAATACTGTTTTTCAACTATTTCACAAACTAATTACTATTTTACAACTATTTTGCAATTATCTAAAATTTCTGAAACTATTTAGCTATTTCTCAACTATTTTACAATTAGTTACCTATTTTATAGCTGTTTTGTAAACTAATAATTATTTTTCAACTACTTATCTATTTTTAAAATTTTCAAGCTATTTTCTAAATATAAACTGGTCGGAGTTCAAACTGTTATTGATTTAAATACCCAACTGAGATAAGGATTGAAGTGATAATTCAATGAAAATTAAGGCAATTGTAAATAAGTGAAAGGGAATTAAAGGAAATGTGAATAGAAAGGGAATTGATTTGGCTCATAATCAATGAAAATAAATACGTGGGATGTGCGTATATTATTCTATTCGCATAGTGATTTGATCCAGATTCGAGCACAGAATTTCGAGATAGTTTATCGATCCGAGTTGGGATTTTTCACTCGATTTTCGACGGCGTACCTGAATGTGGATTGTTGATTGGTTCTGGATATTCTCTATCATAGTTATAGCTATGCAAGGAGAATGACGGTTTCTAATCAAGAAACCAGATCTGTGTCCGCACTAGAAAGTCGGGTGGACGATGCTAGTTCGGAAATGAAATTGTGTGATCGAGTGAGCGATCAGATTGGAATAGCGTACGGGTGATATGTGTACATCGTACGGATTTGAATGAAATTGATATTGGAAAGAGTAATCAAATTTGAATATTTGATTTTGAATAAACAAAGTTATATATCTTTGTTATATATAAGATGAAACTCCCCTTGTTGAATCTATTGCCAGAAGGAAAGGATTTTTGAAAATGTTTGAAGTATAAAAGGAATTTTATACAAGTTTGAAATGATCCAAAGTTTTAAAAATTATACATATTTTTGAATATATATATAAAGGATCTTATGAGGATTTTGGAAAGGGTTTTGGGAACCTTTGGATTTGGAAAGGCTTTTGATTTTTGTGTAAAATCAATATGGGAATTTAGAAAGCCTAGTTTAAAATTTATCGATTTCGGGATAATCGATTTTGTGTAAAGGAGCCTTGTATGAGATCATACTAGGTGTATAATTTGAAAGATACTATATGTATAGTATAAAATGTTTTGATGATGGCTCTGGGGAAAAAGGCGCTCCATTGAAATGAACTTCTCAGGAGTGCCACCGGATGGTGCTGCCTTGAGCCCCAAGGGAGGGTTCTAAAGTTGATCCTGTGAGCAGTCCGGACAAACTAGTTCCCAAGGATTATTGGGTAGCGAAAGTCGAGGGTGCTGATGCCTACAGGGGCATTTGGGTTATGCTGTGACGACAGTGTAACTCGATGTCGCTGCGATCTACTGTGAGGGCCATAGCGAAAATCGTGTGGAGGATGAGTGCCAACAGTCTACACTTGATTTTACCGGTAAGGCAACGCAACATCGGTAGACTGCGATCTATGGTCAAGTGGAGTGGGGAAGTTTCATTCTTTTGTTAGCGAAATTCGAGGGCGGTGATGCCTACACTTATATGGGTTTTTGCTGTGATAGCTACGTAACCCCAGTTGTAGCTGCGATCTATAGCGGGTTCCATGGTGTAATCGAGGGGCGTGGAGGCCTACAGTTATCTATGGATTTTGTCAGGATGACAACGTAACCATCGGGTTAACTGCGACCATGGATGGGGGTGATGATTTTTAGAGCATTCTTATCAAATGATATTTCCTCTATTTTCAAAACTATTTTCCATATTTTCAGTAAAATTATTTTTTTCAAGTATTTTCACTGGATGTTGAAAATGGGTCTGCTAAGTACTTATAGATTTTCAATCCTATGCCTGATCAACTATGACTGAATTTTTGTGAGAATAAGGATGGACTGGTTACATCGAGTTATAAGAAATATTTTTATTAAAAGCTATTTTAATAGTATTATCTGAATTTAAAATCATTCCTAAAAATTTTAAATAAAGGTGTTGGAATTGTGAAAGATGAAAGAAAATCCAAACTGGAATTATAAATAAAATTTAACTCGGTAAAATAAATGGATTGTAAGTTAATAAAGGAATTTGGAGATGGATTCGAATTGTAAATAGAGTTCGACTTGGATTTAATAATGAATTAAATAAGAAGAGATGTCTTGTCGTATGAAATGAAAATGAATTATAATAAACAGAGTTTGAGTTGCAAACAAAACCCAGGTAAGTAGAAATAAACTGAAAATGGCCTTGTAATTAGTTAAATGAGTCGTGAATGAATTGAATTTGGGAATTTAATTTATAATAACTAATCAAATAAATTTGTAGATTGAAATGAGATTTGAATGAAATAAAATCAAGTTAAGGTGAAAAGAAAATTTATTTACAAATGATGTGAGCTCATGTTATGAAGTTGAAGTAATTTGAAGAAAGTAAATTAACTTAAGTTTAAAATTAATAAAAGTTTGGCTTTGAGCAAAGGTAAAAGATTATAAAAGTCTGGGTTAAATTAAATTGGAAATGGTTATTAATTTATAAGTTGAATGTGCCAAGCTTAATAAATTGTTTTGAATGAATCCAATGCGGAGATGAAATGAAATGCAATGTATGGTTGGTAAATAATTTAGAAATGAATGGAATTAAATTCAGAATGACTTGAAATTAATTTTAAGTTGTTATAAACTTAAATGGATACTCTATTAAGCAAATATCGCCAAAATTTTCATAAAAATAGTTATCGTTGTTCTAAAGAAAAGTAACTAAAATTATATGGGTTGAGAGAGGTTAAATAATATTAATTTTGAATCATTTGAGTGAATATGAGCTTGTTGGATTAAAAAAAATCAATTGAATGTAAGAAATTGAGTTGCAAACCATTAAAATTGAAGGAAATGGTATATAGATTGGTTGAAAGCAATTGAATTAGTTTTGAAAACATATAAATTGCTCAAGGAAGTTATTTTGAATGCATTTCTTTTAGAATTGAAGTGTTATAGTTGTTTAAATAAGAGAAATGTTATAAACTTTATATATATAGTGCTTATATGTTTAAATTGAGTAAGTACAGGTACCGGAAGGCCGTTTGGCTGGATTTGGATGCACTAATTGCTAAAATAAGTAAGCCGCATGCTTAAAATGCTAAATAAGGTACGCCTACGCAATAAAAATAGGAAATATGAACTGTTTTTGCTTTTTCCGACCGTGTGGGTCGATGTATACATATTTATATCTCTTGTCAAATTTCAAAAGCTCCTCCGTACAAAGGAGACTCTGCCAAAAAATTTCGAAAATTTTGGAGTTAGAAAATTTTTGGAAATTTTTTTGGAAAAATCTTTGTTAACGAAAAAACAATTTCAAATTGGAAATTAAAGTAAATTAGTAAATAAAACTAGTATGAATCAGTTATAAATGAAAGATAAAATTTAATATTCATAATTGAAGATAAATTGAAATCATATGGAAATGGGAAAAACTAAATTGGAAAAGATAGGAAACCTATGTAAGGAAATGTATAAAATGATTAAAAAGATTACGATTGGATATTATTGCTAAGTAAGATATGCAGGTATTAAAGGGAAAGAAAATTGGATTTGATCCCAAAAGATAATGTGAATGGCCCGAGAAAAAAGTATGTATTTAAATTTCTATATGAAATTGGATTGGGTTTTTGATCTAGCCACTTGGCTTTTGTTTTCTTTTGGAATTTGGGAGCCCGTAGAGGCATTTTGTAGTAGTACCGAGCTAGCCGCGCAAAGGAGACGCTGGCATAAATTTTCAAAAATTTAGAGAGTTAAAAAATTTTTGATAATTCAAAACTTGATTTTTAAATTGAAATTTATATGATTGAGCAAAAGGATATTGTTTAAAAACTACAGAAAGTTTTGGGAAGTTGGTTGAGGTGAGTGTGGGTCTTCAATAAAAGATAGTTGGTAGGATGTTGAATTGTGGGTTTGGGAAAAAGGTAAATGGGTATTGGTCCATTTCTCCCTAAATAGTAATTTCGGGGACGAAATTCTTTTAAGGTGGAAGGAATGTGACGACCCAGATTTTTAAACAATTTAAATTTGAATAGATTTTAAATATTTAAAGATAATTTTAACTTGAATTCAAGATATCGATATTTACTTGATAATTAAATCATTGAATTATATAGTTTAAATATTGAATTTAATAATTGAAATTGGATAAATTGTTGAATCTGAAATTTTTAAGCCTGTTTAAAATAGTTTGAAGGCTTATAAAATTTATAATGATGATATTGAAGGTAATAGAATGGTCAGAATTTAATTTAAATGTAATTTGTTTAATTCTAATAATATATCGTTCAAATTGAATTTAAAAATAGCCTTCCAAGGCACAGTCTCGGAATTCAACGAAACCGGTTTCATGGATCCGTAATAGTTAGTTATTATCAGATTTCAATTTTTGTAGCAATCGGAGTTGTCGTTTGACCCTGGCAGCTCGAAACGCTTAGAAACTATTTTAATCAATTTAATTTAAAATTGATCGTTTATTTCCGTAACTCGCACATACGATCAAATTACCTCCGAACAACGTTCCATTGTGTTTGAAATGCAGGTAAAACCTTATGAATGCCTGTGGCATGTTTGATTCGGGGTTCGGGATTTTGCGTTATGGAACACGAGATATTTTCATATTTAATTATATAAAATCAGGCGTACTCAAGAAGCAGTTCACATCTTTATTATCACGTTTCGTCCCCCTCTCTTTATTCTGAAGTAGAAATCGAACTCGATAAAAAAAATGGCCGAAGCCGATTTAAAAAAAAAACAAAACAAACAAATTCATTCGTTTGAGCTCAATTCCAGATCGAAGTCGAGGGGGAAGGCTCGGATTAAATCGAATTTTCGTATGGCTAGGATTTCTGCGTGGTCGCAATTTCGAACATGTAGAGGAGCAGCGGGAGATTGTAGAAGAAGGAGGTGCGCTCATGCACATGCTTGCACGAGGAGTGGCAGCGACTTCGAAGTCACGTTGGTTGGTGGATTCATGTTGCGGCAGGCTTCAAGGCGCGAGCTAGGGTTCGCTGAATTTTTTGGGAGGAGGAGATGGCGCGCGTATCTGAGGCTGGGTAAGGTCGACTATAACTTTGGGCCGCCGCACAGAGGGTTTCGAACGAGGGCTTCGGCATCTCGACATCGCCGAAGCAGTGGAGCATGGTTTCAATTTCTGCAGCATTTATTTAGGTGAGTAATCTTCAATCTGTGCAACTGATTTGCTGCTATGAATTTGTGAAAGCTTTAGTTATATTGGTTGTTTTTATCTATCTGTGTTGGTTGAAAGAAAATAATTTTAACTTTAAAATGAATTTGAAAGAAAACACTTTAAATGTGGTTTGAGAATGATAAGTAAATCAGTTATAAAATGATATTTTTTAAAGTTAATTAATTAAAAACTTAAGGATAATAAATCAAGTGATAGTTACTTAATAATCAAATAAGTATAATTATTTAGGGTTGTTAAGGAATAATTACTTGAATATTTAAAAAGGGTTAATTACTTAAATAATTAATTAAAATATGATTTGTTAACGGTTAGTCAACCTATGAATATGATTAGCTAATGAGTAATGGAAGAATGAGATTGATGGAAACAATTAAGGATGGTTAATTATTTAATGAAATTAAATTAGATTAGAATAAATTGAAATGTAAATGAGAAATCATAAATATATATAATCAACGATGTAATTAAAGATTGATTAATTAAGATGAATTAATCAGAAACAAGTGACTTAAGAGAAGTTAATTAATATAAGTAATTAAGGATTAATGTAATTGAAATAGTTAATTAATTCATGAGGTAATTAAGATTACTTATTAATTTTGGGTTAAGAATAATTAATATCATGAAATTAATTAAAGATAATTACTTGAATGTAATTGGAAGATAATTAATCTAGGGAGATTAACTAAGATGAATGGATATGAAAGGATTGATTGATTTATTGATTTGAAATTAATTAGCGTTAAATGAAGAAATCTAAGAGATTGAGGTTATAAATTCAATTAGAATCAATTAAACTAATTTAGAAGTGGTCAAATTTGTTATGAATGATGGAATGGTATTGGATGCTTGAATGAGATGATATTCCTGATATGAAATGTTGTGTATTTCATTTTGATAATTTGGGTTAGGATGACACGAGTCTCGAAGAGGTCGGTGTCGGGTATTAGAAAATACCCGAAACCATTTCAAATGTTTATAGATTGATATGTAAAAATCTATTGGCTGGAATGAAATGATTTAAGTGAATTGGACTATTTAATCTAAATTCGGTAATTAGAAATTGATGGGTGAAATCGGTGATGTTTATAGAAAAATTGTGGCTTGTGGCTTGTGACTTGCTTTGAGTTACCCCGGGTCCTATATAAGTTGTATGCTTGTATTCCATGTTGGATGGGTTTACTCATGCTGGTTTCCAGCCTGACCCGGGTGTTACTTTGGTGTAATGTTCGGGTCAGACCGAGTATTATAGATTTTCAGGTAAGGATGTTCTAGAGCTCAGGAGGCGAGCTGGATGACAAGAACGTGTAGAGTATTTCCGCTGTATTATAATGTTGTAAACCTGAGACATGTTGATTTGTATATGTCCAGTGTTGAATATTTATGTAACTCTGATGTATTTAAATGTAATCGACATATATAGTATTCTTCTATAAACTGATATTATTTATTATTATATTTTATCTGCTGCGAATGTGAGTTTTTGGTGCTTCTGTTCTTCTTCTATCTCTTTCTTCTTTCTATAACTATCTGGAATTTTCGGCTTCGAAAATTTCGGGTCGTTACACAAAATATTATAATGATATGTAAAATAAATAAATTAGTTCTGGATTATCCATCCCTATTCATTCTGACTATTTGTCTCAATTATATTTTCTAGGTTTACTATTAACCTGTTAAATGTAAAGGATTATCTATCTAATTACTTAGTTTTCATGGGATCACTAAGAACCTATTGGTGACTCTAATATCTTATTTCATATCCTAGTTTAATGGGATAACTAGGAACCTATTAGCTGACTACCAATACCTTAATTCGGATATAGTTTCCATGGGCTAACTACAAACCTACTGGCCCTTACCAGTATCAAATCATAGTTTTCATGGAATACTATGAACCTATTGGTCCCTACGAATATCATACAGCTTTCGCGGGCATAATATAAACCTATTGGCCCCTGCTAATATCTTTGGTTAAAATTTTAACATCTATGGTTATATTCACTAGTGGGTCAACCTAACTGGTTATTCTGCCCTTTCCACAAAATTCAGCCGTTGGTTAATAGCAATGTGAATATCATTTCCAAAATCAATTATTTATGCCATGGTTTTTCCTTAGAAATGAGAATGAGTAATTAGTTTTTAAACCTTAATTCATCACTTTCAAAACCTCTGGATGACCTCCTTCGAAAGCGTAGAAAACCTCATTCCACAACTCTAAGTATATATACCTTTCGAAACTAATAAGACCTTTCGATGGTATCAAGAAAAATATTCTTTAAAACATAGGCTTCAAAACAAATAAAATACCCTTTCGAAAGCATTGAGTTTTACTCTTAAAATATCATTTGGGTCACGATGGTTGTATACGAAAGTGTCTCTTTCGAAACCTACAAAAATTAGAATTGGGAAAAATTGGTGGTGCCGGAACCACCTTAGTCGAAAGCAAAAGACTTGAAAATGAAAACTTCAAAGGTCTGAGTCGAAACCCACTTTCGAGCCCATCTCCTTCAAACCCCAACCCCTCTCGGAAGCAATTAGAATATACGTTTGTTTTAAGGTAAACACAAGGGCAAGCCTTCGAAAGCATCATTTGACAACATGGTCGAAATGTAAAGTAACGGCGAGGCTTCGACTAGGTCGCAACCAACCCTTTTCGAAAGTTTTTATTTAAGGAAAACGAACCCCTTCAAAATCTAGTACTTTAATATAACATGGCGACCTTCTTCAGAAGCTAATGTATAAAGCCTCTTTTGAAATCATTTGCTTTGACTAAGTCGAAAGCTTTGAGTAAAATAATGCATGGATTTAACATAGAAAACAAAGCAGGGTTTCAATCCCATCGGAAGCTTGCCTTTCAACACTATAACTTCTGCCTTTCTTCCAATCCACTACGTACCATCTAAGTGATACCATGTGCATTGGTTTCTACTGTGTAGGTTTTGACTATGTTGGTTCCAATTAGGAAAAGGCGGAGTCTATGTAGTCGAAAGGTACCATTATTAGAGGCGAAACACCTTTTTCTGATTTAAAGGCTGAAATATAACAACTCTTGTAATTTCTTTTAAAAGACTTGCCTATTTGGAAATCAATGATTGGCTGTTCAAAAGCTTTTAAAATACTTTACTTGTATAACTTTCGCTTTTGTACCAAATCTAAATCAAAGGATTTTAGCGTTAATTTCTTTCCATATAACAATCCGACATTTGTAGAAAATCCCCTCTTTCAAAATGATTTATTTCCCTTAGTAAATCGATTGGGAAAAATCTCCAAAATTAATAGAAATTCAATTTCATCGTGTAATCAAACATATACAAAAATTTTAGACCCAAATCATTTCAAGAATATTTGAAATAAATTTCTAACCCAAATACTTCATATTTACCATCGAAAAATAAATTTTCATAGCTTGGAAAATTCTGAAAATTAAAACCCATCTCTAAAATCATGTTTTACTCAACATAAAAAAAATTCATGGCAATTTAAAATCAGTAAATCTCAGTTTGACCCTTAAACCATATGGATTTCACATAATTTAAAGGTCTAAATCAAAGAGTCATAAATTTAAGCATTTCATCATTTAAAATAATCATAAAAAACAAGATATCTACTCAAATCAGAAACCATATGATTATAAAACCAAAAAAAGATGGTATGAATTATTATTCACCTTAAATTTGATAAGAAACATGAGATTTGTGGTTGATTAATCCTTTATAGCTTTTAAATCTTGAGTTTTTGATAAATTTCTTCCTTGATAATGGTCGGCTTTGTTTTTAGGTTTTGAATTTTCGTTTATGAATATGGAAAAGAAATGTGAATGGACAATCGCAAAAGGATATAACCATGTAAAATAAATGGCTATTTACTAATATGCCCATGTGCAGTTTAATTAATCAAGAACCAATTTAAAGCACATTTATCTTATTAATAAGCATGGCCCTATTAAGCAATTTAATCAAATCTCAATCTCTTTGTCGTCATTATTCTTTTTTATTTATCTAATTAAACATCTGAATAATGTTATAAAAATTAGGGCTGTTACAGGCTCCCCCCTGAAAGAATTTCATCCTCGAAATTTAGTAAGTACTAAATACTAAACATGGCAATCATCTGTAACAACTCCTAACAACCATACTAGTTTACTATACTAGACACTCTCTGTATAAATCTATTATAAACATACCCTTGAAGCAGATTGGGATAAGCATCTCTAATCCCGTCCTCTATCTTCCAAGTACAGTCCTTCTCATTGTCGCTCCACTGAACTTTCACTAACTTGATTGTCTTATTCCTTAATCTTTTTTCATCTCTAGCTACAACTCGAACTAGTTGTCTGACAAAAGTCAAATTAGGTTCTACCACTAAGTCATCCAACCCTATCGGATGAATAGTAGTTTATAGATCATGCACATACTTATAAAGATGAGACACATAAAGTACACTGTGGACACCTGCCAAACTGCTTGGCAACTCTATCTTGTATGCGAGCTTTCCAATCATTTCTAAAATCTAGGATGGACCAACATATCTCGAGGCTAGCTTCCCTGACTTTCCAAATCGTACTACACCTTTCATAGGTGATACTTGAATGAAAACCTTATCTCCAGCTGAGAATTCTAGGTCTCTACGCCTCTTATCCATGTAACTCTTCTGTCTTGACTAAGCTTCCTTCATCCTCTCTCAGATTAACTCAATCTTCTCTGATGCCTCTTCAACTAAATTCGGTCCTAAGACTAATCTGTCTCCATCCTCCAACCAACATGCTGGTGATTTACATGGTCTTATAGGATGAATCCTAAACTTGGATTGATGACATTCTCCAAGAACTTCATTCTTAAATCCTCCATATTTGGAACATGCAACCGTCTCTTCTTTCTTAGCCACCCTCTCTGGTCAAGGCTAAAATCCTTTAAATCATCGATCTCTGTTCCAACCTCAAGTCTTTCGATCCTCTCATCTAATACTAGATCCTCCCTCTGCTTAGAATCAATTCTCTCAATCAATACTAGACAAACTTTCAAACAAGATAACCTGGCGGTACTGTAGTTAGAACCAGCAGTTGATCTTAACTACGCACTGCAAGTGGCCAAAGCTTTCAAATCTTTCCACTCCGCCAACATAGCTAACACCATATTCTGATGCTTCCTGCTAAAAGCATCTACCACCTTATTACCTTTTCCTGGTGCATATTCTATACTAAAATCATATGCAGCCAAAAACTCCAACCACCTCTGTTGTCTCATATTCAACTTCTTCTGAGAGAATAATTAACGTAAACACTTACGATTGGTATATAACTCAAATCTCTCCCCTAAGAGATAATGTCTCCAAATCTTCAATGTGAAGATCATAGTTGTCAACTCCAAATCATGAGTAGGATATCTAACTTCATGAGGTCTAAGCTGCCTAGATGCGTAGGCAATATCCTTACCACTCTGCATCAATATTACTCCTAATCCAGTTCCACATGCATCAGTATACACTACCAAACCTTGGTTTCCATCTAAAACTACTAATACGGGTGCATTGATCAACAAATTCTTTAACTTAAGGAATGCCTACTCATATTTGTCAGACCATACAAACTTCACCTCCTTCCTGATAAGTTTAGTTAAGGGTGCTGCTATCTGCGAGAAATCCTTGATAAATCTTCGGCAGTAGCCAGCAAGTCCAAGAAACTCATGATCTCAGTCATCATCTCTGGTCTCTTCCAATTATTCAAAGCTTTGATCTTATCTGGATCAACAGACAATCCTTTCTCTAAGACCATGTGACCTGGAAACTTTACATCTTTCTCCTAAAAATGACACTTGGTAAACTTCGCTTTTAGTTGACTTTGCCTCAGCATCTTAAGCACCACTCTAGGATGAACTTCATGCTCTCTCTCTCTCTCATCCTTAGAGTGTACTAGAATGTCATCAATAAACACTAGTGCAAACCTAACCAAGTCTCTTAGAAAACTCGGTTCATTAAATCTACGAAGAAAGCAAATGCATTTGTCAATCCAAATGGCATCACCAACCACTCATAGAAAGCATACCTAGTTCGAAATGCTATCAATGGAATACTGTCCTCCGCCACTCTTAACTGATGGAAAACTATCGTCGAATCCAACTGTGAAAATACTATGGCTCCTCTCAACTGATCATCTATTCTTAGCAAAGGATACTTAATTCTTAATTATCTTTTTGTTTAACTTATAATAGTCAATACACGTCCTTAATGACCCATCTAGTTTATTCACGAACACCGTGGCTGCTCCCCAAGGCGAACTGCTTGGTCTAATAAAATTCCTTCCTTCTAGATCCACTAGCTACACCTTCAATTTCTTCACCTCAGTTGGTGTAATCCTGCAGGTGATCTACTTACAGGTTCAGTTCCTGACACAATATCTATTTTAAACTCAACAGCTCTTTTCGAAGGTAGTCCAGTGACTGGCTCAATAATATCTGCAAACTCTCTTGCTACCTGAACTTGACTTAAGTCATTTCCTGTCTCTATGGCATTAAGCATAACACTAGTACTCCGGTCAGTATTCTCTACTGAGAATATCACTCGGTTATGACTATCAGGGTGTCTCGGTGATATTTTTCTATCCTGACAAAATATCCTAGCCTCATACTTACTCAACCAATCCATAGCTAAGATGATCCTAAAATCTACTAAATCAATAACATACAAACTGCATGCAAACTTATGACCTAAAAAGTCAAGATCTAACTGGTCACTTCTTAACCCTAGAGTTGCATATCCTTCTATTGGATTCGCAACCCTTAAGGAAGTAACAAGGTGGGTGGGTTCTAGACTTAGTTTATCAATCAAACACTAAAATATAAATGAATGTGATGCACACATATCAAAAAGTACTCTAATAGAAATACTCTGAATAAAATGTATACCTTCCAACATAGTCCTTCCTTTGTCAGCAGCAGTAGGCCTAGTTGATCCAATAAAAAAGACCTTTCCTTTATCTTCCCTAATTGGCTTTGGACACTGATTCCTGTAATGCGCAACTTGATCACAGTTGAAGCATTTCACATTCTTCTCGACTGCAGCCTTCTTCCCATTTCCTGACCGGCATTCATTAACAAAGTGACCCTTCTTGTCACACTTTCAATAAACTACTCCAGCCTTCGACCTCATACTATGTCTCCCTTCTGGGCTCCTTTCTTTTTAAAGAACTTCCTCTTTTTCCCTTAAGCAGTCTAGATTTCCACTGACTTTACTTCATCTAGAACAACAAGAAACTCCTCACGGAAAATAGCCATCTCCACTACTATATTACTAGGATCACGGACATATGTCATGGTCATTTTACCATGCTTGAGCCTCGGTCCCCCGAATGAACTTCTCATTCCTTTTGATGTTAGTATCTATAAGAGCATATCCATATCTAGAAAGCTCTTCAAACTTAGCAACATACTCAACTACTGACATATCTCTTTGGACTAAATCCATAAATTTGCTCATCAGCTTAGACTTGGCAAACTCGGATACAAACTTCTTCTCAAATCTCGTTTTAAAATCTACCCAAGTTAACTGCTCTTCCAACACTCTAATAGTAACATTGTTCCACTAGTGTAGTGCTGACCTTTGTAACTGCCTAGAGGCCCACCTTCTCTTTTGTCCATCATTCATACCCATATCAGTAAATATTCGCTCGCAATGCGACAACCAATTCTGAACCTCTACAGCACCCTCCGTTTTCAAGAATGGCTTCCCATCCAAATTAGTGTAATCTCTACTCAACAAAGAAATATTCCCAACGGGAGGCATAGGATTAGCTCCTTCTGCATTTCCAGCAACTCCAGCAGCAACTCTAGCTTGCATCAAACAGGCAAAGAAATGGTACATCGCCTCTATATCTACTAATGGATTTCCAACACCCACATTGGCTTCTGCATTTTGGTTACTAGTATTAGCCGGTCGAACCAAGTTTCACTTAGTAGCGGGTCGAGCATTTCCATTAGTTGTGGTGATTCCTCCACTAGGATTTCCTCTTCCGTTTCCTACTTCCATATCTTATTTCTCGTAAATCTGCATACGAGCCTTACTAAGATGCAGAAGAACGGTCTAAGAGAATGGGGGATGCGTACTTATATATATAACTATAAAAAGCAAATACAAGTATGTTACTATAGCATTAACCCAAACCCCAATCTTATTATCTGATTATATGAATTATGTTTGGAAAATATTTTAGGCTTAAATTTCTTTTAAATTTTCATAAACCTATTCTCTAATACCAACTTGTAACATCCAATTTGGAGGCCTAAAACTAACGGCTACGGATACTGTAGTCATCCATAGTTATTAATCCTAGGTGACCAAACACAGCGATATTAGATACATTGATACACAGAAACACAAGAATATGGAAAAAATTAAACAAAAAACAAATTCCATATTCCATTTCAAAATATTCCAAATTGATTACATATTCCTAATTCGCATACCACGGTTCTGATAACATATAATTATTACAAAAACGCCAAGAGTGGCATATGAAGATGCCCCTTGATAGATCAAAGTACATAGATAGGAAAGAAAATAATTTCCCTCTACAAACAAAACACACAGCGGAAATAAAATAACTCTAACAATAATCTGCCTCCTACACGTCCTCGAAAGCTTTTATTCATCTAAAGAACGCCTACAAACCTTAAATCTCAACCTACTCAAAATCAATTGAGTACTTGAGAGTTTGAGGGGAAAACAAAAACTTCGAGTCGGACATAAATCCTGGTATGAATAATAATTTACCATCTCAAACCATTTAGATATCTAGTGGGACCATGCCACTTAGCGAAAATGGATTCCCCTCACAAGTATCATAAAACATTTATAAAACTAAATACCGTGCTCCTGCATCCAAATGGTTAAAACATAGTATTTCAAAATATTATTATGATACGCAAAACAAATAAATCAATTCTGGATTATCCATCCCCGTTCATTCTAAATATCTGTCTCAATTATAGTTTCTAGGTTTACTATTAACCTATCAAAGTTAAGGACTATCTGTCCAATTATTTAGTTTTCATGGGATCACTAGGAACATATTGTAACTTCAATATCTTATTTCATATCCTACTTTACATGGGCTAACCAGGAACATATTGGCTGACGGCCAATATCTTAATCCGGATATAGTTTGCATGGACTAAGTACAAACCTATTGGCCCCTGCTAATATCAAATCGTAGTTTTCATGGGCTAATTAAGAACCTATTAGCCCCTGCTAATATTATATAGTTTTTATGGGCTTAATGTAATATATTGGCCCCTTCCAATATCTTTGATTAAAATTTTAACATCTGTGGTTATGTTCACTACCGAGTCAATCTGACTAGTTATTCTGCCCTTTCCACAAAATTCAGCCGTGGGTTAATGTGAATATCATTTCCAAAATCAGTTAATTATGCCATGGTTTTTCCTTAGAAATGAAAATGGGTTATTAGTTTTGAAACCTTAAATCATCACTTTAAGAACCCTTAGATGACCTCCTTCGAAAGCATAGAAAGCCTCTTTCCACAACTCTAAATATATCCGTCGAAACCAATAAGACCTTTCGATGGTATCGAGAAAAACATTCTTTAACACATAGGCTTCAAAAAAAATAAAATACCCTTTCGAAAGCATTGATTTTTACTCTTAAAACATCATTTGGGTTAAGATGGTTACATATGAAAGTATTTCTTTCGAAACCAACAAAAACTAGATTTGGGAAAAATTGGTGGTGTCGGAATCACCTTAGTCGAAAGCAGAAGACTTTAAAATCAAAATTGAAAGGTCTGAGTCGAAACCCCCTTTCGAGTCCATCACCTTCGAAACCCCAACCTCTTTCGAAAGTAATTAGAATAAAGGTTTGGTTTAATGTAAAAACTAGGACAACCCTTCGAAAGCATTATTGGACAACATGGTTAAAGGCAAAGTAGCGACGAGGCTTCGACTAGGTTGAAACCAATCCCTTTCGAAAGCTTTTATTTAAAGAAAAGGAACACCTTCAAAATCTAGTACTTTAGTATAACATGACAACCTTCTTCGAAAGCTAATGTATAAATCCTCTTTCGATAGAATTTGTTTTGACTAAATCGAAAGCATTGAGTAAAAAAAGCAAGGATTTAACCTAGAAAACAAAGCAGGATTTCAACCCCATCGGAAGCTTGCCTTTCAACACTATAGCTTCCGCCTTCCTTCCAATCTACTATGTACCATCTAAGTGATACCATGTGTATTGGTTTCCACTATATAGGATTTGACTGTGTTGGTTTCGATAGGAAGAGAGGGAGTCTATGGAGTCGAAAGGTACTTGTATTAGAGGGGAAACACCTTTTTCCGATTTAAAGGCTAAAATATAGAAACTCAAGTAATTTCTTTTTAACAACTTGCCTATTTGGAAATCATTGATTGGCTACCTAAAAGCTTTTCAAATACTTTACTTGTATATCTACCGCTTTTATACCAGACCTAAATTAAAGGATTTTAACGTTAATATCTTTCCATATAATAAAACCGACATTTGCAAAAGCAACCCTCTTTCAAAATAATTAACTTCGTTTAGTAAATCATTTGGACAAAATCCTCAAAAATCATAGAAATTGGATTTCACCATGTAATCAAACATATACTAAAATTTTAGACCCAAATCCTTTTAGGAATATTTGAAATAAATTTCTAACCCACATACTTCATATTTACCATTGAGAACAAAATTTCTGAAAATTAAAACCCATCTCTAAATCATGTTTTACACAACATAAAAATTTTCCACGGCAATTTAAAATCGGTAAATCTCGGTTTTAACCCTAAAACTGTACGGATTTCAAAAATTTTATGGTTTTAATAAAAAAATCCATAATTCTAAGCATATCATCATTCAAATAATCACAGAAACAAGATAACTACTCAAATCAGAAATCATATGATTATAAAACCAAAAAGAGATGGTATGATTCATTATTCACCTTAAAATTGATAAAGAACTTGAGATTTGTGGTTGATTAATCCTTCCTAGCTTTTAGATCTTTAGCTTTTGATAAATTTCTTCCTTTCTTCCTTGATAATGGCCGACTTTGGTTTTAGGTTTAGAATTTTTGTTCGTGAAAGTAGAAACAAAACATGAAACATGAATGGACAATCACGAAAGGATATAGCCATGTAAAATAAATGGCTATTTACCAATATTCCCATGTGTAGTTTAATTAATCAAGAACCAATTTAAAGCCCATTATCTTATTAGTAAGCATGGCCCAATTATATAATTTAATCAAATCTCAATCTCCTTATCATCATTATTCTGTTTAATTTATCTAATTAAATCTTTTAAATAATGTTATCAAAAATTAGGGATGTTACAGTAAGTTTACATGGTCACTGAAATAATGAGAGAACATGAATGGAGCTTTTTTTCGATATATGATTTGCAAATTGAACCTTCAACTCATGCTTTTTGTCTAACTTTTTTCTTCAAATGATTTAAGTACCTATTAAAAGACTACGTCAAATTAAATTTACTTATGCAATTTTTAGTTTGAAATTAAATTAATATTTACATACTCAATATTATCACCTCTCAATTGGATACATCTATCTATATTGCACAAGACCTCGAAGAAGTGTATCAGATGGAAGATGAACAGGTAATGCTCCATTACATTAAGGAAAGCTGGTGAAAAGATTTTCTCCCGATAGAAGAGAACTATGGAATATCTACTACAAGTTTACGTAGACGCTCAATTTTTAACGTACGTAAAAAGCCCCTTATAAGACAACTAAGTTCCGTTATGACCCTCCAAACTTTAACGGTAACACTACAAGAAAACTTATCATCTATTGCATTGGCTTATAGCATGATTGTCTACTTGCTGTTAATAATATTTTTAAAGGAAAATGATAACAAATTACAACGCCGTAAGACAAATTTTAGCTGAAGGCGGGCTCCATATTTTCTTGGCAGGTTAAGGATGCATATTCTCCTATTTATATCCCTTTCCAGAACCCTAAATTGCTCCCTTTCCACTTCGTCGATTTCATAAGAAAACCTAAATTACTCTCCCACTACCTTCAAATCTTCGTAAAACCCTAAATCCACTCCCCTAATTCAATTTTGATTAGCTTGCTCATGTTCATTTACTATGTCGTTTGCTTTTGTTCACTCACGCAGCTCGGTTATGGTCGATACTGATGCATGTTTGATTTCCATTCCCAGATTCTATTTGATTTCAATGTCATCTTAGTTGGCTTGTTCAATTTTGATTCTATGTTTTATTCCCAGCTCGGTGATACCATGGATGGTCATTTGATGGCAAAGGCGCTTGAACTTCCATGGCCTATGTCCCTGAAGAAATGAGCTATGGGCATACGATCTAATTGACAAGCGAGACATATGAAACTCGATTTCTTTATATGTCATAGGCCAACATTTATTTCATTCTTTCTACTATTATATGTTTGGTGCACATACCGTCAGGCGTAACATTATTTAATATTTCTTTGCATCGGATTTGCACTTGAAGTATAATGCTAGTAGATGACTTGGAATTTCCAAAATTCTCTGTACAAGCATCAATAATTTCCATTTATTATATAATTTATGTTATGTTAGGTTTCTTGTTCTTTGCTGCATATTTTTTTTGACTCTTTGTATTAGCCAACCTTGTCAAAAACTTCATAATGCAAGCTTCTTATCATGTAAAAAGTAAAAATATAATTTTCATTTTTAATATGCACTACAAGAAAATCAGCTTTTAGTTGCATAAATTAGTGGCATTTATACGAAATTGCAACCATTAATATTTCACCCTTTATTATAAGCTTAACAAAAATTTTACAATATCCCGCCTTAACTAGTAAATTTCTGCCTCAATCTAATAAACATAGCTAAGAATATACGTTATCCCGCCTTAACTAAAATTTCCCCTCTGCCTCATGACCTAGTAAACGTAACATAAAAATTTCCCTTTTGTGCTTCTACAAACTCCACCTCGACCATCATCTTCAATTCAACCATTACTCCATTTTCATTGTCGCTGTAGCACTCCGCTATTCAGCTCCCCTCCACGTCATCGCGGTTGCCCTCCAGTAAGAATTTCTCCTCGTGGTGCCCTAAATAGGTATAATTAACTTTGTGATTCTAGTTAGATTTACACAAAATTGTATGCATTTTATTTTTGGATTTGTACATAAGCCCTAACTTGAATAGTTGATTAACCCTAATTGGTATATTTGGTCAAACCGGTCCCTTCTATTTTGTAGGAACAGATTGAAAATGTATATTCTATGAAACAAACTATGAGTAATTCTTGTGGAACCGCTGGTATTCTTCGTGCCATAGGCAATGTAACTTCTCAAATCAAGTTGAGTATGTCTAAAAAGAGCAGCAATTTTGTTTTGTTTCTTTTCTTCTTACTGCAACCTGTCCATTTTTCCTTATGTATACGTACTCTATTAATTTAATCCTTAATATTCTTCCAACAGTAAGGGTAAGGAATTCAAGGAATTGTGTGCACTATAGAAGTTTTTCCAAAATAATTTAGTGGCAATTTATTCAATAAAGTCCTAAAAAATTGATATTATTCTTTCATTATTTGATAATTAAAATATATTGAACATGCATTAACTAAAGTTACATGGTTATTAATAATATAATATTTAAACTAATCAGCAGCTTTGTGCCTTTTACCTGTAGTGTATGCGCGTGCGTGATTGCTGTTAAAATGCTAAGCAACTAATAAAACATAAATATCATAATATTCAGGTATCACTGGTAACACTTTTTTTTATATTTGTTTTCAGTAATTTTTAAACATATTCCAATAACTCCTTTACATGTTTATGACAAAGTTTTGTTAACTTCCAAGAATTATTTAGCATGCTTCAGTAGTTAGGAAAAATTAATAACATTCTATTTTTAGTTGAGAACTTGTATTTAGATAGATTCTTCAAGACCATAACTAAAATGGATCCTTCTAAGGTTGCAAATAGTTCCTTGGCCTACTTAGTTGTTACATAAATTTAACTGATGTGATATTTTTATCAACGTTTTATTTATTTAAAACAAATGTCATTTTAGCGTGTTGGGTTTCCTAGAAAATGATTGGAAAATTGAAGATGCCCATGTTGTAGCTGCTTCTGCTGGGGATGCGGAGGTAATATTATCCCGTAAGAGGCAATGTTCACCTACATACAATTTACAATTTATAGCTCATTGTGTAGTTTATTACTTAGATATTCATACTCCATGAATGTTTCTATTTGCTAAATATATCTATTCTGGTAGACTTTTAGTATAATTAGGCATGCTTGACGGACACTAAATATGTAAGCGCTTTCACTATCATTGACTCTTTTATGCTTGGATTGTTAACCATATTATTAATTTAACATGGAAACATGGATGCAAATGGTTGGTGGTGGTCAACAAAAAGACTTGTTATAGCAGTTACGACATGTTTGTGGACTGCATAAAGGTTGTTGAAGCACGAAAATTACTATCGCATAAAATGGAGATGATATGGACATTTAGCCATGGGATATATTTGCGTACTTATTTTTTCTACAATTTTATATTCTTATATAACTTAATGGGTAGAGTATCAATCTATTGGCTTCTTTCTAAAATTTGAATCACATAGATAATAAATATGAAATCGGTGTTTAAAGTGAAATATATTAGAAATTGAAGTATTTGACATACTTGAGTGTGTTCATCTAATTTTGGTTATGATATTTTTGAACATTATAAATGCTTGTCCACTAGAAATCAATATCTTATTTGTACCATACTTTTGGACTTTGTTTGGTGATTAGATCTTTCTTGAGAATTGATTCGAGTTGATTATGGGTTGTTTAGGGATTAGTTGATCTATACTTGGAGTATGACAATCAAATAATTTGATGAAAAGCTGGTTATTATTTTGTACTTCAACTAAGAATTGGTAGGTTGCATGATCTAAAATTCAATTGGTTGTTTAGAATCTACTGTATTAATATCAATGTGTGTTTTAGTATGTCTAAACTTGGGTAGGCGTGTGTCTGCATTTTATTATTTCTTTTGTAAAGTAGCAGTACATGTTTAGGATCTGTTTTAGTGAATCACTGTGTATTCTTGTCTTAGTTAGTAGCAGTACATTCTTTGCCTCACTTTATTTTTGCTACTAACTAAGACAAGAAATACACATTAGGAGGTTGCTAAAATGAAGCAGGGGCAGGCTCAGAATTGTTGCTATATAGCTATGCCGTTCCATGTTGGTGGATAGCGATAGCAGGAAATTGCTGAAATGAACAGAGTGCATTTGAAAAGAGGAGCACTGTAAAATTGCAGGCATAAACTTCTTTTTCATATGAAATTATAACTCTAAGAGCCATCACCACACATTGCACCTCTTCCTTGTCCTGCTCCAATGGCCATTCACTTCTAGTGGCGACATAACAAAAATTCAAAATTTCTGCAAAATATGGCGCGTGCGATGTTATCCAGCACCATCATCAACATTTCAACACCTAAAAAGCAACTTCCGTCAACATTGAGCTGTTATCCTCACCGGGCGGTGATCAGAACACCTCGCACCTGCCTTCAGATTCTTCGATGCAACAAAGATCCTGATAAAGCTCAAACTCCTTCAAGGGTTAGTAAATACTTTATCTATCTCTCTTTATTTTATTGATTTATTATTATTATTTTTCCTTTTGAACTAATTAGTTAGCAGGCGTATTTGGAACTGTATTCTTTTTACTGATCAGCTAAAACTAGTGTTTTGAGTTGTAAATTTATAAGCAGCTTTTGGCCGAAAAAAGAAAGTTTGGATGGACAGTTAAGTTGAAATTATAACAAAATGCAGATGTAAAATTGACTTAAACAAGTATTTATTGCTTACGATCCAATAACTTGTAAGCAATTCATGTTAGTTTGTAGACGCTGTTTGGCTTATTTGAATGAACAGTATCTTAAAATGGATGGTATATTATCAGGATGAACCTAGAATAGAAGATAACAATAAAACCACAGAACATCACAAAGTATAGTGCCAGAAGAATTCTCGAATAGAAGCTTTAACAGAAGGGTAGCTTTGGCATCGTCGGCTTCAGCAGTACGGCTCTTCCTTTCTTCTCGCCTTGATTTTGGTGTCTCTTTGAAAGATCTGTCTGCTGTTGCCATTCCATATGAAGTGGTCAGTTTACTTTCTACATTTTGTTTTTCCTTTTATTTTTTTCATAGTAATTTGATCCTCTATTTAGCTATCAATGTACATAATTTTTTTCTTTCTTTTTACCTTTTTTTACTATTTGTCAAAGTGTATCTCATACTGTTATATATTGCTTAGTCATAAGTTGTGTGTGTCAAAACATTATCCATCGAGTTCTTAATTGCTTGTTTAGCTGGAACAAGTTAGTAAAGTGAAAATGCAGAGAATAATGTGTTGAAATCCGAGATTAAATTGTTAATTATGTTCTTTCGAATCTTGTTAAAGCATGCATGTTTGCCACCAAGTGCACACATCATCACCCTGAACAGGCATGGCAAATTCTTATTATACGATGACAAAACGAATGCACAAGTTACTTTTACCTTTAATGTAATGATAGTATGAATTACAGCTGAAAAAACAGAAGCAGAAGGAAAGGAGTAGAGATGATAAGAGCTCCAGCTGTGCATCAGTTTTGATTAAAAGAATATGGAGGGGGTGGTTTTGTTTGGAAGCAGATGTACACATTCGGCACATGAACCCCTCTCGATACGCAGTAAAAGCCCAAAAGAAAACCAACCAAGTTTACAAGTCCCACAACACGTTGTAAGGCTAATCTCACCTTTTCCTGCAATGCGGCAACACGTAATTGTATGAAGAGCATGCAGTAGTGCAATGAATGGACGAGTGTCCTTCAGTAGGTTCACCTACTTTAATCCAAAACCAGTATATATATATATATATATATATATATATATATATATATATATATATATATTATATAAGTCACAGCTTCAGTACTCTCAACTCATCGTTACATTATCCACAAACTGATCAGTATTCTGCTGCGTACAAACATATAATGGCGAAGAGGTTGATGTGCATGTTGGATGTTATTATCTTTTTAGTATCAAGTGCATCAGTATTGGCTCAAATAGAGTTCAGTAGGGAAGGCAGTAGCAGTCCTTGGAAAGGCAGTAGAGGGTTGAGTTCCCGAAGCCAACGTCAAATAGAGAGGATGAAGGCACAAGAACCGCATAGGAGGGTCGAGTCGGAGGTAGTTCATAGCGATTACTTTGATGCTAGGAATGAAGAGTTTGACTGTGCTGGTGTGTCCGCGGTGAGGAGAACTATTCGGGCTAATGGATTGCTGTTGCCACAGTTCTCCAATGCCCCCTTTCTTGTCTATGTTATCAGAGGCTAGTTGCTTTTTCTTTCATGTGCTTTTAATTAATGTTAAATAATAGTGAGTAGGAAGAGTTAAAAGTCTAGGCATAGGACTGTGTTAACTGTACATGTATGCAGGCAGAGGTATCACAGGAACAGTGGTGCCAGGCTGCCCAGAATCGTTCCAGTCATTTCAGCAGCAATCAGAACAGTCACATGAATAAAGAGATGAGCAGAAGGATGAGGAGCAAAGAAGGGGAGATTCACACCAGCAAGTTCATCGCATTAGAGAAGGTGATGTGATCGCATTCACAGCTGGAATTGCACACTGGTGCCATAATGATGGAGATTCTGAGTTTATTTGCTATCTTTCATTGCTGGTTGTTTCTTCAATTGTACTGCTGCCATGTCTGATTTGTCTTAACTTTGCTCTTTTCGTACTGCCTTCAACGCCATCTTCACTATAGGATGTCATTGGAGAAGTTTGATGGTCATCGATGTCTTCACCGCTGTCTTTGTCTGCCTGAAAAGTACTCATAGCTGTGCCAGGACATATACATACTCCTGTGGATAAAAACAATCTTTCAGGTAAAGTTTATTTGCATTATTTACATTATTGTTATTGTCTATGTACTTTAGATGATATTAGAGGACATGGAAAATATATTTTGATGTTTCCAAACCTTCATGCAACTTACCAAAGAAGTATGAAAGGAAAGCAAATTATTCAGTTGCATTTGCCCTAAAATGGTCATTACTATTACCTGAACCAAAAACTTTTGGTATATAAACTTTTGTAGATCCGCTTGCAATTAATAAACATAAACATTTGCTTCAATAAAAAAACATCGTAGTACTAATACTTATAATACAAGAAATAAATGAAATAAGCTGACAATCAACAATTTTGGACTGCGGATATTAGCACACATGATATAAGTTATTACCTTGATAGAACAGTAAAAACAAACATTCTTTGTATATAAAATATAAATACAAGTACTATAAACTAGTACAGAATATATTGAAAATTTTATAATTTTACCAACAATATTATTATGACCGCGTATGCAGATATAATTAGATTTAATAAATAAATAATATCACATGCCAACAAAAAGTAATACCTTAGTCCAAGTCGACACAGAGGCAAGCCCAAATAGCTGTAAGTAAGATGTATTAATACCAAAAGATATAAGTAAGTTGAAGTTGATAAAGAAACTGTAAATGGCAGTGTAAATTTTGCGACTTCTTCCATGAAATCTACACCCATGGTCATGAAGAAATCAGAGCATGTAAGTATTAATTTTCAAAATTGAAGAAATTACCTGTGTATGAAAATTTATTTATTATGTGTATGTATATATTCTGCATAATAATCTCTCTTTTTCCAGCCAATTGCAAAGTGGACAAAAGATAGCAAATGCCAGTTGATCGATTTGGGTGGAACAAACGTAGTGGCTGAAGGAACTGTTGCATCAACTGATCCGATAACGCTGGTCCATTGTCGTCTATTGGGACTTAATGCTGTAAAAGTTTGGGTTGATATTATGACATAGTGGTGATTATGTAATTGCTTTTGTTTGTGTTATTGTGGTTCATTGAATGTGTTATTTTTGAATGTGTATGTGTTTATATATTATGTTATTATATAAGTTTTGAAGTACTTGAATTGGAGGCGAAATCAGATGTAGTCGTGGAACAATAGGCAATAAAATCGAAACATACGGTGGCGGAGAAAAAACGGCACCAATTTTTGTTGTTGTTGTAGCGTTTAAAATGCGCTACACAATCGGCAATTATAGTAATTCAGATTATCTCCATGGCGTTCAAAAAATGCAGCAAAGAATAATAATAAGTGCAACAAAAAAATAAAATAGTAAATGGTACCTTTTCGGTGGCGTTTCTCAAACGCTGTAAAAAAGATCTTTAGTAACGTTTAAAAAACGCTGTCAAAAATTCATTTATAGTGGCGCTAAAATAAATGCAACAAAAAATCATGTATTTTTAGTCGCATGTTTTCTAGCGGCGTTTATGAAAACGCCACCAAAACCTTTTGTAGCATTTTTTGAGCGTCGCTGAAAACCAAATTTCTTGTAGTGATGGTATGGTCATAGGAAATTTTTAGTGTACTCAGTGAATAAATTAAGCGCTTACAAAATAGCATCTCATAATATAAAGATAACAAGTCGTTGGTTTATCCTTCACTTTTACCACAGCAACATCTGGCCTTAAATGAATACACTTCTGAATAATTCTTGTAGAGTCCTGAAACCCGAAGTATAAAGACCACGGCTTGATCGCCCATGCTCATAATTTGTACTGGCACTTTGGGGATTATTCCAAACCCACTTCATAATGTCCTGTTAGAAAACAATCAAAACAATTGAAATAAAATGCTTAATATCCACCATCTTTAATATATCGACAATGTATAGTATGACATTTTGAAAAAGTTTATCGCTAAATACTTTGTCATTATATTTTCTTCCCCAATTGACATCATGTTGCCGACTGAATAGGTTTACAGTCGGTGAATTTAACGGATGAATATTTGTTAGTTTTGTATAGCATGGCTATTAGAAAGATATAAAATGAGCATCAGCTACTGAGCATATATTATTGGTCGATAGGTAGAATTTCAAGCCCAAGATCTAAAACTTCAAGTGTAATCAATAACACCGAGTTTAACACAGCACAATCAGTTAGTGGCGTTATGGTGTTATTTATAGTCTAAAATGTTTATGAGGCAGCTTGGTTGCTAATTCTTTTAATGTTTGGTTATGTGCAAATTTTTGTTTACCCATCATAACGAGTTATATCGTGCTAACATAATCAATCCAAAATCCATCCTTGACTACATTATTAAATCGAAGACATAAGGTCATTAAAATTTTAGTTTTCTACAAATTTCTAGATTATTGACAGAAGATCTAAACCAAAGACTTAGATCTAGGGGAAATCCGGAAGTAATTTTCTATTTCCACTCTTTAGGTTATATTAACTTGAAAGTTTCACTTCATACATTTTTTATAATTATTCTCTATTTCTCAAGTAAAGCAGCGCGAGTTCTCTAAAAACATTAACTGGGATACGCTTGATAAGCAGAAGGTGCAAATACCATAGAATTACATATCTCTTAGGAAGAAGCAATGCTTATTTTTATTTCATGCCACTTACTAACTTTGCAGGTTGCATTTATTCCCGCATCCGATGATGCACTTGATACCAGCTACTTGTAGGTATAATCGGAATCCTTTCGATGAATATATAAATAAAGCAAGTGAGTATGACAATTCTAGTGACAATATAGCATGAGCGGGGGCAGTAGTTGTATCAGCTATCATGGTGAGGAGCAGCTATGAGATATGCTATTCCTGTGGATCTCTATTTTTGGTGGTCCCATTCTCTAACATGAGAAATATGTAGCTTCATTATGCCAAAAACAGGGAAATAAGTATGGACGTCTTTCAGACTTGGAATCTGAAACATCTATCAATTACCCATTTAATAGTTTTTCTTTCAAGATAAGTATTATTTTATTTCGGTCGTCTGGTAATAACATGTATTTGTGTTGTTCATGGGTACAAAAGATGAATCAAAGTTTCTTAGATACTTGACCTTACATCATAATAATGCCAACTCTAGTGGCAAGTAGTAGTGGAACCTAAATGAATTATTATATAAACTAAAAAAGGTAGGATCTACAACGAATCCACCTTGTACATTTAGTAGCTCATTTAGAATAATCCATATTTGTTCCTTAGATTTTTTAGCAAGTCTCGTCATTCATTTGAGCAGCTATGTGTCTCTGTTTTTATTTATATACACATATATGGAGATAATTTATTTGCAGAATACACGGGTTAGAGTTTCAGGTGATCTTCTATTTTTTTAAAGATGCTACTGGCGTCTTATAAAAATAATACTTGTATTGCTTTCTGATATTTCTTGGTTTTTCTTCCTTTTGAAGTGTTTTAGAATTTGGGAAATGAATTTTGTAAGTGTTTCTCTCTATCTCAGAACAAAGAGATGATTCATTAGATCCCATGTATGCCTTGTGAAATATACTTATTCAACTATGAACTAACTGTATTTTGATGTTTGAACTTGTAGGAAACAACTCTAGAAATGATATCTTAAATTAATGTCTATTTCATACTTTTATAACTAAATTTGATACAGTTTCACACTGTTTCTGACTAAATTTCACACTACTTCACTATTTCTGGACTAAGAGATGAAGATATGAATTGAACAAAATATATTATCAAGAGAATCAAACAAAGTAAAGGCCCAGTCTTGCATTCAGAAATGAAGCCGAAGTAGCTCTAGTGTGGTTTCCAAATTGTGATTCAGCTGATCTAGCTGTGGCTTGTGTATTCGGAGATATTTTATCGATCTTATATTAGTTGTTCGAGGTTCCAGCAGAGGTAGTGTTTCACTTTTCATAAAGTACCTTTTCGCTTTTCAAAAAGCAGAAAGTGTGTTATGCTTTGGAAATTATTATATGGTTTACTTCTCCAAGAGTGAAAAAAAAAATTGAATGAAGAAAGTCTGAACGTACTTGTTTTTATCTATAATGTTCCTTGCATTTAAACCGAGGTGTTGTTTTACAGGTTGCAAGTTAGGGATGTGATCTGCTGAATAGGGGAATTCTAATTGTATCTTTTGTTCCTAGAGATAACCATGAGGCTCAAGTGCAGTTCGCGTTGGAGCGTGGTATTCCAGAAATATTGGGCATTATTTCTATGCACCGTCTTCCTTTTCCAGCCAATTCTTTTGATATGTCTCATTGCTCTAGGTATCTCATCCCATGGAATGAATTTGATAAATTTCATAAACATCTTTTACTATATTATAAAACAATTCATAAGTGATAAGGTAGAAGAACAAGAATGTTGACCCGGTAATTCTATCCTTACGCAAATACACGATTGCAATATTCATACACATAATGTTTCAACTGAAAGAATGTGTTGCCATAATTTTCTACGGTTGCATCCAATTAACCATCCAAACAATATTTTGTTTTCAAAAAGCATGACCACAATCCTTTGTGGGTGATGAATGTTGTCCATCCTTATGATCCAAACTCGCTTGGCGCATTTTACGACAGAGATTTAATCGGTACCTATCAAGATTGGTAAGTAACTGAGTGTGTGTTTTAGTACATGCAAGATCATAAAACCATCAATTTATTTTAGTATCTACCTTTTAGGTATTGCATAGGTTAACTATTTCTTGCATGTAGTGTAGAAATCTATCATCTGTTCATTGTTTTGACAACTTTCACTGTCATTGGTTTACACGTTGCACTACGATTCATGTAGTTGATGTTGTATCTTTGTATCATGGCATACTTCAAAGTTCAAAATGCATAGTAAAGCCCTGATCAATCATTATGTGTTAATTCTGTAGTTGTATTACTTATCATAGTATTTATATTTCTGCAAAATAAATTAACCATGACTGACTATATCTCTTTTGTAGGTGCGAACCATTTTCAACATACCCTCGAAATACAATCTTTTGCATCTTGATGACCTCTTCACATCAGAAAGTCACAGGTATATTTTCACCATATATCCTTGATTTACATCCACGTCAAACCATCTCCACATTGAAAATTGTAAAACCATATCATCCAATATAATATGTTTAGTTAGGGTGCACTTTATTTTTCAACTGTTTTACAAATGATATCATGAGTATAGAATTTTGCACAAGCGTATACTCTTTACCTTTACCGAATCTCTATTGCTGCAGAGTCTTCATTTTCTTGTATTTTTTCTTCACACTTCAAACTTGAAAGCTTACCATACTCCATCCATTTGAATTCTTCATACTCAGCGGCAACTTTTGCTTTTGGAGTACTCTTCTTCTTTTTTTGCCTTCCAAATTCAACTGATAATAACATGTGTTTCATTAGTTATATTATGGTTGACCAAACACAATCTATCTAATATACATTAACTTGTGTATAATTGATCAATAGTAACCTATTCAAAACTTTCAAGATTAACTAATTTTTATTTGCATAACAACAACAAAGTAACTATGTTTAGAATAAGTAACTAAGTTAATTAAGTTTTATAATTATTAAATAAGCCAACTGTTTTTTTAAATTAAATAAGTCTATAAAATTTAATTAAGTTTTATAAAAATTAATAAGTTTATAATATATATATATATATATACAATTTTTGAATAAAGTATTTTAAACAAAATTTACATCCATTTCAGGAAATTCCATATATTATTGAATTTACACTGCATTTATAATAAACAATAGAAATGCAGGTCGCGGTAGAAATGGCCAAAGTTGGCAATTTTGATTATTGAACATGTTATCCTAAATAATCGTTTTCATAATAATGTAAAACATATAACCTCGATTAGCGCAATGGCACAAAAGACATACAAGACAAAAAACAAACTGTACAAACAATCTACATCAATCGCTATACAAGAAACATGGTTCTAACCAATTAAAATTTAGTCTAACTGAATTTACACTGCATTTATAGTTGAATGCAAGTATTTAGCAGATGTTGAATACTGGAAATGAGCTTGAATGCAAGTATTTAGCAGATGTTGAATATTGGATGAATTCTTAAGTATCATTGTATGTGAGTTGTCAATGAATACCGATGTTCTATTCACACATACATTGATTATCTTCCATAATCAATATTTTTCTTAAGTAATTATTCAACTAAAATGTCGGCCTCTTAATTTTCTCAATAAAACAGATTAGAAGTTTATTATTTTACATTTTTTAATAGTAATATATTATATGGGTGTAATCTTATTATATGGAATAAATATCATACTTAAATTTGTTACATCTGTTATAGATTTTCGTCATATTTTGTCACCTGCATTAGTTACACTCCAAGACGAGTAATTAAGGAATATCAGCACATGGAACTTGCCAAAGTGGTAGTTCGAATCACCAAAATTAACATCTTTTGCTCAAACTATTAATAATATTGTATTATTGTTATATTGACATTAAAATTTGTTATGTGACAATGAAATTGAGTAATATCGGTATAGAAATTTGTTGCTTATGTGTTTAAACCATAATTATATAATTCCGGCCTCTTTATTCAGAAAGCATATAATATGATTCCACAATCCTACTCCAAATTTCAGCGGCTAAAGATTGTCTTTTGAAAAATATTACATTTACCAATATTAGGATAATGTTATCTATGTTAAGTATTTGAAAGAAAAAAACAAAAGGTTTCTTATGGGTTAAAATTTCAAATGTAATCTTTAGAGTTTTGTCTAACTTAAATTAAATTCAATATTAATTACCAGCTATATTAGGTGCCTTTTTCATCTTTTCAATACTCTAAGTATTCATTTGGTAATTCAAATACATTATACCTATAATGAATTGACGTCTGATATTGTTCTGAAATTTATTTAGTTTCCTAAGGTGCATTTGAATCTGAATGAAACATAGCAACATAATTTCTTAAACTTGAATTCATTTTCAACTACGAATTGAATGAGTACCTTATTTTATCATAAGCTATTTCATGTGTATTTTAGTAATGATTTTAAGTTTGAATATATTAGTTCAATGGATATTTCAAGTTCAATTAGTGAAATAAGCTTATTTTTTCATAGAAGAGAGAAATGATTCTATTACGTACTTAACATTTATTTTGTAATTTATGTTTTAGATTTTAGTAGGATGAAACTATAGGAAGTAGTTTCTCTTTGAAGTAAATATTGCTTTCATTTTAACACCTTTATCTCCTTTACAGTTACTCAAATGAATTCTAAATTTCAGAACATAAGTTGTTGATTTATAGGATACACATTTGATGTTAATTCAAAAATTGATTTCGCTTTTCAATATGTAATAGGTAATTGACATAGTTCGAAAATTTACAATGTTAGTATCTTAGTGAAGAAAAGATTGATTAATAGTTAAGAAGACGGCGAGAAACAGAGATTAAAACAAGGATGTCAATGTGGTACATTTTAGACTTAAAACCTGACAGTTCTTCACCATACATCGTTTTGGCTAAAAATAAAATTACATAGGATTGAAAATTGAAATATTCAACATGTAGATGAATTTTAAAATAAATTTTCTTGGTCTATGTTCATACTAATTTTTAGCGATCTACAAGACAAAAGCTTCCAATTGGGTCATCGAGTTTTCTTTTATTAGTGCTGCTTATTGTGATATGGCTTAAATAATAGTTTTTCTCATATAGTTTGCTGAAAGTCATGATTTTCAAGTGGTCACATGCCACCATTGATTTCATATTAAATTTTCTTTAATGGGTGTAACTCCCTTCAATTAAATTTATATCTTATAATTAGTTGATTCATCTATTTATCATATATTTATGAACCATAGACAATATTAGGCAACGTCCATTTTTCAATAAATGTTTTGATGTAACTTTTACTGTGAGAGAACTAAACGATAACAAATACTGGCTCATGATCAGCTTTTTTATGTTAGTTGTTTTTTTACCTATTATAGTAGACAAAGAGGACTATTTTTATGAGATGATAAATTTACTTATAGTCATTATGAAAATGAACATAGTATTTGAATGTTTAAGCATCAACAAAAACTGCACTGTAATTTTATTTTTGTGTTTTATTATATCATATTCTTAACATAGTATCTTGTTGCATCATTTCAAACTTAAGATGATTTGGATTTTATTGTATGAAATGAAATATTGGTATATAGTAAATACTTGAATATGTTCGAGACTTATATTTTAATTGGGTTATAAAACAAAATAATATCAGTACATCCGATGTAAATAAAGTCGCTTTATATATTAGGAGTTGAACAATAATTAGAAATGCCTAATTTCGGTACTTGGTGAAAACACTTGGCATATGCATTGATCACAATAGCTAGCATGATTGATATTAGGTTATGCCAGAGGTGAGGCTAATTAATAACATTAACAATCTTATTAAATGTGCAAACGCAGATACTTATCACATCAGTATGCATTATTGTGACGCCCCACCTCTATACCCACGCTAGCCAAGAACACTACGGAGTAATGCTGTCAACTAGCGCGGAGAATAAGGCTGTTGAGGAGCGACCATCCGTGTAATTGCTTTGCACACAAAGCTACTACACAGTGGCTATAATAATCTTCAGAAACAAATATAGAAATAAACATAACACAAATCAGTCACAGATAATTCATATCACAAAGGCGGAAGAAGACATGAATATATAACTAACACATGAAAGTGTACATCAGAGTAGTGGTCAAAAAGATCCACAATAATACAGAAGAATAGCAACACATGCTATACAAAAGAATACAACTATGAGTCTATATCTCAAGTGTATACAACAAAATCTGCTAATCTAAATAGTTAGCCAAAAGTCAGAGTAGCAAATCCCAGAAGAGGAGTCAAACAGAAGCACCTGTAACATCTCGGTCTGACCCGAGTATTATTTATAAGAAAATAATAAACGGATCAGTCTAGCTATAAATATCAGATGACATGATATAAAGTAAAAGATATGGCATAAACATATAATATCCATAATGGCATACTACTATAAGCAAGCAAATGATGATCAACAAAAGATCGTTCAATACCATAAGAATCTTCACAAAGATCCAAAAAGGGTTTCATACCCAAAACTTGTATTCACAATAAGTCAATGACACACGAATTCACCAATGCACAAAAATTGATAAATCATATCAATGAAAATCACTAAAATTGGTGAAGCATTAATTCCAGAAATCAGCACACGAAATCCAGAAATCATAAAAAAAAGGGAAGGCCTATCACACGAACGGGAGCATAAAAACTCACCAACATATGTATCACACGAACGAGATGCTATGTCATGGTAGCTAGCCATTAATTTTTGACACACGAACGGCCCGAAGACCATGGGGTGCTACCCCACATGTGTGAGTCGAAATCACACTGATGAGGTTTAGACTAACCTTGCAGACAAAGAGATATGTGTGAGTCGAAATCACACAAATGGTGTCTAGTCTAACCTCGCAGTCAAAGAGACATCGCACAACTGCTAGTCTAAATCATAAAAAATGATCGTCATGATCACCAAGAAGTGTCAATTACACTAAGTTAATAAATATAAAAGTTTAGCTTCATGTCCCATAACCATTTGCTTAACTTAAATATTTACGAACAAACTGTAAATCTTCACTAGAAAATTTTCACAAAAGATTCAATCAAATAAGTCCAAGAATTAACCGGTGAAGTAAACGCAAGCGTTTCATACCACTCGTTTTACTAAGTCGTTTAATTAGATTTCTCATACGAGTGAGGTAAAGGTTTGTATATACTAGTAGATTGGAAAACAGTTTTTAAGAAACGAGCTTTGTAATAAAATAGTGTTAATATCGTTTTGACGAAGGAGTTTTGATATTTACTACTAGTATTGAAACCTTTATATTTTTAAAGTGACAAATCATGGTAGCTAGCCATTAATTTTTGACACACGAACGACCCGAAGACCATGGGGTGCTACCCCACATGTGTGAGTCGAAATCACACTGATGAGGTCTAGACTAACCTTGCAGACAAAGAGATATGTGTGAGTCGAAATCACACAAACGGTGTCTAGTCTAACCTCGCAGTCAAAGAGACATCGCACAACTGCTAATCTAAATCATAAGAAATGATCGTCATGATCACCGAGAAGTGTCAATTACACTAAGTTAATAAATATAAAAGTTTAGCTTCATGTCCCATAACCATTTGCTTAACTTAAATATTTACGAACAAACTGTAAATCTTCACTAGAAAATTGTCACAAAAGATTCAATCGAATAAGTCCAAGAATTAACCGGCGAAGTAAACGCAAGCGTTTCATACCACTCGTTTTACTAAGCCATTTAATTAGATTTCTCATACGAGTGAGGTAAAGGTTTGTATATACTAGTAGATTGGAAAACAGTTTTTAAGAAACGAGCTTTGTAATAAAATAGTGTTGATATCGTTTTGACGAAGGAGTTTTGATATTTACTACTAGTATTGAAACCTTTATATTTTTAAAGTGACAAATCACAAAAAAAAGATTGTAGAAACAATCAATCACTAAAATTCACATCCAAAGACGTGAATAAAATCCAAAGAAATCGATACCGAATCCATCAAAATGGATATTCCCAAAAATCACGAAGAAAATGTCATCAAAGTCGATAATAAGTGATAATAACAAAAGGGAATCAACACGAATCGATTAAAGTTGGAATTCTTAAGCAAATAGGCAAAAAGAGTGCAGATTCAGACGTCTGAAATCAAGGATTCAGACGTCTGAATCGTTGATTTCAGACGTCTGAAATAGGCACTTTTTAGCCTATTTCCTTTCTGGTTCCAAGTGAACCAATTCAGACGTCTAAAATATAGATTCAGACGTCTGAATACTGGGGAATAAAAATTCCCAGTATAATATTCAGATGTCTGAATACTACGTTTCAGACGTCTGAATCAAGGATTCAGGGCATTCCCTGAACCTAGAACAAAATGGCCAAACGGATACCGGAAGCGATCGATCGAGCGACAACGACCAAGGGTTTACGCCAAGTGACAACCCAGCCTTAACGGCTCTTCGATACGCCTCAAATATCAATGTCCAAATATCCATAAAAGGATTTTCATAGATTTTGATTTCAAAACACTAAAAATTGGAATATACACCAAATCAATCCAAACCAAAATCAATTGCACAAGAATAAGTGTTAGGAATTCATGCCTAACAATTTGAAGATAATTATAGACTAAGATGTGAGATAAAAATCTCACCTTTGAACCCAAACAAATGAAGAAGAAGCTTGAAAGCAAAGGAGAATCAACCACTTTTCAAATCCAACACAAGAAGCTTGATTCTAAGCTTTAAAAGAAGAACATTACCAAAGTTAGGTTTAGGAATTTCTGAAATTGATAAGAGAATGAGTTGGAGAAGAAGAAGAGAAGGCTTACCAATGGGTTCTTCTATTAGTTTGGAGCTAGAGTTTGATTTGCAAAAGAAAACTAGGGTTTGGAATTTTAATTTCCCATTCCACTCACCATTGTTATAAAAGCTTGAGTATAAGGAAAGTAGAAAGGAAGTAAATGAAGAGAAGAGGGTTGGAACTGAGTTAAGTGGGGTTAATGGGCTCAGCCCAAACCAAAGCCCTAAGTGAAAAAGTAGCAAAATTCCACTAACTCCAAACATATCAAAGTTTACACTTAAAAAGATCGCAGACGGTGTTTTGAACTCAATGGAAGTGGTCTCGAGTCCTTATTCGACTGTTTGCAAAAAGTGGCTTTTTGGACTAAATTCCGAGTATCGATAAAATATTTAAATAAAAAAATCGATAAATATGCGGGTTGTTACAATTATTGTTGAAGCTTGAAATGGAAGCAAGTGAAGCTAACTAATTATTTTCAAGTGTAGTGTTCAAAATTCCCGACTGGAAGGCTGTAATCCCCCATATCCAAATTCCACATGTCCCCCAATCCCCCAGATCCAAATTCCTGACTGCCAAATCCTCCACCAGGTTCCCTCGATTACCAAATCCAGATATGAATGATGACTTAGAGGATGGCTTCACCCTAGTGCGCTCTAAGAAATGGAAACTGTAACGACTCGTAAATTTTCAATAATCAAATTTGGTTATTTAATAAAAAATTTGTAATTAAATTTAGAAAGAAATATATATTTTATTTTACATATAGAAAATATTAAAAAATGAAATTTCAATTAATTGAAACAGATTGTAAAGTTATATTTACCGATGAAGTAATATGTAATAGATTGAAAATTTATACAATCAAATGTTAGATAAGTAATTTTAATGTTTGTTGTTCATAATAAACGTTACTTTAATGATTATTAATATAGTAACGGAAGTGTGAATGAAACTTTAATAGAAACATAAATTTATTTATAAGGAAATAAGAGTATATATTGAACAAATTGATGAATTAGTATAAAATTAATGATAGTTGGATAAGAACAGTGTTATGTAATCAATTTTGTTATTTAATATAGAAGGAATAAAAATTTGTAATCCATTAATAATTTTATAACGGGTATGAATAGTAAGAATGTTAATGTAAGCTAATAAAAATTTATTCAATGCAAACCAAGTTGATTGAAACAACCATTTGGTTTATAATTGATTGTAAATAGGAATATTTGGCAATAAATTTAATATAAGAAAAACAAATGTAAATATTGGATTAATCAATGAATTAATAAAAATAAATAGTAATTGAATAAAATCAACATTCTGTGGTGATTGTTAGGAAATGATAACTTATATAAATGTGATTAAGAGATAGTGGCCACAATTATTATAAGTCAACCATTTATTTAGTCTATTAAATTAAAACGGGTAATCAATTACAATACATCTAAATTAAATGTTACGTTAATTTAAATTGAGGTAATAATTGGAAATAACGTAAATTTTATTCTAGTATGATAATTAGTTGAATTAAAAGAATGGAAGGCAGGATTTATTAGTTTATTGGAATTTAAAGTTAAATAATTAGATTAATTCCAGATAAGTGGAGTTAAATATTATAAATATTACGTTATTGAAATTAAGATGAAATTTGAGGATAATAATGTAGTAAACCATGAACCAATGTTAATTTCATCATTTGGATAATAATGAATTGAATAATAAGAATGAAAGGTAAATTAAATAGAATTATTGAAAATTTAATTTATAATTTTGAATATAATGAAATTAAAAATTTAACATTGCAATTGATAGATTAACAACTTTAAATTGACATCTAAACTTGTTTAAATTATTGTAGATGATTAAGAAATATAAAAGTGATGAAATTGTCAATTATAGAATTGAAATTAAAAATTGGATTTTATTTAATTAATCATTAAATTATTTAATTAATGCAAAAACAACCATTTTGGCTACTGACTCGGATTTTGACGAAACCAGTTTCAACGGATCCGTAATGGTGAATTATTGTAGGATTTCAAGTTTCGTAGCGATCGGACATGTCGTTTGATCGTACGAACGCGAAACGCCTTGAAATCGATTTAATTGAAATCAATTGAAATCAATTTGGAAATTTTTGATTTTAGCATAACTTCTTCATGCGATGGAATTTGGACTTGAAACTTGTTCCATCGAGTTTAAATTATTTAAAAACATCTATTTTGATATATGGTTTGGCCTAATTTCGTTCCATAGTCAAAACGGGCTTTTCGGGCCATATATCGTCCAACGCGTACATCCAATCGATCCGATCCATTCTATTTCAACCCTACCTATAAATACCCTATTATAAACCCTAGCCTACCTCTATTTCTCATTTGTCTGTGCGTACAATTTCTTTCACCTTCTTATTCCAATGGCAGACAAATACCTAATATCCATTGCAATTCAAAAATCAAAGTGAAATTTCAAACTCCTCAAAAAAATTCAGAAAAATTATATATCGAAGCTCTCGAAGAGCGCATCTCAATTCTTTAATTTGTGTTTCAATTCGATGCATCATTTACTCAAAAATTCAAGATGAACCTCGGCCATTCATAGGCCACACACTCAATCAACGGCAGATCTTCAACTTTAGCTCGATCGGGTTATGTAGGAAGGAAGAGGACGTCGAGACTTAGTCATCGATACGGTTAGTTTGGTGTCAGGGGGTTGAGATTCGCCGTAATAGGTTGGGCATGGTGGTGGAGGCACTGTCGCTCGGGTGATTTTGGGTGGCCGCGTTGGGGATGGTGAGGTTGGCCATTGAAGGGGAAGTGCTCGGCGAGGTTGGATCGTGGCGCATCATTGAAGATCGACAGCAAAAATTTGGTAGATAAGTGGCGGCGCTAGGGTTCTACGTTTCTGTCGTGCATGTTGTGCTCGTCTGCACGTGTAGGGAGAGAAGTGACGATGACGTGGCAAACACGTGACGGTGAGTTTATTTTTTTCTGTTTTTAATTTAATTTTGATTTCAACCCATTCTAATTGCTATAACTTTCACATACGAGGTCCTTTCATGCACGGTTTTCTCCACTGCGATCCTAGCAAAATTCCGGACATTTTAACGTAGGTTTGGATGAATTTGGAGACTGTTCAATTTTTGAGTTTAAATTGCATTTAAATTCAATTTAAATTCAAAAGGTGAGTGTTTTAACCCACTCACAGTTTCTAAAATTTCTTATGTATGTTAAATTAATTTCTGATGTGATTAGAAATTTATGTATTGTTATTTGGTATATTTTTATCATCATTCTAGTAGTAATTTATTGAATTAAATTGTTACTTAATTTATTATTGCATATAAACTGCCAGTTAGATAGATTGTTTAATTTATTATAGACGGTCAGTAATTACCTGTTATTTATTATATACCCTATATTGATGTTATTGTTTAAGTTGGATGATGATTGTAATAAATGGTTGATGATTGATATCTGATGAATGGATGTTGTATTTTATATTGTTTTAAACTGCAAATTTGTTATGCACTTTATTTCATTCGAGATTGCAGTTTGAAATGATATATAACCGTATTTTTATTTTAAATTACGGATTGAAATGATACATATCTGTATCACTTGACCATAAGATATAAAATTATATACATACACAGTCGGTCTATATATATAAATATTTTGAAAATGATTCTATGGTTTTGGATAGAATTATATGGTTTAAATAAATACTGATTCTTTTTGATATTATATAAATCCTTTTAATGACAATAAGTTATATAATGGTGTTTCATCTATTAAAATAAATTTGGTTCAGTATTTAAATCATATTTTTATATAGAGGTTATAATGATTTAAATAAATTAAGATTTGGAAGATAAAATATAAAATGGATGTGAATTAAAGTATTTAAGAATTTTACTCGAATAAAATCTGATTTGAAATTTAGATAAATTTGAGATTTTATGAAATTGAATTTATTTAAGAATTAAACCAACAGGGTTAATGTGAAATTTATTAAATTGGAAATTTTAAAAGGTATAATTATTATAACTGGATTTTTGGGTCTAGGTGAATTAAATGATTATTTCAAGTATAATGAATTGAAGACAATATCTAGTTATTTGTAATTTGAGTTTTATTTAAATAATAAGGGGTTTATTACATAAAATATTTCAAAACTAAATAATAGGAAATTAAATTTTTGAATTAAAATTATCAAATTTAGTTTTGAAATTTTGGAATATTTAAAGCCTTAAGATTTATCCAAATTGAAATGTTTATAGAAATTGAAATGTTTCGAAGTTATGAATTTCAAAGTATTATGTTTAAAAGGTATTAAAATTTCAAATGTTTGGTTTTGAAGTATAAAATTTGGAAGTCCTATGATTTTTAAAAGGGGATATATTTGAAATAAAATGATATTATATTGATTTGAAAAAAAGGGATATCATATTGATTTGGTTTTTAAATTGGAAATGATATCATATTTATATGGTTTTGAAATAAATATTATATCCTGGTTTTGAAGTATAAATTATTTTGAAATGACCGTGGTGTTATAATAACATTGGGTTGTTAAAGAGACCAGGATCGGAAGATGTCATACCCTCTGCCAACTCCAAAAACCACTTTAACAACCATGTACACGGTGGATATTCCAGAATGAAATAGGATGGTGGCGGCGTTTCCTTCGAGGTAAATACATGGACTCGACTCCCATGAATTGGCAAAAGGTGGCTAAAACAGGAGCGATCTCGGGCCAAGGAGGTAGCCCCTCTTATCGGACACATCCCTTCGATATTATACTCTGACTTTTGGATTGATTCGGTGGCCACTTTTGATTTTTGATTTGGCGGTGTGGCTCGAGGTCGGCGGTAGCTGCACGCTATGCGTTACCACCAGCCCGTGTGCGTAATTGGCATATCTACCCTGCATTGCCTTGTATGCCGTGTCACCTACCATATCGCGCCTTGTACGAGTTTTTTTTTCTCCCGTAGCCCGTGGAGTATTTAGGGTAATCTCCCGATCTGGAGATGCGTTGATACTGGATGGACTACTGGGACTATTACGTGTTAAGGGTTATATGGGTAACCCCTTAATGCTATGAAAAAGGTAAGTTTATTTTACTATTAGACACTATTATAATAGCAAAATATTACTACATAGTAAATAGTTTACCGGAACTTAGGAGATGTGAATCCCGAGCATCTCTTAAGTTACCGCACTTACGTTAGATATTGGATAGAAGATGTCAAATTCCGTGAACATCTCTGACGCCGTTCCACTCATATTATTTATCATTGATTTAACTTACATAAGATCTTTTAGTTCTGAATCAAGTGCTTTGTCTTTTCAATTCGCTCGGGTCGGCTTGAGCATTTCAAGATTTGAAGACTTTATTTCTGAAGGACGAAGACGAAGATTTTATTACTATTATTTATTATATTATTTCACTACATCACATTGTTCCGCTGCATTAATTATTATTCTCTGGTATGCGTACTCTGATATGTATTGTATAAATATAATTAAATGTTTTGTAAAACAGCTTCATGAACTATTTATTTGATTATTATATTTTATCGTTCCGCTGCAAGATTCTATTTTGTTTTTTTCCTTGCTTTTTCTTATTTACCCCATAACAATCCGCCCTTCTATATGGTTTAAGTCTGACGTGTGTGGTTTATCGTCGATTTAAAGCGTACAAAAAGGTGGAACGTTACATCTGGTATCAGAGCTTTGGTTTAGTGAAAACCTTAGCTTTGTGGAGTCTGACTCTTATCGATAGGTTAGTAATACCCTATGATGAGTCACTGAGTGTATATATATGAGAGAGCGTATTTGTTAGTGTTATAAAAAGGTTTTAATATTGTGCTAATTTGTTCCATTTTGTATTTATAAATTATGGTTGATGCATGGGACGTTATGACATCAATAGGGATTTTTAAACACTAGGACAGACTAACACAATATTTGTATTGAATATAGGTGAATGAAATAATTTTGCCTATTATATTTTCTATATATATAAAATAAAATTTTATAAATGATATATATATATATATATTTGGTTGCAATATATTGGTTGTTAGGTAATGAAATTTATAAATAATAGTTGAAATAAGATTGAAGATCAAATAAATGAAAATGGGAAATTTAGAACTTAAGTTCTAGGATTTCTGAAAATTTATTTTGAATGATTTTGAAATATAATAAGAATGGTATTGGAAGTATTTTCTGATATAAATATTTCAATATAATTTTAAAAGAACTATTTTAAAAGAACTTTGGAAATAAATAAGTTTTGCACTCCCCTCTCTGTCGCTGGAAAATAATTTCGGTGATGAGTGCATGCATCATCAACATTCATTCTCGAATTTCGAAGTGGGAAGGCCACTGTAGTAGTTTACTGCAGATTTGTTTTGATAAACCAAATATAAAATTTTAAATTGTTTTAATTATAATTGGATATAAAAATTATAAGTATATATTTATCTGTTATTTTAAAATGATTTGAAATTTATCCCGGTATTTAGTTCTTAATTTTCCGTCTCAATAGTTTCAATTATTGTAGGAAATGAGTTGTAACTAATTTATAAATTGGAACCTTTAATTAAAATAAGAGATTTAATGCTCAGTTACAAATGAGATTAAAAGAAGGTTGAAATTGTAATCTTATAAAATAAAAAATAATTATTGAACATTTAATTAATTAAAAGAAATAAGATAAACTTGTATGATTTTAATTACATTCTTAAAGGCATATATATAACTTACTAAAAGATGTAAAAAGTTGAATGTTAATAAGAAACGTAATAGATATTATACAAGTAATAAACTTGAGGTAATGAAAGTAATTAATGAAATTCTTTAATAAATAAGAAGTTTGTATTGTAGTTGTTATAAACTTAAGGATAATTGAAGTAATACAAATTGAATATAATAGAAGGCGGGTATTGTAGGTAAGAAATTTTAAACTTAAGTAAATAAGTTGAAGTTATTTCTAAATAAAATAGAGAAATAAATGTAAATTAGAAAGATAAACCATTATATGAATGAAAAAAAAAATCAAACGACAAATGTATAAAGTGGAATTAATAAGAATAAACTTAATCTATTATTTGAGATTGTTGTTTGTTTGGTCTATGGTTGTTTAAGCAAGGATACTATAAATTTATTTGGACGTATGAATAATCTATTTAGTTTCGCCTAAGACTGTTGAGTAAAAGAGTACATTTAGTAGTTTATTCTTCATTCCGTACAATTTAAAGTTTTGAACCCGAACAACTATTTGTATTGTTTGATATGAATGGATAATTGATGTGTGTTGATTTATGTCATGGTTGTTTGCTTGTTGCAGGTGATGGTTGGTATGTTGATTGTTTGTTGTTATTTGAAACAACTTTAAATATTTCATTTTTATAATTATTAACTCTTTTGGATTATATAAGTGAAATACAGGTTATGGAAGCAATTGCTACTGCTTTTGGTTTCATAATTAAGCGTTGTTGCAAGACAAATAGGTACGTTCTCGGATTACGGTTTTATAGCGATATTATATTATTTTTCCCGGGTTGGGATATATTATTTTGGAAAATATATGTTGTATATTGTTATATTTGATATTATATTTTCTCCCGAGCCTCTCCGTACAAAGGAGACTCTGCCGAAATTTTTCGTAAATTTTGGACTTAGAAAATATTTTGAAATTATTTTTCAAACTTTATTAATTTAAGTATAAAAAGATTTAATGATTATAAATTGGTATATTTTATTTAAATTAATTAATTCTGTAAAATTTATTTGTTTATAAATTTAATGTTTAAGTAAGATATATTGATTTTCTAATTCTTCTTTTCCTTTTCGGGGACGAAAAGTTTTGAGTGGGGGAGAGTGTAACGACCCATAAATTTTCAATAATCAAATTTTGTTATTTAATAAAAATTTTGTAATTAAATTTAGAAAGAAATAAAAAATTATTTTACATATAGAAAATGTTAAAAAAAATGAAATTTCAATTAATTGAAACAGATTGAAAAGATATATTTACTGATGAAGTAATACGTAATAAATTGAAAATTTATACAATCAAATGTTAGATAAGTAATTTTAATGTTTGTTGTTGATAAGAAACATTACTTTAATGATTATTAATATAGTAATGGAAGTGTGAATGAAACGTTAATAGAAACATAAATTTATTTATAAGGAAACAAGTGTATATGTTGAACAAAAAGATGAATTAGTATAAAATTAATGATAGTTGGATAAGAGTAGTGTTATATAATCAATTTTGTTATTTAATATTAGAAGGAATAAAAATTTGTAATCCGTTAATAATTTTATAACGGGTATGAATAGTAAGAATGTTAATGTAAGCTAATAAAAATTAATTCAATGCAAACCAAATTGATTGAAACAACTATTTGGGTTATAATTGATTGTAAATAGGAATATTTGGTTATAAATTTAATATAAGAAAAACAAATGTAAATATTGAATTAATCAATGAATTAATAATAATAAATAGTAATTGAATAAAATCAACGTTCTGTAGTGACTGTTTGGAAATGATAACTTATATAAATGTGATTAAGAGATAGTGGCCACAATTATTATAAGTCAATCATTTATTTAGTCTATTAAATTAAAACGGGTAATCAATTGCAATAAATCTAAATTAAATGTTACGTTAATGAAAATTGAGGTAATAATTGGAAACAACGTAAATTTTATTCATAATATGATAACTAGTTGAATTAAAAGAATGGAAGGCGGGATTTATTAGTTTATTAGAATTTAAAGTTAAATAATTAGATTAATTGCAAATAAGTGAAGTTAAATATTATAAATATTACGTTATTGAAATTAAGATGAAGTTTGAGGATAATAATGTAATAAACCATGAACCAATGTTAATTTAATCTGTTGGATAATAATGAATTGAATAATAAGAATGAATGGTAAATTAAATAGAATTATTAGAAATTTAATTTATATTTTTGAATATAATGAAACTGAAAATTTAACACTGCAATTGATAGATTAATCAACTTTAAATTGACATCTAAACTTGTTTAAATTATTGTAGATGATAAGAAATATAAAAGTGATAAATTGTTGATTATAGAATTGAAATTAAAAATTGGATTTTATTTATAATTATTAAATTATTTAATTAATGCAAAAATATCCATTTTGGCCACTGATTCGGATTTCGACGAAACCAGTTTCATCGGATCCGTAACGGTGAATTATTGTAGGATTTCATGTTTCGTAGCGATCGGACCTGTCGTTTGATCGTAAGAACGCGAAACGCCTTGAAATCGATTGAAATCAATTTGAATTTTTTTTAATTTTAGCATAACTTCTTCATGCGATGGAACTTGGACTTGAAACTTGTTCCATCGAGTTTAAATATTTTAAATATCTATTTTGATATATGGGTTGACCCAATTTCGTTCCATAGTCGAAATGGGCTTTTTGGGCCATATATCGTTCAACGCGTACATCCAATCGATCCGATCCATTCTATTTCAACCCTACCTATAAATTGTATATTATAAACCCTAGCCTACCTCTATTTCTCATTTATCTGCGCATACAATTTCTTTCACCTCCTCATTTCAATGGCAGACAAATACCTAATATCAATTGCAATTCAAAAATCAAAGTGGAATTTCAAACTCCTCAAAGAAATTCAGAAAAATTATATATCGAAGCTCTCGAAGAGCGCGTCTCAATTTTGTAATTCGTTTTTCAATTTGATTCATCGATTACCCAAAAATTCAAGATGAACCTCAGCCGTTCATAAGCCACACGTTCAATCATCGGCAGATCTTCAACTTTAGCTCGATCGGGTAGTGTAGGAAGGAAGAGGACGTCGAGACTTAGTCATCGATACGGTTAGTTTGGTGTCAGGGGGTTGAGATTCGCCGTAATAGGTTGGGCATGGTGGCAGCGGTGCTACCGCTCGGGGTGATTTTGGGTAGCCGCATTGGGGCTGGTGTGACGACCGAAAATTTTAACGAATTAAAATGGAATAATTAATTGATTTTAAATATTTAAAAGTTAATTTTAACTTGAATTTCAGGATATCAATATTTCCTTGATAATTAACTCATTGATTTGTATAGTTTAAATATTGAATTTAATAATTGAAATTGGGTAAATTGTTGAATCTGATATTTTTAAGCCTGTTTAAAATAATTTGAAGGCTTATAAAATTTATATTGACAGCACTGAAGGTAATGAAAGTGTTTAAATTTAATTTAAAGATAATTTGTTCATTTTTAATAATATATCGTTTAAATTGGAATTTAAGAATAGCCTTCCGAGGCACAGTCTCGGAATTCGACGAAACCAGTTCCGTTGGATCGGTAATTGTTAGTTATTATCGGATTTCAATTTTCATTGCAATCGGAGTTGTCGTGTGACCCTGGCAGCTCGAAACGCTTAGAACTATTTTAATCGATTTAAATTAAAATTGATTGTTTACTTCCGTAACTCGCGCATATGATCAAATCAGCCTCTGAAACACGTTCTTTGTGTTTGGAGTGCGGGTAAAACCTTATAATCGCCTTGCGGCACTATTTAAGGGGAGTTCAAAATTTTTAAATGGCATTTAACGGGGCATCTTGAAAACTTTATAATAAAAATTTAATTAAAAATTGAAACAAACACTCGTGCTCTACAAGCTTCTCCAAACTTATATCTTTCCCGTCCCCCTCTCTCTAATTATAACAGAGAAAAAATTTGAATTCATCCTATAAAAAAAATAGAAATCGCGAGAGCCAGCACTTGAAAGTGAGGCCGACTTCCACTCTATCTCGAACAAGATCGGCGGTGATTCCGATTGAGGTTAGCCTCGCGATCTCTGGCATGGGGTTCTCACGCTCGAACTCGCACGCATGAAGGAGACGGTGGGCGCACTAAGCCGTTGATGGCCGGACCTGACTACGCGTCTACCCAAAGTCGTGGAAGCGACGGCTGGTGGGGGGGCAACTCGCGACAACGCGTGAAGTTTTTGGCAGGCGGCGACTGGAATTGCAACAGCACATGGTGCAGTAAGGTATTTTCTTTAAATTCGTTTATGTATTCTCTAGTTTAGTCAGAAAAAAAAGAAAAAAAAATCATATATATAGAGTAATATTCTTTTACAGTAAATTATTAGAAAATTTATTTATTTGGATTTAATGTGTAAGTTAAACTAGAAATTTATGTTTATTTACCGGAAACTATATAAGGTTGAAACAGGAATTTTAAAGCAACTTGATTTGAACATTTCTTAAGTTTGGACTTCCGGTTTATATAGATTATCTCATAAAAAATATATAATATAATGTATTTGAGTGATTTATTCGATTAATTAGTTATTAAATTTATTTAGTTAAACTAAATTGTTAGTAAATAAATTTTAAATGGAAATAGGTTGTTCGTTGTCTCAAATGTTAATAAATTATATAATATTTCCACAAGGTCAAAAAAATCATGAAGAACAAGCTAGTTTGGGATGGATTGCAAACGGGAATCAAAGGTGAGTAAATCTCACTATGTTGGAATTTTATTTAAATTTAAATGGTTAAATTTAAATATTTGGTTGAATGATTGAATTGATTTGATGTGCTATATTATATAGTACTATATAGTACATACTGGAATGATTGATATTCGGTGATGGATATTTTTGGTAATTGGACTGCTGAATGTTGTGGTTTGTATGAGTATTTCGGTACCATAAATTATCGAAATATATAAATTGGATTTTTGGAAGAAATATAAGGGTGATCAAATGGATGATTAATTAATTAAGTTAATTAATGATTTGGGTTGATTAATTTAGTAATTCAGGGTTTGGATTAAAGGTTAAGTTAATTAATGAAGTGAAATTTGATTTAGAATAATCATATGGTGGTTTAATAATTAATTACTTAATGTAATTAATAAAACAGAATTACTTTGTGTAATTAATCAAGTGATTAATTAAAATAACAAATCACGGAGTAATTTATTTATTTATGAAGTAACTAAGAAGATAGTTAATTTAAGGTCGAGGGTGATCGAGAATGATTAATATTGTGGTCGAATTAAAGTAAAATATAATTGGAAATCATTACTTTATATAATTAATGTAGTAATTAAAAATTTGATTAATTGAGATTAATTAATTCAAAATAGGTGACTTATGAGAAGTTAATTAATATAAGTAATTAAGGACTATTGAAATTGATTATGGTTAATTAATTTTTGAAGTAATTAAACATTACTCATTGAATTGGTAAGAATAAGTAATATCGTGAAATTAATTAAAGAGAATTACTTGAATGGAATTGGAAAATAATTAATCCAAGGTTGTTGATTAAGATGAATGGATATGGAGGTGTTGATTAATTAATTAATTGATTTGGAATTAATTAATGAAAGAATCTAAGCAAGTGAGGATTGAAACTCAATCTGAATCAACCGAATTGATTTATATGTGATTAAGCTTTGCTTATGGATGATGAATGGTATTGGATGTTTTGAATGAGTTGATATCTCTGATATGAAATGTTGAGTATTTCATTTGGATGACTTGGGTTAGAATTTCATGAGACTTGAAGAGGACGGGATCGGGTATTTTGAAGATACCCGAGACCACTTCGGAAAAAAATAAATAAATAAATTGATGTGTGAATCAATAGACTGGAATGAAATGATTTAAGTGAATTGGATTATTTTATCTAAGTTTGGTACTTAGAAATTTATATGTGAAATATGCATTGTCTATAGCAAATTGTGAATTGGTTAAATTGTTATAAGTTACCCGGGGTTTATATAAGTCATTTGTTTGGTATTCCATGTTAGTTGGGTTTACTCACGCTGCTTTCCAGCCTGACCCGGGTGTTACTTTGGTGTAATGCTCGGGTCAGACCGAGTATTACAGTTTTTCAGGTAGGTACGTTTTGGAGCTCAGGAGGCGAGCTGGATAACAAGAGCGCATATAGTATTTCCGTTGTGTTTATATTATTGTAAATTTGAGACATGATAATTGTAAATATCCAGTGACTGTATATATGGTGAAACTCTGATGTATATTAAATGTAATCAACAGATATAGTATTCTTTTGTAAACTATTATTATTTATTATATTTTATCCGCTGCGAATGTGAGAAGTTTGGTGTTTCTGTTCTTCTTCTTCTTCTATCTCTTTCTTCTTTCATAACTATCTGGAATTTTCAGCTTCGAAAATTTCGGGTCGTTACATTTGGTATCAGAGCTGAAAGGTTAAGCGAGAACCTTGGCTCTGGTGGGGATTACTCATTTAATAGAGTCTGTAGTACTCTAGAATGAGTTGAGAATATATATATATATATATATATATATGAGTGCGTACTTGTTATTTTCTTGTATAAAGAATTTAAATGATTTTATATAAAAATATATTTTCGATATATAAAGCAATATTTCCCTCTAAAAAATATTAAGGTGATTGGTTGTTAAATTATTAGAATTAAATTAAGAAGTAATATAATACAACCAAACTAAAATTAAATAAAGATAAGTTTGAAATGGATTCAAACTGAAATTGAAGTCTTGAATTGGAATTAAACTAAGTAGAAATAAAAATACAACCAAATTAAATTTAATGGATTGAAAATGAAATTCTAAATCTGATTCCAGAATTTGGAAATTTTGAGTCAAAATAATGAAAAATAATAAATAAGTATTATTTGGATAACTGGGACTTGTTGCAAACAGTGGGTTGTTTGAAAATTTATTTGAATTTAAAACCAAGGGTGGTTTAAAATTTTAAAACATGGTTGGGAGGACCAAGAAATAAATATGTATATACATGATATCAAAGATAATTTGAAATAAACTCTAAAGGGTTGAGTTTTGATTTTTTTCCCTGTAGTGTGATGTAAAAACCCAAGGTGATATAAGTTTTGAACTTATAAGAGGGAAAGAATTTTGAAGTTGAAGCGGGAATTCAAATTGAGTAAGATTTATTGGATTAAGTAAAATTAGAATTTAGCTTGGAAATTTAAATGGTTGATTTGAATTGAGAATTTGTGTGATCTCAAAACGGGTTTGAGATTTAAAAAAAAATTGAAAATGGATGGACATTTCTAGATAAATTGAATGATATCATCCTATTGTTAATGAAAATCTTTAAGTTGAGAATGGTATTGTATAAATAAAATGAATTTGAATCATTGAAGTGTAAAATAAACTTGTTTAAGAACTGGCTTCAAACTGGAAGATAAAATTTAATAATAAATTAATATTTTAAAATAAAATTGTATTGAACCTTGAAATACATAAATAAAAATAATTTGAATTGGAATTTTGAGAATTGAACTCAGAAATTTAATTAATTAAAAACTTTAAATAAAAGTTAAGTTGGTTTAAAGAGTAAAACCAACCTTTGAGAATTTAACTCGAATTTCTATAATTCGAGATAGTTTAAATTCAAGATTGAATTGAATTAGTTCAAAATTGAATTTGGTTTGAAGTAATCGGATTGGTGATTGAAGATGTATAAGTTTAAAAAAATTTAGTGGGAAATTGGATTGGATTAAATTGAAGTGATTTGGATTCTGAAATTAAATTGATAATAATTCAAATTGATTGGAATAATATGAAATTATAATTAAAATTGAACAGGATTAAAATCAACTAGAATTTGATTTAAATTGGGGATGGAATCAAGATTGATTCAACTTGAATTGGGGATTAATCAAGTCCAATGGAATTTGGAGTTATTTGAATTGGAATTGGGTCAATTTAAATGGAGATTTAAATTGAATTGTTGGGAAAGTGAACAATTGACTCTTGACTATTTTCAATATAAATTGTTTTAATATAAACTTATTTTTCTAAGCTATTAAATATATATACAACTTTTCTTTCTTACAGCCAAATTACTTTATACTTGGTTTACAATTATTTTTGGAGTTATTTAACCATTTTTCAACGGTTTTCTAAACTAATTACTATTTTTCAACTATTTCACAAACTAATTTCTATTTTACAACTATTTGGCAATTATTTAAAAATTTCTGAAACTATTTAACTATTTTCAACTATTCTATAATTAGTTAATTATTTTAAAGCTATTTTGCAAACTATTAATTATTTTTCAACTACTTATCTATTTATTTTTTTAAATTTTCAAGCTATTTTCTAAATATAAACTGGTCGGAGTTCAAACTGTTATGGATTTAATACCCAACTAAGATAAGAATTGAAGTGATAATCCAAATGGGGACTAAGGTAAATGTGGATAAGTGAATGAAAATTTAAGTAAATGTGAATGGAAAGGAAATTGATTTAGCTAATAATCAATGGAAATAAATATGTGGGGTGTACGTATATTATTCTGTTCGCATATTGATTTGATCCAGATTCGAGCACAGAATTTCGAGATAGTTATCGATCCGAGTTGGGATTTTTCACTCGATTTTCGACGGTGAACCTGGATATGGATTGTTGATTGGTTCTGGATATTCTCTATCATAATTATAGCTATGCAAGGAGAATGACGGTTTCTAATCAAGAAACTAGATCTGTGTCCGCATTAGGAAGTCAGTTGGACGATACTAGTTCGGAAGTGAAATTGTGTGATCGAGTGAGCGATCAGATTGGTATAGCGTACGGATGATATGTGTATATCGTACGGATTTGAATGGAATTAATATTGGAAAAAAAGAAATCAAATTGGAATATTTGATTTTGAATAAACAAGTTATATATCTTTGTTATATAAGATAAATCTTTCCTTGTTAAATCTATTACTGGAAGAAAAGGATTTTTGAAGGGGTTTGAAGTATAAAAGAGTTTTATACAAGTTTGAAATGATATAAAGTTTTAAAAATTATATATATCAGTATATATATAAAGGATCTTATGAGGATTTTGGGAAAGGTTTTGAGAACCTTTGGATTTGGAAAGGCTTTTGATTTTTGGGTAAAATCAATATTGAAATTTGGAAAGCCTAGTTTAAGAATTATCGATTTTGGAATAATCGATTTTGTGTAAAGAGCTTTGTATGAGATCATACTAGGTGTATGATTTAAAGATACTATAAGTGTATAGTATAAAATATTTTGATGATGGCTCTGGGGAAAAAGGCGCCCCCTTGAAATGAACTTCGCACCAGTGCCACCGGGTGGTGCTGCCTTGAACCCCAAGGGGGGATTCTAAAGTTGATCCTGTGAGGAGTTCGAACAAAACTAGTTCCTGAGGATTATTAGGTAGCGAAATTCGAGGGCGCTGATGCCTACAGGGGCGTTTGGGTTATGCTGTGACGGCAGTGTAACTCAATGTCACTGCGATCTACTGTGGGGACCATAGCGAAATTCGTGTGGAGGATGAGTGCCAACAGTCTACACTTGATTTTGTCGGGAAGGCAACGCAACATCGGTAGACTGCGATCTATGGTCAAGTGGAGTGGAGAAGTTTCATTTTGCAGCGAAATTCGATGGCGCTGATGCCTACAGTTATATGGTTTTTTGCTGTGATAGCTACGTAACCCCAGTTGTAGCTGCGATTTGTCGTGGGTTTCATGGTGTAATCGAGGGGCGCGGAGGCCTACAGTTATTTATGGATTTTGTTGGGATGGCAATGTAACCATCGGGTTAACTGCGACCATAGATGGGGGGTGATGATTTCCAGAGCGTCCTTACCAAAGATATTTCCTCTACTTTAAAAAAAAAACTGTTTTCAATATTTTCAATAAAATTATTTTCCAAGTATTTTCACTGGGTGTTGAAAACGGGTTTACCAAGTACTTATAGATTTTCAGTCCTACGCCTGATCAACGTATGACTGAATTTCTGTGAGAACAAGGATGGACTGGTTGAGACATCGAGTTATAAAAAGTATTTTTATAAAGAGATATTCTATTAGTATGATGTGAATTTAAAAGCATTTCTAAAATTGTAAATAAAAGTGTTGGGATTTTGGGGAAATAAAAAGGGAATTCCAAATTAGAATTTTAATGAAGTGATTTTGTAATTAAAATCGAACAGTGATTTAGAAATTGGAAGTAAGCTAATTGGTTAAATAATTATTTGATCGAGTATATTAATAAAATATAACTTGGGTAAATAAATGGATTGTAAATTAATAATGGAGTTTGGTAATGAATTTGAATTGTGGATAGAATTCGACTTAGATTTGATATGGATTAAATAAAAGGAGATGTTGTTAAATAAAAATAAAATAAAGTTGGATTGAAAATGTGATGGTTTGAATTACAAACAAAATTCAAAGGTAATTTGAATAATATTTAATGAAAATTTGCAAGTAAATTGGATATAAGAGAAGTGATTATAATAGAAATGGCTTGAGTTGCAAAACAAAACCCAAGTGAATAGAAATAAATTGAGAATGGCCTGGTATTAATAAAATAAATTAGATAACGAATTAAGTAAGTAAATTAAATTTTAAAACGGGTTAATTGAGTTTAATAACAAATGGATGAAGTCTGATTACATAAAAACTAAATCAAAGTTGTGATTGGAATTGGATTATCAGACTGAACTTAAGTTCAGTGGCATATAATTTGAAGTGTAAATGAGTTAAGTATGTGTTAGATATTATTTTGATATATTGAGAAGGTGAATTAAAATGAATAAATTAAAAAGGAATTGAATTAAATAAAATTGAGTTGGAATCAATGTTAATTGGTTATAAAACTTAAGTAATTATTTATTCATATGGATATTATCAAATTGCGTTGAAATGATTGTCGTTTAACGTAAACGAGATTTAATTAAATTCTATAAATTAGTGGAAGCAAATATAATAGATTTTTGAATCAATTGATATGAATACGAGTTTGTTTTGCTTAAAAATGAATTGAATGTATGCAATTGCGTTGTAATCTATTAAAATTGAATGTAATAGCATATAAATTTGGTTGGAAGCAATTGGAGTAGCTTTAAATTATATAAATCGCTTATGGTAAGCGTTTGGTGTTTGTTGCTTTTGAAATGTTTGTGTTTAGCAATTAAAAGTAAGTGAAATGTTAATATAATTTCTATATATGGCACTTACATATTTAAATTGAGTAAGTACAGGTACCTGAAGGTCGTTTGGCTGGATTTGGATTGCACTAATTGCTAAAATAAATAAGCCGCATGCTTAAAATGCTAAATAAGGTACGCCTACGCTATAAAATAGGAAATATGAACTGTTTTTGCTTTTTCCGACCGGGTGGGTCGATGTATGTATATTTATATCTCTTGTCAAATTGCAAAAGCTCCTCCGTACAATGGAGACTCTGCCAAAATTTTCCGAAATTTTTGGGAGTTAGAAAATTTTGAATTTTTTTTTGGTTAACGACAAAACGATTTCAAATTGGGAATTAAAGTAAATTAGTAAATGAAACTAATATGAATCTGATATATATATGAAAGATTAAATTCAACATTCAAAATTTAAAGTAAATTGAATTCGTATAGAAGTAGGGAAAACTAGTTTGAATACAAATGGATATGAAAACCTATATAAGAGGATGTATAAAATGATTTGTAAAGTTACGATTGAATATTGTTGCTAAACAAGATATGCAGGTATTAAAGGGGAAAATAAAATTGGATTTGATTCCAAAATATAAATGTGAAATGCCCGACAAAAGGTATGTATTTAAAATTTCTGTATGAATTGGATTGGGTTTTTGTTGTAGCCACTTGGCTTTTTTTTTCTTTTGGAATTTGGGAGCCCGTAGAGGCCTTTTGTAGTTGTTCCGAGCTAGCCGCGCAAAGGAGACGCTGGCAAAATTTTTCGAAAATTTAGGAAGTTAGAAAAATTTTGATAATTCAAAATTGGATTTAAAATTGAAATTTAGATAATTGAGCAAAGGGATATGATTTGAAACTATGGAAGGTTTGGGGAAGTTGGTTGATGTGATAATGGGTTTTTTTTTAAAAAAAAAGAGATAGTTGGTAGGATGTTGAATAGTGAGTTTTGGAAAGAGGTAAACGGGTATTGGTCCATTCTCCCTAACTAGTAATTTCAGGGACGAAATTCTTTTAAGGGGGGAGGAATGTGACGACCCGGAAATTTTAACGAATTAAAATGGAATAATTAATTGATTTTAAATATTTAAAAGTTAATTTTAACTTGAATTTCAGGATATCAATATTTACTTAATAATTAACTCATTGAATTGTATAGTTTAAATATTGAATTTAATAATTGAAATTGGATAAATTGTTGAATCTGATATTTCTAAGCCTATTTAAAATAATTTGAAGGCTTATAAAATTTATATTGATAGCACTGAAGGTAATGAAAGTATTGAAATTTAATTTAAAGATAATTTGTTCAGTTTTAATAATATATCGTTTAAATTGGAATTTAAGAATAGCCTTCCGAGGCACAGTCTCGGAATTCGACGAAACTAGTTCCATTGGATTCGTAATAGTTAGTTATTATCGGATTTCAATTCTCATAGTAATCGGAGTTGTCGTGTGACCCTAGCAGCTCGAAACGCTTAGAACTATTTTAATCGATTTAAATTAAAATGGATTGTTTACTTCCGTAACTCGCGCATATGATCAAATCAGCCTCTGAAACACGTTCTATTGTGTTCGGAGTGCGGGTAAAACCTTATAATCACCTTGCGGCACTCTTTAAGGGGAGTTCAAAATTTTTAAATGGCATTTAACGGGGCATCTTGAAAACTTTATAATAAAAATTTAATTAAAAATTGAAACAAACACTCGTGCTCTACAAGCTTCTCCAAACTTATATCTTTCCCGTCCCCCTCTCTCTAATTATAACAGAGAAAAAAATTTGAATTCATCCTATAAAAAAAATAGAAATCGCGAGAGCCAGCACTTGAAAGTGAGGCCGACTTCCACTCTATCTCGAACAAGATCGACGGTGATTCCGATTGAGGTTAGCCTCGCGATCTCTGGCATGGGGTTCTCACGCTCGAACTCGCATGCATGAAGGAGACGGTGGGCGCACTAAGCCGTTGATGGCCGGACCTGACGACGCGTCTACCCAAAGTCGTGGAAGCGACGGTTGGTGGGGGGGCAACTCGTGGCAACGCGTGAAGTTTTGGGCAGGCGGCGACTGGAATTGCAACAGCACATGGTGCAGTAAGGTATTTTCTTTAAATTCGTTTATGTATTCTCTAGTTTAGTCGGAAAAAAAAGAAAAAAAAAATCATATATATAGAGTAATATTCTTTTACAGTAAATTATTAGAAAATTTATTTATTTGGATTTAATGTGTAAGTTAAACAAGAAATTTATGTTTATTTACCGGAAACTATATAAGGTTAAAACAGGAATTTTAAAGCAACTTGATTTGAACATTTATTAAGTTTGGACTTCCGGTTTATATAGATTATCTCATAAAAAATATATAATACAATGTATTTGAGTGATTTATTCGATTAATTAGTTATTAAATTTATTTAGTTAAACTAAATTGTTAGTAAATAAATTTTAAATGGAAATAGGTTGTTCGTTGTCTCAAATGTTAATAAATTATATAATATTTCCACAAGGTCAAAAAAATCATGAAGAACAAGCTAGTTTGGGATGGATTGCAAACGGGAATCAAAGGTGAGTAAATCTCACTCTGTTGGAATTTTATTTAAATTTAAATGGTTAAATTTAAATATTTGGTTGAATGATTCAATTGATTTGATGTGCTATATTATATAGTACTATATAGTACATACTGGAATGATTGATATTCGGTGATGGATATTTTTGGTAATTGGACTGCTGAATGTTGTGGTTTGTATGAGTATTTCGATACCATAAGTTATCGAAATATATAAATTGGATTTTTGGAAGAAATATAAGGGTGATCAAATGGATGATTAATTAATTCAGTTAATTAATGATTTGGGTTGATTAATTTAGTAATTCAGGGTTTGGATTAAAGGTTAAGTTAATTAATGAAGTGAAATTTGATTTAGAATAATCATATGGTGGTTTAATAATTAATTACTTAATGTAATTAATAAAACAGAATTACTTTGTGTAATTAATCAAGAGATTAATTGAAATAACAAATTACGGAGTAATTTATTTATTTATGAAGTAACTAAGAAGATAGTTAATTTAAGGTCGAGGGTGATCGAGAATGATTAATATTGTGGTCGAATTAAAGTAAAATATAATTGGAAATCATTACTTTATATAATTAATGTAGTAATTAAAAATTCGATTAATTGAGATTAATTAATTCATAATAGGTGACTTATGAGAAGTTAATTAATATAAGTAATTAAGGACTATTGAAATTGATTATGGTTAATTAATTTTTGAAGTAATTAAACATTACTCATTGAATTGGTAAGAATAAGTAATATCGTGAAATTGATTAAAGAGAATTACTTGAATGGATTTGGAAGATAATTAATCCAAGGTTGTTGATTAAGATGAATGGATATGGAGGAGTTGATTAATTAATTAATTGATTTGGAATTAATTAATGAAAGAATCTAAGCAAGTGAGGATTGAAACTCAATCTGAATCAACCGAATTGATTTGTATGTGATTAAGCTTTGCTTATGGATGATGAATGGTATTGGATGTTTTGAATGAGTTGATATCTCTGATATGAAATGTTGAGTATTTCATTTGGATGACTTGGGTTAGAATTTCATGAGACTTGAAGAGGCCGGGATCGGGTATTGGGAAGATACCCGAGACCACTTCAGAAAAAAATAAATAAATAAATTGATGTGTGAATCAATAGACTGGAATGAAATGATTTAAGTGAATTGGATTATTTTATCTAAGTTTGGTACTTAGAAATTTATATGTGAAATATGCATTGTCTATAGCAAATTGTGAATTGGTTAAATTGTTATAAGTTACCCGGGGTTTATATAAGTCATTTGTTTGGTATTCCATGTTAGTTGGGTTTACTCACGCTGCTTTCCAGCCTGACCCGGGTGTTACTTTGGTGTAATGCTCGGGTCAGACCGAGTATTACAGTTTTTCAGGTAGGTACGTTTTGGAGCTCAGGAGGCGAGCTGGATAACAAGAGCGCATAGAGTATTTCCGTTGTGTTTATATTATTGTAAATTTGAGACATGATAATTGTAAATATCCAGTGACTGTATATATGGTGAAACTCTGATGTATATTAAATGTAATCAATAGATATAGTATTCTTTTGTAAACTATTATTATTTATTATATTTTATCCGCTGCGAATGTGAGATGTTTGGTGTTTCTGTTCTTCTTCTTCTTCTATCTCTTTCTTCTTTCATAACTATTTGGAATTTTCGTCTTCGAAAATTTCGGGTCGTTACAGCTGGTGAGGTTGGCCATTGAAGGGTAAGTGCTCGGCAAGGTTGGATCGTGGCGCAACATTGAAGATCGGCGGCAAAAATTTGGTAGATAAGTGGCGGCGCTAGGGTTTTAAGTTTCGATCGTGCATGCTGTATTCGTCTGCGCATGTAGGGAGAGAAGTGACGATGACATGGCAAATACGTGACGGTGAGTTTATTTTTTTCTGTTTTTAATTTAATTTTGATTTCAACCCTTTCTAATTGCTATAACTTTCACAGACAAGGTCCGTTTCTTGCGCGGTTTTCTCCACTGCTATCCTAGCAAAATTCCGGACATTTTGACCTAGGTTTGGATGAATTTGGAGACTATTCAATTTTTGGGTTTAAATTGCATTTAAATTCAATTTAAATTCAAAAGGTGAGTGTTTTAACCCACTCACAATTTCTAAAATTTCTTATGTGTGTTAAATTAATTTCTGATGTGATTAGAAATTTATTTATTGCTATTTGGTATGTTTTTATCATCATTCCAGTTAAATTTTAATTTATTGAATTAAATTGTTATTTAATTTATTATTGCATATAAACTGCCAGTTAGATAGATTGTTTAATTTATTATAGACTATCAGTAATTACCTGTTATTTATTATATGCTTCATATTGATGTTATTGTTTAAATTGGATAATGATTGTAATAAATGGTTAATGATTGATATTGGATGAATGGATGTTGTATTTTATATTGTTTTAAACCGCAAATTTGTTATGCACTTTATTTCATTTGGGATTGCGGTTTGAAATGATATATAACCGTATTTTTATTTTAAATTACGGATTGAAATGATAAATATTCGTATCACTTGACCATAGGATAGAAAATTATATACAAACACCGTCGGTCTATATATTTAAATATTTTGAAAATGATTCTATGGTTTTCGATAGAATTATACGGTTTAAATAAATATTGATTCTTTTTGATATTATATAAATCTGTTTAATGACAATAAGTTAAATAATGGTGTTTGATCTATTAAAATAAATTTGGTTAAGTATTTAAATCATACTTTTATATAGAGGTTATAATGATTTAAATAAATTAAGATTTAGAAGAGGATGTGAATTAAAGTATTTAAGAATTTTACTCGAATAAAATCTGATTTGAAATTTAGATAAATTTGAGATTCTATGAAATTGAATTTATTTAAGAACTAAACCAACAGGGTTGATGTGAAATTTATTAAATTGGAAATTTTAAAAGATTAATTATTATAACTTGATTTTTGGGTCTAGGTGAATTAAATGATTATTTCAAGTATAATGAATTGAAGGCAATATCTAGTTATTTATGATTTGAGTTTTATTTAAATAATAAGTGGTTTATTACATAAAATAATTCAAAACTAAATAATAGGAAATTAAAATTTTGAATTGAAATTATCAAATTTAGTTTTGAAATTTTGGAATATTTAAAGCCTTGAAATTTATCGAAATTGAAATGTTTATAGAAATTGAAATGTTTCGAAGTTATGAATTTCAAAGCATTATATTTTAAAGGTGTTAAAATTTCAAATGTTTGGTTTTGAAGTATAAAATTTTGAAGTGATTTGATTTTGAAAATGGGATATATTTGAAATAAAATGATATTACATTGATTTGAAAAAAAGGGATATCATATTGATTTGGTTTTTAAATTGGAAATGATATTATATTTATATGGTTTTGAAATAAGTATTATATCTTGGTTTTGAAATATAAATTATTTTGAAATGACAAACGGTGTTATAATAACGTTGGGTTGTTAAAGAGACCGGGATCGGAACTTGTCATACTCTCTGCCAACTCCGAAAACCACTTTAACAACCGTGTATGCGGTGGAGATTCCAGAATGAAGTAGGATGGTGGCGGCGTTTCCTTTGAGGTAAATATGTGGACCCGACTCCCATGAGTTGGCATAAGGCGGCTAAAACATGAGCGATCTCGGGCCAATGAGGTAGCCCCACTTATCGGACACATCCCTTCGATATTATGCTCTAACTTTTGGATTGATTCGGTGGTCACTTTTGATTTTTGATTTGGGGGTGTGGATCAAGGTGGGCGGAAGCTGCGCGCTACGCGTTACCACCAGCCCGTGTGCGTAATTGGTATATCTACCCTGGCATTGCCTTGTGTGTCGTGCCACCTACCCTATCGCGCCTTGTACGAGTTTGTTTTTCTCCCGTAGCCCGTGGAGTATTTAGGGTAGTCTCCCGATCTGGAGATGTTGTGACGACCCGGAATTTTTGAGCATTTAAAATTGAAATATTTAGTTAATGTAAAATATTTAAGAGTTAATTTGTAACTTAAATTTGAAATATCACCATTATTTGGAAATTTAATTATTGAATTTAATTATTGGAAATTGGGTATGATGTTGAATTTGGAATTTTAAGCCTGTAAAAATATAATTTCAAGGTCTGTAAAATTTATATTGATAATATTGAATATAGTAAAAGTATTGAAATTGAATTTGGAATGTTTTGTTAAGTTTTAATAATATATCGTTTAAATCGATATTTAAAAATTGCCTTCCGAGGCACAGTCTCGGAATTCGACAAAAACAGTTCCATTGGATCCGTAATATTATATTATCATCGGATTTCAAATTTTGTATTGATCGGATTTGTTGTGTGGGCGTACGATATATAAACGCGCTAGAATTAATGTCGAAAATTTAATACTTTAATTCGACCCAAAAACCTATCTTCTCCATATGAACAAATTAGGACTCAAAACTTTTTCCATTGCATTAGGAATAGGGGTTTAACATTATAAAGGCCTAGCGACACGCCTCGATAGGAGGTCAAGATTTTTAGCTACGACTTCAAGTCGACTCAAATTTGAATTTAAAATAAAATATCCATATATTGTTTTGACTGCTCAATGTTCACACTAGAAACTGTTCAAAAACTTTTCCCGACATCTCTAATCACCGTACAAATTATATTTAATACGCTACCCTATCGCTTCTTCAATATGCCTCCTTTCTCATTTATTTCAAAGCCAAGCCTTCTTCAAGAATTTACGCATTCAGTTTTATATAAAAAAAATGGCCGCGATAACATTCGAGTTCAATCCAATAATCGGAATCGAATCAATGATTGAGGTGAGGGGGATAACTATATTGTTTCGACGACGGCGAGTTTGACTTTGGGCTCGCGTTCATAGTAAAGGGAATGGAAGGAAATCGAGTGAGTGGATCTCATGAGCAAGGCGCTGTTTTTGACAAGGCTCGATTGCGGAGGCGACGGCTGCTAGGGTTTCGATCTGATGGAGGTCTTCGAACTCGAGGGGGTTGTGCGGGTTGAGGTTCGCGATGGCGAATATCAGAGGGACGCACGCGTACCGAGGTAATGGTTGCCGTGGGTTAAGTGAAGATCGACTTCTGCGATCGGGGAGAGTCGTTGGCGACGATTTAGACAGGGTGGAGTTCTGTTCGAGCGAGTGTTGTAGCATGGGGATCGTCATCACTGTAGTGATATCCATATTTTAAGAGGTACAGGATTTTTCTTCTAATTTTTAATATGTGTGTGTGTGTGTGTGCACGCGCGCATATTTTGGTTAGGAAACAGAAAACGAAAATTAACAGTAAAGTAAATATTTATTCTTGTTATTTACTGAAAAAAAGAGGGAAAAAGTGATCTAAAGTAAGGTATATTACTATTGTTTACAGAAATAGAAAACTAATTTTTAAATAAAAATACACACACACACATATATACCTATACATATACATGTGTATATATATATATACATACCCATATTTTAATATATATATATATATATATATATATATATATAGGCAAATAGAAAATTAGCTTATATATGATTTTGGAAGGTATAGGGATTTTAAAGGGTTGTAGGATTTATAAAAGTGTAGATTTTTAAATTGTATATGGGTTATTTTAGTATATGTAGATTCAAAGAAAAGCAAATATACATATACATATTTTCATTTACGGGTTTAATTTAAAATGGTAAAGATTTATCTGTTTGATTAAATCTAAATTATTTTAGTTACTAAGAATAACTTACTAAAAGAAATTGGATTAAAATTTAAATTATTAGTTAAAATAGATTAGTAAATGGTAATTGACTGTTCGAGTGTTTAAAAATGCTAATAAACCGTATGATGTAATACAAGGTCTTAAATCGAGGAGAGATAAGCCAGTTACGATCGGATTTGCAAATTAAAGATCAAAGGTGAGTTAATCTCACTCAGCTGAATTTAAATTTAAATTTAAATGGTTAAATTTAAATAATTAGTTGATTAATTGATTTCATTGGATGTGCAATATTATATATAGTAGTATATAATATATCTTGGAATGTTTGATTTTCCGCATTTTTATAGCGGATGGTATTTTATATTAATCCCGTATACCGCCATATTCTACCTCGAAATAGAATTGGTACTGTGCTAACATCTGTGGATGCAGTGAAACATGTTGGAGGGATCCAACTGGATTGCTCAACATTTATTTAAATTACTTAATATTATTTGTTGTAATTGTTTGATATTCTATGATGGATTATAATGGAATATTGAATGCTATGGTTTACTTAAATATATTTCGGTACACTGAGTTATCAAAATATATAGAATTGAATTTTTGAAAATAAAAGGAAGCAAATTTGAAGGTGACGCAATTATGGAGAATTTAAATAAATTAAAATGAACTGGATAAGAATATTAGTGGTTTTAAAATTCTAATAAAAAAATTCCGTGTATGAAAGGGGAATTTGAATAAACAGGAAGATAATGAATTTTAAACTTCAGTGTTATTATTTAAAAGAATAAAGCAATTATTTTAAATTTAAGATTTAAATAGTTGAAAGAATAAAGAAGAAATTTGGAACGTCTGAAATTGTTATGTTTTAGTTAAACGATTCAAAATCAAACGGAAGAAAAATAAATGAATAAAGTCTATGAATTAATGGATTTTGAAATGAATTGAGTAAGTAAAGAAATTTATTTCAAATGGAGTAAATTGGAAATCAATTTGGAAAATTGATTTAAGTGATTGAAATTAGAAGTTCTCCCTGGATAACCAAGTAAAGTTTTGAAAGTAAATTTTTAAATATAAGTTAAAAGTTTTAAAGTTGTTTTAAGAAGCAAGTTTTGGAAAATTTGTTATTTCTAAAATATTTAAATTCTAAAGTAAGTATTTTCTTTTAATCTATTATGGTAGTAATTATTTAAAAGTGACTTGGTATTTGTTTTACAAGAGAAAATCAAGTTTTATATTTAATAATAATAACCTCATTTTAAATATTCATGTAGTATATTTTTAATAAAGTATTGAAGTAGTTTTAAAGTTAAATGATTTAAGTATATTTTATAATAAAGTACTTTAAATTATTTTAAAAATATAAATCTTTGTGCTTGGTGGTTTCAGTGGAAATAATTATTTGGAAAATTCATTCCATAAGAAGAGTATGGTTTGAAACTATTTTCAAAGGGTTGAAAGGTGGAAATATATCTTGTGAAGATATTTTGAGTTTAATAAATAATTTGGTGAAATTATTTATGTTAGATGGTTATTGTGAATGTTAATTGATAGTTAAATAACCAACTATCAATATTGACCAAATACGCTAATCGTTTCGAAGAGACCGGGATCGGGATTTATTTCTCGAAAACCACTTCGATCCGGTTTGTACGTTTTCATGGAAAAACAAGTTTGGATTTGAAGATGGAGCGGTGAAGTGCAAGGGCTAGTCGCTACTAATCCTGAGGGTATTTTCAAAATGGATGTAGTAGGAATAGTGCCTTTGGTTCCGTTCGAACCCGGGACAGACTTGTATGGATGAATGCTTTCGGAACATCGTCAGGTGGACAATTGGCATTCTAAGGGATATGTTCTATAGGGTTACGCTTAGCCTCAAGCCTCATCAACCGGGAATGACTGAAAATCAGGGGTTATGCAGTAAGGCTTGGTAGGCAGCACCCATTTCCGGGTAAGGTCATCCATGTCTAGATGTCCCTTTTTATTTTGGCTTAGTAGTGCGGTTGCCGATCCCAACCATGGGGTGATCTTACTCGGGACTATCCAGTAAGGGATAGTCCGGGTCTTGTGTGCAGGGGTCGGAAGTGATCCTCGGTACTGTGATCTAGGCTACGTACAGTGACAGGTGGTACCCCAGTGCCTAATCATTAGTTGAAAATCCAATCTCTCTTCACGCCTTTTACGAGTTTTATTTGTATTGCCCACTCTGTGGCTAGTGGCTGGAATTTAATAGATGTAACAATTTCGGCTATTAATAAGTATTTGAATCTAGACCCTATTATAATATCAGAGGATTTTAATAAAAATGTTTTAGCTATCGTAAGGTAAAAATCCGACATGTTTATTTGTGGCGTGGTCTTACGAGATACTTTTGTTTTCAAAGGATCTTTGAAACTTTAATAATCAATTTGAGTGTGATTTCTCACGTTGGTATATCCAGACTGACTCGGGTGTTATTTAACTGTAATGCTCGGGTCAGACCGAGTATTATAGAATACAGGATACGATGCTGTGGAGCTCAAGAGATGAGCTGGATGACGATACGTACTTCCGTACTTGTTTTATATATTCCGCTGTTGTTGGTTAGCTGTGTACTGAGTTGTGTGAGGACAAGTTATGATTACTGTCTAAATGTGTGTTATGTGATTGATGTACTCTGATGATGTAATGGATAAACAGATATATTTGTTTTTGTGTAAAGATCATTGAATATCTATTATATTTTATTCCGCTATGATGGTTAGATTCTAATGTTGTTTTCTATTTTCTTCTTCTACCTCTTCTTCTTTAACCCAAATGGTTCATATTTCCATACATCTTGATTTGATTGATGTAGAATAGTGTCGACTCAAGGGGTACAGATTTGCAGGTCGTTACACTTGGTATCAGAGCACAGATTGGTGATAAGCTTGGCTCTGGTGGGAATTACTCGTTTAAAATAGAGTCCGTGGCACTCTAGAATGAGTTTGAGCGTATTAATAGATATGAGCGTATATTTGTTAGTGAATATAAATTGTTTTTAATATTGTGTTAGCTTATTGGTTGAGTGGAATATGAATTCCGATCAAGCAAGTTGGCCGCTATTCGAGAAGAGTTTACAAACACCTGACATGATAAATTAAAACGGTATTGTTTTAAATGTAGGTGAATGAAATAATTTTACCCAAAATATATTTGGATATAAAAGAAAAGTTTTTGTAAACTATTTTAGCTAATATATGGTTGCTGGGATGTTAGGAATGATAATATTAAATTATTATCATCATTGTGTGGAAATTTAACTAGAAATTAAAAATATAACCAAAGATTAAGGAAATAAATTCATTTATAAAATGAAGTTTATAAATGTGAATTATAAACGTGATTTATAAATTGAAATATAAATCAAATGGATAATTTGTATGAGCATAAATTATACAAGTGAATTATAGTTAAAATTTGATTTTAGTCAAAATTTGAAAATTTAAAATTCCGGAGATTTTGGAAGTGTTTTTCAAAGTGGTTTGAAGACAAATAATAACATTATTGTTTTAAAAGTATTTCTGAAAGGAAATTGCTTCAAATAAAATTTTGAGAAGGAATATAGCATTGAATTCACTTCAGTCGCTGGAAAATAACTTCGGTGATGACTGCAGCATCATCGATGTTCATTGTAACAGCCCGCATATTTATCGATTTTATATTTAAATATTTTATCGTTCGTCGGATTTTAGTCCGAAAAGCTACTTTTTGCAAACAGCCGAATTAGGACTCGAGACCACCCCCATTGAGTTCAAAATGACGTTTGCGACCTTTTTGAGTATAAGCTTCGATATGTTTGGAGAAAGTTGATTTTTGCTACTTTTCACTTAGGGTTTTGGTTTGGGCTGAGCCCACTTATGTATTCAGTTCCAACCCTCTCCTCTTCATTCACTTCTTTTCTATTTTCCTAATACTCAAGCTTTTATGTTAATGGGGGAAAGGAAGAGGAAATAGAAACTCCCAAGCCCTAGTTGCTCTTGATAATCCAAATTCTTGCTCCAAATTCAAAGAGAAGGATAGGTAAGCCTCTTCTCCATCTCTTCTCCTCTTCAATTTCAGAAAATATCCTACACCTAATTTAGGAAAATATGTGTTTTATTCTTAGATTGAAGCTTGTTGTGTAAGAGTGAAGAGTGGTTAGCCTTTCCTTTGCATTTGAGCTTCTTCTTCTTGTTCTTGAGTTAAAAAGGTGAGATTTTTAATCTCACATCTAAGTCTATGAATTATCTTTGATTGTTAGGTATAAATTCCTAACACTTATTCTTGTGCAATTGCTTTTGATTTGGATTGTTTTTGAGAATATTCCAATTTTAGTGTTTGAAAGCCAAATCCTTAAAAATCATAGCTTTGAGGTTCAAATGTGTTTTTGGTGATGCATCGAGGAGCCAATAGGGCCGGGTAGCCGTTAGGCATAATTCCCTAGCGTCCGTGCTCGTTCGGATGCGAATTGGTGGAGGTTGCATATCAATTTATGGGCATCAATGTGCAGAGCATCAGGTTCGGCCGACCGACCCCCCTGGCCCGGTCGACGGACCTGCTTGTAAAAGTGCCTCTGTTTCTGGTTCGGCCGACCGTCCCCCCTGGTTCGGTCGACCGACCTGATGCCCGAGAAGTTTTGCAAAACAAGGTCCGGTCGATCGAGCCCTGAGGCCGGCCGACCGACCTGATGTTATTTTGCCTATTTCGCCTATTTTGTGTGGTTTCCAACTTTAATCGATTCGTGTTGTTTCCTATGTCTTGTTATCATTTGTTATGACTTTGATGACTCCTTTTTAGGGATTTTTGAGTATCCATTTTGATGGATTCTTTATCGGTTTCGTTGGATTTTTATTCACATCTTCGTATGTGAATTTTAGTGATTGATTGTTCCTACAATCTTCTTTGTGATTTGTCACTTTAAAAATATAACGGTTTTCTATACTAGTAGTAAATATCAAAACTCTTTCTTCAAATGATTTCAACACTATTTTATAACAAAGCTCGTTTTCTCAAACCGATTTCCAATCTATTAGTATATACAAACCTTTACCTTACTCGTATGAGAAATCTAATTAAACGACTTATTAGAACGAGTGGTATGAAACGCTTGCGTTTACTTCGTCGGTTAATTCTTGGACTTGTTCGATTGAATATCTTGTGACAATTTTCTAGTGGAGATCTACAATTTGTTCGTAAATATTTAAGTTAAGCTAGTGGTTATGGGACATGAAGCTAAGCTCATATATTTACTAGCTTACTGTAATCGACACTTCTCTTTGATCATGACGATCATCTTTATGGTTTAGACTAGCAATGTGCGATGTCTCTTTGTTTGCGAGGTTAGGCTAGACACCACTTGTGTGATTCCATTCATACATACCTTTTTGCTTTTTGGTTAGGCTAGACACCACTTGTGTGATTCCACTCACACATACCTTTTTGTGGTTTCTGAATTTCGTGTGTTGATTTCTGGAATTTATGTTTCACCAACTTTTACGATGGGCATTGATATATATGTCATTTATTGTGGCTTGGTGAATGAAATTAGGAGTATGACATTCCTTTTTATCTTGCGTAGATTATTGTAATATTGATTAATCTCTTGTTGATTTTCAATTACTTATTTATCGCAGCTTGGCATTGTGATTATTATATGTTTATGTCATATCTCTTATTATATATATCACTTCATCTGATATTTATAGCTAGACTGATCCGTTTATTATTTTCTTCTTAAATAATACTCGGGTCAGACTGAGATTTTTCAGGTGCTTCCTCATGGCTTCCTATCTGGAACCATCTTTTGACTTTTGGCTAACTACTCTAGTTTGGTAGTTTTTGTTGTATACATTTGAGATACAGACTCCTTGATGTATACATATTTTTGTCTAGCACTTGTATCTATTCCTTTGTATTATTGTGGATCTTTTTGACCACTACTATGATGTACACTTTCATGTGTAGTATTCATATCTTATTCCGCCTTTGTGATATGAATTATCTGTGACTGATTTGTGTTGTTTATTTCTATATTTGTTTCTGAAGATATCACATCCACTGTGTAGTAGCTTTGAGTTTGTGTCGGTATGTCGGATTTCCTCTTGAAATATAATGCATGTTATACTATCTGACATATCGGTGCTCACGCAAAGCAATTACACGGATGGTCGCTCCTCAACAGCCGTATTCTCCGTGCTAGTTGACAGCATTACTCCGTAGTGTTCTTGGCTGGTGTGGGTATAGAGGTGGGGCGTTACATTCATTTTCGAGTTTCCAAGTGATGGATTGCTGCCTAATTGATTTGTTCAGAAGAACTAGTTTATTTTTGAAATTTCAAAGGAAATTTGTTGGGAAATAAAAAAGAGGATTGATTTAAATTTTTGAGAAGTGTGATTTTGAGATAATGGTGATTTCAAAATGATTTGAAAACGAAAAGCCGGGTGTTTAAAAATCCCGATGAAATAGGTTATAAGCTTATAAATTGAGATGATTTTTAAATAAGGAAGGAAATATAAGCTTTGAATGTTGGAATTTAAGTTTAAAGTGAAAAGTTAAAAATGAAATTAACTTGGATTGAAAAAGAAAATTGAATCGAATTGAATTAAATAAATCTGAGTTAAAATAGAATTGAATTGGAATAAACTTCAGTTGAGTTATGGGTAATATTGAATGGAAATTAGATCCTTACTTAAATCAATGTAAATAAATTGGATAAGAATTGGATTGGAATAAGAATAACTTATAAAAGAATTAAAAATCCATGGAATAAAAATATGCTTGGGTTATAAATAAGCATAAATCTTGGGTTAAAAATAAATGATGAATATATTCAAGTCTAGAATGAATAGAAATGTGTAAAATACTAAGTTGTGACTTATAAAATTTAAAAGCGGAATAGAAAACCCAAAATAAATATTGTTTGATGTTGTGGAAAATGGAACAAAAAACCAAACTTGAATTATAAAATAAATTGAACTTAAAAAATTTAAATAAAGTGATTTTTGGAATTAAAAATCAAGTATTGAATTATAAATTGGGGGAAAACTAATTAGATAATAGATTAGTTAATGAAATATGTAATTGGAACCCAATGTAGTTAAATAGAAGCTGAATTGTGAGTTAATGATGAAGTTTGGAAATAAAACTCAAGTTATAAATCAAATTCGACTTTAATTGTTAGTGAAGTAAATGTAATTGAATTGTGAGTCCATAAAATTGGGTGGTAAATTGAAAATGGATGGTGGAATCAGAACTTGAAATATTAACTAAAATTTGGCTTGAGGTGTAATAAATTAAATATAATTGGAAATGTATCAAATAAAAATGAAATTGGATTAAAATAGTGATGGTTTGAATTACAAATAAAATTCAAGTGAGTTATAGATAATATTTGACGTATTTTGCAAGTGAATTAGATATAATGGAAGTGTTGTCAAATGAAATGAAAGTGAATTATAATAGAAATGGAATGGAATTAAGTACAGGATGAGTTGGAATTAATTTGAAGTAGTTATAAACTAAAATGGATACTCTATTAAGTGAATATTGTAAAATTTGCATAATAAAATAATTGGCTCTTAACGTTACAAGCTTAAATATAATTCTATAAATGGATAGAAGCAAATAAAATTGATTTTGCAATCAATTGAAATAAATGTGAGTTGTTTGGGTTAAACATGAATTGAATATAAGAAATTGCATTGTAAACCATTAAAATTGATTGAAAATGGCATGTGAATTGGTTGAAAGTAATTGAATTAGTTTTGAAATCATATAAGTTGCACATGGAAGGTGTTTAACGTATGTAGTTTATGAAATGTATGTGTTAGCTATTGAAAATAAGTGAAATGTTAATGAATTTCATACATATGGAACTTACATGTTTGGGTTGAGTGAGTATAGGTACCTGGAAGCCGTTTGGCTGGATTTGATCGCGCAAAATGCTAAAGTAATAAGCCGCTTGATTAAAATGCTAATTAGAGGTACGCCTACGCAATAAAAATAGGGTATATGAACTGTTTTTGTTTTTCCGACCGTGTAGGTCGATGTATATATATTTATATCTATGTCAAATTGCAAAAGCTCATCCGTACAAAGGAGACTCTGCCCAAATTTTCCGTAAATTTTTGAAAATTTTGTTAACGACAAAATGATTTCAAACTGGAAATTGAAATAAATTAGTGAATGAAACTAATTTAAAATAATGATATGAATCAGTATAAATCGAAGATAAAATTCAATTTTCAGAGTTGAAGATAAATTGAATTCATATGAAAATGGAAGAACCAATTTGAATAGAAGTAGATATAAGCTAAAGTGGTGAAGTGAAATAAATATAAGAAGCGTATAAATACTTATATCGAATTTAAGAAGAAATGGTGAAAATCTTAAGTAATATGGGTGTCGGGAAAATATATTGAATAAGCATTTGAGTGAAGATTTAATAAAAATATATGTACATTATACGACTTGAATGGATAGATATTGAAATTTTGTAAGGAAATCAATAAAATGTTTTTGGAATATTGTGATTGGATATTATTGCTATGTAGGATATGCAGGTATTATAAAGAGAAAGGAAAATTGGTTTTAATTTCAGATGATAAATTTGAATTGCCCGACTAAAAAGGTATGTGTTTAAATTTCTATATGAAATTTAGTTGGGTTTTTGATACTTGGCCTTTTGTTTTCTTTTGGAATTTGGGAGCCCATAGAGGCCTTTTATAGTTGTACCGAGCTAGCCGTGCAAAGGAGAAGCTGGTGAAATTTTTCGAAAATTTAGGGAGTTAGAAAAATTTTGAGAAAATTTTGATAATTTAAATTTGGATTTAAATTCAAATTTGAATGGTTGAATAAGTAAAGTTATTTGAAAACTATGGAAGGTTTAGGGAAATTGTTAAAGTAATAGTGGGTCTTTAATAAAAGATATGTTATGGCAAGTTGATAAAACCATTTGGTTTTGGAAAATAGTAATGGGTATTGAATCATTCTTCCTAACTAGTAATTTCGGGGACGAAATTCTTTTAAGGGGGAGGAATGTGACGACTCAGAATTTTTGAGCATTTAAAATTGGAATATTTAATTAATTTTAAATATTTAAAAGTTCATTTGTAACTTAAATTTCAAATATCATCATTATTTGGAAATTTAATTATTGAATTTAATTATTGGAAATTGAGTATGATGTTGAATTTGGAATTTTAAGCCTGTAAAAATATAATTTAAAGGTCTGTAAAATTTATATTGATAATACTGAAGATAGTAAAAGTGTTGAAATTGAATTTGGAATGTTTTGTTAAGTTTTAATAATATATCATTTAAATCAATATTTAAAAATAGCCTTCCGAGGCACAGTCTCGGAATTCGACGAAAATACTTTCATTGGATCCGTAATATTATATTATTATCGGATTTCAAATTTCATATTGATCAGATTTGTTGTGTGTGCGTACGCTATATAAACGCGCTAGAATTAATATCGAAAATTCAATACTTTAATTCGACCCAAAATGCTATCTTCTCCATATGATCAAATTAGGACTCGAAGCTTTTTCCATTGCGTTCGGAATAGGGGTTTAACATTATAAACACCTAGCGGCATGCCTCGATAGGAGGTCAAGATTTTTAACTACGACTTCAAGTCGATTCAAATTTAAATTTAAAATAAAATATTCATATATTGTTTGACTGCTCAATGGTTCACATTAGAAACTTTTCGAAAACTTTTCCCAACATCTCAAATCACCGTACAAATTATATTTAATACGCTACCCTATCCCTTCTTCAATACGCCTCCTTTCTCATTTATTTCAAAGCTGAGCCTTCTTTAAGAATTCACGCATTCGGTTTTATATAAAAAGAAAAAAGAAAATAAATGGCCGCGAACATTCGAGTTCAATCCAACAATCGAATCGAATCAGTGATTGAGGCGAGGGGGATAGCTATATTGTTTCGACGACGGCGAGTTTGACTTTGGGCTCGCGTTCATAGCACGGGGAATGGAAGGAAATCGAGTAAGGGGATCTCGTGAGCAAGGTGCTGTTTTCGACAAGGCTCGATTCCGGAGGCGACGACTGCTACGGTTTCGATCTGATGGAGGTGTTCGAACTCGAGGAGGTTGCGCGGGTTGAGGTTCGCGATGGCGAATATCATAGGGACGAACGCGTAATGAGGTAATGGTTGTCGTGGGTTAAGTGAAGATCGACTTCTACGATCAGGGAGAGTCGTCGGTGACGATTTAGACATGGTGGAGTTCTGTTCGAGCGAGTGTTGTAGCATGGGGATCGTCATCACTATAGTGATATCCATATTTTGAGAGGTACAGGATTTTCTTCTAAAGTTTAATATATATATATATGTGTGTGTGTGTGTGTGTGTTTTGGTTAGGAAACAGAAAATGAAAATTAACAGTAAAGCAAATATTTATTCTTGTTATTTACTGAAAAAAGAGAGGAAAAAAGTGATTTAAAGTAAGGTAGATTATTGTTGTTTACAGAAGCAGAAAACTAATTTTTAAATAAATACACACACACACACACACACATATATACACATACCCATATTTTAATCTATATATACAGGCAAACAGAAAATTAGCTTATATATGATTTTGGAAGGTGTAGGGATTTTAAAGGGTTGTAGGATTTATAAAACGGTAGATTTTTAAATTGTATATGGGTTATTTTAGTATATGTAGATACAAAGAAAAGTAAATATACATATACATATTTTCATTTACGGGTTTAATTTATAATGGTAAAGATTTATTTGTTTAATTAAATCTAAATTATTTTAGTTACTAAGAATAATTTACTAAAAGAAATTGGTTTAAAATTTAAATTATTAGTTCAAATAAATTAGTAAACGGTAATTGACTGTTCGAGTATTTAAAAATGCTAATAAACCGTATGATGTTATACAAGGTCTTAAATCGGGGAGAGACAAGCCAGTTAGGATCGGATTTGCGAATTAAAGATCAAAGGTGAGTTAATCTCACTCAGTTGAATTTTAATTTAAATTCAAATGGTTAAATTTAAATAATTGGTTGATTGATTGATTTGATTGGATGTGCAATTTTATATATAGTAGTATATAATATATCTTGGAATGATTGATTTCCCGCATTTTTATAGCGGATGGTATTTTATATTAATCCCATATACCGCGATATTCTACCTCGAAGTGGAATTGGTATTGTGCTAACATCTGTGGATGTAGGAAAACAGGTTGGAGGGATCCAACTGGATTCCTCAACATTTATTTAAACTATTTAATATTCTTTGTTGTGATTATTTGATATTCTACGATGGGTTATTTTGGAATATTGAATGCTATTGTTTACTTGAATATATTTCGGTACACTAAGTTATCAAAATATATAGATTTGAATTGTTGAAAATAAAAGGAAGCGAATTTGAAGGTGAAGCAATTATGGAGAATTTAAATAAATTAAAATGAACTGGATAAAAATATTAGTGGTTTCAAAATTCTAATAAAAAATTTCCGTGTATGAAAGGGGAATTTGAATAAACAAGAAGATAATGAATTTTGAACTTCAGTGTTATTATTTAAAAGAATAAAGCAATTATTTTTAATTTAAGATTTAAATAGTTGAAAAGAATAAAGAAGAAATTTGGAATATCTGAAATTGGTATGTTTCAGTCAAAGGATTCAAAATCAAACGAAAGGAAAATAAATGAATAAAGTCTATGAATTAATGGATTTTGAAATGAATTGAGTAGTAAAGAAATTTATTTCAAATGGAGTAAATTGGAAATAAATTTGGAAAATGTATTTAAGTGATTGAAATTAGAAATTCTCCCTGGATAACCAAGTACGTTTTTAAAGTAAATTTTTAAATATAAGTTAAAAGTTTTAAAGTTGTTTTAAGAAGCAAGTTTTGGAAATTTTATTGTTTCTAAAGTATTTAAATTCTAAAGTAAGTATTTTCTTTTAATCTATTATAGTAGTAATTATTTAAAAGTGACTTGGTATTTGTTTTAAAAGATAAAATCTAGTTTTATATTTAATAATGATAGCCTCATTTATATATTCCTACAGTATATGTTTTAATAAAGTATTGAAGTAGTTTTTAATTTAAATGATTTAAGTATATTTTATAATAAAGTGTTTTAAAATTATTTTAAAAATCTAAAGCTTTATACTTGGTGGTTTCAGTGGAAAAAATTATTTGGAAAATTCATTCCATGAGAAGAGTATGGTTTGAAACTATTTTCAAAGGGTTGAAAGGTGGAAATATATCTTGTGAAGATAATTTGAGTTTAATAAATAATTTGGTGAAATTATTTATGTTGGATGGTTGCTGTGAATGTTAATTATAGTTAAATAAGCGACTACCAGTATTGGCCAAATGTGCTAATCATTTCGAAGAAACCGGGATCAGGATTTATTTCTCGAAAACCACTTCGATCCGTTTTGTACGTTTTCATGGAAAAACGAGTTTGGATTCGAAGATGAAGCAGTGAAGTGCAAGGGCTAGTCGCTACTAATCATGAGGATATTTCCAAAATGGATGTAGTAGGACTAGTGCCTTCGGTTTCGTTCGAACCCGGGACAGACTTGTATGGATGAATGCTTTCGGAATATCGTTAGGTGGACGATGGGCATTCTAAGGGATATGTTATATAAGGTAACGCTTAGCCTCAAGCCTCATCAACCGGGAATGACTGAAAATCAGGGATTATGCAGCAAGGCTTGGTGGGCAGCACCTATTTTCGGGTAAGGTCATCCCTGTTTAGATGTCCCTTTTTATTTCGGCTTAGTGGTGCGGTTGCTGATCCCAACCATGGAGCGATCTTACTTGGGACTATCTAGTAAGGGATAGTCTGGGTCTTGTGTTGCAGGGGGTCGGGAGTGATCCTCGGTGCTGTGATCTAGGCCACGTACCATGATAGGTGATACCCCAGTGCCAAGTCATTAGTTGGAAATCCATTCTCCCTACGCGCCTTTTACGAGTTTTGTTTGGATTACCCACTCTGTGGCTAGTAGTTGAAATTTAATAGATGTAACAATTTCGGCTATTTTAATAAGAATTTGTATATAGACCCTATTATAATATCAGAGGATTTTAATAAAAATGTTTTAGCTATCGTAAGGTGAAAACCGGACATGTTTATTTGTGGCATGGTCGTACGAGATGCTTTTGTTTTCAAAGGATTTTTCAAACTTTAATAATCAATTTGAGTGTGATTTCTTACACTGGTATATCCAGACCGACTCGGGTGTTATTTAACTGTAATGCTCGAGTCAGATCGAGTATTATAGAATACAGGGTATGATGCTGTGGAGCTCAGGGACGAGCTGGATGACGATACGTACTTCCGTACTTGTTTTATATATTCCACTGTGTTGGTTAGCTGTGTACTCAGTTGTGTGAGGACAGGTTATGATTACTGTCTAATTGTGTGTTATGTGATTGATGTACTCTGATGATGTAATGGATAAACTGATATATTTGTTTTTGTGTAAAAATCATTGAATATCAATTATATTTTATTCTGCTGTGATGGTTATATTCTGATGTTGTTTTCTATTTTCTTTTTCTACCTCTTCTTCTTTAACCCAAATGGTTCATATTTTCGTACATCTTGAGTTGATTGATGTAGAATAGTGTGGATTCAAAGGGTACGGATTTGCGGATAGTTACAGATGCGCTGATACTAGATGGACTACTGGGACTATTACGTGTTAAGGGCTATATGGATAACCCCTTAAGCTATGAAAAAAGTAAGTTTATTTTACTATTAGACACTATTATAATAGCGAAATATTACTACATAGTAAATAGTTTAACGGATCCTTAGGAGATGTGAATCCCGAGCATCTCTTAAGTTAATGCACTCACGTTAGACACTGGATAGGAGATGTCAAATCCCGTAAACATCTCTGACGTCGTTCCACTCATATTATTTATCATTAATTTAACTTACATAAGATCTTTTAGTTCTGACTCCAGTGTTTGTCTTTTCAATTCGCTCGGGTCAGCCTGAGCATTTCAAAATTTGAAGACTTTATTTCTGAAGAACGAAGACGAAGATTTTATTACTATTATTTATTATATTATTTCACTACATCACATTGTTCCGCTGCATTAATTATTATTCTCTGGTATGTGTACTCTGATATGTATTGTATAAATATAATCAAATGTTTTGTAAAACAGCTTCATGAACTGTTTATTTGATTATTATATTTTATTGTTCCGCTGCAAGATTCTATTTTTGTTTTTTTCCTTACTTTTTCTTATTTACCCCATAACAATCCGCCCTTCTGTATAGTTTAAGTCCGAAGTGTGTGATTTATCGTCGATTTAAAGCGTAAAAAAGGCGGTACGTTACATGGAAACGATACCCTAAGAATTCGATGCAACCTATACAAACCACTTTCGGTCCTAATATTTCACCAAGCAATGACGTTCTTAAAACCCCAATTCAAAATGCTCGCAATAATCATGTCCTGAATCACAACAATCTTAATAGAGGAAATCAAACTGAATCAAGATTTGCTAATATAAAATGGAATTTTTCCATGACTTTTAGTAGGGCGTGGAACGAAGTTGTTAAGGGTAATAATGTCCCAGATTCTGTTCCGCTAAAATTTTATCAACCTCATGACTTCAATTCAATGAAATGTGCTAAATGTCAATTGATGTCGTTAAAAATGCAAAAAACCAGTGGGACAACAGTATTGTGATTTATGTGTAGGTCCCAAGTCATATCATCCATATTTTAAGGATTACATAAATAGAGTTTGGAAATCAAAAGATGAATTCTTTATATATTCGAAGGAAAATGGCTTTTATGTTATTAAATTTAACAACAAAAAAGACCATGATAGAGTTTTGAAGGGTGGTACATACTATTACAACAAAAAATTAATGATGATGAAGAGATGGTCACTAGAGATGTAACTAAACAAAGAACTCCTAAATTCAATTCTAATATAGGTTCATTTTCCAAATCCGCCACTTGATTACTGGACGAAAGAGGGGATTAGCCGCATTGCTTCGGTACATGGATCCCCCATTAAACTGAATAAATTCACCGAAGGTGTCATTAAAATTGCTTACGTTGGAGTGTTAATCGAAATTAATAACTCTTTTAAATTTTCTAGTAAAATCCCTATTTTAACTGAAGATGATAAAACGATTTGGCAAGAAGTGATGTATGAATGGAAACCATCTATACGTTTGAACTGCTTAAGTTTTGGCCATGTAGAAAACCATTGTCAATTCAATAAGCTTTAGATGCCTAAAACGAACACTCTAAAACAACCAGAGGACAGTTCAGATATGAAACCGATAACAATTTGAAAACATAGCTACAGAGGAGGATAGTATTCGAGCAAGTGGTTCGATTTACTCTGATACAAATCCGAATTTAATCATTCCAAAAACGAGAATATTCATGATAGCAATTTACATAATGAAAGTAACAACTTTCTTAAACAAAAGCACAATCATGAGATCCAAAATGTCCTGCCGAACTTTGACAGTTCGACTACAATTCCAAATTCAGTTCAAGAAGTTATGAATACAGAAATAGACAAAGAATTACAATGTATAGGTACTGATAAAAGGGAGTTAATCAGTGACTTTAATGATATGTCTAAAGACCCTTCATAACTAGACCCAAATGTTGTTATCCTTGAACAAAAATCCGACTCTCTGCAAACTTCTAGACTAAGAGCAATGGGCAAAATCAGGATAGAGGAAACTCCCTTCAAGTTTAAAGTCACGGCCAACTCTGATGTTGTTGACAACCCTGCATGGACCACTCTTGCTAATCAACTGAAAGGTAAGAATAAAAACTCAAAAAAGCCAAGTTATTGGGGAATGTTGCCCTCTGGAAGGCAGCGACAATCCTAAAATCAACTTATAGATCGAGTTCCTAATTTGGAACATTAGGGGCATGAATGCCCCAACCAAACAATTGGAAGTGCTTCGTTTACTACAGTGTAACTGATTCTCTTTTATTGGCATTATTGAAAATAAACTATCCTTAGATAATATTGATGGATTTATGGCAAAGATTGATACAAAATGGAAATTCTCTCATAATATACTAAATGATCAGAAAAGTCATATTCTTATACTGTGGGACCCTACTTAGTAGTCTAGTATAATTCTACACATGAATAACTAGTACGTCTCTTGTATTTTTCATAATGCTAGTGGCCTAAGTGTGTTATGTACCTGCATGCTTTCAATTATGAAGAAAGGAAAAAAGAGCTATGGAAGTATATTATAGATCACTTTACGAATGTTAAGCTCCCGTGGATATTGGAGAGAGATCTTAACATTATTTTATTCCCTAATGATCGAATGAATAATGGTATTTATAATGCTACGGGTGATCAAGATTTTATAGAATGTAGAACTAGAATTCACAGGAAACTACTTCACTTAAAGAGGATTTCTTCACTTCTCTATACATCGAAAAATAGACCGAGTTTTTGTGAATAATTTATGGATTGCTAAGTTCTACCAATTTGGAATTAACTTTGGCAACCATTCCTTAAGTGATCATACTATTATCTTGATCAAGCTTTCAATTCAAGATAAAAAGAGAAGCCACATACCTTTCAAGTATAATAACTCATGGAACTTGCAGATGGGATACCAGTCCACCCTTTAACATGCTCTGGAACAAGAATTTTCAGGCAACCCTCTTCATAAACTGCTCTGCAAACCAAACGCTGCTAAGGCTGTTTTGAAAATCTAGGCATTAAATTAAACCAATATATATTTAGAACTCGATAAATTAAAGGAGGATGCTAATGTGATTTATATTCAATTAGTTAGCAATCCTTTGAATAGCAGTCTTATGGAACAGTACAGTGTAAAATCTGATCAGATTCATGCTAGCATGAGGAGTATTGCAGTCGAAAATAAGCAAAGAATGAAAATTAATTGGCTGACAAAAGGGGATAAACTAAGAGAATTTTTCTTCTCCAAAATTAATGTTCTAAAACCAAAACAAGGGAGTAGATAAAATCTTAATGATAATGGTACTTGGTACCAGCATCAGAAAAAATTGTATACGTAGCTATTAACAACTTTTCAGATCTTTTCACATCGCCACGAGCTTCAAACCAATTTTCAGATATAATTTGCAAGAAAATCCTATCGAAAAGTGCAAAAAAATAATCTTTACAAACCATTTTAGCTAGAGGAAATTAAAAATGCTATTTTCTAGATAAATGATAATAGCTACTCTGGACCAGATGACATCAACTCAAAATTCTATAAAATTTATTGGGTGAAAATCAAACATGATATTTGGAACGCTATGAATGGTATTCTTCTATCCAGGAAAATTATAAGAGAAATCAAATATACTTTTATACATCTCATCCTAAAAAACCCGATGTAGGTGATATGAATGATTTTAGACCAATTTCTCTTTGCAATGTCTCATATAAAATATTAGCTAATATATTATGTAATCGAATGAAGCAATACATGAATGATCGTATGCCTTACAATCAAAATGCTTTCATTCCTGGTAAAGTTATCACAGGGAATTCCATCCTAGATTACGAAATGATTAGAGGATTCAATAGGAAAATATCTAACAATTTATGCCTAAAGATTGATCTGCACAAAGCCTATGATAAAATTAACAGAAAATTTATTTATCATATGCTGATGTCGATGGGCTCTCGACTGTTATTTCTAGATCTCATATATGAATGCTTATCTACCCCCTTGTTTTCGATTTTAATTGACGGTTCACCTTATGATTTCATTGATAGCTCAAGAGGATTAAGATATGGTGACCCTCTCTCACCATATTTATTAGACATTGCTATGAAATTCCTTATTATTTATCTTGACATGGAATACCTAAAAGGTAATATTATCCCCATATACCAAATCGAACCAATGATTACACATTTGATATATGCGGATGATATTTTAATATTAACTAAAGTGACCATTAACAATGCTGAATGTATTAAGCATATTTTTCAAGACTGAAAAACATATCTGGTTGGGAACTAAACAATAGCAAGTCTACTTTGTTCTTTAGTAAAGGTGCTATAAACAAACATCGAATATCTGGCATCCTTAATATCAGCATTGGAAGTTTGCCAATTATTTATTTGGGCATTCCTTTATCTAATAACAAATTAAGAACAAGGGACTATGGATGGTTGATAAACAAAATTAATAAAACATTCATTCATTGGCAAAGCAAGTTGTTAAATATCAGTGGAAGGACTGAATTAATCAAAACTGTCATATATCCTATGTTGCAATTTTGACTACAGTTCACTCAATTCCCAGTAACAGTCATTCAGAGAATGACTCTTTGCATGATAAATTCTTGTGGAAATATAAAGCTCATACAATGAGATGGGAAGATATTTGTAGAACAAAAAGTGAAGGTAGCTTTGCAATAAGAAGAATTGAAGATATTTCCAAAGCAGTTGCAGCAAATCTATTATGGAAATACATTCAAGGTAACTATATTTGGGCTAAATGGTTAAAAAAACAAGTAATATAATGGTGTTAATATCTGGACGGCTACCATGGACACTTGTGCTTCCTATACATGGAAATCATTGCTCAAAGCCAGACAGTGGTGCAAAGGTCTCATAAATAGGAATGTTGTCAATGGGGAAAGCAGTATTTTATGGTTTGATCCATGGATAAATGGATCATCTTTAATTGATAAAGCTAGTTGGAATGCAATGGCAATTATAGAAGGATACAACAAAAAGTGTCTGTGTTAATTTCTAATAATAGTTAGAAACAACATACAGATTATGTGCCTACACAGTACCATCAATTTATGCACAATACAACCATTCATTCTCAAATGGAAAAAGACTATTGGAGTTGGCTCCTAGCATCAATGGATAGTTCACTATGAAATCAGCTTGGCATCATTTCAGATAAAAGTATGCACACTATAACTGGAGAAATATTATTTAGGATAAAGTATGCGCTCCTAAGATGTCTATCTGTGCTTTGACGGCCATAGTATACGAGTTGAACACAAATGACCAAATCATCAGATGGAACTCAAATATAGTGCAAACGTGTGTGTTGTGCTTAAACCATTATGAAGACAGGGATTATCTCTTTTTAATTGCCCCTATTCGAGCTACTTACTTGATAATATTATGCAGAAAATCAAAATCAACTTCCATAATATTCGTGGCATAAACCAAATTTTGGAAACTTATGTCAAAAGAAAAAGCATTACTCTTCAATTAATTAGAGTAACAACATAATGTTCACTTCCTTGATTTGGAATATCTGGTGTAAGAGGAATGGTCGAATATTCAAAGGAATCGAAATGCCTGCTCATCTGAGACTCAACCTGATAATTCAAGAGTGTAAGATCCCCATGCAGTATAGATTGAGTAATCAATCGATGAACTCAAATAATAAACTTATCTCTGCAAACTTCCATACTGCCATGAACACGCAAGACCATCAACGACCTCCTTGAATTCAGTCCGTCTGTTGCTGCTAATTGGAGTTGGTAACCCTTCTTTCTGGTTATTGGAGTTCGATTGCGTTGCCTTCGCCACTTGACGCTGAGTTTTTCGACACGGAAGATTAGATCTAATTTGAGAAGGTTACTTCACTTTCTCTCTCCTTTTCGGTGTTATTTTGGTGGCCTCGTTCGTTGTGCTTAGGCTTCGTTGGAATCCTGGTTGCTTGCCGCGTGCTGGTTTTGTAGTTGTCCCGTGTATTTTTATTTGGCTTTTATTTTATTTTTTCTATTCCAAGTTGTTAGTATGGATGGTTTTGAGAGGAAGATATTTTCTTTAACCAATCCGTGGCCCCTATCTGCGTTTGTCATGTTTGCATACTCCTCCATCTGTTTGATAGCTTGGTCTAGGATTTGTTTATTTTTAATGTTAATATATAGAAATGGTATATACTCTTTTTCCTTGCAAGACAACCATCTAGGTTAGTGGGGTTCCGGGGATTTAATGAGGCATATCATGGAAGTATATGTTTCTTTTTTAGTATACAAAGTACCTTTTTTCAAAAAAAAATGTTCAAAATGAATACACCTGTTATCATAGGAAATTTTCTTCGTTGAATGGTGAAATGTTCATAGTGTTTTTTCATGAGATGTAAAATGTTTTGCATTAGGTGTCACTTTGGAAAACATAACTTCAGTTTGGAAAATGTGGTTGCCTCCATCTGTGAACACACAGAAAGGTCTGATGCAATAATTCTTATCAGAAAAGATTTTGGTCCCTCTTATTAATATCACAAGATCATAGGTGATCTAACATATTACTAGTACTGTATTATGTATAAAGAAATATAGGTAAAGAAGGTTGAATTGAAGGCCCAGAAGACCTGTAAACTAATTATTGACAGAGTCCATGAATATCTCATAAACCACATGGCCTAAGTTACATTGATGAAGACATTGGCATGCAAGCAAGAATTTAATTGAGATTACACATCACGCTTATTAATTTACTAAGGTCGGATTTCTTTTGTTGAGGTTCATCCCTTTGTTTGAAAATGGAATTATTTACATGAGTCGTTCTTGAATGGCTTATTGACATAGTCAATTACAACCGCATTAACATGACTATTTTTTCTCAAAATACAGGGTAGATTGAACCATAGTTTTAAATCTCCTATATCTCGCACGAGATCTCGCCCGAGATCTCATTTTCACACTTAAACGAGATGAGACATCAAATCTCCTCCATATCTTCCTCGACACTCATCTCGCCTGAGGTATTCAAATCTCACCCGATATATGGATCAAAATCTCAATCCGAGATCTCACCCGAAGTTATACATTTTTCTTATTTTCCATAATAATTTTTATTTTCATATACTCAATCCAATTATAGTTTACCAACTTATTGAACATATTCATTGCGTTTCATCTTAATGAGTCATAGCGTAAGGTTTCACTTCTTTATTACGTTCAAATAAAATGATATTATTCAATCATTACCAAATCAATTAAGCTAATCAAGCTACTACTCTTCTAAAAATATTTCTTTTTCCATGTAAATCAAGTATGTTACCATTTTTATTTTTACTAAGAAAGTTATAATCGTTAAATAAATTTTTGACACATCAATTTTAAACACATAAGTAAATCCGAGATATTCCCAAGATGCATTATATGAGCCGAGATGTCAATCCGAGATGTACACTAGATACGTACTCATCTCGTCCGAGATCTCTCCCGATACAGATAACTTGTGTAAAAATTCCGAGACGAAACGTGACCGAAATCCGATATTTAAAACCTTGGATTGAACACACACACATGTATGAATGTATGTATGAACATACATATGTGCACTTATCTAGATAATAATGCTATTAAAAATATGCCCAACCATCTTGTTTATTGTTCATGAAACCATGGTTCTAAAACTCCACCTTCACAAACTCAGATCTCAAATTACAGAATGCTTCTTAATGGACCTACATCACGATGCTATATCTGCTCTCTAGAATGGCATTTCTGAGCACCTTTTCCAACAAATTTGGTCAGTATTTTTACTCTTTGTTATATTTAATCCTTTTTCTTTCTCTTCTGTTGCACTTAGTTGATGTGGTTGATATGGTTTGGTAGAGGCAAGATAAAAGCTATAGTATTGATAGCGAAACTGATTTAGTTGATGAGAAAGTTGTCGCTAATGCAGTTCTAGTGAGTACACATTAGGTGATCCTATGTAGCCTTGTAACATCTTTTTTTTATGATTTTATTCAAGTTTTTTTGATTCAACTGTTGCCTCCATAATATTCAAAAATATGGATACAGGTTATTCTGATGTTCTTCTCTTCCACATACGATAGGCATGTATTTGTCTTATTCTAATTGTTCACCTTAATTATTTTATCTGTAGTGATAATGAGAGGATTTGCGTTGTTTTTAGGAGTACAAGCTTGGAAAATTTGTTCTTCAAAGTGGCTGGAACACTCGAATCTGTGAATATTGTTTACTAGGTACTTTTTGTATTGTTCTTTAATAAAAAATATAGAAAGAGCATAAACTGGCACTAAAGCATTGAAATTTCTTAAAAATAAGTATTTCAAAAAGACATTTGAATAGACTAAGAAATTAAGAGTAAAAAGAGTGTTAATGCAGCTAACCTCCGAAATATCAGGGAGTTGTAATATTTGATGAAATGATTATTGTAATTCGTTTGTAATTAGGAATATAATTTCACAGGAGCACTATCAGAATTGGTGATGTTTGGGTAGTTATTTGGGTTTATTGTAGGATGTTATGCCATTGCTGAGTTATACGCTAGAGGAATCTATAATATTTTGTTTTACTACTCCAGAATGCACAAATAAGTGTAGGAAGCTCCAAATATTTTTCTTCCTTAATACATATTTAAGACCATGTCTGTTATCTTACCTTTGTTTGATTTTTTAAATTTATAGTCTGTCAAAAGGTGTTCTAGTCAATAAAATTACAGTTGAGTAAGTCGTGCTAAATTTGTTATTGAAATCCACACTACGTGAAAAAAATATCAATTAATTCTGATTGTATATTTCTGAAAGTCTATATGAGTGGATCGTGTAGTGTGTATATATGCAAGTATAAGTGACTAACTATATAATGTATCTAATATAAACTTGATAGATGATAATAGCAAAGTAAATGGAAATAATCACACCAGAATTTTATACTGGTTCAGACCTCCCATCCTACGTCCAGTCCTGAAGCTCCTCTTCGGAATTCAACTATCAAACACCCTCACTTCGTTCGGACGAATACGCTTAGTTACAAAGGCTTGTTCTTGTCAAGTGTGTATTCTATAACACAGATATTGACTATTAAGTACAAATGCTTCCAATTTATATATCTAGAGATTGTTGATTGAAGAGTTCTGAATATATGAAAGATTAGAATACAGGTATTCGATTGCTAGAGATCAAGTATAAATCAGAGAATAAGAGTAATGAGCATAAGTAGTAAGGTGAAGTTTTCTCTTTGATTCTTGATGCTATTTATAGCGGTAGAGAGATTCCTTGAGTGGTTGTATCCATTAACAAGTGTTGTATGGTTTCTCCTGATGGTGATGAAGAGTTGCAGCGAAGAGGAGCGAAAGTGTCTTTTCAATTGTGATAGTTGTTCTTTGAATATTCACAGCCGAGTTCAAAATCAGACGTCTGGAAAATGTTTCAGACGTCTGGCTCTTATATATTTTTTGTATATGGTTGCTTTTCAGACGTCTGAATACATTAACCAGACGTCTGATTCTATCTAATTTGCGAACTAGAGGATTCAATCAGACGTTTCGCTAATGCACCCAGTCTGAACTTGTGCATGTTGCTTTCCTTGTGTCTGTGTCATTGCTCTTCTGATTCTATCGACTTGTAGCCTCTTGATACTTTTTTGAGTCTTTTTCTTGCCTCTTTGGTGATGTTACTTTAACAATTATCTGTAAATAGAGATATATATGCATATTTGATTTCCATTGTATAGTTGTTATCATCGAAACCATAAAATTGATTTCCTAACAATTTGCACTAGTGAATACCTGATTATCTGGCCAGGCCTAGTTGTCCTAGACTATTAACCTTTTGTTAACTCATTTCTTCTTACGGTTCCTTAGCCTTAGATAGTGAGACAAAATAAAGACAAGAGCTGCTATTTTATAAATTCCAAATTTATTAAACAAGTTATTAATATTCTAATCTTATACACCAACGTGATCAATCTAGAGACATGCCACCATCCATGGCTTATATCATTTGATAAATCTTAAAAAAGAAGTCATGTATTCTTTAGGTCAAATCAATATAAAACTGTTTACCTATCTTCATTATCATAGAAAGTATGAGTAGCGTATTAAAAGCAATAATTATCTCTAACATTTAACGTTACAGAATTATAATTCGCATGTCAAAACATGCTGTAAATTAGTTGTAGTTTGTAATTTATTAAATTTTTTATAGTACTTTGTAAATTTTATTATAGCAGGCATCTTAAACAATGGTTTAGAAATAAGGTATTTTTGTATTGTGGATTGTATGCTCTCTGGAGTTTTCTAGACAATATACGTATCATATTCTTTTCTTCTTTTTTTAATATGAAAAGATAAAGATAAAAGTGAACTAGTATTATTATATGATTCTAGATTGGTGTACAGATGCAAATACAGAAACACCTTTTAATTTTCATTACTCCATTTTTTTTCCTTTGTAAAGCTCCAACAGTTGGAGTTGAAAGTTATGATAACTACATTTATTTTAGCAGGAATAGTTAACCTATTTTATAAAAGTGGATATTTCTTTGGAGGACAAGGTAAATATTATCTTTATTTTGGGGACCATCGAATTTGTATTATATACACAACTAGGATGGAACCTGGATAAGATATTATTATCCTTATTTCTAGATTGGTGTACAGATACTATCACGGAGTCTAAGACTCTAAAATCACGTTATTGGTACAATGGATAACTGATAAAACAATACATATTGAATTATATACTGAAAAAACACAAACGGTACAAGTTCATATTGTAACTGACCTTGTAATTAACAATAGCAAAAAACAAGTATAAAAGTTTCAAGCTCGTTCTTTCACATGTTGGTTTTATAAAGCTTAAGATAACTTGAGAACTAGCTACTTAATATTTCCGTCTTTTAATCCTAATCAAGTACGTATAATAAAGAACTTTTCCTTTGCAGGTGGATAGATATATTTGATGGAAAAAAATAGTAACATACTGCAACAAGTTATGGATTCGAAGTTACTTTTGATGCCATAACTACATTTTGGTCTGTATGTATTACTACTTTTGGTCACTAGTTGCTGCTTGTTCTACATTGAAATATTATGAACTTATTAGTTATTTTGACGTAAGAATATTGTGTATGTTTATTATGTAATGTTTCATATTAATTGTAAGACGTGTGATTAATATAATATGTTGATTATAAAATCAGTGATTAATATAATATATGTTTATTATGAAATATGTGTTTATATTAACCATGTTATACAAAAGTTGTGGCTGCATATAAATTGGAGCCTAATATATTCGGCTAGGAACTGAGCAAAGTACGTTAATGTTCATAAATTTCTATGAAAAGATTTAATAGTGTTTCCAAATCGCTATAGAAACGCTATAGAAAGTTTTAGTAGTGTCTTCGAAACGATATAGAAATGCTATAAAATAGGACCTAAGCATTACATAAAATACTATACATAAACATCATGGCAACAAAAGAAAAGCTGTAAAAAGAAATCACTACAATGAAAAGAACGCTGTAAAAAGTTACATAGCATATTATAACCGCTATTGAATGTATCAATAAAAACGTTGTAAAACGTAGTAAGGACTTCAAAAAAACGCTATAGATACGTGGATTCTACAGCTTTTTCAATCTTGCTATGGTATGTGTTTGACCTATAATGACCTGTTAATATACATCGTAGTTAAAAACGCTGGTAAAGGTTTTTATAGCGTTTTTAAAACGCTATGGTAGGTACAGTTTGTTGTAGTGTAACGGCTCTTTAAAAACTCAGGTCACAAATTTTCCATCATTACAAGAAAACCATGACTTTTCATTCCTCTCAGTTTATTATTTTTAAAGTTGGCACATCTACAAAGATTATAAGAAATCGCATCAGAAAATCTTAATCCTTTCATCTATTTTAACAAAAGTTTTACTTGGTTATTATCTAACTCATAGCATGCTTTGGATTTTTTTTTTGAACTGGTACTTTATATACAACAAATCATTGGGACAACAAATCCCATGTCAAATAAACGTTCGAAAGCAAGTTTCGAACTTGTGACATCCTATACCAAAGCCGAATCAATTAACCACTTGGACAAAGGTGCTTGTCATGCTTTGGATTTTTTAGTATTGGTTGGCTTGATATGAAGCTCGAGACACTTACATAATTCTTCAACATCACGTCTTGATTTCACATCATCGTTAGTCTTACCCTTAGCATTCAAAATTTTATTGCACATTATCAAATACGTTTCTTCATTATGCATCATATCAATATTATGATGAAGTAAGAGATCTTTCCAATAAGGCAACTCCCAAAATATACTTTGTTTGCACCAATTATGAACCGTCGATTTACTTGAAATTTCAATTTGTACTGTAGTTTCATATGTCTTTGGATATTCCTTTACAAGTTCATATATTTATTTGCTTGACCAAATCGTTGGTGATTGTCTAGTCTCCACTCTATTAGCTAGAAAAATTTTCATATCTCTTCTAAAAGTATTATTAACATGGAGAAAATACCGATGACAATCAAATCATGTAATCACACGCGGCAAAGAAAATGCTCATGTTTCTCCCATGTAATAGGAGAAGCTAGACGACCAACCGAACTCCATCCTGAAAGCATTGCATAAGAAGGAAAATCATCAATAGTCTATAACAAAGAAGCAAACATACAAAAATTTGTTTCAACATGTCGTATGTTCAACTCTTTCATGCCATAGTGTTTTCAACTCTTTAATTAGTGGCTGTAAATATACATTGATTCCTTATATTGAACCATCTGGGCCAGGGATGACAATAGTAGGAAAATTAAAGGAGTTCCCATACGTATTCATAAAGGAAAATTATAAGTTGTAAAGATAATAGACCAAGACGAGTATTTAAAACCAAATTGAGATAATGGCGAGAATCCATCCGCACATAAACCAAGTTTAACATTACGGCTTTTTATAGTAAAAGCGGGATAAGTTTTATTAAAATGTTTTCATGCTTCTCCATCAACTAGATTTATTAAGTACTTTTTCTTGTGTTCTCACATTGTGTCATCTCATATGAGGTGTAGTAACAGAAGATGCGTATAACCTTTGAAGTCTAGGTGTGATGGGTAAGTAATGCATTCTCTTGTATAGAACATTCTTTTTCTTATTTTTCTTGGTTTGTCTCTTTCCTAATTACATATTTTACACTTTCTAAGATTGATATCCTCCTTCCAAAACAACATGCAACCATTTAAAAATATATCTTTCTTTTAGTACGACAAACCGAAACTAGACATAAAGTTTTTTCACTTCATAATAATTTTCGCGCATCAGATCATCAGGTGGCATATGCCATTTTATGGCTTGTACAGCTGCTTTAAATTTAGCTTCTACGAAGTTGAATTTAGATTTCGTAGTAATATATTCGACAGTTACTAATAAGTGAGTGTCATTTTTACAATAATCCCAAATGGGTTTCTTAGCAGCATACAATAAATCATAGATTTTTTTGCTTCAATATTTGGTTCCTCTTCTATATTTAAATTATCATCATCAACATAAATCATAGGGAATATTGATCGCGCTGCATCTTCAATTATATCTTCTATAGGATTCGTCGTAACATTGTCATTATGGACTTCCTCATGTGGCACTATAGGATTAGATGCAATAAGTTCCCCATGATGATGCCGGGAATAATAATCCAAGCATAAAAATGTTTTGACACAAATGTACTATAACGATATCTGGTTTCCAATGCTTCAAATTTTTGCAGTTACTACTAGGGAAATGAATTTCTTCTTCATTTCATTATTACTTACAGCAAATTTAATAAATTCATGTAACCATTATAAAAATGTTCCTTTACATTCACCACCTCCCCCTTCGTACATCCACCACCTCCCCCGATTGAGAAAAAATAGTTGACCATTTTTTATATTTCAAAAAGTACGATAGATTTAAAAAATTATGGTAAGGTTCGAAAAATTATGATTTTTTGGATTAACATTTTATTTTTCAATTCATTTATATATTTTATTAATTATACCATATATTATACTTATATATCTTATTTTCAAATTTAACAAATTATAAATATTATATTATATTTTTTGTTCTTATTTATTACTTCCGTTGGTCGCTACTTTCCATTACAAACACAATATATAATCATATTTCGTAAATCATTTCATGTGAAACAGTCCTCAAAATTTTGACAGCATTTTCGCGTTGTTCCCTGTATCGTACACAAATGTGCATACACAGGGAACAAAAAGAAGCCCTGTCGAAATTTAATGAACCATTTCATACGAATGATTTACGAAAAATAATTATCATATTGCATTTTTAGCTTGTTTAATACAAGGACAAATCTAATAAATATAGTATCAGATGAATATTAATGTTTGTTTTGTAGTTAAAATGAATATTTATATAACAATTATACATAATACTTGTCAGTTGGGACCAAAAAATCAAACGAATTTAAAAAAAATAAAGTACATTATGTACTAGTTTGTTTGTATTAACATTATACAATAATTCAATATTTGAATTCATTAACAATTTAAAACTAATAAAAAAACATTTCCCAGCATTTTAGCCAACACCAATTTGAATTTATTATACACCGATAAAAAATTAGCATTATACACAATTTTTTTTATACATACACATAAAATAAATTTATATATAATTAACAACATAAACTAATAAAGAGATGAGAGTTTTCACTCAAAGGTCTTCTTTGTGCAGGGTAATAAGCTTCAAGGATGGCACTTTTGAAAAATTAGTTTTAAGGACAATTTACAGGAAAAAGATAAATGAAATTATCATTTTTAGTTATACAAAAATAATAATAAATGAATCTATCATTTTTCTATACAACTTAAAATTTTAAATAAATTTATCATTTTCCTGTAAGTTGTCCTTAAAACTAATTATTCAGAAGTGCTATTCTTAAAACCTGTTACCTTATAATGAGAAACTCTCCACCTTAATTTTCACTAAATAGATTATGTAAATAAGTTATTTTTTGACATTTTAGCTAACATACACTAATTAATACTAAATTATGTTACACTAATAACCACATATACTAATTAACCCAAATTATCCCAAATTATACATTAATTTTCAGATTAAATAATAATCCTACTTTGTAATTAAAATTTAAACACTCATAGTCGAATCAACATTTCCAAATCAATAAATATACAATTATAACCAATCAATAAACTAAGCAAAAATTAACACTAATTTTACCTCAATTCAAAATAATTAGTTTAGGATAAGAAAATATCTAATTTTTGATCCATTGAAGGCGTAGAAGCTTGGAGAATCCAATTTGATAAAGATTGCGAATGATTCGGTGGATTGCGGCAGCAAGGTTTGGTTTGAGATGGATTTAGGGGTTTAGAAATTTGTTTGAGGGATTATGGATATGAAAAATGATAAGAACAGGCTCGGTTGAAGCCATATTCACGATGTTTCAGCGGTTACTGACAAAGGTCAATGGATAATTTTTGATAGTTTTGTGCGGCTTTTGATGGGTATTTAAGATATTAACATAAATTTTCTCTCTATTTAAAACAAATTTATTTTAATTTTTTATAAAAATTTAAGTTAGTATAAACTTTTAAAAAAAGGTAACAATAACCAATTTTCTAAATACTAAAAAGGTATTTTTATTTGTTATACAATCCTTTTTTAAACGATATGATAATTAATTGTGAATTTTAAATGTATTTAAGATAATAAATTCATATAAAATAAACTATTTGGTAAAAAAAATTGTTGAATCTTATGTTGATTCAAGATATTTTGGGCATATGATCAAAATATAGAAAGAAAATAAACAAGTTTAAGGTATAAATCTTGATTTTTAAATTTATACCTATTCGTTGACATTTGGACTTAAACCTTTCATTCAAAGGTCAAATTATTTTCAAACAAAACGAAATTTCAATCATATATATTGTATTATATATTTATCCAATCCGTATGGTTGTACTTAAAAAAATGGACATAAATTTTTTTAGACCTAAAACGGGTCATTTTCATGGAAGTTGTCATAACAAAATATATTAAGCGTTAGACAACTCCTTGGAAAATGATATTTTTGAGTTTAATTTTTCGTTCGTTCATTTTTCTTTGGTTCTAGCTAAACGAATAGGATAAATACATTATAAAGTATATGTGGCACTAATTTTCATTTGAAGATTGTTTGGCCTTCGAACATATGGTTTTTAGCATAGATGTGGACAAACAACTATAAATTTGGGAATAAAGATCGACACCCTAAATTAACTTACTTTCTATCATGTTTTAGAAGTAGGTCCAAAATACTTTGGATCGATATAAGATTCAAAAAAAACATTTTTCCACCGAATATTTTCTTTTATATGAATTTATAATATCGAATGCATTTAGAAATTCATAATTAGTTACATAATGGTTAGAAAATAAATTCAAATTCATAAAACTGTCATGCATCATAAGTTTCACCAAAGTTGTATAATGGACAGATTGGAAGTTTCATAGATTGATCATTTGAGTTCGATTTATAATAAAGTCTAATATCAAATTACACAACAAAAATATGTCAAAAATACTAATTTAATTTATCAGAAACCACTATAAAATTGAAAAATTGACTAAAAATATCTTCTTTAATTTTTAGGAATTAAATTATTATTTTTAAACAAATTTCAAACTTCTATAATTACTAATTATAATAATATGATAAATTAAATACCTAAAATAGCCTACCGTCGAATGAGCCATCGACGGTCATCGGAACTATTCTGTTTCCATTTATCCCATTTCTGGTTATGTTAAATTTAGTACATTTTAAAATTTACTATTTTAAAAATTTTAAAAACAACTTCTTTATCCAATAATAATACATATAAATCTTACATGTTGGTTTTAGATTTAGGTAATCTCATACTATGCAGTTAAAGCCCCGTAAAATCCCCACTAAAGCACACAGCACTCTTCGATTGCTATGTTTTTTCAAGATAGCGCTATTGAACATTAGATCCGTTTTAAACCCTGCTATTTTCCGCTTCACCTATTAAATTAATACTTTTTAACACCTGCTTAGCAACATAATATAAAAAATTCTTTGATAGTTCTCTTTAAATTAATCGACAGAATTAGGAAAAGACCTAATTTTAAGGCATAAGTATTCAATGTATGTTAGAAACCTAAAGCTGTCAAATTTGGTCTGCATAAATCATGACATTCTTTGGTTTTGTTATGTACGAATAAATCATATCTCTTTTTTCTACATGATGTGAAAATGGGAATAAATTAATAAACATTTGGTTTTAAGTCTAGTGAAGCTTTTTGTACTTTCGCTATTTTCCATTATATTCCTGCTATAACTTATTGTGCATCCACCTCTATGAAACCGCTAAGCGCTTTGACTGCACAGATCTTATCTGATGCAGAGACTTTCATCAATAATCTTTTATAAATTTAATTCCGAATATACTTTGACGTCCATAAGCTTTCACTTTTGTATGTAATATAGGTTGCTGAATTGCTTTAAAAAAATCAAGTGCAGTCATACACACGCACATAGGTAAATTTGAGTTGTAATATATTATAAATTGTAGCATCCGTAACATAAAAAGGTTATATACTGGAGCCAATGATTTATTTTGTGTTTATATAAAATGAGCTACCTTATGGGTTACCATTTACATATCATTTGTAATTTTTCATTTATAGAGAGTTAAAAAAAATGTAGGTAGAAGGACACTAAGTAAAGTCAAAAGAACAGTAATTCAATATCAAATGTTAACAGTATTAAGTATTAGGCATTTGAATATAATAAATAGTTGTTGCCAACTAAAATGCAACCTAACCTTTGGTAACAAACTAACTTTTTCCTTACCTTATTTACATACATGTCTGTAAATGAAAATGATGATAAAAAAATTTTGTGATGTCTATAGGTTGAAGCGAGGTAATTAACTAAAAAACTTTGTCAAAATCTCATGCAAAAATAAACGAGATACAAATTGGGTACAAACTACAAATATATGTCTTAATGTAGGGCAATAAGGAGAATACATTGGGAATAAATAACAAATGCATTACTAAGTAAATATCACCAAAAGTAGTGTTTACATTCATATCCTTGTAGATATGATTTAAGAACCTACTGTAGAAGTGATTTAAGAACCTCATTGATTCAGTTCGTTGTACAAAAAAGTTTATATTTGGTACATGGATAATTTGCATGGTATACAATTGATTTGGAAGATGTAGAGGGTTTCAGGACTACAAATAGATATGAAAATTGAGCAGCGGTAGTTGCATTATTTGGTTACTAGAGCCGCTCGTGAAATGAGGAAGGAAACTAAATTTTGACAGAGCATGGGAGGGAAGAACACCCCACCTCTATGTCCATACTATCTAAGAGTACCACAATATGAAGAATGAGACTATATGAGATACACACATTAATATTTCTTTATACTAACATCGATACATATCTCAAATCATAAGGCACTTACCAATGATGTACACAGTCTCAGTATAAAGAAATAAACATGTGTGCTTTCAGGATATAACATTACATAATTATCAAATATAATTGAGTACATAAAGTCAGAACGCAGCAAATAAAATATAATATATCACATAATATAAAGTCCAGTAGGGCTATAAAATGGTAGTCTTTAGCCTATAATAAACATACATCATCTACTACATCATAATATGTACATCCACGATGCTACAAAACACATAGGGAATATACCAGCCTATATAAATATCAGCCTCTCAAAATCCAATGAATCCAGTTGCTTATGGTGTACCTGATCTTACAATGTCTCAGACTGACCCGAGTATTATCAATAACATACGAGTCTGACTATGTTTAAGTTCAACTCTAAAGTGGTATATGGCAATAATAATATTAAAGGTAAGGTAATAAAATATGTCACATTTAATTATATCCATTATAAGATAGCCATTCCAAATAACTAATCATCAATCAAAATAGGGAGTAACACATAGGCAAATAATCAATCCACAAAATCGTACTTCAATCCATTCATCCATAAATCAATGGCTACTTCCCAAATGTAGCTGAAAATATAACATCGAAGAGTAAGTATGGATAATACGTGACTTATTATACTTTAGAAACATGATCTCCGGCATAGTCATACTCATTATCTCATAAGAATATAAATAGTATATATTTCTACCACACACACCGGAACCATATGGGAGACTTAGCGGCTTTCCTGCTTGCTCTAAGAGCCACACATATGTCCATCTGACATGAATCCTATATTCTTTGGTTACCTCCCTTCGGTATCATGAAAAAATCCACCTATGTACTCATCTATATAAGGACTCAACTCGTTCACGACCCGACACATGCCCTTATGGTAACATACCGTCGGGGGTGAACACACATATTAATAGAACACAGTTATAAGAATAGGTCATCATAGATTCGAGGTGCGAGCCTGCAATTAGGCTGCCATAGTGGATATTGGCCTAATCAGATTCGCACTTGAATCATAAAAGAAATTAGACAAAGATGGACGGATACATAATATCTATACTTAGCGGCTAACACATAGCTTTAAACATATGCCAACACACGGCTTTATACACTTGATGACACACATACAAGGGTAAATATTTCTCATTGTAGCGAGCCTCGTCATACATAACAGATCCCTATATGAGTGACATTTACTTACAATGAATAACCGAATAAATAACACTACGGGGTCCATACCACCGTGTGTTATTTGAACATTCATTCATTGCTCATAAAATACAGTTAATCCACACTATATTTCTTTATAACAAGTCCAATGAATAATCAAAGAAATATTACCAATAATCTCATACCAGATGGTATTATAACTCTGTTTATTCAAATTTCTCATCTTACGGAAATCACAATTACATAAATGATTTATAGAATATTCGCCTTTATAGATAGCATTAGATATTCAATTTAAAAGCATTTATAGTTATTATATAAATACAGCTGTAACATTGAAATAATACAAAGAAATTCTTAATTTTAATACTCAAACTTCTTGAATACTATGTTAGGTTCTATATATAACATCAAATCAAATAGCAAACACTACGATGCCTTTAATTAATTATTAGCATATATATACACATTTATATATAAAGGGTTTTTAAAAAATATTTTAGTTCCTAATCAATTTATAATTAGCAAATCACATTAATGAATTTAATAGTTTATATAAATAATATTTTACCGTAAAACAAGTTTAAATTTATCATATATATAAATCTATGTAAGTTACAAATTTTTATTTTTAACATAAGTATTTAATAAATTTTATTAATACCTCATTTAAATACTATTATTATATTACCTTATATTATTATTAAAACTCTTGAAATTATATACCAAAATTAAGTATAGAATGTAAGGTTGTTATTATATTATATATATATATATATAATATTAAAATTATCATAAAAAACAAGTTGACCGGATTGTTCGAACTAGACCATCCCACGGTGGAAGAAATGAGTGAATTTCAAAAAATTTACTATTTTGGATCTTTAATGGGCTTATGAAGTCTAAATACACTTAGGTATTAATTAAATCTTCTTTTAAATTAAATCAATATTTTATTTAATTTGGAAAAAAATTCAAAAGGGTTTGAATGTTATATAAATAAAATGAATGAGTGTATCGAACACACCTACATATGTAAAATATTAAAATATTTCAAAAGGAAACCTTTAGTTTCCTTCTCTAATAGTAATGCAATTAATTAAAGGAGTAAACAACACTAACTGAAAAGAGAGAAACTTCTCATTTTTGTCTCTGATTAGATCTATAATATGTTAAATAAACATGTTAACTTTTCAAATGAATGTTTTATTAGGAACGCGTTAGTCCAATTCGATTTAATTAATGGAAATGATTCTGACCACATCACATGTGCCCGCGTGTATAGTATAAGTGCAATATATAAAAATGTACAAAGCTAATATAAACATTGCATAGGTGCTGGAATTTGCACCACAATGGACACATATCCCATCTATATGTGCCTTTGTCGTCCTAAACATGAATAATTTTATTTATTAATATATAAATGCATACATACAAACATATATACATACATACAAACATATATACATACATACATACTGTAAAACACACACACACACAGATACAATTAATGTTTAGCAAACAGTTCAAATAAAATAGATTTCATTTCAGTTACAAGAAGTAAATCAAAGAATATTAAGATTAATGAAAATGGTTTAAAACATTTGTGAAAAGATTCCTTTCTTTTTAGGTAGAGATATAACTTTTAATTAGATGGAATTTCAAATCGTGGATTATATCATTGATTTAATGTTTGATTTCATTTCAATTGCAAGCAGTAAATCAAAGAACATTAAGATTAACGAAAATGGTTTGAAATAGTTATGAAAAGATTCCTTCTTTTTAAGTGGAGATATAATTTTTAATTAGATGGATTTGAAAATCATGGAATATGTCATTGATTCAATGCTTCCCGTTATCTTTTAAAAGAAAGAGTTTATCTTAGAATGATTTGAAACATGACAATTAAAACATCATATTAATTGGATGACAAAGATTAATTAATGCGATTGTTACCAAATTTTAGTTACATAACAACTTATTTCTAAATATTCAAGTGTAAACCTTTTGACATGAAAAACTGAATTATGAATAAAAATAATCCAAAGTTCAATCATATTATTTTTTTAAACAACAAAACCAAAAGACACATGCATATATGGTGAGATAAGAATATCAAGATCTAGATTCAACAAACTTTGTAAACAATCACATAGAGTACAGAAAATTAAATCAAGAAGAACTGGATATGGGTTAAATTATTTGGTCAAACAATCATGCATGAGCCAAAAATGAGGGATTATAATTCATAACAAAATAGCAATAAATAGATGAATACATTGTATGTTTTGACATTATGGAACAATTGATTTAAGAAAGGGAGTGGAGATTTCAAATCAAGATTCAAATTCACACTTATAAACAGAAGGGGAAGACAGAGATTAAGGGGATAAAATTTTTTATAACATATGCAAATATAGAATTATATATACATATAATTAGCTTAGGATAAAGCATGTAGAAACACATTGAATGACAAAACAATAACTAGATCTGATTGAACACTCTCTAGATCCGATAAACCTTGCCCTTCATCGCATATTAACTTTTGGATTCTCATCAGATTTCAACAAATCGCCATCCCACTTTGCAAGAGAAGAATAACCCACCTTTTTAATTTAGTTTGATGTTGGTTCGAATTTGTTTTTGATGTTTTCTTTTGGATGAACTTTCAGCCATGAATGAAGATAGAGAAGAGGACAAAAAGAGAACAAAAAAATCCATATTTTGTTCCGTGTAATTTCAAAAATGAGGAGGTTTTGTTTTTAATAGAATTAAAGGAATCTTTTTCTATTCTCTTATTAAAAGTTCCTCCTTTATTTCCACCTTTTAAATTCCAATTAATCTCATTAATTGGTTTCCTCCTCTTATCGATATATAGCTGATCCAAGCACATTCTAAATATGCAACTTTTCAAATAAAAAATAATAATTTTTATGCAATAATTTTATTATTCAAAACATGTTTAAAATTATACCGATATCGCATATCGATATGTGCAAATATAACTTTCATATATGCATTAAAATAATTACCAACATCATTCAAAACATCAAATAAATTAACAATAATTAATATTTCATAAATATTAATTAATTTAATTAGTTTACAACACTTTATAAACTAATTAAATAATGTGGTTTTTGGAGAAATCACAAGTGCGGTTGTGTGACTCAGAGGTGTGAATTCAGTTATCAATTAATATTAGGCAATTTAAACATTAATGTTCACACGTCACTTAGCAGGTGGTATTACAGTTTGGCTGACTTCATTGCTTATAGGTATTTTTGGTAAAATCGAATTTTACTTATTATAAGCGGTATCTGATAGTGATAATTGTTTACACCGATTCTCTTCGTCAAAACTATATCACATTAGGAATTTTGGAATTTGGTGATGGTCAAATTCCAATATCATTCACATTCAACTTTATAGTCCCAAAACAACGTCCTTGGTTTAATAATAATTACTACTAACCAAAATGTTCCGGATAGAGACTTTGACTTTGAATTGACTTCAGTTGACCGTGATACTAACCTCATACAACTGAGAAGACGAACCCTCTCATGAATAGCGTTTCACTTCAAATACTTCCACTCGACCCAACTATAGCCGTTCGACGGATGCCGTGCCACGATTTAACTATAATTATAGTAGAGATTCCACATTAAAGATCAACAGTATTCTCAAGTCGAGAGAACTATGTAAATAGTCACATCAATATTATCTACTTAACCTTAGTTATGTTAAACAACAAAAAACTATCGAACGAGTCATTCCATAGTTATCCAATAACTATCAATACGTAACCTCTTGGTTCCCCAGCAGTCATGAGCAATACACTGCCCAAAGTTGGAAAGCTTCACGTACTCTGGTCTCAATGGATACATCTGTATCTAGTCTCGATGCATCTTGATTAGGAACATTCAAAATGGTACGTTTGTTTTATTATGATAAATTACTCACGGTTACAACACTTTGTAATTACTATCACCAAATATACTATTTATATTTTTTCTATAAATATACTTTGAATTAAATGTATTAATTAATATAACCATATTATATCAAGTATATAATTATGACGACCCGGAATTTTTAAGCTTTTAAAATCAAAATATTTAATTGAAACATTCAATGGAATAATTTCAACTTGAATTCAAATATCACTATTAATTGTTAATTAAATTATTGAACTAAATAATTTAAAATTGAGTAAAATATAAAATCTGGGATTTTAAGCCTGTTAAAAATAATTTGAAGGCTTGTAAAATTTATATTGATACTATTGAAGAGAATAGAAGTGTCGAAATAAAATTTAAAAATGGTTTGTTCAGTTTTAAAATTTTATTGTTCAAATTGAATTTAAAAAATAGCCTTCCGGGGCACAGTCTCGGAATTCGACGAAACCAGTGCCATTGGGTCCGTAATATTGAATTATTACCGGATTTAAATTTTCGTAGTGTTTGGAGTTGATATGAGAGCGTACGATATAAAACGCATTGGAATTTTTACCGTGACAAAATTTAATTTAAATAAAACATACTTGTTTTCCTTAACCCGACCATACGTACAACCCGCCACCCTATTGTCTCCCTCGTACTCTCATTTCTTTTCTTTCCCCTTCTCAGTGTCGCCGTTCGAACATTGTAAAAGAAGGAAAAATTTATTAGCCCAAATCAAATATTATGGCTGAAGCCATTCATCCCAAATCAAACCACCGTGCTAACGAAATCAAAATCGTTTCGTTCGAATATATAAAAAAAATGGCAGCGTTTTCTTTTTCCAATTCAATTTCTGTTAAATCGAAATCATGAACCCGCCAAATCATCACTCGATCGAAGCACGTATGGAGGTCGATTTCGGCAACGAGGGGAAACGTTTTGATTTGGGGGCGATCGACTAAGGTCTCGCGTGCATTTTTATTATCGAAGTCGATTTCTTATGGAGAGGCACGCGAGGGCACGAAGGAGGAGGAAATCGAGAACGGCGGCTAGGGTCTCGCGAGCTAGTTAGCGACGGCACGAGGATAGGGTTGTACTCGAGCGTCGGTAGGTTGTTCGATCCACGATGTCGCCCAGCTCGAATTGATGGTGATGGGTCGCGTGATGCTCCAGTGAAGTTCGAGTTAGGGCAGGGGTCGATGGTGAAGCCAGGCGTGTTCGGCGATGCTGAGGATGGGCTCGACGATTTATCAGAGGATCGGCAGGAGGTATTTGTTTTCGATTTTTATTTAATTATTTTTATTTAATTAAATCCGATTTAGGTTTTGGGAATTTAAACTGTAAAAAAAAGAGATACAAATAGTTACAATAAGGTTTAACTCCTCCAGTTCGATTCTATATATGCATAGATCTGTTTTAGAATTAAAAGGTATATATCATTTCATTCTTGGTTTAGTTTAAGAAGAAAATATACATAGACACGCTTTAAAATAATATATTAGGAAGACCAATTTGTTGAACTTATTAAACTATTTAGCTACTAAAACCATGGATTATTATAGAAAGATCAGTTTAAAATTAAATCAATAGTTAAAATTAAATTATTGGTTAAAGTTAAATTTATTAAACGGTGATTGATTTTTCAATTAGTTCGAATAGTAATAAAATAATTTATATAATGTTACAAGGTCTAAATCGTTGAGAATCGGGACGGTGTGGATCAGATTACAACAATAAAAGCAAAGGTAAGTTAATCTCACTCAGTTAAATTTAAATGATTAAATTTAAATAATTGTTTGAATGGTCAAATTGGTTGATGTGCTATGGTATGGTAATATTGTGGAATTGGTATTTTATGTTGTGCTAACATCTTTGGATGTAGGGAAAAACGGGTCGGAGAGATCCAACTGGACCCCTCGAAATTATTTAGAATATTTAATATTCTGTGTTCTGAATATTTGATATCCTGTGATGATTTAATGAATAACTGAAGTATTGAATGGTATGGTTGGATTGAATATCTCAGTAAAATAAATTATCAAATCCCTAGAATCGTATTTTCGAAAGAAATAAAAGAGTAAATTTTTAAGTAAAATAATTCTAGTGAATTGGAATAAATTAATAATGAATTGAAAATAAAATAAAATAAAAGTGATTGCAAAACTCTAACAAATTTGGAATAAGAGGAATTTGAATTATTAGGTGTAATAATAAATTGAAAATTGATTAAAGTGTTTTGGGATTTGACATTTAAAAGGGAGGTGAGATTTTGAAAATTTTAAACTGGGTTATCAAGTAAAATAAAAGATCGGTGGATATTTTAAATATGAATTCAAAGTGGAAATTTATAAAGGAATGGAAATTCATTTAAGAATAAATAATGATTCATTTTTAAAGATGTGAAAGAGAAAAGTGTTTCCCTGGATAGTCAAGTACGATTTTCAAGCAATTTTAAATATAAGTTAAAGGTTTTAAAGCATGTCTTAGAAAATTTATTATTTTTAAATGTTTAAATTCTAAAATAAATATTTTTCAAAACTATTATCGTAGTAATTATTAGATGACTCGGTATTTGTTTTAAAGGAAAATCTAGTTTTATATTTTATAAAGGTAGCCTTATTTATTAAATATTCCTAAAGTATATATTTTAATAAAGTATTAAAGTAGTTTTAAATTTTTAAGGCTATGAAGTATATTTTTTAATAAAGTGCATTTGAATTATTTTAAAATCTGAAAGTATTTTATACTTGGTGTTTCAGTGGAAATAAATATTGGGAAGTTATTCTGGGAAGGGAATATGTTTGAAACTGTTTTCAAAAGGGGTTAAAATCTGAAATATATCTTGTAAAGATATTTTGGATAACTAAATAATTTGGGAAATTATTTATTGGTTGATGGTTGTTGTGAATATTAATTGATAGTTAAATCACCGACTATCAATATTGGACAAATGCGTTGATCGTTTCGAAGAGGCCGGGATCAAGATTTATTTCTCGAAAACCACTTCGATCCCGTTTATATGTTTCGTGGAAACGAGTTAGAATCGAAGATGGAGCAGTGAAGTGCAAGGGCTAGTCGCTACTAATGCCTGAGGATATTTCCAAAATGGATGTTGTAGGAGTAGTGCCTTCGGTTCCGTTCGAACCCGGGACGGACCTGTATGGATGAATGCTTGCGAAACATCGTCAGGTGGACGATGGGAATTCTAAGGGATATGTTCTTAAAAAGGTAACACTTAGCCTCAAGCCTCATCAAATGGGAATGACTAAAAATCGGGGGTTATGCAGCAAGGCTAGGTGGGTAGCACCCAAGCAGGGTGAGGTCATTCCTGTCTAGATGTTCCTTTTTATTTCGGCTTAGTGGGCGGTTGTTGATCCCAACCGCGAGGTGATCTCACTCGAGATTATCCAGTAAGGGGTAGTCTCGGTCTTGTGTTGCAGGGGAGCGGGCGTACTCCTCGGTACGGTGATCTAGGCCCCGTACGGTTACAGGTGGTACCCCAGTGCCTAGTCATTAGTTGGAAATCCATTCTCCCTACGAGCCTTGTACGAATTTTGTTTGTATTACCCACTCTGTGGCTAGTAGCTGGAATTTAATAATGTAACAATTTCGGCTATTTTATAGTATTTGTATATAGACCATATTATAATATCAGAGGATTTCTATAAAAATGTTTTAGCTATCGTAAGGTAAAAACCCGACATGTTTATTTGTGGCGTGGTCTTACGAGATGCTTTTGTTTTCAAAGGATTTTCGAAACTTTAATAATCAATTGGGTGTGATTTTCTCACGCTGGTATTCCAGACTGACTCGGGTGTTATTTAACTATAATGCTCGGGTCAGACCGAGTATTATAGGATACAGGATATGATGCTGTGAAGCTCAGGAGACGAGCTGGATGACGAGACGTACTTTCGTACTTGTTTTATATATGTATCCCGCTGTGCTGAGTAGTTGTGTATCCAGTTGTATGATATATTTGAGTTGTGATCGATGTACCTTGTTGATGTAATATATAAAGAGAGATATTTGATTTTTGTGTAAAGATCATTTATTATCTATTATATTTTATTTCGCTGCAATGGTTAAATTCTGATGTTGTTTTCTATTCTCTTCTTCTTCCTCTTCTTCTTTAACCCAAATGGTTCGTATTTCTGTGCAACTTGAGTTGATTGTTGTAGAATAGTGTTGACTCAATGGGTACGGATTTGCGGGATGTTACACTTGGTATCAGAGCTTAGGTTGGTGATAACCTTGGCTCTGGTGGGAATTACTCATTGAAATAGAGTCCGTAGTATTCTATAATGAGTTTGAGCATATTAATAAATAGGTATGAGCGCGTATTTGTTAGTGAATATAAAATGATTTTATATTGTGTTGATTGGTTTATTGAGTAGTTTATGGATTCTGGTCAATACGAGTAATTAACGTTATTGACAGGGATCTCTAAACACTTGAATAGAATAATTCGATACAGTATTGTTTTAAAGTAGGGTAAATGTAATAATTTTACCCAAATTATTTTTGTATATAAAAGATATAAATTTTTGTAAAAGTATTATAGTATTTGGATGCTTGATTTGTTAAGGAATGATAATAAGGAATGGTAATATTAAATTATTAACCCTATTGTGTAGAAATTGAATAAGAAGTTGAAACTTATAACCAAAGTGAAGAATAAATTTATATAACAAATGGAGTTTGGAAATATAGTTTATAAATGTAATTTATAAATTGAAATAAACTTCATATATAAATGAGATTTGTTAATGTAAACTGTAAAGGTGATTGTAATTTTGGAATTGAATTCTAGAGAGACATTTGAAATTGAAATGAGATAAAATTCCAGAGAATGTTTGAATATAGATTTAAAGGAATTGCAATTTGGAATTTTTGGAAAAATTTAAATTCCTTTGGGTTGGAAAAACAGTTTCCAAAAGGTTTGGAGGAATAATGGTATTATTTTGCAAATATTTTTGTGTTGAAATTGAAATCTTATGAGATTTGGGAATTAAAAATATTTGAAATATTAAAGAGATAAAAGCATCTAGTTCTCTTTCGATCGTTGGAAAATAATTTCAGTGATGACTGCAGCATCATCGGAGTTCATTTTCGAGTTTCTAGAAGAGAAATTGCTACCAGGTTGTTTTAAATTGGAATTGTTTGCGAACTGGGTTTGGTTTTGAAATTCAAAGGGATAATTGAATGTGCAAAAGGATTTTTGAATATAGTTGAATTCTAAGGTGAATTTTTGTTTAAAATGTTTATGGAAGAAATAAAATATATTGGCTAAACAAAAGGTATAATTCCGAGTTAAAAAGTAAAATGTGAATGAGATTGATTGTAAATAGATGAAATATGAATATAAATAAGTTGTGACATATAAAGTTAGGAAGTAAAATAAATAGGCCAAATAAAATTGTTTGTAATGATAATGAATAGAATCCAAAATTTAAAATATAAAATAGATTGAACTTAAGTAAAAGGTTAGAGTGATTTTTGAAATAAATATCAAATATTGGGTAAAATTTTAAATAGACTACTTGATTAATTAATGGAATATGGGAAATAGAACTCAAATTGGTTAATAAAAAAAATTGAGTTGTGAATAAATGATAGAATTTGAAAGTGAAGCTTGAGTTATTAATAGAAATTCAACTTAAAATTATAAGTGAATTAAATTTGAGTTGAAGTTGAATGGAATTGAATTAACATAAAAATGATTTATATTTCAAATAAAAATCCAAGTAGAGATAAATTAGAAATGGCCTCCTTATAAAATGAAAGGAATTCAGAAATAAATTATTGAATGTGAATTAGAATTCATATGGATTCAATGGAATATACTAATTTAATTTAAACGAATGGAGCTGGCAATGAACTCAAGTTAAACAAAATAGAGTTGAAATAGTGATGGTTTGAGTGGTAAATAAAATTCAAGTGAATAGAAATAAAATTGATATGGCTTTATTATTGATATAATAAGTTAGAAGTAAATTGAAATGAGAAATAAAGTTTAAATAGGTTGAATGACTACACTAATTGAATTTAAATCGAATAGAGTCAAATTGGAAATGAGCTTGTTTGGATTAAAAATAAATCGGATGAGTATATTAACTGAATTAAATTAGTAAATGGAGTTTGATTTGGATTAGAATCAAATTAAAATAGAATTGGTGTAAGGAAGAAAATGAACTTAAAGTTTTAAGATGGAAATAGCTTGAAGTAACTAAATAACGAAGGTAAATTTTAAATGGTTGATAGCAAGCTTTATGAAATGGTTTGTGAATAAAACATGTTTGGTAGATAAAATTAGTAATTGAGTTAATTAACTTAAGTTATATTAATGAGAACTTGACTTCAAATAAAAATGGGAGTTAGATTGCTTTTGGAAATCAATTCAATTTAAATGAGTTTGTTTGGACTTAAAATGAATTTAAGTTAAGTAAGAGAGTTGTGAAATCATTTAAATTGAATGGGATGGTTTGAATATTGTTTGGAAGCATTCAAAAGAAGTGTCGAAATATTTCATATGTGCTTATGGAATATATAATATGCACTGTTTATAGAATCCATGTTTTAGTTATTTATAATAAAGTGAAATGTTAATAAACTTTGTATATTTGATGCTGACATGTTTAAATTGAGTAAGTACAGGTTTTTGGAAGCCGTTGGGCTGGTTTTGACTGCGCTGATTGCTTAAATAAATAGTTGGTTGCTTAAAAATGCTAAATAAGGTACGCCTACGTAATACAAATAGGAAATATGAACTGTTTTTCTGTTTTCCGACCGTGTGGGTCGATGTGTATATATATATTTATATCTCTTGTCAAATTGCAAAAGCTCCTCCGTACAGAGGAGACTATGCCAAAAAAATAGGAAAATTTTGGGAGTTAGAAATTTATTGAATCTTTTGGAAATTTTCACTAACAACAAATGAATTAAAGTTTGTTAAGCAAATAGAATTATAACTGAATGTTGAAATTTAATTTAAATTGTATAAGTAAGATGAACGGAAGAATTGTTCAAAGAAACTAAAAAAAGAAAAGGTTTGCAAACTAACTTTTATTTGAGATATAAAAATAAATTAGTAAGTAAAACGAATAAGGGAAATGGTTAATTAAATATGGGTTGAGATAGGGTGAATCAAAATTCAATATTCAAAGTTTGGAAATGAATTGAATTCAAGTAAAATTGGAAAAAATTATTTATATTTGAAATTAATTAACAAAGTAAAGCAAATTGGAATTTTTATGGAATTTTAAATGCAAATTGAATAAAATAGATATAAACTCCAATAGTGAAGTGAAAACAAATTCAAGAGGTATATAAAATATTATATTGGATTTAAGAAATGAAGGTGAAATTCTTAAGTAAGAAATATACTAAGTGAATAACTGAATGAAGATTAAAACTAGAAGTTGTGACAAGGGAAAGTGAGTATAAGTGAATAACAATCAAAATAAATGTGAATAAAAAGGGAATTGATATAATTGGTAATCAATTGGGGCAAATACGTAGGATGTACGTATATTATTTTGTTCGCGTAGCTATATTGATTCAGAATTCGAGCACAGAATTTCGAGATAGTTATATCGATCCGAGTTAGGATTTTTCACTCGATTTTCGACGGCGAACCTGGATATGGAATTTTGATTGATCCTGGAAATTCTCTATCATAGTTTACAGCTATGCAAGAAGAATGACAGTTTCTAATCAGGAAACCAGATCCGAGTCCGCATTAGAAAGTCGGATGGACGATACTAGTTCGGAAGTGAAATTGTGTGATCCAGTGAGCGATCGGTTGGTATTGCGTACGAATGATATAGGTACATCGTACGGGCTTAAATGGAATGAACATTGAAATTTTGGAAAGAAATCAAATAAAATGTTTTTGAATGTTGTGATTGGATATTATTGCTAAACAGGATATGAAGGTATGAAAAAGGGAAAGCAGAATTGGTTTTGATTTCAGATAATAAATTAGAATTGCCCGACTAAAAGGTATGTGTTTAAATTTCTGGATGATTTTGATTAGGTTTTTGGATCTAGCCACTTGGCCTTTTGTTTTCTTTTTGGATTTGAGAGGCCATAGAGCCATTTTGTAGTTGTACCGAGCTAGCCGCGCAAATGAGACGCTGACGAAATTTTTTGGAAATTTAGAGAGTTAGAAAAATTTTGAGAAAATTTTGATAATTTAAATTTGGATTGAATATAAATTTGAATGGTTGTATAACTAGAGTTGTTTGGAAACCGGAAAAGTTTGGGAAGTTAATAAGAATAATAAAGATTCTTTTATAAGAAGATAGTTGATAGAAAGTTAAGTTGTTGATTTTTGGGGATAAATAAAGGGGTATTGGACCATTCTTCCTAACTAGAAATTTCGGGGACGAAATTTTTTTAAGGAGGGAGGAATGTGACGACCCGGAATTTTTAAGCTTTTAAAATCAGAATATTTAATTGACTTAAACATTCAATGGAATAATTTTAACTTGAATTCAAATATCACTATTAATTGTTAATTAAATTATTGAATTAAATAATTTAAAATTGAGTAAAATATGAAATCTGGGATTTTTAGCCTGTTAAAAATAATTTGAAGGCTTGTAAAATTTATATTGATACTACTGAAGAGAATAGAAGTGTCGAAATCAAATTTAAAAATGGTTTGTTCAGTTTTAAAATTTTATTGTTTAAATTGAATTTAAAAAATAGCCTTCCGGGACACAGTCTCGGAATTCGACGAAACTAGTTCCATTGGGTCCGTAATATTGAATTATTACCGGGTTTAAATTTTCGCAGTGTTTGGAGTTGATATGAGAGCGTACGATATATAAATGCTTCAGAATTTTTACCGAAACAAAATTTAATTTAAATAAAACATACTTGTTTTCCTTAAGCCGACCATACGTACGACCCGCCACCCTATTGTCTCCCTCGTATTCTCCTTTCTTTTCTTCCCCTACTCAGTATCGCCGTTCGAACATTGTAAAAGAAAGAAAAATTTATTAACCCAAATCAAATATCATGGCCGCAACCCTTCATCCCAGATCAAACCACCGTGCTAACAAAATCAAAATCGTTTCGTTCGAATATATTAAAAAATGCAGCCTTTTCTTTTTACAATTCGATTTCTGTTAAATCGAAATCATGAACCCCCAAATCATCACTCGATCGAAGCACGTATGGAGGTCGATTTCGGCAATGAGGGGAAACGTTTCGATTTGGGGGCGATCGACTAAGGTCTCGCGTGCATTTTTATTATCGAAGTCGATTTCTTGTGGAGAGGCACGCGAGGGAATGAAGGAAGAGGAAATCGCGAATGGCGGCTAGGGTCTCGCGAGCTAGTTAGCGACGACACGAGGATAGGGCTGTACTCGAGCGTTGGTGGGTCGTTCGATCCACGATGTCGCCTAGCTCGAATTGATGGTGATGGGTCGCGTGATGCTCCAGTGAAGTTCGAGTTAGGGCAGGGGTCGATGGTGAAGCCAGGCGTGTTCGGCGATGCTGAGGATGGGCTCGACGATTTATCAGAGGATCGACAGGAGGTATTTGTTTTCGATTTTTATTTAATTATTTTTATTTAATTAAATCTGATTTAGGTTTTGGGAATTTAAACTGTAAAAAAAAAGAGATACAAATAGTTACAGTAAGGTTTAACTCCTCCAGTTCGATTCTATATATGCACAGATCTGTTTTAGAATTAAAAGGTATATATCATTTCATTCTTGGTTTAGTTTAAGAAGAAAATATACATAGACACGCTTTAAAATAATATATTAGGAAGACCAATTTGTTGAACTTATTAAACTATTTAGCTACTAAAACCATTGATTATTATAGGAAGATCAGTTTAAAATTAAATCAATAGTTAAAATTAAATTATTGGTTTAAGTTAAATTTATTAAATGGTGATTGATTTTTCAATTAGTTCGAATAGTAATAAAATAATTTATATAATGTTACAAGGTCTAAATCGTTGAGAATCGGGACGGTGTGGATCGGATTACAACAATAAAAGCAAAGGTGAGTTAATCTCACTCAGTTAAATTTAAATTTAAATTTAAATGATTAAATATAAATAATTGTTTGAATGGTCAAATTGGTTGATGTGCTATAGTATGGTAATATTGTGGAATTGGTATTTTATGTTGTGCTAATATCTTTGGATGCAGAGAAAAACAGGTTGGGGGATCCAACTGGACCCCTCGAAATTATTTAGATTATTTAATATTCTGTGTTCTTAATATTTGATATCCTGTGATGATTTTATGAATAATTGAAGTATTGAATGGTATGGTTGGATTGAATATCTCAGTAAAATAAATTATCAAATCTCTAGAATCGTATTTTCGAAAGAAATAAAAGAGTAAATTTTTAAGTAAAATAATTCTAGTGAATTGGAATAAATTATTAATGAATTGAAAATAAAATAAAATAAAAGTGATTGCAAAACTCTAACAAATTTGGAATAAGAGGAATTTGAATTATTAGGGGTAATGATAAATTGTAAATTGATTAAAGTGTTTTGGGATTTGACATTTAAAAGGGAGGTGAGATTTTAGAATTTTTAAACTGGGTTATCAAGTAAAATAAAATATCGGTGGATATTTTAAATATGAATTCAAAGTGGAAATTTATAAAGGAATGGAAATTCGTTTAAGAATAAATAATGATTCATTTTTAAAGATGTGAAAGAGAAAAGGGTTTCCCTGGATAGCCAAGTACGATTTTCAAGCAATTTTAAATACAAGTTAAAGGTATTAATGTTGTTTTAAAAAGCATATCTTAGAAAATTTATTATTTTTAAATGTTTAAATTCTAAAATAAATATTTTTCAAAACTATTATCGTAGTAATTATTAGATGACTTGGTATTTGTTTTAAAGGAAAATCTAGTTTTATATTTTGTAAAGGTAGCCTTATTTACTAAATATTCCTAAAGTACATATTTTAATAAAGTATTAAAGTAGTTTTAAATTTTTAAGGATATGAAGTATATTTTTTAATAAAGTGCTTTTAAATTATTTTAAAATCTAAAAGTATTTTATACTTGGTGTTTCAGTGGAAATAAATATTGGGAAGTTATTCTGGGAAGGGAATATGTTTGAAACTGTTTTCAAAAGGGGTTAAAATTTGAAATATATCTTGTAAAGATATTTTGGATAACTAAATAATTTGGGAAATTATTTATTGGTTGATGGTTGTTGTGAATATTAATTGATAGTTAAATCACCGACTATCAATATTGTACAAATGCGTTGATCGTTTCGAAGAGACCGGGATCGAGATTTATTTCTTGAAAACCACTTCGATCCGGTTTATAGGTTTCGTGGAAACGAGTTAGAATCGAAGATGTAGCAGTGAAGTTCAAGGGCTAGTCATTACTAATGCCTGAGGATATTTTCAAAATGGATGTAGTAAGAGTAGTGCCTTCGGTTCCGTTCGAACCCGGGACGGACTTGTATGGATGAATGCTTGCGAAACATCATCAGGTGGACGATGGGCATTCTAAGGGATATGTTCTTAAAAAGGTAACGCTTAGCCTCAAGCCTCATCAAATGGGAATGACTGAAAATCAGGGATTATGCAGCAAGGCTAGCTGGGTAGCACCCAAGCAGGGTGAGGCCATTCCTGTCTAGATGTCCCTTTTTATTTCGGCTTAGTGGGCGGTTGCTGATCCCAACCGCGGGGTGATCTCACTCGGGATTATCCAGTAAGGGGTAGTCCCGGTCTTGTGTTGCAGGGGAGCGGGCGTACTCCTCGGTACGGTGATCTAGGCCTCGTACTGTGACAGGTGGTACCCCAATGCCTAGTCATTAGTTGGAAATCCATTCTCCCTACGAGCCTTGTACGAGTTTTGTTTGTATTACCCACTCTGTGGCTAGTAGATGGAATTTAATAATGTAACAATTTCGGCTATTTTATAAGTATTTGTATATAGACCCTATTATAATATCAGAGGATTTCTATAAAAATGTTTTAGCTATCGTAAGGCAAAAACCAGATATGTTTATTTGTGGCGTGGTCTTACGAGATGCTTTTGTTTTCAAAGGATTTTTGAAACTTTAATAATCAATTGGGTGTGATTTTCTCACGCCGGTATTCCAGACCGACTCGGGTGTTATTTAACTATAATGCTCGGGTCAGACCGAGTATTATAGGATACAGGATATGATGCTGTGAAGCTCAGGAGACGAGCTGGATGATGAGATGTACTTTCGTACTTGTTTTATATATGTATCGCGCTGTGCTGAGTAGTTGTGTATCCAGTTGTATGATATATTTGTGTTGTGATCGATGTACTCTGATGATGTAATATATATAAAGAGAGATATTTGATTTTTGTGTAAACATCATTTATTATCTATTATATTTTATTCCGCTGCAATGGTTAGATTCTGATGTTGTTTTCTATTCTCTTCTTCTTCCTCTTCTTCTTTAACCCAAATGGTTCGTATTTCTGTGCAACTTGAGTTGATTGTTGTAGAATAGTGTTGGCTCAAGGGGTACGGATTTGCGAGCTGTTACAATAATAGAAAGAAACTACTTTTATTTTGAACAAGATTGGTCAGCAAGTTAGATATATGTAACAAATTACAAAATTGCCCTTAGGGCATACCCCTAACTCTATCAATCTCCCACTTGCACTTGAGGTCAATTATGGAATCTTATTCTAACTTCTCCAATGGATTTTCTCAAAACTAATTAGGCCAGTCCCCTTGTGAACGGGCATTCTATTATGTTTTAATTATCTACTTTGTTAATCAGCTCTCTCCGATGGTGATAAACTGCTTTATCCTGTAGAACAATTCGAAATATGTTTCTCGACATCTAGTGAGCCATAAGTTCTATTACAAACTATATAGTGACATTGTAACCATATTACAATGTTATGAGATTCTTAACAGTTGAAATCGGCTCAATTATAAATTTGTGCCCTTATACTTTTATATACATTGTCTTTATTGTGATGCTATTCTAGGCGATGTACTTAGCCTTTTTCATTGAATTAGCCATGGTCTTTCATTTGGATATTTCCAACTTAAAGATTCTTAACTTGAATTTATAATTGAAATACTACACTCAATATGACTTATGAAGTTTGAGCTCGAACACTCTCTCATATGGAGTTTTTTACCGTAAACAATTCTCTAATATTTCATAAATACACGAGAACATTTCAATCTACCATTGAATGATATCAATTTAGATTTGATATTTGCTTCATATATCAAATGCATAAAACAAATCCTGTATCGTAGACTGATGTGCACGTAAATGTGCATATTCTTACTTTCATATTTAATCTCATTTAATTAAATAAATGAGCATATAAGGTATTTTAACATGTTTAAACCAATATTTCAATTATTTTCAAATAATCATTATCCATCTTCATATAGGAGCAAAATGGTCATTTTGTGCATATATTAATTTGCGAAAATTTATATGGAAATTTTTATGTTATTGTAGGAATTTGACTTCAAATTACAGGTGGCTTCATGGAAAATATGCATGCACAAGAGAAAACAAAGGAATGAAGATGAATATAATTCAACTCAAGCATCATGGAGGAACCCACCTACCCACTTGTCTTAATCTACAATTAAAAGCTAATGCACAAGTTAGTGGTGCAAAAAATTTCATGCACATTTAAATGGAGGATTATCTATGTTAATGATAACTTGGTGGCCACACTTCCTATTAGGGTATTTTGGTTAGTCCCCTAAAATATGCATTAGGGTTTTAGGCTTGTACAATACTCCATATGTTAATGAAATTAAGATCTTAGTCTCATTTGGGCCTCCTTTTTATTTAGTTTAATTTGAGGCTCAAAAATAAACATAAGTTCCCTTTCTTTTTCATGGCTACTTAGCCATTTTCTACTTTCATGTAATTTTATTTTTTTATGCAATTTAAATCCATTCTCTTTTCTATTTACAAGCTTTCTTTCCTCTTATGTTAGTAGCTTAAGTTACATGTCTTCCAAGTAGATTAGTTTTTATTTCATTTTAATTAGCTTGAATTTTCTTCTCGCTTTTATTTCATGTTGAATGCTACATTTGTTGAAATGATAACAAATATGAGATGCCAAATCCTTTTAATTTATGGGCAATGAAGCTTTCTTAATCATGCAGATTCAACATTTTGATAATTTTTGATCTCTTTTTTTGCTCAATGGAAATGTTTGAAAGTGTAAAATTTGTTGTTTTATCTTTGAATTTGATAGCCTATGTTGTTGACACCAAATAGGCTATGCTCAACATATGTTATGCTTAAACAAACACAAATTGTCTCTTCATCTACATATGATTATGGTTAAGAAGTGAATTTTAAAATCAAAATTTGATGGTCTATATTTGTAATCAATAGTTAATAGATCATGCATTTTATTTTCAAGTTCACTAACGTTTTTATGAGAGTTAAAAAGTAGTTTAGTGGTTTTATTATAGTGTGATGGTTTATATTAGGCTAATTAATAGCATAAATATTCCACGTTTATGGTAAACACATCAACTAAACTCACTAATGACCAAAAGAGAGATTATAATGTCATTTTATTGATTTACATGATCATGAGAAAAAATTACCTCTAAATTGCTCTCAAACTCTCATATTTTTATCCACTTTCTAGAAATTTTTTGTTAATCACAACCTCAAATCCTTGGTTTAACTTGATTGAATATAATTTTAAAATCTAAAAAATTCACTGGGATCGACCTATACTCGCACGTACTAGAATTGTATGTCGCGTGCTTACGGTTATTTCTAATTTAAATTTGGTCAGATATTTTCTAATCCGATAGAGAATAAGCCATCAAATAAGTTCTTGGCACCGTTGTCGGGGAATTAATTTGATTTTAATATTCTATTCTTCGAATTATTTTCGTTTTATTTTATTGTGTGTTTGTTTTGAGTGTTAACTTGCATTTTAAAAAAAAATGATTGTGTGTTTATGTGATTTTTGTTACATTTGGTGATTGTTGTTGTTCTAGTATCATTTGCATTTGCACTCTTTTTTACATATTAAAAAAAACTCCACAATTTCATTTCAAAATCAAGATTTTTTTTATTTCATTTCATTTCCATTTCATATATTTATATTGCATTTGCATTTACATTGAAAAAAAATATACATTTCTATGCATTGCTGTTACATTGTTATTACCATTGCTGTGCACATATTTGTGTGCCTGCACTCTCTCTACCTCTCTCTGCCTGTTCCTTTCCATCTGTGCACTGTGAACATATCAACTCCACAGTCACCACAACTTCATCATTTCCACCACTTCTACATCAACATCATCAACAATGATTCCCACCCACCTGTGCACATATACCACTGCTCTACAAAACTGCACCACTAATGCCCCTACATCACACAATATATCCATCACTTACATACCAACCTTAACTCTGTACATCAAACCTTTGCGCATATTCCAGCTAACCTCCTCCATATAACATACCTTACATTGTCCACAATATCAACTCTACTATTACATCATCTTACTCATTGCCTACCCACTGCATATACAAACTATCACTTTCCATCATTCATTCAACTTCTTCACATCTACAACTTACAACCACTCTTCAACTACAACTTCATCACCATGGTTCTGCCTTTCCTTGCCTAAACCTCATCATCTCTTCTACAACCCATACTTCATTTATTAAACAATATCTATGCTGCATCAACAATATTGCTGCCAACAGCACTGTCCAAATACCAACATCACCATCTTCCCTGCATACCAATCAACAAACTGACTTCTAACTCCATCAACTGCTTACTGCCTTCACCATCCTCCCTGTTTCCTTTTGCTGCAACATACAACTCAGTGAAACATAACATCACATACTCCTAAATAGTGCATATCATAACATCACATATCTTAGTGCAAACCGGCTCCGTGCACTGCCAATAACCAACCACCACAGCATCACCTAAACACACTCCCAAACCCTAGATCACATCAAACATCCCTTGCTCAACCACTTCAGTTCCACCAAACAACATCCTCAACTTTAACTCACTGCAACCTCAACTTCCAATCACCATTCAACTTTCCACTAAAATTGTCCTCTGACCACTGCCTAACAAACAACTGATCATCTCATCAGCAACTTCTCTAACTGTTGAAAACCTCTCTGGCCATACTCCACCATCTTTCATACCAGAGAACCACAAAAACAGCTGTGCATCAACCCCATCGTCTCATCCATTATTCTGCCATAAACATTAATATCCTGCATTACATTTATCAACTCCACACATCAACAAATAACTTACCACAACTGCACGAAACCACTTCTTCACACTTCTTCATACTTACAACTCACTGCATCCTACAAAAAGTGCTTCACCAAGCCCAATAATTGCCTACCCTTGTAATTCATATACAAACTAACCAAAACTACTTCGCCTCTGCCCCATTTCAACTACAGACTACTGCACATATTTCCATTCTGACCACCCCTGCCATCATTTCCGACTAACATTCCACAACCGCAGTCGCCAATCACCCTCAAACAAATGCAACCAAACCCATAGTCAAAACCCAAGATCCAAAAAAAATAGGCCGAGCCACTTCCTTCATCTCCTGAAATACATCATGAACTATCATCTCCAACTCCAGCCATCATCGCAGCCTCCCTCCGACATCATTCAACCCATAACCATCATCAACACCAATTCGCGATCACAACATAACACATAACCCATAACCGAAACACCATCGACCACCCTCCACAACCACGAACATCGCCTGAAATGAATCCGGCCTCCCAGAACTGTCATCACGCAACTCGAATCTCCCAAACCAAAGCCAAGCCTAATCTTTAATCGCCTCGACCTGAAATCGCCTAAAGAAAAATTGTCCGCAATCTCCTCCATCACCGAACTCAAATCACTGCATTATTTCCACATCACCGAACCCAAGCGCGATTTAAGTTTTAAGGACTTCGAGCGATTTCCAAATCGTGGAAGTTGATTTTTGGTCTTTTTTGGAATTGGATTTTTGGTTTCTTTTCAAAAACGTGAAGATTGATTTACATTTATTTGGAACAGAGTGAGCAATTGGGTAGCGGGTCTGTTATTGGGCTGAGTTTAGGTTTGTTTTTATTTTATTTGTTTTTTCGTCGTTTTTGTTTCTTTTAATTCATTTGTTTCTTTTGAAGTTCTTTTGTTTCTTTTAAGTCTTCATTTCTTTGTTCTTAAAATAAAATAAAAAAAGAGGCCATTTCATTTATTTAGTTTTCTTTGTTAAGAAAAAGAAAAAAAAAGTTTGTTTTAGTTCTCCTTTGTTTTTTTTCCAATTTGTTTAGTTTTGTTTTTCTTTTGTCCTAAGTTTTCTTTTGTTATATTCTTTTTTGTTAAAAAAAAACAACTATTGTTTATAATTTTTTTAGTTTTATTTGTTTTTTTTTTCACAAGTTTTAGTTTCTTCTTTGACACACACACACACACACACACATATATATAACTTGTATTTATATTGTTTTTAGTTTCAGGTTGCAAAAGCAGAAAATCACAAGGAAAAGAAGGATTTGCTTGCTAAAAAAATTGCCTTGCTTGCTAAAAAAAAAATCGCCGCTTTAAAACAAAATTGCTAATAATTCTGTACACTCTAGTATCGTGCCCTTAGTCCTTATTTTATTTATTTTGCAATGTTGGTTGCTTGCATTTTAGAAAAAAAAATTCAAAAACAAAAACAAATTTCATTCGTAGTTGCATTGTTAACTCACGTTTAATTTCAGCTTTGCATTTCATATTAAAATTTGTTAAAAATAATGGTTAGACATCTTAAGGGTGTCACGAGCTCACGTTGGACTTAATTATATATTGACAAGTTGTTCTCTTTCGGTAATTTATTTTTTTGGCGTTTAGGCTACGGTAGAGCAATAATCAGTTATAAATATTATGGTGATTTGTAAATATTATACTGATTGTTTCTCTGAAGGTACTTAAACATTCGGCTACATTGGTACGGTGATTCGTGGTGTATTGATAAATCCTATCCATTACCTGACTTAGAACTATCTTGTTGAATAAGACAAAATGTGATTATATAATTTTGGGTTAGGAACTACCAGGATAGAAAATTTGTAATTAAGCCTTGCATTCATTTAGTTGCATTAGTTAATGCATATTTACAAAATTTCAAAATCCAAAAATAAAAAAGTTGTAAGTATTTCTTAGCTTAGTTTTAAGTCCTTTAAAAAATTTCAGTTAAAACTAAAAATCCAAAAAAAATTAAGTTATTTTTTTAGAAAAACAGAAATCCAAAAAATCTTTTCAAAACCAAAAAAAATATGAAACAAAGGACAAAAAGATCAACTTTCCCCTTTTAAAATAAATTCCCTTTGGTAAATAGTTTTCCTTCAAGAAAAAAAATCCAAAATTAAAAACCTTTGAAAATGTCTCAATTTCTCAACTCACATGAATTTTACATTGTTGTGAAAATCAATATAATCCACATAATTTCACTCCAAATTCTAATGGATATTTAAACAACAACTATTGTACAAACAATTCAAATTTTGAACCACAAAATTTTCAATTGATGACCAATCCTCAAATCTTGAAAATAGCATTGAAATGATTTCGGCTTTACTTGAACTCTCTACACACACAATAAAATCAATGGATAAATAATCTGTTTAATTGATATTTTCGTAATGATTCAAGTAAGGTTTTCAAAATAATCAAAATTCGAATTCACTTCAAAATTCAAATGATTTCGATGATAACTCATGTCAATACAACTTCGAACTCCAAAATGAATTTCAAAGTCAAAATGGAATTGTGAACCACTTTTCAAATAATTTTGGCAATAACAATAATCTCGATTATCGTTTATTGGACAATTTTTTTCTCAACAGTTTCAAATTAAAATTCTAAAGTCAACAATTATAAATTTGATTTTGTCGAGAAAATGGTTAAAAATTTACAATGATTACAGGGATTTGTTTTTTGAAACATATATGGAACAACATGAGAAAAAATCAAATCCAACGTGTAACGAGTCAAATAATAATCCATCTTTTACCAATATAGATGATTTTCAAATAATAACTTTTGAAATTAAAGACGACAATCTTAATGAAGTTGTTGAAAATTCGATAATTGAGCTGGATATCAATTATTTTGAGAATGTGGAACCAAATTTAAAATTCGATCTTCCTTTTTTCAATTTGAAAATTTAAATACAACAACTTTGGATTTTGAAATTGATACATGTAACAAAGTCATGAATAATTCAACAAAGGACGACGATTTTAATGAACACGATTTCATAGGAATATTTGAAAATGAGTTGTTAAATTCCAAAGGGGAAGATTTAAATTACCAATTTAATTATGAAAGCAATAATTCCAAAGAAGTTTTCGATGATAAGTTTGAATTTCAATTTGGTGAAAATAAACTTGAACTTCAACCAATTATTCTATCAACCCCAGAACTCATCGAAAATAAAATAACTCATACGATTTTTAATAAAACGACGTTCGTGTTTCCAAATCAACGTTCAACTCCGAAATCTTTTACGATTTGGTTTTTTGTGCTTAAGCCGTGTCTCTCATACTTGATGAGACAAATAAATTGGTCTTTGGAAGACTGCTTCATTTACTCTTTGACGATATACTTTCTGATATCGTGTAAATAATAATCTTTTCATTTTAGTGCAAATATAGGTTATATTTTTATTTTTGTTTTATTGTTCTCCTTTCACTTGGGTTGACTGTGGGGATATAGTCAAAATCAAGTGTGGGGGAGGCTCATCTGCAGTTATTTTTGGTTTACTTTTGCATTTTCATCCAAAACTTTTTAAATAAATACGTCAAAAAGCATTTTTTTAGCATTTTAATTTACTTTTGAAAAAAACACTATAGGATAAATATATGGTTTTGGTTATTAAATTGAATTTTTGAAAATTTATTCGTCTTAGCAAAAATAAAAATAAAGTTTGGTTACATGTAATGATGGTTTAACTGGTATATAGGAAGATTTATGGTGATAATTATGAAGTATATCGTAATTGAAAATCTTTATTTTAAAAAGTGGTGGATTTAAAGAAAAGGATATAACAATTTTTATCTTCTAAGTTAAATGGTGCTAAGATGATTTTGCAAAACTCTTTCTTCATAAAACATAAAAATGTATAACAAAAAAAACAAAAGTAAAAAATATATTTGTATATATGTACATACTTTATTAACACCTAGAGTCATGTGTTCACACACATGTGTGTACACTCGCTGTATTAACCCTGTATTTTGTGATTTATTTTAATGGTTTATTTTGATTATTTTATTTGAATTCCTGATTTTAAAACTTTATTTTATTTATTAATATGAATAAATTTTGTTATTTTAAATATAAACTTTGATTTTTGTGTGAATTATAATTTCAAACCTGAATAAATTGAATATTTCCAAAAAAGTGGATTTTTGGTCAATCTGGTCAAACTTTGACTTCTAAATTTAAAATTTAATTTTATCTTTTATTATGAAAATATATTTAATTTTATGAATACTGCTTTTCGTTTCGTTGAAATCCGATTTATATTGTAAAAGTTACGTTTATTACAATATTGTGTGTAAATTGATTTATTTAACAATATTGTTTATTTTAAATTGTATAAATAATATTTTTTATTAGTCATATCTTATTCTAATTTGTGTATATGTGTGTAATATATCATGTTATGTATATATATTTTATTTTTAAAACATTTTTGAAAGTGTAATTGAAATTCTCCGATGTCAGTTGTATTGTTGTTTGCAACTTTAATTTCTAGTTTAAATTAACTAATGTATTGTTCTTAAATTATTTTCTATTTTTCCTAAGATATTATTTTATTCTCACTTCCACCTTTTATTTTGTTTTGGACTTTGAATTTAATTATGAGAATTTGTTGAGTTATAATTTTCTCATGTTAGTTATATTTTATTTGCAATTTTTAAAGCTAGTCTCAAAATATAAGCTATTTTATTTATTTATTTTTCTATTTTCCTAAAATTTAATTCTTTATTTTTCTTTTCCACTTTATTTCAGTTTGTTTTTATGTTATGTACCGAGTTTTATTTGTTTATTTATGTGAATATAAAGTGGAAATTTGAAGAGACAAAAAGTTTCGAAACAATGACTTTTGGTTCATTAGACTTTTCAATTCATAGGCCGTTCTTTCCATAACTCTAGCCGTGAGTTTCTTACTCATTTTTCACGTGAAACATCTCATTTTTATCAGCTTCTCACGGCCAATCATTTCTGGAAAAAAAAATTGGTAATGGCTTTCTCTTTTTCTTCCACTTTTTCTACCTTTTCCTTTGAACTTTTGCCTTATTTTGCCTTGACTTCACATATGTTTCTTGGCGTAACCCCTTCACCACCTACTCCACCGACCACCACCACTTCTTTCCCACTTAACCCACGGCCAAATCATTCCCCTCCTCTAACCTAAGAGTGTCATGGCCTCCCTTGGACAAAAATTCACATAAACAATGAAAAAACCCTAGAAACCATGATAGCCGAGCCCATAATGCAACACCACCTTCATTCCTTGCCACAGCCAACCCTAGCCGCCACCACCAGCACTAGTACACCACCTGAACATCGATCTAAGCTCTGACCAGGACTGCACTTGCCTTGGTCGAGCCCAATTGTGCTTGTGGCCGAGCCAAAAAGTGAACCAAACCACCCCTTTAGCCTTGCCTTTTGACATTCCTACCTTGTAACTCCCAAGACCTTCCACATTCCTTTGCTAGCCATGTATTTTCCAGTCCAAACCTGATCCATTCCCACTTGTAATCATGTCATGGCTGAGCTTATACCATGTGTCGCCAAGCATATGTGAGATAGGGTCAAGCAAAAATGGATAGAAAGCTTGGTGATGCTCTTTGTCAACTCTATTTCCTTTGTTTTCAATATAATTTTGGTATTGTATTTATATTTATATATATGGTTTTGTTTTAATGTTATATACAAGATATACATCTTGGATCTTCCCACTTGAATCATAGTCATGTTTTCGTGCCTTTTGGATCTCTGTTGTGTGTTTGGTTGTTATCTCCAGCTTGTAGAGGTGAGTAATTCTCACCGGACAAATTTATACTTATATGACTATTAAACTGATCACAATTGAATCTGTAAAACATATCATCATGCTATATTTGTTATGTTGTGATCATATGATGTTCACCCATGATTATTTACCTGATATACCATCTATTACTGTTATATAATGTTATTTTTTTTATTTATATTAATTTATCACACTGCAAGTTCCATTTAGATTAGAATCACTATGGGTTGAATCGATACATACCCAAACGGACTTTAGAATAGGGAAAAATCGTTATGGGCTGAAATGACAAGCCTGATTTTTATTCATTTATTTTTACTTGGGATCGCGGGTTTGAAATGATAGAACCCGGATTTTCTTTGTAAATTACGGATTGAAATGATATATTATCCGTATCACTTTATATAGGCTAGAAAATGATATATAGACCCGTGGTTAAAATATATTTTTCTAAAAATATTAAAATATCTTAAAAATGTAAATATTATAATATTTTGATTTAAACTTAATTAAAAATAGTTTTATAAAGCATTATTGATTTTCTAAAAATTTATAAGTGAAATAAATTAATGGTAAAGTTAGAAATTTGAAATATAAGTTATTTTGGCAATTATGATTTCGTTATAAATGGAATTTAAATTAAGTAATAAATATGATAAATAGATTTAAATTTGAATTAAAATGAATTAAAATGATTTTTATAAAGTATTAATGATTTTTGAATAAATTAAAAGGTGAAATAAATGAATATTTAAGTTGAATTTTGAAATATAACTTAAATTGGAAATTGTGAATTTTGTTTAAAAGTGAATTTTAAGTTAAGTAAATAAGATGAAAAATAAGTTATATTTGAAAATTTAAACTTAAGTGTTAAGTTAAAACTTTAATTATAAGAATTGAATATGTGTGAATTTAATATGTGAATTATTATTAAATATTGATTTTTGAACGAAAATTTAACTTCATAAAATCATAAATATAAGGGTATTTAAATGATTGTTTTAAAAGTGAAAATATATGATTTTATAAGTTTAAAATGGTTTAAATAAAAATTTAATTGTTTGTGAAATTATATTGAATATTTGGAATTTAATAACAGCATTTTTGAAATGTTATTATTTCTAATGTAAAGGATATTACAGCATTTGTAAATGCTGTAGTTGATAAAAATGAACTAAATGGCTAAATTGAATTAAGGGCTATTACAGCACTTTGTAAGTGCTGTAGTTGCTGAAATTAACTAAGGTTTTATTTGAACTAAAGTAACCGTATTACAGCATTTTTTAAATGCTGTCTTTCGTTAAATTGAATTGTTTTAAAAGTAACTTTCTGTAGCATTTTCTAAATGCCGCGAAAGTTGAATTTTCATTGTTTTAATAATTAAGTGAATAAATGAACTATGAAAGAATTTGGAAATTTAATAATTAAATATAATAACTTCATTTTAATGATTTAAAATGAAGTAATTTGTTTTGAAATGTAAACTATCTTGAAATGTGTGTTGAAATGGTATTTTAAATAAAAACGAACGTGGTTTTGAAAAGATATGTTATTTTGATATTTTGAAGTGGATTTTTGAATGATATTGAATTTTGAAATGATATTTGATTTTGATGTATAAATTACTATTTTGAAATTTTAACCACGGGATGTATTTAATTTATGGTTTAACTGATCCTTAGAGGATGGGCGATCCCAAACATCCTTTAAGTTATAATGCATTACTACTACAGTTCACTTAAGTTGGTTTACATTATATAAGTATACATGTCCTGACTCGAGTGTTTTGTGTTTTACTTTACGCTCGGGTCAGCCTAAGTATTTACAGCTTAGCTTCGGATTTTTTTTTCTGGAGCTAGGAATCGCTGGAGATTCTGCTTGTCTAGTTATCTGTTCCCTTTCAATTTCAGTTGTTCTATTTCAGTTCTGGTATTTATAAACTTCTATATATTTGGGATTTCTATTGTATATGTTTCAGACTGATATTATGTATTATGTTTGGAGAGTATGTTATAGTAGCTTTATGAACTACAATGGTATTTTAACTTCCGCTGCGAGTTATTCTGATATTTCTGTGTCTGTGATTCTGTGATTGTATTTCATTTGCTCCAAATTTATTTACAATGCGGTATTTTGAGCAATTCAAGTCCGACATGTGTGTCAGTCATTGCACTTAGAGGGTGCAACATGATAGGGGGTTCTCGCTTCCTGGTTTAGTAGCGAACAGTTGACTCTTACCCTTACATGTCCCCACGGGGGTTGGTGGTGCAGTCGAGAGGCTGGTCGTAAAGGAAGAACACAGGTACCAATGTGTCCTACGGTGGGAGTTACCCCACTGGCACGGCCTGTTACAGTTGGTATCAAAGCTTTTGTTTTAGGCAAACCTTAGCCTGCGGAGCAAAAACTCATTAGAGATAGGGTAGAAATACCCTAAAATGAGTGAAATCAATCTAAGAATTCTTTGAGATAGAATGTATTTTTGAAGTATAAAATGATTTCCAAATGATTTTTAAAGGAGTTTCAAATATTATTTTGGTATAAAAATTTTCTTATTTTGAAACCAAGATTTTCTAAACTTCATTCCTTCTGTATCCACCTTGTTAGAAATCTCTTGGTTAAGATTCTTATCGATTAGGATTCCTTGAACTTTGGAACGCTCCCACTTGTTCTGAAATCCAGTCTTGTCTTCCTTATTTTATCCTTTTGATTTTAGGGCATTCCATAACTCTACCCTGAATGACCTCTATAAAGATCGGTAATTCCACAAATCTTTGAATGATTGGTAAAGGGGAGAAACTCCTTTAAAATTGGCATTGATTAACCGAAGATTTCTGTATCTTCGATTTACGATGCAATCTACCTTCTGCTATATCTGGATTCTATCTCTGGCGATCGAATGTTGATTTGCCTTAGATTTCCGAATTGATTATATTCATGGAATCACGGTTGACCAGTTAAGGTCGCTCGCAATTTATATAGGCTTATCCATCTTCTATTTGGTAATTAAATTATTTTATCTTCGTTCGAGTTTATATTCGAACCAGAATTCTATTTGATTAGAGTTCCTCTAAAATTGAATATCTGTTTGTTGGAAATTCATCCTTGAATCATTCTTTGGAAATTTGTGTTTGGTTGTATTTTGGAATTTGTGCATACATCGAAACTATTATTTCGATAACGATGACCGTATTTTGTATATAAAAGAGAAATGTTTTCGATCAGGATTATATACCTTTTAAAACGAGAAATTTAAAGTTTCGAAAGGATTTGAAATTTTGAAAATTTATAAGAATTTGACTTATATAAAATGATTTATAACTGAAGGGTTTTGAATTTGAATTTTGAGGAATCGAACTCCGGTATTTTGAAATCGGTTTTAGGATTTTGGAAAATATATAATAATAATATGATTTAAAGATATTTTTCTAAATAAGAAATGTTTCAAATATATTCGAATGAATTCCAATGATTTCGAAGAGATTTCAAAGAAGTTTTCAAGAAAATAAAAGTCCAGAACCCACTTATGTCGTTGGAAAATAATTTCTATGATGAATGCATGCATCATCGACATTGATTTTCGAGTTTATGAGTGGGGGAGAGGCCACTCTAGTAGCTTTGCTATGCGAGTGATTTTGTGAAATCAATTTTTATTTTAGTTTTTGAAGTATGGTTTGATATTCGAAAGATATGTATATATATATATATATTTGAAATGATTTAAAGTAAGTCGGTGTTCAGTCCTCGAGATTCATATTTGTTTTAGTATAACCCAATCTTTTGGAATTGGTTTACTGATTTGTTGGTGATTTCCAACTCTTGGATTGAAAATATGATTTCTTCGACTGTTTTGAAGGTTCGAGCACTTCCAAATTCAGGTTAATTTTTCAAAGCTAAGAAATTTTGAAAGGTATAGGGTAATTGATAAAGAATATAAGTTTAGTTTGGTATGATTAAAGTATAAAGTAATATGATTTATATAAGTTTGAAACTGTTTGTTGACTGAAATAAATAAGACTATTTTGAATTATACTGGTATGAAATATAGATTTGAAATATTTTGAATAATTATATATATATATATAGAATAATAATCTTTCCAATAGTAAATTGGATTTTTCATATAGAAATAAATAGTTTAAAGGTTTAAAAAAAATATGGTTTTAAACTTTGTAACCATTTTAGATATTTTGATGATTGAAATGGTTTGGAAATGATATAATCTTTATTTTGATGAAGAATGTGAATTTGGAATGATAATTGATTTTGATAAATGGATATTTGAAGTTTATATTGTATGAAAGGATATTTGGTTTACTTGTAATTTGAATTTATTTTAAAATGATGGATTTATGAAATGAATATCTCAAAACTAAGTAATAATGAAGTAAAATTTGAGATATATGAAATTATAAAATTTAGTTTTGGAATATGGTATATTTAAGCTTTGAAATATATTAGAGATTGAATAGTATATTTTATGGATAAAATCTTTATTTGAAATTTTATAATACTTGAAATGGTTTTGTTGGAAAACTAAACTGAATTGAAACTGATGGTTTGAATTGAATTAAAATTGAGAATTTTAGATTTAGGTCTAACTGAATAAATTTGTGACATTTAAAGGATTAAAGGAATTTTTATGATTTAAAATGTATGATTTCGAAAGGTTATGATTTTCAAAGTGTAATGATTGCAAGTATTTTGGTTCGAAAGATTTATAACTTTGGAAGTATTATGATTTTTGAAAGTGAATATATGTTTGAAATAGAAATGAATTTGTTTGACATAAATTTTGTTGATTTGGAAATTTGGATTATTTTCTAAATCTACTGTTTTAAGAAACTTTGAAACTGAATATATGTAATTAGGAAGAAATGATTTGGCGAAATCATATATGATTTTGAAACTGAATTGATATTGAAAGGGTTTGAAATTGAGAACCTTGTTTATTTAAATACTTTGATTTAGGAGTTATCGAACTTATATAAAATGGATTTGTATAAGTATGAAATTGATTTGAAAACTGTTGATTTGGAAAGGGTACTCAATTTGGAAAGAGAAATCTTATATAACGAAGTCTATATAAGTGTGATCTAATATACTATTGATTTTGGAAAGTATTCGATTTGAAATGAAATCTTTTATATAATGGACTTTATATAAGTATGATATTTGAAAGCGATTTTGAAAGGTACTATATGATACATATTTTCAAAGTAAAGATATGGAAAGTGCCTTCTGCTTGATATCCGCTTTGTGGCCACACTGTGGATTCATTCTATCGATATTATTCTCTCTGATTTGGGTTTTTCGGATATGATACTCGAGTGTCTATCGAATTCCATGGCGATCTCCATGGTCTTACGAGCGTGATTGCATAGCGCAACTGCCTGGCTGAGATGGCCTAGGGGTACGAATTGTTTCCTGGAGGATCCAGTCGTAATCATTGTGTATCCTGCAATCTATGTAGGTCGCATTAGTAGCGAAACTGCCTGGCTGAGATGGCCTAGGGGTACGGATTGTTTCCTTGGGGATCCAGGCCTAACTATTGTGTATCCTGCATTCTACTAGTCATCATGGCGTAACTCGCAGGGCCGAGAAAGCTTACAAATATGGATTGTTTCCGGGGGGGTCCAGGCGTAACCATTGTGTATCTATGATCCATGGTTAGACAAATGTTTTGGTTTGGTTGATTTGTTTGGATTGTAATTTCCATATCTGTTTTAAAAAGGTTTTTCAAGTATTTTCACTGGGCGTTGAAACAAGTCTACTAAGTACTCAGAGAATTCTAGCTTTGCGCCTGATCAACGCATGGCTAGACTCTGCAGGAACGAAAGCAAACTTGTTAAGACATCGAGTTATAAAAGTATGTTGATAAAGTATTATATAAAGGATATTTTGATCATTTATTTTACTTTCCTAAATAATTTAAAATGCTTTAAAATATTGTTTACTTCGAACTATCAGATTTGAATCAAATGACTATTCATCATATTATAAAATGTTTAAAATGTTATAAAATTTTAAATTGAAATGTGTATGGTTTTAAAATATGGTTCATCCTTGTCTTCCAACCTATTTTTCCTTCTAGCTATTCCTACCTTCTTCCTCTTCGAGGGTCCTTTCCGCATTGTAGAAAGAGTTGGTTCTTTGGCTTATTGTTTGGATTTGTCCACGAAGCTTTCTGGAGTGCATGATGTATTCCACGTCTCACATCTTCGCTGGTACATGACCCATCTCTTTTAGTTCAACCTTCTACTCTTAATAGTTTGGATATTGAGCCTAATCTGACTGTCGAGAGGAAGCCACTTCGTATTGTCGACTGAGGTACGAAGCATCTAAGAAGGAAATCTGTTAGTCTGATCTAAGTACGGTGAAGTATTGATGATCGAGATTGTACCTGGGAGACGGAGGAAAGCGTTTGTGCTTCGAATCCGGAATTGTTTTTTTAGGTACTATCTGTTTTTTTCTATCTTGATTTTCCTTATTTTTCGTACCTGATTCCTTTTTGGGGACGAAAAGATTTGAGTGGGGGAGAGTGTAACAACCCTGTATTTTGTGATTTATTTTAATGGTTTATTTTGATTATTTTATTTGAATTCCTGATTTTAAAACTTTATTTTATTTATTAATATGAATAACTTTTGTTATTTTAAATATAAACTTTGATTTTTGTGTGAATTATAATTTCAAACCTGAATAAATTGAATATTTCCAGAAAAGTGGATTTTTGGTCAATCTGGTCAAACTTTGACTTCTAAATTTAAAATTTAAGTATTTGGATTCTTTAATTTTATCTTTTATTATGAAAATAGATTTAATTTTATGAATACCGCTTTTCGTTTCTTTGAAATCTGATTTATATTGTGAAAGTTATGTTTTTTACAATATTGTGTGTAAATTGATTTATTTAACAATATTGTTTATTTTAAATTGTGTAAATATTATTTTTCATTTGTCATATCTTATTCTAATTTGTGTATATGTGTGTAATATATCATGTTATGTATATATATTTTATTTTTAACACATTTTTAAAAGTGTAACTGAAATTCTCCAATGTCAGTTGTATTGTTGTTTGCAGTTTTAATTTCTAGTTTAAATTAACTAATTTATTTTTCTTTATTTGTTTTCTATTTTCCTAATACATTATTTTATTCTCACTTCCACCTTTTATTTTGTTTTGGACTTTGAATTTAATTATGGGAATTTGTTGAGTTATAATTTTCTTATGTTAGTTATATTTTATTTGCAATTTTTAAAGCTAGTCTCAAAATATAAGCTATTTTCTTTATTTATTTTTCTATTTTCCTAAAAATTAATTCTTTATTTTTCTTCCCACGTTGTTTTAGTTTGTTTTCATGTTATTTACTGATTTTTATTTGTTTATTTTATGTGAATATAAAGTGGAAATTTGAAGAGACAAAAAGTTTCAAAACAATGACTTTTGGTTTGCTAGACTTTTCAATTCATAGGTCGTTCTTTCACTCCTTTTAACAACTCTCCCTTTACAACCAACACAAAATAGCAGTTGTAATAAGTAGTATGTAACAACTATTCATTTTTATCAGTTGTAAAAAAGATCCTTTTAACAACACTACTTATATAGCAGTTGTAATATGTCTCTTTAACAACTACTTATTTACGCAAGTTGTAAAAAAAATATTATAATAACTGTTTTTATCCGTTGTCTCCCAATGTCACTTTGTTTCCCCCAAAAATTACAATATCCCTCTCTAATTTTCGTTGGCCGCTCAATTCATTAATAGGTCAAAAATTCTCAAAACTTAACCTAACCGCCGATTCAAATCGCGAACCAAAAAATTTCCCCAAAAAAAACCTAACCTGCTCTGCAAAACCGCTTCTGGATATCGATGGAACACTATTTCCGTCTTCTTCCTTACATTAACGATGACGTCAGAGAGTTAATTTCTTCCTCGATCGTCCAGATCTCCTATGCTTAAGGTACACCGTTGCTTGACAATTTCATTCGTTTCGTTCCATTGAATGTTGTTACTATTTCTCTACCATCTGCGTCTGTATTTGTTCTAATTGAATGGTGCTTAACTTGCTAGATTATTAGTACACAATAAAATTCGGAATACATATAATTCACAGTAGTTTCATGTGTGATTTGGATGGTACATACAGTATTTTTAGTTCATTTTTTTACATATTAATTTGAATAAATGAAAGGAAATGATGCTTGAAAGTAAAAGTTTGAGAAGCAGTTCCAGCAGTACTCACGATGGACATTATATAACTAGGAGAGGGCGCTTGCTTAAATTCTTGATTTATTTTGTATTCATTTAAACATTATATAACTAGTAATTGATGAAGTTAGTACCGGAACATATCGTCAACTGTTTAACCCAGACAACTCATCTTTGGAAAGAGGATGCTACCAATAACTTTGCTTGAGGACCTTACTTGAGTATCACAATCCTTTCTATCTTTCTTATTTTGGTATTTTTGTTCTTGTATACACAATTATTGAATGATAAGGTATAATTTTTAGGTAAAATTTTATTGTGATGAAACACCAATTACTGTCTATATCACTTGAATTATTTATGATATACAGAGTGGGAGAAATAATTTAAAGTTGTTAAAAGACGACCTTTAACCTAACTATAGCAAGTGACATATTAATTACTACTTTTAGAAATATGAATCCACATACAGATTGTTATAGGAGGTATGTCATTGTTAATTATTATTTGTTTGAATGTAATTTACAGTTGGAAAAGATATTGTAGATTTGTGTCTAGAACATGTTAGAAAATTAGCAGACAATTGCACTGGTCTGCAAGGTTTCCATAACTCTAGCCGTGAGTTTCTTACTCATTTTTCACATGAAACATCTCATTTTTATCAGCTTCTCACGGCCAAGCATTTCTGAGAAATTTTTTTGGTAATGGCTTTCTCTTTTCCTTCCACTTTTTCTACTTTTTCCTTTCAATTTTTGCCTTGTTTTGCCTTGACTTCACATATGTTTCTTGGCGTAACCCCTTCACCACCTACTCCACTGACCACCACCACTTCTTTTCCACTTAACCCACGGCCAAATCATTTCCCTCCTCTGACCTGAGAGTGCCATGGCCCCCCCCTTGAACAAAAATTCACATAAACAATGAAAAACCCCTAGAAACCATGCTAGCCGAGCCCATAATGCAACACCACCTTCATTCCTTGTCACGGCCACCCCCTAGCCACCACCACCAGCACTAGTACACCACCTGAACACCGACCTAACCCTTAACCAGACCTGCACTTGCCTTGGCCGAGCCCAATTGTGCTTGTGGCCAAGCCAAAAAGTGAACCAAACCACCCCTTTAGCCTTGCCTTTTGACATTCCTACCTTGTAACTCCCAAGACCTTCCACATTCCTTTGCTAGCCTTGTATTTTCCAGTCCAAACCTGATCCATTCCCAGTTCTAATCATGTTATGGATGAGCCTAGACCATGTGTCGCCAAGCATATGTGAGATAGGGTCAAGCAAAAATGGATAGAAAACTTGGTAATGCTCTTTGTTAACTCTATTTCCTTTGTTTTCAATATAATTTTGGTATTGTATTTATATTTATATATATGGTTCTGTTTTATTGTATATACAAGATATACATCTTGGATCTTCCTACTTGAATCGTAGTTGCGTTTTCTTGCCTTTTTATTCTCTGTTGTGTGTTTGGTTTTTATCTCCAGCTTGTAGATGTGAGTAATTCTCACCAGACAAATCTATACTTACATGACTAGTAAACTGATCATAATTGAATCTGTAAAACATACCACCATGCTATATTTGTTATGTAATGATCATACGATGTTCACCCATGCTTATTTACCTATTACACCATCTATTTATGTTATATAATGTTATTCTGTTTATTTATATCAGTTTATCACACTGCAAGTTCCCTTCAGATTAGAATCACTATAGGTTGAAATGATACATACCCGAACGGACTTTAGAATAGGGAAAAATCGTTATGGGCTGAAATGTTAAGCCTGAACGATTTTTATTTATTTCATTTTTACTTCGGATTGTGGGTTTGAAATGATAGAACCCTGATTTTCTTTGTAAATTACGGATTCAAATGATATATTTTCCGTATCACTTTACCTAGGCTAGAAAATGATATACAGACCCGTGGTTAAAATATATTTTTCTAAAATTTTTAAAATATTTTAGAAATGTAAATATTATAATATTTTGATTTAAACTTAATTAAAAATGGTTTTATAAAGCATTATTGATTTTCTAAAAATTTATAAGTGAAATAAATTAATGGTAAAGTTAGAAATTTGAAATATAAGTTATTTTGGCAATTATGAGTTGGTTATAATGAAATTTAAATTAAGTAGGAAATATGACAAATAGATTTAAATTTGAATTAAAATTAATTTAAATGATTTTTATAAAGTACTAATGATTTTTTAATAAATTAAAAGGTGAAATAAATGAATATTTAAGTTGAATTTTGAAATATAACTTAAATTGGAAATTTGTGAATTTCGTTTAAAAGTGAATTTTAAGTTAAGTAAATAAGATGAAAAATAAGTTATATTTGAAAATTTAAACTTAAGTGTTAAGTTAAAATTTTAATTATAAGAATTGAAATTGAATGTGTGAATTTAATATGTGAAATATTATTAAATATTGATTTTTGAATGAAAATTTAACTTCATAAAATCATAAATATAATGGTATTTAAATGATTGTTTTAAAGTGAAAATATATGATTTTATAAGTTTAAAATGATTTAAATAAAAATTTAATTGTTTGTGAAATTATATTGAATATCTGGAATTTAATTAACAACATTTTTGAAATGTTATTATTTCTAATGTAAAGGATATTACAGCACTTGTAAATGCTGCACTTAATAGAAACGAACTAAATGACTAAATTGAATTAAGGGCTATTATAGCACTTTTTAAGTGCTATAGTTGCTGAAATTAACTATGGTTTTATTTGAACTAAAGTAACCCTATTACAACATTTTTAAATGCTGTCTTTTGTTAAATTGAATTGTTCTAAAAGTAACTTTTCGTAGCATTTTCTAAATGCCGCGAAAGTTGAATTTTCATTGTTTTAATAAATTTAAGTGAGTAAATGAACTTTGAAAGATTTAAATTTTAGAAATTTAATGATTTAATTATTAAATATAATAACTTCATTTTAATGATTTAAAATGAAGTAATTTTTTTTGAAATATAAACTATTTTGAAATGTGTGTTGAAATGGTATTTTAAATAAAAACGAACGTGGTTTTGAAAAGATATGTTATTTTGATATTTTGAAGTGGATTTTTGAATGATATTGAATTTTGAAATGATATTTGATTTCGAAGTATAAATTACTATTTTGAAATTTTTACCACGGAACGTATTTAATTTATGGTTTAACTGATCCTTAGAGGATGGGCGATCCCAAACATCCTTTAAGTTATAGTGCGTTACTACTGCAGTTCACTTGAGTTGGTTTACATTATATAAGTATATATGTCATGACTCGAGTGTTTTGTGTTTTACATTACGCTCGGGTCAGCTGAGTATTTACATCATTGCTTTGGATTTCTTTTCTAGAGCTAGGAATCGCTGGAGATTCTGCTTGTCTAATTATTTGTTCCCTTTCAGTTTCAGTTGTTCTATTTCAGTTTTGGTATTTATGAACTTCTATATATTTGGGATTTCTATTTTATATGTTTCAGACTGATATTATGTATTATGTTTTGAGACTTTATTATAGTAGCTTCATGAACTACTATGGTAATTTTAATTTCCGCTGCGAGTTATTCTGTTATTTCTGTGTCTGTGATTGTATTTCATTTGCTCCAAATTTATTTACAATGCGGTATTTTGAGCAATTCAAGTCTGGCATGTGTGGATGCGAATGGCTGAAAATATCAGGTCTATTACACTCGCCATGCTCCGTACCATTCTCGTGTAATCCTGAAAGGTAGTGCACGATCAGTATATCTGGCCTCAGTTTATTTGAGTTAGGTGTATGCATATAAAAATTCTTTTTAATAATGCCTACAGTCAATAGATGTACACACTCATGTGTTCACTCGTCATGCTCTACATTCCCCTCCCGTAAGCCCGGAAGGTGTTGCATGGGTAATATATATGGCCTCAGTTTTTTGAGTTAGGCATATGTAAATATTGTTAATATGAATAAAATTTTCAAATACTGGAAGAGTAAGCAATTGAAATCCAAGCACTATTTTTACTTATATGATTTGACTTGTTATTCAAAAGAAATGAAAATACCACTTTGAAAAACGTTGGTAATCAACTAAAGATCTATTTTATAACTGCACTATGTAATTAACCGAAACAACCGGCCAAATTAGAGTTTATTTGTTATGATAACTTAATTTTTGTTGGATATTTTGGGAAGTAAAAGGACTTAAGTTTCTTGATGATGACCAAAACTTATATTTAACTTATTCATGTTAATTTAAAAGTAAATTCTTCATTTGTAAATATTTTCAAAAACTTGCATTAATATCTTTGTAAATAAATCTTGCATTTAGGAATTTCTCATATCGCATTTGGATTTTATGGGAATTATCCGTTGAAAACCCTTACGGGACAACACTCTTCCTACTAGGGACACCTAGAGGCTTAACGTATTGTTGCATACGCTCAACGTAATCGCGCTCCCTACGAAAACAGATTTATCTTTGTTTTATTTTATTCGAGGACGAATAAAAAGGTAAGTGTGAGGGCATTTGATGTGCACGTAAATGTGTATATTCTTAATTCCATATCAATCTAATTTAATTAAACAAATAAGCATATCATGTATTTTAACATGTTTAAACCAATATTTTAGTTATTTTCAAATCATCATTTATTCATGTTCATATATGGACAAAATGGTCATTTTTGTGCACATATTAATTTGAGAAATCTTACATGGAAATTTTTATGTTAGTTTGTAGGAATTTGAATTCAAATTACAAGTGGCTTCATGCAAAATATGCATGCATAAGAGGAAACAAAGGATAAGATGGAAATAATTCAACTCATGCATCATGGAGGACCCCCCTTACCCACTTACCTTAATCTACAATTAGAACCTAATGCATAAGTTAGTGGAGCTAAAAATTTCATCCAAATTTAAATGGTGGATTATCTCATGCTAATGATAACTTGGTGGCTACACTTTTTAGAGGCGTATTTTAGGTAGTCCCCAAAAATATGCATTAGGGTTTTAGCCTTGTATAAAACCCTAGAATAATTGGTCATAGAGAGCTCTAGTCAAGGCAATAGAAAGAGGAAGAGCAATAAAGAAGAATCAAAAGAGAAAACAAGCAATGCTTCATAGCTAAACTTAGATCACAATCGGTATGCTTAGATTCTTTATATAAAGATCTTTTGTTAGCAAATGATGAATTATTAAAAGAATGTAAATTTTGAATAAAGTTAATAGAATTGCATTAGCTAAGTTAAAAGATTATGAGGAAGAAATTTCCAATTTAAAAGAGGGAAATAATTTTTTGGTAAAACAAACCAAATTTTTTGAAAATATGGTAGGAAAACTTGTTTTATAAAAAAGTTCCTACGAAAAGGAAATGAGCAGTTGGAAGTTAAAAACAATGATCTTTTGGAGGAAATCGATGTGTTGCAAAATAAAAATATATTTTTGGAAAATTCTTTAAATAATTATAGCTCTTTAATCTTTCCTCTTGAAAAAGAGAATGAAGCTTTAATAAAAAGAATCTAGAATTTTCTAAAGAATGTGAGATTCTAAAAGGTAATAGTAATGTTTTGCAAAAAGAAGTTTGTGATTCTAAAGCAAATTTTGAAAGATTAAATGAAAAATCATAAATTTTAACAAACGTAAAGATACCTTATCTTCCTTAGTTATAAATTTGAAAGCTCACATGACAAAAGCATTTGAGGCTATAAACAAGCCAAAAGTAAATATAGCACTGGATAAGCATTCATGTGTACTAACTTTAGTGCTAGTACTAGTAAACATGATAGTTCTAAAAACTACTTATAGTCATAATACTACTTTTTTTCAGAAATGATAGAAAATATTTTTCAAGTACTAAACTAATGACTAGCTATATCAGAATATGGATTCCAGCTAATATGATTGATCATGATAAACAGCTTTATATTAGCAACTATTATAAGAATGTGATTTGTAATGAAAACTATATTTATAAAGGTTCAACCACACTCTAATGGGTAAGCTTTCCCAAAAATTAGGAAATTATAAGAACCTTCGATATCGCATGCTTTAAAAGTTAATTTTCATATGGATACCGTAGTTTATAAGTAGTAGTTATTTTTTAATGGTTGGCAGTCCAACTTATGGTGCTAAGAATAACAATTTTCTACGAAATGCTATAAAAAGCAAGATTCTCTACAACACTTGGATTAAAATACTACTATTTTAATGCTATCAAAAGTATTATAAAGTTATTACTATTTGATGAAATTATTTCATTTATTTCTTTTAGAGGGTACAACTACACCTATTTTGGTAAGATTTTCACCTAATAATTAATCCCTGGACCCTATTATGGTACATGGGTATCAAAAATGATTATTATTTATTGCAGGTACTTGGAGAAATGAATATTGGCTTAACCTTTTATTGCAGGTAATATGGTACATGGGTAGCAAACTCGGTAAAATCTAACTTATTTTCTCCATAAATAATATTGGGTTAACCTTTTATTTTTGAGGAACACTAAGGTATTTTTGAAAAATAATATTCATATTTTGGACATAGTTTAACTTAAATCATTTTAAAATGTCCACATTTTTATATAAATATAAAGAGAACATTAAGTTGAAAGAATACATAACTTGACAATATTTTCTAAGAAAAATAATTTTACTTAACTAATTTTCATTTATATTTTTATATTTATAAATATTATAGTTAAGAAAGGATAAAAGAATTGTCCTTTACAAGATATCTTACAAAATTTATTGTATTCCTTCATTCTTTTTTATAATGACAAAGGGAAATAAATTTAATGATAGAGGGAGAAATTTAATGATAGGGGGAGATATTATAATTAGGTGGAGATTTAATTATTATATTATAATATCATTTTATATAGAATGAATATTTTTCATATAGTTGTCATCACAAAAATGAGGAAGAATGTTAGAAACTCTCTTGTTGGATTTTAATGACAACAACTATACAATTATGCCAAAGAACCACTAAGCTATCCTGTAGGTACATAAGTATCAAAAAGGGATAAACAGATAAGTTCAACATAAAGATACACAGTACAAAAGAGGATCAAAGTATATACATAGAGATACAAGAAGAGATATACACGACGGAGACAAGTAGAAGGTGATGAACAAAGTACTATTAATCATAGAGTGTCATGTCTAGAGTATGCATATAATAAATCTCTTCAAAGTGGTATACATGCGCATACATCACATATTTTAAATGAAAATCAAGTTTTCAAAAATTCATGGGGTAGGACTCAAACCCGGATCACAAGTTTAGAAAGCAAGTACTCTAATCAATTGAACTAAGACAACTTTTAGTTTTATACAGAGTTTAGTCGGCTGACTTGGTATATTCGATCGACTGAATTTGTGTTCTTTGAACTATGTTCCCTAACATTAGTCAGTCAACTGAATTATTCAATTCAATCCACTAACCGTATGTTCAGTCGACTGAATTGAACATTTCAGTCGACTAAAATTGCCTATTTTTGTACCATTTCCTTTTTGTTTTGAAAACATATCTCTCTGTTCAATTCAGTCGGCTGATAGATTTTATTCAGTCGACTGAACAGCCGTAATAGCTATATTTTTCAAATTTTCTTAAGAGGTGCTCTTCTTCATGAAGAGTTATTCCTTTTCGTTAATGGTTATAACCATTTCTATTGATCGCTCCTCTTAACTAGGAGTTGTAACCATACATCCTCTATATAAAGAAAACAAAATCTTGAATTTGAATCGCTAATATTCTTTGATTCTCTATATATTGCTTTTGAATTCTCAAGTTCTTTCACATACTTTCAATATTTTCAAATTGATCACTTGTTCTTTTAAGAATATAGTTCTTGTGGTCAAAACCTTCCCACTTCTTAACGTACGTTCAATATATCACTCAGAATAAGATTATAGGAAGGTTGTACTATATCGACTCATCCGTGTTATTTAGAGCATAAGAGGTTAAAACACTTTACTACTCTTTGTAGTCGAAGCCCTGTTGGAGATCTTCAGGTACGAAGTCCTATTCAACAGCTTAGGAGGTTTGTAATATAGATGTAACGACCCAACTTCCTAACTTCAGGAAGTCGCATCGCTAATAAGAAAGAAAGGGATAGAGAATAGAAAGAAAGAGAAGAAGAAGAAACAACACATCAGAATCTAAACAGCGGAACGAATAAATTATATTAATAACGTAAAATATTTACATAGTTTACAACCACTATCAGAGTACACAGATAATACAACACATACCAGACAGTTATAAACACCTGTCTAGTATTTACAACATAATGCAAATCTCAGAGAAAACACACAGCGGAAAACTATATATATCTACACGCAGAAGCCTCCTGCTCCATTTGCTCCTCTAATACTCGTCAAAGCTAACCCGAATCCTAACCTGAATCCCTTGGCTACTCGTAAAAATTTGAGTACCCAAGAGTTTATGAAAAACAAAAATAAACTCCGGTTCAGACATGGGTCTGGTGTGAGTAACAGGTTAAAGTTGCTTAACTTTGAAAAACCTTTTAAAAGAAAGGTATCACGTAAGACTTCCCACACATAAACATGGAAAAGTTTTTACCTTACGCTAACCAAAACATTTGATAGGAAATCCGATGATATTATAATAGTGTCTAGGGTTTTCAAATAAATATGAAATAGCCGAAATTGTTGCATCTATTAAATTCCAGCTACTAGCCACAAAAGTGGGTAATACAATCAAAACCGTTGGCACTTATTGGATTTTGGATTCCATACAATGGCAGGGCTACTGGGGTACCGCCCGTCACAGTACGTGGCCTAGATCACCGTACCGAGGATTACTCCCTTCATCCCCTGCAACACAAGGCCGGACCCGTTCCTTACTGAACAATTCCGAACAAGACAACCCCGGCAGTTGTCGCGATTCAACCGCCCCACATAGTCGAAATAAAAAGGGACCTCTAGACAGGGGTAAATCTTGCTCTCAAGTGGGGGCTACCCACGAAGCCTTGCTGCACCTTCCCTGTTTTAGCCATTCCCGGTTGATGAGGCTTGAGGCTACGATTACCTTTATAGGACATCAAATCTTAGAATGCTCATCGTCCGCCTGACGATGTACTGAAAGCATTCAATCCATACAAGTTCGTTCCGGGTTCGAACGAAACCGAAGGCACTATCTCGTTGCACTCATTATTGGAATCACCCTCAGAGTCAACGACCATAGCCCTTGCACTCTGATTCACCATCTCGAATCTATAAGCACTATTCCGTCAAACTCATTACGGAATCACCCACAGAGTTATACTGACGTATAGCCCTTACACCTCGAGTCTTCACTTTCTCCACTTAGATTCATGACCTAACGTTAATTGGAATCGATGTGGTTTTCAGATTCCAAATGTGGAAACCCGATCCCGGTCTCATCGAAATCCAAAGCGTGTCTTTTAGGTCCAAGTTGTTTTAAGTTTAAAACAATTCAATTTAAACTATCTTTATACACACAGATAGATACTTCACATCATCATAATAGATAATCAACAATATTATCATAAACAAGTAATCATCACAAATTGACAATCTATATTATCATCATCCATAGATAACTCATACCATCACAATGCAACCAATGCATCCATATCACACAATATTAATCTCATATCTGAGATTCAAACCATTTAGGGCAAACCATATCATTCATTTTAACAAAGATCTATAGTCACACCATCTATAATTAATTTAAAATGAATTAAATTAATTACTTTTATCTCTAATTAATTTAAAGTGAATTAAATTAATTACCTATCTTTAATTAATTTAAAATGAATTAAATTAATTACTTCCTCATTTTAAATCTTGCTTACTTAACCATTAATTGATTACCAATCAATTAAATAATTATCCTCAAATCAATCACCTTAATTAATCACCTTTGATTGATTGTCCTTTAATTACATTCAAGTAATTATCCTTAATTAATTTTACAAATTAATTATCCTTAACTAATATCAGTAATTAACCTTTAATTACTTCATTAATTAATTAATTACATTAATTAATTACTTCCTTAATCATTTATCATTGATTAATTAATCATAATTAATTAATCCTTAATTACATCATCAATTATATTAATTACTGATCCTTGATTAAATTTAAATTAATTACTTATTTGAATTAATTACATTAAACCATAATTAAACCACAATCATTAACCATACTTGATTAATTACATTTAGTAATTAACTACTCTTAATTACTTCTTTAATTACTTCTAAATTAATTACATTTAGTAATTAATTATATTTATTAATCATCCCTGATTAATCTCATTAGTAATTAATTACTCTTAATTGATTATATCACTTAATTATTTCAAATAACTTAACTGATAAATGCTTAAATTAGTTACATTAAGTAATTAATTATTAATCCCTTCACAAAGTAATTAAACCCAAATATCATACTTTAATTAATTACTTCCGGTAATTTACTTAACTTAATTACTTCTCTAAGTAATTGTTGCACATGGATTCCTTATCAATCTATTCAATGATTATTCTAAATTAATTAAACTTAATTAATTAATTTGAACTAATCAAATTAATAAATTAATTACAAAGAGTAATTAATATCTTTAATTATTTACATAAAGTATTCATACTTAATTAAGTTTCATAATTGATTATTTAAAATTAATCAATCCAACTAATTATCAAATTAATTACATTAATTAATTAATAAATAATCACGAGTTAATGACCTTTATTAACTCATCATCAATTCTTTAATTACCTTTTCTAAGTAATTAACTTAAATTATTTTCAATTTTAATTAACCTTAATTTATTTCAAATCTTTAATTAATTAAGTAAATTAATTAATTAAATTATTTAAATTACCTTACTAATTTAATGAAACAAAAATCATTAAATTTTTAATTACTTTAAAATAAACATTACTTATTAATGATTACTTTATCATTAACAAAGTAACTTAAAACAATTTAACTTAAAATTTGTTTCAAATTACATTTTAAGTTTTAAATTTAAATTGAGAACCAAACTTATCTTTATCAAAGTTTAAAAACATTATTAAAACTTTTAAACTTATACTTAGTAATTCCTTATTTATAAAGGAAAGTTATACCCATATTAAATTTTAAGATTTCAAATCATAATTAGAATATGTTTCAATAACTAAAACATTTTAAACATTTCAAAATTTTAAAAAAACTACTTTTATTTTCAAAAACATGATTCAAATCTGAATCATGTTTCCAGATTTAATCTTGTTTTTAAATCTTCTATTTTAATTCAAAGCTTAATTTTAAATTTCAGATTTTTAAACCGTTTTGATAGATGTTTAAAACATTTTAATTTAAAAGGATTAAATTAAATTTCCAAACCTGGAATTCAAACTCAGTTTGAAATCCTGACTTTAAATTTAAGTTTCATTTCTGTTAACAACTTGCTTCAGATTTTTTTTTATTATAAAAAAACTCAATTTCTTTAAAACTGGAAATATACAGGTTTCCAAAGTAACCTGTAACATTTAATTTAAAAAGTTTGAATTAGATTTAAAACTGAAATTCAACTTAGATTAAAAACCATTCTTTTAAATTTATTTTTAATTCCTTGATAGAAAACCTGCATCTAGATTTTTAAAACAAACTTTAAATTAAAACTACTGGTTTCAAAAACCTGTAATTTCAGAAAGCAACCCGAGTTTCCCCTTAATTTACTTCGGGTAACACCATGAACTGCTTCGAGTATAAACTCGATTTACTCGAGTATTAACCCGAGACAAAAGAAAACATTGCAACCCAAACAAAACACCTGACACACTTCTATTTACCGTGCATATGCACGGTGGCTGTAGCCACCTCCGACCACCACTAAATCAACCAGCAAGTCGACATCCATCCCTGCATCACCATGCGACCATCAAACCCCTCAATTCCACTCGAAAACGAATTCGAGTTTCCCAATCCAAACCCTGGCAGTAACAGGCTCCTCCACTCCAAACTTGTAAAACACCTCACTCTCTCTCCTCCGATCACTGGCGGTCTTGAAACCCCGTCCAACCCTACTCCAATACACAAGCTACCATCTCCTTGAATATTGTAGCGCTCGAACCTTTATACTCTTCGTACTGATCAAAATTTCCCACTAGGTTTACAACCTTTCCCCTATTTCACTTCCCAGCAACAAAACAACATTGCATACAAATTTCAACACTAAAATTTGAAATTTGGTTTTCAAAAAATCATAATTTAGTTTAAAGTTTTGATTCAAACATCTGGAACTAAGAAATAACCATCATGCCTTGGTTAGATTCCAGTTTGCTTAGCTATTACCTGTTTCCAGAAACTACAGGTATATATTTTTTTCTTTCTTTTCTGAACAAATTTTAATTATAGTTTATTCATACAATATAAGTATACATTATTTGGATATCACGTATTATTACAGATTGATTCAATAGAAATCGAATCATTTACTAAATCATGAACCTGAAGGAAACCGTAGGTCATAACAGTCATCAATATTCCTAATCCATTCATACATTCAAACATTCATTTACATATATACAGCACTGCATTTAAAATCATACACAAGCATACTACTCAACATGAAATCAGCTAATCATTTCATAGAAAACTTATTTAAGCAACAAATTTATACTTATTATTTTAAAAATAATTGTTACTCACCTGGAATTTATGAAACAGAGCTTGTTTTTTTTTTTTTTTTTTGAAAAACTTGAGTAGCTTGCTGTTAAATTTGCATGCATGCTTTTTGAAACATGAACTTGCTGTTGCTTGATTTATCTTGCATGTAGACAACACTTGATTTTGCTCAAACTTGCATTGCAGATCCCTAGATTTTTAAGAAATGCAGAGGCTTTTAAATCTTCTTTTAAAATGGAATTGCAGGTTGGTTTGAAATTTTGTTATAGGCCTTGCATGCTCTTCATTTTATTTTTCAGAGGATTACAAGATATTGATTTGGGGTTATGAGAATTTGGAATATACTTTTGTTTCAGATTTGATTTTAATTGAGAAATTTTTCTTATCTTAAAAAAAAAATAAACATTAGAAAATGAGAGTGAAGAAAGACATGTTTTATATAAGTGTATAAATGATTTATTTAAAAATAAAAAGAAATCAAAATAAAAGACACTTGTCAAAATAAGAAAATAAATTGTTTACACTTGTCTTATTAATCACCTAGAATATTAACGCTTGTTCTACTACTTAATGTGTTTTATAAATGAAATGTGTTTCTTTTTATTTTATTTTAAAAGTAAATAAAACTCTTTCACTTAATTTGTATTTATATATGTGTAAGTTATTTTTATGAGTAAATGTATATACATTCCCTTTTTTAAAGAAAATGAAGTGAAACAATTTTTATAAAAAAAATGAAAACTTATTTACAAGATTCATATAGGTTTATTCATTTGGATTTCAAAAATGAATTCAAATTCAAATGCTATTTATATTTAAAATCCAATTTTAAAACTAATTTATATTAACATATTAAATTTAAAAATAATAATAATGTCTTTAAAAACATATTTACATTTATACATTTATTATTATTATTAGAAAATAACATATTTATTAATTTTAAACTATTTATAAAAGAAATCATAAATTACATATCTTATTTATCTTAATTAAAAGAATTAATGTTTAATATATAAAGAGTATTTTAAATTTTCATATAAATCCAAATTATAATTATTAAGCTATATTTAAAACAAATAAAATAAACTTTTATTTATCTTATTAAAAAATTTAAACCATGTTTAAAATACAATTATACAATTTAAAACAATTACCTTAAGTATTTTAAACCAATTAGTTATTTATTAAATAAAATAATAATCTTCAAATTATCCAAAATGAATATTAAAAACAATATTTTATTTGTTTATTTAATTTCAATTCAAAACTTATCTATCTATAATATATATATATATAAATATATATACATACATTATAAATAGAAATACAATTATTAGCTTTTAAAAGATAAAATTCATAAATTACACATTTATTTAATTGGATTATTAAATCAAGTGAATTTTTATTAAAATTTTATCAAATCAATTAAATTTTAAATACAGATTATTAAATTGATATTGCTAAAATTTCCGGGATATCACAATAGAAGTCCTATTTAGCAGCTTAAGCAGTCTGTAATATCTATTCCTTTAGGTTAAGTGAGTACGTTTGCTAGTTAAATCTAGAAGGAGTCTAGGACTGGACGTAGAAGGGGGGTTCAAACAAATATAACCATCTCTGGTGCAGTTTATCTATTGTATTTTTAATACTACTGGTTTGATATAAGTTTTATTTAGAGATATAATCATATTACTCGATCTACATAGACTTTTAGTACCGACCTGAGGAGGAGTTCATAGTGTACATTTGACTTCGTGCCTATATATTTAGCGAGCTAAGCTCTATTCCTATATTATAGATAATATGCGTCGTCTATCATGATGTACTCCTTTTATTGGCGTTGGAGAGGACCATATTTGGCTAGCATCCATCTTAACAGCCTAATCGTGTGGTCGCCCACAAATCCGTGATACTCTTATATTTATATAGTTGTGTGATTTTACTGTGTGCGTTCGCCCCTTTATCACTTAGGCCAGCAGTCTGTTACCTATATTGGTAAAATGGTGAGTCGTGATTGAAAGCTTCACGTAGACGAGCAACCGATGGATACATGTCATGATGAACATCGAGGTAACTAAAGATTGTAGTGTCTATGTGACTCTAGAGTAGGCTTCGTGCTATAATTCTCTCATCTGGTTCTAGGAGAGTGAGAGATAGGCATATACTATTTATACCCCTCGCCTATATAGATATCGGTTAGCCAGTCCACTTCTTTATATATGACACTGCTAAGGACCTTATGTCTATCGTATAGTCATTTCTCATTACTAATTATATTGAGATAAAATGTGTATGTGTATGTGTATGTGTATATATATAATTATGATGATTTAAATTCACATAAGAATGAAATGTAAATACAACTAAATAAAGATAAAGTAATAATTACACTATGGTAGAAATACAGTCATATATCATTATCATGTTCTTATGTATGTCCATTTATTATGAGTAACGATATATCATTCTAGACATAGATCGACCCATGTATTAATACAATGCACGGGTTAGTCCGAGGTATTCCAAGTGTAGGTACGTAGTAGCTTCTATGGTGGACATTTTTTAGGCTAGTGTTACAATAGAATGAGATATTCCCTTATGTATTTTTGTAGCCTCGTTGTGTATATATTCTGATGTGATATTATGATGTATGTATGTAGTGGATTAGAGTTGAAAGTTTTCATCTTAGGAACATATAAATTTCATCTAAGGAACATAATAAATGTAAACTATGTTTTAATATTTAAAATAACATATGTATGTAATTTTTTTTAATCTAATTCTTTCATACATAAATTTTAAGTTAACAAATTTAAATCCAATTGTCATCATAGGAAGAAATCAAATGGTTTATGACTTCACATAAAAGTCCACATGTAGATTTTAAAATTGAAGTAACTTTTACACTTATATAAACAACAAAAAAACAAATTATATTCAAAACAACAACTATGTAATGCATATATTCCATTTTAAAGGTGAGTTTAAATAACCAAAATAGTTTTCAAACGATATTAATTTAAATTAATCAAAATTGTTTTCAACAAGAATCATTTAAATAACTATGTAAAATATATGTATAGTTAAATAAAAATATTTCTATAAAATTGTTTTTCTGAACAATAATTTCAAGAACAACAATATAATAAATCAAACTACTTAGCCACATATAAATTCATTGTAAAAGAGTATCAGATTACGCTGTACAAACAATATGAAAACATAATAAAAAAGATGGATTTAAAATATATCAACATCACAATCATAAAATCGATTGAGGTGTAGCAAAAAAGAGGATCTAAATTAATTTAACATGATGGATGTTTAATTAATTTAAGTGTGGCAAAAGGGGTTTGAATTATATTGAAAGATGAACATACAAACAGATCATATGTAGCATGTATATGATTTAAACATTCTTTATTAATCAGGTACAACTTTTGTTTCATTTATACGCTTGATATTTTAAATCGAACTAAATTTTTATTCATGTTATGAACCTAAGTCCAATGATCAATCTATATCCAACTATTATTTCAGATATGACCTCTAACCATGCTTAAGTGACAAACGAAACTATCCATATGGAATAATATGATTATGTAAATAACAAGCTTTCTATTTCAAATTCAATGATGTTACGTATAAATTTTATCATTATGTTAAAACCATATATTCCATAATGTTGATGCTTTGGTAGCTAAATTATATTATTGTTAAAGTTTTTCATATGTTTGACATCAATGCCTTTGGTTTAGACCTATACATGTCAATTTCATAACCTATAATAAATTTCTATTATTCCACTGATCTAAAACTTGGAAGGACCATCCATTTATTGTTATAATAGTCCCATTTATTTTCATATCAGACCAACGGGTTGGATTTAGTCTAATGCCATTGTAATAAACAAACTGGATACCACTTTTGGTTTTAATAATATAGTAGGAAACTATTTGAAGCTTCAAAGTCGATTTCACTGAATTTATTTTATTCACTATTTTTTCTTCATCCATAAGTTTGTCATTAATGATAATATAAAATAGTTTCCTGAGATACGTGGAAAAATCAGTTATGCAATTATGTTGTTTATAAAAGATTAGATCACTTATGTTATATGGTATAACACTGTTATAAAAAAATTTAAAAGAATATTTAAGTTGAGTCTAATTTAGTGAGTTTATTTGATTGTTATAGTTAATGCATAGTTAACTGGTCATTTGAACAAAATTTATTTAGTGTCGAAGTAATTTTTTTCCCCTAGCCAATCTTATACAAGGTTACTTGTTGAAAAAGTAACTTCATGCTTGGTGGAATAAATGAATAGCACTAAATTGATTTTGCTTTTTTAGACTATGTACTATTTTACTTTTTCATGCCATGCATGTAATATGTTCATATTTTTACTACATGGTCATTACTATGAACAAAGATTGCAGTGAATTCAATTTGAGAAAAAGAGGAGTTCAATGATCATATTGATGTGCACGTAAATGTGCATATTTATATCATCATATTTATTCTTTTTAAATTAAATAAATGATCATATTGGGTATTTTAACTTGTTTAAACCAAAATTCATATTATTTGAAATTGTCGCATATTCATCTTCATCCAAGGGCAAAATGGTCATTTGTGTGCATATATTTCTTTGAGAAAAATAAATTGAAAATTTGTATATATTTTGTAGGAATTTAGCTTCCCATATTAGTGGGTTCATGAAGAAACATGCATGCACAAAATGGATATAAAGGAATGAAGATGGAAATAATTCAAAGTGAAGATCATGGAGGACCCCACCTACCCATTACCTAATGTACAAATTAAAGGCTAATGCACATGCTAAAAGACATTTAAAGCTTCATGTACATTTAAGTGGGGGGTTATTAAAGCTAATGATAACTTGGCCACCACACTTCCTCCAAGGGCATTTTGGGTACTCCCCAAAAATATGCATTAGGGTTTCTAACTTGTATAAATACCCTTATGTTTCATGTAGCCATCTTCCTCTTAGTTAGTTAGTTTTAGTTTAGAAAATAAATCAAAGCTCTCTTTCTTTCCATGGCTACTTAGCCATTTTATTTCATGTAATTTTCTTTTCTTTTATGCAATGTTAATTCTCTTTTATTTACATGCTTCTTCTCTTCTTATGTAATAGTGTAGATTTACCTTTATGCAATTAGATTAGTTGTCTTTTCCATTAGCTTTCATTTTCCTTTCTTTTTTCTTTCATGTTGCTTTCTACATTTATTGATTTGATAACAAATATGAGAGCTTAATCCCTACAATTTAGGGGTAATGAAGCTCTCTAGTATGTAGATGCAACATTTTGATGTTTATACTCTCTTTTTGTGCTTTAATGGAAACACTTGAAGTGGTTTAATGATGTTGTTTATCTTTGAATTTGATAGTCTATGTTGTTCATAACAAATAGGCTATGCTTAAACAAACATAACACAAATTGCCTCTTCATCTAAATATGATTATGGCAAAGAAGTGAATGTTGAAATTGAAATTTGATAGCCTATATTTCTAAACAATAGTTAATAGGCTATGCTTAAAATAGATTTTTATTTCAACTTTGTTGACATATCTCATGAGAGTTAAATGTGTATTAGTGGTTGTGTTATAGTTTGATGGTTTATGTTGGGCTAAGTAATAGCACAAATATATCGTACTTATGATAAACACATCAACTAATTACACTAATGAAAAGAAAAGAGAGATCATAACTTCATTTTGTTGATTTATATGATCTAGAGAGTGGATTTATCTCTAAATTGTTCTTTTAACTCTCATATTTTTATCATTTTCTTTTGCTAGTATTTGTTAGTTTCTTACATTTCTAACTATTCACTCTCGACTTCGGTATAATTTGATTGAATAGAATTTTAAAATCATCAATTCTCTGTGGATCGACCCGTATTTTCCACGTGCTACATTCGTACACCGTGCGCTCGTGGTATAAATTTTATTTCAAAATTCGTTCGACGGTTTTCTAAACCGATAGAATTTCCATCGACGAACAAGTTTTTGGCGCCGTTGCCCGGGAATTGTTTTGATTTTGATTTTTTATTCTTCGAATTATTTTCGTTTGCTTTTTGTGTGTTTATTTTGTTTGTGCATTCTAAAAAAAATTCATGTGTTTGTTTAATTTTTGTGTGCATTAGTTTGAATGTTTATTGCTTTCTAGTTTCATTTTGCATTGCATTTCTATTAAGAAAAAATTACACAATTTCACTTCTAAGAGAAAAAAAAACTTCACTTCATTTTTATTATTCATAACAGTTTTCATTTTACAGTGCTTCATTCTAAAAAGAAAAAAAAGCCAAACTGTTTCATTCACTGTTGCATTGCCTCTGTGCGCTGTTTCATTTTTCAAACTACTGTGCACATTTCTCTCTCTGTTGCACATCACCAACCCCCCCTCTGTAACCAATGCCTGCACCTTCACAGCAACTTCATCTCCTCAGCTCGGCAACCTAACTTCACCTTCCTCACTGCTTACCTCCATCATCCCATTGCTCTCTGACCAATCCACCATTCTTTGCCAATTACTTCTGCCCATCAAAACAAGTCTTCTACATACCAAGACAGTTCAACCCTTCCACTTCAAAACACTTCAATAACACTGTCAGTTCACTTCATTTCCCACTTGCACAACAATGATTCACCTTCCATATACACCATCAGTTCACTCAAACTTCCACATTCACATAATCATCATTGACCCATACCTCCAAACCACCGACCACGGCCTTCACAATTGTCACCGACCATCTACAAACAACCAACAGTGACCATCAATAGCACAACACTATTGTACATTTAACTTGCATCTGTCACTGCAATTCCTATTTGTAGCTACACTGCATATATCTTCAAACTGCTGCAATTAAAACAGCAAATATCTTAAAAACTCAACACTTCAAGCTGTCGATTCACCACAGCAAGCACTGCCCTGACTCGACCACAGTTCCACTTCCACATCAAATCAATTGATTAACTTGCATGTTCGACAAACCACGAAACCATATCAGAAACTAGCATCACACCCACTGTCTAAACTAGCCCAGTCACGAACACCTTCGCCTGACCTCGAATCTTCCACGGCCCACGAACCAATCACACCAATCCCCAAATTCGAATCTTCCGCGAACTCACTCCAGCAAAAAAAGGGGAAAGCTAATTCGTTTCAAGAGATTAAACTTGATTTGAGATTTTTAAAATTGGAAATTTGGAAACTATAAGCGTTCGATTTTGTTGTGCTGTGTTGTTCAATTGAGAAGCTAGCAACAAAATTTTCTTTTGTTCATTTTAGTGGGTCGGGTTTGTAATTTGTGTGGGTCGGGTTTGTAATTTTGTTGTGCTGTGCGCTCTCTCTCTCCTTTTTTTTTTGGTTAGAAGTAAACTTTTTCTTTGTTTTAATTTTTTTTTTGAAAAAAAAAAGTTGCTTAAATTGTGTTGTTTATTTTGTTTTTAGTTTTGTTTATTTATTTTAATTATTTAAGCCTTCCTTTAAAAAAACAAGGAAATTTGTTCTATTTCTATTTTCAATTGTTTTAGTTTTATTTGTTGTGGTTTCATCTGTTCTCTTTGTCAAAAAAAATTTTCCTACTTCTAAGTTTCCTTTCAAAAAAAAAAGTTTTATATATCTTGCTTTATTTCAAGTTGCCAAAGCAAAATTAAAGAAAGAGCAGAAGTGCTTGTTAAATAAATTGCTTGATTTGAAGTGCTTGCCGGAAAAAAAAACTGCTTGCTTGCTCATAAAATTTTATGTTTTAGTTGTCTTGCATTGTTGTTTTCTTGCATTTTAGGAAAAAAATTTTATAAAAATTCAAAATCAAAAGCAAAAACAAAATTTCATTCTAGTTGCATTGTTAATACACGTTTTATTTCAGCTTTGCATTTCATCTTAGAATTTGATTAAATAATAACTCACTTAATTGTATATTGACAGTTGTCTTCTTTGAACAATTTAATTTCTTGGTGTCTAGGCTACGGCAGAGTAATAACCATTTATAAATATTACAGTGATTCGTAAATATTATAGTGGTTGTTCCTCTGAAGGTACTTAAACCTTCGACTGCATTGCTACCGTGATTCGTGGTGCACCGATAACCCCTGCCCGTTACCTGATTGAGAAATAATTTTGTTGATTTAAGACAGTGTGTAGTTATACAATTTTGGGTTAACTTAGGATAAATCATTTGTAATTAACTCTTGCATTCATTTAGTTGCATTAGTTCATGCATATTTAAAAAAAAAAAAATCAAAAATCCAAAACTAAAAAAAAATTGTAAATATTCCCTTTATTTTCTTTGAAATCTTTAAATCGTTTTCCTTTCAAATTTCAAAAATCCAAAAAATTTAGAAAAACAAAAATCCAAAAAATATATAAAAAAATTCTTAAAAAAAACAAAAACATTTGAAAATCAAAAAACAAACAAAAATAAATTTCCCATTTTGAAAAATAAATTCCACTTGTAAATATTTTTATTTATAAAAAAACAACAAAAAAAAATCTTGAAAATGTTCGAGTTTCCTTTCTCTTACTCACTTGAATTTAGTTGTGAAAATCAATATAATCCATACGAGTTCACTCCAAATTCGTATGGATATTTTAACAACAACTATTGTTTAAACGATTTGAATTTTGAACCACAAAATTTTCAAAATGAGGACCAACCTTCAAATCTTGAAAATAGCATTTCATCTTTACTTGAAATCGCTACACAACAAAATCAAATGATAAATAAGTTGTGTAATTCATATTTGTGCAATAACTCGAATCAAAGTTTTCAAAATAATCAAAATTTGAATTCACTTCAAAATTCAAACGATTTCGAGTATAACCCATGCCAATTCAATTTCGAGCTTCAAAATGAATTCCAAAATCAAGACGAAAATGTGAACCAATTTTCAAAATTTTTTAGCAATGGGAATAGTTTCAATAACGATACAATTGAAAACTTTGGTTGTCAACAAATTCAAAATGAAAATTTTCAAATTAATAATCATGAATTTGATTTTGTTGACCAAATGGAAGAAGACAACGGGGATTTATTAGTTGAGAAATACAAAACTTTTCGTGAAAATCATAATCAAATCCCAACTTCCGAAGAATCAAATCCACCATTTATTGAAATTGGCGATTCTTGTCCCCAACAAGTACAAATCAAAAGTTTTCAAGTTAATAATCACAAATTTGACTTTGTTGAACAAATGAATGAAATATACAATGATCACGTGGATTTGGTGTTCGAAACATATTTGAATCAACGTGATAAACATACTCAAATCCCAACGCATGACAAGTCAAGCGATAATCCATCTTTTACCCAAATCGACGATTTTCAAATAACAAATTTTGAAATGGAAAATGATGATCTTAACGAAGTTGTTGAAAATTTGGTAATTGAGTTGGATTTCAATTCTATTGAGGGTGAGAAAATCGATTTAAATTTCGATCTTCCTTTTTCTGAAAATTTGAATGCAACAACTTTTAATTTTGAACTTGATTTATGTAATAAAGTTGTTGATAATCCAACAAAGGAAGATGAATTCAATGAACACGAATTTTTTGGACTTTTGGATGACGAGTTGTTAAATTCCGACGGGGAAGATGAAAATCACATTTCTATTTTGAAATCAATAACTCTGAAAATGTTTTCAATGATAAGCTTGAATTTCAAATTGGTGAACATAAATGTGAATTTCAATCAATTGTTTTATCAATCCCAATAATCATTGAAAATAAAACAACTCGTACGATTTTTAATAAAACGACATTCGTTTTTCCGAATCGACAATCAACTTCAAATTCTTTTACGATGTGGTTTTTCGTGCTTAAGCAGTGTCTCACACATTTGACGAGACAAATGAATTGGTCTTTGGAAGACTGTTTCATTTACTTTTTGACTATATACTTTCTCATCTCTTGTAAATAGTAATCTTTCATGTAAATATAGGATTTTTATTTTATTTTTCTCCTTCCATTTGGGTTGACTGTGGGGACACAGTCAAAATCAAGTGTGGGGGGGGGGGGACTCATCTTCATTTTTTTTCATGGTTTATTTTTTCTTTAAAATCAAAAAAAAATAAAAAAATCCCAAAAACAAATTTTCTTTTGATTTATTTTTAAAAGAAACACTATAAGATAAATATATGGCTTTGGTTTATTAAATTGAAATTTTTGAAAATTTATTGGTCTTAACAAAAATAAAAATGAAGTTTGATTACAAATAATAATGGTTTAACTAGTATCTAGGAAGATTCATATGTGTTAATTATGAAGTACATCCTAATTGAAAATCTTTGTTTTAAAAAGTGGTTGATTTAAAGTAAAGGATATAACATTTTTTTTTGTCTTCTAAGTTAAATAGTGCTAAGATGATTTTGCAAAACTCCCTCTCAAAAAAAATATAAAAATAAAAAATAATAACATCCAAGTATTCACTCTCATTTAAAAGTCCTCACGGTTATGCATGGGTGATTACTTGGAATTTTTGATTATGTGATTTCATACTCATTTAAAAGTACTCACGGTTATGATGTATGGAACACATGTAAAAAAAAGACTTAATAAAAACCACCTACGGTCGATAGTGTATGCATGAAAGTGTGTGCACTCGCCATGCTCTGTACTCCCCTCACATAAGCCCGAAAGGCAGTGCATGGGTGGTATATCTGGCCTCAGTTTATCTGAGCTAGGCTAGTAATTTTTCTTGCAAATAATGAGAGAGCAAGAAATTGAAATCCTAGCACTATTTTCACTTATTTGATTTGATTTGTTATTGAAAAGAAATGAAAATACCACTTTGATAAACTTTGATAATCAACTAAGGATCCATTTTATAATTACACTTTGTTATCAACCAAAACAACAAGTTAAACTATCGTCTATTTGTTACGATAACTTGATTTTTGTGGGAAATTTTGACGAGTAAATGACATAAATTTCCAAGATAATAACCAAAACCTATATTTAACTTATTCGTGTCAGTTTAAAAATAAATCCTTCATTTGTAAATATTTCAAAAACTTGCGTTATTCTCTTTGTAAATAAATCTTACATTTTGTAAATATTTTCATCCTGCATTTGGATTTTGTGGGTAGTATCCCCTGAAAACCCTCACGAGACAACACTCGTTCTACTGGGGACACCCAGAGGTTTAACGGCTTGTTGCATACGCTCAATGCAATCGTGCTCCCTACGAAAACGGATTTATCTTAGTTTCCCTTTATTCGAGGACGAATAAAAAGATAAGTGTGGGGGTATTTGATGTGCACGTAAATGTGCATATTTTTATCATCATATTTATTCTTTCTAAATTAAATAAATGATCATATTGGGTATTTTAACTTGTTTAAACCAAAATTCATATTATTTGAAATTGTCGCATATTCATCTTCATCCAAGGGCAAAATGATCATTTGTGTGCATATATTTCTTTGAGAAAAATTAATTGAAAATTTGTATATATTTTGTAGGAATTTAGCTTCTCATATTAGTGGGTTCATGAAGAAACATGCATGCACAAAATGGATATAAAGGAATGAAGATGGAAATAATTCAAAGTGAAGATCATGGAGGACCCCACCTACCCACTACCTAATGTACAAATTAAAGGCTAATGCACATGCTAAAAGACATTTAAAGCTTCATGTACATTTAAGTGGGGGGTTATTAAAGCTAATGATAACTTGGCCACCACACTTCCTCCAAGGGCATTTTGGGTACTCCCTAAAAATATGCATTAGGGTTTCTAACTTGTATAAATACCCCTTATGTTTCATGTAGCCATCTTCCTCTTAGTTAGTTAGTTTTATTTTAGAAAATAAATCAAAGCTCTCTTTCTTTCCATGGCTACTTAGCCATTTTATTTCATGTAATTTTCTTTTCTTTTATGCAATGTTAATTCTCTTTTATTTACATGCTTCTTCTCTTCTTATGTAACAGTGTAGATTTACCTTTATGCAATTAGATTAGTTGTCTTTTCCATTAGCTTTCACTTTTCTTTCTTTTTGCTTTCATGTTGCTTTCTATATTTATTGATTTGATAACAAATATGAGAGCTTAATCCCTACAATTTAGGGGTAATGAAGCTCTCTAGTATGTAGATGCAACATTTTGATGTTTATACTCTCTTTTTGTGCTTTAATGGAAACACTTGAAGTGGTTTAATGATGTTGTTTAGCTTTGAATTTGATAGTCTATGTTGTTCATAACAAATAGGCTATGCTTAAACAAACATAACACAAATTGCCTCTTCATCTAAATATGATTATGGCAAAGAAGTGAATGTTGAAATTGAAATTTGATAGCCTATATTTCTAAACAATAGTTAATAGGCTATGCTTAAAATAGATTTTTATGGGAGTTAAATGTGTATTAGTGGTTGTGTTATAGTTAAATGTGTATTAGTGGTTGTGTTATAGTTTGATGGTTTATGTTGGGCTAATTAATAGCACAAATATATCATACTTATGATAAACACATCAACTAATTACACTGATGAAAAGAAAAGAGAGATCATAACTTCATTTTGTTGATTTATATGATCTAGAGAGTGGATTTATCTCTAAATTTTTCTTTTAACTCTCATATTTTTATCATTTTCTTTTGCTAGTTTTTGTTAGTTTCTTACATTTCTAACTATTCACTCTCGACTTCGGTATAATTTGATTGAATAGAATTTTAAAATCATCAATTTCCTGTGGATCGACCCGTATTCGCCACGTGCTACATTCGTACACCGTGCGCTTGCGGTATAAATTTTATTTCAAAATTCGTTCGACGGTTTTCTAAACCGATAGAATTTCCGTCGACGAACACATATATATCTTGTTTCCTATCTATTCATAGAGGAGATTTGTCTAGAAAGGGTTAAAGGATGTCACAGCATAACAGATTATAAATGATATATAATATATTGTTTTTTAAATCTCTATGATTGTAGAATCATTATTATAACAGTAGTATATAAACTATTGTTTGATTTCTAATGGTTTGGTATATATTAGTGACTTCATAATTTTTGTATAGATCATGGTTTAATTAGAACTAGATAATGAAGAGAAGAGGACCATATAGCTTTTATTAACTTTTCTTCTTGGAAGTAGAAATGATGTATATTAACCGATCTATAATTTGTTAGTTTACAAAACTATGTTTCAACTTTGATTCATGGTTTAATATTTCTCACAAATTGTACATTTGAATATGCATCTTTTGTGATGCATAAACTTGGAACTTGCTAAATATTTTTATCCTTTTACCAATTTTTAAAGTATGGATATATTTTTGGACATCATACTAAACATTTGTCATTAATAAAATTTGAACTCATATACATAATTTTTTGCTATTTTCCCAGGCCAGAATCTTTATTACTAATAGAATTACCGACCTTGAATGCCTAAGGAGGATTTCCAAATAGGAGAAATATTCAATTGCCGAATCTAATATGGTTCAAAAGATGTAAAAGTAAGCATTGTTAAGTTTATACCTTTGAAGAAAGATTTAGTTCCTTTGTTATAAAATGAATAAGAGTAGAAGTCATTAGAGAGGTAAGGCATTTTATTCATTCAACCATCAAATACAATATAAATGAGCTCTGTTTATGGACTCTATATAGAATGAAGATTAAAATAGTGTACCTTAATATTTAGCATATTCATCTTTATTACTTGTATATATTACAACACTCCCCTCTGAATATGCATATGTAAAGACGATAAGAATAATTGCCTCATTAAATACCTATACTATGAAAAATCCAATGGGAAAAATCATAAATATGGAAAAGAATGTAACTTTATTTCATCTTTAGGCAAAATGATTTATAATGTTATTATGAGGGTTGATATTTCTAGATCAAGATGATGACTCATTAAAATCTTACTAACAAAAACCCAGTGGAAAAAATGTTAGCAAAGGAAAAAGTGTACATTATACCATACTTTAGGATTCTCCCCCTGATTTTTAATGCATTATTTAATTAGTCTGCTGATGCAGTCGACACATATCATTTTTTTATACCATCTTTTAAAACGTTGATTTTGAAAGTGCCTTTGTAAATAGATCTTTCGGATTTTCTTAGAACTGGATTTGTTTCATTTCTATGTTATTGTCCTTTTGTAATTCATGTGTGAGAAAAAGTTTAGGGGAAACGTGCTTCGTCCTATTGGCCTTGATGTAACCTGCTTGGATCTAAACTACGCAAGCTACATTGTCTTCATAAATAATGGTTGATCCTCCTGCAGCTGAGGGAGTTGACATACCTTTCGGATTGTTCAATTAATGATCTTAGTCAAATACATTATCGACTTGCTTCAAGAAGTGCTTGTATTTCAAAATGGTTGGATGATGTTGCTACCAACATTTTCTTTATAAGTCGCATAAAATAGTTGCATTACTATTACTAAATACATACATAGTTTGTGTTCTTGCTTTAGATGGGTTAGAAAGACAACCTGCATCAGCATAGCCAACTAGATTCGAATTATTGACTATGTTAGAATAAAATCAAACTAAATTTGTCGTTCCATGAAGATATCTCATGATATGTTTCAAATCATTCCAATGTCTTTTTGTTAGTGCAGAACTTTATCTTGCTAGTAGATTTACTAAGAATGCAATATCAGGTCTCGTACATTGTACTAAATACAATAATGCACTAATGAAAACTGAGATATGGTACTTCTGGACTAAGTATATTTTCATTATCTTCTTTTGGGTAGTAAAGGTCCTTTTTATTACCTAAAGATCTAACAACCATAGTTATACTAAGTGGATATGCTTTGTTTATATGAAAACGCTTCAGGATTTTCTTAATGTAGTTTGATTAATGGATCAATATGCCATTAGTACTATGCTTGATTTGTAGATCAAGACAATATTTGGTTTTTCCAAGATCTTACATTTCAAATTCTTTCTTTAAATAATTTATTGTTTCATCACTCTCTTCTAGAATCCCAATAAAATTTATATCATCAACATAAAAGCCAAAATGGAAATTAGAAATTCCTTTACCGATTTTTTTATAAAGACACATAGACAAATTAGATTGTTTTAATATCTGGCTTTTACCAAATATTCACTAGGGTATTTGTACCACATTCTTTCAGATTATTTTGAACCATACAGTGATCGTCTCAGTTTTAATGAGTACATTGACTTTAATTTTGCTTCAAGCAATTTATATCCATCTGGGATTTTCATGTAAATATCGGTATCTGATTCACCACAAAATAAGCTATCACAACATCAATTAATCTTATGTCTAGTTTTTCAAAAACTGTAAGGCTTATCAAATATCGAAATGTTATGGCATCCATAACAGGTGAGTACATTTCTTTAAAATCAAAATCCGGTTTCTGTCGGAAACCTTGTGCGACTAGTCATGCCTTATATCTCATGATTTCATTTTCATCATTTCATTTTCTAACGAGTGCCCATTTGTAGCCTAATGGTTTAACATTTTCTGGTATTTTCTTTATCAGTCCAAACACACCATGTTTTTCGAGTAAATCTAGTTCAACTTGGATGTCATCTTTCCATTTTGACCAATCATGTCTTTTTCAACATTCATTTATGCTAATTGGTTAAGTATCATGATTCTCATTATAGTCATGGCTTTCAATTACTTCAGTAGCTACTGCGAATGAGAATATACCATCAATTAGTATTTTACTTCAGTCCCACATTTCTCTACACTTCGTATAAAATATTAAAATCTCATTATTTTTAGGTATTATTTTCTTATTGGAAACATCTGCTACTACTTTCGGGATAATAGTTCCTTCGGCATTTTTAGAAGAGTTGGAATTTCATTTAAACGATCCTTGATAATTAATAACCTCTTCGGGAGGTTTATCTACTGATGATTTTTCATTAGATTTTCTTTTTTCTGGGTGCCAAGTCTTTTAAACCAATAGGTCTTCCACGTATTTTTCTTGCTTTGGATTCATTTGCTATTATTGGTTCTTTTGGGACTTCAATTCTAGCTAGTGCATTTGTTGCGGGAATGTGAGATTTAGTTATTTTGCAGCATCACTAAATGTACCTGGCATTTGATTTGCAATATTCTAAAGATGCAAAAAAATTTGTACCTCATTTTGGCATTGTTTGGTACGCGAATCCAAATGAGATATAGATGGATTATTCCATGATATTTCACATTGTTCTATTAGGACGGTCTTCACACCACATAACAGTGGAAAACTTGTCTCATCAAATTTTCAATCTGAAAATCTTGTAGTGAAAACATCACTTATAAGAGGTTCAAGATAATGAATTATCAAAGGCGAATCAAACCCAACATAAATTTTCAACCTACGTTGAGGACCCATTTTAGTACGAAGTGGGGGACTAATGGGCACTTGTCCAGTGCAACTAAATTTTAGTAAGTATGAAATATTTGGTTGGGATCCGGCTAAAAGCTGTGATGGTGAAAACTGACGATAAGTTGTTGGTCTGATTTTAACCAACTTTGATGCATGCAAAATTGCATGTCCCTAATCTGAAATGGGTATCTTTGATTACATAAACAGTCTTGCAATAAGTTGTAGATGCTTAATCAATGATTCTGTTAGACCATTTTGAATATGAACATGAGCTACTAGATGTTCAACTTCAATTCTGAATGATAAGCAATAGTCATCAAATACTTGTGAAATGAATTCTCTCATATCCAATCGAATTGATTCAATCTGATAATCAGAGAAGTGTGCTCTCAATTTGATTATTTGAGCAAGTAATTTGGAAAATGCCATATTTCTGGTAAAAAGAAAATATACATGTGACCAACGAGTTGATGCATCAACTGATACCATAAAGTATTTTAATTGTCCACAAAAAGGGTGGATTGGACCACATATATCACTTTGAAGTTTCATAGAAATGTGGGAGATTCAGAAGTGACATTACTATATGAAGGTCAAGTGATTAATTTTTCTTATGCTCATGGGGCACCAAAATAATCACTTGGTAAATTCAGTTGGTTTGATAATTCATATCCATTTGAGTTTTAGTGATTTTACACATCATAGTTGACCCAGAATGACCCAAGCAATCATGCCAATGAATCAGTGTCTTTGTACTTGTGAGCTTCTAACTCATGTTTATAGAGTGAGAATCAACTATGCCAATTTTCGTGAAATATAATTCAGTTGAAATGGTACCAGTTTTTTTCTAGAATAAGCTTCTGTCATTCAATTCTAAAAATAACGTAAAGATATTATATGTTGTTTTCATTTATATTTTCAATATGGTAACCATTCTTATATCCTTAAAGCTTAGCATATTTCTTTCAGAATTGCTTGATATAGTGCATTTTAAATGAAGATATGTGTACCATTGATAATATTATATGGGCTCTTCCGGACTCTTCAGTTATATTAGTCGATCCAGCTATGATGGAAACTTTAGCTAAAATATTTTCAAATAATTCTAATTTTTTTTTTGAAATTATATGAGTAGTTGCACAATCTAGTAGGCATATATCATCATTCAAATATTGATGGTGCATACCTTAATAATTTAATAAAGACAATATAGTTAGTCAATTATTAAGTTACGAACATCAGTAAAATCTAATACTTTCTAAAATTGATTTCAAAACAAATTAATAATAAAACCAACATCCATTAGTACACATTATTACAGTTAGTTTAGTGAATTCTAAAAATATCAAGCATTAACTTCAAACTAACTTATTAATACAAGATAATAGGCTTAAATAAAATAAACTAAACCACACAACTGGTTTTAGGCTATTTTTAATTGATCAACTCGGTCATATCATCGATCATTGCAATTAAATTTTCATCATTAATATGAAATTGTCTTCTTCAACTTTGAAGAAATCATCTAACTTCAAGTTAGTGAATGTATGTGACCAATGACCAGAACATCCATATCTATAACAAACTTGCTGGCACATTTTCTTAAGCTGAATCTTTGTTCTTTTCAGGCACATTTTCTTTTTCTACTTTTTAAAGTTGGCAATTTTATTGCCTCTAAAACTACAATAACTGCCTTTGTTAGACTTATATCCACGACCATCTCCATGACCACGTGCTCTACCTCGACATTGACCTCTTCCATACCTCTTCCATAGTGGGAAAAATTAGCATTAACTTTTGATAATGCAGCTGAACTAAATGGTCTTAAGGAATGGTTTTAATAAGCAATCCATTATTTTGTTCAATAATTAATAGACATTCTATGAGCTTAGAATATTTTATAAAATGATGCGCTCGATACTGCTGCTGCAGGAGTATGTTCGAGGCATGAAACGTTGAAACTTTGGGTTCAACCATTCTTGCATATTTGAAAGTATGACCGTTTTCTAGTCGTCATAATGCTCCTTCCATAAGTGAAGATGATCTTTTTTAGTTAAATATTTTATTTTAAGATCGTTGTGGATATGATGTCATAAAAATATTAGAGCTTTTGTTTTGTCATGCTGGAATATATTATTACCATTTTTAATAGTATTTTCTAAACACTAAGATTGTAAATGAATTTCAACATCTAATATCCATGTCAAATTATTGTCTCAGGTTATATCCAGAGCTTTGAATTCAAGATTGACGATGTTTGCTTTATGTGAACTATACCTGAAACAAATTGCATTAGAATAAGATTAAAATATTTATGGAGCGACGTAAAAAAAATCAAGAGATCGGATATTTCATTTTGTAGCGTAAGTGTAAAGTACACAAGTGTATTGAAGTTTAGCTACTAGATATAAATTTTAGCTTACTAGGAAAAAATGTAGTAAGGCTATAATAGTTAGCCACTTGAACTAGCGTGAGTAATACATTAAAAAAATGTAACACATGATGTAACGATGAACCATACTAGCTTGTATATAAAATGAGTTTCCAAGCACTTTGATAAAACGAAGACAAAGCAAAGAATGCATACTTTATAATTCATTGAATTTTCTATAAATCATTTAACAATGAGTATGGATTATACGGCGTACCAGATGAATCATTGAAAGCATAACTTGAAATTACGGACAGGAAAAAACTATAACACATGTGTGTTTCTGTACAAAATTTAATAATGAATGTTAAGGAAATGTTAAATTAAGTTTAGAGAAATAGAGCATTAACTCCCCAATTAGTTGGAGCGCCTCAGATCAAGAGGCAAACAGGTATCCCAGGTTCAATAGTGAAAAAGAGAGAAGACATCAAATAGATTTACTTTTAAGAAGACTAGTTGATAAAGCTGCATTGAGCCGACTATGTCTATTTTTAACCAACACCATTAGTTGCTTAAAAAAATAAAAATAAACTGTTAATACTAAGGTTACTGGTAAATAATATAAAGATATCTCCACGGAGCAGTGAATCAATAGCACACTTCATTGACATTTTATATATTTCAAAAATGGTTGCTAAAATTTCTTTTAAAATTAAAAAAATTAAAAAATAAAGGACAACGATATTGTTGAAATTATATACCAAAATCTTCACTACTAGAAGTTGGAAACGTAGAAATAAATATAGCAGTTATTACACTATAAAAAATCAAAATGGTTCTATTATTGCACAATATTCAAAAAGTCATCTCTGATGATAAGGAAATAAAAGAACGAAAAAAATGAAAAGCAAAGTACTACGGCATGAGTAGACAACTCCAAGCATAGAGTGTAGCTTGTTAACATATCAGGTTCCAGTGACATGATCAAACCGACCGTTAGCGAGGTTTGCTTACTGTCACTGGTCAAAATCAATTTTTCTGAAGCCAAAAAGACGTGGGTCTTGTCTCATCGCGGTTTCCCTAAAAACGTGGATCTTGTATCATCGCAGTTTCCTTAAACTTTCTCCTTTTACTTCGCGCATCAAAAATTCCAAATTCAAATCTATTATGATTTTCAAATTCTAAAATTTCAATTTCAAATCAACAATTTTGAATGCTTTGATTAATATTTAATTTGTAATTCATATTTTCAGATTCAAATCTTAATTTATTCTTTTCCAATATATTATCACTTAATGTTTAAGTAATATCAAACCGACCGTTAGAGAGGTTTGCTTACTGGTACTGGCCAAAATCAATTTTTCTGAAGCCAAAAAAACGTGGATCTTGTCTAATCGCGGTTTCCCTAAAAACGTAGATCTTGTCTCATCGCGGTTTCCCTAAACTTCCTCCTTTTACTACGCACATCAAAGATTCCAAATTCAAATATATTATGATTTTCAAATTCTAAAATTTCAATTTCAAATCAACAATTTTGAATATTTTGATTAATATTTAAATTTGAAATTCATACTTTCATATTCAAATCTCAATTTATTCTTTTCCAACATATTATCACTTAATGTTTAAGTAATATTAACAAAAATTTTAAATGTATATTTCTTATCAAAGTTATGCAATCGAATGGTCGGTTTCTTCACCGTTGTGCGGTTATACTAGTATTGACACTAACGTATAAAAATAAATGATCGCCATTACTAAAAAATTACACTACCTCTGTTACTAACAAAGAAAATTTGTTGCTAATTTACTCGGTGTTTTTTTGAAATTTCAAAAATGACCCCGCTTTTCATTTACATGTCTACGCTCATATGGTGACTACCGTCTGAAAGAATTTTCAATTTGTATAACTAATGGCTCAAACAAAATATCAACATATGTAATAATACAAACAGCCCGTGTACGAAGCATGAGCTCATACTAGTATAAAATAATGGATATTAGAATAACTTGTTTGCTGAAAAAGGAAAGATGCTAATCAAAAGATGAACGTGTTAAAATAGCACAAGGGAAACCTTTATTATACGAGCCATGGAATAGGTATTCTTGATATGATTTGTCTAATTCAAAAGTTAAAATATCTTAAGAAAATTCTCAAAATAAATGGCGGCCGACCTAGTTAAAATAGGCTGAAATCTTTAGCCACTGAGAACCTGGATTAATGATCCAAAAATAAGCAATAAGATAAACGTTACACTGGGCATACATTTCATAAACGAGCCAGCAGTAGTAGTTCAAAGACGAATAAAATGATACTGTAAAATGAATGACAATATGGTGCTGTGTTATAAAATAAACAGAAGCCATTAGAGAAAAGACTATTTTATTCATCCAGCTATGGCATACCATTTAAATGAGCTCTATTTATACTCTATATATGGACGAAGATTATAATAATGTCTAGTATATTCACCCTTATTGCATGTATAGATTACAACGTCATTTTATTTTTTGCTATATTATTTCATTTATTTATGTTGAGTACATCACCCTAAATTGAATTCTTTTTTTTGTCGGTTCACCGAAAAAAATTGTCTACTAATGGTTGTCAAATCTCTGCAAAATCATACACCTTCTATATCAATATCAGTAACCAAACTTAGTAGTTGTCTAGCAATAGAAGGAAACAAATGAACCATTTTCTTCCGCACCTAATCGACCTATTGCCATTCTTGAAGCTGCAAATGCCATTGGGAATCCCTTACACCATGCTAATGTAAATTTGTTAGGTTAGCATGTTTACCATTTCATGTACATTAACTTCATACTTCTAAATCAAAGTTTCCTATTTTAAAAGTTCTATCCCTTGAGTTGTGTTTACGGGTATCGAATTTGTAAGAAGGCCTTCTTCCTCTTAAACTGATATATGGCAAAAATTATAACATTGTACAGATTACGAGTCAATCTAAAATAATATATGGCAAGGAATTAAAAAAGATTCATAGATTTTTCTTTAATGGGTGGCGATTTCATGGAGTCTAAAATGGTTTTAAAGCCGGCCTTTGGGTAGAGCAGGGAAAGCATTGGCTTTGGGCCTCGTTAAAATATAGGGCACCTGCGGCAGCCAAAAAGAAAAGAAAAAACGAAACCATTAGATGCGGAGCTCCAGATCCAAAATGATCACATTGTGGAATGGTGGCGACACAATAGACGTGGCAACTCCAGCTTCTAATGGCCGGTAATAATAGAATTGTAGCAATCCACACCCAATCAGACGCCAAGACGTGACAAAAAAAACTGCTCCAATCAGGCTTCAGAGAGGTCACGAGGGACAGGCGGAGGTAGGCACCAGCCAATAGTTGTCATCTTCATTCTTGGATATTAAATTGAAAGGTGTGCGACTAATTTATGTAAATTCTAATTTATGGTCTTAGTCAAATTGTTTGATTTCATTTGTTTGAATACTGTATTCTTAATGCAAGGTAGCAGCCAACAGTTGATCATCTTCATTCGTTTGTTGGAATATTGACGACGACGACGACGATGATTATTATTATTATTATTATTATTATTATTATTATTATTATTATTTTGTTTCGTGCGTTGTATGCTCTTATTGATTTGAGATAATTGCATATTTAATTTGAGATAATTCATAATTTTAGTTGTTATTTTGGGTGAATGCAGTGGATATTTATTAGTTGGGGTAACTGTTCATGCAAGGCAACAACTTAGCAAAGGATAATTCTAATTTGAGATGATTCATAAGCATTTGTTAATTTGAAATAATTGTAGAATAAGAGTTGATTTGGAATAAGTCATAAGTAGTAATGTTTAAATAATAGTTAATAGTTTTCTAATGGTTAGTTAATAAAAAATTTGTTGAACAATATCTAAGTTTGTAAAATTTATAGTTAATGTTTTAGTCGAATTGATTAGTAAGAGAATTTTTGTTTCAAAATATTTTATGCAAATATTTCTGATAAATTGTAACTCATAAATAAGATAATGAGTTTTGAACTATGAATGTTTGACAAATTCATTTTCTAGTAGTTATTTTATGTTGAGATTCATTTCGCAATGTTGTTTGTGGATAATTTTGTCGCTCGTGGATAGAAAATTATACAAAAGGACATTAATCGATTTTTTTTATGGAGGTAGGCTATTTTCAGAATTAAAAGTCTTGAAAGTTATTTTGCCAAAAACGAAAAAAAAACAAAGTAATTGAGTTAGCTTAATTTCTTAAATTTTTGTCCGAGAGTTGAATTTTCCAAATGTTTGGATTGCATATAGAGTGATTCTAACCATATCATTTACAGTAGCCTCAGTCGAAAGAAGTTTTTCAAAGGTAAAGTTGATAAAGTCTCATCTTCGTTCCATTATGTTACAAGAAAAATTAAGTGGTTTGGTACTATTATCGATTGGACAAGGTATGTCCAATGAACTTGAATGTGAAAATATTATTGGTAATTTTACAAGTCAGAAAGCTAGAAAAATAACAAAAAGTAATTAATATTAATTTTGCTGCATAATCTGTACTATGGTTATGAAAAAAGTCACTTCCTTTTGTTCCTCTTTGCATTATTTATATAGTAGATAAATTATTTTGATGATTTAAATAATGACATTAATTTTTGTATAAAATATTGGTTTTGCAATGGGCTTTAGGCACTAAAATTTCTAGAGCTAGCTCTTTAAAGCATTTGATTACAAAAATACAAATGACGCGTACTGAACCGGTCCAACATTGACCAAAAAAATTGTCCTGCTTAGAGCATTCCCAACCAAGTGTTGGTTGGAAAGCAACCGTTCCCAACGGAGGGTCGGTTGTGACCTTCTGTGTCGATTTGACAACCCGGAGTGTTGCTTTTAACCCTCTTTCTTTTAGTCGGTTAAGGATAGCCGGCTAAATTAATATACTTTAGCAGGTCAAAAGAAACCCTGCTAAGGGAGTATATAAATTTAGCAATTCCTTAACCAGCTTTCTTTTAGCCGGCTAAGAAAATATTTTCTTAGCCGGCTAAATTAAAGACGACTAAGTTTTTTTGTTGGGTTTGGGTTTTGATTGATTCGTTTCGAATCGACGTTTCTCAATCAACACGGTTGGGAATGCTCTTACAAAGTGTGTTTTTTAGCTTGGACTATATCAATCAGGAATAAAGCTTGAAATTTTGTTTAAATAGATTACTTGCTTCTTAGATACGTTTTTGGACAATAATGTAAATACTACTTTATTTATGCTTCATACCATATCCAAATGCTTAATTTCTATATACTATTTGTTTTGTACATACAATTCATAATGAATTAAGCATCGATTTACCCCTAAACATGAGGGGCTGACTAAGGTAGCAATTTTTGTTAAACATTGAATGCTACACCCAGTGCAAGCATTTGATCTCGTTGCATAAGCTCCTGAGGATCACTTAAAACTATATGTTGTATAATTCTAAAGAGTAAATTGTTAATTATTTCTAAAAATCTACAATTGTTCATAACGAAAGGTGCCTTGGTAATATATTAACTTCTTGAAGGTAATTATCATCGTTAATTAAAATATGATTACCATTGTTCATATATATGGATATCAATGTACAGGTTGGCTGAACGAGAATAAATATGTCCCAAGATTAAATTTACCCTTGCTTAATGCATATTCCTCCAAAAAGACTAGAAAACAAGAACCTTGATGCATATATGAACAAAAAAAAAAAAAAAAAAAAAAAAGATTTCTTGAAGGATGGTTTGGATATTTTGAGACTGTTAATGGTCGTATGTTTATAATCCATTGAAATAGTACTTAAGTAAATCTACATTATGAAGGTTAGTTTTATCTACTGTGTAAAGTCCGATTGTTGTATCATCTTTGTTCTATCAACTAAAATTTGTTTCTTCTTACCATAATATATAGTGTGAGTAAGTTTGCATCTCTTTTGTTTTTGTTGATGAAACAACGACCCTTAAACTGAGAGAGCACTCGAGTTATTTATTTGAGAATCAAACAAAAGACCACCAACAAGCCTAGTACATGGTGTTATAAGCATATTATCAATGTCATTTGACCATAAAATGAATCTATGCTACAGGGGTCTTAGGATTGATGATCAAGCAAGGCCTACTGTATCAAACAACATTACAGAAGTTAATCTATTTATACAACAAACAATCAAATAAACTATTTACTTAATAGTTGTGTAATTTGTATGTGGTATTGCATTGTGCTGAAGTTGACTGGGAAGGCAGAACATATTATGGAAGCATTAGGCAGAATCAAACAAGGATACAACATGTCAGGAAGGATGCAACAAAATGCAGTGGTAGTTCGCAAGAAAAAAAAAAGCATATAAAGTAGTTCACAATCAGGCAACCAGGCACATGTTAGCTGAAAGAGCGGTTTCAGCCAAGGACAATTTCAGCTAAATAAGGTTTTTAGTTTAAGGCCATAACCAAACACAGATGGTACACGCACGTCTAAGAAGGTTGCTCCACGCCTATTGAGTGATTCAATGCTCAATTTCTTTGACAATTTGTTCAATCATTAAATGCAAGTGGTAGAATGGAAAAATAAAAAACTTGAAGTCATATTATAAGGGGCATAAACCAAGCTCTTAGCAGAGCCTAACGACGCATATTCACTTTAACTTTGTGTAAACCTTTTCACAGTGCTTCATGTTTTGTACAGTGGGAAAACTTTGGATTTTTAACGTCGGAATTGGTTTTGGATTGTTTAAAAATGAAAATGGATTGGATAAGTGCATTTATTGTTTCAGTCCCATACCACAGAGAATATTGATAGAAAATGAATTTCTTAGCTTCTAAATTAGACCTTTTAAGCATCGAATATTGTTTTTGTATTGAGGAGAGTGAATGCATGGCAACCAAACATGCGCTCCCCGATCTACCGATTTAGCCCGACACGTATTGGACTGGTGTAACACTTATATTTTTGGTACATATCGTATAATATTTTTAGCGGTCATGCCAAATCCGTTTATCGTAGAGAAATCTTATAACGTTGATTTGAGAACCGTTCTTTTTAGATATGTTTTTTAAGTACCACGTGTACTTTCATTTCTCCACTAAACTAATGACGTTCTTCCTGCTTTTCGTTTACTTTTAACTGGTGAATAGACAAAAAAAGAATTATAAATAACCGCTATCTCTCCTAACTTTCTCATCCGACATTACTCTTCGAAAACAATTGAGCAATATTCTACTAATTAAAGGGTGCAATTTCTAATCAATGGCCTATGTGTAGAGGTTTATTGAATACTTTTTTGGTTATTTTATTGTAGAGGAGACACTACTTATAGCCTGCCTTGCACACTTTTGGAAAGTCAGCGAAATGTCTTAAAGAGAGCGACGACATACGGGACTCAGCCAATGAGCAACATTGTTTTCAACAATTTTAAGACGATCGACAATATTTGCAACTAAGGAGTTCTCTGTAACTGTAGTTGTCGACACAAACAAATCATTTCAGTTTGAGGGCCTCTACTTCAAACGATATAGCCAGAAGATGGAATTCTACCTGACTGTACAAAAGGCTATGAGCATGCTCACAACCGACAAGTCAGCATTGCCAAAAAGCCCAACAAACGATCAAACAAGTAGGTGTAGATCTGGATGGAGAACGATTACCCATGCAAAAACTACATCCTCAATGGGTCGAGCAATGATCTTTATGACTGTTATAATTCAATCAAGTCTACAAGAGATATATGGAAGGCACTGCAAACTAAGTACAAAATGGTGGAGGCTGGTGTCAAAAAATACATAATTAGTCGCTACCTAAAGTACTAGATGACAAATGATAAGTCAGCGGAGGCACGGTTGTATGAAATCCAGAAAATCACATATGAAATTTTCTCCGAAGGTATGACTTTAGCTGAACAATTTCAAATTGTTGTAATTATTGACAATTTGCCCCTAGTTGGAAGAATTTTAAGATTATGAGTAGGCACAAGACTAGAGAGTTTTCCTTAGGGAGCTTGATCACTCGCCTCTATATTGATGAGGTGACTCGTAAATAGGACCAGAAAGAAGAGGTGCTTATTATCACGAACAACAATACTAAAAAGACCAAGCCCATGGTTTTGAAACCGAATCCTAAAACTTTAAGAATCAGATCATAACCATAGCAAAAAGAATTGGAGCTCGCAAGGGAACAGAAAGGCACAATAGAAACCAACTCAAAGAGTGACTATGGACAGTTGTTTCTATATTACAAAATTTGGAAAATCAGATCATATGACACGCAAGTGTTGGAACAACAAGCTAGGCTCTGCACCATAGGCCAGCCTAACCGACGAGCCTCTTGCGGCTATGGTTTCTAAGATTCACTTAGTTAGACGATCAAAGGGTTGATGGGTAGATACTGGTGCTTCATGCCATGTAAGCTATGATTATGCTATGTTCAGTACATACACTATTGCCGAGGATTAGAATGTGTTGCTGGGAGATTTTCACACCACTACAATTGCTAGCATTGGAAACGTTGAATTGAAGTTTACCTCTGGAAAGACGGTTATTCTGAAAGATGCGATACATATTCTATAGATGAGTAAGAATCTGGTTTTAGGTTTTCTCCTTAATAAGGCTGGTTTTACTAAAGTGATTCAAGCTGATTTGTACACTTACTTATAAGGGCATGTTTGTAGGAAAGGGTTATGCTATTTCTAACGACCCAGAATTTCGGACACTTTATTTTTAGATATTTGAATCTTGGATTTAATGTTATTAAAATGATTTAATAAGATTTTTAACCCCCTTTTAAATCATAACTAATGATGATAAACCTGTTTTGAAAAAAGTTTAAAAAATAAAACTTTGAAGAAATATCGATAATGTGACCAAAAATCGTTTTATCAATAAATAGCTTTTTAACCATCAGAAGTTGTTTAAATTTTTTTTATACACGCATTTATTTTCTCAGGAAATCAATAAAATGAAATAATTTTTTTACCATTTATGGTAATAAACTTTTTAAATGATATCATGGATGATGTCATCAAAGATATTATGAAAATAAGCTTTTAAGGATAGACTTAACTCTTAAGTGTTATGTAAAGAGAAGTGATGGAAGGTGAGCCTTATATGGCACGAGATGGGGGTGAGAACATGCTATGCAACACTATTTGTATCTCATAAAAGGAGAGGCACACCTTTGACAATAAATCACAAATTTACAAAGCTTGAAATGAAGTAAAGGATTGAAAATTGTAACATCCCAAAATTTGTTAATTTAAATTTGGTAATTTATTTGAACTTTTGAAATTAATATGAAAGGTTTTAAAACAAATCAAATATTATTAATATTGAATATTACAAAAATATATGGATATAAATAAAATATTTGGTAGTTTAAGCTTTAAATAAATAATATAAAAACACGAATTTGTGTTAAACATAAATATATAAGGCAAAATAAATCATAAATAAATACATATGGACATTCATGTGTGAATGCAAGACAAAGAAAAATAATAACTAAAACAATTTTTTATAAGCAAATCAAATCAGACAAGTAGATGTATGTAAATTTTATGTATGCAAGATAATAAATCAAAAAAATGTAAGCAAGAAGATTAAACAAAACCAAAAAAATGTACATACAATATTCAAATAGGATTACATCTAAACTTAAAAGGAAACATAAGCATTTAATGCTATCTATTCTCAAGCACAAATCAAAAATCACTTCAGCCACCAAAAGGAAAAAAAATATCTGGTCAAAAAAATTAAAATCTGACCAAAAGAAAAGTTCATACTAGACAATACCTACCCTTATACAAACTATCTCCTTTATATATACATCCATATTAGTATAGTTTGTTCGAACAAAAACATAGCAAAGCCAAAAGAAAAGGAAGTAAAACATCACCATATTTTCAAACTAGAAAAAAAAACCATTCAACTAAATAAAATAGGATTCAAAAGAAGATCAACTGCAGGTTTTCAAAACAAGAAAAAAAAATTTGTTCTCTGTTTCAAATTTGCTTTCAGGTGAGTACACATATTATTTTAAAGTTTAAATCTGGGTATCTAGTTCATGGAACTTTGTGCTTTGTTGTATAAAAAAAAATATAGTTCTGTATGTTTTCTGTGATACTGGAGATGTTTATATGACTTGTTCTTCTATATTTTTGGTTTCAGAGCAAAGTGAATTAGAAAAAAATCTAATAAATTCTCATACAAACATTTTTAACTTAGGATTTTTAAACAAAATAAGTTGTTTAAACTTGAATCACAACCTAGAATTTGTTTTAAGCTTGATCATGAAGAGTATGACTCTGTAACCTCAATTTTACAGTAAAAACAAAATCATATGATGAATTCGAGTATTTTAAATTATCGATTTGATTATATAACTTGAATGAACATACAAAGATAGGATTTTTAAAATTAATATGATGATTTTTAATTAAGTATTCCAAGTGCAGTTCATATTTGAACAAAATATGCGTTTTGATCATTTTCTGATGATCGAACCAACATTTGGTGATAATATTTTGTTTGAAGGTAGTTTGTTGATCAACGATTTTAGGAAAATTGTCAAATAATTTTTCTATTGCACGAATTGATGGGTCGAGGTGAATTTAGGGTTATATTTGAAGTTTTGCAGTGGGTTGGAAATGTGGTGATTTTGTCACCATGGATTGATCGAGTTGCTCGACATTGAAAGGGATGGTAGTGTAGGGGATTGACGTGGTGTGTACGGAGTTGGGGCTGCTCCGGTGGTCTGAGAAGCGGCGACTAGGTGTTTTTGTCTTGGTGAGTTCGAGTTGCAGTGTCGAACGAAAGGCTAAATTTCGTTCTTGAGTTTTTGGATTCGAATCGAACCTCGATTTCGAGTATAGGGGATTTTTGCGACTTGCCGAAGTTATTGGAGTTTTCCAGAGGGACTGCGCGACGCCGTGCACGTGCACGACGACGATATGGTGTCAGCGTTGTTGAAATGGTGAGTGACTCGAGTCGTTACTCGAGAAAATGGAAGGCGTGCGTCGGGTTGGAACGCGATTACTCGAGCCTGGCACAGTTGTTTCGGTTTAAACTTAAGCTAGAAGAAAAAGAGAAGAAGGAGTACGTGAGAACGAGAGATGACTCGGGGGAAGATGGAGAGAAACCCAGTGAATACTCGAGCAAACCTGGGATAATCTTGAGTTTATTTTCAGAAAGGGATTAAGTCTTATAAATTTAAAGCTAATAATGTTAAACAAATTTTAGTGTTAACAAAGTAATTAATGTTTGACTATGTTGAGTTAAGAACTATTACAGGTTTTAATTAACTAAGTGAATACATAACAATGTTTTCTAAAATCTTGATTAATATTTTAAATTAAGTAGTTAATATAAGTAAGTTTTAATTAAAATTAAAGTTTTCTAAGTTATTAATAATTTGATTTCAAAGTTATTAAGGAAGATATTTTTTTAAAATGTTAATTAAGATAAATTATTATTATTAATTGTTTGAAAAGTAATTAAGAATGATAAATTTCTAATTGTAATTAAAGATTGGTTAATTAATAATTAAGTATCTAATTAATTTGAAATTAAGAATTGTTAATTAGATAATTTAAGTTAATTAATTTATAATTGGTAGTTAATTAAGGTAATTAATTAAGGAATTATTTATTAATAAAATGGATTAAGAATTAATTTATTTATCATTAAGAATAATTAATCATTGATCTAAAAATAGTTATGTGGTTAATTCATTTAAATCACATTCACCTTGATTGGAAAATAATTAACTATTGTTGTGCATTGGATTGATATTTCTATTATGATTATGATACTGTGTAATGTGAATTGCTTTGTGCTGAACTGTGATTTGTGATTTAATTCTGTATTATGTGAAAACCCTTTTTGCCCATAAAACGACATTTAAACTTCAATGCGATAGGGAGTCGGATTCCAGTTGGTTATCCGAAACCCACATCGAACCCTGAATGCGAATCTTTGTGATTGAGACATCCACATGTTTTAAAATTAACACTCACTATTCGGTTTAGTCGGGAGAGGACCTTTGTGTCATATAACCCATTCCGAATAGTGATATGTCGAAATGAATAGCATTTGAAGACGGTGGTGAAGACCGGGTATCTTCGAAAATGATAGGATAACCTATCAATTGTCTCTGCACTGAGTTGCTCTGGTATAGAGATTTCCACATGTGATGGGGAGTCCGATCGGGATTGTGGATGCCCGGATTTGCAAGGGCTTCTTCTTTATTGGACGAAGTGCCTTCGGTTCTGTTCAAACCTGGAACAGACTTATATGGTTGTATGTCTGACACTACACTTTGAGAAATAAAGCAGATTTCTATCAAATACATATTTGTTGGTGGCGGAGAATTTATTCTCTTAGCTTAACACCCTTCTCTGAGACGTACGAGCTCAGAGGTTATGTAGTTGAAGGTTATCAGCGATATACTCCCAATTTGGTAGTGTGGCATGCTAAGTGCTATTGTGTGTAGATGATCATTTGTGATCAAAGCATGGATTTCGTGGAAAGCATAGCTTTGTGGACGAGACCTCATCGGACCTCACACTACGAAAATGGTCGAAACAGGAAAGATGCGGCAAGGTTATGAGGGTCGCACCCTTTAGGGTATGCCATTTCCTTCTGAAAAAAGGTGATATCATGGTATGGAGCCCAGATACTTTACCTATGTGGTTGTTGCAATCTCATTTACTATGTGGTTGTTGCTTTGTGGTAGAAGGCCCTCGGATAAAGGTTGCAAACGATCGGGGGTGGCATACTCGAGTAGTAGTTACCTAATTACAGAGGTAACCCAACCTTGTGTTAGCAGAGATCCGGGTAGGTTCTCGGTAAGTCCCTCCAGAGGCGTGCCCATGTGGCAGTAGGAAGTTCCTTAGCCTGACCATTTGCTGAAAACCCAATTCCCAATACGAACCCAATACGGTTTTAGTTGTATAACCTGCCATTTACTTATGGTGGTCACCACTATTTAGATGGTAGCTATAGTAGGCATTGTTCGGAATGTCTATGTTGGCTAAGATTAATATTATACTTTCGAAATGATTTTTCTACACTATGCACTAGTAATAATGTTAGAGAATTTTTCTCGTATCAAGCATTTTTTACTATCATAAAAAGAAATCTCCTCCAATTCTACGATTGCATTGTGTGTGTGGCGGGAGGTCTTATGGTAGTTTCATTTTCTAAAAAGCACACCGGATTTTCTTGTATAAACCTGTTTATTTAAAAGTAACTATTTTTGTTTACTCATACCAGTCACATGACTGACCCGGAGTTTATTGTTTCCTTTCTAAACTTTGGGTGCCCATCATTTTCACACGGGCAGCCAAGTAGCAGGTTCTGTGTTCTGGTGTTAGCAATATTTTGGAGGCTTTTACCCTGGAGATATTTTGGGAGCTTTGGATATCAAGGTGCTTAGTTTTTGGAAGTTCTCTATCGCTTCATTCCTTTGAAGACTTTTTGGGATATAACCACTTGTTGTTCTATTATGATGTTCTATTTGGAGTTGTGGTATATGTATTATAATACTCTGATGTAGTAATGGATATTCTGATTACGTTCTGTGATGTAATGCATGATATTCATTCTGTTTCCGCTGTTTTATATTCATCTAATGTTGTTATAAGATCCATCCAACTGGAGTTCAATGTTTGAATTTTCGTCAGTCGAATACAAGTGAGGTATTTGATGTCAATCTTTGAACATTGGATTTCGGATCATGACAATGTGGTATGAGAGTTGAAGGTTGTGTAAGAACTTTAGCTATGGAGTATAACACATTAGATGGCTCATTAGAGATAAGGAGAAGTATATCCTAGAATGAGATTAACCGAGATCGAAACTCCAAATTTTCTTAGTCTATTCTTTTAACTGCTGATCCTTAAGATATCTCGTCCGAATATCTAAACCAATTTTCTTACCAATTACAGATAGTAAGAATGAGCGGACGATGAGGAAGAGCTGGTGGGCGAGGAAATTCCACAGCACCTAGTCAAGTTCCTCCAACAACAGAAGCAGCTTTATATATTCAGCATCAGCTGAATCTGGCTGATTTATGTAAGAGTTTCTCAAGGCTTGGTGGTAAGCCGTTCACCGGCAAGGAGTCGATTGTTAAGGCCCAAGTATGGATCAGATCATGTGAAAGAATCTTTAGAGGGCTAAAGTTGCAAGACGATCAGATGCGACTCATAGCTTCTTGGCAACTACAAGAAGAAGCCTTAGCATGGTAGGAGACAGTTACCGTAGATAAGCCAGAAGACGAGTTTACTTGGGAGAGATTTAAAGAAGTATTTGAGAAGCATTATATGCCATCGGTTGGAATTTCTCGAATGTACCAGGAATTCACGGACTTAAAGCAACGGAGTTTGTCATTCGAGGAGTATCTAAACAAATTCAATGAATTGTCTCGTTTTGGTCCAAAATTGGTGAACACACCTTTGAAGAAGAATGAAAGGTTCATTCGTGGGATGAATAAGAAGTTCCACGAAAGGATGACTGGCCACGTCAAAGAATCCTTTTCAGATTTGGTTGATATGGATACAGATATGCCACACTTGACATGCAAGAAGCCTCGTATGGAGAAAGGAAATTCGGCAATCAAAATTGGAAGAAAAGGAAATTTGGAGGCAAGTAACCATGGCAGGGTAAGGAGAAAAAGAAGAACAATCGGGGAAGCACGACAGAGAATGTCACTTGCTTCAATTGTCTAGAAAAAGGCCACTATTCAAACAGCTGCAAGAAGCCAAAGAGTGATCAATCCGTTCAAGCGAAACCTAGGAAATATTATTATTGTTAGAAATTGGGACACGAAGTTAAAGACTGCCCAGTCATGAAGAAAGCTCAGACAGCCAAGGTGTACACAGTCAAAGACAAACCTGCATCTTCCAAAGCAGAAAAGGGGAAAGGAGTTCTCGAAGGTAATCTTACTATTTATGATAGCATTGTTAGAGTTCTGTTTGACACGGGTGCTACACATAGTTTTATCTCTCAGCAAGCTATAAATGAATTAAATCTTGAACCTGATTTTGTTGATGAGCCTATATGCGTAAAGAATCCAGTTGGAGGTCCCGTGAATCTTTGTCTTCGATGTAGAAACGTTCCTATTTCATATTCTTGTTACCAATTTCCTATCAGTCTCTTTGTCCTTGATTTTAACGAGTTTGAAGTCTTACTCGGAATGGATTAACTAGCAAAATATGAAGCCAAATTGGATTGTAATAATCGATTGATTTCGATTAAAACCAAATTTGGAGATTCTATTGAGATTTCTTGTGAGGACCCTAGTCCTAAAAGAGATGGATTGATGTATAACTTGGGTTATCCCGAACCCAGTCTGGAGTCTATACCCATTGTTAGAGATTTTCTGGACGTATTTAAAGAAGTGAAATCTCTACCTCCACACCGATAAATAGAATTCGGAATTGACCTAGTACCAAATGCTCGTCCTGTCGTTCACGCAAGTCGGAGGATGGCACCCAGGGAAAGGGTTGAATTAGTCCAGCAAACCAATGATTTACTAGATAAAGGATTAATTCGTCCTAGTGTTTCTGAATGGGGTTCAGCCGTAGTGTTTGTTGCTAAACTGGATGGATCTTTGAGATTGTGTGTAGATTACCGCGACCTCAATAAGATGACTCTTAAGAATAAATTTCCACTACCCAGAATTGATGATCTACTTGATCAATTGCACGACGCTCGCTTCTTTTCAAAGATGGATCTAACCCAGGGGTTTCATCAACTACGAATCGCCGAAGACTGTGTTCATTTGACCGCTTTCAGGGGTCCTAATATGTTCTACGAATGGTTAGTCATGCCTTTCGGGCTAACCAATGCTCCAGCATACTTCGTAGATCTTATGACTCGTGTGTTTCGGGAAGTATTGAATAAATTTGTGCTTGTGTTTATTGATGATATTTTTGTCTATTCTAAGACCGAAGAGGAGCATGCCGAGCATCTTAGAATCGTTTTAGAGATATTAAGGAGGAATATTTTATTCGCAAAATTTTTCAAATGCAAATTTTGAGTCAGAGAAGTCAAATTTCTCGGCCATATTGTTAATGAAGAAGGAATTTCTGTTGATCCTAGCAAAATTTCTGCTATTCTTGATTGGAAGAAACCCACTACCCAAAAGAAGTTCGAAGCTTTTTGGGTTTAGCAGGTTATTATCGAAAGTTTGTTCAGGACTTTTCTAAGATAGCTAGTCTGTTGACTAAGCTAACGATGAAGAATGCAAAATTCAATTGGACTCCGAGATGTGACGAAGCTTTTCAGGAGTTGAAGAAGAGATTAATCACCGCTCCTGTTCTCGCTATTATCAACGGGAATCAGGGATTATCTGTTTATACAGACGCTTGCGGTGATGATTTGGGTGCGGTATTAATGCAGAATGGAAATGTAATTGCCTACGCGAGTAGACAATTACGTCTTCATGAAAGAAACTACCCATCCCATGATTTGGAACTCTTAGCTGTTATCTTCGCTTTGAAAATATGGCGACATTATCTTCTGGGTAAAAGACTTTTCAGCTTTCCTAACAATTTACGAATTTAACTTAACTTAACAATATACCTAATGAATTCTCTTTCTTTAGGTGAAAAATTTGAATTATTCACCAACCATAAATCTTTGAAATATCTCTTCACCCAGAAAGATCTAAATCTGCGACAACAACGTTGGTTGGAATTTCTGGCATCTTATGACCTAGACATTCTATATACTCCCGGAAAAGCCAATGTAGTTGCCGACGCCTTGAGTAAAAAGCATACTATTCTTGCTCATCTTGTTATCACTCCTACTCTTTTTAAGAGGATCGCGAGAAAGCAGTATGAAGATGAGTTTCTTCGGGGAATTTATAAAAGAATATGCCAAGGAGAAGATACTAGTTTTGAGATGGATAGTAGAGGAGTTAAAAGATTAAAAGGCAGAATATGTGTTCTAGATTCCCTGATCTGAAACGTGAAGTTTTAGACGAATGTCACAAATCTAAATTTTTCATCCATCCAAGAGTTAACAAGATGTATAGAGATGTCAAAAGAACTTTCCGATGGAAGACAATGAAAAGGGCCATATCTATATAAGTGAGTCGCTGTGCTACTTGCCAACAAATCAAAAGCGATCAAACGAAAATGGCGGGTTTACTTCAGCCTTTAGATGTACCCAAGTGGAAATGGGACCAAGTATCGATGGATTTCATCGACGGTTTGCCTCGAACTCGAAAAGGCAATGAAGCAATCTGGGTCATTGTGGACAGTTTGACTAAGACAGCCCACTTTTTGCCAGTGAAATCTACCCACACGGTAGCAAGTTTAGCCGAATTATATGTGAAAGAAATTGTCCATCTTCACGGTATTCCTAGCAGTATAGTGAGTGATCGTGATCCGATATTCACTAGTAGATTTTGGGAGGCATTTCAAGACGCATTGGGATCAAAACTGAATTTCAATACTGCTTATCACCCACAGTCTGATGGGCAGACCGAGAGGATTAACTGAATCTTAGAAGACCTATTGCGTGCTTATATACTTGATTTTGGTGGTTCTTGGGAGGACCATTTACATCTGGTGGAATTCTCATATAACAATACCTATCAGGCCAGTACAGAGATAGCTCCTTTTGAAGCTTTATATGGTCGTTCGTGTCGATCACCCGCATGCTGGATTGAGGCAGGTGATAGACTTGTCCTTGGACCGGATATGATTAAAGAAGCCACATAGAAAGTTGATTTTATACGGAAGAAATTGAAAACGGCTCAGAGCCGTCAAAAGAGTTATTATAATTGTAGAAGAAGGGATTTGGAATTCCAGGTTGGGGACTCTGTTTTTCTTAAAGTATCTCCAATGTGAGGTGTATTAAGATTTGGAAAGATAGGTAAGCTAGCACATGGTATATTGGTCCTTTTCTTATTCTGGAGAGGATCGGTTCTTTAGCCTATCAAGTGCAGTTGCCTAGCTGGTTATCTGGCGTGCATGATGTGCTTCACATTTCGAATCTTCGAAAGTATGTGCACGATCCAGATAGTATTATTGAAGCTACTCAGCAGGATCTCGAAATCACTCCCAATTTAACGGTTAAAAGAGAACCGATAAAGATTGTAGATCGTGATGAAACTAGTTAAAGTTCAGTGGAGTGGCAATCCAAAGGACTGCACTTGGGAAACTGAAGATAGTATGCAGAAATCATACCCTAATTGTAGAGTAAATATCTCGTCTTAAACTGGTAAGCCATTTCTCTATCCTTTTCTGAATTCGTATATTCTTTGTTTTCTTTTCTCCCTCTTTCAAATTTCGAGGACAAAATTTTCTTAAGGGGGGATATTTGTAACATCCCAAATTTTGTTAATTTAAATTTGATAATTTATTTGAAATTTTGGAATTAATTTGAAAGATTTTAAAACAAATCAAATATTATTAATATTGAATATTATAAAAATATATGGATATAAATAAAATATTTGGTAGTTTAAGCTTTAAATAAATAATATAAAAACAAGAATTTGTGTTAAACATAAATATATAAGGCAAAATAAACCATAAATAAATACATATGGACATTCATGTGTGAATGCAAGATAAAGAAAAATAATAACTAAAATAATTTTTTATAAGCAAAGCAAATCAGACAAGTAGATGTATGTAAATTTTATGTATGCAAGATAACAAAACAAAAAATGTAAGCAAGAAGATTAAACAAAACAAAAAAATGTACATACAAGATTCAAATAGGATTATATGTAAACTTAAAAGGAAACATAAGCATTTAATGCTATCTATTCTCAAGCACAAATCAAAAATCACTTTAGCCACCAAAAGGAAAAAAAATATCTGGTCAAAAAAATAAAAATCTGACCAAAAGAAAAGTTCATACTAGACAATACCTACCCTTATACAAACTATCTCCTTTATATATACATCCATATTAGTATAGTTTGATCGAACAAAAACATAGCAAAGCCAGAAGAAAAGGAAGTAAAACATCACTATATTTTCAAAATAGAAAAAAAACCATTCAACTAAATAAAACAAGATTCAAAAGAAGATCAACTGCAGGTTTTCAAAACAAGAACAAAAAAGTTGTTCTCTGTTTCAAATTTGCTTTCAGGTGAGTAAACATATTATTTTAAAGTTTAAATCTAGGTATCTAGTTCATGGAACTTTGTGCTTTGCTGTATAAAAAAATATATAGTTCTGTATGTTTTCTGTGATACTGGAGATGTTTATATGACTTGTTCTTCTATATTTTTGGTTTCAGAGCAAAGTGAATTAGAAGAAAATCTAATAAATCTTCATACAAACATTTTTAGCTTAGGATTTTTAAGAAAACTAAGTTGTTTAAACTTGAATCACAGCCTAGAATTTGTTTTAAGCTTGATCATGAAGAGTTTGACTCTGTAACCTCAATTTTACAGTAAAAAAATCATATGATGAATTTGAGTATTTTAAATCATCGATTTGATTATATAACTTGAATAAACATACAAAGGTAGGATTTTTAAAATTAATATGATGATTTTTAATTAAGTTTTCCAAGTGCAATTCATATTTGAACAAAATATGCATTTTGATCATTTTCTGATGTTCGAACCAACATTTGGTGATAAGATTTTGTTTGAAGGTAGTTTATTGATCAACGATTTTAGGAAAATTATCAAATAATTTTTCTATTGCACGAATTGATGGGTCGAGGTGAATTTAGGGTTATGTTTGAAGTTTTGCAGTGGGTTGGAAAGGTGGTGATTTCGTCACCATGGATTGATCGAGTTTCTCGAGATTGAAGGGGATGGTAGTGTAGGGGGTTGACGTGGTATGGACGGAGTTGGGGCAGCTCCGGTGGTCTAAGAAGCGGCGATGAGGCATTTTCGTCTTGGTGAGTTCGAGTTGCAGTGTCGAACGAAAGGCTAAATTTCGTTCTCGAGTTTTTGGATTCGAATCGAACCTCGATTTCGAGTATAGAGGATTTTTTTGACTTGCCGAAGTTATTGAAACTCGCCAGAGGGACTGCGCGACGCCGTGCACGTGTACAGCGACGATATGGTGTCAGTGTTGTTGAAATGGCGAGTGACTCGAGTCGTTACTCAAGAAAATGGAAGGCGTACTTCGGGTTGGAACGCGATTACTCGAGCCTGGAACAGTTGTTTCTGTTTAAACTTAAGCTAGAAAAAAAAACGCGAAGAAGAAGGAGTGCGTGAGAACGAGAGATGACTCGAGAGAAGATGGAGAGAAACCCGAGTGAATACTCGAGTAAACCTAGGATAATCTTGGGTTTGTTTTCGGAAAGGGGTTAAGTCTTATAAATTTAAAGTTAATAATTTTAAACAAATTTTAGGGTTAACAAAGTAATTAATGTTTGACTATGTTGAGTTAAGAACTTATTACAGGTTTTAATTAACTAAGTGAATACATAACAATGTTTTCTAAAATCTTGATTAATATTTTAAATTAAGTAGTTAATATAAGTAAGTTTTAATTAAAATTAAAGTTTTCTAAGTTATTAATAATTTGATTTCAAAGTTATTAAGGAAGATTTTTTTTAAATGTTAATTAAGATAAACAATTATTATTACTTAATTGTTTGGAAAGTAATTAAGAATGATAAATTTCTTGTAATTAAAGATTGGTTAATTAATAATTAAGTATATAATTAATTTGAAATTAAGAATTGTTAATTAGATAATTTAAGTTAATTAATTTATAATTGGTAGTTAATTAAGATAATTAATTAAGGAATGATTTATTAATAAAATGGATTAAGAATTAATTTATTTATCACTAAGAATAATTAATCACTGGTCTAAAAATAGTCATGTGGTTAATTCATTTAAATCACATTCACCTTGATTGGAAAATAATTAACTATTGTTGTGCACTGGATTGATATTTCTGTTGTGATTATGGTACTGTGTAATGTGAATTGCTTTGTGCTGAACTGTGATTTGTGATTTAATTTGTATTATGTGAAAACCCTTTCTGCCCGTAAAATGGCATTTAAACCTCGATGCGACAGGGAGTCGGATTCCAGTTGGTTATCCGAAACTCACATCGAACCCTGAATGTGAATCTTTGTGATTGATATATCCACGTTTTTAAAATTAACGCTCATTATTCGGTTTAGCCGAGAGAAGACCTTTGTGTTATATAACCCATTTCGAATAGTGATACGTCGAAATGAATAGCATTTGAAGACGGTGGTGAAGACTGGGTATCTTCGAAAACGATAGGATAACCTATCGGTTGTCTCTGCACTGAGTTGCTCCGGTATTGAGGTTTCCATATTTGATGGGGAGTCCGATCGGGATTGTGGATACCCGTATTTGCAAGGGCTTCTTCTTTACTGGACGAAGTGCCTTCGGTTCTGTTCGAATCTGGAACAGACTTGTATGGTTATATGTCTGACACTATACTTTGAGATATAAAGCAGATTTCTTTCAAATACATATCTGTTGGTGGCAGAAAATTTATTCTCTTAGTCTAACACCCTTCTCTAAGACGTACGAGCTCATAGATTATGTAGTTGAAGGTTATCAGCGGTATACTCCCAATTTGGTAGTGTGGCATGCTAAGTGCTACTGTGTGTTGATGATCATTTGTTGATCATTTGTGATCAAAGCATGGCTTTCGTGGAAAGAGTAGCTTTGTGGACGAGACCTCATCGGACCTCACACCCCGGAAATGGTCGAAACAGGAAAGATGCGGCAAGGTTATGAGGGTTGCACCCTTTAGGGTATGTCATTTCCTTCTGGAAAAAGGTGATATCATGGTATGGAGCCTAGATACTTTACCTATATGGTTACCGCAATCTCATTTACTGTGTGGTTGTTTCATTGTGGTAGAGGGCCCTCGGATAAAGGTCGCAAACGACCGAAGGGTGGCATACTCGAGTAGTAGTTACCTAGTTACAGAGGTAAGCCGGCCTTGTGTTGGCAGAGATCCGGGTAGGTTCTCGGGACATCCCTCCAGAGGCGTGCCCATGTGGCAGTAGGAAGTTCCTTAGCCTGACCATTTGTTGGAAACCCAATTCCCAATACGAACCCAGTACGGTTTTAGTTGTATTACCTGCCATTTACTTATGCTGGTCACCACTGTTTAGATGGTAGCTATAGTAGGCATAGTTCGAAATGTTTATGCTGGCAAAGATTACTATTATACTTTCAAAATGATTTTTCTACACTATGCACTAGTAATAATGTTAGAGAATTTTTCTCATATCAAGCATTTTTGACTATCATAAGAAGAAATCTCCTCCAATTCTGCGATTGCATTGTGTGTGTGGCGGGAAGTCTTATGGTAGTTTCATTTTCTAAAAAGCATACCGGATTTTCTTGTATAAATCTTTTTATTTAAAAGCAACTATTTTTGTTTACTCATACCTGTCCCATGAATGACACAGAGTTTATTGTTTTCTTTCTAAACTCTAGGACCCCATCATTTTCATACGGGCAGCCTTGTAGCAGGTTCCGTGTTCTTGTGTTAGCAGTATTTTGGAGGCTTTTACCCTGGATATATTTTGAGAGATTTGGATATCAAGGTTCTTAGTTTTTGGAAGTTCGCTATCGCTTCATTCCTTTGAAGACATTTTGGCATATGTTCACTTGTTGTTCTATTATGATGTTCTCTTTGGAGTTGTGGTATATGTATTATAATACTCTGATGTAGTAATGGATATTATGATGACGTTGTATCTGTGATGTAATGCATGATATTCATTCTATTTCCGCTGTTTTATATTCATCTAATGCTGTTATAAGCTCATCTGACTGGAGTTCAATGTTTGAATTTTCGATAGTCGAATACAAGTGAGGTATTTGATGTCAATCTTTGAACATTGGATTTCGGATCGTGACAAAAATGGTGTAAGTGTCTGCGCACTAATCCACTAATTCTTCTTTAAATTTTTTAAGTCTAAACCAAACACCTCCAATCTCCTCTACACTTTGGCTATAGGCCTAAAACATCTTGAGAATCAAGTCAAAGTGTAAGAAAGGTGAGAGTAAAAGAGAGTTCCTAGAGTGGCTATAAGCAATGGAAGAGGGTGGAGGTGTTGCCTTAGTTTGAAGTACTAAAGGTTAGATCTTCATAAGATTGGTAATGGGTGGAAGTGTTCTTCAGTTGAGTTGTACTTCAGCATATGTTTGGCTTGGATCTACATGTGTTATCTCACTATCTTATTTGTAGTATTCTGTATATATTTATTACGTTTGAATTATAAAGTTTAAGTGATATTAACAAAGTAAAGTTATAACTTTGGACCATCTTGCTTTTGAAAGAAAATGCCAACTATATAAGGTCACTTCTCTTACCCTTTTAAATATGTGGTTTGGATTTGACAAGATGTTTAAATGTTTTTTGACTTGTATGTTGAATTAAAGTATGTTTGAAAGTGTTTAAAGCGAGAATAATCGTTATAAGTGCACTTCGATATCCCTTAACTTAACCGTGTGTAAATTGGATATTTATGATCTTAAATTAGGATGATTTGATTTTTTTAATTCCTACTCGTATTTTCATGTATTGGACAGTAAATAAATGGTTTGGAAAGTTATATAAATGGCGAACCAAACTTGTGAAAGTTGAAATGAAAATGAGGTTATAAATATACTTTCTAAATATAGCCGTTTTCGAGAATTTTTATAAATAAATAGGAAGATATTCTCAGGGGTTTCTTTACATGTTTTTTAATTACCCTAATGCTAGTACTTGCTATAAAAATTTCAAGTCTTCGATCATTTTTAAAGTGGTAAAACTAGACTCAAAGATGGTGCATTTCAATTTTGATTTTAACAAGGACTTTTAATAGCAATTATAATTGCTGCAATAACTCGCTTATGGTTTGAAGTGTTTGAGAATGATACTTAAATATGGTGTTTTTCTCTAATCTTTTAAAGATATTTTATAACCTATTTTGAAGTATTTTAAAGTTGGTTTGAAGTTTAAATATATTCTCAATAATTATGTGTATTTTCAAAGTAAAGAGAATTTATAATATAAAACATTTTTTCATCAAATTATAAATTAGTTATTTTCAAGTAATATTTTACAATAGATATTTAAAACATATTTACAATTATATTTAAAAGAAGCCAAAGGTAATTGACTAGGCTTAACACTAAAAGCCGATGAGGTATACTTCTCCATTTGTGAGAGTTAAGATTGATGTCCAGTAAGGACGGAGTAATAGAGCTCTAACCTACCGATGTCGCACTTGAATAAGGAATAGTTAAGTTTGAAAGTCGAAAACATGTTAATTTTGTTGTTTACTTACTTGTTTAAGAGGTAATTAACTTTTGTTATGCTAAAAGCAAACGAAGTAGGCTTACCTATTTGTGAGAGTTAAGATTGATGTCGAGTAGGGACGAAGCGATAAAGCTCTAACCTATCGGTTTCTCACTTGAATGAGGAATAGTTTTATCAAGAAGGTCGGAAATGTTTTAATAATGTTGTTGGTTACTTGTTTATGGGAATCATTAAAACTACATTTAATATTAAAAGCCAACGTGGTAGTTTTGTCTATTTATGAGATTCAAGAACAAATTGTCTAGGCAAGGCTTTGATGCAACCAGTGCTCTAACTTACCTGGCTTTACTCTTGGATGAGAAATAGATAAGTTGGAATGTCAGAAATAAGTTAGGTATATGAATAGTGATTTCTTTAAGCAATTGTTTTTAACTAGATAGTCGCTTAGTCGACTATCGAACTTAACCAAATATTATCTTAGATCTTTAAATGAATATTTTTAAAGATAATATAAGTATGAAATAGCTTTGGGTTTGTGTGACAATGTTGTCAATAACGTTCATCTTTAATCTTTTTGATTGTACTTATGAATGTAAATAGATATTTAAAAAAAATGTTTAAAGATAAGCATAAATGAAATGGGTTTGGATTTGTACCGACAATGTTTAAGTAACATTAGTTTTAAACCTTTTTGAATGGATTTGTGAAGGTATCTAGATCCTTTAAATGGATATTTGAAAGAAAATTATATGTAAGGAATCTTTTGGAAAAAGATGGAAAAATAAAGATTTAGGTAAGAAATCTTGTAATGATTTATGAATACACTTACACCATTTGAGATAAGTATATGAATACTTTTTGAAGTATTGAAAGAGTACGAACGAATAGTAGAAATTGATAAACAATGTTTTATTAGATAAAATAAGTTTTAATAATAAAAGATATTTTAATTAATAAAAGATTAATTAAACAAAAAATGGATTAGAAGTTCTTATATGACTTGATCATACTTTAAGTATATTTACTCATTTGTGGAAAGCATTTAGTCGTATACTTAGCACTAAAAGTCGATGAAGTAGGCTTGTCTATCTATGGGAATCAAGACTGATGTTTGTGTAGGGATATGGACAATAGAGTTCTAATGTACCGGCTTCACTCTTGATTGAGGGAAATGTGAGATGAAAATATAGAAAACGTGACAAGTATATGGAACTTGGTTTTAATTTGCGATCATTCTCATTATTTTGAATGACCAAATTCGTCGATTCAGTATTGAAGAGACCGAGGTCGACAATGTTTTTTACTTATCAAAAACCACTTCAAGACTGAGATACGTGTTCTATCTCTTGGAAATGGATGTGTTCAAGATGCTAGAATCCATGTGTGGTTTCGAGATCTATTTGAGATGTGGGAATCCAACTGGGGGTTCGCATTCCATTCGAATGATGAAGACTCATGTGAAAGACGCCGAACATCACCTCGATATTGGAAATGGCTAAAGACAGAGTTAGTTGCATAATCTGGGGTTTGGCTGACCCACGACAGGGTATTATCAACTCCATATCTAGGGAATGCTCACCGATGTTGTGCGCGGGAGTTGATGGTATTTGGTACCGTGTGGTTCATGTTTATGTTCAGGTGTGGACCTTTGTATTTTTCTTATGGTATATTTTATCTAGAGATAACGATTCTCAGAAGGTAACTTCTAGTCCTTTTGATCAGAGTTCAGATTTGGCTTCTTCAAAGAGATCTCCATGGAAAATACATTATGCGAACTTTTATCGGGTGTGATTATACTCCCTAATATGTTTTTGAATTTTACCAATGTAACAATTTCAGCTATGTTATATATTTATATTCTTCACCCCTGTGCAGTTAAAGCACTTAGTAGTGGAGGCGCAAAAAGTTAAAGCACTTGCATATGGAGATGCAAAAAGCTTCATTGGATATAAAATCAATACTTAAATTCAATTTATTCTCATTTTCAATTCATTCGCATAGGAAAAATAAATATTGTTTAATCTTATATAACAAAACTGACGAGTATCATGATTTATGAAGACAATACTTGGTGACTACAATAGATTTCTACCTTATACTGAGCGCGTACGCCTTAAAATTAGGTTTTTATCCTAATTTTTTTGGTTTGGTTAAAAAGAAAACTAGCCAAATTAAACTTTGTATATTAGTGTTGCTAAAGTGAATACTAAAAGGCCTTGATTTAGCAAGTGTAGCAGAAAATAACGGAGCTTAAAGCAGAGCTATAATTTAATAGTGCTAAATTGAAATAATATAGCGGTTGAAGAGTGTTATGCGCTATCCCGGAGATTTTACGGGGTTTTAACTGAATAGCTTCAGCCTAGACATTATCTATTATATCGCCTTATGTACTTATATTAAATAGTGGTTATTTTGAGGAGATAACCATTAAGGCATTCCAAGCGGTCTCAAAAGTACTATTATATGTTGTGTATATATTTCTTGAGTTTCTTATACCAGATTCTGACGTTTGGTTTTTATTTTTCTTAAATTCATCGCGTGCTTTTCCGAGTGGTTTGAGAAAGGCAGATATCACTGTTTATTTGAAGTTGAAATATTTAATTGATTTCAAATATTTGAAAGTTAGTTTAACTTGAATTTCAAATATCACTGTTTATTTGGCAATTAAATTATTGAATTTAATAATTGAAAATTGGTCAAAATAGTGAATCTTGGTTTTTAAGCTGGTTAAAAATATTTCGAAGGGATTGAAAATTTTATATTTATAATACTGGAGATAATAGAAGTTTTAAATTTGAATTTGAAAGTGCTTTGTTCAGTTTTAAAAATATACCGTTTAAGTTGATATTTAAAAATAGCCTTTCAAGGCGCAGTCTCGGATTTCGACGAAACCGGTTCCATTGGATCCGTAGTAATGTTTTATTATTATATTTCAAATTTCGTAGTGTTTGGAATTATCATGTGATCGTACGGTAGATAAACGCGTTGAATTCATATCGAAAATTCAATATAATAACTGGGTTCAAAAAGCTATCTTCTCCATACGATCGAGTTAGGCCTCGAAACCTTTTCCATTGCATTTGAAATAAGGGTATAACATTATAAACGCCTAGCGGCACAACTCGATAGGAGTTCGAAATTTTGAGTTGCGAACTCAAGTCGATTTAAATTTGAATTTAATAAAATATTATATATATATATGTGTGTGTGTGTGTGTGTGTGTGTGGACTGGTCAATGAAGTTCACTTCAAAACTTTTTCTCTTCAGCATAACTGTAGCCTTTTCTTCCACGTGCCTCCTGCCTCTTATATTCACATACCAGATGTCTACACCCCTTCCTTTTATTTTATTAAAATTTCAAAAAAAATCATTAACGGCCGGACCTTGGAAATTTCTATCTCCAGTATACTTCATTTCTGCCTGTTTTCAAATCCAAATCCATGGCCACATTCCCTTCTCGAACGAATCGAATTAGAACGAGATTCGATCTCGTTTAAAATAAAAAAAGAAATTTAAAATCAAATTCAATTCTTGGTGCTGAATCGATATCGCGATCTCATCCCTCTTCCTCGAGTGATTACTGTTCGAATCTATAGAAGACGAGTGCAAATTTGGGAACTCGGGCGTGAGTAAGTGGAGGCAAAGACTGCTAGGGCTTGGGGTGTCGCGATGGTGGTGATGTATTTGGCTGGGGAGGCTCGTGTTTGGGGATCGTGTCGTAGGCTAGGGTTCATGTTGAGGACGATGGGAAGTTTGGGTTCGAGCTTGGCGGCGCAGTGGTTGCATGCGTGGGGATGGCCGCTGTGATGACTGAGGACGGTGAAGGCCAGAGTTCGTCTGAGTATGGTTCGCGTTAGGCTGTGAGGTATGTATGTGTATATATATATGTATATATATTTATACGATTCATTTTTCCCAAATAGAATTTTATAACATATATATATGTTGTTCAGAAAAAAATTTATTTATAGTAAGAAAACGATTCTAAGAATTTAACAATAAAGCTAATTACTATTTTATTTTTACAGGAAAGAAAAGGAATTATATATATATATATATATATACAATAAAGGAAAATAATTTAAACAGGAAATTATCATAGATTTGGAAAAAAATACGGAGATTTGTATAAGATTGGATTTTTAAATCTATACAGTTATTTTTACAAGTATATATGTTTTCAAAAATAAAAATAACAATAAATATGCAGATGCACATATTAAACTTACTAGTTATTTTAAATTAATGTATTATAGTGACTAATTTGTCTAAATAAATTATTTAATTTATATCAGTTCCTAAAAATAATTTATTATAGGAAATTTGTTGAAATTAAATTATTCGTTTAAAATCAAATTATTAGTTTAAATTAAATTTATTAAATGGTAATTGATTATTTGATTAGCTCAAATATTAATAAAATGTAAAATGTTTATACAAGGTCAAAAATAGTGGAGAGGCATGCCTGTTTGGATTGGGTTGTAAACAAATCAAAGGCGAGTTAATCTCACTCATTTGGTTACCATTTAAATTTAAATAGTTAAATTTAAATTATTGGTTGATGGATTGAATTGAATGGATGTGGTATACTATATATAGTATATATCTATATTGGAGTGATTGATATTTTTGCATTATATAGCGGATGAGACCCTATGCTCCCCGCATAGTAGCGGATGACCCCTTATACCGCGATATCCCCCTCGAGGTGGGATTGGTATTTTATATTGTGCTAACATCCATGGACGTAGGAAAACATGTTGGAGGGATCCAACTGGATTCCTCAAAACGCTGAATTTATTTTATATTCAACGATGTGATTTATGTGATAATCTATTATGATATATTGATTATATTGGGAATTGAAATTATTGAATGTTATGGCTTTGTTGAATATATATTAATATTTGGGAGAATGAAAAGTATATATATAAGTTTGGACTTTTAAATTCTATTAAATAAATTCTGAGTATGGGAATAAATATTTTAAATAAATGCAAATAAAAGAGTTTTGGAGACTTAAGTGACATTATGTAAAAACATAAACGATTTTATTTTCAAAATTAAATAAAATTTAAGATTTAAAATGTTTGGAAAGAAATAAAAGGATAGGATTTTGAATGATGTACGAAGTGGATATTTCAGTTTAAAATAAGATTTTAAATCATAAATATAGGAGTAAATATGGAATTAATGGGTTTTAAAAATAAATTTGGGTAAGTAAAGGAATTTGTTTTAAAATGGAGTTAGTTTTGAAAATCGATTTGAAAACTGATTAATTATTTGAAACTGGGATTAAAGGAGAATGAGATTATGGAATTTTTTAAACTGGGTTTATAAATTAAGTGAAACATTTATCAGAAGGTAATTTGGAAGTATAAATTCAGGATGGGAATTTATACGTAAGGGGAATGTGTTTTAAAAATAAAAAGGGGTTTTATTTTTAAAGTATGGGAAAGAAATTTTTGGTTTTTGGACGTAAATTAAACTGGAATAAATCGAGAAGGATTTATAAATGATTAGACGGTTGTATTAGAATGGAAAGTGTATTTTCCTGAAAAGCCAAGTATACTTTCAAGAGAAGATTTCCAAGTATATGTTGGAAGTTTTAAAGTGGTTTTAAAAGAATGTTTTAGAAAGAAATTATTATTTAGTGGCTTTAAAATTTTTAAAAGTAAATATTTATTTAGTTAATTATATAATTAAATTATTTTAAAGGTTTAACTAGTATAATGATTTAAAAGATAATTATTTAATATTTATACCTTATAGAATAACTTTTATATTAAAATTAGTTTTGGCTTAAGTTTTACATAAGAAATCATTATAAATTTCACAAATAGTATTTAAATAAAGTGTTTTAAGTAGTTTTTATTTTAAATTTTTTAAAGTATATATTTTTGGATAAAGTGGTTAGAATTATTTAAAAATCTAAAGTATTTAAGACTTGGTGATTTTTAGTGAAAATAAAACAATTGGGCGGAATTTATTCCGTGAGAGAGAAAGTGATTTGGAAACTATTTTCAAAGAATTAAAATATAGAAAATATTTTGCGAATATATTTTGAAATAAATAATTTAGGAAATTATTAAAGCCTGATGGTTGTTTGTGGATATTATATGATAGTAAATAACCGACTATCAATATTGGCCAATGCGCTGATCGTTTCGAAGAGACCGGGATCGGGATTAATTTCTCGAAAACCACTTCGATCCGGTTTGAATGTTTTCGTGAGGAAGACAAGAGCTTGGAGTCGGAGATGGAGCAGTGAAGTGCAAGGGCTAATCGCTACTAGTCCTGAGGGTGATTCTAAAATGGATGTAGTAGGAGTAGTGCCTTCGGTTCCGTTCGGACCCAGAACGGATTTGTATGGATGAATGCTATCAGAACATTGTCAGGAGGAGGATGAGCATACTAAGTGAGATGTGTTTTAAAGAGGTAGCGTATAGCCTCGAGCCTCATCAACCGGGAATGGCTAAAACTGGGAAGGTGCAGCAAGGCTAAGTGGCTAGCAACCAATTAGGGTAAGGTCATCCCTGTCCAGATGTCCCTTTTATTCAGCTGTGTGGGCGGTTGCTGATCCCAATCGCAAGGTGATCTTATTCGAACTATCTAGTAAGGGGTAGCTCGGGTCTTATGTAGCAGGCGATAAGGGTGGATCCTCGGTATGGTGATCTAGACCACGTACTGTGACGGGCGGTACCCCAGTAGCCCTACCATTATATGGAATCCAATCTCCAATAAGCACTTGTACGGTTTTGATTGTGCCCAACTATTGTTAAAACGTGAGATGCAAGCATTTTAGCTAGATTCTATTTTACTTTCTATAGACACTATTATAATATCAGACGGATTTGATAGAAATGTTTTGGTTATCGTTAGTTAAAAACCCGACATGTGTATTTGTGGCGTGGTCTTACAAAATACCTTTGATTTTCAAAGAATTTTGAAACTTTAATAATCCAATTGAGTGTCTTTTCTCACGTTGATTTTCTAGACTGACTCAGGTGTTATTTTACTATAATGCTCGGGTCCGACCAAATATTATAGAATATAGAAAAGGATGCTGTGGAGCTCAAGAGACGAGCTGGATGGCGAGACGTATCATACATACTTGATGTATATTCCGCTGTGCAATGTAAGCTGTATATTCAATTGGAAGGACAAGTTATTATAATTGTCCAGTGTTGTGTTATTGTTTGATGTTGTACTATGATGATCTAATGTAATAAACAGTTAGAGATTCTTTTGTATAAAATTTTGTTGTTACCTATTATATATTATTCCGCTACGATTGTGAGATTTTGATGTTGTTTGTTTATTTTCTCTTCTTCTACCTCCTTCCTCTTTCCCTTACGGACGGTTTTTCCGGCATTCGATTGTTCAGTATTGAATACAGTGGACGTATTGATGTCGATTTTCGAGCGTCGAAAAATCGGACCGTGATAGTTGGTATCAGAGCAGAAGGTTAAGCGAGAACCTTGGCTTTGGTGGGGATTACTCATTAGTGATAGAGTCAATAGTACTCTAAGAATGAGTTTGAGTGTATTAATAGATATGAGCGCGTATTTGTTAGTGGATAAAAAATTATTTTTATATTGTGTTAACTTATCCATTGAGTGTTTATGGATTTTGGTCGATATATGGGCCACCATGTCATTGATAGGGGTTTCTAAACTCTTAAACAAGATGAACCGACACGGTATTGTTTTAAAATAGGGTAAATGAAATAATTTTATCTAAATTATTTTTGTATATAAAATAAATAATTTTTGTAAATTAATATTGTATATGGATGTTTGGTTGTTAGAAATGATAATATTAAATTACTATCATCTTTGTGTGGAAATTGAACCGAGGATTAAAATTATAACCAAAGGTCAAGAAATAAATTTATATAACAAAACGGGATTTGTAAATGTGAATTATAAATGTGATTTGTAATAGAATAAAAATTCTAGAGTGATATTTAAATTGGGATTTGAAAGGATTTGGAATTTGAAATTTTAGAAATTAAATTCCTTTGATTTGAAAATGGTTTTCAAAGGTTTTGGGGAAATAATGATGATATTATTTGGGAAATGTTTTTTAAGGAATAAAACCACTGAACTCTTTTCAGTCGCTAGAAAATAATTCCGATGATGATCGCGACATCTTCTGTGTTCGTTTTCGAGTTTTCAGGAGAGGAGCTGCTGCCAAATTGTTTTAAATTGGAGTTGTTTGCAAAATTGGTTTGGTTTTTAAATTCTAAGGATAATTTGATATGCAAATTAATTATGTATATAATTGATTTTAAAAATGATTTTAAAATGTTGAATGATCGTTTAAAGGACTCTGGAATCTTATTTAAAATGTTTATGGAAATATAAATAGGTTTGATAACTAGTTAAATTTAAAATTTTCTAGAATAGAAAATTTTAACTTGAAGAAGAGTTAAATTAAAATAAGTGTGGAAATGAAATAAGTTAGAAGGGTGAGCCAATTTAATGAAGTAAATTAAAGAAGGTAAGCATATGGAATAAAGATAAATTGGAAAACTTATGGAAGTTTAAAAATTTGAATAGAATGGAATATAACTGAATTAGCTTAAGGAAATAAGTCCAAATAATCTAAATGGAATAGTTTTCGCAATAAAATTTATTAAATAAGAAATAAATTTGTGAATGAGAAAATTTATTTGATTGTAACTAAATGAAATTGAAAACTGAATATTAAATTTAAAACTGAATTAAGTGTAGTTATAGAATTAATTCAAAGTGAACTAATAAATAAGTGCTTGAAAAAATAAAATCTACTGAGGTTTAAAATAAATTAGTAGTGGAACAAATTAAAAAAATGATTAATTGAATACGGTTTCGGATAAGGTAAATAGATTTCTATTTTTATAATTGGAAAGTAAATTGAATTCAGATTGGAATTTAAAATTTAAGGTAAATGAAAATAGATATAAAAGCATAAATGGTAAAGTAAAAATAAATACAAGGAGTTGTATAAAATATTTATATTTAATTTAAGAAGTAGAAGTAGAAGGTAAAATTCTTAAGTAAATTGGTCACGACCCGATTTTTCGACGCCCAAAGATCGAACCATGAGAGTTAAAGAAAGAAGATAGAAGAAAGAGGGAACTAAACAATAACATAATCTCACAGTCGCAACGGCATAAAATATAATAGTTTATAACAGATCTTTACCCAAAATGAAAACTATATCTATTTTATACAATATATCACCAGAGTATATCTCAAATAAACAACAATTACCAGCCTGGCAATATCAACAATCACAGCAGCGGATATAAACAAGTACGGATAATACATCTCGGTCTCCAGCTCCTCTCCTGAGCTTCTAAGCATCCTATCCTGAACATATAACACTCGGTCTGACCCGAGCATTATAATAAAATAACACCCGAGACAGTCTGGAATACCAGCTGATAAAAATACACCCAAATTGATTATTAAAGTTTCAAAAATTCTTTTGAAAACAAAAGCATCTCGTAAGACCACGCCACAAATAAACATGTCGGGTTTTTACCTTACGATAGTTAAAACATTTCTTATAAAATCCTCTGATATTATAATATGGTCTATTTACAAATACTTATTCAAATAGCCGAAATTGTCACATTCATTAAATTCCAGCTTCTAGCCACAATCGTGGGTAATACAAACAAAACTCGTAAAAGACGCGTAGGGAGAATGGATTTCCAACTAATGACTTGGCACTGGGGTACCACCTGTCACAGTACGTGGCCTAGATCACCGTACCGAGGATTACTCCCAATCCCCTGCAACACAAGACCAGGACTACCCCTTACTGGATAATCCCGAGTAAGATCACTCCACGGTTGGGATCAGCAACCGCACCACAAAGCCGAATAAAAAGGGACATCTAGACAGGGATGACCTTACCCTAATGGGTGTTACCCATCTAGCCTTGCTGCATATCCCCTGATTTTTAGTCATTCACGGTTGATGAGGCTTTAGGCTAAGCGTTACCTTTAGAACGTTTCTCTTGGAATGCCCATCGTCCACCTGACGATGTTCTGAAAGCATTCATCCATACAAGTCTGTCTCGGGTTCGAACAGAACCGAAGGCACTACTCCTACTACATCCATTTAGGAAATATCCTCAGGATTAGTAGCCACTAGCCCTTTCACATCACTGCTCCATCTTCGACTCCGAACTCGTTTTTCCACGAAAACGTACAAACAGGATCGAAGTGGTTTCCGAGAAATAAATCCCGATCCCGGTCTCTTCGAAACAATCATCGCATTACCAATATTGATAGTCGGTGATTTAACAATCAATTAACATTCACAAACAATCATCAAACAATAAATAATTTTCCCAAATTATTTATTTACCTCAAAATATCTTCGCAAGATATGTTTCCATTTCTAATCCCTTGAAAACAGTTTCAAACCACACACTTCTTATGGAATAATTTTCAAATATTGATTTCTACTGAAAACATCCAAGCCAAATACTTTAGATTTATAATAATTTAAATTAAAGCTATTTACATACTTTACTTGAAATATATACATACTTTTTAAATGTTTCAAATAAAACTGCTTAATAAAATATAAACTATTTTTCTTCAAAATAAAAGTTAAGTCATACTAAATTTTAAAATAAAGTTATGAAATCCTATACAAGTTTTAAATAAAAATTTAACCAAACTATCTTTAAAATAAATCCATTTTTATAAAATATAAATATTAATAATATTCCTTTAAAACATAATACAAATTAACCTTTTAAATAATTATTACTATAACTAATTTAGTACCTTTGAAATCTTTACAACTTAAATAAGAGTTTTCTTAAAAACATTCTTTTAAAATCAAATTTTAAACTTTTAACCTTTGCTTAAAAATCTGCTTTAAATGTACTTAGCTTTTCAGGAAATACTCTCCCATTCCGTGATAATCCAAAGAATTACTTTTATAAATCCTGCTTGATTTATCTCAATTCAAATTTACGTTCCCACTCCGTAAATTTCTTCCAACACTTTAAAAATAAACTCCTTTTATTTTTAAACACATTTCTATTTCCTGGAATTCACTTCCAAAATATACTTAAAATATTTAAATATGATTACCAAATTCTTTATCCAAATTATATTTTTGAAATCTATAAAAGTTTCTTGAGTAACTTAAATCAAAAATTTCCTTTTTATAAAAATTTATTATATCAGATATTTATATTGAAATTCCCTTTTGAAAACTTAATACTACTTTACCTTTAAGATAATTAAATACCATAATTACCCAAATAAATGTTTACTTATATTTTAAACAATTAAAATAATATTTTCCTTCTAAAATATTCTAAAATACAATTTAAACTGCCAACTTATAATTTGAAAGCTTTTCATTGAAACATGCCAAATTTCCAGGAAAAATGCGCTTTCCATCCTTTAAAGATAATCTCATCTTTACTTTTAAAACAATTATACCTTTCTGATAGAATTTCCCATCGGAAATCAATACATCCAAATTTATCCACTGATAAATATACCAAATTATTTATAAACCCAATTTATAAATTTTTGTTTCTCATTTCTATTCCAATCTCAGTTTCAAAACCATTTACAAATTTCAACCCAATTTCTCGAATTTAATCCCCTTAAATTCATTACTTAAAAATTCCTTTCATTTTCCTTTAATGGCAATTTATTTATCGATATTTTTAAAATACAAAATTATATTTATCCAACCATAACACATCATAACAAGATCCAAATCAATTTATTACAGGATATCAATGAGATATATCACATAATATAAATAAAATTTCTATTTGCGAGGGATCCAGTTGGATCCCTCCAAGCTGTTTTCCTGCATCCACATGTATTAGCACAACTAATAAATATCAATTCAATCTGATAATAATTATCATATTCAGCTAAATAACCAATCAAACATTTAAATATTAGCTATTTAAATTAACTGGTATCCAGATGTGAGTGAGATTAACTCACCTTGAATTTTCGACGAGCGTTCAAATTTTAAATTAAATCGAACGGCGTTCGATTTAACCTAAATTTTTACTTGCTCAGAATGATCCTAGAATTGCTCCACTGCGTAGTACTCGTCGCTGCGATTTCAGCGTCGCCAGTTTCATCGAATTTTGATAATGTATGCACATGTTGTGAATTTTTAAACGTTAGAAATAATTTATAATAAATTCTCCTTTTTTTATTAACCAAAATCGTGGCTGATACCTTCTTCCTCAATGCGATTCCAGAAAGTCACGAACCCAACGTTGCCGCCGTTAGGGCTAAAATCGCTACCCAGTACACACTACGAGACAACAATCCACCACCGCCCAGACGTGCGCCGGCCCCACCTCCCCCTTCGGCCGCGAGACGACGAAGTGCGGTCCCTCCAATGAACGGGAAAATGTGCATGAACGGCCAGTCTTCAAGGTCGAAAATTCGTCGATTCACCACACCAACCACGATCTTGACCGTTGGATCTGAGTATCTCTCCGCCCTCTATAATCTTCGTGTTGGAAGAATTTACTAAAACTCGATGGATTGATCACAAATTAGAGATGAAAGTCGATGTTTCTCAGCCATTAAATACCTATGGCTGCGGCTTGCAAAGGAACTAGGGTTTCGGCCGAATAAACGTGTATATATACGTTTATAAATAATATTTTATTAATATTCTCAATTTTAACGAACTTTTAAAACGAACTCCAAATCTCACATGCCGCCAGGCGTTTATAAGGTTTTACCCACATTCCGAACACAATGGAACATGTTTCAAAGGCTAATTCGATCATATGCACGAGTTACGAGAATAAACGATCAATTTTAAATTAAATCGATTAAAATAGTTTCTATACGTTTTGAGCTGCCAGGGTCAAATGACAACTCCGATTGTTACGAAAATTAAAATCTGATAATAACTAACTATTACGGATTCAATGGAACTAGTTTCGTCAAATTCCAAGACTATGCCCCAAAAGGCTATTTTAACTCGACGATAAATTCGAGCGATTTCTAAAATTGTCGAAATCACTAAAAATTTCACTTTTAAAATTTTACTAACTTACTTATAAATCTTATAGAATCTATAATCATATTTGAAACCATTCTTATTCATTTTAAATCAAAATCTAATTATTTGCATTATTATGTTATTAAATCCCATTATCAAATTAATGTAAAATCCCAAATTTTGCTTATCGACTTTTGATTCCATCCAAAAGTCAAATATTATAATTCAGATCAAATTAGACTTAATAAATATTGGTAACCATTTTCATATCTATTTATTCCCAGATTCACAAATTATCCCAATCCCAAATATTAAATTATTATAATTCAATTTCAATTGAATTGCCATATTCGATATTTTAACTAATTATATTAATTTAACCAAAATCTTCTTATTCAATATCAAATTATAATTCACATTCAACATTTAAAATGAATTAAATATTCAAAATCTAACGACCAAAATTCTGGCTCGTTACATTCCTTCCCCTTTATAAAAATTTCGTCCTCGAAATTTGCTAAGGTATAAAAATGCTACTAAACTCATTTACTTACCCCAAAATTCATTCAGTTAAAACTCACATTTACATCTCAAAACTGTTTAGCGCAATCAAAAACCATTTGTTTTTATTTCTAACTCAAAAGCTTTTGTTTCCAACACCATTTCAAAAATCAACTTTCCAAGTTAACCAAAATTTCAAAACTCCCAAAAAAATTATAACTCCCAAAATTTTCGAATTTTTTTGGCAGAGTCTCCTTTGTACGGAGGAGCTTTTCCAATATCACAATAGATATAAATATATATACATCGACCGACACGGTTGGAAAACCAAATATATCACAATATATATATATATATATATATATATATATATATATATATATATATATATCATTTTCCCAATTTTATTGCGTAAGCGTACCTTTTATTAGCATTTTAAAAGCAAGCGGCTAATATATTTTGCATATATGCGCTCCAACTCTATCGATTGCCTCCCGTACCTGTACTTACTTAAAAAAACATATCAGTTTCCAACACTATGAAATTTTTAACAACCTTCCATACCTTTATCTTAGCCAAAACACATCAATTGCAAAGCTTAAACAACAAATTTTCATAATTCAACAAGTTAACCATCTTTATAGACAACTACAAGGTTCAACACTATTTTAATTCTTTTACAAATCCATATTTCATTTTATATCACTCAAAAGAATTTACAACCAAGTTTGCTACCTTCAATTCATATTTTTTATAACCAACTCAAAATTACTTCAATATGATTTACCTATGCTTTACTTACATTAATTTACTTCAATTCAATTCCAAATTGATTCACAATCAATTTTTTTATTTTCAATTTGATATATTTGCGTATTTTTTTTAATGATCCACTTTCATTTATATGCAAAACCACTTGATTAGAATACCAATCCATTGCAATTTATTTAAAAACCATCTTTATTTGCTCCTTTTAATTCATTTACTTCGTTTACGACAGCGACTAATTTCTTAAGCAAATTCCAATGTTATTTATACAAATAACAATTACTTAAGCTTATACCAATTCTAATTAATTCCAATTCAATCTATATTAATTTCATTCCATTCGGAATTATTCATAACCAAACAAATTTTACTTCATTACAATAATTAAATCAAATCCCGATTCTTACATTTCAAATTCATTGTCCAACTTAAGTTTATATTGATATCATTCCATTCTAGATCATTTACAACTCATACATTCTTATTTCATCACAATAATTAATTAAAATCCTTTCATTTTCATTTCAATTTTATTATTTAAACAAACTTCATTCAAAACCATTTTATAAGCTCGACAACACCCTTACATAATTTTCTTAATTTATTTCAATAACAAAATAACTCCATTTCTTCTCACCTTAATCTTATTTCCATTTGAATTTCATTTTTATGCAATCAAATTCCAATCTATTTACAAATTTTAATTCAATGTGCTTACTTACTTAATCCATTTTAAATTTTAATTCACCTTCCCAATTCATTTTTGAATTTATTTTATTAACAATGAGGCCACTTCAAATCATTTCACTCACTTGAATTTATTTACAATTCAAACCATAATCTAATTCCATTATTCATTCACACTCTCGACTTTTATTGCCAAAATTAAACCCCATACTAGAACTGGGTTTTTATTTTACTTTCATTTTGGACCATATCCATTTTAACCCAACTTCCTTTCATTCGACAATATTCACATCATAATTAATTCATTTACCGTATATGTCGAATTTCGTTTAATTTAGCTTACGCTAAATTCATCTCCAACAACTCCCTTTGGATTTAGTTGAGTGAGCATTTACTTCATTCAATATCATTTCAACTAAATTAAATTTTCTTTCAATTCAATTCTTCTCCAATTTTAATTCAAGTTCAACTAAATTTAATTAGCCAACTTAAATTCTTACCATTCCCTTTACTATTTTAAATAAGAATTTAATTCCATTCAATGTTATTTATAATGCAACTGAATTTTGAATTTCAATTCAATCCAAATTTAACTCAATTTCTCTTAGTCTAAGTTAAATTCAATTCGATCCAATTTTATTTCTCCTTTAATATAAGTTCAAGCCTTATTTCAATTTACATTTCATTTAGGATTTAAATTTTTAATTTCCCATAAAGTACCAACCATTTTTTTTTTGGTTTTACAATTTCCATTTCCTATTCTTAAGTTCACCAACTTATTTACTTAAAAGCTTATATTGCTCATTTTAATTCATTTACATCTTATAATCACAATTCTAAATTTATATATATGACATTAAATAGCTTAAGGATATAAATTTTCATTACTAAATTATAGTCATTTTTTCCTTTCAACTTTATATCTAATTTAATTCAATTTCAATTCCAATTCTCAATTTTATCTTAACTTATCTCAAGTTAAATTCAAATATATTGTATTCACTACCATTCATTCAAATTAAATTTTAATTCTAGGAGTAAAATTTTCATTTTTCTTTCTTATTTAAATCAACTTCACTTTATAGCTTTAATAGTTGATTTATCTTAACTTTCACATTATTTAAATAGAATTTTCCATAATTCAATTACCCGATTTTTATTTCAAAATCAATTTGAAATCATAAATAACTCATACCCACTTGGTATATCAAATCAAATATCCAAATTCCAAAACATTTGGTTTTACCGAAACAAATTTCCCTTTTGAAATTTCTAAAACAACTTGTATTCCCAACAAGTCCAAACAAATATCATAACCAATCACCTCGGAAGCAATCCATCACTTTAGAAACTCAAAAATGAATTCTGATGATGTGGCCATCATCATCAGGATTATTTTCCAACGACTGAAGTGAGTTCAGTGCTTCCTTACTTCCACAAATTCATTTCAAAACAATTTCCATTTAATTTATTTTTCAAAATAATACTCCATCATTTTCTTCAACACTTTGGAAAACATTTCAAACATTCCCCACATTTTAAATTCCCAAACCTTTGCTTTAAATTCATTTTAAACACCATTCAAAATTTCCGGGACTTAAATTCTGGTTTAATTCAAATTTTAGCTATTCTTCTTTTGGATAAATCATACTTATAGAATTTTATTTGGTTATAACCCTTTTCAAATTTTAGATTCTTACATTTGATTATAATATCAATAAGCAAACATCCAAATATATATAATAATTTTAGAAAGTTATTTCTTTCATACCAAAATATAATTTTGGATAAAATTATTCCATTTTCCCGCTTTAAAAACAATACCATGTCGGTTTATCTTGTATAAGAGTTTAGAAACCCCTATCGATACGGTTGTACTTCCTGCGCCGACCAGAATTCATAAACACTCAACCGATAAGTCAACCCAGTATAAAAAAATTTATATTCACCAACAAGTACGCACTCATAGCTATTAATACTCTCAACTCATTATAGAGCACTATTGACTCTGTTTAATGAGTAATTTCCCCACCAGGGCCAAGGTTATCACCAACCTAAGCTCTGATACCAAAATGTCACTACCCGATTTTTCGACGCCCAAAAACGAACCATGAGGGTTAAAGCAAGAAGATAGAAGAAAGAGGGAACTAAACAATAACAGAATCTCACAGTCGCAGCGGCATAAAATATAATAGTTAACAACAGATCTTTACAAAAAATGAAAATTATATCTGTTTTATACAATATATCACCAGAGTATATCTCAAACAAACAACAATTACCAGTCTGGCAATATCAACAATAACAACAGCGGATATAAACAAGTACGGATAATACGTCTCGGTCTCCAGCTCCTCTCCTGAGCTTCTAAGCATCCTATCCTGAACATATAACACTCGGTCTGACCCGAGCATTATAATAAAATAACACCCGAGTCAGTCTGGAATACCAGCTGATAAAAATACACCCAAATTGATTATTAAAGTTTCAAAAATCCTTTTGAAACAAAAGCATCTCGTAAGACCACGCCACAAATAAACATGTCGGGTTTTTACCTTACGATAGTTAAAACATTTCTTATAAAATCCTATGATATTATAATATGGTCTATTTACAAATACTTATTCAAATAGCCGAAATTGTTACATTCATTAAATTCCAGCTTCTAGCCACAATCGTGGGTAATACAAACAAAACTCGTAAAGGCGCGTAGGGAGAATGGATTTCCAACTAATGACTAGGCACTAGGGTACCACCTGTCGCAGTACGTCGCCTAGATCACCGTAACGAGAATTACTCCCAATCCCCTGCAATACAAGACAGGGACTACCCCTTACTGGATAATTCCGAGTAAGATCACCCCACGGTTGGGATCAACAACCACACCACTAAGCCGAATAAAAAGGGACATCTAGGTAAGGATGACCTTACCCTAATGGGTGCTACCCATCTAGCCTTGCTGCATATCCCCTGATTTTTAGTCATTCCCGGTTGATGAGACTTTAGGCTAAGCGTTACCTTTAGAATGTTTCTCTTAGAATGCCCATTGTCCACCTGACGATGTTCTGAAAGCATTCATCCATACAAGTCCGTCCCGGGTTCGAATGGAACCGAACGCACTACTCCTACTACATCCATTTAGCGACACCCGGATTTGAACTGGGGATAAAGGATTTGCAGTCCCCCGCCTTACCACTTGGCCATGCCGCCAAATTCGATCCAAAATAAAATGGATAAAAATATTAGCCATATTCTATTTCTACTACTAACTCTTTTTTTTTAATCTTGAATCCCGTTGTACTTAATCCTCAAAAACACATTCTATATATATTTCATTCGAAATGGGATCCTTAATTCTATTTCTATATTCTTTTTTCTAGATCTAAGGACTACATTTTTACTTTACAAAAAACTGGGAATAGATCCATAGGTTCGATACCTTGTTATAGAACTCGTGCTTTAGAGAAATATAAGATCAGATAAAGTTGACAAATTCAGGATTAGTAGCGACTAGCCCTTTCACTTCACTGTTCCATCTTCGACTCCGAACTTGTTTTTCCACGAAAACGTACAAACATGATCGAAATGGTTTTTGAGAAATAAATCCTGATCCCGGTTTCTTCGAAACGATCAATGCATTGGCCAATATTGATAGTCGGTGATTTAACTATCAATTAACATTCACAAACAACCATCAAACAATAAATAATTTTTCCAAATTATTTATTTACCTCAAAATATCTTCGCAAAATATGTTTCCATTTCCAATCCCTTGAAAACAGTTTCAAACCACACACTTCTTATGGAATAAATTTTCAAATATTGATTTCTACTGAAAACATTCAAGCCAAATACTTTAAATTTATAATAATTTAAATTAAAGCTATTTACATACTTTACTTGAAATATATACATACTTTTTAAATGTTTCAAATAAAACTGCTTAATAAAATGTAAACTATTTTTCTTCAAAATAAAAGTTAAGTCATACTAAATTTTAAAATAAAGTTATGAAATCCTATACAAGTTTTAAATAAAACATTAAACAACTATCTTTAAAATAAATCCATTTTTATAAAATATAAATTCCAATAATATTCCTTTAAAATATAATACCAATTAACCTTTTAAATAATTATTACTATAACCAATTTAGTAAATATTTACTTTTGAAAACTTTACAACTTAAATAAGAGTTTTCTTAAATACATTCTTTTAAAATCAAATTTTAAACTTTTAACCTTTACTTAAAAATTTGATTTAAACGTACTTAGCTTTTCAGGGAAATATTCTCCCATTCCATAATAATCCAAAGAATTCCTTTTATAAATCCTGCTTGATTTATCTCAATTCAAATTTACGTTCCCACTCCATAAATTTCTTCCAAAACTTTAAAAATAAACTCCTTTTATTTTTAAACACATTCCTATTTCCTGGAAATCACTTCCAAAATATACTTAAAATATTTAAATATGATTACTAAATTCTTTATCCAAATTATACTTTTGAAATCTATAAAAGTTTCTTGAGTAACTTAAATCAAAATTTTCCTTTTTATATAAAGTTATTATATCAGATATTTATATTGAAATTCCCTTTTGAAAACTTAATACTACTTTACCTTTAAGATAATTAAATACCATAATTACCCAAATAAATATTTACTTATATTTTAAATAATTAAAATAATATTTTCTTTCTAAAATGTTCTAAAACACAATTTAAACTGCCAACTTATAATTTGAAAGCTTTTCTTTGAAACATACCAAATTTCCAGGAAAAATGCGCTTTCCACCTTTAAAGATAATCTCGTCTTTACTTTTAAAACAATTATACCTTTCTTATAGAATTTCCCACCAGAAATCAATATTTCCAAATTTATCCACTGTTAAATATACCAATTTATTTATAAACCCAATTTATAAATTTCTGTTTCTCATTTCCATTCCAATCTCAGTTTCAAAACCATTTACAAATTTTAACACAATTTCTCGAATTTAATCCCCTTAAATTCATTACATAAAAATTCCTTTCATTTTCCTTTAATCCCAATTTATTTATTGATATTTTTAAAATACCAAATTATATATATCCAACCATAACACATCATAACAAGATTGAAATCAATTTATCACAGGATATCAATGAGATATATCACAGAATATAAATAAAATTTCTATTTGTGAGGGATCTAATTGGATCCCTCCAACCTGTTTCCCTACACCACAGATATTAGCACAACCAATAAATATCAATTCAATCTGATAATAATTATCATATTCAGCTAAACAACCAATCAAACATTTAAATATTAGCTATTTAAATTAACTGGTATCCAAATGTGAGTGAGATTAACTCACCTTGAATTTTCGACAAGCGTTCAAATTTTAAATTAAATCGAATGGCGTTCGATTTAACCTAAATTTTTACTTGCTCAGAATGATCGCAGAATTGCTCCACCGCGTAGTACTCGTCGCTGCGATTCCGGCGTCACCAGTTTCGTCGAATTTTGATAATGTATGCACAAGTTATGAATTTTTAAACGTTAGAAATAATTTATAATAAATTCTCTTTTTTTTATTAACCAAAATTGTGGTCGATACCTTCTTCCTCAATGCGATTCCAGAAAGTCACGAACCGAACGTTGCTGCCGTTAGGGCTAAAATCGCTACCCAGTACACTCGCCGAGAAAACAATCCACCACTGTCCAGACGTGCGCTGGCCCCACTCCTCCTTCGGCCGCGAGACGGCGAATCCGGTCCCTCCAATGAACGGGAAAACGCGCACGAACGACCAGTCTTCAAGATCGAAAATTCATCGATTCACCACACCAAACACGATCTTGACCGTTGGATCTGAGCATCTCTCCGCCCTCTACAATCTTCGTGTTAGAAGAATTTACTAAAACTTGATGGATTGTTCGTAAATTAGAGATGAAAGTCGATGTTTCTCAGCCACTAAATACCTATGGCTGCGGCTTGCAAAGGAATTAGGGTTTCGGCCCAATAAACGTGTATATATACGTTTATAAATAGTATTTTATTAATGTTCTCAATTTTAACGAACTTTTACAAACGAACACCAAATCTCACGTCCCGCCAGGCATTTATAAGGTTTTACCCGCATTTCAAACACAATGGAACATGTTTCAGAGGCTAATTCGATCATATGCACGAGTTATGAGAATAAACGATCAATTTTAAATTAAACCGATTAAACTAGTTTCTATACGTTTTAAGCTGCCAGGGTCAAACGACAACTCCGATTGTTACGAAAATTCAAATCCGATAATAAATAACTATTATGGATCCAATGGAACTGTTTTTGTCAAATTCCAAGGCTATGCCCCGAAAGGCTATTTTAACTCGTTGATAAATTCGAGCGATTTCTAAAATTGCCGAAATCACTAAAAATTTCACTTTTATTATTTTACTAACTTATTTATAAATCATATAGAATCTATAATCATATTTGAAACCAATCTGATTCATTTTAAATCAAAATTTGATTATTTGCATTATTATATTATTAAATCCCATTATTAAATTAATATAAAATCTCAAATTTTGCTTATCGACTTTTGATTCCGTCCAAAAGTAAAATATTATAATTCAGATCAAATTAGACTTAAAATAAATCTTGGTAACTATTTTCATATCTATTTATTCCCAGATTCACAAATTATCCCAATCCCAAATATTAAATTATTATAATTCAATTTCAACTAAATTGCCATATTCAATATTTTAACTAATTATATTAATTTAACCAAAATCTTCTTATTCAATATCAAATTATAATCCACATTCAACATTTAAAATGAATTAAATATTCAAAATCTAATGACCAAAATTCTGGGTTGTTACAAAATTTGGAATTGAAAACTATACTAAGTTAGTATTTGAATGAAGATTTAATAAAAGTTGGGTAGAGGGGAAATTAGGAATAAGTGAATAGAAATAAAAATAAAAGTGAACAAAAAAGGATGATATAATTAATAATCAATTGAGATAAATAGGTAGGATGTATGTAAATTATTTTATTCGCATAACGATTCGATCCAGAATTCGAGCACAGAATTTCGAGATAGTTATATCGATTTGAATTGGGATTTTTCACTCAATATTAGATGGCGAATCCTGGATATGGATTTTTGATTGATTTTGAAAATTTTCTATCATAGTTTAGGACTATGCAAGGAGAATGACGGCTTCTGATCAAGAAACCAGGTCTGAGTCCGCACTTGAGAATCGGGTGGATAATACTAGTTCGAAAGTGGAATTGTGTGATCGAGTGAGCGATCGAATTTGGTATTGCATACGAATCATATGTGTACATCCTACGGATTAAGTAGAACAAATATTGAAAATTTTGTAAAGAAATGAATAAAATAATTTTTGAATTCTGTAATTGGATATTATTGCTAAATAAGATATATAGGTATTTTAAAGGAAAGGAAATTGGTGTTTTGAATTCAGAAGATATATTAAATTTCTCAACAAAAAGGTACGTATTTAAATTTCTATATAAAATTTGATGTTTTTCAAGTCTAGCCACTTGGGTTTTTTTTCCTTTTGAAATCTGGAGGCCTGTAGTGGCATTTTGTATTTGTTCTGAGCTAGCTGTGTAAAGGAGATGCTGGTGAAATTTTTCAAAAATTTAAGGAGTTTGAAAATTTTTGAGAAAAAATTGATTTTGAATTATAATTTGAATGGTTAAGTAAGTAATGTTGTTTATAAGTATGGTTGAGTTTGGAAAGTTAATAAGAGTGTTAGTGTGTCTTTAACAAAAACAAAAAATTGTTTTGGGAAGATGTTTAAAAACTGTATGGTTTTGGAAAAATGATGAACGGGTTGTGGACCATTCCTTTTAACTAGTAATTTCAAGGGCGTAATTCTTTTAAGAGGGGAGGAATGTGACGACCCGGAATTTTGGATATTTGAAATTGGAATATTTAATTTATTTTAAATATTTGAAAGTTAGTTTTATTAGGAACTGGAGATAGTGATTTTGATGACCACTACCATTGTAACTTATTTTATTATAACTTATATACTAACACTATTGTCTAGATATATATGAATGATATTATGCAAGATATATATATAAGGCAGGTACTGATTATTGAAGACTGTACAATATAAAGATCAAGAATGAAGAAATCAAGTTTCAAGACTCATGAGTATCGTGATCAAGATTTCAAGATATGTGTTTAGTTTTTTGTTAAAACTTCATAATAGCATGGAAATCTTCATTCCAAATTTTATTTGGAGTGGAACCCATTTCTACCTTCTTAATGGCTTACAACCCACGACAAGTAGCTTACAAACCTACAACAAGTGGCTTACAAACCCACGAACATCATGGTTTTGTACAAAATCTCGAGTCTTGACGTGATGAGATATTCTACAGGAAGAAGCTTGCAAAACTACATCAAAATGGTTTTTCAAAAATGATTTTCAAAACTGCTTTTCAAAATGTTTTAGCCTTAAAACTATCTTTTCAATTGATTTTCAAAAAGATGTTTTAGCCTTAAAATATGCTTTGTTTTTGTGTTTTAAAACATAGTAAAATTAGTTTATTTTAGTCCAAAGTCATTTCATTTTGTTTTCAATTCAATACCATTTTCAAAACAAGTTTTTTAATTTTTTTAACAAGGGGCTGTCGACATCATGGGATACCCCATGTCGACACGGTGGCCATTGAATTCAAAAGTTTCAATTTTCAAAAGAAGTGTCTATTCGTTTAAATCTCTTCACGAATGGTTATGACCATTGGTGCTTTATAAATAGCCTTCTCAAACTAATTTTTTAATATACAATTCTCATATTTTCTTCACTCCTTCTTCTCCATAAGTTCATATTCTATAGTTTTCTTATTTTTAAGATCGTGTCGAAATTATGTAAAATTCTCAAGTGAATCAAATTAGAATTTCATTCTTGTTTGATTCTCTATCCTCTCTCGAAGTTCAAAGTGCTATTCATAGTTATAGGATCAATTTGTAATCAAAATTTTATCGAGTCTCCCTATAAGGTATGGTTGTGCCTGGAAATCAATTAGGTAATCTTGTGGCTCGTAAATCAAGAGTGTTTGCCCCGGACTCGTGAGACAGGAGGATAACTCAAGGACTTTAAAAATTGAGGAGTGTAATCTCGACACTGGCTTAATAAAAATCCGTATGAGGTGGTTTGCCTTGGTACAGGACTGTATATAGGGTAACTCCAAACCAGTATAAAATACGGTGTGTTCTTTCCCTTTACTACTTTTTATTTACTTTCTGCATCTGTGTTTGATTCTTTGATTGTTCTGTGATTAAATTCTGCATTTGTTTGTGTCATAATTTCAATTTATTTCATATAAGTCTTAGAATTCATTAAACACTATTCACCCCTCCCCCTTTAGTGTTCAATTATCCTTAAGATCCTTAATCCGTTGTCCCTTTCAAGTTTAAATTGAATTTCAAATATCACTGTTTATTTGGCAATTAAATTATTGAATTTAATAATTGAAAATCTGTTAAAATAGTGAATCTTGGTTTTTAAGCTGGTTAAAAATATTTCAAAGGGCTTGGAAAATTTATATTCATAACGTTGGAGATAATAGAAGTTTTAAATTTGAATTTGAAAGTGTTTTGTTCTGTTTTAAAAATATGTCGTTTAAGTTGATATTTAAAAATAGCCTTCCGAGACACAATCTCGGATTTCGACGGAACCAGTTTCATTGGATCCATAATAGTGTTTTATTATGAGATTTCAAAATTCGTAGTGTTACGAGTTGTCGTGTGATCGTATGGTAGATAAACGCGTTGAATTCATATCGAAAATTCAATATAATAACTGGGTTCAAAAAGCTATCTTCTCCATACGATCGAGTTTGGCCTTGAAACCTTTTCCATTGCATTCGAAATAGGGGAATAACATTATAAACGCCTGGCGGAGTGACTTGATAGGTGTTCGAAATTTTGATTTGCGAATTCAAGTCGATTTAAATTTGAATTTAATAAAATATTATATATATATGTGTGTGTGTGTGGAGTGGTCAATGACGTTCTCTTCAAAACTTTTTCTCTTCAGCATAATTATAGTCTTTTCTTCCACATGCCTCCTGCCTCTTCTATTCATGCATCAAATGTCCACCTCTTCCTTTTCTTTTAAAAAAATTTTGAAAGAAAAAGAAAAAGAAAAATCATTAACGGCCGGGCTTTGGAAATTTCCGTCTCCAGTATACTTCATTTCTGCCTCTTTTCAAATCCAAACCCATGGCCACATTCCCTTGTTGAACGAATCAAATCGAATTAGAACGAGATTCGATCTCGTTTAAAATAAAAAAAATTAAAATCGAATTCAACTCTCAAAGCTGAATCAATATCACGATTTCGTCCCTCTTCCTCGAGTGATTACTGTTCGAATCTATTACAGGCGAGTGCAAATTTGGGAACTCGGGCACGAGCAATTGGAGGAAACGACCACTAGGGCTTGGGGTGTCGTGATGGTGGCGATGTATTAGGCTGGGGAGGATCACGTTTAGGGATCGTGTCATAGGCTAGGGTTCATGTTGAGGACGATGGGAAGTATGGGTTCGAGCTTGGTAGTGCGGTGGCTGCATGCGTGGGGATGGCCGTTGTGATGACTAAGGGCGTGAAGGCTAGAGTTTGTCTTAGTGTGGTTCGCGTTAGGCTGTGAGGTATATATGTATATTTATACAATTCATTTTTCCCAAATAGAATTTTATAGCGCACACACACACACAGATATATATATATATTGTTCAGAAAAAAAATATTTGCAATTAGAAAACTGTTTTAAGAATCTAACAGTAAAGCTAATTACTGTTTTATTTTTATAGGAAAGAAAAGGAATTTTTTTATATATATAGTAGAGGAAAATGATTTAAAAAAGAAATTATTATAGATTTTGGAAAAAAATATAGAGATTTGTATAAGATTGGATTTTTAAATCTATGCGATTATTTTTACAAGTATATGTGTTTTCGAAAATAAAATAACAATAAATATGCAAATGCACATTTTAAACTTATTAGTTATTTTAAACTAATGTATTATAATGATTAACTTGTTTAAATAAATTATTTAATTTATATCAGTTCCTAAAAATAATTTATTATAGGAACTTGGTTGAAATTAAATTGTTCGTTTAAAACCAAATTGTTAGTTTAAATTAAATTTATTAAATGTTAATTGATTATTTGATTAGCTCAAATATTAATAAAATGTAAAATGTTTATACAAGGTCAAAAATAGTGGAGAGGCAAGCCTGTTTGGATTGGGTTGTAAACAAATCAAAGGTGAGTTAATCTCACTGATTTGGATTACCCTTTATATTTTATTATTGGTTGATTGATTTAATTAACTGGATGTGGTATATTATATATAGTATATATATTGGAGTGGTTGATATTCCCGCATTATATAGCGGATGAGACCCTATGCGCCCGCATAATAGTGGATGACCCCTTATATAGCGATATCCCTCTCGAAGTGGGATTGGTATTTTATATTGTGCCAACATCCGTGGATGCAGGAAAACTAATTGGAGGGATCCAACTGGATTCCTCAAAATGCTGAATTTATTTAATATTCAACGATGTGATTTATATGATAATCTATGATGACTATATTGATTATATTGGGAATTGAAATTATTGAATCATATGGCTTGATTGAATATATATTGGTATTTGAGAGAGTGAAAAATATACAAGTTTGGATTTTTAAATTTTATTAAATAATTTCTGAGTATGGGAATAAAGATAGAGATTTTAAATAAATGCAAATAAAAGAGTTTTGGAGACTTAAGTGATATTGTCCAAAAATTTAAAGGGTTTTTTTTCGAAATTTAAGATTTAAAATGTTTGGGAAGAAATAAAAGGGTAGGATTTTGAATGAAGTATGAAGTGGATATTTTAGTTTAAAATAAGATTTTAAATCATAAATATAGGGGTAAATATGGAGTTAATGGGTTTTGAAAATAAATTTGGGTAATTAAAGGAATTTGTTTTAAAAATGAGTTAGTTTTGAAAATCGATTTGAAAACTGATTAAGTGTTTGAAACTAGGATTAAAGGAGAATGAGATTATGGAATTGTTTGAACGAGGTTTATAAATTAAGTGAAACATTTATCAGAAGGTAATTTGGAAGTATAAATTCAGGATGGAAATTTATAAGGGGGATGTGTATTAAAAATAAAAAGCGGTTTTATTTTTAAAGCGTGGAAAAGAAATTTACTGTTTATGGACGTAAATTGAACTGGAATAAATCAAGGAGGATTTATAAATGATTCGACGGTTGTATCAGAATGGCAAGTGTATTTCCTTGAAAAGCCAAGTATATTTTCAAGAGAAGATTTCCAAGTACAAGTTGGAAGTTTTAAAGAGGTTTTAAAAGAATGTTTTAGAAAGAAATTATTATTTAGTGGTTTTAAAATTTTTAAAAGTAAATATTTATTTAGTTAATTATATAAGTTAAATTATTTAAAGGTTTAACTAGTATTATGATTTAAAAGATAATTATTCAATATTTATACCTTATAGCATAACTTTTATTTTAAAATTAATTTTGGCTTAAGTTTTACCTATGAAATCATTAAAAAAATTCATAACTAGTATTTAAATAAAGTGTTTTAAGTAGTTTTTATTTTAAATGTTTTAAAGTATATATTTTGGATGATTTAATTATTTAAAAATCTAAAGTATTTAAGACTTAGTGATTTTCAGTGAAAATAAGACAATTGGGTGGAATCTATTCCGCGAGAGAGAAAGTGATTTGAAAACTATTTTCAAAGGATTGAAATATAGAAAATACCTTGCGAAGATATTTTCAAATAAATAATCTGGGAAATTATTAAAGTCTGATGGTTATTTGTGGATGTTATACGATAGTTAAATAACCGACTATCAATATTGGGCAATGCGTAGATCGTTTCGTAGAGACCGGGATCAAGATTAATTTCCTGAAAACCACTTCGATCCGGTTTGAACTTTTTGTGAGGAAGACAAGAGCTTGGAGTCGAAGATGGAGCGGTGAAGTAAAAGGGCTAATCACTACTAATCCTAAAGGTGATTCCAAAATGGATGTAGTAGAAGTAGTGCCTTCATTTTTATCCGGACCTGGAACAGACTTGTATGGATAAATGCTAACAGAACATCGTCAAAGGGACGATGAGCATTCTAAGTGAGATGTGTTCTAAAAACATAACGCATAGCCTCGAGTCTCATCAACCGGGAATGGCCAAAACAGGGGAGGTGCAGCAAGACTAAGTGGCTAGCAACCAATTAGGGTAAGGTCATCTCTGTCTAGATGTCCCTTTTATTTGGCTGTGTGAGCGGTTGCTGAACCCAAACGTGGGGTGTTCTTATTCGGACTATCCAGTAAGGGGTAGCTCCGGTCTTGTGTAGCAGGGGATCAGGGTGGATTCTCAGTACGGTAATCTAAACCATGTACTTTGACGGGCAGTACCCCAGTAGTTCTGCCATTGTATGGAATTCAATCTCCAATAAGCGCCTGTACGCTTTTGATTGTGTCCAACTATTGCTGAAACATGAGATGCAAGCATTTCAATAGATTCTATTTTACTTTCTATAGACACTATTATAATATCAGATTGATAAAAATGTTTTGTTTATCGTAAGGTAAAACCCGACATGTTTGTTTATGGCGTGATCTTACGAGATACCTTTGATTTTCAAAGAATTTTGGAACTTTAATAATCTAATTGAGTGTGTTTTCTCACGCTGGTTTTCCAGACTGACTCGGGTGTTATTTTATTATAATGCTCGATTTAGATCGTGTATTATAGAATACAGGAAAGGATGTTGTGGAGCTCAGGAGATGAGCTGGATAGCGAGACGTATCATACGTACTTGATGTATATTCCGCTATGCGATGTAAGCTGTATATTCAACTTGGAGGACAAGTTATTATATTGTCCAGTGTTGTGTAATTATTTGATGTTGTACTCTGATGATGTAATGTAATAAACAGTTGCAGATTCTTTTGTATAAAAATTATGTTGTTATCTGTTATATGTTATTCCACTGTGATTGTGAGATTCTGATGTTGTTTGTTGTTTTCTCTTCTTCTACCTCCTTCCTCTTTCCCTTACGGACTAGTTTTTCGGCATTCGATTGTTCGACATTTAATATAGTGGACGTATTGATGTCTATTTTGGGGCGTCGAAAAATCGTGTCGTGGCGTGTTACAACTTTCCAGGCTGATGATTTTACTTAGGTTTTGTAACTCCAAAATTTCTATATCGGAGTAACCCTTTGTACTGTTATTTCGATATTATATGTTACCATTCCGCTAGTGAGATTCTAATATCCTATTCCTTTTTCCTTGTTCTATTTATTTTTCATTTTATTTTACCCTAACTTTTCGCCATTTCGGAACTTTAGTGCTCGACATGTGAATACCATAGATGTATTAGTGTCTAAATTCGAGGGTCGAAAAGTCAGTCGTTACATTTAGTATTAGAGTTGAAGGTTAAAGGAGAACCTTGGTTTGGTAGGATATAACACTTTAAGAGTTAGGGTAATGAATGTCCTAGCATGAATTGAGTATATTATACATATAAAAGCATATTTGTAATTGTTATAAACTTATACCTTAAAGGTAATTACAACAACAAAAAATAAGATCTTATATAAGGTAAATTATATAGGTATGAATTATTAAAGTATAGTTCAACTAATGTAGGGATTAGTGATATTTATCTATTATCCCTTGTTAATTAGTTTAGTTATGCTCGATCGGTCTATGAGCATTGACTATCATATGCTGATTATTGATTTGTGCTCGATCAGTTTATGAGCAGTTTTAACTCGTACTGCATGGGTTGGGTAGACAGTATTTGTAAATACATTGAAACGAACACCTTATGAATTTAGTTTCTCGGTTTGATTATAAGACGTTCGGTGATAACGTTGTGTTAAAAGCCAACTTTTATAAAAGTTGAATTTGGTAAAAGATGTTTGTTAAAATCTAAAGGGGAGATAACTTATTTTGGAAATAAACATGCATGAAAGGATTTTATATAAGAAAGTAATTTTATATAAGCATGGTACAAAACATGATTTATAAACAAGAAGGATTTGACTGTTATTTTAAGAACTTAAATCCTAGCGTTTTTGAAAATATTTTTCAAGATTTTGAAGAAATAATAGCAGTATTATTTGAAATTAATTATTTGGGAAATTGGTTAAAGAAATTGAGATTATGATACTTAGTAATATTTACGAAGTATTTGATGCCTTTTGAAATGATATTGGTTAAGTTCATAAGGCATGATTTGGATGTACTGAACTCACTTTTGTCGCTAGAAAATAATTCTGATGATGACTTCAGCATCATCAACATTTGTTTTTTCTAAATGGAGAATGCAACAGGATTGTTTGATAAAACGGATTCTGATTTGATTCCGAAAGTATGATTTGTCATACAAAGATATATGAATGTACTATTATTTCAAAATGAGTTGAAATAAAACCCATTGTTTAGTTCTAAATGTTTTTTTAAAAGAAATTATATACGAAATTTTCGGAGTAGAGAAGTGTTTGTGCCAAAATTTGTCGCAAATCTGAAATGTCGTGAAAGCACCAGCGTATGAACACAGATGGGCAATAAATGATCACAAATCATAGGTCTAAGTAATGTAGAGGATAAAAATGAAGAATAATAAACTTCAAATGGAAAGAAATAGACAGAGACACAAGATTTATAGTGGTTCGGCTATCTCTGGCCTACGTCCACTTCAAAAGTTAATCTTTATTGACTTTCCTTAGCCAGTGGTTAAGTGATTTGACATTGGTGTGAGAGATCACAAGTTTGAAACTTGCACAGCGTGATTCGAACGTTTATTGACATGTGTGTCTTCTTATGCACTTGGCGGGTGCAGCTTGATCAGGGGTTCTCGCATTTGGTTTGGTAGCGAGCGGATGACTCTTGCTCCTACATGTCCCTGTGGGGTTGGTGCAGTCGAGAGGCTGGCCGTTAAGGCAAAACACGTGTATAGCTGTATGCTACGGTGGGAATTACCCCACTGACGTGGTCTATTACAGTTGGCGTGGCCAAGTGGTAAGGCAATGGGTTTCGGTCCCGTTATTTGGAGGTTCAAATCGTTCCTCCCAGAGCGTCTACATGAGAAAGGAAAGATTCTTCTCTTTAACAAATTTCTCTTTAAGTTTGGAAATTTTTTCTTTATCTTGGATGTATTGTCACCTTTTGTTCTGATTTTTCTATAAAGAAGACTTTTGATTGATTTATATACAATAGAGGCTTTAGCACTCATTAACTCTTATCTTACGTAGCAACAAGAAAGAAGGAATCAATCTATTTTGGGGGTAATCCAATATCATATGGATAATTTAAATGGATGGGATATTCTGTAAATCATTTCTAACATTTCTTATAGTAAATAAATAAAAACTTATTGTATATAAAGTAGAGAAAAAAGATAAAATAAAAAATAAGCATTTAGGTATGCATAAAAAAAGATTCTAATCTGCGATCGATCCCAAGTGATTTCGACTCGACCATGATTGATACGAACGAATTTCATATCAATCAAGATTTGACCCAATCGAGTCAAAATTTGGCGTGAACTGTCTTTAGGTTGTACACAAGCTCCTGTGAAAATTTGGTGGCATTTGGACTCGTAAATATCGAGTTATGATCGATACGAATTTGGGTGTTCCTGAGATTTTTAGTTCGTATCGATCAATTTCCTATCGATACTGGCTCATACCAATACCATGCACATGCTCATTGGTAACGTGGCTTTATTTCCAAGGTTCGATCCCATTTTCATGCCGAGTTGAATGCTTCTTCCACAGAATAAGGCTTGCCCCTCGTTTGTGTCCAAGATGTGCTTCGCAACCATTTATTCATGTCCATTACTTTGTATCCATGAATCCTACTCTCTTCGTATTGCTCCCAAGCGCCTTCTTCGCATCGATCCACAAGCGATCGATATGAAATGTCCAATCGGAGTCCTAAAACTATTGCTTCCCCTTCACATTGATCCAACAACGATCGATACGAAGTACACCTGTGCATCCATCCAACCGATTCGTACCTCATCGATGTGAAGTCTACCGATTCGAAGTATGCTACTACGTTCCATCCCTTCCCCTCGATCGATACAAACAACATGCTCATATCAGTCCTGGTAATCTTCTCTGTATCCTTAATTTGCAATGATCACAAGGCTTAATCGATATGAAATCACATCAAATTCAACTACCTCGATTCAAACAAAACATCGGACGCATGTTTATTCAATCCAAGTTCACAGCCATCGAATCAAAAACCACTTAACCTTTCTATGCGACTGATACGAGAGTCTTTTTCATATCCATGGGCATCGATACGAATAAGGCTTCCTTAAGCATACATCCATCAATATCTCGAACAAACGAACTCCGTTCGACTTGAAATTTGAAACGTATCCTTTCTTAGCCTTGCTTTTCATCTTCTATCAATTTCACCTCGATCGAGGCTTGGCCAAATTTTGACGTCATCAATCACAGCCTTGTTTCCAATCGATCTCCAATCCTGATATCCATCCTTCCCAACTAATTTTTTGATATTCTAGCCTTGACCAAAAGGTGGGATAACATTTGCCCCCCAAAACATGCCTTGTGGTAAGAAGGTATGTTTTGAATAGTTCCGAATCCGACATCCAAAGTCTATATTTCGTCTATAGCCATACCATCTGATCCATAATCCAATCCATTACCAAGCCATCCTATCTGAGTGCATCAATCTTGATTGCTCTGAGTCAATATCTGATTCCAAATCAAGTAACCAAAGCCTTAGCCAATTCCATATCCATTCAAACCCAATAACCGAGTCCTAATCCATCCTTATCAAATAACCAATAACCGATTCCAGGACCTTTCCAGGTCGATATCCAAATCCTTTGTCGTTCATAGCCGATATTCGTATCCATAACCTCTCCGGGTTCTTGCCAAGCATAATCTACACTCAACGACCTATGCCAAGCAATGACTTGGTATCCATGGTCCAGTGTCCCTGAACGTTGAGTAATGCTATGTCTTAAGTCCTAAGCCGAATCCTGGTCGCTCTAGACCCTGGCCGAGCATATTCCATACTCGACGACCTGAAATAGTAATCGATAGATATTGTGGGACCTAAGTCCTAAGCCAAATCGTCGCCTCTCCGGACCCTTATCGAGCATAATCCGTACTCGATGACCTGAAATAGTAATCGATAGATTGTGGGGCCTAAGACCTAGGCCGAATCATGGTCTCTCCGGACCCTTGTCGAGCATAGTCCATACTCGACGACCTAAAATAGTAGTCGATAGATATTGTGTGGCCTAAGTCCTAGGCTGAATCCTAGTCTTTCCGGACCCTTATCGAGCAGCGTCGATACTCAACGAACTGAATAAGCTGATTCGCCACGTTCGGACGAAGAGACTTACCCCTTGCCAGGCATAGTCCATACCCGACGACCATTTACCAAAAACCAGACAAAAATCCAATCAAAATCCAACTCAAAATCCAAATCAAATTGAAAAACCAAAAATCCACATCTGAAATCCAAACCAATATCCAAATATGAAAACAATCATCCAAACAAAAGTCCAAACTAGAAAACAAACAAAATCACGAGTTCAAACCAAACTCCAAAACCAAACCAGAAAAAGCGAGTGTCCAAACCAGAAAGAAAAAACAGATTTCACAAACCATAGCATCGCGGTTTATCATCATCTCAGAGCATGCCTAAGGGCCATCTCCATCCCCATACATGAGTAAGTGACTTGGCCACTTGCCTAGAGTTTGCTACTTATACCATATTATCCTCGTCAGTTGATAACCAATCGACCACCATTCCTAGGCCTCCGCCATCGTTATTTGAGGTAGACGGTTGCTGCTCCTATTCCACTGTAGCATTCCGAGCTCCGACATATTATCACAACTGTCCATTCCTTACATGATCCTCAATTATATTATTTAGATGCCTACAACTGTTGATATCATGTCGTCCAAATCGTGAAAGAGACAGTGCCTTCTTGATGCCCTTTCACGTTCCGAGGGTTCTCACCTTGCTGGCCTTCGGTAGGGAAGGCGATTCCGAGTCTCCATGAATATTCGCACTAATGTCTCGTTCAATACCGTATAAGTGGAAAATTTTGGCTCTCTCCCCCGCTTTCTAGCTTTTTCTGATTCGCCGTCTAACTTCTTCTTTCCTTTATCTTTATCTTTATCCAAGCTTTCGTTGGATGGCCCTCCATCCTCAGCCGCATTCACCTCCTTTAATTTCATATATGAACATGCATCTTACTGCCAAAGGAATCTCTCGGCTTCGTGAAAGAATTCCCTGATATCCATTGGTGGGTCTCGTATTAGAGACACTTTGATATTCAAATTCTCTCTGACTCCTCACACTGTTGCCACTAAAACCATCGATGAATCCGGCCTATCCACTGAAGCAACCGCTGCATTGAACCGAGTTAAGAAAGCTCTAACTAATTCCTCCATCCTTTGCTTTACTGATGTTAGCGATATTACGTTCTTTGTCCTTTTGATATGAACCTGAAACTACTTTAGAAACCTATCCACCAATTCTGTCCATGTCCTAATAGATCCCTCTTCCAGCTGTCTGAACCATATAGCAGCTATATCCGTCAAGTACAGAGGGAAACATTGGGCCATAACTTTCTTTGACGCCCCCAGCACTTCCATGAGTCATGTGTACCTCATCAAGTGATCGGTAGGGTCAGCCTTGCCATTTTATACTTCTAGCATAGGTAGCTTGAATTCTGGTGGATTCTGAGCCATTCTGATGTCATGAGTAAATGAATTCATGTTTACTCCTTCCGGATCTCTATTTGTCAAACCTCCATGTATAGTTCGCCTGAAAATCTTAGCCAATCTAGCATTGTCTATCAAGGGTTGCCCCTAGTCCCCGTGGGAATTCTGGTACGTACTCTTCATCATGTGCTGCTGCATTCCTTCCAGCATCTTGTTTAGTGGCATCACCTAGAATTCCTCCATGGATTGGTCCATCATTTCTAGATGGTGTGCCCCCATGTCGGTATTCATCCAGGTTTATGGTTGTGTGCTAATCAGGGATTGCGCCTTGTTGAGCTGCTCCATTCGATTGCCTATTGGGTCCTTCTATTCCAGCGCCGTGGATCTGAACTCCAGCAACTCCAGCTGTCCCCACCTGTCTAAACTGTCTGAGGAGGTTTTGCATCATTTTCTCTTGACTTTTCAGAAACTCTTCATGCATAGCTCCCATCATCATCTCCATCTTGTCTCTGGTGATGAAGGTTGAAGTCTGATTAGCTCCTGAAGATGCTTCCTGGCTTTCTTTATGCTGACTTCTCTCTGCTCTTTGCCTCCTCGTTGATTGCTTTGTCATGGTTCCTTTTAGATCTGATCCTTTAGCCTTTCAAATCTGAACTCCAAATCTGGTATAGTAGGTGCTAGTTATTCTCAGTAGAAGTAAGAAGTTTTATATATATACTATGCAGGGTGCCCGAGTGGTAGTGGCATAGCCCGGAATAATTGATGAAACATATTACGTTTTCCCTTTTTGGGTAAAGTGTGTTTAATAAATTATTGAAATTTGTTAAGCTATTTTATGGACATATGTTGCCTATGCATTAGGATCGTATGTAATGTATATCATGATATGATATATTGTTTAGTTGATTTCATTTATTAAAGTGATACGGGATTTTCATGACTTTTGATAATCAAAAACTTCTAAATCGCTATAGAAATTGAAGCAAAATTTTCTTGTGTGAAAGTGTAAAGGTTGAGTTTATATAACACTTTAATTGAGAAAGTAGTAAGTTAAAACAAGTTATACTTTTGAACATCCCTATTAAGTAAAACAAAAACTGATATTTTTTCTATACTCTTAGGATGTAGTAGAGTATCATACAAATATGAACCGATGTTTTAAAATTTGGATAAACATGAGGTTATGTTTTATCAAATGGTTCATAATTGATTTTATTACTGAATGAAACATGCTATTTGGATAAAAGAATATGAAAAAAAATTGGCGTAGTTAAGACCAATGGGTTCGGTATGGATGTTATACGTAGAACGTTTTATTCACATGACTGTTCTTGATCCAATATTTGAGTATATTATTTAGAGGTGGTTTACACCAGTTTGAACAAGGATTTTTCACTAGATTCTTGATGGAAAACACTTGATAAAGATTTTTGATATCATACTGGAGTTTTCTATCATAGTATATGGCTATGTAAGAAGAACGGGGTTTCTAATCAAGGAACCTGACCGGCGTCTACAATAGAGAGGTCAATTGATCTATACTAGTCTAGAAGTGAAATTTATGTGATCGAGCAAGTGATTAGAATTGATATTGCATGCGGATGGTCCATCTACATTGTAAAAGCAGTAATGTATTAGCATATTGTGTTTGTTGGCATATGGAGAGTTTAGTTGATGAATCTTCGGTCTGCTATGAGGTAGCACAAATAGTCTACTAAGTAATAACCAGAGACTGTTGAGCGTTCGATACGCCTAGAAGGTTGTTTATCATCTTTGTGTGATGAGAGGATTTTGAATTAAGGAAACCATGAGTTTGTTTGTTAGTGATTAAATGCTGTTAAGTATTGCTATGTGATTGTTTCTTTTGTTGTTCATGTCCCAGTTTTAAGGATGAACATTCTAAATAGAGGAGAATGTAAGACCCGGAATCTTGAACAATTCGTATTTAAATATCTAATTATTTAAATATATAAATCTTGGCATTAATGTTATCAAAATGATATAATAAGCCTTTTAACCCTCCTTTTAAATCACAACTGGTGATGTCAAACTTGGTTTGGAAAAAATTTTACAAAAATAATTACTTTGAAGAAATATCGACAACGTGATCAAAAGTTGTTTTATCGATAAACAACTTTTTTACCATCAGAAGTTGTTCGATTTTTTTTGCATATTTATTTTGTTAGAAATCTATAAAATGAAATAAAAACATTTTACCATTTATGGAAATATATTTTCTAGATGATTTCATCAGTGGTGTCATCAAATATATTATGAAAATAAGCTTTTAAGAAAAGACTTAATTCTTAAGTGTTATGTAAAGAAGAAGTGATGGGAGGTGAGCCTTATATGACATGAGAGAGGGGTGAGAACAAGATTATGTAACACCATTGGAAGCTTATAAAGGAGGGTACACCGTCGATAATAATTCACAAATTCACAAAGCTTGAAATGAAGTAAGGAAATAAAAATGGTGTAAGTGCTTAAGCACTAATCCATAAATTCTTCTCTAATAATTTCAAGTCCTTGCCAGATCATCTCCAATCTCTTCTAAACTTTGGATATAGGCCTAAAACATCATACAAAGCATGAATATCAATTCAAAGTGGAAGAAAGATGAAAGGAAGAAGGGGTTACAAGAGAGGTCGAGAGCAATGGAAGAGAGAGGGAGGTGTTGCCTTGGTTTGGAAGTACTAAAGTTGGATCTTTAGGAGTTTGGTGATGGTTGGAAGTGTTCTTGAGTTGGGTTGTTCCTGAGCATGTGTTTGGCTTGGATTTAAGTGAGTTTTCTAAATATCTTGTTTGTATGTATTGTGTGTGTGTGTTGTTGACTGAATTATAAAGTTAAGTGACATTAACTAAGCAAAATTATAAACTTTGGACCCTTCTTGTTTTTGAAAGAAAATGAGAGCTTTATATTGTATAACCTCACTTGTATTACTCTTTGAAACATGTGGTGTGGCCTTAGCTTGATGTTTATATGGCTGTTTGATTCATGTGTTAAATTGAAGTATGTTTGAAAGTGTCTGAAGCGAGAATAGTCGTTATAAGTGCACTTCAATATCCTTTAACTTTGACTTGTGTAAATTGGATATTTGTGATCTAACTTAGGATAATTTGATTTTTTTTTGTTCTCTTCACATGTTTTTGTATATTTCATAATGAAGAAATGGTTTGAAAAGTTATAGAAATGGCGAACCAGAATTGCTAAAGTTGGAACGAAATAAAGTTATTAAGGACTTTTAACAGCAACTATAAAAGTTAGAATTGCTAAAGTTTGAATTGAAGTATGTTTGAAATGTGTAAAGATCGTGCTTTTCTAATGTTGTTTTTATTAAGGACTTTTAATGGCAATTATAAATGTTGCAGTAAGCCGCTTATGGTTTTAAGTGTTTAAAACTGATACTTAAATTTGGTATTTTTCTCTAATATTTTAAAGATGTTTCTAACCTATTTTGAAGTATTCTAAAGTTGGTTTAAAGTATAAATATATTTTCAATAAGTATATATGTATTTTCGAAGTAAAGAGGTTTTATAATATACAAGATGTTTTCCATCAAACTATAAATTAGAAATTTTTAAATAATATTTTACGTGGATATTTAAAACTATTTTACAAGTATTTTTAAAAGAAGAAAAAGGTGATTGACTAGGCTTAAAACTAAAAGCCGACGAACTTCTCTATTTATGAGAGTTAAGATTGATGTCGAGTACGGATGGAGCAATAGAGCACTAACCTACCGAGTTCTCTCTTGAATAAGGAAATAACACGTTTGAATCTCAAAAATATGTTAATCATGTTGTTTATTTAATGTTTAAAAGGCAATTAACTTTTCTTAATGTTAAAAGCCGACGAAGTATGCTTATTTATTTATGAGAGTTAAGATTGATGTCGAGTAGGGACGGAGCAATAGAACTCTAACTTATTGGCTTCCCTTTTAAATGAGGAATAGTTAAGTCGAGAATGTCGAAATGGGTTAAACATGTTGTTTGTTTACTTGTTTATGAGAATCATTAATACTATACTTAATACTAAAAGCCGACAAGGTAGATTTACCAATTTGTGAGATTCAAGAATGAAATGTCTAAGCAAGGCTTTGATGCAATCAGTGCTCTAACTTACCTGGCTTCACCCTTGGACGCGGAATAGTGAAGTTGAAATGTCAAAAATGAGTTACGTATATGAATCGTGGTTTCGATAAGCGATCATTTTTAACTAAACAGTCGCTTAGTCGACTATCAAACTTAACCAAATAGTATCTTAGGCTTTTAAAAGAATATTTTTAAAGATAATACAAGTATGAAATGTTTTTGGATTTGTTGTGACAACGTGTTGGTAACATTTGTTTATAATCCTTTTGATATACTGTTGAATGTAAATAGATCTTTACAAAGCATTTTTTAATGATATGCATAAATGAAATGGTTTTGGGTTTGAAGTGGTAATGTGTAAGTAACATTAGTCTTAAACCATACTGAATGGATTTGTGAAAGTACTTACATCCTTAAAATGAATATTTGAAAGGAAGTTACAAGTAAGGAATCTTTTGGAAAAGGATTGGAAAAGGCAAACGTTTTAGTAAGAAATCTTGTTAATGATTTATGAATATACGTATACCATTTGAGATAAGTATATGAATACTTTTTGAAGTATTGAGAGAAAATGAATAGTAGAAATTGATAAACGATATTTTATTAGATAAGGAAGTTTTAATAATAAAAGATGATTTAATTAATAAAAGATTAATTAAACAAAAAGATGATTATAAGTCCGCTTATATGACTACTCATTTATGGAAAGCATTTAGTCTTATAATTAGCATAGAAAGTCGATGAAGCAGGCTTGTCTATCAGTGGGAATTAAGACGAATGTCCGAAATTTCAAACACTTTATATTTAAATATCTAATTTTTTTAAATATTTGAATCTTGGATTTAATGTTATTATAATGATCTAATAAGCTTTTTCATCCCCTTTAAATCATAATTAATGATGGTAAACTAGTTTTGGAAAAATGTTTACAAAGATAAATACTTTGAAGTAATATCAATAAATGACCGGAGATCTTTTTATAGATAAATACCCTTTTAAATCTTAGAAGTTGTTTAGATTTTTTTTTACATACACTTATTATCTTAGAAGTTCTATAAAATAAAATAAAATCTTTTTACCATGCACAGAAATAAAATTTTTGGATGATGTCACAGATGATGTCATCAAAGATATTATGAAAATAAGCTTTTAAGAAAAGACTTAACTCTTAAGTGTTATGCAAAGGAGAAGTGATGGAAGGCAAGCCTTACGTGGCATGAGAGGGTGGTGAAAACAATCTTATGTAACACCATTTGAAGCTTTTACAAAGAGGCGCACACCCTTGACAATAAATCACAAATCCACAAAGCTTGGAATAAAGTAAGGGAATAAAAATAGTGGAAGTGCTTAAGCACTAATCCACTAATTATTCTTTAACTATTTCAAGTCTAAACCAAATCATCTTCAATCTCTTCTAAGATTTGGTTATAAGCCTAAAACATCATTGGAAGCATGAATATCAAGTCAAAGTGGAAGAATGGTGGGAAGAAGGGGAGGTTCCAGGTGGGGCCATTAGCAATGGAAGAGGAGGGGAGGTGTTTTGCCTTGGTTTGGAAGTACTAAGTGTTGGATATTTTGGAGTTTGGTGATGATTGGAAATGTTCTTGAGTTGGGTTTTGCTTGAGCAAGTGTTTGGCTTGGATTTAAGTGGGTTATCTCATTATCTTGTTGGTATATATTTTGTGTCTATATGTTGTGTTTGAATTATAAAGTTAAAGTGACATTAACTAAGTAAAGTTATAAACTTTGAACCGATCTTGCTTTTGAAACCAATAATGTATTTTTATTTCCGTCTAACAAAAATAAAAAAGAATTACAAATAACCGTTCTATCTCCCAAATTTCTCATCTGACATTAATCCTAAAAAAACGAGCAATATTTTACTAATTAAAGGGTGCAATTTCTGATCAATGACCTTTGTGCAGAGGTTTTTAAATACCTTTTTGGTTGTTTTACCCTGGTGGCGACACTGCTTTTAGCCTACGCTACACACCTTCGGACAAAGTTGCCAAACATTTTCAAGAGACCGATGATGTATGCATCTCATCCAACAAGCAAAAAAATTGTTCTCAATAATAAGCTCAAACTTATGTCTCATTGTTAAATTCTATTTTTAGTAATATTAGTGGAAATTTTTATAAAAAATTTGTGTAAGGTTTTTGTTTTAAAATGAGAAGAAGAAAAGGAGAAGAGATAGAAGTGGGATTAATAGTAGTCCCACATCATAGAAAAGTGGGATCTATATTTGTTTAAATATTGATCCTCAGGAAAAGTTTGGACCCTTTGGGCACCTAATGCTTGCTCTTGTGTGAGGAGGAAAGCTGTGCACGGCATCGCTGCCGTTAGATCAACCGGGTCGGGTTTCCTATTGACAAAACCAAAATTCGAATTTGTAAAAGAAAATGATGAGAAACTCGAGTATTTAAAAATGGTGGGAAACTCGAGTGTTTAAAATGGCAAGACGTTTGAATTCAAATGAAAGGAAGCGTTATTTAGTAGGGGACACAACATTTCAAATACGAAAAGAAACCTCTTTGCAATTATAAATAGAAACGCCTGAAAAGTGTTTTAGAATTAACTAAAAATAATTTCCATTTGCAAATAGAAACGCTTAAATAGCATCTTATATTTAATTTTCCTTTGTTTCAAATCTCCTTCTCTTCTTCTCTCTTATATCTTCGGATCCTATTTTAGATTTGTGATACTACAGATCATAAATTTGATATTCTTGTCACTTTAGTCAATTCATAAGATACTTTAAATCGATCTTGGTAGTGTTACGCAATCGATTGAAGAGATTAATCACCTCGGCTCCATTGTATTTTGGAAGACGATTTGTCTTAACTCACGGCACCTATTCGTTTTTTCATACGAGTAGTAAGGAAAAATAATGTCTTAAGGAGAGCATCATGGGTGTGTCTTGGAACAAGCTCTACATATTTGATTTTGCCACACTTCACTAGAAATCCAGCAATATACACCAAAATTCTTAAGCTGATGTTCAATAATGACACCACACAGTTTGTGGGAGTTCACTTATAATTTCACAAAATTATAAATGTTTGATTATGTTAACTTCGTATGCTGGGAGAAGAAGATGCATTTCTTGTTAGCCAGTTTAAAGTGGTTTATGTTATTACGACATCAAAATCAGATGAAATGGAGAATGAGATTATTATGCAAACACGATCAAGACTAAAATAGGAGCATGATAAATACTCTTTTCGATATGTAATGTAATGACGAATACTCTATTCGATAGGTACAACAACAAATTAACTACTAAAGAAGTCTAGGATGCACTGGAGGCCAAGCATCTAATGGAGCACGCAATAAGTATGAAATTTCTAGCTACTAAAATTTTTAATTATAAAATGACTGATGCTAGGCTGTAGTAGAGCAATTCAATGATATTATGCATATCCTAAACCAATTCAACCAGCATAGCATGAACATGGATAAGGAGATAAAAATCTCATCCATAATAGAGAAACTTCCCCCCTCATGGAAGGACCAAAGGTAAATACTTAAACATAAGAAGAAGGATATGAATTGGATAATCTTTCACGGTATTTGCAAGTGGAAGAACAACTTGGGCAGAAAGAAATAATTAAACCAACAGTGTTTCCATCTAAGATCCACAAGGTGGAAGAAAAGAAGGAAAATAAAACCTCTGAGCACTCTTTTAATCAAAAGAGGGAATTTCAAAATAAGAAAAACTTTGGGAACAAAAGGCCAAGAAATTGAATGGATGCTACAAATATGGTAAACCTGGTCATTTAAAAGAGTTTGTCATTTCCTTAATAAATAAACCTCAATCGATAAAAGAAAACTTTACGACTGTAATCTCTGAAATCAACATGATTGAAAGAGAGGATTCTCGGTGGATCGACTCTGTACTACTAGGCAATTCTGCAACGATAAGGGTCTATTCAAGAAACTTGAACCATATGAGGAGGAGGAGGATGAAAATTATATCTATATGGAAACTCAGCGAGAGCAGTAGTCAAGGGGAAGGGGATAGTAGACTTAGAGTTCACATCCGGGAAAAGTCCGACATTGAATGATGTATATTATGTAACCGAGGTTAGAAAGAACATTGTTTCTGGTAGCCTATTAAATTAGTTTGGCTTATAAAGGTCTTTGAGTAAGATAAATATGTATTGACAAAGGCGGAATGTTTGTTGAAAAGAGGTATATGTGTGATGGAATGTTCAAATTGAATGTTCATAAAATGGTTGCTTCTACTTATATTGTTGACTCTTTCTATTATGGCATAGTAGATTAGGAAACATTAACATTAGAAGTATGGATAATATGATTTCATTAAACATGATCCTTAAATATGTTAATAAATCTAATGATAAGTTTAGGGTATGTACTTTAACCTAAATAACTAGAATACTGTTTACATTGAAATCTGTTAGTACCACTAATCTATTACAACTGATTCATAGTAATGTTTATGATATGCATAGTACTCCTACTAGAGGAGGAAAGAAGTATTTTGTCATATTTGTAGATGACCATTCAAAGTACTCTTATGTTTATCTAATGCATAGTAAGGACGAAGCATTAAATTCATTGATGACCTATAAGACTATAGTAGAAAATCAATGTGATATTATGATTAAGACCCTTAGATCTGATAAAGGAGGTGGATATCATTTCTGTGTGTTTTGTGAATCTATAGGAATTATACATGAGACATCTATAGCTTATGCTCCACAATAAAATGGTGTAGTAGAACGTAAACATAGGACCCTTACTAAAATGGTAAATGCTATGTTATGTAATTCTAGTCTCAATACTAGTTTCTAGGATGAGGCTATACTTACCGCATGTTACATCTTAAATAGAATACCTTATAAGAAGACCAAAGTAACACCTTATGAACTTTGGAGGAAACACAGACCAAATCTTGATTATTATCGAGTTTAAAGCTATAGATCTGTTGTCCGATTATCTGAATCAAAAATCAAAAAATTAGGACCAAAGGTAATTGAGTGTATTTTTTAAAATATGCTTAATACAGCAAAGGTTATAGATTTCTAGCAATAAAACCTAATAGTTCGATTGAAGTAAAAAAATAATAGAATCTAGAGATGCAATGTTCTATGAAAATAGGTTGACTCTATTTCATCCAATTCATCTATTAGTGAAAAGGTGGAGATTTATACACCTATTTGTGAAATGGTGGAAGTCACTGGAACTATTCACGAATTTGAGAACACTTAAGAAAATAACGATGAAACTGGTGAAACTCATAGGGAAAGCAAAAGAATAAGGACTGAAAAGTCATTTGGACCAGATTTTATCACTTATTTGATTGATGGATCAAGAGATGGCATTGGACATCATGTCATGCTTTCGACAACCATGGATTTTGATTCTCTTACATATATTGAGGCCATAAAGTCTCTGGATTTATCTTCTTGGAAAGAAACCATGAATGATGAAATGAATTCTATTATGGGAAATCAAATATGGAAACTAATAGACTTACCTCCTGGTTCTAAACCAATAGGATGCAAATGGATATTTAAGAGGAAATTTAGAGAAAATGGTACGATGGGAAAACTAAAAGCTAGATTAGTTGCTAAGGGTTATACCAAAAAACAAGTAATAGATTATTTTGATACATATGCAGCTGTAGCTTGAATTTCAACAATTAGGACATTAATTGCATTAACATCTATTTATAAATTTGAAATTCATTAGATGAACGTCAAGACTGCATTCATAAATGGAGAACTTCGTGAGAAGATATATATACACACATGTCTCAACCAGAAGGTTTTGAATTGACTGGACAAGAAGGTAAAGTATATAAACTTATTAAATCACTTTACGGACTTAAATGAGCACAAAAACAGTGACATAAGAAATTTGATAAAAAAAAATGGTATTAAATGGTTTCAGGATTTTTGATACGGACAAATGTATCTATATTAAATTTCATGTTGGTAAAGGTGTAATTATATGCCTTTATGCTGATGATATGTCGATATTTAGGACTGATACCTTGAGTATTGAAGAAATGAAAAGATTTCAGTCTTCATATTTTGACATAAAAGATTTGGGGGAAGTTAAAGTGATTCTATGAATAAGAATCATATAAATAGCAGAAGGATTGGTCATTACCTAATCTCACCGCATAGAGAAGATAATAAAAAGGTTTGTTCAATTTGATTGCAAACTTGCAAGCATCCCCTTTAATCCAAATACGCAACTATATTCTAGTACTGATAGATCAAAATATCAAGTAGAATACTTTAAAGTTATTGACAGTCTAATGTATTTCATGATATGCACAAGACCTGATATTGAAACACCCCAAACCCTTTAGTATACCCAAGAAGGGCACACTAAAGGATATGGTGCGTCATAGGTATAGCAAAAGCATCACAGAGACTAAGATTCACAAGACAAATACGTCAAAACAACAGAAAAATTTAAATAATAACTTATCATTCAAAATTAAACTTCATCAATAAATACATAACATGTCTCAAAAACTCAAAATATCTCATGTCTCATGAAAGTACACCTCAGTCTCATAAAATCAGAGTATAAAAGTGACACTAATAATAGTAATTCCTCTCACAAGTGCAAATCCATCATAAGCCAAATGAAAAAGATGAAGAGTAGAACAATACATCTGAAATGAGAAATCTTCGGGAATGAATCTCCAAGCAACCTGAATCAACTCAACTCTGATGGCCTATTGGGGGGTAAAAAGGGAAAATAGAAGAGTGGGTCAGACTATAAGTCTGATGAGTGAAAGTAATTACTAGCGTTTCTAAGACAGGTAAAGATAATAGCCTAAGCAATAGTTCTAGCTTTAAAGGAAAATACAGAAAATCTAAAACTCGGATAACATACTATTTCTGATTCTGTTTGACTGTTTGCTTTGATTGTTTGATTGAATTGATTGTTTGTACTTTCCTTAAACTGTTGTGATTAGGCTGAAACCCAAATCCTATCTCAACCGTTATCTTGATTAGGCTGAAATTCTATTTCTATCCTTTGATCGGTCTTTTATCTCTGTTGTACCACTATGAGCTGGTTCAATCCTATTGGTCCCACAGCAAAAGACATTTGTCTAGTGCTTGGAATGCAGTAACGAATTATTTACCCCAATCAATGTCACACATTGGGTCATCCCGGTACATGCTAATTATCGCCCCCTCTTGTGACCTCTTATTTACCCTAATCAGCATAAGCGTGCCCAGCCTCACCTAATATGTTATGAGACCATCAGTCGCAGTCTAAAAGGGATGCTGTCCAGCCTCACCTAAGTGTTGTGGGACCATCAGTTCCTGACTTAAAATGATGCTTTCCAGCTTCACCTAAGTTTTGTGAGTCCATCAGTCCTAGTCTAAAAGGGAATGCTGCCGGTACTGGTCCTAACAAACAAATTATAGTTTGCGCCCCTTGCCCAAATCATCGGATTTGAGTTTCTGTCTATTGACCCCTTATCTGCCCTGATTAGCATAAGCATATCCCAACCTCACCTAACTATTGTGAGACCATCAGTTCCAAACTGAAACGGAATGATGTTGGTACGAGCCCTTCTTTTATGTTTTCTTATTAACTTAGTGTAAGTTTTAAAATAAGCCACTTCTATTATTTTTTGCTTATTAAATTAATCTAAGTTTTAAAATAAGCCTCTTCTGTTATTTCTGCTATATTTTCTTATTAACAAGATCTATGTTCTAAAATAAGCCTCTTTTGTTATTTCTGTTATATTTTGTTATTAACAAGATCTAAGTTTTCAAATAAACCTCTTCTGTTATTTTTACTATATTTGCTTATTAACAAGATCTAAGTTTTAAAATAAGCCTCTTCTGCTATTTCTTTCTTTCTAAATATAACCTGTGTTATAATTGTTCTTGTAGTTGTTATTCTTTTATTTTTTATTTTTAGTTATAACACTTGTTATAATTATGCTTGCAAATATCTTAAATTTGCCTATTTCAGACTATCTCCATTTTATCGCAGTTCTTCTTATTTTACATCCGATTTCTGTAATTTAGTGTTTTTCTATTTTAATCCATATTTGTAAATTATTCTCTTATTAATATTTTATTCGAGTCAAAAAGGAATAGAAAGAAACTAACATTTACAGGCTAAATTCTAACTTAAAACTGATATAAATAAATGTAAATAACTATAAACAACTGAATAAAATAGCTAAATAAAAATAGCTGAAGAAAATAGACTGAAAAGAACTTCTAAAATTTACTCAAAAGTTAACTGTAAACAACTTATATAAAAACTACCTCAAAATTGCAGAAGCACTATAACTATTTAGAACCCTATTATTTTCAATTACCTAAAAATCTAAAATAATTACAAAACACTCACCTATCGTCCTTAGCTCAAGTCCTTGGTCTTCCTTCATACACTACTAGAGCGTAGAATATTTTTATCAAAAAGACTTCCTCCTTAGAAAAAATTTCTACTTAGGGTCCATCCTCTGGCAATGAACCCAAATAAGGAAAATCTGAATGAGAAAAATAATTGGGCCTAGAATCTTATTTGAAGGGATCTTAGACTGTTGGTTTGAAGATTAAATCTAGTGCAACCACGTCATAGCTTACTAGGAACCATCGAATGGAAGCACGAACGCACATGATTGCTTAGAAATCAAAATATGATGTGTTTACTTAAATATGGACGTTTCTACGTCATTTAAAAGAGGCGGGTCGACCTATGTCTGATGGGGGGTCGACCCTAAGATCGGCCTGACCCTTTGGGGGTTGCCCTAACCCATATATGGGTCGACCTAGGCCATAGTTTATTTTTTGTTCTTTTTGTTGATTTCTTATTTCTTTCATATCTTCTTCATTTAGCTTGGATTTTGACAATTTATATATGGAAATTTACTAGAAAATTACCACGGACATAATGGTGCATTTTCCGTGGCCCAATTCTGAAAAATTCACAAACTTATTTTATTATTTAATTAATTCATTAATTAATTATTATAGATTAAATTTTGGGTTGTTAAATCCTTCCCTCCCTAATGGATTTCGTCCCCGAAATCTCCAAGGACGGAAGAATGAAATAAATATTTCCTTCCAAATTCTACAACCAAATATTCAACCACCATCCATTGCATCCATTGCCCTTAAGCTTTCTAATGCAATTTATGTTACATGCAATAGTGTAGCGTCAATGTATGTAACTAATGCAAAATATTAGGCGGTCTACTAATTTAGTCGACCGCCTTTAATGCAATCATGTTTGTGCCATGTATTTAAATGAATACAAATTCCCTAATGATAACTGATAGTTTTATATGTGTGCAACAATCATATGATAATCATCCATTTATAGCAACCATGTAAATAAAATAAAAAAGAAAATGTACACACATCCATATGCATACGTTTTAGTGACCTAGTTAGGTCGATCCCTAAAAGATAATAGTGCCTAGTATATGTATATGCGTCTATTAATATCCACTAGAAAACACTTGCAACCACTTGCATCCAACATACATAACATGTTCTAGTAACATATTTACATTCAGTCCTTCCATCCATAGGTTAAATACTAAGATCTACCCTCCCAAAGGATACTAAAGGAAAAAACCTTTTCAAAACTAAAGATGGAAATAGGAAATTCAAGACGTACTATCAAATAGATGTGGATATAGGTATATATTTTCTCCTCATCCTCCCACGTAGCGTCTTCAATACCATCTCCCCACTCCACCTTAACCAAAGGGACTTTCTTATTCCTAAGCTTCTTAATATCACGTCCAACGAACATATGCTTCTCTCTCCACGTCAACTTTCTCAAGTTGGCTGGGTTCCATTACCTCTGCTAAATCGTATAAGCACTTTCTCAAGTGTGAAACATGAAAAATATCATGAACTCCTGCGAGCCTCTCTGGTAGCTTTATCCGATAAGCCGTCTTTCCTACTCTTTCCACAATGGGGAACAGTTCTACGAATTTGAGAGCAAGTTTCCCACTTGATGCAAATCTCACTACCTTTCTTAGCGGAGACACCTAAATGAAAATTAAATCTCCTACCTCGAACTCAATATCCCTTTTTCGCTTATCTGCATAGGATTTTTGTCCATCTTCGCCCATCTTCATTCTTCTTCTAATCAAATTAATCTTTTCGAAAGTCCCTCTAATCATGTGGGGACCTAATAGCAATCTTTCTGTGGACTCCAACCAACACGAATGCGACTTGCAAGGTCTTCCACAAAGAGCTTCAAAAGTTGCTATCCCAATGCTAGCTTGAAAACTATTATTGTATGTGAACTCCACTAAAGGAAGATGCTCCTTCCAATTTCCTATAAAACTCAAGAATGCACATCCTCAACAAATCCTCAAGAACTCTACTAACTCTCTCCGTTTGGCCATTCGTTTGGGAGTGATAGGTCGTACTCAATCTAAGCTATGTCCTTAAAGCCTCATGCAAGCTTCTCCAAAGCTGGCTAGTAAAGATAGGTTCTCTACTGATCACTATGCTAGAGGGAACACCCAAATACTGGTATTCCCCTTCCTAGATCGGGGTAAAGCATCTATGAAGTCCATCGAAACACTATCCCACTTCCATTCGGTTACATCTAATGGTTGAAGCAATCTGCCGGGTTTCTGCTGCTCTGCCTTAACTCTTTGGCATACAAACCACTTAGCTACAAACTCTGCTACATCCTTCTTCATGCCACTCCAATAAAATACTCTCTTCATGTCTCCATACATCTTATCACCACTTGGATGAATAGCCATTCGAGTATGGTGTGCTTCTGCTAGAACTGCACTCGTCAAATTATTAGTGCGGGGAACACAAAGTCTTCCATCTCTCTTTAGCCACCCTTTATTATCGATGGAATAGCATTGGAGATGTCTAGAGTCCTCTCCTCTGCTAATCTTATCCAGAATATCCACAAGCTTTGAATTTTCTTGCTGCCTTGAGCCGATCTGATCTATGAGGGTAGACTTAACCTCAGATGTTGAATCTCTAATAAACTTCCCATAATAACCAGCTAAACCTAGGAGGATTCTAACTTCGATAGATTTCTTGGTGGCCTTACAATCTTTTACTACTACTATCTTAGCGGTATCCACAGCTAAACCCTCTCTTGAGACTGCACGCCCCAAGATACGCACATCTTTACGCCAAAAGTGACATTTTGAAAACTATGCCTTCAACAGATGAACACGAAGTGTGCGATGAACCTCCTCAAGACGAATAGAATGTTTTTCCATACTCTTGAAAAACACCAGAATGTAGTCCACAAACACTACAATGAACTTATTTAGGACATCTCGAAAAACATGGCTCATCAAATCTACAAAATAGGTTCGGCATTGGTCAACCCAAACGGCATAACCAACTGCTCAAAGAATACATCGGGTGTCTTAAATAATGTCTTATCATAGCTAGCACCCTTAGCTGATGAAATCCAGTAGCCAAATCAAGCTGAGAAAATAATGAAGAGCTGTGTAACTAATCGAAAAGATCGTCTATCCTAGAAAGTGGGTAACGGTTCTTCTTAGTGAGCTTATTCAACTCTCTATAGTTTACGCAAAATTGAAGGGAACCATCCGCCTTTGTAGCGAAGATGGCGGGCGCTTCCCACTCAGATATGCACCGTCTGATGAAGCCTTTCTACAATGGCTCACAAATTTTCTTACTTAACTCCTTCCTCTCCCTAGGAGCCATATGTCTCATGAGCAATGCCACTGGCTTAGCATTGTCATTTAGATAGATCCTAAAGTCGACCTCTCTCTTAGGGTAGTTCCCTAACCTCTTCAAAAACGTTTGAGAAATCTCTAACGACTGGAATGGAATCTAACTCTCCTAGTGATGAATCAAGGAAATAAAGGAAGCTCAACATAACTGTCCTTGTGAGTCACAAGAAGCCTTGAGAGTCCTTCCGCTACAGTCTCTAGCCTAACAACTCTCCTTTTGTAGTCCAATATCGCACCATAAGTGGATAACTAGTCTATCTCCAAAATCACCTCATATCCCTAAAGTCCCAGTAAATAGGTGTCACGGTCAAATTTTGCGCCTAGTATAAAAAATTTAAAACCCTTGCAAATCATAGATAAATTCGTCGATCCTCCTGTAGGGTTTGAAACAACTATAGGGTCTACACTGAAGAAATATCTAAGTGCAAACAATCAATCAAGGAACTAAAAATGAAAGAATGCGATGCTCTGGAGTCAAAAAGAGTTCGAATAGGAAAATCCGAAATAGAGATCAAACCTTCTACAGATAATTTCCTACCTCAATCTAGTCCATTACTAGTAAGTGCTGAATCCAAAGCATGTAATTGCGTTATAGGTGTGCCTGGTCTCTGCCCTATCTTTTGAGGACAAGCTCTACTAAGGTGACCAGGTTGCCCACAGTTGTAACACCTCCCCTTCATCATGTCATTCTTACAGTCCTTTATGAAATAACCAAGCAATTCACAACTATGACATTTCTCGCCTTTCTTGATTTGTCCCTTTTGAGGTCCTCCTCCTTTCTTCTTGCCTTTATTCTTCCAAAACTGCTTCTTAGAGTTCTCTGATTTAGGAACCTCCTTAACTTCTCCTTCCTTAGCTACCTTGTTAGAGAGCCATTTCCACAAGTGACTCATATGTCGCTCCTATAGGTACATGTGTTAATGCCAACCCTTAAAGGGGCTGGTTCAAACCCTTAGCAAACTTGATGGCTTTCTTATGCGGTGTATTAAAGAGTTCCATCCCGAACCTCAACCACTTATTAAACTGATTTATATACTCCTTCACCGAAAGATCCCTTGCTTCCGACCAATGAACTTCTCCCTTCAGCTGTCATGATGCAAGCTGAACTCTCTATCGGTCCTCCAATCCTAACAGCCCAAATATCTATTCCGTACACCTCAACTAAGTTCGTGCCTCGACAAAATCCTCTATGCCAGAAAATGTTCTGCCTCCTAGACTAGCGAAGTCCTTGCATAGCTTAGAAAAATTGGCTACTGTAGGTGGATTAATGGGATCTCCACCCGCTGGTACAGTATTGGGCACTTGCCCTTGCACCTCTGGTGCCATAGCTTAGTGGTATCCACGGAACCAGGCAGTGGCTTGGTCACCCTCCAAAGGATTTGGGGTATCTACCATTCTATGCAAAGAAAAGAAATTTAGGCTCGAAAGAATCGAAAGAAGGTTGAACAGGACTTTGAGGGGATTTTTATCAAAACTCTCCTATACTTGAAAACTATTTCTATATAAGGGTTTATTTCTGAAAAATACTTTTAGTTTGAAGATATGTTACCTTTGAAAAACACTTTACTTTAAAACAAGTTTTTACGAATCATATAATCTTAGGCTCTGATGCTAAGTGAAACACCCGAACTCCTTAGTATACCCAAAAAGGGCACACCAAAAGATATGGTGCTTTATAGGTATATCTAAAGCATCAAGAGACTAAGATTCACAAGACAAATAAGTAAAAACAGCGGAAACATTTAAAAAATAACTGCTCAATCAAAACAAAACTTCATCAATAAATACACAACATGTCTCAAAAACTCAAAACATCTCATGTCTCATGAAAATACATCTCAATCTCATAAAATCAGAGTATAAAAGTAACAATAATAATAGCAATCGCTCCCACAAGTGCAAGTCCATTATTAGCTAAAGGAAAAAGATGATGAGAAGAAGAACACATTTGAAATGAGAAATCTTCGAGAATGAATATCCAAGAAATCTGAATCAACTCAATTCTGATGGCCTATTGGGGGAAAAAGGTGAAATATAGGAGTGTGTCAAAATATAATTCTGGTGAGTGAAAGTAATTGCTAGCATTTCTAAGCAAGGTAAAGGTAACAGACTAAGCAATAGTTGTAGCTTGAAAGAAAAATATAGAAAAGATAAAACTCAGATAAAATACTGTTACTGATTTTGTTTGACTGTTTACTTTGATTGTTTGATTGAATTGATTGTTTGCACTTTTCTTAAACTGCTATGATTAGGTTGAAACCCTAATCCTATCACAACTTTTATCTTGATTAGGCTGAAATTCTAGTTCTACCCTATGATCGACCTTCTATCTCTATTGTGCCACTGTGCGCTGGTCCAATCCTGTTGGTTCCACAGCAAAAAACACCTATTTAGCGCTTGGAACGCGGTACTGAATTATTAACCCCAATCATTTCTACATATTTAAAAAAAAGGCGGGTTGACCTATGCATGATGGGGGACCGAGCCTAAGGTCGACCAAACCCTTTGTGGGTCGACTTATAGGTCAACCTAACCCATACATCGGTCGACCTATGCATGATGTGATTTGAAGCACTATAATATTAGTCCGAACGACTAATATTATATCCATTTCATGAAAAGTGCTTGCTACCTATAATGATATGGTGGTGGTTGTACTACTTAGTACTTAATAGGTTTATAACAAAAATACTGTTAAGGTGCATAGTTATAGGGCACTTGCAATAAAGTTACTTATATGGATGCATGAAGGTAGTGGTGCATTCTGTGAGACTATGGATTGTCTACAATGGCATTTCATGAAACCAAGATATAGACACAAGGTCAATCCACGTGTCATTTTATGAACTATTCAAAAAAAGAAAACGAGCGTGTGAAACGCGTTCAATACGTCGCATAGAATCATTAATTCAATGCTTAGTCAACCACTCCATCCTGACGTACTCTGATAGGTTATCACTATGTATAGGTTCAAGTCCATAAGACATCTATACTTATGCACAAGTTTTTTCGTAATATATGACAAGAAATTTTTTGTTCAAATTTGGTAGAGAAAAGTTAGTGGAAATTTTAAAAAAATTGTTTGTGTGAGTTGTTTGTTTTAAAATGAGAAGATAAATAAGTGAGATTGGATATAGTCCAACATCATAGAAAAGTGGAAATTATATTTTTTTTAAATATAGATTCCTCAAGAGAAGGTTGCACCCTTTGGGCACCCGGTGCCTTCTCTTATTGAGGAGGGAGACCATGTATAACCATCACACATGTGTGTGCACCACTATCCCCTTTCGACCAACCGGACTAGGCCGAGTTTGAATTTGGGTCCTATTATCCCGCCTTTTGGCAAGGCCGAGATATCAAGGAACTGATTGAAAACCAAGGATCACTCGTCATGGGTATCGAGTATGCACAGGTTCGCTATGGATATCGATGGATTTTTTCGAGTCCAGATCATGCTAGAATTGACAAGGCATGACAAGCGAAGCCATGAAAGCCAGCATTCCAAATTTCAAGTCAATCTGAGTTCGTATGTTCAAGTTATGATCGATGAAAATTGGAGGAAATGGCCTCTTTTCCATTTCCATCGGTAAGCCTTAGTTCATATCGATCTGGTTCGTATCCATCAACACACCTCGGTTCGAATCCATCGACTTCGCATCGATCAGAATGGCCACATCTTCATATCCATCGATTTCGCATCGATCAGTCTCGTATCCATCAGAAGATTTTTCTTCGTGCCGGTCGTCTCTCACTTACTTTGTATCCATCAGTTAACTCTAGTTCGTATCCATCAGGTGACCATACTTCGCATCCATTGAGTAATCGTTATTCGTATCCATCGAGCCAAGCGGCATTGCCACCTATTCGAATCCATCATAATATTGCTTGTTCGTATCCATTAAGTTGAAGTGACTTTGATCGATACGAACAAGGACTGGCTTGATGGATGCGGACAAAGCTGCCTCTATCCATGCGAACCACGTCGCCTTCATCGATGCGAACTAGAGCATCTCCATCGATTCGAGATATGCAACGGTCATCGATACAAACGAGGCAAAGTTCAGGGAAATGACTTGGTCAACTCGGATTGAAAGGTGGATCGATGCGAGGAGTGCACGCCACATTGTCACAAGGGCACGTGCTACCATCGGTTCGAACAGATCGATTCGAATTGAACGATTCGAATCAAACAATTTACCAAAAACCTTCATCTCGTATCGATCATAACTCGAGATTCACAAGTCCAAATGCTATGAAATTTTCACAGGAGCTTACATACAAGCTAAAGAAGGTTCACACCAAGTTTTGACTCCATTGGATAAAATCTTGATCGATTCGAAACTTCCCAGGATCGATCGCGTGGGTCCACTCACGTGCCAGAAGGAGTCTCCCGAAGTTTGAGCGAGATATCAGCCTCCTAAGCCTATAAATAGAGCCCCTATAGAAGGAGGGGCTTTTTGATTCTCAAGCGCCCAGACTCTGCTGGATTGAACTTTTTATCCTATTACTGCTGTTGTACTCGAATATCAAGTTTCAATTCATTGTTATTCGTTGTAATCAAGTGTATTCATCGAGACAGAATTAATAGAGTCATAAAAACTTCATAGTGGACGTAGGCAACACGCCGAACCACTCTAAATCGCTTGTGTCTGTGCATTTATTTATCAATTTTTGGAGTTTTTATTAGATAAGCCACCTTTTAATTTATATTCTTCATTTTTATCTCTTCAAAAACTTCCAAAAAGTGTTGTGCCCATTTTTGGTACTATCACTTTGGTGCTTTCACTGAGAGTTGAACTCCGGTTTTCTCCTGCTACTTGGATCTACCGTCGATACCGGATTGCATAAATCTAAGAGGAAGATCCTGATCTCTATTCCAGAGTCCTTCCAAGCTATTCAGATTTGCAAAAAAATCTAGGAAAGGACTTCATCTCCCATAATGGTAAGCACAAGGACCACCTCCAATACTGCCGATCAAGAAGGCCGGGATAGACAGAATCCCGCGCAACTGCCTCTATCCAACCAAAACACTATCGGGCCACAGAATCGTCAGGCTCGGTCACGAGGCAAGAATTTCATATGCTGCTCCAAGAATTGACCCAGAGTTGGCAGCAATTAACTGAGCAGCTGCGCGCTAATGCTGAATTGACCAACCAGCTAAACCGCCAAAGGCACTGAAGGGATCGTGCCTCCAATTCCTCCATAGAAAGTTCTGCCTCGTCTCATTACCATCATAGATCCACCCGTCCCCGGCTAGACGGGAGCTACACACAGGCTACCGGACATCAACCTACAATGACCGTTAGGCAGCTGAGAGTCGGCCCATCGGCCAGTTTCCATACTAGACCCTCCTCTCGGGGAGGTATTGTTCCATACTATAGCACGGATAACCGCATCACCACCGCCGCTACAGAACCGAGGGTTGATGCCCGAAATCAGCCCAATCTGAACCCACATCAGCATGGACGTAATCCTGAACCGTATGTCTCTGAGGACTTTGAGCCAAAGAGGCGAAATATGGACCGTCGCCAACGTCCGGTCCAGCCTCACACTGTGGAGCCCGACCCCACCTTAACTCAGCATGCACAGAATGTCCAGATGCCGGATATTCCGACTATAATTCGGCAAATGATCCGTAAAAGCCACGGTCTTACTAACGACGTCTGGGGAATCTCCCGAAGTCATACCCTTTCGCAGATGACATACTTTATGCCGAACCTCCTCGGTGATTCAGAATGCCGGCTCTACCAGTTTATGAAGGAAATTCAGATCCAAATCAGCATATCCTAAAGTATGAATGGCTGATGAATGCTGCAAGAGCAGATGACGCAGTGAAATGTCGTAGCTTTCCCATCTCTTTGGGGGGCATTGCTACCATGTGGTTTACATGACTGCCACCTCGATCCATTTCTTGCTTCGACCAAATGGCTACCAAGTTCGTAGAACAGTTTCGAATGCATGTAGCAAGGCCTAAGGATATTAATACTTTATCCAGCGTCACTCAATCTCCCGGTGAGACACTTAGACGCTACTTGGAGAGACTTCATGCTGCATGTACAGAGATAAGCAATCCCAATGACAACTCAATTTTGATGGCACTAACGAAGGGGATCGATCCTGACTTCGAATTCGAAAATTGGCTAGCTGGAAAACCCCCCGCGTCGTTGACACGTTTCTACACCAAAGCTGCTCAATTCTTGAGACAAGAGGACGCGAAACAATCTAGGAAGCAGGAAGATGCGGGTCCCAGCATGGAAGGCATACAGAGTAATGTGGCCATCAAATAGTCCGGTGAGAGTTCTGAAAAGGTTCAGTTGAAAATACAGAACAAGCAAGCTCAGCCAAGAAATAATGATAGTCAGAATAAGAAGCGAGATCAAAATCGAGACCCGCGACGTAGGTCTCCAATGTTTGATAATTACACTCCCTTGAATACGTCGTTGGAGAACGTGTATTTGCAGACCTACAATGCTATGCAATACAAGAAGCCTACTCCGAAGCCATCAACGGAGAGGCAGATTCAGACAGAAAAGTTTTGTAGGTTTCATGAAAGCTATGGCCACAATACCAATGAGTGTCGTCATTTACAGGACCTCATTGAGAAATTGATCAGTGAGAGAAAGTTGGAGCAGTTCATGCAGCCACCGCAGTCTGGAGGTGCGGGCCCATCAAATCAAAATCGTGTGCAGAATCAGGAATGGCACGAGGAACCCGCTCGTACAGGCGGGAGGTTAGTTATAAACACAGTAAGTGGTGGTCCTTATCCAGCAAACCGAAGCTGGAGGGTAATGGAGTCGTATGCCAGCTCTATCAAGCATGCAGACTTCGAGTATTGTAGTAATTCTGATCATGGGGCTCCGGCCAAGCAACAATGGACAATGACTGATGACATCGTATCCAAAAACCGGAATGCTGATAAGGTCGAAGCCCCCACTATCGACCCATTTGTCATTTCTGCCCAGGTACGTCCTGCGTGGATGAAGAGGATCCTGGTTGACAGTGGGAGCTCCGTAAATATTTTGTTTAAGCGAGCCTACGACCTGATGAAGGTGGAAGCCAAGGATTTAAAGCCTTGCCAATCTAGAATCCACGGCTTCAATGGAAGTGCTATTATGCTCACTGGAGTGGTGGAACTGCCAGTGGAGTTGGGGGTTGGAGAACGTCGGATAGTCCGGATTTTACAGTTTGTTGTTCTTGATATTGATTCCCCCTATAATACTTTTTTGGGCCGACCGACCCTTGCTGAATTCAGGGCAGCCATTTCCCCGTGGTGTTTGACTCTGAAGTTTCCCACTGATCGTGGGGTCGGAGTAGTTCAATGAGATCAGGCTGCTGGGAGAGCCCGTTATGTTGCTGAGCTGCGCGAGGCGCAGCGAAGGGAGAAAGGAAAGGACATAGAGGAATCTCTCTGCGTCCGTTTTGCCAACAATTGACAATTGGTGCCTGGGCCTAGGTACGGGCACCCCAACCAATTCCAGAGGGATCTTGATCCAAGAGACACCAAAAGCAAAGATGAATCTAAAGAGAGTCAAGCTTCCCTGGCTGAACTGACAATCGATGTTCCGATTGATGATGATGATGATTTAAGAATGCTAAAGATTTGGTCTCAGTTGAGTCAACATACGCAACAGGAATTGGTTGAATTTCTCCGGGCGAATCTCGACGTGTTCGCCTGAACGCACTTTAATATGTATGGGATCTCGTCGGACATCGTGAGTCGCACCCTGAATATTGATCCGCGATGTATCCCGGTCAAACAGAAAAGGCGTGGTATGGATCCAGAGAGATCTGCCGCCCTTAAAGAAGAAGTCGATAAGCTGAAAACAAATGGTTTATTCGATATACTTTATACCTAAAGTGGGTATCCAATCCCGTACTTGTCCAAAAGCCGAATGGGAAATGGAGGACGTGTGTTGATTATCCTGACTTAAATAAAGCTTGCCCGAAGGATAGCTTTCCACTTCCCCGAATTGATCAGCTTGTAGATTTAACGGCTGGACACGAGTTATTATCTATCATGGATGCTTATTCCAGTTACAATCAAATACCCATGCATTTACCTGACCAAGAACATACCAACTTCGTGATCGATCTGCGACTCTACTACTACAGAGTCATGCCTTTTGGGCTCAAGAATGCCGGAGTAACGTATCAACGCCTAGTCAACCGGATGTTCGCCAACCAGATCAGAAAGTCCATGGAAGTATACGTAGACAACATGCTGGTATAGTCGCAATTCTCCACCGATCATATCAGAGATTTGGAATCAATGTTCAAAATTCTTCGAGAATACAGGATGAAGCTCAATCCACTGAAGTGTCATTTTGGAGTCACATTTGGAAAGTTCCTTGGGTTCATAGTCAATGCTCGAGGAATAGAAGAAAATCCCGAAAAGACCTGGGCAATCAGTAATCTACAAACTCCGAGAACCATAAAGCAGGACCAGAGTCTCAATGGGAAGGTAGCAACGTTGAGCAGGTTCATTTCAAAGTCCACTGACAAATGCATCCCCTTCTGCGATCTGATTCGAAAAGGAAAGCAAAATTTTGAATGGAGCACGGAACGTGAAGACGCATTCAGAGAACTGGTTCAATATCTCTCCATACCACCGATTTTGTCGAAGCCTATCGACCACAAGCAGTTATATCTTTACCCGGCGGTATCAGAGAACGCAATCAGTGCTGCCTTAGTTCGGGAGGAAGATCGAGTGCAGAAACCGGTCTACTATGTTAGCAAATGGCTAACCGGAGGTGAGAGAAATTATCCAAAGCTTGAAAAATTGGCTTACTGCCTAGTCATTGCCTCAAGTAAGCTCCGTCCATATTTCCAAGCTCATCCGATCACCGTGTGCACTGATCAGCCATTACGACAGGTCCTTACGCGGCCTAAGACGTCTTGTAAGTTACTTAAGTGGAACATTGAACTGAGCCAGTTTGATATCACTTATACTCCAAGAAGAGCCATTCAAGGACAAGTCCTAACAGATTTCATAGCCGAATTTACCATTCCGTAGGACTTGCCCAAGACCAGTAAATCTTCTGAATACATCTGGAAGCTACATACCTATGGCGCATCCAATGATCGGTGCTCGGGCGCCGGAATAGTGCTTGAAACCCCCGAAGGCCGATCCATATGTTATGCTTTGAAATTTGAATTTTGTGTGACCAATACTGAAGCTGAATATGAAGCCCTGCTTGTTGGATTAAACTCGCCCATGACCTGAGAATTATTTCTGTGGAAATTTATTGTGATTCCCAATTGGTCGAATGCCAAGTTCGGGGTGAATATCAGGCCAAGGATCTGCTTATCTATCTCGAGTCCAGGAAGAACTTGATCAATTTGATTATTATGCCATCTTCTACATACCCCGTGAGCACAACCAAAAGGATGATTCATTGGCGAAGTTAGCGAGTACGGACGAAGCACAACAAATGGGGCATGTTCTTGTGGAGACATTATCTTCTTCGAGTATTGATCAGATGGAGACAGACTTCGTTTTTGACACCGCTCCCCGTAGAGAATCATTGATGACTCCGTACTGAAATTACATCGAGCATGGAACACTGCCTGAGCGTAGGAGTGAAATAAGTCAAATTCTTTGAAAAGCCTCGCGGTTCACCATTCAGGATGTAGTCATGTATAGAAGAGGATATTATGTTCCTCTCCTCCGATGTATCGCGCACGATGAAATTAAAGGAGTGTTATATGATGTACACGAAGGAGAATGTGGCGACCACACCGCAGGGAAAGCTCTCGCTAGGAAAGTACTCCGATACCCGTATTACTGACCCACTGTAAACTGTGATGCAACAGACTATGCTAGGAAATGCAATAAATTCCAGAAACATGCTCGAATTCCTAGAGCCCCACCTACTGAGATAACCCAAATGGTCAGCCCGTGGTCGTTTGCAGTATGGGGCATTGATATTATTGGCGCTCTACCTTAGGCCAAAGGTGGAGCGAAGTATGCAATCATCGCAGTTGATTACTTACCAAATGGGCTGAAGCCAAACCCCTTGTAAAAATCACGACGAAGAAAGTGATCAACTTCGTAGTTCACAACATTATCTATCGATTTGGTCTCCCGCATACCATTATCACTGATAACGGAGCCCAGTTCGACAGTGTTGAATTCAAGAATTTCTGTCAACGATTTCACATCCACAAGAATTCTCTGCTGTTGCACACCCTCAAGCAAATAGCCAAATTGAAGTTGTTAACAAGGTTATCAAATCTATTCTGGAAAAATCTGGGGTCAAAGTGGGTTGATGAACTTCCTATGGCTTTACCAACAACCCATAAGTCCACGTCTAGACACATTCCATTTTCTCTATCTTATGGCATCGAAGCTGTCATTCCAGTCGAGATGGAAGTACCTTCTCATCGCGTAAATTATTATGACCCAAAGACAAATGCCATATTACTTGCTGAATCTTTGGATTTACTGGATGAGAAGCGGGAAGAGGCTGATTTGAGGGCAGCCGCATATCGAAGTTGTGTCATCCGATTCTACGAGGCTAAGGTTCGGCCACGAATGTTTGAACTTGGCGATTTCGTTCTCAAAAGAATCTATCTAGTTCCTTCACACTTGAAGCCAAATTGGGAAGGACCATATATGATCACACAAAAGCTCGGAGATGGCACGTTCAAGTTATCGACCGTTGACGGTCTTACTTTGCCAAGAGCCTGGAACAGTGAGAGTCTCCATCGCTACTACAAATGACAGGCTCTATTTACTTCAGTCTATTTTTTCATTTATAATTTGTTTCTGCATTTTGAAATTTGAAATTGTAATAAGGCAACTGATTTTTCCATATTTTCTCACTTCAGCAATAAAATGCCTTCTCTTCGGGCCAGAGCTGTGATTTATTGAACATAACATACAACATCACAATGCACGAAGAGCTAAGTTCCATCGTGCGGTGGGATATGTTCAAATAGAGAGTGACTGTGATACGATCGGTCGTTCACTAAGTGAAACCCTAGCTCGAGGGTAAGTCACTAAACCAAAATTAAAAAGGATTGATGCACGACAATCCTTTGACCAACTCCAAACTCCTATAGTGCGAGTTAGAGCATAAAACTCATAAATATGATTCTGGAGAGGGTAGACCCATCCGCCTAACGACTACAACCGTGCCCTGACCAAGTTTGAGGAGGATGGACCCGTCCATCTAACGACGTCACTTGTTAACTTGGGTGGATGTAAACCAACCATCCACGTCCCGATAAATCCCTCGCTCCCAGAGTGCGAACGAACTCCTAAAAAGCCAAAATAGATGTGACTGACCATCAGTCGGCCAATTTCAAATTCCTAAATCACGAATTGGAGTATAAACATCAACTCTAGGTTCCCGGAGCGTGAACTGGAGTATAAACATCAACTTCAAGTTCGCAGAGCATGAATTAGAGTATAAACATCAACTCTAGGTTCCCGGAGTGCGAACCGGAGCATAATGCTAACTCCACATTCCCAGAGTGTGAATTGGAGTATAAACGCTAAGTCCAAGTTCCCGGAGTGTGAACTGTGTTACAAACATTGATAGCCTACGGATTCCCAAAGTGCGAGCCAGATTATCGATCGCAAATAACTCTGAGTCCCCAGAGTGTGGTCAGAGTACAAATATAACTCGAGTGCGAGAGATCGCTCATAAACTAACCTAAGTCCCTAGAGTGTGGACAAGTGCTTAAAAACTTCAACAGGCACGACAGGTCGTCAAAATACAAATGCAGATCCTCGGAGCGCGAACGTGAGTACTATGAGTAAGCGAGTGTGATTCAGTCGCTCGACACTCACTTGTTTTAGCATCGATCCGACGATGTTAAGCTGGAAATGATAAAGACAAATGGCGACCACTAGCTGATCGTCGCCACCTATTCCCGGAATTGAGGACAAAGCTTAAATGTTTATCATTGATCGAAGCAGTGCAGCGTCAAAAATCCAACCCAATCTCCAGCTACGACTTATATTCGTGATTTTCAGACTTGGTGAATAAAGTAAACTCATCTCAAAATTTGAGACTCTGCAAGTGCACTGAACTGAGGATCAAACGCTACAACACTTAAGCATAAAAGACAGGAATAGCAGTTGAAGCAAGAAAACAAAATTTCATTTCAACTAATTGAAAGAAAAGATCCATATACAAGTTCTTCCAAAAAAATTCTACTAGCAGGAGCCAAATCCGCATCTATACACGGCCTATGAAAGGAAAAAACAAGTTCCTAACCATTAAAAAATGCGCCGGAGAGGCCTATCTACTCCCTTTTCTTCTTCGACTTCCTCTTTGGTGTGGATCCGCTAAAGCCACTAGTGATTTTTTGCTTTGAACTCTTACCCTTTGGCAGATCACCTCTAAACGGAGGCATGAGTCGACATCCTCCTCCGAACTTGAGTTTAGAGGAATGCTCTCTGCAGGAGGAGTTGGAGGAACCGGATCTACAACCGAGGGCAGAATGGACACACTAGTATCAACTAGTGTACCCCCATGAGATATCATTCTAAGTGGATTTGGCCGAGTGCCTCCATTCCACCCTCAGAACTACCGCGATGTGCTGCTGCCTCCAACTCGGCGCTGATTTCAGCCAATATTTCTTCTTCTCGGATAGATCGGGCTTCGCTGGGGACATCAATGGTCTGTGTTGAAGCACTAGAGGCAGGCGCGAATCCACTAATGACGAATGGTAAGTCCGCGAAGGGGTCACTCTGTCGGCCTAGAAGCTCGTTCATCATCTTCTCATCAAAAGAAATTGAGCTCTCATGCGTTACTTCAATGGGCGCGGTCGTTGTTATAGTGGTCGCTTCGGTGATGATGGCCTCCTACGCTTAATGTGAGGCGATGTCAATATAACTTCAGTCACTAGATAAAGAAGAAGAGAAGTTGTTAGTACACATTTCAAAACAAGTTCTTCATTTCGAACACACATGAGATTTGTTCAGAGTACCTTCCTCGGTTTGGCTTGCAGTTGGCTGAACAGCTTCGGAAGTATGCTCCTTTATAGGAGATAAATGTGGCTGCTCTGGGTCATAAGCTGGGACAGGCTGGGGCTCAACCACAGAAGTAGGCTCAGATCGAGATGAAGTAATAATCTCGAAACTTGTGGCATGATGCTTGACGCATGAGCCTTCCCCAATATCTTGGTGCTAGGTGCCAAGCTTCTCTCTTGAATGTGAAATCATGGAGTCGTGGAGAACCTTCTTTTCATCTTCGTTCAGTATACGGTTCTCCAGTTCAAAGTCATCAAATGTTCCACCCAGATGCACCGCCTTCTCCTCTTCGACCAACAGATTCCAAGCATTATAGAGATGAGTTGTGTAATCATCAAGCCAAGCCAGATTCCTATATTTCAACACGTTGGCGCTGTAAGTGACAAGAAGTTCTTCTATATCAGCCTCAATCCTGGTTTCCTCCAGTCGAACGTTCTCATCAACCTCAGCCTCTACCATGTGAACTTTAGCAATGGCCGCATCTCTCTCACCCCGAAGCACCACCCTCTGATCACATGCTTCTTGCGCGGAGATGTTGGCAGCATCCTTCTCTTTAATAATTTCATAGAACTTAGACCAAAGTTCGTTGAGCTCTTTGAGGGCTGCATCCCGCTCAGCGGCGACGGCGGTGTTCCTGTAACTCATGTCCTCCACCATGGAATAATGTTCATGCCTCATTCTATCCATGGTCATGTGGGAATCATCGGCCTTTTTGAGAGCTTCCATTTTGGATTTTTGGAAAGACTCGGCTTCATTGTTGAGCACCTGAATAATCTAGTCTTTCTGTGAAAGCTCTTTCTCCAATTTTTCAATCGTGGCGGCCCGATCGAAAGCCACTTTCGACGCTTTTTCCGCAGCTTTTGACCACTCCTTGTACTGGAAGAAGATATCTGCAACATAATCGTGAACAGTGTTCTCTGCCTTTGCCGGGATTCTCTTTAGGTGCGGGGGAAGATGTAACCATCAAAGAAAATATCGGGGAAATCCGTTTTCAATTGAGCAATTTTGATCGCTCCTTCCCCGGTAGGCTCGGTAAGGACCTATTCTATAGTTTGGGGGCCACAATTTCAGTTCTGCTGTGAATCGTGTATGTGGGTGCAACCCCCTGACTAACCGGAAGTATCGACCACGCTAGTGGGAAGAGACTCGCTTAAATCAAAGGCGTGCTAAAGTTCTTCCAATCCGGCATCATGTTGAAAGGACACGTAGTCCAAAATTGGGACATTGGCGAGCCCTTCAAAGAGATTTTCCACTCGTGGGGAGAAGCCTCCGAAATTCTAACTCCGGAAGCAGGCCGAGACGTAACCACAGATTTCCATCTCCTGGATCTGGGACATTTAAAAGCAGCTGCTTTACCTTTTCTTTTTCCTTTGGAATCTGGGACTGCATCCGAAGGCTCAGCTAGAGGTTCGTCGTCAGTATGTGTCCTCTCCGAATCAATGTCCTCGGTTATAACAAGACGGGGCGTCGTGCGCTTGGTCCGTTTTTTCAAGCTAGTTCGAAGCATCCCCTCGAGCCTTATACTTTGTTTTCGCACAATCAGCCCGAGAATTCTCAGGTTCCTGTCCGTCATAACCAAATCAATGTGTCTCTCTTCACTCGGGATTTCTTGGAAAGTTCGAACTATCTCCCTGTAATAAGCGCCTTCGGGTCGTTGAATTACCACTGTAAAGAAAAAGAGATATAAGTTGACTTCATTTATGACTGTCTTATCAGCTGTTTGAGAAGACTGCAATACTTACATCAAAATAGCCATCGATTGGCAAATCACGGGGGCATCAGACATAAAACCATTCCGTCTTGAAGTAAATTAGCCTCGTCCAGGATTCCGTGACTACTTGATAGTTTCTTACTGCCTCCTGAAACATGAAAGATGGGCTGTCTCCCCGACTCTTGAAGTTGAATAGATATCTGATCTCAGTCGGGAGCGGTGGTCGAAAGAGGTACTCCATGAATACGATGAACAGACTATTCAACAAAGCGTATCCATTCGGGTGCAGTTGGGATGGAGCAAGCCCTAGAAAAGATAACACCTCCCTATTGTACTGGTTAAACGAGGAAGTGTCCCGACTGCGCACGCATGGCGGTTGAATGCAGTATATCCGCCAGGTGGAAGGTGCGGTCTACCATTCAGACCCGGCAGTAACACGTCTTCGAATGACAGGCCATGCCTCAAACATATCCATCCCAACATATCTATGGAGATGTTGGAAGGAACAGAATCTATCGGATTAGCAATGAAATACGCTCCAGGTGCTTTATTCGAGGCTGGATCAATGATTTCGGCCTCTATCGACGGTATTTCGATTGATGGAAGAACTGAACTCTGAGTTTCCTGCTGTTATGAGCTTGAGGATTCCATAACTAATTAACTCACAAGAAATCATCATTAGATGATAATAAGCCTGTGCATCCCCCAGTGTGAAGTGTGTGAATGAGCTATGCAATGCAGTGTTGTGAAGTACTTGAAAAATGCTACAGTGTTAAAGAGAGTGAGCAAATGACAAGACTTCGAAATCCAGTCGGAGTGACTGTCATCACTGACTGCCACAACCGTGCCATCCAGATATTGGCGATCGATCCGAGTTAAAGTCTGTTATCATCTTGTTAAGTTACGGTTCCATCAACGAGCTTCGAAAGGCAGTCAAGTATGCAGTTTAACAGTTAAGTCCAGATACGGAAGAATGAAGCTCGTTGGAATCACGCTACCGATTGTTCAAAGTTTCTTATCCATCAGGGGTCAAGCTAGGATCGATCGCCAGGGGTCTGTTTTGTATCGATCGTCAGTGACCAAGTTCGTATCGATCAAGATGGCTTCAGTTTCGTATCAATCAATTTCGAATCGATATGATTCGTATCGATCGAATGGCCGTATTTCGAATCGATACGTTTCGTATCGATCGTAAGGGCGTATTTCGAATCGATACGTCTCGTGTCGATCGTAAGGGCATATTTTGAATTGATCTGAAACCATCAATGGTTTAGGGTTCATACCGTTTTCCAGAAACGAGAATTCGCATCGGTTGCCGGCCTAGCCTTCGTAGATCGTTGAAATAAGGTTTTTGTATCGATCGTACAAGACAAGTCCGTGCATCGATCATCACAGATCGATGCAATTTCTCACCATTTTCGATCAATGCGAAGCACATCATTCCACTTAACTTTTGCGGAATTGGTACGAATCCCGAGACAAAACCATGTCATCAACATCGATTCGAACGTTGCCACCACAGATCGACACCAAGTGAGGGTCAAGCCATCCTTCTCCATACTCCTTCTTCTCCAAATGACCTTAACTCCACTTCCTTCCTCCGTCCTCGACCTCGCACTGGTTCATCCCTGACCTCGATTTCATCAGGATCGATTATGAATACAATCAAGGACGGAGGAGATTTCGATTCTCGTTGTTTGTGTGTTAGGTCCATTCAAAGGCCTACCTAGTTGTACAGTCGAATTAAAGAATCTGAAGCTTGGATCAGCGCGAAGGCACGTGAGTTCTTTTTTGTCCAAGATCTCGATTCGATACGAAGACGAAATATGTGAAGGCAAGAGTAAAAAAGTGAAAAACACCCAAGTCCACAGTGTTTATATGGACTCAAGGGGAGGATAAAAGGCGATTCGCCTCCTAGTCAAAAGCGACCGGTAGAAACGGTTTTGCCTTATCGATTCGAACGAGCAGTTCGCATCCATCAGCTTAGACCTTCATCGATGAGAAACTATCACCGGAAACCATCGATTCAAAACTTCTGTTCGTATCGATTGACTCGACCCCATCCATAATACAACGATACGACTACGCCGTTCGAATCCATCAAATCACAGCATCCAGAAGCCAACTTTCATCGATAGGAATTGTGAATCATCTATTTGTATCCAATGGCGCATGATCCATCGATACAAAGTGCACGATGAAGGCAGCTCTGAAGGCATTAAGCTCCATCGATTCAAAACTACTTTTTCGTATCCATCGATGCAACATCTATCAATGCGAGAGCAATTTTTCAACCCTTTATATCGATTTAGGAGAGGATCGATATGGAGAAAGTACTAAGAACAACAATCAAGCGTTGTTGCGACTCGAATTTTACATTGGTTCGGGAAAGGATCGATACGAGATTCGATACGAGAAAACTGACAAAGACTCGTGAAACTACCACATTAATGAGAGTTAGATTAGCATATATGCATATATGCCGAACTAATATTCAATTTTAAACATTCACAGCTAATCGCTATCATACAGCAATCAATTACAACGATACAGAGTACAATAGTTGACAATCAGCAGTTCGCATTGTTGAGGAAATCATTCAAAGATTACAAATTGCAACGAAAAGACGATAACTATTCAGAATGAGGATGCAGCTTTTTAAAGCACGTCATGTTTCCTCAAGACGTACTTTAGGGGACAAACGTTATCCTGCCTTCTAGCAAGGCCGAGATATCAAGGAACTGATTGAAAACCAAGAATCACTCGACCTGGGTATCGAGTTGCACAGGTTTGCTATGGATATCGATGGATTTTGTCCAAGTCCGAATCATGTTAGAATTGACAAGGCACGACAAGCGAATCCACGAAAGTCAGCATTCCAAATTTCAAGTCAATCCGAGTTTGTATGTTCAAGTTATTATCGATGCAAATTGGAGGAAATGGCCTCTTTTTCGTATCCATCAGTAAGGCTTAGTTTGTATCAATTTGGTTCATATCCATCAACACACATTGGTTCGAATCCATCGGCTTCGCATCGATCAGAATGGCCACATCTTCGTATCCATCGACTTCGCATCGATCAGTCTCGTATCTGACGCAGCGGTGTAACTCTGATAGAACGATAAATGCCCAATTCCGTTGATCGTGACGATGCCGGAATCTAGCTATCTCCAACCCGTTGATCTCGCACGATACCGTGTTGAAAGACCTACAATTCGATCGTTGATCACTCGCAAGTGATATCGAGAATTGGCTTCAACTTCGTTGATTCGCGCACGAATAACCGAAGATGGAAAGAAGAAGGAGATCACACTCAACTTCAATAATGATGGCAAAAGCTCACACAAAAATTTATTCAAAATCAACCCCCTTTACAATGATAACACACCCGTATTTATAGGAAATTACAACTCAATACAGCCGACCTAACATCATACGACCCAACACTGGTGACACACGACCTAACAACATACAGGTTACAACAACTCACGACATAACAACATACGACATAAGAAAATTACAACACGAATTACAACATCACACGACATAGCGACATACGACATAAAGAAAATACAACACAACAGCAATGCAACACAACATCATACAATATAACGACATACGGCCTAAAAAGATAGCACAGCTTCAGGGCGACTTAAGCGACATAAGTTGAGCGACATAAGAACGGGAACGACTTAAGCTTCTGGAGCGAATTAAGGAATCAACATAGGTAAGCGACTTAAAGAAATGCAGCGACTTAAAACAATGCGGTATAAAGAACCGCGGCATAAGATTCAGAACGACTTAAGGAAAAGTGGCATAAGATGCAGTTGGTGTAGATGCAGTTGGTGTAACTCGCTAGGTCGTTACGCTTGACATAAGAACTTGTGTATTAACTCGCTATGTCGCTCAGGCAACTCAAGGTTCAGGAACGAACGAGAACGACTTAAGAGATGCGAGCGACTTAAGGCACACGAGTCATAGTCATCATGGTGCGTTGCATCATCCTCCCCTGGTTGAAAAGAATTCGACCCCAAATTCACACTTTCTTCTTCTTCGACATACTTATTCTCATGATATGGAATCAAGTGTTTGACGTTGAAAACGTCAGCAGTATGGATATGATCCGACAATCTTAACTGATAAGCATTCTCATTAATCTTCTTTACGATTTCTGAAGGACCAATTCTTCTAGCAGCTAGTTTGTTGTAAGTACCAATAGAAAATCGATCCTTAGTCAATACTGCATATACAAAATCTCCTTCTTTGAATTCAACATTTCGTCGTTTAATATCTGCGGATTGCTTATATTTCTCATTCGCCTTAAGCAATCGTTCCTGCACAACCTTATGGATTCTTGCAATTCATTCACAAAATCACTAGCTCGTTTGATCACTCCTTTCTGCTGTGGTACTATAGATAAATCCAATGGTCCCTTAGGAATTGTCGAGTAAACGACCTGAAATGGACTGAACCCAGTGCTACGATTAATTGCATAGTTGTGTGCAAACTCAGCTTGACATAGCTTGGAATCCCAACTCTTCAAATTGTCATTCACAAGGCATCTCAATAGATTACCTAGGGATCTATTCACAACTTCTGTTTGTCCATCCGTCTGTGGATGATAAGCACTACTAAATTTCAGCTTTGTCCCGACCATTCTCCATAAACTCATCTAAAAATGACTCAAAAAATAAGCGTCTCTATCCGATACAATAGATTCAGGCAACCCGTGAAGTCGATAGATCTCTCTGAAGTATAACTGTGCGACATTAACTGCATCTGTCGTCTTCTTGCATGCAATAAAATGTACCATTTTTGAAAATCGATCATACACTATGTAGATAGAATCATTGCCATGTTGCGTCCTCAGCAAACCCAATACAAAGTCCATACTAACATCCACCCATGGTTTAGTAGATATAGGCAACGGCATATATAAACATGCATTTGTCGCGGTTCCCTTTGAAACTTGACAAATATGGCACCTCTGAACGAACCTTTCAACTTCCTTCCTCATTGACGACCAAAAATAAGACTTTGAGATCAACTGCATAGTACGATCGCGGCCCACGTGTCCTTCTTCATGTAATTCTTTAATGATTTTCATTCGTAGACTGCAATCTGGAATACACAACCGATTTCCTCTGAACAAAAAACCTTCAACCAGCATATATCCATCCATGCTTCCCTGCTTGACTTTGTCTAGGATTTCGAAAAAATGTGAATATGTAGTAAGAAGTTCTGGAAGTAAGTAAAAACCCATCACCTTTACTCGCATGGTTGTCAGTAAATTCTCCCTCCGACTCAATGCATCGGCGACGCGATTAGTTACTCCAGACTTGTGCTTTACGACGAATGTAAATTGTTGCAAATAAGCTATCCACAATGTGTGCCTAGCTGCAATTTTATTCTGCCCTTGTAAATGTTTCAACGCTTCATGGTCCGTATACAAAACAAATTCTTTGTGGAACAAATAATGTCTCCAATGCTTCACAGCCTGCACAATAGCATAAACTCCACATCATAAGTATTGTATCTCACCTTTGCTCCAGAAAGTTTTTCACTGAAATAGGCAATTGGACGACCCTTCTGACTCAACACTTCTCCAATTCCAACTTTCGATGCATCCGTATGTAACTCAAATAGTAACTGAAAATCTGGCAACATTAGAATCGGTGCTGAGGTTAAAAGTTCCTTGATTTGTTCAAAAGCAAACCCTGCCTCTTCCGTCCATGGAAACTGCTTTCCTTTCATACAATTAGTAACAGGAGCCATTACGCTACTAAAGTGCGGTATAAATCTTTGATAAAATGAAGCTAATCCATGAAAACTTCTGACTTCTGTTGTAGTTTTGGGCTGTGGCCAATTTCTGATTGCGGCTACTTTACTCTGGTCCGCTTGTATTCCTTCCTTGGACACGACATAACTCAGAAATAGAACACTTGTCATCATGAACATGCATTTTTTCGTCGCTACATAGAACTGTTCTTGACAAAGATAGTTAACACCTTTCGCAAGTGTTGAATGTGCTCCTCTGTGCTAGCACTATATATCAAGATATCATCAAAGTAGACTACCACAAACTTCCCGATGTAAGGTCTGAAAATTTGATTCATCACCCACATAAATGTACTTGGTGCATTAGATAGACCAAATGGCATGACCAGTCATTCATATAATCCTTCCCGAGTCTTGAATGTTGTCTTCCATTCATCACATGGTCTAATGCAAATCTGATGATAACCACTCTTAAGATCGACCTTAGAAAAGATTACAGATCCACTAAGTTGATTCAATAGATCATCAAGTCTTGGCATAGGAAAACTGTATCTGACAGTTATTTGTTGAGTGCCTTGCTATCCGTACACATTCTCCATGAACCATCTTTCTTTGGTACCAACAGAGCTGGTACAGCACAAGGACTAAGACTCTCCCGAACAGGCCCTTGCTCAAGCAACTCCTCAACTTGTCTCCTCAACTCTTCATGCTCTTTTGGACTCATACGATAATGTGGCCTATGCGGTAAAACAGCACCTGGCACTATATCAATTTGATGTTGTATATCCCTCAGCGACGGTAATTCCTTGGGTAATTCCACAGGAAAGACATCTTCAAATTCATTTAACACCGGTCTAACCTCCGCCGGAATTTCAAGATCTTCACTTGTTTCATACCCAATCAACATAAACAATTCAGCACTATCTTCCACTTCTTTAACAAATTCTCTCATAGATAATAGACTAGTTGATTTCACTTTCTTCTCTGACTTGCTTTCACTTTGTTCACGCTTCTTAGGAACTAAGGTAACTTGAGTACCTTCGAACATGAAACTATAGCTGTTGGTGCGACCATTATGTTGTACAGCTCTATCGTATTGCCATGGTCTTCCCAATAATTGATGACACACATCCATGTCGACAACATCACACCATATATCATCTTTGTACTTCTTCCCAATAGAAAATGTGACAAATGCTCGTCTTCCCACTGTCACTTCTCCACCTTTCTTTAGCCATGCCACTTTATAAGGTCTAGTGTGTTTTTCAGTCTTCAACCCTAACTTTATGACAGCTTCTTCAAAAATAATGTTATCGCAGCTTCTCGCATCAATAACAAATCGACAAACCTTCCCCAAGCTAGTACATGTAGACTGAAAAATATTGCTTCTCGGCTAACTAGAATCATTCTCATGCTTTGGCACTAAACAAGACCTTCTTATCATCAAATTACACCCTTCGTCTCCTGACACAACTTCTTCATCTTCATCATACTTCGATGGTTGAGAATAATCAACTTTAGCCTCCACATCCTCATACTCACATTCCTCTGCAACTAATGCTCTCTTCTTTGGCTTTGTACATTCATTAGTTTTATGGCCAAACTCCTGACAATTATAGCACTTGATACTGTTATTGACCTTTGCTTTAGCAGCTTCATTGGAAATTGGTTTACTGGCTTCCTTGGAAACATTAGCACTGCTACTAGCACCCTTATTCTGGTTGTTGGAACTCGTAAACTCACCACCTCCTCGTCTTCCTTGTTTCTTCCAAGCTAGAGCTTTCTGATGTGCTTCAGCAACAGACATTGGATTAAACATATTAACCGTGTCTTGAATTTGCATTCGTAACCCTCCAATATATCTAGCCGTTATGTAATGACCCGTAAATTTTCGATAATTAAAAAAACTAATTTAATAAGATTTCGTGATTTAATGTTAGAAAAAAAATTATGATTCGTTTGGAATAATAATAACTGGAATGAATTGCAATAATAACTATCCAAGTAATGAAAAATAAAAGCTACTTAGTGAATACCTTTGCAATCAAAAGTTGAATAGGACAATAAAATGTTGAATTCATTGGGTATAATAGAGTAATTGATCGATAAGTAAAATCTATTTAAAATCAAACATTGAATATTGAACAGGTAAATTGTTTAAATTAAATATTTAAAACTTATTGAATAATTGAATAACTGTAAAATGAAAATAGTGTTCTAAATTGTGATTGGTTTTAAAAGTTGAATCTTATAAGTTCAATTTCAATATTTCAAAAGACAATGAATTATTGGATAAGCGAAATTGTTTAAATTGAATATTTGGAATTTATTGAATAATTTAATAATGGGAATTGAATAACCGTATAATGGAAATGGTTGTTCTATAATCTTAATTCGTTTCAAAAGTTAAAGTTTAAGTTCGTTTTGAATATTTCAAAGATAGTGATTTAAGAATAATCAATTTGTTTAAACTTAGTATTACAAATGTTTGAATAATTAAATTCCGAATTAGATACGATTAATTTGATATTTAAATTTAATATATGAAAATAGAGTGAGTGATTGAAATTTGATTTAATATGATTCAAATTGGTTTTCAAAGTGAATGTAAGTATATTGGGATTATAATAGGGTTAATAAGATTTTAAAATTGGAATTATTGGATAATTGAATAACGGGTTTAATATGATTAAGAAATGATTTGTAAAATTTTATTTTGTCATATTAAAGTTAGAATGATGTTGTAGAACTTTTAAAATCGAATTAAAAGTAAATTTGTGAAAATTGAATATTACAATATTTAATTATCGACTGGAAAATAGCCAAATTTTGAACAGTCTCAGAATTGGACGAAACTAGTTCCATTGGATCCGTAATAGTTAGTCATTATCGGATTTCAATTTTCGTAGCAATCGGAGTTGTCGTTTGACCGTGGTAGCTCGAAATGCATCGAAATCGTTTTAATATTAATTTAGCGAGTTAAAATAGCCATTTTTCAAACAGTCTCGGATTTGGAAGAAACTAGTTTCATCCAATCCGTAATGTTAAATTATTGTAAGGTTTCAAATTTCGTGTCAATCGGATTAACCGTTTGTCCGGGGCAAGCCAAAACGCATAGAAATTTAGTTAATCGGTTTAATTTAAAATCGATCGTTTATTTCCATAACTCTCACATACGATCGAATTAGCCTCCGAAACCTATTCCATTGTGTTCGGAACGTGGGGTAAACCGTAGAAACGCCAGCCGGCACGCTTCGTTTGGAGTTCGAAATTTTTTCGATGAATAGTGTTTTTGCAATTTTCTATAAAAGGACCCATCCTCTTTCATTTGCTCCAAACCCTAACTCCTTTGCTCCAGCCGCCACTTTCATTTTGAATGGCCAGAAATTTCTAAACTTCTTCCTTAATTATCTCCAAATCCGTGAAGAATTAGTAAAAACTCTCAACTACAAAGTTGTAGATCTCGACGAGATCTACAAATCCAACGGTCATGATCTGAAACGGAGCCACGGATCTATGGGAAATTAACCACAAAGTCAACATATTTTTCACGTTTTTCCAGGCCTAGATGAGGCCGAGCTTGGTGCTATTGATGGTGAAGGTGGAGTGAAGCGATGGCTTTCGAATGGTGGTGGAGTGATGGGGTCTCGTGCATCGAGGAGGCCGGAGCAATTAGGGTTTGGTGGAGGCTATGGGTTGGTGCGTGCGTGCAAAACCTGGGGAGAGGAAGAAAGGAAGGGGGGCTTGGATTTGCAGGCCTTGAAATGGACGGCCCAGAATGGATTAGGTTTAAAAATTAAAATAAAGTTGTAATTAATTTATATAAAAATTCGTGTTAACTTTAAAATATCATATCTTTGTCATACGAGGTCGGAATTCGACGAAACTTTTTGCATTGGCTTCGTATTGACGAGCACTACGCTATGGAATTGGATTGGAGTCGTTTGGAGCAAGTGAAAATTTTGGGTAAAATTAAACGCCCGTTTAATTTTATTCGAAATAAACCGCTGGAACTGCATTGAAATCAAGGTGAGTGTTTTATAACGCTCACAACGTACTAAATATCTTTATGCTAGTTAAATTTGATATTATAAAGTGATATGAATTTTATTTGTCATTGTTTGATAGAATTTAATTGTCATTTGAATTAACGGTCGAAAATTAAATTGACAGTTAAATTTGAAATTAAAATTGAAATTGAATTGCGATTTAATTACCTGACATCGATAACTATGAAATTGCCATGAATTGTATTGCCTATTGGATGATGTATTTCGATGGATGCTATTGGTTGATGTTTGAATGTTTGGATGTTTATTTGCTTATATATATCCTGTTATGCATACATATGATACTGTGATTTAATTTAAGTAATATATGCTCATCCCTGACATTTAAAATGAAATAAATAACCACTTGGCCATAGGATAGAAAATTATATACGGACACCGAATTGGCTAAATTAATAAATTTTGAAATCGTCGATTTAAAATTTGTTTAAATGTTTTGATTTAAAAGTATAAATAGAAATCAATTTATAGAAATCGAATTTATCGAAAAATTGAGTTTGGAATGTTGAAATAAATTTTGGTTAAAGGAATTTTGTTAAATGATTAAGTTGAGACTTTAAAAATTGAAATTGGATATGATTGAAGGTCGAAAATTGATTGGTTTAGAGATTTAACCTTAATTCGAGCTTTGAATATTACTAAGTAAAAGTGATATAAAAAAATGATATTTTGAAATCGAGTTTGGAATTGAATCATATTTGGAATTTGGATTTAAATTTGAATATTGAAGGAAAATTTTGTTAAGTGTTAAAAATTGATATTTTGAAAAAAATCAAGCTAAAAATCGATATACATTGGAATTGAATAAGTTGAAGGTGAATGTAAAATTGAATAAATTTGAAGTCAAAGTTGACATTGATTTGAATTGAAATCGAAATTGAATCGGTAAATTGGAAATTGAAATTTATTTGAATTGGGAAGTTATAATTGAAATGGATTGGTTTTGAAGCTGTTTTAATTTGTTTTCCAAATTTCTCTGTTATATAAACCATTTTGAATACTTAAACTATTTTAATCTATTTTTAATCTACTTAACCCAATTTAAATTATTTTAAACTAATTTATCTATTTTAAATCTATTTTAAAGATTTTAAGTATTTTTAAGTATTTTAATTATTTAAACTACTTTTAAACTACTTAAAACTATTTTCTAAAAAAATTTCAAGCTGGTTAATAAGGTGAAATGTTTATGTTTAAATCTTGAATTTAAATACGAATTGGGTTAAATGAAGTTGCAACCTAAATTGAAATTCGGAATGATTTTGAAATCGAAATGAGATATTGAGACGAAAAATGATTTTTGAAAAGGAACCTTAAATTTTGAATGGCTATGTCAATATTTGAAATGAATTTGATTTTTGAAGCGAACATGATATTTTGATATCAATTATGAATCGATTTGAAATGTAAAAGAGCCAACGGTGTAATAATACGTAGTTATTAAAGAGACCGGGATCGGATATGGACATACTCTCTGTCGATACCGAAAACCACTTTAATAATTATTATACGCGGAGTGTTGAGCCAGAATGAAGTGGATGGTTTGGTGAACGCGTTGACTGAAGAAAGAGAACGATTATTGGATGACCCCTGACATGACTAAAACAGGAGCCGCGCTGGGCCATTGAGGTTCGCCATCTCTAGCGGACACACTTCTTCGATACCATTTCTATTACATTTGTGATTCGATTTGGGTGCACCCCTTGATTTGGGAGTGTTGTTTCGCGGTGTTGGGGTGGCTGCTGGCTATGCCCAACATCAGTCCGGATCACGCAACTACTAGTATCCTAGTTGGTATCGCCTCATGTACCTTGTCATACTGATTATCCTATTCGCGACTACTACGTTATGTTTTGTGTTATACCTATGGATTACCCTCTGATAACCACCAGTTTACGGTGGGGCTTACGGTGCTGTATAGACTATGGCATTATAAAATGTGTTAAGGGGGATTATGGTAACGCCTTAACGCTATTTTGATACTTTATATTACTGATAGGCATTATCTACTTAGCGTATATTACTACATAGTAGATAGTTTCATGGATCCTAGAGAGATGGAAAATCCCGTAACATCTCTTGAGTTATTGCACACACATTGACATTGGATAGGAGATGTCACACCCTGTAAACATCTCCGACGCCGTTACACTCATATTTATTTACGATTGATTTAACTTTCATAAGGGTATTTTAGTCCTGACTCGAGTGTTTTGTCTTTTCATTACGCTCGGGTCAGACCTGAGTTTTTCATATTTTGAAGATCTATTCTGGAGGACGAAGACGAAGATTTGGTATACTATTACTATTATTACCCTTACATCATGCTACTGCTGCATTATTTTATTTGTCCTGTTGAATATGTATAACTCTGATAAATGTTGTATAAATAATGATCAAAGTATAGTAAACAACTTCATGAACTGTTTATTTGATTATTATATTTTATCGTTCCGATGCAAGATTCTGTGTTGTTTCCTTTCTTTTAGTTCTCTTTCCTCTTCTTTTCTTATTTACCCCAATAACCATCTGCCCTTTTGAATGGTTTGGAATCGACATGTGTATTTGATCGTCGGTTTAAACTGTCCAAAAAGGCGGGTCGTTACACGTTAGCTGTTCCTCAGTTTCCATAATATCATTCCTTACAATCAATTGATAGAATTCATCTGCACAATCATTCACTGTCTTCGTCCCTTGTCTCAAATTCTACAATCGTTGATACATAAGAGACTGATAATTGTATGACAAGAATGTCGCTTTCATCATCTTTCTCATCTTCTCCCAAGTGACAACTTTTGATTTTCCCATTCTCTCTCGAGTTAGTTTAGTTTGTTGCCACCAAGCCATAGCTCTTCCCCTTAGTCATGTAGCAACTAATTGGACTTTGCGATTTTCAGGCACATCCTTGAATTGCAAAATTTCTTAACATTCGACAACCAATCAATAAATTCTTCTGCTTGCATACCACCTTTGAATTCTAGAATTTCCATCCTCATACCTGATTCCCATTTACGATTTTTCTGAATCCAGATATTGATTTCGCACTTGGCCTCGATTTCGATAATGAATACTACCTCCATCACCATCCTCCTCAAAATCAGAAGTATTTCAATATCGATCCTGACCATCTACGTCTCTACGACTACGCATGTCCCTTCTACCCTGTCTTTCAGCATCACGATATGGTTCATTCTCATTACCACGTTGAGTTCTTCTCTCTTCATTTCGATACTCATGGTGTTCTCGCCTCATTGAAACTGATGATTCTCTCCTATCTCGATAAGACTGGGGTGACATCCTCCTTTCTCCCGAAACCGATGGTGAAACCCTGTTTCCACTTTGGTTCGAAACTGGTGACGTTCTCCTTTGATTTTGACTCATGTCCTTCATCAACTTCTCCAACTTTTCAATACCCTCCTTGAAATTTTCATTGATACACTGCTCCATCTGCTCAGCTTCTTGTCTTCTATACAAATCTTCAACATAGCACGTCTCAGAGGCATGATCTAGCTTTGATCTAGCTTTGATTTGACTCAACTTGGCTCTGATATGGCTCGACTCTGATATGGCTTGAATCTGGCTTTGATCTAGCTTTGATATGGATCGACTAGGCTCGGATCTGATATGGCTCGACTTGGCTCCAAACTGGCTCTGATACCAAAATTTGACGCAGCGGTATAACTCTGATAGAACGATAAATGCCCAATTCCGTTGATCGTGACGATGCCGAAATCTAGCTATCTCCAACCCGTTGATCTCGCAAGATATCGTGTTGAAAGATCTACAATTCGATCGTTGATCATTCGCAAGTAATACCGAGAATTGGCTTCAACTTCGTTGATTCACGCACGAATAACCGAAGATGGAAAGAAGAAGGAGATCACACTCAACTTCAACAATGGTGGCAAAAGCTCACACAAAAATTTATTCAAAATCAACCCCCTTTTCAATGACAACACACCCCTACTTATAGGAAATTACAACTCAACACAGCCGACCTAACATCATACGACCCAACACAAGTGACACACGACCTAACAACATACAGGTTACAACGACCCACGACATAACAACGTACGACATAAGAAAATTACAACACGAATTACAACATCACACGACATAGCGACATACGACATAAGGAAAATACAACACAACAGCAATGCGACACAACATCATACAATATAATGACATACGGCCTAAAAAGATAGCACAGCTTCAGGGTGACTTAAGCGACATAAGTTGAGCGACATAAGAACAGGAACGACTTAAGCTTCTGGAGCGACTTAAGGAATCAACATAGGTAAGCGACTTAAAGAAACGCGGCGACCTGAAACAATGCGGTATAAAGAACTACGGCATAAGATTCAGAACGACATGAGGAAAAGCGGCATAAGATGCAGTTGGTGTAGATGCAGTTTAGTGTAACCCGCTAGGTCGTTCCGCTTGACATAAGAACTTGTGTCTTAACTCGCTATGTCGCTCAGGCGACTCAAGGTTCAGGAACGAACGAGAACGAATTAAGAGATGCGAGCGACTTAAAGCACACGAGTCATAGTCATCATGGTGCGCTGCATCAGTATCCATCAGAAGATCACACTTCGTGTCGATCATCTCTCGCCTACTTCGTATCCATCAGTTAACTCTAGTTCGTATCCATCAGGTGACCATACTTCGCATCCATTGAGTAATCGTTATTCATATCCATCGAGCCAAGCTTCATTGCCACCTATTTGAATCCATCATAATATTTCTTGTTCGTATCCATTAAGTTGAAGTGACTTTGATCGATACGAACAAGGACTGGCTTGATGGATGCGGACAAAGCTATTTTTTTCGATGCGAACCACGTCACCTTCATCGATGCGACCTAGAGCATCTCCATCGATTCGAGATATGCAATGGTCATCGATACGAACGAGGCGAAGTTCAGGGAAACGACTTGGTCAATTCGGAGTGAAAGGTGGATCAATGCAAGGAGTGCTCGCCATGTCGTCACGAGGGCACGTGCTATCATTGATTCGAACAGATCGATTCGAATCAAATAATTTGCTGAAAACTTCCATCTCGTATCGATCATAACTCAAGATCCACAAGTCCAAATGCTATGAAATTTTCACAGCAGCTTACGTACAAGCTAAAGAAGGTTCACACCAAGTTTCGACTCCATTGGATAAAATCTTGATCCATACGAATTGCATTCGTATCGATCATAGATCGAGTCGAAACTTCACGGGATCGATCGCGTGGGTCCACTCACGTGCCAGAAGGAGTCTCCCGAAGTTTGAGCGAGATATCAGCCTCTTACGCCTATAAATAGAGCCTTATGGCCTACAAAAGGAGGGGGTTTTTATTCTCAAGCGCCCAGACTCTGGCGGATTGAACTTTTTATCCTATTACTGCTGTTGTACTCGAATTTCAAGTTGAAATTCAATGTTGTTCGCTATAATCAAGTGTATTCATCGAGAAAGAATCAATAAAGTCATTAAAACTTCATGGTGGACATAGGCAACAGGCCGAACCACTCTAAATCGCTTGTGTCTGTGCATTTATTTATCAATTTTGGGAGTTTTTATTAGATAAGCCACCTTTTAATTTATATTCTTCATTTTTATCTCTTCAAAAACTTCCGAAAAATGTTGTGTCCATTTTTGGTACAAACAGATCCAAATTATAATTTTTGGACAGAGTTATTTTAGTTAAAACTGATCAAATCTAACCCTTTAACAAGCCTAGAATTCGAAATTAAATATACGGAAATGGCAGGATGTTTGAAACCAAACGAAAGGAAGTATTATTTGGTAGAAGACACAATGTTTCAAGTACGGAAGGACATCTCTTTGCAACTATAAATAGAGAAGCCTAAAAAGCGTTTTAGAATTAATTAATTTTTTTCTCTTTGCAAACGAAAACGTCTAAAATGCATTTCGGATTCAAATTTCTTTTGTTTCAAATCTCATTTTCTTCTCTCTCTTATTTCTTTCAATACTATTTCGCGTTTTTGATACCGCAAATCAAAATCTCGATACTCTTGTCATTGCAGTCAATTTAGAAGATGGTTTGAATCGATTTCGACGGTTCTATCGTAATCAATTGAAGAGATCTATCGTCTCGGTTTCATTGTATCTTTGGAGATGATTTGTCTTAACTCATAACATTTATTTGTTTGTTCAAACGAGTAATGAGAGGAAATAATGGCTTAAGGAGAGCGTCATTGACGTGCCTTGAAGTGATCTATACAGATTTGATATAACACCATTGTGCCACTTCCCTAGAAATCCAAGGAATATACACCAACCGGTATGTCAATGTTATTATAGATGCTAACATCCCGTATTCATTTAATGAAGAGCCGAAAGCATTAATAATGCAAAATGGCTCTATACCTCAAAGGAGTCAATTTGGAAATCATCTTTATAAACTTAGCATTCTATATTACTGCAAGCATAATCATTTCTCACTCTCCATATATAGAGGTATATATCTATAAGTGTAGCATTTAAAATTACATGACTACTCTAATGAAACAAAATGGCAGTTCATTTTGAGACGGCATCAATTTGCAATTAAAATATGTTTCACCATGACCATTAACAAAAGTCAAAGGCATAATTTGGAGTAAGTAGGGATTTACTTACCCGATTAGTATTCAACCATGGTCAACTACATATGGTCATTTCTAGAACTACTTCTCAAAACAGCTTGAAATTTTTCTTGGGTCAGGGAATAAAATATTACATAATTACACATAAAATATTGTATATAAATAAGTTTTTAAGAATCTTCTAGGTAATTATTTTCTTAAAAAAATTTCTCAAATTGTTCATGTTATCAAGCTTCCTTTTCTTTTCTTTTCTTATTATCACTGATTTTTATAGATTAATATGGTCGTGAAGTAGGACATGAAAATACAGACACCGGGAGTGATAGCTGAATCAATGTTTTACTTGGAATTCAATTGTAGATCCAATTAGGTATGACAGTTTGTGTAAACATGATTTACTATGTGACCTATTACATAGACAAAAACTAATCCATATATTAATTTTTCAACGTTCTGTCCTACATCTATGCAATTTTTTCATGTAAACAACGGACTTGGCATAAATTAAAAGTTGAAATACATTTTTGTTGCTAAGTTGACTGACAGTGTACATATGCATTTTTTTATTTCAAAAAATTGTTCTTATTAACAGTGTTATATTTTTACACCTGAGGTTAATAAATAGTGCGCACAGTAAAACACAAAACGGTTAAGTTTGTATCTTTCAAAGTTATGCATTATATTTATTGCTTATCCTGTTTTATAGCACTTCTCTAGTTCTCATTTCCATTCTCTTGTTGTATTGGTTGAATAACACGTATTTATGGTTGCATATAGCGAAGTTAACCAATCTGAGACTAAGAATTGACTGGGTAAAAATGGTACCATTGAATGATGGAAATTTGTTAAGACCATTTGTTGCGCAAAACCTGAACTGTTATGTGGAAGTCTATCCAAGCATTCTATATCATCCAAGTATAAAGGGATATTATTAAATGAAAATAATAATATTTGCAGATAAACAATAATGATGATAGATCCAAAACATAAAGAAATCAAGATAGCAACATACAAGATTCCATCCAACAACAATTTATATTTAAACTAAAAAACAATTGTTTACAATTAACCCACCAAATAGAAGGAAACAAAATAAAAATAGAATCAATAACCTAATTGAAAAGGATTTTGATCTCTATTAAAAACGATTCTTAGTGCTTGGAGAAGAGAATAAAGATGAAAGAAGAGAGAAATACCAAATATTTTTTCATACATTTCCATTCTCTTTTCTATGCTCTATTTATAACATCAATTACTAAATGCCCAAGTTAATATTATATGACAAAAAATAAATTAATAAGTCAATTAGAGAGAGAAATTAACATAACCAAATATGTCTTTAATTGGGGGAAACAAAGTTTTCTCTTTCTTTCTTTTGCTTATTTGTTTTCTTTTATGATTTTGTATCACTAAAATTTAACAAAACTCACCAATTATTGTGTTGTTTATGGTTTTATTTTTTTATTTTTATAACAAATATATCTCTAATATGATTGAAGCTGTAATGTGGTACGACGATTTGTAATATTACATATTATTTTAAACAGCATAGATATTTCACATATGATTTCATCAGTTTCTACTTAAATTATGTGTACCTACCCAGGGATGTAAGACGTAACTAATATGAAATGAGGTGTGCAGCTGCCCTACCCATAAAATTAAAGAAAAAATACAGCTTCAACCCAAAATACTATATTACGTTCCATCTCTCATTTAGGGTTGGCTAAATCAAATCGTATATTTGGGAAAAAAATTCTCCAACTTCTTTGAATTCAGATTTAAATAACTCAACATTTGAAGCATATATTCTACACTTGTACTACCAATGAAATAAGTGTTATTACAGTCTGTTAACTTTTTTTTAGTAAAAAAAATTACAACTGGACTTAGAAGGTTAAAGCAAAAGCATAATGATTCACAAACTTGGAAACATTTAAGAAAGACTAGAGAATTAAGCTCGGTAAGTTTGGTTGAAAAACTGGCCAAGTTATTAACTCAACCCCTCGAGTTAAGTCCTTAAGACAACCCCTTACTTAAGGACTTCGATGAGTTAAGGATTTTGATGAGCTAAGGATTAGAGTTGTTACCGAGTTAAGAATTTGAGTTGGTACCGACTTAACATTGAAGCATCTTCAACTGGACATAGAACAGAGACGAAACAAATTGAAATTTGACATTAACATTTAGAAAAACACAAGGAATGACTTAGAAAAGGTATGGACTGGTTGGGCCTCACCAATTGAACTCAACCTCGAGTTAAGGTTTAACTTAACCCCGAGTTAAGGATCTTATCTCATACTGATTTAGGAGAACATCGAGAAGAAATTGGAATGACTTGAAATTTAGCAAGAGCACTTAGAAAAGGAAAAGGAAGGGCAAGAGAAAGTTTTACCATGATTGGGCTGAGCACTTAAATTCAATCCCGAGTTAAGGACCTTAGCTTGACACGAGTTTAGGATTTGACTCGGGTCTGCCTGGGTCTTCGAGCATGACTTTGCATTATCTCCTGGGCTTCATTGCTATTGGGCCTCTGACTCTATGCTATCCAAATACTCTATACATACCAACCTATCTGCTAGAACTTGGAGCTCCCATTACACTTTTTCACTTCTATTCTCCCCAAAGAACATTCTTAACTTCACTATATATCTAGAATCCATTAGATCAGGGCTAGATTGGGTCTAACTAGTTGTAATCTAGAGAAAGAACAATTAATAAAATATATTGAAGTGGATGCAGGCCAGAGATTATGCCAAACCACTATAAAAACTTTTGTGTGTTCTTACCTACTTTCTGCTTTGCCTTTTACTATTAATCTGAACTAGTGTTGTCATCTGACTTTCAGAGGTCGATTCGCTTTTTGGATTAACACTTTGGTGCTTTTATTGGGACCAAAGCTTGATTAGGAAACTCAAAACGTGAAATGGGGATTTGTAGACGATAAAGAGGCCTCATACTAGATCTAATACCGTAGCAAGTCGACTGGAGCTTGAGGGAAGTCAGGAGTTGTCATCAAATTCTTACCAATCCATCTACGTGACGAAGGAAGAAATGGAAAGAATGTAAAGGAAATATAGGATGGAGTGATAACTAGACATAGGAAATACTTGAAGGATTCTTCCAAAGGATGAGACAATAAGGAATAGTTAGAGCTGTTGGAATTTAGAATTAGGGGCAAGGAGTTAATGGATAAGCATCTAGAGTTGGAGCGGAGGAAACAGGAACAATGCCTCCACACAAAAATCAACCCGATACCGATAGAACAATACTTAGGGATAATGTTGATGTGACTGTTGGAATGCCAGGAATAGATAACGTTGGAGCTAGAAAAGCAAATAAGAAGTGCATGAGCATCGACCCTAAGAGTACGCGCTAGAGCTACCCCATAGGAACGGCAGACAGAATGAAACTAGAGAAGTATGCTAGAATGCTAATGTGCAGCCTGTGGAATACGTGCCAGAGTATGTGCCAGAACTCCCCTAAAGGATCAGGGGCATAATATCGCTTTTAGATGTAGACCTTCATTGGACGGTGAAAATCAAATTGCTGAATTGGTAGGAAGAATAGTTAGAGGAGGACCCCCATATTAGGGTTTGAAGGATCTGAACAGAAATCCATTCATTCCTAATATCTAGAACGCAAGGAATTCTCCCACTTTCAAGCTTTAGACACTGGAATTGTATGATGAAAAGATATACCTGACAATTCACTTAATAAGACACATCTGACACATGGAGTTGTTGGGCGCTTGTGAGGAGGTAGTGGGGCAATGTTTCCTGTTGTACTTAACAAATTTGGCGATGATGTGGTTTAGATAGCTGAGAATGGGTCCACAAGCATATGGACCTACCTAGTAAGTAGGTTCTTGAGATAGTTCAAGGTTCATGTCTCATGACCTAAGAATATACTAACACGGTCAAGCATAAAAAAAGGCTTGGAGAGACCTTGAGAAGCTATTTGACAAGATTCAATCCTATAGCAGCCGCAATGGATAAGTTGGATCCATCGTCAATCCTAATGGCGGCAATATCTGGAGTCATAAGTAGGAAAAACTTCAAAGGTGCATTGAAAAGACATCCACCAATGGATCTTGAGGAATTCTACTATGAAGCTAAGAGATATTCACGACAGGAAGGCGCTGAGGTTGAGGATGAAGCTGAGGATATAGAAGTTAATGTTGGGGATGATAAAGAGTCGTCCATAGCGAGTAACAGAAAAGACAAAGGAAAATGTGGAACCGATGACAACTTCGAAAAACCGAAATGAAAAAGGAGGGAGCCAAAGTTCACTTGTTGCACTGACTTGACTAAGACCTTGGAGAGGATATATCTAGACAATAAGTAGAAAATCCCCTATCGGAAGCCACCAAGAAGAGAACCTTCCGATTGGGAGTAAAGATCTAGAAAATTTTATATCATTCATAAACTAGATGGACATGGAACGAACGAGTGCCAACACCATTGTGATATAATAGAGGCACTATTTCAAAGCAACCAGCTACAATAGTATGTGAGGAATCAAATTGCAATGGTGCGGTCGGAGCAACCACCACCTATAGCAAATGCATCAAGGAATAACCAAGGATCTTGTTTGAGGCTTGAAACCCCATAATCGGGATTAATGGGAGTTAAATCTAATTCCTGTGCTATATATTTTCGTTTCTTTTATTTTTTATCTTTTTTTCTTTACATATTAATCGATAAAGATAATCATAACCTCAAGTCACTTACACATGTACAGGATCTCAAACGATCCCTAAGCACGCTCTTTGTCAATTCTTAAGATGACTGTTTAGAAAAATAATACTCTTAGACCGCTTAGATGTGCATAAAACCAAGATTGGTCCCTTATCATTTTCTGAGTTGGATGTCTAGGATGAACACTTTGGATTTCTTCTTGTTTGCGTTGATTTGACTTGAATATTTGAATTTTGACATTCCACGAGAGAGTGATGACCATTGATCGCCTTAGAGTCTCGATCGAAGAGATGGGACAAAGTGCAAGAAGTAAGTCCCTTCATCGAAGAGTGAGCAAATGGGCTTACTTTGTCAAAGTGTTCCTTTTTCGAAGGGCGAACTGACTCAGTAAGGATCCTAGAGATCAAAACCTTAACTTAAACAACAAATGATCAGGAGAGATCATACTCGTAAATTAAAGATTAACTTATCTGAAGAGATCATCCTCACAAATTAAACATTAAACGATCAGGAGAGATCTTCCTCTCTACTCAAATAAGATCCGGAGAGATCACACATTACATTTAACAAATAATGATCCGGAGAGATCGTGCATTAACTTGAATATAAAACGATCCAAAGAGATTGAACCTTAAAAAGAAAACATATTTGATTTTCTAAAATGATTTTATGCTTCGTAATTAGAATAAAACGGTTAAATCCTAGATGAACATGAGATGGTTTTGATATATGATGTTGTAAGTTCGAAAGAAATTAAATATGTGATATAATAAGAGACATGTGATGTAATAACTCCGAATAAAATTGGAATGATTGTGATGTATAGATTGCACAAGTTAGAGTCTAGGTTCTTAGGTTGTAACAGGTTTGGAATGACCTGAGATTGAAAAAGGAATCCGAAGAAACTAGATGATGCAGCAAAATTGAAGTAGCTGGAGAGCTAAACCAATAAAGACCGATTGCTCGAACTTGTTCTTTAGCAAAGTAGAACTTACGTTCGAAAGGCGTACTTTGGAAGGCAAGTGTTAACCTGCTTTTTAGCAAAGTTGATTCCAACTGGACTTAGAAGGTCAAAGAAAAAGCATAATGATTCATAGATTTGGAAACACCCAAAGAAAGACTAGAGAATTGGGATTATGAAGTTTGCTTGAAAAATTGGCAAAGTCCTTAACTCACCCTCGAGTTAAGGCCTTAAGCCAACCCCCGAGTTAAGGCCTTAAATCAACCGTCTGAGTCAAGGACTTCGACGAGTTAAGGCTTCGATGAGTTAAGAATTTTGACGAGTTAAGGATTTGAGTTAATACTAAGTTAAGGATTTGAGTTCGTTTCGAGTTAACAATAACGCATCTTCAACTGGACGCAGAAGATTGAGAGGAGATGAAATGACTTGAAATTTGACATGTACACGTAGAAAAACATAGAAAGGATGTAGAAAAAGTTTAGAGTGGTTTGGCCCCACCAATAGTGGTTGAGGCCTTAACTCAAACCCGAGTTAAGGACTTTAATTCATCTTGAGTTAAGGAGAACATCGAGATGGAGTCGGAATGACTTGAAATTTGACGAGGGCACTTAAAAGGAAAAAGAAGGACTAAGGAAAGTTTCATCATGATTGGGTCGAGCACCTAGCTCAACCTCGAGTTAAGGACCTTAACTCGATATGAGTTCTAGATTTGACTTTGGTCGGCCTGGGTCTTCTGGAATGACCTTGCGCTATCTCTTGGACTTCATTGCTATTGCTCGTCTGACTCTGTGCTACCCAATTCCTTTATAAATACCAACCTACCTGCTACCAAAAAAGGATCTTGTTTTCACTGGATCTCCTTCAACAATCTTGGACTTGGAGCTTCAATTACACTTTCGCCACTTCTATTCTCACCGGATCTAACTAGCTGTAATCCAAAGAGAGAATAACTAATAAAACAGATTGAAGTGGATATAAGCTGGAGAATACGTCAAACCACTATAAAAACTTATGTGTGTACTTATCCACTTTCGGCTTTGTCTTTTTGTTTTAATTTGAACTAGCGCTTTCATCCGATTTTCGGGTGTTGATCCACTTTTTGGATTAACTTGATCTTTTTTTCTATATACTTGGATTCCTACATAACTATGCTAAAGTAGCTCGGTCAAAGAATTTTCTTTTCTGATTAATGTTTGATTACATATAGCCCGCCCACGACAAACTAAATTTTTGATAATGTTCTTATATCCAATGTCTATATCCAGGTTGTTGGTGCTAAAAGTGACAAACTTCCAAATATGTCATGTTATATTAGATCTAGTGGGAATAATAAAAAAAGCGAAAAAGAGTACAAAACGTAGGGAGAAAGATATTTTTATAGTTGTTCGATAATCTATGACCTACGTTCACTTTATAATTTTATTAATTATGGATTTGATAGAGATTTTGAGTCACCATAGATTATTAAGCCTAGAACGACCAAAAGTATCTATCTGGGTGACTATTGCAAGGGAGAGATAGGAAATGAAGAAGAAGCAGAGTCTTATATCCTTATTTGGTTGCTATAAGACTGATATATAGAAATAAACAACTATACTGGTTCAGGAGCATGCTTGAGTTGAATTCCAGAAGCAATCCTAAGGATACAACAATGTGCACGCCGACCCAATTGGCTAAAAGAACCTCTCTGTACCAAGAGGTTCTTTAGGTACTGAGAGCTTTACTTAACTTTAAATCCTTGCTTTTGCTACTCTTTCTCTCCTACCTTCAATCCGATGTATTCCAAGATAATTTCCATAGACATGGAGCTGTTTATGACGATTCGCTCGATAACACTTATATCATCCTACTTTCTTTGCCCTCTTCTCATCAATCCTGAGATTTGCTTGTCTAAACTTTAAGAAACCACTTGACAAGGAGTGGTTGGATTTGTACTTGAAGTATAATAGGATAGTGGGGTCCCAAAGCAAAAGAGACTCTTGGTACTGAGAGGACCTCTCGGTACCATGAGCTTTCAGTTTCTCCAATGGACTTGAGATTTACAAGTTCCACTTTCTAGTCCTTCTTACCATGTTTTCAAGTCCTCGGGTCATTTCATCTTCATTCTGACATTTGAACTTTTGGTTGAAATCTGCTTGGTTAAAAATCCAATTATCACTTGCCCTCCAAAGTATGCTTTCGTTGAAAACAAAGTTTTCCCTTGATCGAGACAAGTTCTTACTCACTAGCCGGTGAATTCAGTTAATTGCTCAAGAACTGCTTTGAAGCATTGCTTTTATCTCGTAGATATTCCTTTAATTAATTTGCATTGCTAAAATTCCATCCTTCATGCTAAGGACGAGATCTACGCTGCAGAGATCATTCTACACCTTAGGCGAACTCTTTCTCTCTTTGTTGTGTATCTGCAAATTTCATGGAAGAAATTAACTCTCAGTACCAAGATGATTCGTCTTCCTCCCAAGTGCTTATAAAAGATGTGGACTTAGAATTTTTTACTCACATATTTTCTCTCATGATATCTTGCTTCTCTTTACACTGAGATGATTTTCCCCTCCCTCCTTCTACTTCTCATCTCTAAGCTTTGCTCGTTCATCAATCACCGACCACTAATTATTTGTCGCTATCGACCGTCCTCCATTGCCGTCGATCACCTAGACGTCGTTGTTGAACACTGAAGCTAATTGGCCTTCTCTAAATCATGTCCCAAAATCTTTTGGGCTCAAGAATTTCAAGTAGACCATTAACGCATTTTGAGAGATGAATTAGACAAAGGTGAGTGGTTGAAACTTAGCAAGGTAGTAGGGATGATGGTGGTGGTACGATCGATTGCCTTTCAGAGGAGATAGTTGAAGTTTGAGTTATGAATGATCTACAGTGAACTCAAGTTTCCCTCGGTCGTATATACTCCATTCCATAAACAAGACCATCTCTGGTTTCGGCTAACTCCTAATTCATGGCTAATCATGCACCATCGTCTGAGCTTCAATAAGACGATTCACTTCAAGGATGGTCATTTGGACAATTCCATCACACTGCTTTTCCTATTGTTTCACTTCCAGCATTCCTGTAAAGAAAAGCTTATGCGTTGCTCCGAATAGCGGTTCTGTTATCATTACTTATTGATAACGGTAAGTTTCGATATACGGTTTTGTTGTACGACGTGGCTCATTTTTCTATCATGAGCTAGCTATCTAACAAGATGGTTCCTTCAAGGTGTATAGGACATTGGACTCATACTGTATAGATTACCACTTCACTTGTCCCAATCAACGATTGAAATCCAATCGGTTGACACATGTCGACATCCTTTAGATTATGGTCGTTGTCACATGTGTTTTCTATTTAAAATAAAACGTACTTGATCATGTTATATGCTAAGTTTTGGTATTCAGAATGACTCTTCGATCACTGCACTTCAAGTCTAGTGATCGCACGTCTACTCCTCTTGAGGTTGGGTTCTCCATAGCTTAGACTTCACCTTCTGTCCCCATCAGACCCGGATGTTCAATCACTACTAGGTTACAAGCCATAGTTGTACCAGTGTTTCCACTATAAAATCAACCTCCCCTCCCCCGAATAAATATATAGGGCTAAGTGACTTAAGTGATCTAACCGATCAAATATCGTCCATCCTTTTCGTGAAAATGCTTCAAAATATCAATTACCGACAAGGAATTTCGAAGGGTGATGTACGGCTTCCTATTCAAGGCAAACAGGCACATCTCCTTTCTTCAGGATACACTGCTTGCAATAGACATATATGCCTCGGTAGTGCTATGCCGCCTCTCAATCCTTTTCATTGTGTGCTCATAGAAGCTCGGGTTAGCTCCAGTTCAAGTCCATCCAAATATTTATGCTCTCTTGAGCTCTTTATAAATTCTTTTCATGAATCTCTTCAATCGGGCTCCAACTTTCCAAGAGCTTATCTACCTCCTTTATTTCAAGCAAAGGTAGGAGTCTCCTTGCAATATGATTATTGAGGCTTGGTTTAAGTGCATAATTATCGAGTCGCTTTAGAACAAGCACTCGTATTTTAAAATGGGTACTTCTTCTTTTGATGCTCGTATGGCTTCAATAGGATTTGGCTATCTGGAAGTGAGTAACTTTCCATCTACTCTTTCTTTGCATGAGTTTACTTGGTTCAAGCGCTTAATTTTCCATTTATTTGTTTCTAGGCATTCCTGCTCGAGACATCCATGATAACATGCTAATACATTGAAAGGTGTACGAAAGGTTACATTCCAGCACTGCACCACTTCCTATCTCATAGTTAACGAGAATCTCCAATTGTGCGGTTTGATATACCCGAGCCAAATGGCCATTCTTGATCTGACTCCTTCGACCAGCCCTAGAGTACTTGCCCAAACCACCCATGTATTTGTAGCTTCGACGGGAATATATGGGGTGAGCTTGAAGTTTCTTTAGGTGTAGTGCATGTAGAGGAGCCTGCTTGGAGATCCATTGAAGAAGCTACCATTGATAATATCCTGAGAGGAGGAACAAAGGAATCAAAATTCCATTAATTCCCGAAGAAAGTGATGGAGTAGTAAGGAGAGAGGGAATAATACCAATAGTCGAAGAAGGAGTGAATACCGGTGACAGTGATAACGACTATCATTGCCAATGCAGAGGAGGCCGAATCATTCGGGGTGATTCCTTTCAACAGTGCTAAACTTCTGATTTTGCTCCGTCAGGAGCACATTGCCGTTGAAAGTTCTGAATGGGATGGAGAACAAACTACGTTTAACCCGAAAGGGATAACACCTCCATTCCATCCTCTTGATAACATATCCATCGGTCTAAGTAAATTTGACAACTCTTTTGGCACTCATCTTTTCTAACTTTAGCTTCCCATTAGGGAGTTTGTAGATGAAGGTGATGAAACTCCTCTTTATTTCCTTCCCGATATGGTCTGTAGAGTACTTAGGGGTCATTGACACCACACACATCACTAGAATTATGAACATTATTCTTGCATTCATTCGTATTTTAAAATTCCAATACTTCTACCATTTTTCTTCTTGTTTTGGATTGGTCGGGATCGATATCAAGGGCTTTCGCACAACGCCTGTGGGTACCATGGCTAGACTCCTGATCTCCATACACCTCACTCTAGATATTAAAGTTGTTAAGAGATTGATTAAGAATGGCATATAAGGAAGGAGCATGAAGGAGCTGATACTCGCAAGGCTGATAGAGAGAGGGAGAAAGAAAAAGAAAGGGAGAGGAAGAAGAGAGATGCAGAACCTAAGTTGTCTTATGAATCTACCGAATTCCAAAGAGAATCTTCTAAACATCATGGCCCTTCCTCCAGTATCATTCTACCTCATTTCGAAACCCAAACATCTGCATAATAACAAGTTCCTGCTTCCCATCATTTAACTACAATAATTCGACTGATTTCCAAGGGAGTCTCTGCTCCTTCTTTACCCATGCGATTGCTCCTCCTAACTTACGTGATATGTTTCCCAAGCTCTTCTTGCATGACGTGAATTTCGACTAAGACATCGAGGATATTCTGAAAGAAATAGAAAATCAGGATGTTCGATACATCCAAAATCTTGTTGATGAAGGATGTAAGTGGAAAAAACTATGCCAAGCCCTCTTTAACATAAAAAAATCAACTATACTAACACTCGGTTCTTCGATTCTGAGAAGATGACATATGAGATGATCTTAAAGAAATGTTTGATGAAGGTCACGAGAGAGAGGGATGAAACCCTTTAAGAAAAGCCAATTTTGTTAGCTTGAGGGATGAAATGAAAATGACTCAGATTGTGCCAAAATTGCGATGTGGAATACCTTGAAATTACCCATCAAGATGGAGCTGAATTGACGAAGTAAGTTAAAGAGAATGACCTAGCTCTTACCTAAAAGGATGAAATTATACGAGCCAGGGACCAAGCCATCTTAGAATAGGCATTCGAGCTTAAAAGGCTTCAAGAAGAAAACCTTAAACTTTATGAAGAGAAAACAGAAGCTATCCGATGATTTGGAGCGCCTATCGATTGAAAAACTTGACAACAATATCGAGCTTGTGGTTTCTCAATAGGAACTTAAAGAATTTCAGGAGGCTAAGGCCAAAGTGAGATGAGATGAATGACATTCTCATACATTTCTATGCTTGTGACATCATGAATAAAAATCTGAAGTGGTTGGGGAATGACTATTCCGAAACTCTTATCGATACTTGGGAGGAAGTGTTACGTTAGGGTGCATGGAGCGACAATAATTGTACAAAGGAAGAGTTGACGTCTATGTACCTCAATGCCACAGACATAGAATTACTTGATGTTGGGAAGGTCCTACTAGCTAAAGAGGATGCCAATACTACTACTATTGCCGCCACCGAAGCCCTCCTTTGCCTAAGCTCATTGGGTCAGCGTGAAGTGTCCACTCCAAAATCTACAGAGCCGACAACGACTATTCCTACTTCCATAGGGTTTACCTCTGAAACTTCCCATGTGATTCCAAATCCTGGAGTAATTACTTCTCATGAGCCTTAAGTTCCTTCCTCCATGGGTCAAACGGAAGTGCATGGTACTGAAGAGGGAGAATTCACAATTTCTTTTAGGGACTGAAGCCCAAGCTCTGGTATATCTCTTGTTTCATTAGTCTTTAAGAAGCTTTAGTTCTCTTCTAAATCTGTCATTAAATTTTACCATTATGTTTTCCTACTTGTAGATCAACTGCATTTACCTCCTCCGCTTCCATCCACTTGAGGCTTGGGAACTGAAGCAATCTTCATAGCATCGGCTTTTATTTCCATGGGACTAGTTGCACCGATTTGCCTGCCAGTTCTAGGAATAGTTATGATTCTTGGAAGATTCTGGCTTTGAAAGGGCTGGACGACTTCTACGTGCCAAGGAGAAGATGTCATGATTGTTATCACTTCGAACCTGACTGATCCCATCGTTATGGCAGAGAGGTTGCAGGCTGATTTCGATAAGATCAAGGTAAAAGATGAGCCTAGCACCATGAATCCCATTGGTTCTACTACGACTATCCCTATCGCTAAGCTTCATGTACTCAAGATCGGGTCTTGTAGGACTAACCCTAGTAAGTCTCCTAGCGGTGAATCTGACGCTCTCTATACCGCAGCCAATGAGGAGTCTACCCATTTAGAGGGTGATACTCCCCCAGGTTGGGTGATTAAGGATGAGAAGAAAAGGCACAAGACTCATCATGGAGGCTATAATGGCAAAGGATGCAAGAGAGGAAAGATTAACTAGATAGTATTTGGAGCATGTAAGCCGAGTCTCGTGTATTTTGAGTTGTGGAGTCTGTACTTTTTGCTTTTTTTCGACAGGCTGATTTGTGCGGGTGCGGCACTTGCTTCATAATGCACAAAAAGGTTGTCGTAATGCAAGATTGATTTTTTCTGCAATCTTTCTCGTGTTTACTTTTTATGTACCTTTATGTATTGCACTATACCAGCATATATATTACTGCTTGTGTATAAAATATAATTGATTATACTGTAATCTTTCTATATTATACACATCTGTTTCTATGCAATACGCTAATTTACTATGATTTGTGCATATAAAATATATTCTTGCAATTGCTTTAGTCATATCCAGTTACTTAGCCTTGTTTATAGCTACCAAAATGCTTTTTTGGCAAAACCGAACCGTTATCTAACCAACTTTGTGGGTGCCAAGTTGGGTTCCTTTCGACTGATTGTTTGCATGCTGACATCTATTCACAAGATTTATTATTCAAATGCTAGACTTCGGGAATTTATAAGTTAATAGTGTTGTGGGGCAAAATTTTAAATTTCCCCCGGTTTAAGCGTGCTTTTCCGATCCCGGCCTAGACAAGGAAAGCTTGGTAAATTCCTATTCTCGATTCTACCTAACACCAAGCCACATTTTCATTTTTCTAAGTTCACGGTTATAAATCTGGTTGTGCACTAGTTTCTATCTCCAGAAACTAGCACATTAGCAGTCTAATTTCGAGAATTTCTCTATTTACCTTGCCTATCTCCAGGCAATAACGAATTCTTAAAGGCTGGGGCCGAGTGAACCAATCGAATCCCAAATCGGGCCAGCGAATCTTCTTGTTGTCACCTATCTTCGGGCAATAAGGGATTTCTAAAGGTTATTTAAATTTACAAGCCTTCTCGTTGTCACCTATTATCGGGCAATGACAAATTCCGGAAGACATGTGATTCTCCTCCCCGACGTTGTCTATCTCCAAGCAATGCCATATTCTTGAAGGAGGAAGTCGAATTATCCGATCCACCCAGGGTGCGTGGAACCTCTCGACATCATCTATCTCCAAGCAATACTTAGCTCGAAAGGATTGGGGCTGATTTAATCTGTCATCCCAGTGATTTGAGTCAATTTTCCCCCTTGACCTGGTGGTTTGAGTCAATTTTCTCCATCGACATGGTGGTTTACACCTTCCTGACGTTTCATATCTCTGGGCAACACTAGTTCTCAAAAGGTTGGGAGTCAATTTTCCCCGTTGAACCAACGGTTTGATTCAATTTTCCCCGTCGATTCACTGGTTTGGAAGGTTGCAAGTCGATCTTCCTCGTCGACCCAGTGGTTTGAGTCCACACTCCTCGTCCGCTATTTGAGGTTGGAGGAGAATTTTCTTGGTTGTGCCGCTTGTCATGCGGCACATGAGTATGTTTACAAGAACACGGTTCCATTAGCTCAAGAAGCTGAATTATCATGAGTAAACACTTGGTAAGTCTTGCCTATTTATAGTGCCTCTAAATCCTTAGGTGTCTTACTTGTGAAATAAAAGAAAGAGAAACTAATGGTAGTAGTATCGGAGCAAGTCGTTGTTCCAAGCATTTGGGATCAAGATTCCACCAACGGTTGCTATTTTGAAAGTTCCGACTCTAAACTTTTGATCAATTGCGTAGAGTCCTTCCTAGCTCAGACCAAGTGCCTTTATACCCAGGAGAACTTATTTTAGAAAAAGATCTCATACCTTAAAAGTACGGTTGATAACCTAGGCGTTGAAGTGTCAGTCTACCCTTTTCTAGTAGGCAGCAACCCTTAATTCAACTTCTTCCCTTTTTTAATCAACCAAGTTGTATGACTCGAGCAGAAGATCCTCCTTCACCTTTAGGTTGAAATGCCTTTTATGAGGAGAAAGGACTTCCAGTTCTATCAGGATCATCGCTTTTCGATCCGTATGCCAAAGTGAATGGTGAGTGTCAAGTTGCAAACTTATGTGTCATCCTATAAGCCCACGGTACTAGTGGAAGCTCATTAACCCAGCCATCTTTGGATCTAGTCAACTGCTTCTTCAAGGTGTATTTGATGTTATGAATCACTGCTTCCACTTGTCCGTTCACCTATGAATGTGCCATTGTGGAGGAGCTCTTCTTGATTTTGTACCATTTGCAAAATTCTTTGAATTAGATGCTCTCGAACTGGGTTCCATATTCCATGATAATCTTCTAAGGTACTTCGAACCTACAAATAATATTCTTTATTACAAAATTGATTATCTTTTTCACAATAATCGTGGTAATGGTTCCGCTTTGGCGAATTTCATAAAGTAACTGCAATGATAGCATGTTTGACTCCTCCTTTTACTATCGTTAGCACGCCAATAATGTCGATTCCCCAAATTGCAAATGGTCATGGGTTGACCATTTGCGTAAGCAATGAAGCTGGGGCTCTCAGAATCTACACAAATATATTACATCAATTGCACTGTTTCGTATAGTCAGCTGCATCTCGATTTGTTATCGGTTAGAAATATCCATAGCGAAGTATCTTCTTCGCCAAAATCTGCCCTCTGATACGATCGCCACAGTTGCCCTCATGGATTTCCATGAGGATCGTCTTAGTCTTATCTTTGGCTTCACACCAAAGCAGGGAGTTAATAATCCTCTATGGTATAAGACTTTGTCCTGCATTACGAACCGAAGTACTTTTTGGAGAAGTTTCTTTCATTCATTCATGCCTTTTGGAATGTATTGATCAAATAGTCCTTTGCTGTAGTCATCCATGACTCCTCCTCTTCCGTATTCACCAAAATCCACTCAATGTTCATATGATCGATGCTCAGAGCTGTTAGAACCCCCACAGGAACCATTCCCATTAATTGTGCTTCCCCGGAGCTAGCTAGTTTAGTTAGTGAATCGGCCTTTGTATTCTCCTCCATAGGGATGTGTATTATCGTATAATGCTTTATGTCTTTAAGAAGTTTCAGTGCTCTTATCAACTAAAGGGAAAGTCATGCTTACTTGGCCTGATACTCCTTCTTGATTTGGCAAACCACTGGTTGGGAATAACTAAATATGTGCAGCATCTATATCCTCAGTTCCTTGAATATAATTAATCCTGCTATTAATTCCCCGTACTCAACTTCACTATTAGTCATAGGAAATTCAAACTTTAATGCATAAAAGATTGATTGTCCATCTAGCATTTCAAATACTACTCCTTTCCCGGAGCTAAATTCATTTGAAGCACCATCAATAAAAACTTCCAATGAGGAGCAACGACTATAGCATCCTCTTCAACATTATGTTTTGTACATTCGGCAATGAAGTTAGATAATGGTTGCCCATTTATCGCACTCCTTGGATGGTAAGTAATATCATACTGACTCAACTCAGTATTCCATTTCAGCAACCTGCCCAAAATCTTAGGCCGGTAAAATACCTATTTCAAAGGCTGATCTATCGGCATTTTGATCAGATGAGCCTCAAAATACTGCTGTAACTTCCTTGATGCAATTGACAAGCAATATGCATGTTTCTCCAGCTTTGGGTAATTCTTTTCAACTCCATTGAACTACTTATTGACATAATATACCATGTGAGTCAGGGGAATAGGGATCTTAAGGCTAAATTAACACTAGAGGGTAGTGAATAGTATTTAATTAATTATATGAATATTTTTCAAATTCTTTAAGATTCCACTTTGAATGATGCAATTAATAATCACAGAAACAATCGCAAAATCAAAGAGAAGGTAAAAGTAAATGCAGTTAAAGCAAAAGAAAAGAACATCCAAATTTGGTACAGGTTCGGAGTTACCATATATCCAGTCTCACACAATTCGTTATACAGATTTCTTTTCAACTAGTCAATGCAAAAATACAATCTCGGTTAGCCCTCCAAAATCCCGACCTCTACGTAGAGTCGCTTAATTTTCAGGACACAAGCATACCCACTGGATTTACAGGCTATTAAGCACATCTAATTAATTTATGGGTTACAATCATACCTACAAGTATAGCAGTATGATTTCATAGAGTTTAAAAAACTCATATTTTCGATCTTGATTACAATTGATATTATAACTCTTGAATAACACTTTGATGTTGAGAGAGAGAGGAGAGAAGTCAGAGAGTAGATGAAGGGAGAATCAAACTAGAAATGGTTGAAGTTGATTATGGTTGAATTTCGGCGGAGTTTGTTTAGAAATTGATTTAGAAATCAAGAGAGTGAAAAGAGGAGAGAATAATAACAAAGTAATAATAAATTCGCTTGGAAGTCTGGTATATATAGGGAAACAAGGGTTATGGCCATTCGCAAAGAGAAATGACGAAAAGACACTTCCATTCAAATTTGAATTATGAATTTTACGGCTACTATGTCAACATACATGAATAGGATATGTCAACATATTCCTTTATATTTTGAAAAACACTTTAAAATTATTATTTTGAAAATCCGTTGCTTTATAAATTTATTTGATACTTTGTAGAATCATTTAAATGTACTATATACATATTGTAATAAAATATGACTTAATAAAACTTTATAAAATATTTTTGAAAGATTTAGAAAGAGTATTCAAGATATATAAAAAATCAATATAATTAACTTTTTAAAGTATAAAAAATTAAAATATATAAATGAACTTAGAAACACTAAAATAATATTTTTTAATTATAGGATTTGGAAAATCATCTTGGAAAATATTTTAAAAAGATTATTTTGAAACAAGAATATTTGAAAAACACTTTAAAACAAAATTAGAGAAGGCGAGAGATATCGGGAAAGTGCTATCAAGGTTTTAACATAAATTTTATGACTCTATAACTTATCTGGAATATCTTGAAATATTAAACACTTCGATACTCATGAGTCTTCAATTACAGTTCTTGAAATCTATGTCATCATCTTGAAGTCTACTTTTGATACTATGTAGTCTTCCTCATCAACACTTGTCTAATATCCTGCATATGTTCTATACATAACTTGATAAAACATTAGTATCCATATTTTATATAATGTCCTATAGGTTTTATCATCAAAACCAATAACTAAGGTACTAACAATCTCCTATTTTTTCAATGATGACAATTCTATATATAAAATATAATATAACACCCTGGTTACAAAACTCCCCCTTAATCTATGCCAAGATTTTATATATTTCTCCCCCTCAATTATCAACCAAAATAACCAGCTAAAACTATAACTCTAATGCTAACTCTATTTCTAAGTCTAACTCTAACTACCTCTAAATAAAATACTAATTGATATGTGTAAGAATTATATATAATAATTATGAGAAAGATTGTATAAAAACAATAAGTGATATGTAAAATTAGATAATCATAAAATAATCATAATCAATCCAAATATCTATCCAATTAAACAAAGTTGATGTCACACATCATTCAAACAAATCACATAAATCAAACCAATCAAATCTAAACCAAATTAAGTATTATTATTTATATATAACCAAAGCTATTTAAACTAGACATTTTAAGGAGCTTCAACCCATCTACTAACGCTAAAGATTGGATCTGCTCTGATAGAATCCTAATCCGCATCATCTTTATTGATGGTACGCTCTGGATCGATGGTTGGTTCTTCTTTATTCAAGGCAGAAATCATCCATCGAATCGCATTGAAATTCTTTTCTTGCTCTTTGATCATCTGTATTTGACTCAATTCAAAGTGCCTTTGGTTTCTTAGGATGAAAGAAAGAATATTCTAGAATGATTCAAGAGTTCGTTCGAATTTTTCGATTAGTTTTTGGATTGGAGAAGCCATTGATTGTGATTAGAGTTTAGGAATGAAAGAAAGTGATGGTAGAGACTGAGAATAATGATTTTTTGAAGTAAATTCATATAAATAGAGGTAATAAGTCATTTGAAATGAATTGGTGTTTAGAAAATATTATTTTTAAATTTTTAAATGATTTTGAAAACTGGCAGTTATATGTCGACATACATAGTTGGCATATGTCGACATATGCACTATAATTTTCAAAAGCACTTTATTTTACTTTTCTATTATATTTGACCTATACTATTGTATTTTATGACTTTCCAAAGATAATTGACAATGTATAACAGTTAGAAATAGAATTTTCATTGATAATAAGGATGCGTACAAAAAATAAAAGAAAGACACATAAGATTCAACATAAACTAAAACTAAAAAATCCAAATACAAAGATAGTTTATACAAACAACTAAAAAGATATGGATGAAGATGAAGAAGAAGCTCCAAGCTTTTGAATGATCTTTCCAAAAAAATTATCCTTTTTGTTGGAAATTGAGGTAAATCTCTTTGAAAATGATTTCTTAAGCTTCCCTTGGTTATGAATGATCTTCTCTTTATTTTTGAGAAGACTTTCGTTGGATGCATTAAGTGGCATATTGATATTTTCCAACGAAGTATCCTCCTTCTCTTCTTGTTCTTCCTCCTCAACTTCTATTTCCTTTCACTTCTTTTCCTCCTCTTCTCTTATATCTTTCTGCTCTTCACAAATTAACCTTTGTTCCATTTCCGTAAGCATTTTATATGGCTTAAAAAAGGGTGAAATATGCATAAGTTAAATGTTGGTCTTGGAAAATATTTTACAAGGAATTGTCGCCTCTCCTTTAAGGTCAACACCAAAATAATTGAAAACACGAGTAAGATACACACCATGAATTAGTATGTTTTCATGTTTAAAAAGATTTTTAGGAAAAAGTTCATCCAGAATGACTGGAGAGCAATTTATATCATATTGACCATAAATGGAAAAAAGAGATTTAAAAACTTTTGTGTCGGGTTATTATAATTACCCATTCGAGGAGTGATATTTTGTTACAAAAGATGGCTTAATGTGACGCCCCACCTCTATACCCACGCTAGCCAAGAACACTACGGGTGAATGCTGTCAACTAGCACGGAGAATAAGGCTGTTGAGGAGCGACCATCTGTATAATTGCTTTGCGTGAGCACCGATATGTCAGATAGTATAACATGCGTTTTATCTCAAGAGGAAATCCGACACACCGATACAAACACAAAGCTACTACACAGTGGCTATAATAATCTTCGAAAACAAATACAGAAATAAACATAACGTAAATCAGTCACAGATAATTCATATCACAAAGGCGGAATAAGATATGAATATTACACATAAAAGTGTACATCAGAGTAGTGGTCAGAAAGATCCACAATAACACAAAATAATAGCAACACGTGCTATACAAAAGAATACATCTATGAGTCAATATCTCAAGAGTATACAACAAAAACTACTAATCTAAGTAGTAAGCAAAAGGTCAGAGTAATGGATCCCTGAAGAGAAGTCAAGCATAAGCACCTGAAACATCTCGGTCTGACCTGAGTATTATTTAATAAGAAAATAATAAACGGATCAATCTAACTATAAATATCAGATGTAACGATATAGAATAAGAGATATGACTAAGCACATAATAATCACAATGCCAAGCTGTGATATATATAAGCAGTTGAAAATCATCAAGGGATTATTCAATGTCACAAAATCTACAAAAGAATCACAGAAACGTCATACTCCTAATTTAGTTCACCAAACCATAAATATTGACGATAATATCAATGTCAATCACAAAAGTCAATGACACACAAATTCCAGAATTCAACACACGAAATCCAGAAATCACAAAAGTCAATGACGCACAAATTCACCAATACACAAATATCGATAAAGCTTATCGATGGAAATCACGAAAATTGGTGAAACACAAATTCTAGAAATCATCTCAAGGAATCCAGAAATCACAAAGAGGGGGAGGCCTATCACAAACGGGAGCATAAAGCTCGCCAACACGTGTATCACAAACGGAACGCTAATTCCATGGTTGCTAACCATCACAAATTGAGCCGAAGCTCCACAAACGGCCCGAAGACCATGGGTTGCTACCCCACCAATTTGAGTCGAAACTCCACAAAATGGGGTTTAGTCTCCCTCGCAGACAAAGAGACATCGCACATTGCTAGTCTAAATCACAAAGATGATCGTCATGATCAACGAGAAGTGTCAACTACACTAAGCTAGTAAATATATGAGTTTAGCTTCATGTCCCATAACCACTTTCTTAACTTAAATATTTACGAACAAACTGTAGATCTCCACTATAAAATTGTCACAAGGGATTCAATCGAACAAGTCCAAGAATTAACCGACAAAGTGAACGCAAGCGTTTCATACCACTTGTTTTACTAAGTCGTTTAATTAGATTTCTCATACGAGTGAGGTAAAGGTTGATATACTAATAGATTGGAAAACGGTTTTATAAACGAATTTGGTATTAAAATAGTGTTGAAATCGTTTGAGGAAAGAGTTTTGATATTTACTACTAGTATAGAAAACCTTTATATTTTTAAAGTGACAAAACACAAAGAAGATTGTAGGAACAATCAATCACTAAAATTCACATACGAAGATGTGAATAAAAATCCAACGAAACCGATAAAGAATCCATCAAAATGGATATTCAAAAATCCCTAAAAAGGAGTCATCAAAGTCATAACAAATGATAACAACACATAGGAAACAACACGAATCGATTAAAGTTGGAAATTCAAACAACTAGGTGAAATAGGCAAAAATGCAGCAGGTCGGTCGGCCGGCTACAGAGCTCGGTCGACCGGACCCTGTTCTCAAAATTCCTCGGGAAGCAGGTCGGTCGGTCGAACACTGTACTCGGTCGACCGAACCTTAAACAGGGAAGTGCTTATGCACTTGGCAGCAGGTCGGTCGGCCGGCTACAGTGCTCGGTCGACCGGACCTGTTGCCCGTCCCCTCCAAGTTCATCCAATTGAGGTCCAACCTCCACCAAATTGCATTCTCTCGAGCAACGGCACTAAGGGATTATGCCAATCAACTACCCGGCCCTATATGCTCCTCGATGCATCACCAAACACAAGTTCAAACATCAAAGTTATGATTTTTAAAGGATTGAACCCAAAACACCAAAAATTGGAATATTCACCAAATCAATCCAAACCAAAAGCAATTGCACACGAATAAGTGTTAGGAATTCATACCTAACAATCGAAGATAAATATAAGCATAGATGTGAGATAAAAATCTCACCTTTGAACCCAAAAACAATGAATGAGAAGCTTGAAGACAAGGGGAGATCAACCACACTTCAATCTCAACACTAGAAGCTTGAATGTAAGCTTAAAAGAAGAACATTCCCTAAGTTAGGTTTAGGATTCTGAAATCAAAGAGAGAATGAGTTGGAGAAGAAGAAGGAGATGCTTACTAATGGGTTCTCTTTGATTTTGGAGTAAGAACTTGAGCTAGCAAGAGGAACTAGGGCTTAGAGTTTCTAATTCCCATTCTCTTCCACCATTTTTGCTTGAGCTTGAGTGTTAGGAATATGAAATGAAATAATGAAGAGGAGAAGGGGTTGAGACTGAATACATAAGTGGCTCAGCCCAAACCAAAGCCCTAAGTGAAAAAGTGGCAAAAATCAACTATCTCCAAACATATCGAAGTTTACACTCAAAAAGGTCGCAAACGTCATTTTGAACTCAATGGGGGTGGTCTCGAGTCCCAATTCGACTGTTTGCAAAAAGTAGCTTTTTCGGACTAAAATCCGACTAACGATAAAATATTTAAATATAATATCGATAAATATGCGGGTTGTTACAGACTCCCATCCTTAAAGAAATTGCGTCCTCGCAATACTTAAGAGGAAAAAAAGAAGTAACAACCATGGAAGCATATCAACACAAAAGAAAATTGAAATAAGAAGTTCACTATAAAGAGCACGAAAGAGTTAGCAAGAACGAGATCGCTCAATGAATTCTCTAGATTCCCAAGAGTAATCCCTAGGATTTGAGAACCATTGAACTCTCACAAGAAGAACATCTTTATTTCGAAGTCGTTTGAGCTCCGAAGCAATAATTCGAATAGGATGTTGCTCAAAAATCAAATCTGGTGAAACTTTAATTTCCACAATATCACCGGGCTGAAGAATGAAAACCGGAATCCCTAAGGCATTTCCGTAGATAAAAGACGTGGGGAACGTGAAGAATAGCAGAAAATTGAGCCGGTGCAACGGTGTAGTACAGAAACGGTACGCTCGAGAAACTAGAAACTCAAATAATTTGGGACATCAGCGTAGTACAAAAACGGTACGCCCAATGAACCAAAGCAAAGACATTGATGTAGTACATACGGTACATCCAATGAATCAAATAGCAAAAACATTGATGTAGTACAAACGGTACATCCAATGAATCAAATAGCAAAGACATTGATGTAGTACAAACGGTACATCCAATGAATCAAAACACCATAAAAGAACACCGGACACTAGTCCATAAAAGGAATGAGATAAAGCTCAATAAAATGAAGTATACCAAAACGTCCGATGAACTTGATAAAAAGATAATTCCATTCAGACAACATCAAAGAATCAACCACTTGTTGCTTACGACAAAGCGCATTGGCAACACGATTTCCCTTCCGGGAATAAAAAGAATACCAAGATCATAAGATGCTAGGAGCTCGAGTAAACATAAAGTTCCTTATAAGAAAATAAATATTCCAATGATTTTATGATCGAGGTAGAGAACAGATTTCTCACCCAAAAATGATGATGTCAAACTCTAAAAGCGAAAACAATAACCGCGAGCACTAGATCATGAGTGGCATATCTAGCCTCAATCGGCTTTTAATGATTTAGAAGCACACGAGATAGCACGTTCTCCTTTGCAAGAGAACGACATACAAACCAATACGACTAGTATCGGTACAAATAGCAAAGTCTTGGTTCCCCTCCAGGAATCACAAGAATAAGAGTATCGAAAAGAAAGAATTTCTTTTAAATAATCTTCTTTCCTGAAAAGTTAAAACTTTCAAATTACATTTATCATTATGTAATAATCTTTCTAGAAAAATTTACTATTTTCAAGTTAATATACTGTGTCTGATTGTCTCATCAAAACGTTTAGGAAATTCCTATCGACAACGTTGATCAAGCGCATCGACCAAAATTCTTAAAACACTAAATAGGCAATACAATCACAAAATCATATTCTATAGGATAAATAAGTTTCTCAAAAACTTCTAAGAATATTCTTTGTTCGTTTTAAGAACAAAAATCCGGTTATACTTCTAAATAAATCTTATGAAAAAGATTTTGCAAAATTTTAAATTGCTATTTTCATCCAAAAATCAATAAATAAAAGAATGGTCTCATCGAAATATTCATAGAATATTTGATATATAAAATGGATGAAATAAGTTGGACAAATTGAATGACAAAATAAGTCATTCATTAGAATCATAATGAGTGCGGAGTGCGTAAGTGGAATGCTAACTCACGCGACTCGTAGCCAAATGAAAATCGGTGGCAAGGTCGAACTAGAAAGACCTTATCACCACACAAGATATTGCTTAGGTGATAATCCTAAGACAAGTCCAAATAAACCGGAAAATTTCACAAACTATTTAGATGAGAGAAATAAAACTTTCCTCATCATGAGGGTTTAAAGAATAAAATGATGCCTTCAAAAATTTGAAATCGGAATCACTAGGAAAAATAGAAATCTGCTTAACAGATAGAAAATGTCGAAGATGAATAGTCCACACGGAAAATAGGATATGAGCTTCACAACGATTAAGCCAATCCTTACAAAAATCAATTCCGAAGCCAAAGTAAAAATATCGGCTCGGAAAGATAAATCACATAAAATAATTTCGACATCAAATAAAAGCGAATTGAGTGTTGCAGATCTACCATCCGGATTCGCAATCCTCAAAGAAGTCAACAAGCCCAAAATATTCAAAGAAAAAGAATCGACAAGTTCTTTTGATATAAAATAGTGAGCCATATCAAAAAGAACTCAAATAGAAAGTTCACGAAATAAAACAATGCCAACAAGGATTGAATGTAAAATACCTTGACTAAGAGAAGAGTTGCTAGGGGCTTGCAGCTTTCCTTCTCTCCTGCTTTGACGCTTGGGACACGAAGAGATATAATGATCCGCACTTTTGCAATAGCGGCAAGAAATAGGCCTTGGACACCTATTTATATAGTGGTCCCTAGGGCCACAATTGTAGCATTCTCCGCGATTAGGGATGGGAGTATTTGCTATAGAAGTTTCTTGCTTTGCCCTCTTGTTAGGATTAGGACTTTCAAACCTAATAAAGGGATGCCTCTTCTTGTTGTTGTTGGAGTTCGGTTTGGCACTCCCAACCTCGACATCAATTTCTCTATCGGCCTCTTCAAGACGAAGAGCGATATCAATAAGCTGATCAAATGAAACCTCAAGTTTCAGGAGTAATGAGTTCTTAAGATTTTTATTCAAGCCATAGACAAATCTCTGATTTTTCTTCAATGGGGTGTTAATGTATTCAACCCCGTATTTGGATAGAGATTCGAAAGATGCGACATAGTCTGTCACAGAAGATCCACCTTGAATAAGGTCAATAAAACGCCGTGCTAAAGTTACTTTTTCAGCCTCCGGCACAAATTTCAATTCGAATCTTTCCCGGAATTGCTCCCAAGTGAGATCCGCCTCAACGATTTCAGAAATTAAAAGCTCATACCAATCTAACGCTCTTTCTTGGAGCTTGCTAGAAGCCACTTGGACTCGATGAAAGTCAATAAGGTTCATGCGAGAAAAGATGCGATCGCATGATTTAAGCCAAGCCTGAATTTCTATAACACTCTCGGATCCCCTGAATGGCCTTCCACCCAAATCGGTATAGTCTCTGCACAAGCGTGCAAAACCGGATCTAGGATGAGTAGGCTCTGGAATGGGTCCTGTAGCTTGAGCGTTCTTCACGAGATATAAAAGCTGCTGAGCAGACATGAATACTCCATCCTGAGGAGTAGCACTAGATTGACCGGCGCTGGGACGGCCTGGTCTAACCATTTCTCTTACTTTAGAAATAAAGAAGAAAGAAGAAGAAGGTTATTTACAAAATGAATATCAAGAAATCTTGATAGATAAAACAAGGAATCATAAAGAAAATAGGATGAATCGGTACGAAGACTCGAATAAAATCCTAAAGCACGACTCCTAAGATGGACTTAGGACGATGATCCTTGTTATAATATTCCATATTGTTCCGAAGTTTGGCTCTGATACCAAGCTGTGACGCCCCACCTCTATACCCACGCTAGCCAAGAACACTACGGGTGAATGCTGTCAACTAGCACGGAGAATAAGGCTGTTGAGGAGCGACCATCTGTATAATTGCTTTGCGCGAGCACCGATATGTCAGATAGTATAACATGCGTTTTATCTCAAGAGGAAATCCGACACACCGACACAAACACAAAGCTACTACACAGTGGCTATAATAATCTTCGGAAACAAATACAGAAATAAACATAACGTAAATCAGTCACAGATAATTCATATCACAAAGGCGGAATAAGATATGAATATTACACATAAAAGTGTACATCAGAGTAGTGGTCAGAAAGATCCACAATAACACAAAATAATAGCAACACGTGCTATACAAAAGAATACATCTATGAGTCAATATCTCAAGCGTATACAACAAAAACTACTAATCTAAGTAGTAAGCAAAAGGTCAGAGTAATGGATCCCTGAAGAGAAGTCAAGCATAAGCACCTGAAACATCTCGGTCTGACCTGAGTATTATTTAATAAGAAAATAATAAACGGATCAATCTAACTATAAATATCAGATGTAACGATATAGAATAAGAGATATGACTAAGCACATAATAATCACAATGCCAAGCTGTGATATATATAAGCAGTTGAAAATCATCAAGGGATTATTCAATGTCACAAAATCTACAAAAGAATCACAGAAACGTCATACTCCTAATTTAGTTCACCAAACCATAAATATTGACGATAATATCAATGTCAATCACAAAAGTCAATGACACACAAATTCCAGAATTCAACACACGAAATCCAGAAATCACAAAAGTCAATGACGCACAAATTCACCAATACACAAATATCGATAAAGCTTATCGATGGAAATCACGAAAATTGGTGAAACACAAATTCTAGAAATCATCTCAAGGAATCCAGAAATCACAAAGAGGGGGAGGCCTATCACAAACGGGAGCATAAAGCTCGCCAACACGTGTATCACAAACGGAACGCTAATTCCATGGTTGCTAACCATCACAAATTGAGCCGAAGCTCCACAAACGGCCCGAAGACCATGGGTTGCTACCCCACCAATTTGAGTCGAAACTCCACAAAACGGGGTTTAGTCTCCCTCGCAGACAAAGAGACATCGCGCATTGCTAGTCTAAATCACAAAGTTGATCGTCATGATCAACGAGAAGTGTCAACTACACTAAGCTAGTAAATATATGAGTTTAGCTTCATGTCCCATAACCACTTTCTTAACTTAAATATTTACGAACAAACTGTAGATCTCCACTATAAAATTGTCACAAGGGATTCAATCGAACAAGTCCAAGAATTAACCGACAAAGTGAACGCAAGCGATTCATACCACTTGTTTTACTAAGTCGTTTAATTAGATTTCTCATACGAGTGAGGTAAAGGTTTACATATACTAATAGATTGGAAAACGGTTTTATAAACGAATTTGGTATTAAAATAGTATTGAAATCGTTTGAGGAAAGAGTTTTGATATTTACTACTAGTATAGAAAACCTTTATATTTTTAAAGTGACAAAACACAAAGAAGATTGTAGGAACAATCAATCACTAAAATTCACATATGAAGATGTGAATAAAAATCCAACGAAACCGATAAAGAATCCATCAAAATGGATATTCAAAAATCCCTAAAAAGGAGTCATCAAAGTCATAACAAATGATAACAACACATAGGAAACAACACGAATCGATTAAAGTTGGAAATTCAAACAACTAGGTGAAATAGGCAAAAATGCAGCAGGTCGGTCGGCCGGCTACAGAGCTCGGTCGACCAGACCCTGTTCTCAAAATTCCTAGAGAAGCAGGTCGGTCGGCCGAACACTGTACTCGGTTGACCGAACCTGAAACAGGGAAGTGCTTATGCACTTGGCAGCAGGTCGGTCGGCCAGCTACAGTGCTCGGTCGACCGGCCTATTGCCAGTCCCCTCCCAGTCCATCCAATTGAGGTCCAACCTCCACTAAATTGCATTCTCTCGAGCAACGGCACTAAGGGATTATGCCAATCAACTACCCGGCCCTATATGCTCCTCGATGCATCACCAAACACATGTTCAAACATCAAAGTTATGATTTTTAAAGGATTGAACCCAAAACACCAAAAATTGGAATATTCATCAAATCAATCCAAACCAAAAGCAATTGCACACGAATAAGTGTTAGGAATTCATACCTAACAATCGAAGATAAATATAAGCATAGATGTGAGATAAAAATCTCACCTTTGAACCCAAAAACAATGAATGAGAAGCTTGAAGACAAGGGGAGATCAAACACACTTCAATCTCAACACTAGAAGCTTGAATGTAAGCTTAAAAGAAGAACATTCCCTAAGTTAGGTTTAGGAAATTTCTAAAATCAAAGAGAGAATGAGTTGGAGAAGAAGAAGGAGATGCTTACTAATGGGTTCTCTTTGATTTTGGAGCAAGAACTTGAGCTAGCAAGAGGAACTAGGGCTTGGAGTTTCTAATTCCCATTCTCTTCCACCATTTTTGCTTGAGCTTGAGTGTTAGGAATATGAAATGAAGTAATGAAGAGGAGAAGGGGTTGGGACTGAATACATAAGTGGCTCAGCCCAAACCAAAGCCCTAAGTGAAAAAGTGGCAAAAATCAACTATCTCCAAACATATCGAAGTTTATACTCAAAAAGGTCGCAAACGTCATTTTGAACTCAATGGGGATGGTCTCGGGTCCCAATTCGACTGTTTGCAAAAAGTAGCTTTTCGGACTAAAATCCGACTAACGATAAAATATTTAAATATAAAATCGATAAATATGCGGGTTGTTACACTTAAATTTTTTGCTTTTGGACGCAATTTTTTGTTTTTAAATCCAAAATCATCATCACTTTTGAAAATGTCATGAATTACTTCACGATTTGAAAATCAATTTGAAAATTTTGAAGGTCCATTCCACTAGATTTGCATCCAAGAATCGCACAAAATTTCATAATTTAAAACGATTTGTGTCCTCTTGATGCGACTCCAAACTTCTCCTTCTCTACTGTCATAAAACTTTCCTTTTAAATTTGCACAAAACATCTGCGCCAATTTTGGATAATAAACTAAATCATTTTGGGAAGCATCGGTTAAACCAAGAATTTCATTTTGCAAACAATGATTGAAAAGATTATAAGTAGGAAAAACTTCAAAGATAGCAAACCCTTCGAGAAAGATTTTTCCGGAAGATAATTACTCAATATAGGCTTGCATGGCTTCTTGATCATCAAAAAGATATTCTTTCATTTCCTTAGAAAGCCTCATTGTTGCCTTATTATTGCATGAGGATGCCATTAAAGAGTAGTTTGAAGATATAAAAGAGTTCATAATTTTTAAATTTGAAATTGAAAGTGAAAAATGAATGGATGGAGATAGAGTAAGTAAATAGAGAATCAAAGGACGTGTTCTCTAGTCAAAAGACAACTTTTAGAAAATAGGAGTTAGTGAAAAGTTGGAGGGAAACTCAAATTTTGAATTTGAAAATGAAATTAAAAATCTATCCACATACGTCGACATATGCACGTGGGATATGTCGACATATAGGTCGAAATTTTTAAAAACATTTTTTGTTTAACTATATCCTATTTATTATGTATATCTATTTATAGTTATTCTATTTTAAGAAAACTAATTTTAAATATATTTTATATTGTTATTAAAATATTTAAAATATTTAAACTTAAAATATAATCATATAGTATTCAACCAATATTATCATTAATCTATAGGATATTTCTAACAACCAATAAAGCAACCAAAAGAAAAATAAAAAAATTATTCAAAGAAATTAAAACTTATGTTATATTAAAAGTGTACCTTTTTCCGATCCATTTCATTATTTTGTTCTGAATTATGTATTTCTATGAAGCGCATGTTAGCAACTTTTGTATCTGATTCATTATCACTTAAGGATGTATCTAAATCTTCTTATGTTGCTGTATAAGCTCTTTTCCATTTTTTGGTTGAATCGGTGTTTGGTGTAGTTTTTAGTTTATTGGGATGTGGATAGTCTCATTTTAAATGGCCAGGGCCGTCGCAGCTATAACATCTAATGTCATTTCCATTTCCACTTCTTGGATTTTTGTTGTCATTTCTTTTAAAATGGTTTGTCTTCCGACATTTTAGAAATTTTATGAAATTCCTTATCATGAAAGCAATTTCATTACCTATCATTGTTTGAATCTAGATTATCTGTTATTGCATTAAAAGCTATAGATTTCTTCTCTATTGCTTCATTTTTTTCTCATGTCCTGCATTTGTGCTTCAAAAGATAATAAATTGCCAATTAACTCTTCAATTTTAAAGTGCTAATGGCATTGGCCTCTTCGATTGCAAGAGTCTTTTGATCCCATTCAAGAGTAAGCGAATTGAGGATCTTTTTGACTAGATCCTCCTTGGAAAAACTTTTACCCAGTGTAATAAGTGAGTGTATTATACGTTGGAATATACTATACATATCGGATATGGACTCATTTGGACTCATTTTGAATAATTGAAACTTGTTTGTTAACATGGAAATTTTGGTTTGTTCAACTTTACCTATGCTTTCAAGTGTAACATGCAAATTTCTCCGAATTTCAAATGCAAACTTGCATATAGATACTCTATGAAATTAATTGTTATCTAGTGTACAAAATAATATATTTGTAGTCTTAAATTTACTTTGTGCAACATCTTTTTGGTAGCAGTCCACTGTGCAAAATTTGTCTCGGGTTCAGTGTACTAAGTTTGTGTAATATTCCAAGTGTCTAAACCAATTGACCGTAAATAAATTTTCATTCTACATGATCAACATGTGTAATTAAAACCATTAAAAAGTAGAGGTCTGGCAGTAGATTGTTCTTTGAAAAATGAGTTGGTAACAGGTGTACTAACACTGTTACTAATAGTGCTATTAGCAGCGTTGATAGCCATTTAAATTTTTTCAAAAATCAGATAATGAATACTTTGAAAACCAATGCTTTAATACCAAGTGTAGTCAGTGGAATAGGGATCTTAAGGCTATATCAACACTAGAGGAGAGGTGGATAGTGTTTAATTAATTATATGAATGTTTTTCAAATTCTTTCAGATCCTACTTAGAGTGGTGTAATTTACAACCAAAGAAGCAATCATAGAATCAAAGAGAAGATTAAAGTAAATGTAGTGAAAGTAAAAAAGGAAAGAATACGCTAGATTTAATACTATTTTGGAGTTATTCTGCATCCATTCCGACATAATTTCTTGTACGGGTTTCTTTTCAACTAGTATATGCAAATACAATCTCGATTTCAAGGCTACGCTCCAAAATCCCGACCTCTAGGTAGAGTCATTTGATTTCCAAGCTATATGTACACCCACTAAATTTATGGGGTACTAAGCACACCACTTGATTTACGGGGTACAATCACACTCACTAATATAGCAGTAAGATTTAATAGAGTTTTATGGACTCAGATCTTTGATCTTGATTACAATTGATCTTATAACTGTTGAATAGCACTTTAGTTTTAAGAGAGATGAGAGAAACAGAGAGTAGATAAAGGAGAATCAAACTAGTAATGATTGAATTTTATTTTGGTTGAATTTAGGCAGAGTTTAGATAGACATTGATTTAGAAATCAAGAGAGTGAAAAGAGCCGGCGGTGGATTCAGACCAATTTTTTTAATCCTTCGATAAAAACATTCATTCTCCTTAGAAAAAAGGGGTATGACAAATAAAGATGTATTTTTTGATTCATCTTTGGAGTTGAATACCTCATTCAAGAACTTTTTTCAAGGAGAGAAGAATAAGAAAGTAGTTATATTCATTTGGAATTCTAGTATATATAAGGAAACAACAGTCATGTCCATTCGCAAAGAGAAATAAAAGAAATGGAACTTACATTCAAATTTGAATGTTGAATTTTACAGCCACTATGTCAACATACATAGATAGGATATGTCAACATATCCCTTTGTATTTTGAAAAATACTTTAAAAATATTATTTTGAAAATCTATTGCTTCGTATAATTATTTGATAATTTGCAGAATCATTTAAATATAGTTTATATATATTTTAATCAAATATAACTTAATAAAACTTTATAAAATAATTTTGAAAGATTTAATAGTAATATTCAATAATATATAAAAAATCAATATAATTATAAGTTATTAATGTACATAAAAAATTAGATATATATATATATATATATCTGTATGTATAAGCTTAAAAATACTAAAACAATATTTTTATAATTATAAAAGATTGAAAACCATTTTGGGAAATATCTTGAAAAGATTATTTTAAAACCAGAATATTTGAAAAACAATTTAAACCAAAATTAGAGAAGGCGAGAGAGATCAGGAAAGTGCTATTGAGGTTTTAATATAAATTTTATGACTCTATAACTTATCTAGAATATATTGTAATCTTTAACTCTTCAATACTCATGAGTCTTCAATTATCAATTCTTAAAACTCTATATCAGCATCTTGAATCTACTCTCAAAACTGTACAGTCTTCTTAATCAATACATGTCTAATATCCTGCACTATATACTACATATAACTTCATAAAACATTAGTATTTATGTTTTATATAATGCCCTAATAGTTGTTATCATCAAAATGAATAAATAAGGTACTGACACACCAGTGTCTGAATCCTTGCCTCCTCATGCACCAATATTGCACTTAGTGCATGAGCAAAAACCGCTAAGCAAACGAATAAATCCTCCCCGTCCAACGGTATTAATAAGACTGATGGCGTTTCTGTGTGCATCAATAATTTTTCAAATGCATTCTGACAATCTTAATTCCATTTAAAGTTCCTCTTACATTTCTTGAGGGCATCGAAAAAAGGCATGAACTTATTTGTCTCCCATGAGATGAACTGACTCAAAGAAGCTATCTTTCCATTCAAGCTCTGAAGTTTTTTCATCAAGGTCTGGGCAGCTACACTCCTTAAAGCGTTTATCTACCCTGGATTAGCTTCGATGTCGCACATTGGCGATAAATCCCAAAATGTTCCCGATGCAACTTTGTAGGAACATTTTGACAAATTTAGCTTTATTCTATATTTTCATAAAACCTCAAACTTCTCCAAAAGATCATACAAATGATTTCGAGATACTCATGACTTCACAGGCATGTCATCTACGTATACTTCCATAGCCTATCCAATTTGGTTTTTAAACATGGAATTTACCAATCTCTGGTACGTGGCTCCGATATTTAAAATCAATGGCATAACTCGATAGAAGTATGTCCTAAATCTAGTTATAGGTTGAATAAGCATCCATAAATTAAAGTAACTCATGTCCTACAGTTCCGTCCACCAATTGGTCAATTCTAGGTAAAGAAAAGCTGTCCTTCGAGCTTGCCTTATTCAAATTCGAGTAGTTAATACATGTTCACTATTTCTCATTTGACTTCTTAACCAACATGGGATTGGATACCCAATTGGAGTATAAAGCGTCACAGATAAACCGTTCGCCAATAGCTTATCCACCTCTTTCTTCAACACTGCGGATCATTCTACACCCAGACTGTGCCTTTTCTGTTTTGCTGGTATGAACTTCGGGTCAATTTCAGTGCATTATTAGCTATCTCTGACGATATCCCGCACATATCTAAATGTGTCCAAGTGAATAAATCCAAGATTCTTCAGAGGAAATTCGCTAATTCCTTTCTTAAGTTAGTGTTGAGCAAAGATAGAATGTTCAGGAACCGAGTAGAGTCATCCATGTCGACTAGGATATTCACCGTCAAGTTGGCTGGTGTTGGTCTCCCTTCCCCTAAATACTTCCTAGGATCCATGGCCTTATTAAAATAGCTATGGTTCCCGAGCCAGGGCCGAGGCTTTATTTTTTTTGCTTGCAGTCCTGAATGTAGAGATTTACCTCCACATTCTTGCCTTTTTCATGCCATTTTGCTTCTCCGAGTTCTATGGCGTAACACTCTCTTCTAGAAATTTGGTATCCTTTTACCTCTTCATCCCCATTTTCCATTGGGAGCTTTACCACTACACCAAGGCATCATTGCTATCTTGAAATTTGCCAAAGACGGTGGGATTGAGAATGCATTGTACACTGAATACTCGACCATGATAACATACTTTTGAATCTGGACAATCCTACAATCTCCTTTGCCAAGGTCCAAAGGAAAATCGATCGTTTCGATTGGCTATTTTGCTTCGCCTATAAATCCTTGAATCTTAGTTTTACATGCAATCACATCCTTCATGCTGATCTTCATCTGAACGGATGTCCTTCTGAAGATTATATTCACCGAACTCCCAATCTCTATCAAGATTCATCGTACAATTGCCCACCAAATTTCAAACATTACCACCATAGGGTTGAAAGTTGGTGCTTTGACTCCATTAATGTCTTTATTCCTAAATATGACATCATCAACTATCATCCTTTGCTGCTTGGCAAGAGCGTCGTCTTCTATAGCAAAGCAGCGCTCCTGCGGTTCAGCAAGCTTGTACATTATTCCGTTTCCCACAAGCTTTTCTCTACAGGATGGGGTTCTCTAGTAATAGTACTGATAATCAACTTTCCATCATTTCACTTGGATCTTCTCCGCTCTATCCAAGCTGATTCTCTTAGGCTGGCGATCCTCGAAGTCTCATAGCTTGGCCGCCGCTCTATGGTTCTTTGACATGCTGCTAGAGCCTATTCTTCCTTATTAGTTCTTCAATAAGGTCCTTCAAATGTCGGCACACATTCATGTTGTGTCCATGGTCTCTTGGAAACAACAGAACTTTCTATAGTACCTTCCTTGCTCGGTTCCCTTCCTCCTTGGAGGTTTATTATATCGTTTAGTTTATTGAGTGGCTAGGTATATATTCTCCAATGTATCATTCAAAGGAGTATAACCTTCCTATCCTAGATTCCTTGGATGTTTCTTGCCATCGTTACACCTACCGTCGACGCCTTGATTTCATTTCTTTGGGTTACCACAGTTTCCAGCATTAGTTATCACATTACCAGCAGTATCTCTAGATTGCTTAACTGCCATATTGCTCTGGATAACCTTCTTTGACTATTCATCAGCATTATTCCTTGAAGCCAAACTTGCTTCCTCCAAGCGTAGAACCTGAATAGCCTTCTAATTTAACTCTTCCATGGTTGTAGGTTGCTTTATCTACAGCCGTCTTCCAAAATCCACGTCTGGATGGATGATTAGTACCAAAGCCATGAATACAAGATCTTCCTTTGTGTTACTTTAGTAACGTAAACATTAAACTGATTCAAGAACCCATTCAGTGACTCCTTAGGCCCTTGAGATAAGCTTGACAAGACAGCACATCCTTGGGCCGTGCAGCATGCAGTCAAAACTACTCTAGAATTTTGCTAGCCAGCTCATCAAAATCAGTATGGATCTAGGCGCGAGCCTTGTGAACCATATCGACACAATTCCATCTAAGAAAATGGGAAAGCATCTAATCGAACTTCACCCATTACCCTGGCGTCATCCATGTGTCATTCAAACTTGAGTAAATGTGCATATATACTCAAGGAGACCTTACAATGTTTTTCTAAGACTGTTACTAGTATAACTTCGCTAATCATAGCATGGTTCATAAGTCTTTGTTTGTCTTCGAGTCCAGATATCTTTGAGCATGATGATCTCTTGTAGTATATACCTATAATCTTGATAAGATATACAATATATGTGATTGTAAGTTGTTGTTATTGAAACCATATAATGGATGTTCTAACATTCTCCCTTTTTTTGATGATGACAACTATATAATCGTTAGTTATGATAAAAATAAATCCCATTTAATTTTGTCTCCCCCTATGTGTATGCATATATTTCTCCCTCTTTATCATTATCAAAATAAAATAAGAAAAACATAAACATATAGACACAACAAATGAGATCGATAGATATGAATAACACATAAACATAAATAACGTATTGAACAATAAACCAACATGAGTTCAATAATAAATAAATAAGCAAACAGGAGTTCAAACATTCTTCCCCTAAGTTAATACTCCCTCTATTGATATGGTTGCATAGTTGTTCCTCGCCCCTCCCCCCCCATTGTCATCGGCAGATATCAATAGGAGTAATATGAATGATTATACGAGTAGAACTCTCTAATATAAATTCATAGTTGGACAAAATATTAAAAAATATGTTTAATAATTTAAAGGACATACCACTTACCATAGTCACAATTTCAACCAATACAACATCACATATCATACTCACATTGAAAATTAGAACATCACATTTGTGGCTTCATTTCCATAAGTTCAAAAAATTTGGAATACATCTCCCTTTTTATATGTGGTGTACCTACAAAAAATAAGATATATGTTCTGGTACCCACTTCCTATGCGAGGGTCCGTGGGTTCGATCTTGGCAAGTCATACCCATTTGGGTATGGTTGAACTTTTAAAAATTTAGTTTTCATTATAAGTCACATTTTTCTAATAGTTGCTAATATAAATTTGTTTATTATGATCCGTCGTATTAGCGGGAATCCATATTTTAATACTATTTGTCATTAGCTTGGTATTTGAAAAAAAAAATTCTATCATTTCTAATCAAAGTAATATTTTTAGGACTACCATGTTTACTAGTACTAGCACTAAAATTAGTATACATGAATGCATATCTAATACTATATTTACTTCGTTTATAGCCTAAACCATAGGAAGATAAGATATCTTTACCTTTGTTAAAACTTACGAATTTTTTATTTAATCTTTCAGAATTTGCTTTAGAATCACAAACTACTTTTTGCAAAATATTACTATTATCTTTTAAAATCATACATTTTTTAGATTATTCTAAATTCGTTTTAATTAAAGCTTTATTCTCTTTTCAAGAGACAAAATTAAAGAGCTAGAATTATTTAAAGAATTTTCCAAAAATATTTTTTATTTTGCAATTCGTCGATTTTCTTCATAAGATTGTTATTTTTAATAATTGCTCATTTACTTTTTGTAGGAAATCTTTACTTTTACCATATTTTCAAACAACTTAGTTTGTTTGACCAAAAATTTATTTTCCTCTTTTAAATTGAAAATTTCTTGCTCACAATTTTTAATTTAGCTAATGCAATTCTATCAACTTTATTCAAAGTTTTACGATCTTTTAATGATTCATCATGTGCTAACAAAAGATCTTTATATAAAGAATCTAAGCATACCGACTGTGATCTGAGTTAGCTATGAAGCATTTGCTTGTTTTCTCCTTTGATTCTTCTTTATTACTCTTCCTTTTCTTATTGCCTTGACTAGATCTCTTAATGGCCATTTATTCTAGGATTTTGTTACCTTCTCTAGAACCCAAGGCTCTAATACCAAGTGAAAGTCTACAAGATCTTTTTTAACTAATGCAACTTATATATGTATATATACGTATGTATGTATGTACGTACGTGCGTATGTATGTATGTATGTATGTGAGAGTGTATATTACTAACTATATTAAGCAGAGAATAATAATTGAACATAAATATGGTAAATTATCAAAGCGAGCACACCAGATATTTATATTGGTTCAGACCTTCCATTCTACGTCCAGTCCCAAAGCTCCCCTTTGGTATTTCCTATAAACAGCTAATCCTGACTTCGCCCGGAGGAATAGGCTAATACAAAAGTACATCTCTGACAATCTTCCAAATAACATGGATTTTGACTGATAGTACAAATCATTCTATGATCTCCTTTGAGGATATGAATGTGAAAGCTTTGAATTGAGGAAGTGGTTTAAAAAAATGATATCTTAGTCATTATAGAATGAAAATACGTAAGCAAGAGATGCACAAATATGTAAACAGTGAGTAATAAGAAATCAAGAGAATCGATCTGTTTGTTACTCTCAATCATTGTAGTATTTTAGGATTAAAGAGATGTAGATGAGGAGTTGTGTAACAACTCGAAATTTAATCCATTAATTAATTAAATAATAAAATAACTTTTTGAAATTATTAGAACCGAGCCATGAGAGTTGCGCCATTGTATCAATGGTAATTTTCTGGCTAATTTCCATATATAGAACGTCAAAATCTGAGCTAATATGACCAAGTTATAAAATAAATAAAATAAGTAGAAAAACAAGATGAATATATATATATGTGTGTGTGTGTGTGTGTGTGTGTACGTAAGTATGGGCAGGTCGACCGGCCTGTTGACTTGGTCACTAAGCGGTCGACCGCCCGGTCGACCCACCTTTGCTATTTACGAACGAATGAACATGCATTCGTTCGAATGTTCCAGAGCCTCAAACTGACGTGTTTTGCATTCTTTATTTTAATCCAGTCCTTTTATTTTTGCATCCGATGGCTCCTATTCAGCCTATTACATGGTTGCATCCTATTCAGTCTTTAAAATCCAATGGTCCAAGATCCACTTCTACCCTTATAAATAGACCCCTAGACCTAACACGTTTTCTCATTCTAGATTTTCTCCAATTTGGTTCACCATTCTAGGAAGGACCCTAAACGGAATAATTTTCCCAAAGGAGAAAATCATTATAAATTTAATTATTTAACAACTCTAAGTGGATCTGGGAAGACCAAAGAAAGAGCTTTGGACCGAAGGTGAGTGACTGAAATTATTTTAGATTTCTTTAAGTAATTTAAAATAATAGAGTTTCCTATAGTTGTAGTTTTACTATGATTTTTGGAATAGCCTTTTCAGTAGTTTATTTATAGTTTTTTAGAATTATTTTCGGTCTATTTCCTTTCAGCTATTCTTTTTAGTATTTTTAGTTTGTTTCATTTAATTATAGCTTTTTCGTTTATTTACAGTGTTTTTGCAGTATTTTGGTTTATTTACTGTTGTTTATACGTTATTTACATCTTCTTTCTACACTTTGGATTTTCTTCTATTTCTAGTTTTTTTTATTCCTCCTTCTTCTTTGCATATGGATTAGAATAAAATTAACGCATATATGGATTAAATTGTAAGAAAACTGAAATAATAGAATATAAGATGTAAATTTCAAAGACTGTAATATAAATGGAACTGGACTGAAATTACGCCTAATTATGACGTTAATTGGACTGAATTAAAAAGATTAGCCTGGTTTTAACTTAGAATTATAATTAAAAAGGAGAAAAAGATGAAAGAGGCTTATTTTCACACTTGGACCTTGGCTTAAGTAATAAGCATGATTACAAAGTGGGTTATAATAAGAAAAAAAATAAGGTCTATTTTAAGACTTAGGATAAATTAATAAGCATGGATAGTAGAGAAAAATGTAAAGGTTTATTTAAATAATTTATCTAAGTTAACAAGCAAAGATGAAAGTAGGACCTCTACCAAATAGCATTCCCTATTAGATAAAACGGTGGTCCCATATTAGTCTGAAGTTTGACGAGGGCACGCTTATGCTAAGAATGGTAGTAATTGGTCAAATAGAAGTCAAATCACGGAGGATTTGGATAAGGGGTGCAACTAGATATTAATAAAATGACGGGCCAGTACCAACAGCATTTCCCTATAAATTCTATGGACACACGGTGATCTCACGTTAGCCTGAAGTGGGATGAGGAGCATGCTTAGGCTGGAGTTTGAGGTAATAAGAAGACCCAATAGGTGGAGCAAAAGGTAGCATGGGCATGGTGGCAGTTATGCATGCAACTTCCATTTTGGAGCTCAGTAATCACTATGAATTCCAAGCGCTTAGTATGGATGTCTTTTCTAGACACAATTGCCTTCTGTGTGGGGAGCTACATATGTCGTCTGGATTCATAGTGGATGCTTTATGCATCTTTTCTAAATACCATTAGCTGCTGTGTAGGGAGTTATATAGCGTCTGGTCTGCAGTAAGGTCTATGGAGTAGCAGGCCAATCAAAAAGGGTAGACTTAGGGTTACATCCTAAGTACAGGATTAGGAATTCAGCCTAATCAAAGCAGAAATCAAGGACAAGTGCAAGCAATCTAAGCTAACATATCTTATAGATTGAGTAATATTTAATCGCACTTATTTCCAATTTATCTCTTTCATACTTCCATTGTTATCCTTATTTATGCTATAACTGTTGTAGATTCTATTACTTTTATCTTGCTAAAGGACTCTAGTAATTACTATCATTCACCAGACTTTTAGTCTGACCCACTCCTCTATTTTTCCTTTTTTCCCCATAGGCAATCAAGGGAGAGTCGGTATATTGCTGTTGCTTGGAGTTTTCTTGGTAGAGATTTCTACTATGTATTTCTATTATATTTAGCTTTTGTTCTTTCTATATAATGGCTTATTATAAGGGATACTATGTACTCTAATTTTTGAGACTATGAGTTTTTTTTCACGAGACGTATTGGATTTTCAGACATTTCTGTGGTATTTGGTATTTGACTTATTTATGAAGCAATTATGAATTTTTTTAATTAATTTATTATTCTAAGTTTCAGTTGTTTTTATCTATTTTTATCTTGCGAATCTTAGTCTCTGTTAGTTTTAGTTATACGTACAACACACCATGCCTTTTAGTGTGTCCTTTTGGGTATATTAAGGGGTGTGGGGTGTTTCATTTGGTATCAAAGCTTAAGGTTATAGTATTCCTAAAAAAATTAAAAGTAAAGTATTTTTCAAAATAACTTGTTTTAAAAGTATTTTTCAAAAAAGAACTTAAAAAATGATTTTAAGTATATAAGATTTTTTATAAAAATCCCTCATAAGTCCAGTTCAATCTCCCTTTGACTCTTTGCTAAACTATCATTTTCTTTTTGTAGAATGGCTGATGCCTCGAACCTTCCCGATGGCATCCCTATCTCAGCCTGGTTTCGTAGGTACTTACAAGCCACGAATTTAGAGGTGCACAGGCTAGCACCCAATCCTGCACCAGCAGGTGGGAATCCCAGCAACCCACCTGTCGCCATCAATTTCTCTAAGCTTTGTAAAGATTTTGCGAGTTTGGGCAAGAAGACTTTTTTTGGCAAGGAGACTTTTGTGGAGGAAAGAGCATGGCTTATGGACACAGAGAGAACATTTGATCTTTTGGGATTGGATGGTCAGCAGCGAGTTTAGCTAGTCGCTTGGCAGCTGAAAGAGGAAGCATCTTATAGGTGGGAGGTGATAGATGTAGAGGGTAGAAATGTTACTTGGAAGGATTATGGGAGCGATTCGATAGGAAGTTTCTGTTTCAGGGGAAGAGAGTGCTCGGCTAGAGAGGTTTATTAATTTGAAGCAAGGGAGTTTGTTTGTTAAGGAACACATCAATCAATTCAATGAGCTGTCGCAGTTTGGTATAGATTTGGTGAACACGTAGTATAAGAAAGCTATGAAATTTGCTAAGGGATTGAATCAACCCCTTCAAGGACTATTGCTGACTAATGTACCGATGAAAGAAACTTATGAGTCTTTGGTTGAGATGGTGCTTATGTCGGATACAGTCAAGGAGGGAGAGTCTTAGAGGAGGTTAAGTCAGAAGGTTCAAAGAAGAAGTGGTGGGAAAAGAATTGTAAGAAGAAGAAGAAAGGTGATGGTCCTTAGAAGCATATTAAGAAAGGAATTAAGTGCCATACTTGTGGGAAGGTTGGAGATATAGCCAAGGATTGAAGGAAGGAGAAGATGAAGGGTAAGTGTTATACTTGCGGGCAGCCCGGTCATATGAGTTGGAGTTATCCCCTGGGAGATGGTCAGGGAGCGAATGCACCAGTTGCGCAGATTCATGCGTTGGACTCAGCACCTTCTGGTAGCATTCCAGATATAGGTAATAAAGTCACAGTTGAAGGTTTGATTTCTATATCTGAGTTTTCCATTTGGACTTTATTTGATTCTAGAGCATCATATTCTTTTATCTCTAGCTCTCTGGTAGATTGTTTGGACATATCATTAGTAGTAGACCTCATTATTGATTCAAACCCCATAGGAGGATCGACACACTTATTTATGGTTTGTAGGGATTTGAAAATCTTTATCTTAGGCATAGAATTTGAATGCGACGCCTATGTCTTAGGATTCTTAGGGTATGGGATGATCTTAGGGATGGATCGGCTATCCACATACGGAGTTATATTAGACAGCGAGAGGAGAGCCGTTAGACTTGGGATTTGCAGCGGTCTTGTGACCTGAAATGTTCAATCATGTTGAGTTTTCTCTATTCACTTGATTCATCTTCGGCAGCGTTGCATTTGGTTTCTGCCATCAGAGAATTTGCAGACGTCTTTGAGAAGGTTAGGGGACTACCCCTAAGAGAGAGATTGACTTCAGGATTTATTTGACCGTGAATGCTAAGCGACATCATTACCTGTGAGGCATATGGCACCTAGGTAGAGGAAAGAATTGAGCAAGCAGATTAGTGAGCTTTTGGAGAAGGGATTCATAAGAAGGACCATATCAGAGTGGGGAGTACCAGTCGTCTTCGCCACTAAGGTAGATGGTTCTCACCAACTCCACGTGGATTATAGAGAATTAAATAAGCTCACCAAGAAGAACTGATATCCACTCCCTAGGATTGATGACCTTTTTAACTAGTTAGTAGACACTTTAGTTTTCTCTTACTTGATTTATCCATGGGATTCCATCAGCTTGGGGTGGCTGAGGACAGTACAGATAAGATAGGGTTTAGGATACCAGACGGATTTTTCGAGTGGTTTGTTATGCCTTTTAGGCTAACCAATATTTCTGCCTATTTCGTTGATTTGATGATCTGTATCTTTAGGGATGTCCTAAATAAGATTGTGGTGGTATTCGTGGATAACATCTTGGTATTTTCCAAGAATATGGAGCAGCGTATTGTTCATCTGGAAGAAGTTCTTTGCATACTTCGTAGTCATCATTTGAGAGATAAGTTTTCCAAGTGTCATTTTTGGAGAGAGGAAGTTCGTTTCTTGGGGCACGAAGGTTTGGCTTTTGACCACACCAAGGTTATTGCAGTGCAAGATTGGAAGGCCCCTAAGAACATAACCGTGGTTAGGAGTTTCCTTGAATTGGCTACAACTATAGGAAGTTCATTAAAGTCTTTGCCAAGATTTCAGCACCACTCACACGCCTTACTAAAAAGAATAAAGCCTTTGTGTGGCACATGCATTGTGAGGATTCCTTCACGAAGCTTAAGAGAGCCCTTACTAGTTCACCAATGTTATTTTTACCTGATGGAGCTAAGCCTTTCACTGTATACACTGATGCATGCGAGATGGATCTAGGAGTGGTGTTGATGAAAGAATGGAGGGTAGTGTGTTATGGTAGTAGGCAGTTGAGGACCCATGAAAAGAACTACCCTACCCGTGATTTGGAGTTGGCTGCCATTGTTTTTGCACCCATGTCTTGGAGGCGCTATTTGCTTGGAAAGAGGTTTGAGCTTTTTACCAACCATAAGTCTTTGAAGTACCTATTCTCGCACAAGGACTTGAACTTAAGGCAACAGAGGTGGATGGAGTTTTTAGCCTCGTATAATTTTGAGATTGCTTATATCCCTGGCAAGGGTAATATGGTTGTCGATGCATTGAGTAGGAAGAAAGCAACCCTTAGTCCTATGATTGTGGAGTGGAGGAGCTTGGAGTTTATTTCTACTTTTGATTTTAAGCCCTCTACAGACATTAGTTCTGGATAGTTGGCGACATTAGAGGTGAGGCCTACCCTTATGGATCAGATTGGCTCAAAGCAGTGGGAGGATTCAGAGCTCATGGACATTATGGATAGGATTATCCGAGGAGAGGTCTCTAGACATCTCCAACACTATTCCATTGATAAAAGAGGGTGGCTTATGAGAAATGAGAGGCTTTGTTTTCCACGCGCAAGTGACTTGTTGAGAGCAATTTTGGAGGAGGAGCACCATTCCCGTATGACTATTCATCCGGGTGGTGACAAAATGTATCGGGATATGAAGAGGATGTTCTATTGGGGTGATATGAAGAAGGACGTGGTAGAATTTGTGGCTAAGTGTCTCATATGTCAAAGGGTAAAAGCAGAGCAGCAGAAGCCCGGTGGATTACTTTAGCCCTTAGTTGTGCCGGAGTGGAAGTGGGATAGTATTTTTATGGATTTCATTGATGGTTTACCTTGTTCATGAAACGTGAACGCAAGCATTTGGGTGATTGTGGATAGATTGACCAAAAGTCCCCACTTCATCCTAGTTAAGAGTTAGCGTACGGCTTCATATTTGGTATCCTTGTATATTCGAGAGATAGCCCATCTACATGAAGTTCCTTCTAGCGTTGTTAGCAATAAAAATCTCATTTTCGCTAGTGAGTTTGGGAGAAGTTTACAGGAGGCGCTAGGACGCAACTTAGGTTAAGTACGACCTATCACCCCCAGACAGATGGCCAAACGGAGAGGGTAAATATGGTGCTTGAGGATTTGCTACGGATGTGCATTTTGGACTTTGGAGGTACTTGGGAGGAGCATCTTCCGTTGTTTGAGTTTACCTACAATAATAACTATCAGATAAGCATAGGGATGGCACCGTTTGAGGCTTTATATGGGAGACCTTGCAAGTCACCATCACGTTGGGTTGAGTCTATGGAGAAGTTATTTCTTAGGCCCGATATGGTCAGAGAGACATCTGAGAGGGTGGATTTGATTCGGTGGAGGATGAAGACAGCTCAAGACAAGAAGAATTCTTATGCGGATAAGCGGAGGAAAGATTTAAAATTTGAGGTTGGAGACTTAGTTTTTATCAAAGTATCCCTGCTTAGGAAGGTGGTAAGGTTCAGGTCAAATGGAAAGTTAGCCCCTAAGTTTGTTCGACCATTCCCTATCGCAGAGAGAGTTAGGAAGATGGCTTACAGAGTGAATTATCAGATAGGCTCGTAGGAGTGCATGATGTTTTCCATGTTTCGCACTTGCGAAAGTGCTTACACGACTCGACGGAGGTTGTAGAGCCTAGTCAGTTAGAGGAGGTGGAGGTAGAAATGGCAGCTTCTGTTTGGCGTATCCCTACGAAGATTTTTTGGAAGAGACACCAGGGACTAAGGAATAAGGAGGTTCCATTGGTGAAGGTGCAATGTGGAGATGATGCTGCAGATGCCACTTAGGAAGTAGAAGATAAGATTAGTACTTCCTGTCTTCATCTTTTTGATAGTAAGTTTTAGAATTCCTTTTTCCATCTTTAGATTTGAATAGGTTCTTTCCTTTATTATTCTTTAGGAGGGTAAAACTTAGGATTTAACCCATGGATGGTAGGATTTGATGTAAAAATGTTAATAGAACATGTTATGAATGATGTATGCTAGTGATTGCAAGTGTTTGTTAGTGGATGCTAATAGACGCATATAGGTACACAAGGCACTATTATTCTTTAGGGATGGGCCTAAATAGGACACTAGAGCATATGCATATGGATGTGTGTGCATTTTTATTTTATTTCCATGGTTGATATAAATGGATGTTTATCACATGATTGTTGCATTTGGATTATGTTTGTAGCACGCATATAGAAATATTAGTTATCATTAGAAATTTTTTGCATTCATTTGGATACATGGCACATACATGATTGCATAAAAGGAGGTCAACTGAATCAGTGGACCGACTAATATTTTGCATTAGTTAGGAACATTTACTCTACGCTAATTGCATAAGTATCATAAATTTCACTAGAAAAAATTAAGGACAATGGATGAATGGTTGATGATTGAGTAGTTGACTGAAGAATTTGATGAAAACATTTAGTACATTCTTTTATCCTTAGAGATTTAAGGGAGGAAATCCCCTAAGGAGAGGAGAATGTAGCAACCCAAAATTTAACCCATAATAATAATCCATTAATCAATAGATTAACAAAATAACTTTGTGAAATTATCAGAATTAAGCCATGAGAGTTGCACCATTGTGTCCGTGATAATTATCTGGCCAATTTCCATTTATAGAACGTCAAAATCTAAACTAATATGACCAAGTTATAAAATAAAAAAATAAGAAGAAAATGAATAAATATATATATATAGGCAGGTCGACCTGGGCAACAGGCGATCGACCGCCCGGTCGACCCGCCTCAGCTATTTACAAACGAACGTTCCAGAGCCTTAAACTGACATGTTTTGCATTTTTTATTTTAATCTGGTCCTTTTATTTTTGCATCTGATGGCTCCTATTCAGCCTATGATGTGGTTGCATCCCATTCAATCTTCCAACGGTCCAAGATCCGCTTCACTATAAACAGATCCCTGGACCTAACACTTTTTCTCATTCTAGGTTTTCTCCAATTGGGTTCACCTTTCTCGGAAGGACCCTAAACGGAATAATTTTTTCAAAGGAGAAAATCGTTTTAGATTAAATTATTTTACAACTCCAAATGGATCCGGGAAGACCAAAGGAAGAGCTTAGGACCGGAGGTGAGTGGTTGTAATTATTTTAGACTTCTTTACGTAATTTAAAATAATAGAGTTTTCAGCGGTTGTAGTTTTACTACTATTTTTGGAATAGTCTTTTCAGTAGTTTATTTACAATTTTTAGAATTATTTTCGGTCTATTGCCTTTTAGCTAATTTTTTCTATAATTTTTGTTTTTTCTATTACTTATAGCTTTTTCGTTTATTTGCAGTTTATTTATAGTATTTTAGTTTATTTACTGTTATTTATACGTTATTTTCATCTTCTTTCTACACTTTGGATTTTCTTCTATTCCCGGTTTTCTTTTATTCCTCCTTCTTCTTCGTGCATGGATTATGATAGGATTGACGCGAATATGGATTAAATTATAAGAAAATTGAAATAATGGAACATAAGACCTAAATTTCAAAGACTGTAATATAAATAGAATTGGAATGAAATTGCGCCTCATTATTATGTTAATTGGACTGAATTAATAAGATTGGCCTAGTTATAACTTAGAATTATAACTAAAAAAGAGAAAAGGAAGAAAGAGGCTTATTTTCACATTTAGACCTTGGGTTAAGTAATAAGCTTGATTATAACGTAGGTTAAAATAAGAAAAAGAACAAAAAAGGCTTATTTTAAGACTTAGGATAAATTAATAAGCACAAATAGTAGAGAAAAATGCAAAGGCTTATTCAAATAATTCATCTAAGTTAAGAAGCAAAGATGAAAGTAGGACCTATACCAAATAGCATTCCCTATAGACAAAACGGTGTCCCACATTAGCCTAAAGTGAGATGAGGGCACGCTTATGCTAAGAATGGTAGTAATTGGTCAAACAGAAGTCCAAATCACTGGGGATTTGGATAAGGGGCTCAACTAGATATTGTTTGGATGACGGGCCAGTACCAACAACAATTTCCCTATAAGTTCTATAGGCACACGATGATCTCACGTTAGCCTGAAGTGGGATAAGGGGCATGCTTATGTTGGAGTTCGAGGTAACAAGAAGACCCAATATGTGAAGCCAAAGGTAGCATGGGCATGGTGGCAATTACGCATGCGACTTCCATTCGAGTGCTTAGTAAGAGCTATGGGTTCCAAGCGCTTAGTATGGGTGTCTTTCGTAGACACCATTGCCTTCTGTGTAGGGAGCTATATATGTTTGCATCTTTCGTAGATATCATTGGCTGTTGTGTATGGAGTTATATCGCGTCTAGTACGCAGTAAGGTCTATGGAGTAGCAAACCGATCGAAAATGGTAGAATTAGGGTTACATCCTAATTACAGGATTAGGAATTCAGCCTAATCAAAGCAGAAATTAAGGACAGGTGCAAGCAATCTAAGTTAACCTATCTTATAGATTGAGCAATATTTAATCGTACTTATTTCCAGTTTATCTCTTTCTTATTTCCTTTATTATCCTTATTTATGCTAGAACTATTGTAGATTCTATCACTTTTATTTTGCTTAAAGACTCTAGTAATTACTATCGTTCATCAAAATTTTAGTCTGGCCCATTCCTCTATTTCCCACTTTTCCCCCATAGGAAATCAAGGGAGAAGGCAGTAGGTTGATGTTGCTTAGAGTTTTCTTGGAGGAGATTTCTACTATGTATTTCTATTATTTTCATCTTTTTTTCTTTCTACATAATGGCTTATTATGAGGGATATTATGTACTCTGATTTTTGAGACTATGAGTTTTTTTTTCCACGAGACATATTGGATTTCTAGACATGTATGTGGCATTTGGTATTTGACTTGTTTACGAAGCAATTATGAAGTTTTGTCTTAATTAAGTTATTATTCTAAGTTTCCGCTGTTTTTATATATTTTTGTCTTGTGAATCTTAGTCTTTGTTAGCTTTAGTTATACCTACAAAGCACTAAGCCTTTTAATGTGTCATTTCGGGTATATTAAGGGGTGTGGTGTGTTTCAAGTTGTTACTGTTAGATAAACTCTATTCAATTTAATGGCCGCAACCTTTCAATGAAGAGATGAGCATATTCAATTTAACAGAAGCATCTATTTAATATGAAACGAAGCAATCTTTCAGGTGATAGCAGTTTCCAGATGACAGACATCTGTGGAAAATCCACAAACGTTTGTGGCTTCAAGGTATAATTTCCTAAACATATTCTCAGACATCTATGGATTTTCCACAGATGTCTATGAATTTTCCACAAACATCTGTAGCTGGCATTTTCATAGTATAAACTTTTAATGCTAATTTTGAATGTTTTTTAATGCCAATTTTGTGTATATGAATTCCTGTGTGCATATATACTCAACGAGACCTTACAATGTTTTTCTAAGACTCTTAATCCACTAGTACAACCTTGCTAATCATAGAATGGTCGATAGATCTTTGTTGTCTTCGAGTCTCAATATCTTTAAGCATGATGATCTCGTGTAGTATATACTTGTAATCTTGATAAGATATATAATATATGTGATTGTATAGTCCTTGTCATTGAAACTATAGAATGGATGTTCTAATAGTACAATCATATTAAATGAAAATAGTATATGAAATCTTAATTAGTACTGTTAGAGCTACTGATTAAAGCATATCCATTTAGTAGGGTGTCTAGAAAGATAGTGCGAAGGATTGAGTTTGGGTTATCAAGTACTCTGCCCTATTTGGCTGTTGGCATGGCCCAAAGGATGGGGTACGCCCAAACGATATCCACAATATAAAGGCCCAAATTCTTTTTTGAACTTGGGCCAATTATTCAAAATATGTTTTGAAAATCTAAAAAATTGTGTTTTAAATTTAAATATTAAGTTCAAAATATGACATGTAGTAAATGTATTGAAATTTTCAAAATCGGTTTTGAAATTTAATTTATTAATTTCATAATTCTTTAATCTTAACCATTTATTTAATTGGATTAAATAAATAAATAAAATTTAATTAATTAAATTAAAACATATATAATGATATGTGTATGTTTATCCTATATTTTTTAGAGTAAATGAAGATAAAATTCTGAATTTAATTAATGTAATTTTAACTAAAAATTGTTTTAATTAATTAAAAGTTAATTGATAAATAATACATGTATAATGATATGTGTACATAATTACTGTAAATGTTATTTTTCACGTTCATCTTTAGATTATCAAATGAATGAAGTAAAATTCAATGATTGAAATTTAAATTCAACTAATTAATTGTAAATTAAATAATTACATTAAATTATTTAAATATGGTTCAAGTAATAAAATTAAAATTAATTAAATAATAGTAAGCTACATGTATATATTATACAAGTAGATTTAATTATAAAAGTTATAAATAAATTGATACATGTTTTAGTATATGTAATAATTAAGAGAAACCGGAAAGAAACCCAAATTAGATTTAAGAAGTAAATACATACATATAGTACATATACCATGATTTCATATGTGTATAGTACGTATACCATGATTTCATATGTGTGTGACACTTGAATCATATGGGTATTTCAAAAGAAATGATTATTCCCTAAATCAGTATCACTCAATTAAGTATATTAAAGATTGTGAATCTATATAAAGTATCTTTTGTCTGTTGTATGTTTATAAAATATTTGCATACTCTCTCAATGTTGAGAACACTCAAGATAGAGATGTTATATGTAGTATTATTAATATATTGATAGACGTGGTAAGGCACGTGTACATATTTCTTGAGCAAACTTAAGGTACATACATCTACACATAGGCCTCGTGAAATGGTGGGTGTGAGTGATTATCTCTTTCAATTTGTTGGGTAAACTCAAGGTTGAGACCTATGATATATTGAGAAAACTCAAGGTCAGAATCCTAGGGCAAGTGAGTCCTAACGCCCATGAGAAAAATAAAAAATTATTTTACTTTGGGTTTTGAGAAACATAAAAAATCTAGTGGGAGCCTTACTAGAAAAATAAAACATTAACTTTTAACCTTTTTAATATTGTAAGAACATTTGCCATATGAAGTTCAAATGATTCACATTAAACAGTTTGTGCAATGAATAAATATTGATAAAACATTTATTAATTAAGATATACAAATTAATGGTTGACAAAGAAATATAAAACGTACTTACCTTAAATATTTTAGCATGGTGTCGTTTCGAGACCCCTGCAAAGAGTCTAACTATACACTATAAAACACATTTGTAACTCGGTCACTTAAGTATTTTTTTTACTTAAGACTTTGTATTATTTCCATAAGTTTTGAACTCTTAAGAAATACAAGAATATAGATATTGTTTGTATTCATACATAAATGTTATATGATAAATGGTCGTAGTCCATAATATACAAAATTTTAATGAACTTAGTTCATTGGAAATAAGAAAATAAATCATAATATAAAATCGTATATTCAATATGATTGATTACAATAAGGATTTCCCTTTGAATGGTTCGGTCATTTAAAAAAGAAAAGCAAATGTACAAGAGTGGATGTAACTTAGGCACAGTTAGGATAAAGAAAGTGAATAGTCAACTCTACTTCATGAAGTGATATCAGAAATGAGAATTGTATAAAATATTAGTCGATAATTAATATGGAATGAGAAACATGATTTTTATTCTATCTATATTTTTTGTATAGAAAATTATTTTCTATAAAATTCATTTCAACGTGTTTAAGATATTTGATGAAAACTCTCTCGACTGTAAACTAGTTACAATAAAAAAAATATGTAGCCTATAATAAGTAACTGAATGCAAATTTTTATTTCATATGTTATTATAGTAATGAAGGTAATAGTGGGAGCATGTCATATTATACTTATAAGAGGGTGCATCAAGATATGAAAAATTGTCTTTCGTAGGTATGCCAAATATTATTAGTGAAATAGTAATTATTTTTAGTGTTAATTGAATATGAATATAGTTTTATTTTGTTACAAATATTTTGAATATTCATTATGAAGTAGATCTATCGAAATAATGGTATTTATTGCATTTTATAAATTACAAATAAGTACCTAAATTATTTACAATTATTTTGAAACTAAAGAAAAAGCACCCATTTCGTGGAAATGACATAAGATTTAGTGAACTCTTCAGATTGATATATAAAGATGTATGCGGTGGAAAGTCTAATGATACCAAAATGGTTCCATGTACTTTGTTTAATTCATGGATAAATTATCATTAAATAAATATGTATAATTTATATGTATGTAGTATGTCTATGATAAATTCATACAATATAAAACAAAAGAAAAAAAACATGATGTGCAAAAGAAAAAATGATTTGAATTGATCGTGTGAGTGTATAGGAAAGGGTTCGAAAGAACCTAAAAACGAATAAAGATTCAATCTAAAAACTCACATATCCCTAAAATACATAATGATGTATCGAAAAGATGTAATAGGACTTTTTTTAACAAAGTATGACTGAATAGTGAGTAAAGTTGAGTTAACTTCTTTCTGCAAGATCAAGTATTTAAAGGTAAGTACACAAGGTTAAGTTCAGTTTCATCTAAAATAAAATTTACAAAATCATATAGGATAAGAGTTGATGAATGTGACGATTCGCCTTTCGTAATACTCTGAATCAACATTGAATGTCAATGTCGGACTCCTGAATACCATAAAAGACAGTCCATCGAAGTAAAATTAAAAATAAACATCATATTAAGGCATATCAATGCAATCTCACGATGGAATGATAACATACATTGTACTGAATATACATGAACGGAACAAGATAAATAATATACGGGGGACTACACTAGTGGAAGCAACTAATTTATATATATATATATATACAGAAAATAAAAATACATCAACTATATTCAAATGGAGTTCTTAATATAACATCTCATATGATAATTCTCACATACAAAATAGTCTGTCTGCCACGTACTACATCAACAAGTATACATATCCAATATATCGACTACATGCCTCCAAAATGCTTCAACTTTCCTATAAGCCAATCCCTAAAGCACCAGACTTTCAGACTACTCAATCAAGTACTCGAGAGTTATTATGATATAAAAAGACAAAAAATGCTAGTCATACATAATGCCTAGTGTGAGATCGATTATCTCAACATGTTGCACATCAAAGCAATATATATATATATATATATATATATATATATATATTAAATAGGAAACTACTAAGGAATGGTCAGTCCTCTCTACAAATGTGGCTCAGGAGTAATCTCGACTGTCCATAAACAAGTATGGTAAACTCATCCTAATGGATAGGGAATTATACCTTACCCTTCTCTTCTCCTTTATACCTAAGTACATAATACAAGCATGCGGGAACTTCACTATACCACCCACTATCTATCGTTAATCGTCTATTCAAACAAAACATAATACATGATCGGCCTTTCATTGACTACCAGGTGGGGAATAAATTAGAATAAGTCGGTATCTAAATATACCATACACTATGAGTTGCATCGCAACGTAATAGACTCGTATAGATCTCACCTTAACCCCTACTATAGGCATGGGTGATATATGATCTATTCTAGGTAGTCATCGCCATCTCTCTCTGAACAAGCTATGAGATCTCCTATGCAAGTCGTGCAGTTCTCTAATGGTATAATGGATTATCAACGTAACCACTACATATCCATGCTACATGGAAAACGAGTATATCCCGTACAAATGCTTTTGGTGGTTTGAATCAACCCACTATAGCCCTGTAAAACATCATCTCTAAAACATATGTATCAAAAGACAAGAGTTAGTATATAACTCTAATCCTATCTAATGAGTCGTACCATTGTTATGTCTCGCAAATTACATCTTGTTCGCACTGAGTGAAAATATCACATAAGTTCTACCTCATTCTAAGCACCACTTCCTTCATTCGAAACCACACGAGCGTCTTGCCTTATTTTGCATCGAATTTGAGGGTTCCAACTCCTTGTAGAGGTTTCCTAGAGCCTATACACCAAGTATCAGAAGGATCGGATCAAGATCGAGGCATGAATCACCCCAACCCTAGGCTTATTGCACATTTCAGCTAATGCCTGGTCATTAACCAAATGTCATTTTGACTATGTTCGTTACGTTTTCATGCTATCAAGACTCATTATTCAATCCCTGACAACTAAACCACGGTCTATGGAATTTCAATCTTTTAATTAGTTAGCTCGTCCAAATATATTTCTTGAATATCAGATTCAACTAAATATATTTCTAAGAGCTTACGTTGAATATACACACATACTGTATAAATGTATACACGTTCTTTCACATTGTTCACACGTTCAACTTATTCAATTTCTTAATATAATCCATATATACATTCAATACAATTATATTGGATAATCATCCAATTCACACAATCAAGCAATTCCTATAAATCCTAACATCCAATTGATCCAAATGCATCTTACTTGAGTTATTAATCAGACAATCGTATTAGTTATTTATTTGCTCAAATCATGTCTTCTTCAAAATAATTTATAGAAGCCTCAAACTTATTATATAAAATAATAAACTTTCCTATCAATCATATTATAGCTTAATTTTTCTTGATTCTTCTATTAAATTAAGTCCAGCCATCAATAAGGCCTCGTAATATTACATAGCCCATGTATGCCATTTCTATATATGTATAAACATACATCATAAACCATTTCTTAGGGTCTAAAGTTAATAAATCACATTATAACAATATTCGATATTTTATAACTTAATAAAACCTTATTACATAATTCATCACTTCTTTTGTGATTTCTAATTTCTCAAATCTCCTTTATAGAAATTTACTAGTTAGTTAATTATTGATTCACACCATAAAAAACCAATATCAAGGCTTGATAAGCTTAAAAGCCAATATATAAGTTTATTTTGCCTAAATTATTATTTTAGCCTTAAAGCTTATTTTAAAAGTCACATTTCTAACTTTCGATTAGTAATAACACATACAATAATATTTCTATCACTAACTACAAATTTGATTTTAATTAATTTATACCCATATTATAAATTAATATCAAATCCATCTAACTCTATTTAATACGAATAGAACATAATATATACACAAGATTGCAATCAATTATTTTGTATACCAGTAATAAAATATATGATAATATGTTTATCACTAGTATAACTACAAATTAGAGTTTAATTAATTTATAACCATGTTATGTATTAATATCAATTTCATCGAACTCTATTTAATACGAATAAGAGTGTGTGTGTGTGTATGGAAAATTCCTATGAGTGTTTATACTCAGATGATGCAGTGCATACTTCCCCCTCACACACTAAGGTTCATCAGTAATCCTCGCATACCAGATTCCAAAACAGAACTGGTTTCTTGTTGAAGTTGTAAATATTGATAGTTCTACGTTAGAGGATTCTGAGGTCACGAAAGACTTGTTAGGTGACTCCTATAACTAGTTTATAAATAACATCGTAGAGCACATTCAGGAAGCTTTAACTGCACCAAATAGTTGCAAACCCTACATATGTTCAGAAGCAAGGCAAAAATGTCCTTACATCAAATACAGCTCCACCTAAAGAAGAAATAGGAGCATTATGAATATCCCACAAACTTTGTCACTGAGTACATGGAAGATGAAGGCTGCTGGCCAAGCTTTTAATCTCATCGAAACTGATATCTATGTGGGTATGGTGGAGATCAATGTAGATAAATCAATACACATATATTATTTTATGTCTTATGTGTTAGTATCAGGTTATTATTTCAGTGAGAAAATGAGATGTTCCAAATTGATTTTCCAACTTGCAATGAAGACGCTAATATTAGCTAGTGCATTTTTGAGGGATGGGCAAATAACATGTCGGCTTTTCTATATGTAGGTATGCATGGACTTGATTCAACGAAAGGATGTGCTCTTCGATCCTGGATAGGGGCACTTCTTTCATGTTAGTTAGGTTAGGTGTTTTTACTCTTTAATTCCAATGGCTAGATTGGAAAGATTCAAGGGTTTAAAGGATTTGTGTGTGCAAATTGAAATGTCTAAAGTGTGTATGTATATAGGCATGCACTTCATGTATTCTTAACTGTTTAATAAATGAACCCATTTTCAAAAACACACACACGGGGTCTTAATTAACTATCCTGAATATCTACTCAACCAATCCAATCAAATAGGAAAAAAATTACTTATATATTTTATTCTACCTCTTCTAGGTAATATTTTTTAGTATATATAACTATAGGGATTTATATTGAAAAATAAATACGGAGTTATAATTCCGCTCATCTGAATTGTAATTTCTCAAATGTTTGGACCATGCCCAATCCTTCACCATGCTATAAATAATCTCCCTACGAGTGAAATGGAAAAGACCGCGTTTCGATTAGACCTCATATGAAAAAGATACAAATTTCATAATAATATGAACATAAATATTAATTAATTAACCGAATTAATTAACCTAATTAATTAACACATTAACTTAATCAGCTTTATATCTTCTTCTCCAAATCCCATCAGACACACTCAAGCAACAACATACACCCATAAACATGCATGCTTCTCTCTTTCTATTATCCTTACGTGTATGATAAATCGATGAACCGTTGGTTCCTACATGCTCCACATCGCATACTCTTAGCGATGCGTGCACACACGATAAGCTTGGATAGCAACGCCAAATTATTTCCTGCGGCTTCATAATGTCGTATAACACCAGGTACGGTTGGACTTTGGTTCGTTGGTGCCAAAAGGCGTGCCTCGCCATGATAGGAACAATGGTACCCTTTGTTGCATTCAGCTCCTCCCCGATCTCTGACAATCTCTAACCCTAGTCAACATAAGCGAAAGAGGAGCTCGGCCATTCCTCACCACACCTGCCAATATCTATACAGATGTGTGGCTCTCCTCTCCACGATTTGAACGGATCTAGTCTCACCATTTAACATTGCTTGAAGCTTTCAATTTAATTAGGGTAGGAGGAGCTATTATTTCGTTTACCGATGAGGAGATCATTTCATGAAGGGGATGTATTATAAGTGAAAAGGGTATATATACAATAATATATATTATTTAATTTTCCAAATAAATCGTCATACGTTTTGAGCGCGAATGATCATGTGGAACATCGAATTGTCCGGAAATTCGTCGGCGCACATCTTCTCATTTTTCTCGTCACCGTCTAAGACGATGCCTAAGGATGATAATTTCACGCATTTTGAGGTTTTTTTGGCCATCAGATCGCTCGATTCCAAAAAATCCTCAACTTTACGTTTCATAATGAAGTCATCATCCTAGAAGCGCAAGCCTTTAGTCCAGATCCCATTAGACCAGACTACGCATGTATTTTTATAAGCATGTATAATAATTGTAAATCATAAAAATACTATGACTTCAAATATAGCATTATTTGTACAGATCTTAATTTGCAACGTCGATCCTTACTCAATGGAAATGATCTAGAGTCCTAATTTGACCATATTTAAAAAATCAATTTTTGGACCTTCAATTCAATAGAGATCCAATATTTAAATTTATTATTTAAATATCTAGTCATTAAAAATAAGATGTGTTACAATGAAACAGCCCCGCCATATCCTAAGCCAAGGAGTTGACAGGTTGTGTGAATCGTGAGGTTGCATGTAATATTTACACATAAGACATCTTGTGTGAACCACCCCAAAGCAGTTTGGGACCGATCAATGTTGGTTGACCAACATTGTTTTATGAATATAAGTTCATAAACCTAAAACCAAATCAATATTATACATACATATAGGAAACTCATATAATATTAATGAATATCTACTTTGTTGCACTAAGAATTAATTGTTGATTCAAGAACCACCAACTTCATGATGAAGGAATTCCTTTTAGTAATTATTGGTAGTAAAATGGATATAGATACGACCTAAAATAAAACTGATTATAAAGGATGGAATGAAATTGACCAAATCTAAATGGACATAACTAATTACAATGTCTAATAAGATCTCTCTCATATTAAAGAGAAATTATGATTTCTTATCAACGTCGAGAAAAGAATTCAACCGTTTTCAATAAACCATTATGAGTATTAACTCTATCATATAGCGTGATGCACGGATCCGAAATGGATTCTATGTAAATTATCAAAATATGATTTTAATGGTTGTAACCAAAAGGATACATTCCATCGACCGCAAAAGTGCTTTTAACAAACAGACCAATGCATTTGGAATATAGTAAGCTAGTTGAAAAGAATAACAACATGCATTTTTATTGAAACTAAAGTAACAAATTCATCTTTCATCGCACTTAAGTTAATTCTGATTTCACTCATAAAATTATAGCTTGAAACGATTTTGAGTTTTGTTATGTGGAGCAGAATTTCTAAATAATGATTTAGAATGTGTTGTTTACGCCTAACAACCAAGGTATCTCGAAGTCAATAGGAGCAATTCTGAATTTGTAGGTTATTGGATATGACCAAAGGAGTGATAAAAAGTTCTGCCTGATTAGCATCGGAATTAAGAAATTATTTTGATAAGGAATCAACTAGTTTGATTTTCAGTCAAAATGCAGAGGAAATGTGTGTCTGTAAGAAATAATATTAATAGGTACAAAATATTTGCAAAACTATAAGTATATAACAAACTTACGATTTTTAGCGATGCACTTAAGTTAAAATCACGTTAGTTTGTTTATTTAACACTTGACATTAGATTTAAAAATGAGATCTTTTATAATCGGTATAAAAGGATATTGGGATTGTCCCAAATGATATACGCAAATACGATATTAAAAATATTTAATATTGAGCACGTAAGATGGGTTACTTATGCACTAGCAAAAGGAATTATCATACATGCTAGATTGTTTACAATATCACACTTCACTTACGTTTTTGATGTACAAAAAATATCCGAATCAAGATTACTATATGAAAATTGAGAAGGTTCTCGAGTATTTATGAAATACTAGAGTAACGACCCATAATTTCGCTACTTCGAAAATGAGAGATTTTGCTCATTTTTAAATTTAAAAGGGATTTCAAACTTAAATATGTTATATATAGTAAATAATAATAGATAAATTATTTATTCTTATAGTTAATAATTAAAAAGTATAAATTTGAATTTAAGAACAAATCAGCAAAAATTAAGTTTTGTTAAAAATAAATAAAAGCTTAAATAAATTTGTTTAATTATTTATTTTAAAAGGTAAATATTATTAAAAACGCCTAATAAAGATAATAAAAAGATATCAAAAGATTTAAAAGTATGTTAATAATCATTTTACAAAAATATCCAAAATTTGTCTCATTTTGTCAGTTTTACATACACTGTAAAAATGGAGATTTTGATATTATTTAAATATGATTTTAAAATATGAATAGACATGTTTTAACTTATTTAAAAGAAGTAAAAAGTTTATTTTTGAGTTTGGTTTACTTGAATATATAATTTAACAAAAAGGTCAAATTTTGACTGTAAAATATGTCAACAAAAACACTGTTTCCAACCTAAACAAGTTATCGTTAATTTGTTGCAACATGATATGTTTTCTAATGCATATACGAACTTAATAAACCATGTTACATGTTACATTTAACATATAAAAACAAATGCGCTTTGAAAAGTCAAAATTAACAAATAATTCAAAAAGTAAAATGATTTGACCTAAACCTATAAACAAATCTATACCGAACAACATCATGACTAAACCATCTCTTTCCATTAATGCCAAGTCATATCTTATATGAAAATTAAGTAAATGAATAATTAAATGTTTTAAAATTTAAGAAAAGAGGCAAAATCATTACTTAAGGACTTAAGATCACATCCAACATTCTACTCATTAATGCACATCCTTTCTCATTTTGGAAAAAGTGTTTAAGTGTGTTTTCAAAGTCAAAAAGGTAGAGAATGGCATTGTAGTCATTTGGCAAGAAACAACATGTATAAATAAGCATGCATATCTTCACTTTCTTACCACAAAATCAATCTCCATCCTTTTCATTTCCTCCTCCTTCCTCCATTTCCATGGCTTCCCACCTCTCCATTCTCTTCCACCATGTCCACCAAGCTCCACCACCACCCAAACCCCACATCCACCTCGGCCAAACACACCTCCACCCACACCCGAGCTAAACTCCACAACCCCAAGGTCGTACCCAACCTTCACGCCACCTACCCATGGCCATAAGCCAAAACCCAAGGCCTACACCCACCTACCCAAGCTCTACCCCCTCCACACTTAGTGCCCCCTACTTAAACACCCACATTCTTCATCTCCAAGTCCGCACCCTCCCACACACCCAAGGCCAAACTTCCACGCTCCTCCATTATAAAAAAAGAAGAAGAAAAGAAACGGAAAGAGAAAAAGGAGAAGGAAAGGAAAAAGATAAAATTCGAGACGTTAGGAAATAGTACGTTAGCTCGAGAGATGCTATCTTGCATAAAAGATTGACATAGTGGAACTGAAGGTGAGAAAATTCCCACCGCTTTTAAAAGATCGTATTCTGATTTTGTTATAATAATCATCTTACTACATGCAAGTATACATCCTTTTGAAATGTTGTTGTGGATGTTAGGATATGTTTGTGTTATTTTTGAATAGTTGCAAGCGTCTATAGATGTGTTTATTTATCATATTGTTTGTGTTACGATAGATAATCCCTTTTGTTAAATAAGACCAATTTTCGTGATACGGTATACTTTGGAAAAATAAGTCTCTTCTTAAGTGGAATTGAAATTAAAGTGGAAATAAAAGAGAATTTGAAATTCAAAGTGAAACGGGATTTGAAAAGGATAGTTAAATTGAAATTGAAATTTAAATTTAGATGAATAGTGAACTCGAAATCGAAATCGATTTTGAAAACTAAAATTGAAATTAAGGTTGAAATTTAAATTAGAATGGAAATTAGATTTGAGATCTAAGTTTTAATTTGGTTTAATTTGAAATTAGAATTGAAATTGAATTTAAAATTGGAATTTAAAATTTAATATTAAAATAATATAAACAAAATAATATTATAGTATGGAAATAGTGAACATACATTTTAAATACTTTAAAACGTGAAAATATTGATTTAAAATGATTTTTAATGGTTTTATAAGTAATAAAATTCAATTTTAATAGATTATTTCAAGTAGTGAAAAATAAGTTAAAACCAGACGCGTCGCGCAATGATAGTTCGCGATTCGCGTCGAAAAGTTCAAATGAGCGTATAGAGTGGAATATAGCTCGGAATTCTTCGAGTTAAGAAAATTCTAGACTATTATATCCATATCTTCCAAACGAAGAAGGGAAATCAAGATTTCGTCTTGTAGGTTTTGAATTTTGTCCAAATCAATTTTCTAGAAAAATCGCGCTAGTGCAGTTAAGTGGCCATAATGGAAAATCCTTTTAAATGAACGGTTTTAATTATGAAAAAATATGAAATAAATTTAATAAATCTATTTAAATAGTTTAGAAGAGATTTGAAGTGGAAAATATGAATTTTAAAATATAAAAAAAATTGTTTATATCAAATAAGCTTATATAGCACTTTCCATAGCACTTTCCATAGCACTTTTACGCTACGTATTCTATAACCTTTGGAATATAAGTTTAAATGAAACGATTTTTCCTAGAACCTATTATGAATGTTTCTAAAAGGAAAATTAAGTGTTTAAATGATAATTTAGAATTTTTATAATCAGTTTCAAAATAAAGCTGATAACTGAGTATGCGGAAATGACTAGTATATTTATCCTGCTTGTGAGATCTGGAAAGATAAAATAAAGTATTTAACTAAGGTTAGGGATGGAGTAACTAGTGCTCTGAACTTACATGGCCTCTATTTTCTCTTCTTAGGAGAGGGGTGGAACAGATCGAAAAGAAAGCTCAGATGCTCTTAAAAGATGGTATTAAGTTTCTAAAATAAAAGAAGATTGATATTATCCAAAATTTAAGCAATCGCCAAAATGAATAAACTACAACTTGGATTACATAGAGACGATCTTCTTATACTGGGTATTAAAATCCAAAAAGGAAACTCGTCCTATTCGTGGAATTTAAAAGGTGGTTTCACCGTTATTCCACCCATTACAGTCGTTGAATATGGAAATTTATGTCGATTAAAATCAGAATGATTTCTATGATCCTATCTATTCAAAAATGTTTGCTAAAATGATTTAATGTTTATCTTAAATGATGTCTTAAATAGCATTGTTTTTTTGACCCGCCAAAAAGTTAAGAATTTGGATCAAGAGTTAAGTGAGGGAAATTGAAACATTATCCAAAGAAAAAGAATAACTACTTAGAACTACTCTAAGTCAAAAGAAAGAGATTTCGAAATCATCCAAAAAGAAATAAAGTGAAAAGACACTTCATGATCGTGTATACTCATAGTCACTTTTTATCAATAATTGGATTTTGAAGGTACCGAGGTCGGATTGGGTGATTCCTATTCAAAAACCACTTCGAACCAATTTACGTGTTCGAAAAATTAAGATAATTGAAAATGGAGAAATTAAGACGAATAATAATGAAGGACTGCTTATTGATTAATTGAGGATAAACTTCTGATTCCCTATATTATAGCAATGGTCTATTTACTATAAAAAACCTCAAAACCACAAGGGCTTCTCGTCTAGAGATGGCCGAGGAAAGTACCTTCGGTTTCATTCGGTCCCATAACGAACTTTTATGGAAGAATGTCTAACCTTGCATTCCAAATCACAATGAGTGGTCTCTATAAAAGTATATCAATTGATGGTGGAGAAGACACTTTCTCTTAGCTAAACACCCTTTCCCCAGACTTACGAGCTCACGAAGTTATACGTTTGTAGAAATCAGTCGTGTGGATGTGGAATGGCAATGTGGTACCAAAGTGAAAGAAGATGTGCTATGTGAAAAGGTAATCGTTGCCTTAAGCCTCATCAATAGGAAATGACTGAAACAGGGTTAGATGCGGCAAGGCTAAGTAGGTCATTCCCAATTAGGGTATGATCATCCCCTTCTAGATATATTTCTTCCAGCTATTGTTGAATATGCGCTTATATGATTTTGTTTGATGATAATAAACATATATACATTTGTTTAAATGTATTTGTTAATATACTATTTTAATTTTCATAGATTAAATAAATATTTGCTGAATAAAATCAAATAACACAGAATTTGAATTCAAACAGAAATTTTATTCAAACAAATATTTATTACAATTTTGAATAGTACAAATTCAAGCTCTCACTATACATATACAATTTTGATTACAAATACATCACAATTTCATATTTACATTTAACCTCACTACACATCACTCATTCACTCAATTCGTATTTTATCTTCAACTTCATTCCAGTTAGAATCCAGCATCTGAGCAATCTGCAAAAATATTCACTAAGGCAGTAAAATTGAAAAAGAAATATTTTTGCAATATAAAATAAAATATAGATTTTGAAAATATTATTTGCCTCGGTTATTTGGTTTGTTCGTCATCATTTAAATTTGAATTCATCATACACGAACAGCTTGTGACATACACAGTGTATCACTGTATATGCCACAAGGCCGTGCACATCGGACAGGTGAGCATAGGTCAAACCCAAATGAAAAGTCGGGTTCAACTCAAATGCAGTATAAATAAAATCACAACACGTGCACAAGGTCAAACCCGAGCTATTAGCTGGATTCAACACAGGGCAGTTGTACAGGCTACGACTTCAAGCATGACTTGAGATGTACAAGTTCGTCACAGCCAATATCAAGGCACATGAAGTTCAAATGATCTGGCTTCACAATAAATAATAAGACATGAACAGATAAGAGACAAAGTTGAAGCCAACATGAAGCAAGCACGACCTATTCACAAATATATACAAACTGAAACTAGACCAGTAAACAAAATTAGAGTCGACACAAACTGCAAGTCCCAACCAATAAATGAACATACATGGAACAAAACTGCAGAATGGAAATGAACTCGACCAAGTACACAAGTGCTACAAGCAGCAATGTGCAAGTGCAAAGACAAATGCACATGTCAACAGAACATGAAGTCAGGTCGAACAATTATAAACATCAACTACAAGCCGAAGTGAAACCAAACCACAAAGCCAAGCTTGATACAGGTATGAACAGAGAATAAGGCAACAGTGAATGGCAAATATTGCAAGTTCAAAACAATGACACAAAAGTCATGGCCGCAAATGAAATGCAACTCACATGTACACCATGATATCCAGACCATGCTACAGTTCGAATGCAAATACCACAAATCCAAGACCAGAAAAACAAAACTGCAAATACCCATGCCCAGACTCATATGCAACATTCACATTACAGTTTCATGTAACAGATAATGCACAGGAACCATGGTCAAGTCAACATAAACAATGCCAAACTCAAATGAACACTACAAGTCTGACAAAGCCAAACTGCAACACTGCTTCACTAATACATGACAAATGGAGTATATATATATATATGAACTCAGACAAAAGTCAGAGAGTAGTTCAAGTGATGAAGCACTGCAACTCAAAGAGCTCAAATGCAAACATGACAGTGTAAACTAATGCACTAAGCAACAAAAACAAGCCACGGCAATCAAATGCCACCAAAAACCAACAAAGACCAAGGCTACGACATAGTGCACCGGAGGAATGCAATAGTATAAAGAAACAAACTCGGCAATGCTCAAGACCAATACACATGAATGCACAGGGAAAAAAAACTCACCAAGTAAGTGACAACAAAACCAAAATGAAATCAGGGATTCACAAAAGCAAGAAAATGAAAGAAATCAAATGGCCGAAGTAAACACTCAAGTCAAGGCCGAAGCAGTAGCAATCAAGAAGCCGACCAAGTCAAAGCCGTAGTCAACAATGTGATGACCAAGGAGTCGAACTATACAGTACAGGTTATAGTGATACCAAAATTCATGTACATAGCCGTGTATCAAAGCCGTGTTTTTTAACAAGTCAACAGAAAAAGGAACGGAGTGGAAGCCGTGGTCATCACGATAATCAAAATCAAAGCCGTGACCATCAAGCAACGAAAATATACGCATATGAATAAGTCAGTGAAATCATAAACATCCATACGAAAATCAACGATCAAAGCAATATCAGTTGACAAATTCAAATAGAGAATATATGACGCAAATCTAGGGTTACAAACCCTATATAAACAATCATCATCGGCAATTTCAAAACCATCGAGTTCAAGCAAGCCAAATCCAGAAAAGCAAAAGGAATAAAGTACTTACCGAAATTGTAATCGAACTCGATCAATTCAAGAGTCGTGAGCAAAACAGTGAGGCAAACGATCGACGAAAGCAAGCAATGAGAAAACATATATTCGATCGAACAAGAGTCGGCTCTTCGAAAGCCCTAATTTGGATCAAGGAGGAAAGCCCTAATTTCGCAAGGAGGAACGAATGAGAGAACAACGGCCGCCATCTCCAAATAAAGGAACGGGTTAAAATATAAAGGGGGGTCGGCCTGTTATTTTAAGGGCTTGTGTATTTTATTAATTAGGGTTTTTGAGTTTAGATTGTTTTAAATTGTTTTTAATTTGTATTTTCTTTTTTAAACCGTTTAATTTTCTAGTCGTGTGACTGGGGGACAAGCTACGTGGCGTAGCTTGAGAATTCGCAACTCAGTGGCTGAGTCGTGGCAGGGTTTTGAGCGTAGAGTTATATTTAGTCGATAGCGGGTGTCGCGAGTTTACGTGTGTAAGCGAGGGACTATCTACTTTCTAGTAGAAACCTTGGGGGCAGCACGTAGGCAGGGTTTTGCCGAAGCTGGGTAAATTCTGTGTCGTTCTATTTCTGCATTTATTATTTTGCTATTATCTGTGCTGCTATTGTTCTGTGATCTGTGTTGAAATTATTTTATAAGCTTTCGCAATTAATTTTTATAATTAACACTATCACCCTATTCACCCCCCCCCCCCCCCTCTGGGGTGAAATCGATCCTACAAGTGGTATCAGAGCTAGGAATAGAAGTCATCATTTGTTTTAAAAATTCGTTTTTTTTAAAAAAATCAGTTTTTGTTTTTAAAAATATGAACTTTTAAAATGGCTTCTTTTAATAATGCTTTTGCAAAGGGTCAGTCCATAGTTAGACCACCAATGTTCAATGGTGAATATGCTTATTGGAAAAATAGGATGGAAATTTTTCTGAAAACCATTGACGCTTGGAATATTGTTGAGACAGGTTATAAGCACCAACTATAACTATAGATAATCAGGAAATAGAGAAACCAAAGGAACAATGGACAGAACTAGAAAATAAATTACAAAATATTAATGCTAAAGCTATGAATTCTATTATCTGTTCATTGGATCAATTTGAATTTAATCGTGTCTCACATTGTCTAACTGCGCAGGAAATATGGCACACACTAGAAGTGACTCACGAAGGAACATCTCAAGTCAAAGAATCTCGCCTTGCCATGCTAAGCAGCGAATAAGAACTTCACAATGGCGAAGGAAGAAAATGTTAAAGAGATGCATGGACGACTTTCCAATATCGTATATAAATCAAAAGCTCTTGGAAAATCATACACGGAGTTGGAGATAGTACGAAAAATCCTCAGAGTCCTTCCACGAAAATTTGAAGCAAAGGTGACTGCCATTCAAGAATCGAAAGACTTAGAACAAATAAAAGTTGAAGAACTCATCGGAAATCTCACCACTTATGAGCTAGAAATGAAATTCAAGGAAGAGCGTGAAGGAGGAGATACTCAAAAGAAATCAATAGCGCTCAAAGAAACGACCGAAAGTGATGATGATAACGATGATGATGATGGAGCAGCAGAGCTGGCGCTACTAATAAAGAAATTCAAAAGGTGGAATCGCAAATACGGAAATCCAGCTCGAAATCAGGAACTGAAAAGCAGAATAGGCAAAGCACTTGACTACTCAGAAGAACAGGAGATCATCTGTCATAAGTGCAACCAACCCGGACACATCAAGCCCAATTGTCCTCGAAATCGACGCGACTTTGGAAAGAAACAGTAAAAGAAAAGTTTTGCAGCCACTTGGGATGAAATGGATGAGAATGATAAAAGTACTAGCAGTGAGAGTGAGAAAGCAGATATGTGCCTTCAAGGAAATATAACTGATAGCGACGATGACGAGCCAAGCGAGGTATCAAAACTTACTCACTCTAAATTACTTATTTATTTCCATGAAGTAAATGGCTGTTTTCAACGACTTAGGGAAAAATACGCTAAACTTGAATCACAAAAAGACTCTTTGATAGAATTAAATGAACAACTTGACCAATTAGTTAAAACCTATCGAAGTAGGATCTCTAAGTGTGGTAAGTGTCCAACATTTGATGAAGAAATTTAAAAATCAGAAATTAAAATGAAATCGCTTGAAAATGAAATTCTGATTTTAAAAAAGAATGAAAATACTAGAAGAGAGAATTCTATTAAAAAGTGTACACAATTGTTAAACGAAAATGAGTCTCTCAAAACACAAGTCCAACAATTGTCAACGACTTTAGATAAATTTTCAAAAAGTGAAAAATCGTTGAATATGCTATTAGGGAAACAAACTGTTAATACAATTAGACAAGGACTTGGATACAATCAATCTAAAAATGTTAGAAATGAGATGTGCACAATTTGTAGAAAATTTGGACACCATCACAATAATTGTTGGTATAGACCCAAACATGTGAAAACTATACCGATTTGGGTTCCAAAAGGCACAAATATAAAAACTCTCAAAGTTAAACAAATTTGGGTGCCGAAGGGAACAATTATAAATAGTTTTGGGTCTTCACAAAATTATTTTTCTAAATATTCTGCCACTAACAACCATGGACCTATAAAAACAAATAGGTCACATAAATCTTTCAACGTATAGGTGTAGTGGCAGGCTAAGGAGCAACAACAGTGTTCTCTGGATTTTTGGTTGTTCCAAGGACACACCGAGCGCCAAAGCAAAGTTCCTTAGCCTAGTATAAAGGTCACAGAATCACAATAGACAACAATGAAAAAAATATCGCAAAGGTAAAACAGGTAATGGTATGTTTTGAACGATATATTAAATGTGATAATCTGCACCGTATTCTGAATTAAATCAGCCAATATTGAGATGATAAAAAGATAATGATTTTTGATTCTGACTTATTCAACATAGTTGGCCAAATTATATTCTTATTCCAAAAACACTATAAAAATCTCTAGATTCTTTGAATAAACTAGTTTGGATTAAAAATAGTGTTTTGTTGGATGATAATTCATTTGGTTATAAAACGGCTAACTCTATATTCACGGTTTTCTGACTATTTATACGGCTTCAATTCAAATTCAAGAAAATGCCATTTAAATTGCTGTTAAAATTGAGTTTGAAATTTTTGATGCACACTTCATGGTTTGGTCAATCAAATTCAATTAATGATGATTTTGAGTGAAAGAAAAATTCAGATGCAGATTACACTGGCAATCTAGTTGATAGAAAAATTACTAGGAACATGATTTTTAGTACATTTAGTAACTGCATCGTTTTTTCAAAGAAAATATCTGCATTTTTTTTCATTTCAAACAATTTTGAAATAGCAGAAAATTTTCTTATATAATCCCTTTGAGAAAATCATTTTTGACCATATTTCCAGATTAGTCATTTTGAAAAAAAATTGATTTCATAATTATTTTTGAATTTGATTTTAAATGACTATTTTGACTAATCTGACTCCCTAATGATTATTGAAAAGATAAATAGTGATTGAAAAAGTGATGAGTGTTGATATTCATTGTATTATGACTCGAGACGGTATAATTAGTAAATTTCTTTAGAAATTTAAACAAGAGTTATAAAACTTTTCATTGGTAAAAATTCCATGACCATCTCTATGTCTATCATGTTTCTAACAACCGTCACTCGTCAAAATTCTATATATTTTGTCGATATGTGGTACTTTAAACAGGAATCGTTTGTTTTTCATTTTATATTTTTTTTTAAAAAGGAGGTTATAATGATAATAATAATAATAATAATAATAAATACCAAAGTATTCACTCTCATTTAAAAGTCCTCACGGTTATGCATGGGTGAATTAATTGGAATTTGTTATGTGCTTCCATGCTCATTTAAAAGTCCTCACGGTTATGCATGTATGGAACGCATATCAAAAGTTGATTTTTAAAATAAACAAGTTGATTCTAATCCCATTTAAAAGTCCTCACGGTTATGCGTGGTTAGAAGATACTTGAATTCTTTTTTAAAATAAAATTGGAATACTACTAATCTCATTTAAAAGTCCTAACGGTTATGCATGGTTAGTAGATATTCAAATTCCTGATATAAATATATCACAAATAGACACAACTGAATGGTTTTATATGATGACATCATTCCTATCATTCTATAAGTGGAATATGCGCCTAACAAAATATTTATGATTTTTGTTTGATTTTTTATCGAAATTTAATATTTATATTCAATTGAGTTTTAATGTTGAATTAATATCGGTCACTTTATCTCTATTTTCTCTAACACTGTTATTCTTTTGCTGATAACAAAAGGGGGAGAGAAAAGTTAAGATTTTGTCAAATAAAATCAAGCAAAGGTCAAATAATTTTCTATTTGCATCTAGGCTCATTTGCATATTATTTAATTGTATGCATATTTGTAGGGGGAGCTCTGTGTAGAGAGGAAGCATTTAAATAGGGGGAGCAATTAGAGCATATCAATGATCAAATACATTTAATATATTCAAAATCTTAAATATATGTTTGTTATCATCAAAAGGGAGAGATTGTTGAATATGCGCTTATATTGTTTTTTTTATGATAATAAACATATATACATTTGTTTAAATGTATTTTTTAATGTACTATTTTAATTTTCATAGATTAAATAAATATTTGCTGAATAAAATTAAATAACACAGAATTTGAATTCAAACAGAAATTTTATTCAAACAAATATTTATTACAATTTTGAATAGTACAAATTCAAGCTCTCACTATACATATACAATTTTGATTACAAATACATCACAATTTCATATTTACATTTAACCTCACTACACATCACTCATTCACTCAATTCGTATTTTATCTTCAACTTCATTCCAGTTAGAATCCAGCATCTGAGCAATCTGCAAAAATATTCACTAACGCAGTAAAATTGAAAAAGAAATATTTTTGCAATATAAAATAAAATATAGATTTTGAAAATATTATTTGCCTCAGTTATTTGGGTTGTTCGTCATCATTTAAATTTGAATTCATCATACACGAACAGCTTGTGACATACACAGTGTATCACTGTATATGCCACAAGGCCGTGCACATCGAAATATACACTTGATTGATTTACAGGGAAAAGTGAGCACAGGTCAAACACAAATGAAAAGCCGGTTTCAACTCAAATGCAATATAAATAAAATCACAACACACGCACAAGGTCAAACCCGAGCTATTAGCTGGATTCAACACAGGGCAGTTGTACAGGCTACGACTTCAAGCATGACTTGAGATGTACAAGTTCGTCACAGCCAATATCAAGGCACATGAAGTTCAAATGATCTGGCTTCACAATAAATAATAAGACATGAACAGATAAGAGACAAAGTTGAAGCCAACATGAAGCAAGCACGACCTATTCACAAATATATACAAACTGAAACTAGACCAGTAAACAAAATTAGAGTCGACACAAACTGCAAGTCCCAACCAATAAATGAACATACATGGAACAAAACTGCAGAATGCAAATGAACTCGACCAAGTACACAAGTGCTACAAGCAGCAATGTGCAAGTGCAAAGACAAATGCACATGTCAACAGAACATGAAGCCAGGTCGAACAATTATAAACATCAACAACAAGCCCAAGTGAAACCAAACCACAAAGCCAAGCTTGATACAGGTATGAACAGAGAATAAGGCAACAGTGAATGGCAAATATTGCAAGTTCAAAACAATGACACAAAAGTCAAGGCCGCAAATGAAATGCAACTCACATGTACACCATGATATCCAGAACATGCTACAGTTCGAATGCAAATACAACAAATCCAAGACCAGAAAAACAAAACTGCAAATACCCATGCCCAGACTCATATGCAACATTCACATTACAGTTTCATGTAACAGATAATGCACAGGAACCATGGTCAAGTCAACATAAACAATGCCAAACTCAAATGAACACTACAAGTCAGACAAAGCCAAACTGCAACACTGCTTCACTAATACATGACAAATGGAGTATATATATATGAACTCAGACAAAAGTCAGAAAGTAGTTCAAGTGATGAAGCACTGCAACTCAAAGAGCTCAAATGCAAACATGACAGTGCAAACTAATGCACTAAGCAACAAAAACAAGCCACAGCAATCAGATGCCACCAAAAACCAACAAAGACCAAGGCTACGGCATAGTGCACCAGAAGAATGCAACAGTATAAAGAAACAAACTCGGCAATGCTCAAGACCAATACACATGAATGCACAGGGCAAACAAACTCACCAAGTAAGTGACAGCAAAACCAAAATGAAATCAGGGATTCACAGAAGCAAGAAAATGCAAGAAATTAAATGGCCGAAGTAAACACTCAAGTCAAGGCCGAAGCAGTAGCAATCAAGAAGCCGACCAAGTCAAAGCCGTAGTCAACAATGTGATGACCAAGGAGTCGAACTATACAGTACAGGTTATAGTGATACCAAAATTCATGTACATAGCCGTGTATCAAAGCCGTATTATTTAACAAGTCAACAGAAGAAGGAACGGAGTGGAAGCCGTGGTCATCACGATAATCAAAATCAAAGCCGTGACCATCAAGCAACGAAAATATACACATATGAATAAGTCAGTGAAATCATAAACATCCATACGAAAATCAACGATCAAAGCAATATCAGTTGACAAATTCAAATAGAGAATATACGACGCAAATCTAGGGTTACAAACCCTATATAAACAATCATCATCGGCAATTTCAAAACCATCGAGTTCAAGCAAGCCAAATCCAGAAAAGAAAAAGGAATAAAGTACTTACCGAAATTGTAATCGAACTCGATCAATTCAAGAGCCGTGAGCAAAACAGTGAGGCAAACGATCGACGAAAGCAAGCAACGAGAAAACATATATTTGATCAAACAAGAGTCGGCTCTTCGAAAGCCCTAATTTGGATCAAGGAGGAAAGCCCTAATTTCACAAGGAGGAACGAACGAGAGAACAACGGCCGCCATCTCCAAATAAAGGAACAGGTTAAAATATAAAAGGGGGGTCGGCCTGTTATTTTAAGGGCTTGTGTATTTTATTAATTAGGGTTTTTGAGTTTAGATTGTTTTTAATTGTTTTTAATTTGTAGTTTCTTTTTTAAACCGTTTAATTTTCTAGTCGTGTGACTAGGGGACAAGCTACATGGCGTAGCTTGAGAATTCGAAACTCGGTGGCTGAGTTGTGGCAGGGTTTTGAGCGTAGAGTTAGATTTAGTCGATAGCGGGTGTCGCGAGTTTACGTGTGTAAGCGAGGGACTATCTAATTTCTAGTAGAAACCTTAGGGGCAGCACGTAGGCAGGGTTTTGCCGAATCTGGGTAAATTCTGTGTTGTTCTATTTCTGCATTTATTATTCTGCTATTATCTGTGCTGCTATTGTTTTGTGATTTGTGTTGAAATTATTTTATAAGCTTCCACAATTAATTTTTATAATTAACACTATCACCCTATTCACCCCCTCCCCCCCCCTCTAGGGTGAAATCGATCCTACAGCTATGAAATTCGAGATGTAAACTAATGTGGTTTGTATGCTAGAGCGCGCTCGATTAGAGGTCGATAACGACCAGAGGATGATATATTTGGTACTATCTGTTACAGAGATAGGCCAGTCTTGTGTTGGTAGAGGATCGTTTGTGGTGTTCCTCGGCACATTCCTCTAGAGATGTACTGCTGGAAGGTGGTCCCTACATCTGGTCATTTGTATGGAAATTCATTCTCCAATAAGAACCTACAGTTTTGTTTGTAGAGCCTAGTAGGCTGGAATTAACAATGGTATCAATTTTGGCTAAGATTAATAAGTTTATTTGCAAATGTTTTCAAAGAATGTCATTAAAAATAATATCAAATGTTCAAGTATAAAAGTATTTTAGTTATCATAAGGTAAAAACCCGTCCGTGTTTATGTATAGGCGTGGTCTTATGAGATACTCTTTCTTTTCAAAGGATTTTATTTAAAGGCTGATATATGACATTGTCATTGATTATTGATTTTTTTCTCACACTGGTTTGTCAAGCCTGATCCGGGTATTTTCAATACTCGAGTCAGATTCGGGTCAGCAGGTAGTTTCAGTTTCGAAGATGGTTAGAGTTTACAGAGGAGAGAAGGAGATATTCATCTACGTATGGACATATTCTATTATCCGCTACTGTCTGTTTATTTTGTTTAATGTTTGTCAACAATTGTAAGGACGTATGTTTATAATTGTTCAACTAAATTTAGGTTAGACTCCGATATATGTATTTTAAATGTTTTTCGCTGTAAAGATAATCATTTAATGTTATATATTATTCCAAATCGTTTGAGATTCTGTTCTATCTTATTTTCTTTTTACCCTTCATGTTTCGTCTTTTCGTTTATTTTGAGTTGGACATGTGAGGTTTATTGTCAACTTAAAGGGTATGGAAAAACGGGCCTTGACATTTGGTATCAAAGCTGAAGGTTAAACAAGAACCTTGGCTTCGGTAGGATAAGTCTCATCAGAGATAGGATTAATAATATCCTAGGATGAGTAACTCATTAGAGATAAGGTTAGTAACAACCTAGAATGAGTTATGAGAGTATTATATATATATTGAGCGCGCATTTGTTAATCTTGTAAGAATGGTTTTGTTTTAAACAAGTTGGTAAATGAAATAATTTTACTTAAGTATATGTTTTGAAAGTAAAAAGGGGGATATTTTTGAAAAAATATTAAGTTAGGAAACAATGGTTGATTGAAATATAGATGAAATAAATAGGCACTTGAATTGATTAAAAACAAGTTAATAAAAGACATATTAAGGTTAGAATTGCACGATTTAACTATAAAGATAAGAATCAAGTAGTAGAAAGATAGAATTTAGAAATTTAATCATATACCCCTAGACATTTGGTTATTAAGAAATAATGATTTAATGATCATCAAAAATGATGGATTTAAAAACTAAATACAAATACCTTATGAAGTAAAATTCATGATTTGATTATAAGATATTTGATGATAATATTGAAGCTAGAAGTTGTAATTAGAGAAAGTAAATAAAAAATGCACGCTTAGAAAAATTCTTATCAATGAGATAAAAAAAGATAAGCCTGAATTGAGACTTTGGGTAAATAAAATATAAAATGGTAAGTTCTATAACTTATAAAGGAGATAAGATAATCTGAAATTTAGAATCTTTGATTAGGTTAGAATCAAAGTGAAATTTAGGAACAAGAGATAAGAAATATCATCCTAATATAAAACTTTGAATTAGTAGTACATTTAGGGTAACATTGGTAATTCAAAATGAAGTAAGATTAGAAGGGGAAGTTTTGAATAATATGGTTATTCGATTGATTGTTGGATGAAAAAGGTTAATAACAAATACCATGTGAATTAAGTTTCACAATTTGAACATTAGGTATTTGATGGACTTATGGTTAATAATTTGATCTAGAAAATGGATAGGTAAATGAGTTAAGTATATAATCATAGAATTAGTAAGAAAAAATGTACACTTGGTAAAGTTGTCGTATTAATATATGGATAAGATAAATAATATTAGCTAAATTAAGACCTTAGGTAAATAAAACTAAGGATTAAGTTTTATAACGTGTTAGTTAGAGATAATAGTAGAATTCCACATTAGTTAAACAACCTAACTGAAGTTTGGGGATATGTGTATATATACTCTTAGGAAGTAAAGGTATATTATACAAGTTTAAGTCATATTTATATGCTTAAGTAATAATGAGTTTAGCAGAAAGTAAATGGTTGTGAAATAAACTTGGATTAATAGAAATTTTGAAGAAATATATTAGGTAAAAATGAAAGTGAATAAATACATAAGTTATGCTTAGATCATTTCAGAACATAAATTTTTCATCTAAGATTTGAGTATAGAACTTTGAATTGTTTACACCAATCCGAGAAAGGATTTATCACTCAACTCTTGACGGTGAACATTGGTGAGGGTTTATGATTATGTACTCAAGTTACCTATCATAGTTGAGACCTATGCAAGGAAAGCAAAGGTTTTGTGATCAGAAGTCTGATCAAAGTCCACGCTAGAAAATCGAGGGATCAATACTAGTTCAACGGTAAAGTTGTGGATTTGAATAATAGATCGAATCAAATATCATATATAGTATGTTGTTTTTGGATATGTCTATTTTCCAGTTGGATAGTTATCTTAAATAGTAGACACTGAGATATAGTGGTTGGACTGATATTTTGTATGTATGTATATATATATAAACCTCAGTACGTGCTCAGGTTAAGGAATGAGTTATGTGGTTGTATTCGTTTATGTTGATATAGTATCAGTGTGGTTGTTTTTGGATGTATAGTCTATTTTGTAGTTGTGTATAATCTTAAGTATGTAGTACGCACTCAGGAGTTTGGGATCGATGTCCGTATGAACATGATTAGTATTTAGTAGCATTTCCCCGACATATATTGTTGACCTTTATAGTTCTGTGTCTTTGATTTCGTTTTGTGGATGAAATACTTTTAAGTAGGGGAGAATGAATACCCCGCAATTTTGCTAATTCGAAAATGAGAGATTTTGCTTATATTTAAATTTAAAAGGAATCTAAAAATTAAATAAATATTTTATATATAATAAATAATAGTAGAGAAATTATTTATATTCTTATAGTTAATAATTAAAAGGTATAAATTTGGAATTTAGAACAAATCGGCAAAAGTTAAGTTTTGTTAAAAATAAATAAACGCTTAAATAAATATGTTTAATTATTTATTTTAAAAGGTAAATATTATTAGAAAACCTAATAAAGATAATAAAAATATATTAAAAGATTTAAATGTATGTTAATAATTGTTTTACAAAAATATCCTAAATTTGTCGCATTTTATCAGTTTTACATACACTGTAAAATAAAGATTCTGATATTATTTAAATATGATTTTAAAATATGAATAGACACATTTTACTATATTTAAAAGAAGTACAAAGTTCGTTTTTAAGTTTGGTTTACTTGAATATATAATTTAACAAAAACGTCAAATTTTGACTATAAAATATGTCAACAAAAACACCGTTTTCAACTCAAAAAAGTTGTCTTTAAGTTGTTGCAACATGATATGTTTCTTAACACATATATGAACTTAACAAACTATGTTACATTAGCATATAAAAACAAATGCACTTTGAAAAGTCAAAATTAACAAATAATTCTAAAAGCAACATGATTTGACATAAACCTATTAACAAATCTATACTAAACAACATTATTACTAAACCATCTCTTTCTATTAATTCCAAGTCTTATCTTCTATGGAAATTAAGCAAATGAATAATTAAATGTTTTAAAACTCAAGAAAAAGAGACAAAATCATTACTTAAGGACTTAAGATCACATCCAACCTTCTCTTCTCATTAATGCACATCCATTCTCATCTTGGAAAAACTTTTTAAGTATGGTTTAAAAGTCAAAAAAGTAGAGAAGGGCATTGTAGTCATTTGTAGGAATGGCAATGGGGCGGGTTGGGGTGGGGTTTTAGTGCCCCATACCCGTTCCGGACTTTATAGACCTCGGCCCAGACCCGCCCCGTAGACCCGGTGCGGGTCTGGAATTTTGCCCCGTACCCGAGACCCGTACGGGTCAAGATAGACCCGACCCACCCCAAGACCCGATGAGTCTCATGTATTGATTCAAAATTGTGTACTAACTTACATATATTTATTTGTTTATACTCGTCATCATCAAATAATACATGAAATACAAATAACAATGTGTCTAAGGAAAGTTAGTAAAAATGATGTGTACAATAACAATTCAGAAAATATATACATATGTTATTGTATAATTATCAATGACGCAACTTAACACTCTAATTTTGTATATAGATTATTTATTGGAACATTTTAATATCCATGCTAGAATCACTTATATCTAAGAAGATTAATAAATCATTATAGTAATGTGTGCATTTCCACCGCCGAACCAGCGAGCACCAGGACACCACCGAACCAGATGCCTCTCCCCTTACATACCGAACCAGCTCCTCAACCATCCCCTACCGAGCCAAACCTTGCTCTACTACATGCCGGACCAACCGCATCTCCATGCGCACCGAACCAACCCCTTCTCCAACATCTCACCGGACCAACTCCCCTCGCTACCGAGCCTCCTACGGCCGAACCAACTCTAACCGGACGGGCTCCACACCACGCCCACCGAACCAACGCCCCTCCAAGCAATGCCGGTCCAAGGCCACTCCAGGCAATACCAATCTAACTCCTACCGAACCAAAGGCCCTCCACTCCATCACCGAATCAACCTCACTTCCCGTGCCACCGAACCAAGGCCAAGGGGGGCTACCACCGAATCATTTACCACCGAACCAAGGCCAGGGGGGCTACCACCGGACCAAACCACGCCCTCACCTCCGAACCAAGTCTTACCGAACCAACACTGTCGGGCCACATTGCTTCAGCCCAGGCCCACCAGCAGCTATATACCTCCAAGAACCCTGCCCCCAGCCTCATTCTATAAATAGAGGGGAAGGGGTACAACAATGGCAGACAAGTTTGAGAGCTCAAGCACGGAAGGAACTTCCAAACACCTGTCATATACTCGTATACAAAGCTTTGTACTTGTAATCTGAAAGAAAAGAGAGAATAACATATAAAGTGGACGTAGGCACGTTCTGGCCGAACCACTATAAATCTGCGTGTCTTTTACAGTTTAGCCCCTGTTTTTAATATATTTGCATAAATCACCCAAACCGCTAAGAACAACATAAAATCAACTAAATCATACGACTTTGAGGTGTTTGTCCATTTTTTGTGCAAACATTTTTGGTGCTTTCACTGAGAACTTGGAACTCGAAGCTTCAGCTTCTCTCATTCAACCTTCTTTCCCAAATAGCACCCTTCATTGCCTAGGAAACATGACTTCCAGGCCGAGAAAAGACGCTAACAAGGGAAAGAACATCGCAACTAGCAGTATTCCGCATCCAGTAATAACAGATCAAGAGAATCATCTCATTCCAACAGCAGTACCGAACGAGGATCAGACAAACCCGACAGCCCCTGCCACAGAACAACCGGCAGCAATTACTAGGGCAGATCTAGACAGAGTTGTGGCTGAAGTAACTAACCGCTTCGCATCCCAACAAGAAGCTTTGGTGAACCAACTCATGTCACGCTTGAGGGATGCCGAAGAATCCAACCGCAACACTGAATCATGGGGTGAGTCTCAATCTAGAGGATCTCGGAGACAACAAAGGTCTTCCCTCTTCGAGGAAGCTATCAACAGGAACAACAATGATAGGGGCCGCGCCCGGACTCAGCCCGAACTCCGACTCGAGGAAGCGCTTGGAACCGAACCCGATGGGGGAGGGACCAGGCGAGGGTCGGATGTAGCTGAGCCAGTCATGCCGCCTAATCATAGAAACCCAGCTGAACGGAGCCGAGCTAGAACCCAGCCCGAAGTTGACCCCATGGAAATGCTCGAAACAGAACCCCCCAGGGGAAGATCAAGGCAGGGGCCAACTATAGCTGGTCCTAGCATGCATCCGAGCAGCCAAAGACAGCCACTGGATAACGTCAGAAGTGATAGACTATACCATCCCTACAGGTCATCTGGACGAGATCGATCCCGCAGGGAAGAACCAAGCTCATTTTTGTCCGCTCCAAATTCTGATGAAAGAATGGCACGATTATTCAAGGAATGCGTCCGACGGGAGCAAAGGGATCGAGGGATAGGCGCTTGGGTAACCAGCCCTTTCACCCGCGACATCGAAACCGCCATCACCCCTCGAGAATGGAAAATGCCGACAATGGAACCGTACAAGGGAACTTCCGACCCCGTTGTACACTTGCAGAGATACACACAGCATATGCTCATGAGCGGAGCAACGGAAGGGGTGTTGTGTAAATGCTTTCCGCTATTCCTTGCAGACCTAGCTACCTCCTGGTTCTGCCATCTACCCCAAGGATCTATCAGCTCATGGGAGATGTTGAAAGAAAAGTTCATTAGCCAGTTCCGCATTCATGTGGAACAACCCAAGGATGCTTATTCTTTATCTACTGTCAAACAAAAATCCGGAGAGACACTGCAATAATATCTAACATGGTTCAACGCCGCAGCGGCCGCAGTCCAAGATGCCGATGAGAAACTCACCCTAATGGCCCTCTGTAGTGGTGTGCACCCAGATACCAAGTTTGCCAGAAGACTAACTAAAGAAAAACCAGCTACCTTGCCCGATTTCTTCCATGAAGCTGGGAAGTACATGAGACTCGAAGAGGCTGCCATTGAAAGGCAGACAGGACCACAGGCTAAGACGGCTCAAGGAAACGCCCCCGCCGCAGCGAAGGACATTCGGAGAAACGACTCCAGAGACAATGCAGGGGGCAAGAAGGGGGAAAAGTGCTTGTACCGACCAGGACCGAGATTTGACGCTTACACTCCCTTGAATGAAACAGTCGAGAACATCTTCCTGGCCACTAAGGACGAACTTACATACAAGCGCCCCCCGTACAAGAAAGTGTCAGATCGCGCAATCCAGTCCGGAAAATTCTGTCGTTTCCACGAGTCTCATGGGCACGATACCAATGAATGCCGCCATCTCCGAGACCTAATTGAAGAACATATCAGGAGAAGGAGGCTGGAACGCTATGTAAAGGGCCAGGATAGGACTCCAGCTTCCGCCAAGGAAAACCCAGGGCAGCTCCACCCAGAGACAGGCGGAGGAAATCGCAACACCAGCGGTTCCAGCCAAGAGAAGATGGTGGTCCATACAATATCAGGAGGGCCACACATCGCCGACAAGAGCTGGGCAGAAATGGAAAGATATGGAAACTCACTCGGAAACAATGGAGACTGCGTCAATTCTGTTATGGAAGAACGTCACCCGAAGCGAAAGGAAAATAATGACATCACATTCAGTGGGCGCGACCTAGAAGGAAGGCAATACCCTCATATGGATCCTATGGTCATCTCTGCCTGGTTCGGCCCAGCTGAAGTCTTTCGAATCCTAGTAGACACTGAAAGCTCAGTGAATATTCTGTTCAAGCATGCTTTCGACAAAATGAAGCTGTCAATGAAGGACGTGTCTCCCTGCAACAAACCTCTACATGGTTTCACTGGAGAAGCAAAGATGCCCCTCGGACAATTGGATCACTTTGTTGAATTGGGAAGTCATCCCCGCTCCGCCGTTCGGAAACAAACATTCGTATTAACAGACAACCACTCGGCCTACAATGCCTTTTTAGGAAGACCAGCCTTGTCCGACTTCCAAATTGTCCTTGCCCCATGGTGCCTGAAGATGAAGTTCCCAACGAATAATAGAGTGGGAGAAGTAGAAGGGGATCAAGACGCCGCTCGGGACTGCTATGTAACCGAACTTCGCAATAATCGCAGGAGAGATAAAGGGAAAAATGCAGAGACTATTCTCTGCACGAAAAGCTTGGAAGCATAGCAACTAAAGAAAGCTCCTCCTCTTCGGTATACCAGTGATCCTTTCAATGAATTAGACCCCAGGGACAAAGAGGAGGAGGCCACCGCCGAGCCTGCAGAGGCTATGGAATTCGTATTTGTAGACAAACGCGACCCAAGTAAACTGCTGAGAGTCGGATCTCAGTTAAAAAGAGAACTAAAGAATCAACTCATTGATTTTCTTCGCCCCAACATGGATGTATTTGCATGGACGCACGCTGATATGACTGGAATCTCCCCGGACATAGCATGCCACGCACTAAACATCGATCCTACCAAGGTACCGGTAAAGCAAAAGAAGAGAAGTATGGGGGCAGAACGATCAGCAGCCCTCGAGAAAAAAGTAAAGAACTTACTTGCCAATGACTTCATACGTGAAGCCATCTACCCGGAATGGATCGCCAACCCGGTACTGGTAAAGAAAGCTAATGGAAAGTGGCGAACATGCATCGGTTTCTCCAACTTAAATGACCCTTGCCCGAAAGACTGCTTCCCGCTCCCCCGAATCGACCAACTCGTGGACAGCACTGCCGGGCACGAACTTTTATCCTTTATGGACGCATACTCAGGATATAACCAGATCCCTATGCACGCCCCCGACCAAGACCACACTAGCTTCATTACTGACCGAGGATTGTACTTCTACAAGGTAATGCCGTTCGGACTTAAAAACGCCGGAGCTACTTATCAGCGCCTCGTCAACAAGATGTTTGCAGAACTGATAGGACGAACTATGGAAGTTTATGTGGATGACATGCTGGTAAAATCGAGGAAAGCCAACGACCATATAAGCCACCTGGACGAGATGTTTTAAGTACTTCGCCAATATGGAATGAAGCTGAACCCTCTAAAGTGCTCCTTCGGAGTATCATCGGGAAAGTTCTTGGGATTCATCGTTCATGCCAAGGGGAATGAAGCAAACCCCGAACAAGTCCGAGCTTTACAAGATATCAAGACACCATCTACTCGAAGAGAGATGCAAAGCCTAAACGGGAAAGTGGCCGCCCTAAGTAGGTTCATCTCTAAAGCAACTGACAAATGCATCTCTTTCTTCGAAGTTCTAAAGAAAGACAAAGGAAAGTTCGAATGGACTGACGAATGCTCGACAGCCTTCCTTAACTTAATCGGACACCTCCAGAGACCACCGGTACTTTCAACTCCAAATGAAGGCGAGGAACTATACCTATACCTTACTGTGTCACCACATTCCCTAAGTGCCGCGCTAGTGAGAGAAGACAACAGCACGCAATGGCCTGTACACTTCGTAAGTAAGAGGTTTACGGGGGCAGAAGTCAGATATCCTAAGCTTGAAAAGCTAGCATACTGTTTGCTTATCACGTCGCGGAAACTGCGACACTATTTCCAGTCTCATTCCATCAGAGTTTTAACCGATCAACCGCTAAGGCAAGTGCTCCATCGCCCCGACACTTCTGGGCGATTACTTAAGTGGTGCATCGAACTAAGTCAATATGATATCACTTACCATCCTCGCACCGCTATCAAGGGGCAAGCCATAGCTGATTTCATTGTCGAATTCACTACTAGCGAAGGTAAGGACCAATCTGAAATAGTAGATGATATCAAGTGGAATCTCTTCGTAGATGGAGCGTCGAACGAACAAGGCTCGGGGGCAGGTGTTGTGATAATCACCCCCAGGGGAAAGAAGCTGCACTACGCCCTAAGATTGGAATTCGCTGCCACCAACAATGACGCAGAATACGAAGCAGTGATAGCCGGATTAGAACTTGCACTGGAAATTGGAGTCGGTTCTTTATGTCTCCATAGTGATTCTCAACTTATTGTAAATCAAATACTGGGAGAATTCCAGACTCGAGGAGAACGACTCACAGCGTATCTAAAGAAGACCGGGCTACTGCTTAATCAATTAGATCACTATTTAATCAAACACATTCTCCGAGAATAGAATCAAAAGGCCGACGAACTAGCAAAGCAAGCTAGCATGAAGAACATCACTATTTTCGGAGCATTAACCATCTCAAAACAGCTGGCACCAAGTTTCGAGCAAGTAAATCTGATAGCTGCAACCGAAGAAGAAACATGGATGACCCCTATCCGAGAATACTTACAAAACGGCACCCTACCCGGCGGGTGAAATGAAATTAAGAAAATTCTAAGGAAAGCTTCGAGCTACACAATGCAAGAAGGCATCTTCTATCGGCGCGGCTTCTCTAACCCCTTATTGAGGTGCGTTGCTGGAAGAGAAGCCAAGGAAATTCTATCCAATATCCATCAGGGAAGTTGTGGAGACCACACCGGAGGGCAGACCCTAGCAAAAAAGATACTCCGATATGGGTATTTCTGGCCTACTTTAAACAAAGATGCCTTAGACTTCGTCAGAAGATGCGACAGATGTCAGAGATTTGCTAAGATTCCTCGACTACCAACCAATGAAATTACTCAGATGACCAGCCCTTGGCCCTTCGCAATATGGGGAATTGACTTAATTGGCGAACTGCCGATGGGCCGAGGCGGGGCCAGACATGCTATAGTGGCAGTTGACTAATTCACCAAATGGATGGAAGCGGAGCCTCTGAATAAAATATCTTCAACTAAAGTTATCAACTTCTTAATCAAAAACATTCTGTGCAGGTACGGGGTTCCACTCAGAATCATATCAGACAATCTGCTTCAATTTGACAGCAAGGAATTTGCCGACTGGTGCCAAGAGCACGGAATTCATAAGGGCTTCTCATCCGTAGCTTATCCCCAGGCAAATGGACAAGTCGAAGCTGTCAACAAGATTCTCAAGACTCTAATCAAGAAGAAGCTTGAAAAGTCAAAAGGCGCTTGGGTGGACGAACTTCCTACAGTACTTTGGGCCTACCGCACATCTTTTAGAACATCAACAGGGCATACTCCTTTCTCTTTGGCATACGGATCGGAGGCAATGCTCCCAGTTGAGACTATTGTGCCTTCCCACCGTAGGATCCATTACAACCCAGAAGAAAATTAAGAACTCCTCCACATGTCTTTGGATCTAATTGAGGAGAAAATGAATGATGCAGCACTCAAAGCAGCAGCTCACAGACAAAAAGTGGCAGCACTATACAACTCCAAAGTCAAACATCGCAGCTTACAAGAAGGAGATCTTGTCCTCAAGCGAGTCTTTCCGCACCCAGGAGCGCTGGATCCAATCTGGGACGGACCATATGTAATTCATAAAGATCTCCACAACGGAGCTTATATTTTGTCAACAGTGGACGGAGAGGTGTTCCAGAGGGCATGGAACATCCGACACCTCCGTCGATACTTTTCTTAACTTGTACTTCCCATATGAAGTGAATTAACAAAGATAATCAGTGGACGAAGGCATTTTCGTGCCGAACCACTTTAAAAAACTTGGCTCTTGTTAACTTGTTCATTTATATCTTGGCCACTTGTTAAGCTTTATCCTTTGCTGTTGAACGAAATCCTTTGCAGATGACATTTCAATTCAGAACTTCACAACACAACTCCACCTAGACAAAATCTAACAGGTACGCTACGATCCTATGCCGTCGCCAATGAGACACTTTGCTCCGGTATCCCTCTACCGCGAGTTAACTCATTGTTTGACTCGGCCCTTAAAGCCGACTGTAATAAGCCGAGTATAAGCCACAGAGAAGGCCGATTATGCCATGGCAGCTCATTACAGCGATACGGCTCGCCGACAACTGTGAACCGATCATAAGCCCCAACATAAGGTGTGGCCAGCCAGGGGCAGTTCACAGTTGACGATCGCCCCCCACGCTAGCCGGCCACAGTAAATCGAATAATACCCGCGATTACGGGCCATAATGGCCCGGGTAGTTACTGTGCGCGATCGGCTCCGATGTGTCTTAAGTGCGGCTGTGGTAAAAAAGAAAACTCCCCGCAGATGCGTAAGATGGGTGACAAATGTCTCCAAGACCCACAGCTATGGAAAGTGACTACAAAACCCGTTTGCCACGAACTTAAGCACATCGACGGCCTTCCGTGACTGGAAGTTTTACTTTTCCTATATTTCCATTTCATTTAAAACTTTTCTCCTATTCTCCGTAACGGTGCTTGAAAGTACAGGACATGAAATAGGGAACGCTCGCTAATGGGAACAGAAACTTACAATCGGATGACGAGACAATCAACAGCATTCCGTGCTTAGTCTTACAGGGCATGCAAAGTTGCCGTCCACAGCCAAAACATGAAGGGCGGTACCTTCTACTTTTATACGTTAATGCATAGCCGCAGTTCATATTCACACATCACATTTACGTTGCAAAATGAGAAAATTATACTTTAAGCAAAAACTTGGCATCAGGCACAGTCAAGTCACTAGTAACATGCATAGTTACATCACTTACACAGCACAACAAAATAGCGATAACATTCCAACATAAAGGAATCAGCTTATGTTATGAAATTACATAAAGTCATTCATCACAAACAATATTATTACAGTCACATCAATGTTTTGGACTAACATAAACAGCAATAAAAAGAAATCAAAAGGTGGCCGAATCCGGACAAGGAACCAGCTGCGTCCGCACCTCACCCTCATCCTACCAACGCTCCAAGCCTACTTAGCCGTGGGCTCGGAGCTCCCAGCATGCTTATCAGAAGTCCCACCTGTCCAATTCAGAAGAGGAATCCATTAAATAAACAGTAAACGATCAGGTTATGAAAACCTAAAGAGAAAAGAGAAACAAAAGGGAAAACTCACCAACACCCGCTTCTTGGTCCTCATCCCCCAACTGCACATCGGCTTCCTCCGCAGCAAGTAGCCGCATCCCCTCCTTCACCGCTATCTTCTCCTCCTTTGAGAACTGGGCGGTAACCATATCCATCCTGAATGCCGCTCCACCTTCCTTATCCGCATCGGCCTTGGCCTCCTCCAAAGCCCGAAGATATATCCTAGCCATGATCCGGGGATAGTCATCCATCCAGGATAGATTACCCTGCTTCCAGGTACGGAAGTACATATCCTGCAACATCTCATCCATCATCCCCTCATTCTCCTCAAACTCCCTCACCCGGGCCTCGGAGGACAACAACTTGGCGACGGCAACATCCCTCTCCGATCGATATCTCAAGCGGTCAGCCTGGAGAGACCTCCTCATTTCCTCCATCTCTTCCTTTAGCCTGGCCTGAGCAAGCTCTGCGGCCTCAAGCCTCCCAGATAACTCCTCTACTTGCTCGAGATCCGCCCTCCGAACCTCGTCCACCGTAGAAATAGCTATGTCAATCCGCTCCTTGCAGGCGACCTCCATCTTTCGCAACTCAGCCTTGCTAGCCTCCTCCATGGTTTTATTTAGTCGTCGGGAGGCCGCCTCGTGCTGGGATATCTGGATAGCCTGATCGGCAAGCTGTTTGGCCTGGTCAGAAACCAATAGCCGCAACCGGATGTTAGCACTTCCGATTTCCTCCCCAGTCCTGGCCAGTCGAGCGTGATGCTCCATTAGCCTCTTGGTTTCCTCAGCCACCCGATCGATGATTGCCTTGGCCTCATCCCCCATGGTCACAATCCGAGTAGTAAGCAAATCGAGGTCTAACGATTTAGCCTCATCAAGCACCCATACCATGGGATTGCGGGGAAGAAGATGCTCACCCGTGACCTCATCAAAAGAGATATCCTGAAAACTCGGGTCCAGATCAGGGTGGCCGGCAAATGGGTTGCAATCCAAAACAGGACGGTCTATCGGAGTGACGGTTGGATTTTCGGACGGATGGGGGGAAGGCATAAACTCAGTATCCTCTTCAGTAATATCATGGATGGGCTGGACTGGAGGCTGAGGGCCAAGTGAAGGTTCAAACGAAGATCGGCCTCTCTTCCTCCTTTGCATATCTTCTTCAATAACTCCAAAAAGAGGGCGATATCTAACTTCATCCCCAGGACGGCTAGTTGGCTGCTTTGGTTTGGCAGAAGCTTTGAGTAGCTTATACTGTTCGAGGCGGTGCCGGATATCTGATGACTTGGTCGCCTTACCTGCTCCTGGAATAAAAGCCAAGTGTTACGAACACACAATGATCCACAATTCAAGAAATATGTTAAGATAAAGAGAGCAAGAAGGCACATCTATTATACAAACTCTGCGGAGGAGTAGGATACTGCAATAAGTCCTGAATCTCATTCCAAGATGAAAGCGAACCATAAAATATTCCTAAGTCCCTATCGTAAATGGAGTCTGCAGAAGTCAAAAGTTCACCTTGAATCGCTGGAGTCGCCGTAGCTGAAGAACTCTTAGAGAATGAATCGGCGCCAGCCCCAGCCTTGTCAACCTCCTTTGCCTTCTCAACCAAAGCCGATCCTTCCTCCGACTCCCAAAAAGCTTGACGGAAAGTCGTCCGTCCACTCATGAATCTCTCCCGCTTGCCCGGAGGTTAAGGCACCAACGCCACTACCGCTCTGTCCATCTCCTCCTTCACCCTCACCTATATCCTCCTCCACATCTTCCTCTCCCGAAGCAATTGGGCAAGTGCTAGGAGAGGGGCCGTCGGACTTCTTGAGCTTCTTCCCTCCGACAGCTGGAGGCCTTGTGAAAGGTTCCCTCTTGCCGCTTTTCACCATGGCCCCTTCCTTTGCTTTGGCGGCCTTATCCTCAGCCGTGTCTCTCTGCTTAACCACGGACTGGTGTGGCAGGATCAAGTTGTGCTCCAGGAGAGTAGCGTTCCTGATCAGGTAAGAAGCCGACCGATCCCGTCCCGGAATAGCCCTTATTTCCGCAGCCATCCGAACCAAGGAATCATTCTCCACGACTGCAAAGCCACCTGCCGCTAGCAAGAAATAAAAGCATATAAGAAGGAGCATTGCAGCCTAGACAAAGAAACTACAAATGGAGTTCAACTTACAGCCAGAAGTGAAAAGGCGGAAGGAAACGGAGTCATCCTTGATAAAAAACCATTCTTTCTTAAACATGCTGAGCTTCGAATACAGGTCCAGGACCGGTTTGAAAGGAACGGCCGCTTCCAAGCTAATGTACGGAGACCCCTTCTTATAACCTCTCAAGTTATATAAATACCGAATCTCCCTGTTGGAAGGGGGCGCACGTACTTTCTCTGGAAAATAACATATAGGCACACCAAGATGGCGTAGGAGTTGGGCTGAAGCTGGAAGGGAGCCACCTTCAGATAGGTGATGAAGCTGATTATCCAGGCATTGATAGGAGGAATGGCCCCACACATACAATGGTATCTGCTGTAAACGAAATATCCTTCAGGAGGGTCATATGGCATAACTCCTTCTCCCGGCAACAGCATGCGCGCCCTGTCAATCCCGAAGGAACGAGAAATGACATCAAGCTGCTCCGCTCTGAGGGAGCTAGGAAAACAGTCGGACGGAGAGTTCAGAAGCTCCTGAGGGCCATACCCATCTACTAGCGACTCGGGGCAGGTCCATGGCGTTCCGGTCTTGGCTGGGCTGGGGGCACGGAGGGGGACTCTCCTTCGCCCTTGGACTTCCGTTTATCTGATCGGTGTAACAACCCGCATATTTATCGATTTTATATTTAAATATTTTATTTAAATATTTTATCGTTAGTCGGATTTTAGTCCGAAAAGCTACTTTTTGCAAACAGCCGAATTAGGACTCGAGACCACCCCCATTGAGTTCAAAATGCCGTTTGCGACCTTTTTGAGTATAGGCTTCGATATGTTTGGAGAAAGTTGAATTTTGCTACTTTTTGCTTTGGGCTTTGGTTTGGGCTGAACCCACTTACTAACTCAGTCCCAATCCCCCTCTCCTCTTCATTACTTCATTCTAACTCCTCAAACTCAAGCTCCAACTGAAAATGGTGGAGAGGAAAAAAGAATTAAAACTCCAAGCCCTAACTTCCTTTGCAAATCCAAGCTTTAGCTCCAAACTCAAGAAGAACCCTTTGGTAAGCATCTCCTTCACCTTCTCCAACTCTTTCTCCATTCAATTTCAGAAATTTCCTAAACCTAATTTAGGGAATGTTTCTCTTTTAAGCTTAGATTCAAGCTTGTTGAGTTGGAATTGAAGAGTGCTTGTTCTTGCCATTGCTTTCAAGCTTCATCTTCATAAATTTAGTTTAAAGGTGAGATTTTTAATCTCACATCTATGCTTATGATTCTCTTCTATTGTTAGGTATGAATTCCTAACACTTATTCATGTGCATTTGATTTTGATTTGAATTGCTTTTGTGAATATTCCAATTTTTAGTGTTTTGAGTTCAATTCGTTAAAAATCCTAACTTTGATGTTTGAACATGTTTTTGGTGATGCATCGAGGAGCATATAGGGCCGGGTAGTCGATTGGCATAAACACTTAGCGTCGTTGCTCGAGAGAATGCAATTTGGTCAAGATTGAACCTCATTTGTAATAGGCAGGGAAGAGGCTGGAAATAGGTCCGGCCGACCGACCCCCTGGCTCGGTCGACCGACCTGCTTCCAAATGTGCAGTTGCACTTCTGCTTCTGGTTCGGCCGACCGACCTGGTACCCGAGAAGTTTCCTACCTCTGGTTCGGTCGACCGACTCAGGGAGTCCGGTCGACCGACCTGCTTCTATTTTCCAGATTAGCTTTTTTTTGCTAATTCGTTTGAATATCCAACTTTAATCGATTCGTGATATCTCCCTTTTTGTTGTTGTCATTTATTATCGACTTTGATGACCTTTTCTTGGGGAATTTTAAATATATCCACTTTGATGGATTTTATATCGATTTCATTGGATTTTATTCACGTTTTCGAATGTAAATCTTAGTGATTGATTGTTTCTACAATCTTCTTTGTGATTTGTCACTTTAAAAATATAAAGGTTTTCTATACTAGTAGTAAATATCAAAACTCTTTCTTCAAAGGATTTCAACACTATTTTATTACAAAACTCGTTTTCTCAAACCGATTTTCAATCTATTAGTATATACAAACCTTTACCTCACTCGTATGAGAAATCTAATTAAACGACTTAGTAAAACAAGTGGTATGAAACGCTTGCGTTTACTTTGTCGGTTAATTCTTGGACTTGTTCGATTGAAACTCTTGTGACAATTTTCTAGTGGAGATCTACAATTTGTTCGTAAATATTTAAGTTAAGCTAGTGGTTATGGGACATGAAGATAAGCTCATATATTTACTAGCTTATTGTAATTGACACTTCTCGTTGATCCGGACGATCATCTTTATGGTTTAGACTAGCAATGTGCGACGTCTCTTTGTTTGTGATTTGGTTAGGCTAGACACCACTTGTGCGATTCCATTCGCACATACCTTTTCGGTTAGCCTAGACACCACTTGTGTGATTCCGTTCACACATACTTTTTGTGATTTGGTTAGGCTAGACACCACTTGTGCGATTCCATTCGCACATACCTTTTCGGTTAGCCTAGACACCACTTGTGTGATTCCGTTCACACATACTTTTTGTGATTTGGTTAGGCTAGACACCACTTGTGCGATTCCATTCGCACATACCTTTTCGGTTAGCCTAGACACCACTTCTGTGATTCCGTTCACACATACTTTTTGTGATTTGGTTAGGCTAGACACCACTTGTGCGATTCCATTCGCACATACCTTTTCGGTTAGCCTAGACACCACTTGTGTGATTCCGTTCACACATACTTTTTATGATTTGGTTAGGCTAGACACCACTTGTGCGATTCCATTCGCACATACCTTTTCGGTTAGCCTAGACACCACTTGTGTGATTCCACTTACACATACCTTTTTGTGATTTCTGGATTTCGTGTGTTGATTTCTGGAATTTTTGTAATCTCTTATTGATTTTTCAATTACTTATTTATCACAGCTTGGCATTGTGATTATTATATGTTTATGTCATATCTCTTATTATATATCACTTTATCTGATATTTATAGCTAGACTGATCCGTTTATTATTTTCTTCTTAAATAATACTCGGGTCGGACTGAGATATTACAGGTGCTTACTCATGGCTTCCTACCTGGAACCATCTTCTGACTTTTGGCTGACTACTTAGATTAGTAGTTTATTTTGTTGTATACACTTGAGCTATCGACTCATAGTTGTATTCTTTTGTATAGCACGTATTGCTATTCCTTTGTATTATTGTGGATCTTGTTTGACCACTACTCTGATGTACACCTTCATGTGTAATATTCATATCTATTTCCGCCTTTGTGATATGAATTATCTATGACTGATTTATGTTATGTTTATTTCTATATTTGTTTCTGAAGATATTATAGCCACTGTGTAGTAGCTTTGAGTTTGTGTCGGTATGTCGGATTTCCTCTTGATAAATAAATGCATGTTATACTATCTGACAAATCAATGCTCGCACAAAGCAATTACATGGATGGTCGCTCCTCAACAGCCTTATTCTCCGTGCTAGTTGACAGCATTACACCGTAGTGTTCTTGGCTAGCGTGGGTATAGAGGTGGGGCGTCACAGCTTGGTATCAGAGCCAAACTTCGGAACAATATAGAATAATTTAGCAAGGATCATGTCCTAAGTCTTTCTTAGGAGTTGTGCTTTAGGATTTTAATTCGAGTCTTCGTACCGATTCATCCTATTTTGTTTATGATTCCTTATTTTATCTATCAAGAATTGCTTGATATTTATCTTGAGAATAACTTTTTCCTCTTCTTTCTTTCTTTCTTAAAGAAGAGAAATGGTTAGACCTGGCCGTCCCAGCGCCGGTCAATCTAGTGCTACTCCTCAGGATGGAGTATTCATGTCTGCTCAGCAGCTTTTGGATCTCCTGAAGAACGCTCAAGCTGCCGGTCCCAATCCAGAGCCTACTCATCCTAGATCCGGTTTTGCACGCTTGTGCAGAGACTACACCGATTTGGGTGGAAGGCCATTCAAGGGATCCGAGAGTGTTATAGAAATTCAAGCTTGGCTTAAATCATGCGATCGCATCTTTTCTCGCATGAACCTTATTGATTTACATCGTGTCCAAGTAGCTTCTGGCATGCTCCAAGAAAGAGCATTGGATTGGTATGAGCTTTTAATTTCTGAAATCGTTGAAGCGAATCTCACTTGGGAGCAATTCCGGGAAAGATTCGAATTGAAATTTGTGCCGGAGGCTGAGAAAGTAACTTTAGCCCGGCGTTTCATTGACCTTGTTCAAGGTGAATCTTCTGTGACAGACTATGTCGCATCTTTCGAATCCCTTTCCAAATACGGGGTTGAGTATATTAATACCCCGATGAAGAAAAATCAGAGATTTGTCTATGGCTTGAATAAGAATCTTAAGAAGCCATTACTTTTGAAACTTGAGGTTTCATTTGATCAGCTTATTGATATCGCTCTTCGTCTTGAAGAGGCTGATAAAGAAAGTGATGTTGAAATAGTAGCTTCCAAACCCAACTTCAAAAACAAAAAGAGACCCAACGAATTCCAAGGCCCTTATCCCAACAAAAAGGGAAAGCAAGCAACGCCTGCTGCGAAGGCTCCTTCTCCTAGTAGTGCGAGATGCTTCAACTGTGGATCCGGGGATCATTTTGCTAATAAGTGCTCAATGCCCAAATCGTGTCGCTACTGTAAGAGCCCAGATCATTTCATCCATCAATGCCTCAAACGTGAAGGCAAGAGGGAGGGAAAGTTGAATGTGGCTCAAGCCCTTGGCAACACATCTCGTGGCCAAGGTATTTCTCATTTAATCCTTGACTACATTTATTTTGTGATCTTCTTATTTGAGTTCTTTTTGATATGGGTTTCATCTCACTATTTTATATCAAAAGAACTTGTCGATTCTTTTCTTTGAAAATATTTTGTGCTTGATGACTTCTTTGAGGATTGTGAATCCGGATGGTAGATCCGCAACACTCAATTTGCTTTTTATTGATGTCGAAATTATTTTATGAGACTTTTCTTTCCTAGCCGATATTACTTAGGCTTCGGAATTGATTTTTTTGAAAGGATCGGCTTGATCATTGTGAAGCTTATATCCTATTTTCCGTGTGGACTATTCATCTTCGATATTTTCTATCTATTAAGCAGATTTCTATTTTTCCTTGTGATTTCGATTTTAAATTTTTGAAGGCATCATTTTATTCTTTAAACCCTCATGATGAGGAAAGTGTTATTTCTCTCATTCATGTAGTTTGAGAAATTTTTCGGCATTTTTGAGTTTGTCTTAGGATTATCACCTAACAAAACTTTTGTGTGGTGTTAAGGTCTTTTCAGTTTGACTTTACCACCGGTTTTCGTTTGCTACGAGTTGCGGAAATTAGCATTCCACTTACCGCATTCCGCACTCGTTATGATTCTTATGAATGACTTATTATGTCATTCAATTTGTCCAGCTTATTTCATCCACTTTATAAATCGAATATTCTATGGATATTTCGATGAGACTATTCTTGTATTTACTGATTTTGGATGAAAATAGTAATTTAAAATTTTGCAAATCTTTTTCATAAGATTCATTTAGAAGTATAACTGGATTTTTGTTCTTAAAACGAACAAAGAATATTCTTAGAAGTTTTTGAGAAACTTACTTATCCTATAGAATACGATTTTGTGATTGTATTGCCCATTTAGTGTGTTAAGAATTCTGGTCGATGCGCTTGATCAACGTTATCGATAAGTATCTCCTAAACGCTTTGATGAGACAATCAGACACGGTATATTAACTTGAAAAAAGTAAAATTTTCTAGAAAGATTATTACATAATGATAAATGTAATCTTGAAAGTTTTGACTTTTCAAGAAAGAAGATTATTTAAAAGAAATTCTTTCTTTTCGATACTCTTATTCTTGTGATTCCTGAAGGGGAACCAAGACTTTGCTATTTGTACCGATACTAGTCGTATAAGTTTGGATGTCATTCTCTTGCAAAGGAGAACGTGCTATCACTTGTGCTTCTAAATCATTATAGCTTATCGAGACTAGGTATGCCACTCATGATCTAGTGCTCGTGGCTATTGTTTTTGCTTTTAGAGTTTGACAACATCATCTTTGGGGGAGAAATTTGTTCTCCACCTCGATCATAAATCCTTGGAATATTTATTTTCTCATAAGGAACTTTATGTCAACTCGAGTTCCTGGTATCTTATGATCTTGATATTCTTTTTATTCCCGGAAGGGAAATCGTGTTTCCAATGCACTTTGTCGTAGGCAACAAGTGGTTGATTCTTTGATGATGTCTGAAGGGAATTATCTCTTTATCAAGTTCATCGAACGTTTTGATGTACTTCGTTTTTTTGAGTTTTATCTCATTCCTTTTATGGACTAGTGTCTGGTGTTCTTTTATGGTGTTCGGTTCATCGGATGTACTATTATTTTACTACATCGATGTTCCGTCTTATCTGGATCAATGGATGTACCATTATACTACATCGTTGTTCCGGTTTATCGGTTCATTGGACGTACCGTTTTTTTTTGTACTACGTCGGTGTTCCAAATTATTCGAGTTTTTAGTTTCTCGGGCGTACCTTTTTGTACTACGCCGTTGCATCGGCTCAATTTTCTGCTATTCTTGACGTTCCCCACGTCTTTTATCTACGGGAATGCCTTAGGGATTCCGGTTTTTATTCTTGAGCCCGGTGATATTGTGGAAATTGAAGTTTCACCAGCTTTCTTGTTAACTCTTTCGTGCACTTTATGGTGAACTTCCTATTTCAAATTTTCTTTTGTGTTGATATGCTTCCATGGTTGTTACTTCTTATTTTCCTCTTAAGTATTGCGAGGATGCAATTTCTTTAAGGAGGGGAGTCTGTAACAACCCGCATATTTATCGATTTTATATTTAAATATTTTATCGTTAGTCGGATTTTAGTCTGAAAAGCTACTTTTTGCAAACAGCCGAATTAGGACTCGAGACCACCCCCATTGAGTTCAAAATGCCGTTTGCGACCTTTTTGAGTATAGGCTTCGATATGTTTGGAGAAAGTTGAATTTTGCTACTTTTTGCTTTGGGCTTTGGTTTGGGCTGAACCCACTTACTAACTCAGTCCCAATCCCCCTCTCCTCTTCATTACTTCATTCTAACTCCTCAAACTCAAGCTCCAACTGAAAATGGTGGAGAGGAAAAAAGAATTAAAACTCCAAGCCCTAACTTCCTTTGCAAATCCAAGCTTTAGCTCCAAACTCAAGAAGAACCCTTTGGTAAGCATCTCCTTCACCTTCTCCAACTCTTTCTCCATTCAATTTCAGAAATTTCCTAAACCTAATTTAGGGAATGTTTCTATTTTAAGCTTAGATTCAAGCTTGTTGAGTTGGAATTGAAGAGTGCTTGTTCTTGCCATTGCTTTCAAGCTTCATCTTCATAAATTTAGTTTAAATGTGAGATTTTTAATCTCACATCTATGCTTATGATTCTCTTCTATTGTTAGGTATGAATTCCTAACACTTATTCATGTGCATTTGATTTTGATTTGGATTGCTTTTGTGAATATTCCAATTTTTAGTATTTTGAGTTCAATTCGTTAAAAATCCTAACTTTGATGTTTGAACATGTTTTTGGTGATGCATCGAGGAGCATATAGGGTCGGGTAGTCGATTGGCATAAACCCTTAGCGCCGTTGCTCGAGAGAATGCAATTTGGTCAAGATTGAACCTCATTTGTAATAGGCAGGGAAGAGGCTGGAAACAGGTCCGGCCGACCGACCCCCCTGGCTCGGTCGACTGACCTGCTTCCAAATGTGCAGTTGCACTTCTGCTTCTGGTTCAGCCGACCGACCCCCCCTGGTTCGGTCGACCGACCTGGTACCCGAGAAGTTTCCTACCTCTGGTTCGGTCGACCGACTCAGGGAGTCCAGTCGATCGACCTGCTTCTATTTGCCAGATTAGCTTTTATTTTGCTAATTCGTTTGAATATCCAACTTTAATCGATTCGTGATGTCTCCCTTTCTGTTGTTGTCATTTATTATCGACTTTGATGACCTTTTCTTGGGAAATTTTAGATATATCCACTTTGATGGATTTTATATCGATTTCATTGGATTTTATTCACGTTTTCGAATGTGAATCTTAGTGATTGATTGTTTCTATAATCTTCTTTGTGATTTGTCACTTTAAAAATATAAAGGTTTTCTATACTAGTAGTAAATATCAAAACTCTTTCTTCAAAGGATTTCAACACTATTTTATTACAAAACTCGTTTTCTCAAACCGATTTTCAATCTATTAGTATATACAAACCTTTACCAACAAGTGGTATGAAACGCTTGCGTTTACTTTGTCGGTTAATTCTTGGACTTGTTCGATTGAAACTTTTGTGACAATTTTCTAGTGGAGATGTACAATTTGTTCGTAAATATTTAAGTTAAGCTAGTGGTTATGGGACATGAAGCTAAGCTCATATATTTACTAGCTTAATGTAATTGACACTTCTCGTTGATCAGGACGGTCATCTTTATGGTTTAGACTAGCAATGTGCGATGTCTCTTTGTTTGTGATTTGGTTAGGCTAGACACCACTTGTGCGATTCCATTCGCACATACCTTTTCGGTTAGCCTAGACACCACTTGTGTGATTCCGTTAACACATACTTTTTGTGATTTGGTTAGGCTAGACACCACTTGTGCGATTCCATTCGCACATACCTTTTCGGTTAGCCTAGACACCACTTGTGTGATTCCGTTCACACATACTTTTTGTGATTTGGTTAGGCTAGACACCACTTGTGCGATTCCATTCGCACATACCTTTTCGGTTAGCCTAGACACCGCTTGTGTGATTCCGTTCACACATACTTTTTGTGATTTGGTTAGGCTAGACACCACTTGTGCGATTCCATTCGCACATACCTTTTCGGTTAGCCTAGACACCACTTGTGTGATTCCGTTCACACATACTTTTTGTGATTTGGTTAGGCTAGACACCACTTGTGCGATTCCATTCGCACATACCTTTTCGGTTAGTCTAGACACCACTTGTGTGATTCCACTTACACATACCTTTTTGTGATTTCTGGATTTCGTGTGTTGATTTCTGGAATTTATGTTTCACCAACTTTTACGATTAGCATAAATATATATGTCATTTATTGTGGCTTGGTGAATGAAATTAGGAGTATGACATTCCTTTTTATCTTGAGTAGATTATTGTGATATTGATTAATCTCTTATTGATTTTTCAATTACTTATTTATCACAGCTTGGCATTGTGATTATTATATGTTTATGTCATATCTCTTATTATATATCACTTTATCTGATATTTATAGCTAGACTGATCCGTTTATTATTTTCTTCTTAAATAATACTCGGGTCAGACTGAGATATTACAGGTGCTTACTCATGGCTTCCTACCTGGAACCATCTTCTGACTTTTGGCTAACTACTTAGATTAGTAGTTTATTTTATTGTATACACTTGAGCTATAGACTCATAGTTGTATTCTTTTGTATAGCACGTGTTGCTATTCCTTTGTATTATTGTGGATCTTGTTTGACCACTACTCTGATGTACACTTTCATGTGTAATATTCATATCTATTTCCGCCTTTGTGATATGAATTATCTATGACTGATTTATGTTATGTTTATTTCTATATTTGTTTCTGAAGATATTATAGCCACTGTGTAGCAGCTTTGAGTTTGTGTCGGTATGTCGGATTTCCTCTTGATAAAGAAATGCATGTTATACTATCTGACATATCAATGCTCGCACAAAGCAATTACATGGATGGTCGCTCCTCAACAGCCTTATTCTCCATGCTAGTTGACAGCATTACACCGTAGTGTTCTTGGCTAGCGTGGGTATAAAGGTGGGGCGTCACAATCGGGTTTCCACTTTGTGAGACATTTATCTGCAAACACAAAAGCAAAAGCACGTTGTTAGAACAAAGGATGAAGAAATATAAAAACAAGCGAGTTTTTCAAGTTCATTCGGTAGCATTTTCGTCCGGTACTCGGGGTCCACGAATTCGTCCGGTTGTTCAAATAAATGAGTTCATTCGGCATTATACTCCCTAGGTCCATCCGGTAAAGTAAATAATAAGTTTCATTCGGTACGCGAGGCCCCAAGCTCATTCGGTGATTGAATATAAAGATCGTTCGGCAGGATAGATCCTCACCTGGTTCGGCAAAGATTTTGATCCGGCTAGAAACATATGATTCGGCACAACTAGGTGATTCGGCACTTGTATGGTACGGCTGTCTCAAATGGTAAAGATGAACGAAGGCCTGAAGCCCATATTTATAGGCGAAACCTATCGACCGGTCCAACCGGTTCGGCACACCCAGGACCGAACGACTGCAGGGAAACAAAGCACGCCATGTGCATACACATGCCCTACTTTGGGGGGCAAGTGTTGTGTGCATTTCCACCGCCGAACCAGCGAGCACCAGGACACCACCGAACCAGATGCCTCTCCCCCTACATACCGAACCAGCTCCTCAACCATCCCCTACCGAGCCAAACCTTGCTCTACTACATGCCGGACCAACCGCATCTCCATGCGCACCGAACCAACCCCTTCTCCAACATCTCACCGGACCAACTCCCCTCGCTACCGAGCCTCCTACGGCCGAACCAACTCTCACCGGACCAGCTCCACACCACACCCACCGAACCAACGCCCCTCCAAGCAATGCCGGTCCAAGGCCACTCCAGGCAATACCAATCTAACTCCTACCGAACCAAAGGCCCTCCACTCCATCACCGAATCAACCTCACTTCCCGTGCCACCGAACCAAGGCCAAGGGGGGCTACCACCGAATCATTTACCACCGAACCAAGGCCAGGGGGGCTACCACCGGACCAAACCACGCCCTCACCTCCGAACCAAGTCTTACCGAACCAACACTGCTGGGCCACATTGCTTCATCCCAGGCCCACCAGCAGCTATATACCTCCAAGACCCCTGCCCCCAGCCTCATTCTATAAATAGAGGGGCAGGGGTACAACGATGGCAGACAAGTTTGAGAGCTCAAGCACGGAAGGAACTTCCAAACACCTGTCATATACTTGTATACAAAGCTTTGTACTTGTAATCTGAAAGAAAAGAGAGAATAACATATAAAGTGGACGTAGGCACGTTCTGGCCGAACCACTATAAATCTGCTTGTCTTTTACAGTTTATCCCCTGTTTTTTATATATTTGCATAAATCACCCAAACCGCTAAGAACAACATAAAATCAACTAAATCATACGACTTTGAGGTGTTTGTCCATTTTTGTGCAAACAAGTAATAAAGCAGTTTCATGAGATGTTAGTAGTGCGGGTCGGGTTGGGGCGGGTCAACCAAGCCCCGACCTGACCCTAGATCCGGAGCACTCAAGAACGGGTCACGGGTCTACCCGCCCCAATGACCCAATGGGGCGGGTCTGGACGGGCCAAAACAGGGGCGGGTCGACCGAGTTTGGACCCTAGACCCCCCTCCCATTGCCATCCCTAGTCATTTGGCAAGAAACTACATGTATAAATAAACATGCATATTTTCAGTTTCTTACCACAAAATCATTCTCCATCCTTTTCATTTCCTCTTTCTTTCCCCATTTTCATGGCTTCCCACCTCTCCATCCTCTTCCACCATCTCCACCAAGCTCCACCGCCACCTAAACCTACATCCACCTCTGCCAAATACACCTTGACCCACACTCGAGCTAAAATCCACCACCCCAAGGTTATACCTACCCTCCACACCATCTGCCCATGACCACAAGCCAAACCCGAGGCCTACACCCACCTACCCAAGCTCTACCCCCTTCCACACTCACGTACCCCCACTTAAACACCCACACCCTTCATCTCCAAGTCCACACCCTCCTACACACCCAAGGCCGAACTTCCATACTCCTCCATTATAATAAAAAAAAAGGAAACAAAGAAAAAAAAGAAGGAAAGAAAAACGAAAAAATTCGAGACGTTTGAAAATAACACGTTAGCTCAAGAGACGCGTATCTTACGTAAAAGATTGACGGAGTGGAAATGAAGGTGAGAAAATTCTCACCGCTTTTAAAAGATCGTATTCTGATTTTGTTATAATAATCATCTTACTACATGCAAGTATACATCCTTTTGAAATGTTGTTACGGATGTTTGGATATGTTTGTGCTATGTTTGAATAGTTGCAAGTGTTTGTAGATGTGATTATTTATCATATTGTTTGTGTTATGATAGATAATCCCCTTTGTTAAATAAGACCAATTTTCGTGATATGATATACTTTGAAAAAATAAGTCTCTTTTTAAGTGGAATTGAAACTAAAGTGGGAATAAAAGAGAATTTGAAATTTAAAGTGAAACGGGATTTGAAAAGGATAGTTAAATTAGAGTAGAAATTTAGATGAATAGTAAAATTGAAACTGAAATTGATTTTTAAAATTGAAATTGAGATTAAGGTTGAAATTTAAATTAGAATTAAAATTATATTTGAAATTTAAGTTTTAATTTGGTTTAATTTGAAGTTAGAATTGAATTGAAATTGAAATTCAAAATTTAATATCAAAATAATATGAATAAAATAATATTATAATATGAAAATAGCGAAAATACATTTTAAATACTTTAAAAAGTGAAAATATGGATTTAAAATGGTTCGTAATAGTTTTATAAGTAATAAAATTCAATTTGAATAGATTATTTCGAGTATTAAAAAATAAGTTAAAAATAGGCGCATTACGCTACGGTAGTTCACGATTCATGTTGAAAAGTTCAAATGAGTGTATAGAGTGGAATATAGCTTGGAGTTCTTCGAGATAAGAAAATTTCGGACTATTGTATCAATATCTTCTAAACGAAGAAATAAAATCAAATTTTCGTCTTGTAGATTTTGAATTATGTCCAAATAAATTTTCTAGAAAAATCACGCTAGTGTGGTTAAGTGAACATAAAGGGAAATTGTTTTAAATGGACGTTTTTAATTATGGAAAAATATGAAGAAAATATGAAATAAATTAGATAAACCTATTTAAATAGTTTAGAATAGATTTGAAGTGGAAAATATGAATTTTCCAATATAAATAAAATTGTTTAAATCAAATAAGCTTATATAGCACTTTTATGCTACGAATTCTATAACTTTGGAATATAAGTTTAAATGAAATTATTTTTCCTAGAATCTATTACGAATGTTTTTAAAAGGAAAATTAAGTGTTTAAAAGATAGTTTGGAATTTTTATAATCAATTCCAAAATAAAGTAGATAACTGAGTATGCGAAAATGACTAGTACATTTGTCCTGATTACGAGATCTGAGAAGATAAAAAACAAGGTGTTTAACTTAGGTTAGGGATGGAGCAAACAGTGCCCTGAACTTACATGGCCTCTATTTTCTCTTCTTAAGCGAGGGGTGGAACGGAACGAAAGGAAAGCTCAGATGCTCTTAAAAGATGGTATTGAGTTTCTAAAATAAAAGAAGATTGGTATTACCCAAAATTTAAGAAATCTCCAAAATGAATAAACTACAACTTGGATTGCATGGAGATAATCTTCTTATACTGGGTATTAAAATCCAAAAAGGGAACTTGTCCTATTCATGAAATTTAAAAAGCAAATTCACTGTTATTCCACCCACAGCACTTGTTGAATATGAAAACTTATGTTGAGTAAAATCAAAATGATTTCTACGATCCTATTTACTCAAAAATGTTTACTAAAGTGTTTTTTTGTAAATGGTGTATTAAATGACATTGTTTTTTTGACCCGCCAAAAAGTTAAGGAAATTGAATCGAGAGTTAAGTGACGGAAATTGAAATATTATCCAAAGAAAAAGAATGTATTACTTAGAATTACTCTAAGTCAAAAGAAAGAGATTTCGAAATCAACCGAAAAGAATTAAAGTAAAAAAGAGGCTTAATGGTCATGTATACTCATATTCACTTTTTATCGATAATTGGATTTCGAAGGAACTAGGGTCGGTTCCGAAAACCACTTCGAACCAGTTTACATGTTCGAAGAATGAAGACAATTGAAGACGGAGATATTGAGACGAATAATAATGAAAGATTGTTTGTTGATTAGTTAGGATAAACTCCTGATTCCCTATACTGTAGCAGTGGTCTCTTTGTTATGAAAAACTCAAAACCACAAGGACTTCTCGCCTAGTAATGGCCGAGGAAAGTACCTTCGGGTTGCATCCGCTCCCAAAACGAACTAGCATGGAAGAATGTCTGACCTTGCATTCCAAATCACAATGAGCGATCTCTATAAAAGTATATCTGTCGGTGACGGAGAAGACACCTTCTCTTAGCTTAATGCCTTTTTCAAGACTTACGAGCTCAGGAAGTTATATGTCTGTACAAATAAGTCGTGTGAATGTGGAATTGTAATATGGCATTCAAAGTGAAAGAATATGTCCTATGTGAAAAGGTAATCGTTGCCTCAAGCCTCATCCACCCAAAATGACCGAAACAGGGTTAGATGGGCAAGGGAAAGTGGGTCATTCTCAATTAAGGTATGATCATCCCCTTCTAGATATATTTCTTTCCGCTATGACGTTCGGGATGTAAACTAATGTGGTTTGTATGCTTTGCTCGGTTAAAGGTCGGTAACGACCGAGGGATGATATATTCGGTATTATCTAGTTACAAAGATAGGCTGGTCTTGTGTTGGTAGAGGATCATTTGTGATGGTTCTCGGTACATTCCTCTAGAGATGTACTGCCGGAAGGTTGTCCCTTCACCTGGTCATTTATATGGAAATCCATTCTCCAATAAGAACCTACGGTTTTGTTTGTAGAGCCTAGTATGTTGGAATTTAATAATGATAATAATTTTGGCTAAGATTAATAAGTTTATTTGCAAAAAAATCAAAGAATGTCATTAAAAATAATATCAAATATTTTGGTATAGAAGTGTTTTAGTTATCATAAGGTAAAAACTCGTACATGTTTATGTATGGGCGTGGTCTTATGAGATACTCTTTTGTTTTTCAAAGGATGTTATATAAAGGCTGATATATGACACTGTTATTTATTATTGAGTTTTTCTCATGCTGGTTTATCAAGCCTGATCTGGATATTTTCAATACTCGGCTCAGATTCGAGTAGTTTCAGGTTTGGTCGAAGACGGTTGGAGTTTCCAGAGGAGAGCTGGAGATATTCATTTACGTATGGACATATTCTATTATCCACTGCTGTTTGTTTGTTTTGTTTAATGTTTGTCAGCAATTGTAAGGACTTATGTTTATAACTATCCCAGTTGAATTTAAGTTAGACTTTGATATGTATTTTAAAAGTTTTTCGCTGTAAAGATAATTGTTCAATATTATATATTATTCCATTCGTGTGAGATTATGTTCTGTCTTATTTTCTTTTTACCCCATGTTATGTCTTTTCATTCAATTTAACTTAGACATGTGTGGTTTTTTTTCAACTTAAAGGGTATGGAAAAATGGGCATTGACAACTAGAGAATGATTTATAGAAACAACAAACTCTTTATGATGGAGTGCACGGACTTGAACTTCGTAAGCAATATCAAGTAAAATGTGTCAATCCTAAGTTAAGAACCTTAAGTTGGAAATGTTCCAAACTATAAGTAAAGGCTGATTCAACTAAAGGATGAGTGCATTATCTTGAATAACAATGTAATAAAAGAAGTATAAATGAATGCACAAATTTATAATTGAGTTAGGGATGATTCCAAATATTGAGAATCTCATGGTATTGTTATATGACAAAATTGTTGCGATATAATTCATATAAGAACCTAGAGCTCACTACAACTCGAGAGAAATACTCCAAGTGGTTCCACATGATAGAGATAGTTCATCGACGATAAAGAGAGTTGACTGACATAGTAGATAAAATAAAATAGCATACCCATTCACCGAGCGACTCACCCGATTGGTTTTAATAAACCTGATCGAAGATGTTGGAAAAAGATTTCATAGTTGACCCAAGTGTATATGGAAGATTGATAGAGTCAAGGGTAGGTTCTAAGGCTAGTTATGTAATTTGTCACGTATCTCTAACTCGATAGCCAATTTTTTTTTAGAAGAAAAAAAACTACTTTCTTAAGCTGTGGATAGCAAAGTCCGCCACCGACTCATCCCCTATTAACTTGGGCTCTCACAAAGGCACTTTACGATCTCGAGATTTTCTTGTCATTTTTGGGTTTATTACATGCCCCGTAAATATCAATCCACTAAAGTGTTGTTGCCAAGACTCGAGCTCTCTCCCTCTATTGAGGAGTTAGGAACCCTTGTCAATGGCACTAGAGCCGCATAATCATGTTCAATTTGGTACCCTTGCTCCTTTTAACTAGGAATCGATAACCAATCTTGTTAGGAATAAAAGTCGTTTCTTTTCTATTGTATACATGTTATATCATGATATAATTAAGCAATTAAGTTAATTTATATTAAATAAAAAAATCCTTAAATAATATTTACGTATAGTATAATGTGATTTAAACATGAGAACTTTATCACATTAAAAAATAATATATTGTTTTAAATATTCCTAGTCGAGGTGTTTTGAGAAAGGATATCAATGCATCTGTTGAGGCTAGAGTATATAACACTCTCCAAATATTGGACAATGTATTACTCACGGTTGTTTAGGGCATCAGGGGTTTACATACTACGCAATGACTCACTCGAGAGTTCTTCGTTGATTAATATAACTAAGGCCAAACAGACAATCCCGAAGAGATGATGTTACACACTTCCCTCAACTTGATAATACCGTGGAACTTCAATATGGATACCTCATTTTGATTATAGTTAAATTGCAGCATGGCATCCATCGAACAACTATAGTTGTGTCAGAGTTAAAGCGAAGTGAAATACTATTCAATAGAGAATTCGTCATCTTGATTATATAAGGTCAGTACCACGATCAACTATTGTCAACTCAAAGTTAAAGTCTCACGTCGGAGCAATATAATTAATAATAACTATTATTATTAAATCAATGATTTTATGTTTGGACTTACAAAGTCAAATGGACGATGTTGGAATTTTGACCGAAACCAAATTACATAAATCTTAATACGGTATAGTTTTGATGAAGAAATTAGTATAGATAATCGTTATTACAGTTACATGTTATAATAAATAAAACTGGATTTTATCGAAAGATGCGTAAACGATAAATTCAGCCAAAGTTTCACAATACTGGCTAACGTGATGCATGAACATTAATATTTGAATTGTTTGATATTAATCGCTAACTGAATCTACACATTTGAGTCGCACAACCGAAAGGATGAATACTTTGAATGAACCACATGATTTAATAAATTTACAATCATTATAACTTAGTTAATATTTATGAAATGTTAATTATTAAATTTTATTTTATTTGTTTGAATATTATCAGTATATAATAAACTATGTATATAAAAGTTATAAAAGCGCGTATCGATAGATGTTATCGGTAGAATTTTTAAAGTGGATTTAAATAGAATAAACACTAAGTAGTTTTTAAATAAATTAAATTAATTAATATTTTTGAAATATTAATTAGTAAAATTTTATTTGATTTTTTTAACACCATTCGTATTTAATAAAGTGCGTAAATAAAAGTTATAAACACGCATATCGATATACGATATCGGTAGAATATTTAAATTAGATTTAAATGGATTAAATACTATATGGGTTTGGATTTTATTTATTTTTTTTGGATTACTATTCCCTCCTTAATATGGTCGGCCAAAATGGGGAGAAAAGGAGTTTTCAATTTTTGAAATGAATAGGCAAAGGAGAAATAAAAGAAAGAAAAAGAACCGCTATCTTAAATGATCTTTTATTGCCGCCTTTAAGTCATTCACTCAAACTTTCTGTTCTCCTATCATGTCACGGCCGAAATTTTATAGAGGAATAAAAGAATTCCAAAATCAAATACCAAATAAAATCAAAACAATACATGGTTTTTATCTCTTGATCCTTGTAAGATCCAGAGATCGATTCAACGGAGTTTAAGAGCTTTTGATTCATTATTTCAGGGTGTGCTTTATAGATTATATCCAAGGTAATTCTCAAATTATTTTGTTTATATGTTTTGTCATTCATATGCTTGGATTTTGTAAGATTCGTCATGTGTTTAATTGACCATTTTGTGTATGTGAACCAAAACCCTCTGCCATCTCAATTGTATATTTGGCTATGGTATTGTTTTAATTCTGATCTCCATATGTTCTTCATCCCTTCAAAATATGTGTTCATCTCAAATTAATATGTTAGGGTTTTGACACCATTGCCAATAAGTTCATATCATATGTATTGTTTAGATTTGTTTGTTCTTATCACGAATTTACACATGCCTAACTTGTCCCATTTCTATTCTTTTGATTTGATAATTTTGTAAACAAAACTTGAGAGCTAATTTTGATTTATATTTATTTTATATTTAATTATAACATTTACACACAATCGTAAATGAATTATAAGATGTGAGCGCATTCGCTCGCATTGCAATAATACCTTGAAAAAGCTGTTGCAATAACTCCATATCGATCATTATGTGTTCCATATACTTCAGAATTATGGATCCGAATTCGTGAAAAGAAAAGGAAAATAAGAAGAGAAAAATCAGCTCTAACTCGTAAACAAAAGAAAAACGGTCAAATTTATCTTCACAAAATCGGCCATCATTGCTCGCTTCCGTTAATCGTTCCCCTCATTGAATCCCATCATGTGCTCGTTTTGTTACATAAACTCTGTCATACTGACCATTGATTTTTAGTCCATCGTATTTGTAGCAAATTTGATAGTCCGCTACTAGTATCCATTCGGAATAGTTGTCAAGTCTCATTCAATGCAGCTGTAATTTTCTTATGGATGCCTTTTTGTTTGTTCCGCTGGCTACATAAAGCTTCGACGACGCAACGCATACGCAATACCATAGCTTGTTCGGAGTAACTCTTCAGATTTCAATAGGAGTTTTTCTGAATAGTTTTGCTCATTCTCTAACTAAAAGAAAACTAGTAAGCATAAATGAAAATGAGTCTGAGATGAGCATATCAAAAATTACCTTAAAACACGATTGACTTTTGTGAACATTTTGAATTGAAGTTGGGGTTGATGTTATCGAGGAGGAAGACAGAAAGATGGTAATCAATCCAGTAAATTTGATCCATTGAGACAATCAATCTAAACATGTACGCCCCATATCAAACGCATCCAAAGTGACACACGTGAAGTGCACAAAAATGGTCTGCGAACGCACCCTTGAAAACAAATTGGTTTGTATAAAAATGAAGGTTTTGATTTTATTTATAATTTGGCATTTTTTGCACATAATAGGATAAAATAAGCTTATAACAAATAAACGGCAGTAAAACATGCACTAGACATACATAGATAAAATCAGCTGCCACTGTACAATATAAGCAATGTCAAAGGCAAAAGTAGTTACAAGCCTACAATAACCATCAAATGGTAGTCCCTTTAGCAACTAAATCAATAATACATCTGCTCCATTTCTCCCAGATTATGAGAAAATCATGATTTTCCAAAATACACATAGCTCAAGCATTCTGAACTTGACATAACCAGGAAGGCGAATACAACGAAAATGTCACCCAAAAATTTATCTGGTGATACATCCTCTAGTCGCCATGAAATCGTGTAATCATGTGACAGGTAATTAAATACTTAGCATGCACATTGACCAGTTTATCAGTATATATCATCATCTTCACCAAATTCGTTCATGTCTCCGTTTCCATATCTGTTCTTAGATTTTGGCGGTTTTCCTGCAGATCTAGCTTTAATTGCTGGTTTTCGGATATTATCTTCTTGCAGTTCAAGAACTTTAGCTGAAGGCTTCCTCTTCCTTTTAGAGCCCACAGTCCCTTCTGTATCATCTATACTGAAGTTCCCTACAACTAAATAGCATAATCATTACGGTATGTTGGAATTACAAAAGGCATTTCAATCCAAAATTAGTTTTTGGTCAGAAAGAAATTAGAACATGAGAAAGATATAATGTATGCAATTAGTGTTTAGATAAATCATATATCCATTTACTTGCAGCCCTCAAATTGAGAATTAGCCTCTTATACTACTCGTTCAGTTTCTGTTCTTAGCTTTGAACATATTCAAATGTTGATTCATACTTACAACAACATTAAATTTATGTAGCTTCAATTTCATTTGGATTTGTTGATAACTTTCACATTTCGATTTGAACGTTAAGGTTTTCTTCCTTTTTCCTCTCTCTACGAGGACCCGGCTCGTGTTATCTTTGTTACATCCACAATACTATGACCCAAAGATAGTTTTTAATTTTACACGGAAGACCTAAGAACTATCAAATTTGCAGAGGTTCTCCAATTCCCACCGTTCAATTCCTGATCCACGCATTTTTACGTACAGATTTCGGTCATTATAGCACTATTTTTCTTATATAAGGTTCATGTCTCCCTTAAAGTTTCATATCATTTCTTTATCTAGACAATTAAACTTTTTTATTACGTCTTCTTTAACTTTCTGCACTTGATTCTATTGTATGGTTATTGTACCTTTTTTTAAGGGACACAAATCTATAATAAAATAGATGACCGTTTTTCCACTTTTTATTTTGCATGTCACCTAAAATTTCATGTGACGACTAAATTTCACCTAAACATTATAATTCGAAAACATTCAAGCATTCCAGTTGCAAACATTACACAGAACTGTTGACTTTTGTGCACACGAAGAAAAATGGCAATGATTATTGTGAAAATTTTGGTCTGTGCTAGTAACATCTTCTATTTTATACATTAAATTCTGAAATTTATTTTAGCATCTGTAATAAAAAAATGTATAGATTTTATCTATCTTTCTAGTGACCAGGCTTTGAGTTTAATTTTTCCATAACATCCTTCCTTTTTTTTAAAAAAAACAATTTTAAATAATCTGGAAGATTTGAGTTACAGATCACCCAGACTTTAGATATTAACAAAATGATTAAAAGAAATGGTGATCGACATCCAGGGATTTCTAATCCAACACATCTAGATCCATTCTGTAGAGTCTAGACCGATACCACTAGAGCAGTGGTCCTATACCAAGATTTGAGTCTCGAATCTACTAATTGTTATATGAATGTTTTCCTAGATGAGTTATCTTTTTGAAGCATATATTAGTACTCTTATTTTGCGGAAAAAGTTGCAATGATTTTCTAGAATAAACGCAAGGTTGCTGTTCTAAAATACATCTTTTAAAATCCACAATCCTTGTTCACATCAAGTCCTCCGAACCAATCATTTTATTCAAACAAATTGATAATTGCATGATTATTAAACAGATATATATGTATTTGCATAACTAGCAACATACCGTTAAATATCTGATTTTTATTGCTATATACATGCATGCATGCGTGCGTGCGTGCGTGTACTAGTGCGAACCAACACTTCACACATGGTATGATAAAAATAATATTAATTAAAACAACCAATAAATCGATGTGATATTTTGCACTGCTAATTTCAAAGAATTTGAAAGGAAATAATAATAATATCATATAGTGGATTTCGCATTGAAAATGTAGCATTGGATGACATTTAAATATTAATAACTTGAGATGTAACCAAATTTCAAAAAAAGGGGTCGTTGATTTAAAATGTTGAGGGAAACTAAAAGTTTCAATGGTGATGATGATAAAAGAAGAACCACAATTTCTTGCAGCAGAGAGCGATGATAGATCAATCTTGCTGTATAAAAAAATGAATCATTGATTTTACTTAGGATAGTTATATTCAATTTATCTTGCATGGTTTTAAAAACATTGATAAAAATAAGTGGAAGAATGAAGACTACAAAAAAAAAAGAGGTTAGTGGAAATAAAAAAAGAAGACCAAAAAATAAAGTATTCTACCGGGAGACATACAAATTCATAAAGTTTGAATTACTTTCATATTAACCATTTATTTAGAAAATTATAAAGCCTGTATTTTCATGAATCATTGAGAAGTTTGGATTTTCTTATTAATTTGTAAGAGAAATAAATTAAGCTAGATCTAAATTTATACATTATATAGAATTATATTAGTTTGTTAAACTTTTATACCTTTCATATTTGATAATTTCAAATGAAACTAAAGTTCATAGTGTTATTTAAGTGAGTGCCGTTATATATTAAATCTCGTTTATTTTAGCCCGAAATTTTCTCCAAAATCTGATATTTGAAACCTTGGGTAAATGTCAATATATACACATGAATCAAGAAGAATTAAGAATTTTAATTCTAAAATTAGTGTCCTGCTAAAAACACCCAAAAATGCTAGGAGCTACTACGGTCGGCGGTTACTCGCCGACCAAACACTGTTCGGTCGGCGACTTTCCGCGGACCGCGGTGTAAAAAAATGCAATGGCAGCTTCTAGCATTTTTTCATGTGCTTTTAGCGATACGGTAAAATTATATATAAAAAAAAAGAAAAGATATTAGGAGTGATCCATCTTTTATGTATATGGTATTAAATGGTATAAAAAGTTATGGCACATTTTTGATTCCACGTGAAGCTTAAGATTAAAGTGAAAAATAAATGAAAAAAAGCAATTAGAGATTTTATTTTAGATGGGAAAAAAGAATATTTCTGCTTAGGATTGAACTTACATATATACGCTAATGGAATTGAACAGGCAAATACAAAATAGGCAAAACTAATGTTAAAATTGAAACTGCTAAAAAATTAAATTGATTTCGTTTAACTTCTTTTAAACCCAAACACAACTTAGAAATCATCCATTGTTTTTTAAGAGGTTCGATATAAAAAATTTACTTTCAACATTGTTAATTTTCATCGCCAATTTTAGCAATTAAATTGTGCATATGTAAAGAACAAAAGATCCAAAATAAACCTACAAAGTAAAAAAAGAACTAACAAAAATTAACCTACAAAGCAATTTTGTTTAGTTAAGATGAGATTATTCATTGAAAAAGAACTAACAAAGATTGAAATCACTTTAAATATTTTAGTTGCGTGTATAAAATCATGATCTGAACTTAATTTATAAAAATAATAAATAAAAATATATTGTATAGATTCTTACTTATTTATAGAGGAAAGGAAAAAGAAAATAAAACTCTAACCGCATTGTCCCGTATGATTCAAAAACAGTGTACAGACTTATCATCCCAAAAAATAAATGCATTGTCAATTAAAAGTGAATTCAAAGCAAATTATTTATAAATATGGAATATAAAAAAATGAGTTATACAGAGTAATAAAAAAATATAGTGAACTGAGTGGGAAAGCGAGTGGAAAAAGAGTTGAATGTTATCTAAGTCAAACCTTATAATCACATTATGACTCTTTTTAATGATTGAATTGTGCAATTGAAACAGTGATATGACTTTGAGTTATTGTGGAGTCGGAGACTAAAGAGAAATTGGAATGAAAGAAGGAAACAAAGAGAATAAAGATTTTACTTTTGATGAGGAAAAAAAAACTTCTTCTTAAGGTATGAACTTTATAGAGAAATAAAATAAAATTAACTAAAATGGGTAAATTTAATAAAATGGAAAGTCAAAGGGACATGATGTTACACATGAATATTAAAATTTGTTAAATGACAAATTTAGAGGTGTAAAGGTGAAAATACACACATGAATAAAGAAAAAATAAATTTTAACTCCAAAATTATAAGAAAAGAGCAAAACGAGAGAAAATATCCAACTTTAATCTATATAGTATTTTGAGTTCTTGTGAATTTGAGATTAAAGAGAGAATAAATGGAAAGAAAGAACAAATAGTTTAAAATTCTGAGAAATATTCAGCTTTGTTATATAAAATAAGAGCTATGAAGTCACTTTGATTTCATGTGAAGCTTAAGATTAAAGTGAAATTTTAAGTGGAAGAACGGAATAAAGCTTTCACAAATTCTATTTTAGAGGAGAAAAAATAATAATTTTCTTGCGGATTGAACTACATAGATAAGCATAATACAATGGAATAGAACGAACGTAAAATGGGCAAAACTAATTAAATTTGGAAAAGAGAAAAACAACTATTACCAAAGTATTTAATAAAACTAATTAAAGGAGAAATTTTAAAGCTGAAATTAATAGACTATCAAATTTTCAAGTTGATTTTTTTTTAACTTCTTTTAAAATCCAAATATAGCTCAGGTACCCTCCATAGTTTTTCAAGATGTTAAACATAAATAATTTAACATTCAACCTTCTTTATTTTCATTGCTAATCACCAACGGTTAGATTGTGCATATTTGCATAATAAAAGATCAAAAGATAAGCCTATATGTTACAAAAGAAACGGTAAATTGGTTTAGCACAGTTCAGATTATTCTTCGAAAAATAATTAATCAGTAATTGAAATCACTTTCAATATTTTAATTACGCATCAAAAATTATAATCTTAACTTAATTTCTAAAAATAATAAATAAAGGTGCCTTGTAAAAACTAATCCTTACTTATTTATAGATCAAAAGAATAAGAAAATAAACTCTAAATATGTTGAACCTTTTGATTCTTAAATATTATATAGATGCATGTTTCGAGGTAATAAATGCAATTTTATATGAAACTAAATATCTACGATGATTCAAAACAGATTTTTAATAGTTATAGAATATAAAAAATTGAATTAAACTACAGCTTGCAAGAGGCCAGTAAATTTAAGGGAAAAGAGAGTTGAATATCATCGAAATTTAAACATTACCATCATATTATGCAACCTTCTGTAGATTGAATTGTGCAGTTGAATTTGTGATATGATTTTGAGTCCTTGTGGAGCTTGAGATTAAAGAGGAACTAAAATAAAAGAAGAAAAGGAGAATAAATATTTTATTTTTGATGAGAGAACATAAACTTCTTGGGATTTGAACTTTATAGAGAAATAAAATAGAACTAACATAATGAGTAAATTTAATAAAACGGGAAGTCAAAGAGACATGGTATTACAACTCAATATATTAAAGCTTGCTAAATGTGAAAATATACACATGAATCAAGAATAATTAAGGATTTTAATTCTAAAATTATGAGAGAGAAATAAAAGATATTAGGAGAGATCCATCTTTTATGTATATAGTATATAAGAATTGTAATTGAGTTTGTTATATGATTTTTTAGTCGTTGTGGACCATAAGATTAAAGAGAAACTAAAATGCAATAGAAAAATAAATAAATATTTCAATTTTGATGAGAAAAAGAAACTTCTGCTTAGGATTTGAACTAAGAGAAATGAAATAAAATTTAACATAATGAGTAAATTTAATAAAAGGAAAAGTCAAAGGGGCATGGTGTTACATCTGAATATATTAAAGCTTGTTAAATATGAAAATTTAAAAGGGTAAATGTGAAAATATCCACATGAATCAAGGAGAATTAATGATTTTAATTCTAAAATTGTGAGAAAAAAGAAAACATATAACGAGAGATCCATCTTTTATGCATATAGTATAAGATGTATGTATGTATGTCATACCACATAACAAATACAAAAGAAGGTATCACAATGTATATTGTTTGCTGACATCATATCAACATATAAGTGATATCAAAAACTATAGTTTTTTAGCTGATAATCAGTGGTCTAGGTCGGCGGACACAAGTTTATTGAGGAAACAATCAAGGTAAAGTATTATTGACCCAGTGGTGAGCACATCCGTTTGTAAGAATTTAGGTATCCAAGATAATTACCTAGAAATATGCAAAGATCGATAGGTATGTAGACAAAAGATGTTTGTTGAAATGGAGATGTTTATTAATACTGATATGATGGAATCTAACCGTGTAAACTTTCAAACATGTTTCGAAAATGATGAAAATGGGTATAAAATGAACATAGGAAATTTCTACCGTCACGTGGTATGTGCTGACAGTGGAAATAATAAGATGATAGGACAATAAACACTAAACAAACTAGACTTGATCTCTATAGAAGACAACGGTGGAATCACTGACAATTTTTTTATTTGATCATCTTCATAAAAGGCTAGTGAAAAGTCTTTATTGGAAAGAAGAGCATGAATAATAATCAGAAATATCAAAGACGCGAATATGATTGGAAGGATAGATATGATGATCACACCGCATGAAAAATCAGTACTTAACTACAAACCCCTACTTTATCATCTAACCATATGTATAGTTGACTCCAACAATTAAGAGTAGAGATCGGAAGATGCTCGCTTTCAGCTTTCACAATTACACAGCTTGTGATGATCAAGTAATGATTGGGTTGTTCAGCATACCCAAACCACTGTCTGCTTCCAAATTTTATACATGATTATTCCAACCTTTACATCTTGATTAGCATGTCATTTCCCTTTAAACGATAAACTAAAAATAAATGCTTTGCATGAGTACAAAGAACTCTAATGCAGATGAATTTGGATAAAAATAATAACTGAACTATGGTGATATTTAAGGATATGCAATGTGCTAGTAAGTGATGTAAATCTTTAATAGTCTACTATTGGATTAGAAATTAGCCAAAGACACACACACACACACACACAAGGAGAAGATACCTTCTGCGGGACTTGAAATTGGAAGCATAGTGTGACCGTTCTGATCAGGTTCAACCATGAAGGGATAATTAGAATTATCACTATCATCAAGCTTTGATGATAGTGTGGGGCCCTTATCTTCTTGTGGATCGGTAACATCTGGCAAAGGATCTGTTGGCAAGAAAATAAGCTCATCCTGCGACACATCTGAATCGCTAAATGTTGAATCCTTCTCAACTGTTAAGATATCGACATCATCATCCAAATTCATCTCCAACTTTTTCACCTGCAAATAATCACTGTATGTATCACTATATTATATTACTCACCTGCAGAGCATCTCTCTCCCAATTTAGTCATATTATTCACCCAACCAATCTTAGTATCTTTAGGCTTAACATAGTTCAATGTTTAGTGTTTCTTTTTGTTATTTGCCTTCTGCGTGTTTATACTTTTCGATGGTTTGGTTTGTTAATGAAAATTTAGTATTTCCAATGGTTTTTCATCAAACAGTTTACTAAATCATCGTACGATGGACTACTTTTATTATCATTAGACCTGTGCAGTTAAAGCGCTCGGCAGATGCAATGCGGTGGAGGTGCAAAAAATCATAACGGGGATACAGCGAGAATATAGCGGGATATAGCGGATAGCTCTAAAATAGCATATAAAACTCATACTTAATGTTTTTACAAATATATAAACGGTAATTAAATGAAAAATTATCATTCATTGAATTATAATTAATACATAAATGATTTTAAACATGTGCGAATATACTTTAAATAAACGTAAAACTGTTATATAACATAATTGAATTTAGTAGAATATTAGAATATTTTCATTTTTGAAAATATATTAAAAATTAAATCAAATAAATTAGTTTCACAATTTTTATAATGTATAAATGTAATTTTTTATTCATTTTATTAAAGAAGATATAGCGGAAGTAGCAAATATAGCGGGAATAACGGGATATAGCGAAAATAGCGGGGATTAAAGCGGAAAGGCTATATTTTGGGACTATATGGAAAAATCGTAGCGGTAGAAATCCGCTATGAGATATTGCGGGATTATAGCGGGGTAATAGCGGGGCATTAACTACACAGCATTAGACTTATTCAGAAGATTGAAATGATGCACATGCAAATAGGTGCAAATAGTTTAGCATTTCACTTAAGTGTTAGCGCTAATTCTATTACCATCCCTAATTATGTCTTTCCCATCACCATTTAAACTTAAAAAGAATTTAATGGCTATTTTACCCTTGATACAACCCTAAATTCTAACTGATGTTTCATTTCCTACTTTATTATTCTGGAAAACAGAACACTAAAGCAAAATCAAAACCAAAATAGTAAAGTAGACAATACTAATTTTAAAGATAGGAATGGTTTTGTTCTAATTTTCAAATATGACTTCCTTTTCTCGTCAATTTTGCAGAGAAGTTGAACTGCTGTTTCTCCATTTTTTTCCCCTTAATAGTGCATACTTTCTTTGGTATGTAAGAAAAATGTGTTGCCAAAATTACTGGAATTTGATAGAGACCTAGATAGCTAGATGCTTGAAACTAATGAAAAGCTACTGCACCATTAGCTTTGACTGATGAAAACCTAGTATGAAGCGTGCTAAGAATTATGTTTCTACCATTAGCCTAAAACTAGTATGAAACACTCTATGTTTCTACCAAAACCTAATGCACACTTAACTGCAAACTTGATCTTTTTTGAAATTTTATTAGAGTACATTATACATGAGGAGAAGGAAGGAGGAAGAGACAATTATGGATGAAGAGATGGAATGAATACATTAAAAAGAAATGAGCTGTATTTGTGGAATATTGTGGGATGATAAAAGGAAAATATTAGGTACAATGTTTTGTAGAAGCTGAGGTGGGAAAGGCAAAATAAGAAGGTTTAATAAAATTAGCCAAGTGTTAATATCTGCTATAAGCAACTATTAATTCAAGTTCAAGCCACCAATGCATTATATTTATGCTTACCTTTTGAGTATCAGGCACTACATCAAACTCATCCTCTCTCTCAACGTACTCTTCGTTCTCTTCAAGTTCTTTAAAGTCGGGTGCAAATGCACTCCAATTCTCAGTATAATCTTTAGCCCATATATAAACCAAGCCGGTTACAGAAACAGAGACCACTAAAGGACGGACTGGATGCCATAAAAGATCAATTAGTGCTTCTTTAGGCCCTTCCAGAATTTTCACCAGGTACCCAGATCGATCCCAGATATAAATCTTATGCTCTCCTTTGCTAGCGGAAGCACTAACCACCCACTCACCGTCACCACTAAAACAAGGAGCTTTCCACTGCATCTTCGTCACAACATCTTGAAACTCTCGAGAGGGAAGTAAACATTTTGAGCCCACTGCTTTCAATTTCTCAATCCCATGGAATTCATTTGTATCTTTTCCCATTTCTTCAAGTGCTTTGGCTGCACCTTTTATAGGTAACAGATTCTCATACAGTCGTATAACTCGATCATTGGAATTTGTTAGCAAATACATCCCATTTCTACTGAATGTTATATTTTTTATGATGGATGAGCCTGAAGAAGGTACAAGGGCAAGAACTTGGCTGTTGTAATCTACGATCAAAATCTCACCTTTATTATTACCAACATATATTAGATCCCCATATTTGTTAAAAGTTGCAGCGGTGGGTGAAATAGTTCGATTGCGAGGGTTGGAACTGAGGCCAGTCCCAGACTCAGATACAGACACAGGCAAGGTAGTAGTATTTCCAGTGTTAAGATCAACAAGTATTGGAGCAGAAGAAAGAGGGCAGGCTAAGGAAACAGTAGGCATGTGAGAACTTGGATGAAGACGTGCAAGCAGAGTAGTTTGTGGGAGTGTGACACGCGCAACTTTTGTGCCATTTTTTACATCCCAAAGAAACAAAGATTTGTCGGTAGAGGAAGCAAGTAAATGGTGGCCCAACTTAGACCAACATACACTAGTTATAGGTGAAACACAGTCTTTATCGCGTAGCTCTTTAGCAATCCCTCTTGTCTCAAAATCCCATATTACACAGCTACCATCTGAGCATCCCGCTGAAATATAACAAAAAAATGGATGAGTATTCAAGAAACTTAATACTTATAATAGTATTGTAATAGATAACAATGGAATCACCGAAGAAGAAATGGAAGTACATATTGTAAATATAGGAAACCAGTAAAAAATATCATGTTGCATATGTGTGTTAATTCATAATAAGATAGTCCATATTAGTAGAGAAATTGAACTGATCTTGGGAATTCTATAATACCCAAGTCCAAAAAACATTCCAATAATGTATTAATGCTAGTCAATCAAGCCCCTTTTAAGTTAAGTTCGGATTCATATGTTGATTTAATTGGCCAGTTAAAAGTACACAAGATCCAACCTCTCCACCAACTGTTTAAACCTAAGAAGAAGAAAACAATAAGTAAATTGGTACTAACAAATATTGAATTACATGTTCTCCCCTTTCCACTAACTGTATATTCACAAGTTTATGCAATTACCAACGGTGACCTTCTAGTAGTACTAGAACCTTTTGTTCAACAACTTGGTGTTAAACCTTAAGAGACCAGTCTGTGTTAAGGGTTTTATTTCAAAAATCAACATCACCATTCTATTAAATGCATTTTCATATCTGCATTTGTCTCATACATATTTTGGAACATTGTATATTAAGGTATTGTTTACTTACCCTAATTCAGAAAACATCTCAAGTTCAACATATGCTGAAATCCAAAAGAGAATAAAAAGAAACAAAATTCAAGGTTGTCACAATGCACCATGTATCATATACCAATTGACGGTACTTCACGTTGAACTAAAAGGATGAAACAGCTTCCAAGACCTGTTTACTTCGATATAAGAAAAATTCGCTAAAACAAAAGAAACCTATTTTTAGTATAATTTTAGCAAATACCTGTATAGGATTTTTTTTCACTCCTTCGTTTCAAAAGTTACAACAACAACAACAACAAAAAAAAAAAAAAAAAAAAAAAGCAGTGCTACCTCCTTCATTTTACCCATTCTCCATTTTACCCTTCCCCATACAATTACACACTTCAAAATACCCACTAATTATTTTCATGCTACCCATCCATTAATTGATTTTTATATTGCTGAACGGCAGTACAACGCCGTCTAGCATTTAGCGCTTCAAAAACAAACGTTTTCGTACTGCCGACCGGTCTTCTGCTGTCGATCGCATGTGTTGTTTTAAAAAAACAAATGATTTTTCGAACAGTCTCATACTACCGTTCGGCAATATGGTGCCGCCCGCATCGGGTAAAATGAAGCACCGTACCATTTTATTTTATTTATTTATTTTTTTGCTTTTGGGTAAAATGAGGGTGTATGGTGGTGCATTTAGCACTGCTCAAAAAAAAAAAAGGGGGGGGGGCGACAGCAAATTCTAATTAGACTCCAGAGTATAGCATATCCAATTTCAACACCTAAAAGTACCACTCACCAGCAAGTAAAGTTCCTCTTCGATTAAACGCAATGCTTTTCATAATCCCGTGTTGCAAATACTCTTCAATAACTTCAGGAAAATCACCTAATAAAGGATCTGAAGGGAAAAAAAATCAAATTTAAAATTAAATTTTGAAATCTAATTTGAGCAAGAAAACTAAAAAGATTTGGGTTCGAATCGTACCGATAATAGGGGCGTTCATCATATTGAGGCTCCCCAGCTTGATAATCTGAAAGGATTAACAGACTGCTACTGCAATGAACTCAATTTAACAACAGAAATGAGATGATAAATTGATAATAAGAGCTTCGACTGGTCTCATGTGACTGAATCGAGCGCTGAAAAACAATCGAGAGAATATAATTAAAAGCAATCGAGAAATATGGGCCGAAATAACAGATTGTCGATGCTCGGGGGAGGATTGCTAGATTGACCGGCGATTTGAGAAACGGAATCAACGGATCTAGAAAGCGATGGAGTATATCACGCGGGAGGAATGTTATTTCAGCCAAAAATCAGAGTACCAAAATTTATAGGGCATTGTTTTGGATCCTGCGATTTAGAAGTTGAATTTACTGGCGCCCTTGGATTATTTTCGCATCTTAGCCACGAACGGGTTAAAGAAGCACTTCCGGTCAATCATATCCCTGATGCCTGGTATTTAGTAAGAACTTGAGGCCGGGCTAGTAACTCCTATTTCTGTAATGTATTTTTAAGTAATGAAAATGCTTATGTGCTTCTACACCGTAAATAAAATTTTGGAAGGCACCACTAAGCAAATTATCAAATCGGCCTCTTGAATTCCATTTGAATTCCATCAAATATGCTATTCTTACACTCTAATGGAAATTTCATTTTGCCACGGTACCAAAATCCTTACGGTAATTTTCAAACTCAAATCAATAATCTTGCGTTTCAAAGAACCAACTCAGCCGTAGTCTAACCGTGCTTAACATTGAACCTTTGAGCATTGGTTCGGAAAATAAACTTCAAAAAGAACTTTAAACGGACCTCTTTGAACCGTGTGGTTCTTCAAATTTGAAGAAGAAAAAATATACCTCGACCGTTTCATCTCTTGTTTTCCCATAAAATAAAATGAAAAGGAAATAATCCTTAGCCTTAGCCACCGAATTGAACTATCTGATTATATTATCATCTTTGGACGATCTAAGAAAATTTTAGCATATAGTTAGAAGAACTAATTGAATCGAACTTCTGTTATCTTAGAGAATAAAAAAATACATGCTTTGCACTAATTAAATGTTATGAAAACATATCTTTAACTAATATGTGTTATTAAATATCCAAAATGAACTTTTATGTCAATATTCATTTTAGACTAAAAGCGGTAATGTATTCAAGTAGACTACACATTTTGATGTTTTTGGATTTCAATCTCAAGTCCTCTGTAACCTAGGTTTAGAGCGTTTTAGCACTTAACATGTGAGCTAATGATCCTTAACTTAAGTCAATATTGTTTCATGAAGCGAGATCGAAAATGAGAATTGTATAAAGTACTGGTAGATACTTAATACGGAATGAGAAATGTATTTTTTTTTCTAATTATGTTATAGAGAGATTATTTATTATAAAAGTTATTTTATGAGTTTAAGATGTTTAATCGAAAACTCTCGAATGTAAACTAGTTATAAAGAAATAAATGCATATACTAAGTAGTTGAATGGGGCTTCTTATTTCACATGCGATTATAGTAATTGTTGAAATAGTAGGAGCATGCCATATAATACTTATCAGTGGATGCATCAAGATAAGAAAAATTATTTTCGTAAATGTACCAAATTTTATTCATGAAGTAATAATTATTTTCAGTATTGACTGAAAGTGAATATAGCTTTGTTTTGTTACAAATGTTTTGAATATTCACTATGAAATAAATCTATTAGAATAATTGTTTTTGTTGCATCAGCTAAACAACATAATATCTATAATCAATTACGGTTATTTTGAATTTAAGGACAAAGCACCCATTTAGTAGAAGTGACATACGAGTTGGTGAACTCTTCAGATTGATACATAAAGATGTATAAGTTCAAAAAGTCTAATGGTACCAAAAACAATTCAACATACTTTGTTTAATTCACAGATGAATTAGCATAAAATGAACATGTGTGTTTGATACACATGTAATCTATGTATGATAAGTTCACTGAATATAAAACGGAAGTATAAAAGTTAACATGCAAAGAAAATAAAAAAAATTCAGTTTGATCAAATATACGAGTATATAGAAAATGGTTCCAAAAAGTACATAGAAACAAATAAGATTCAATCTCAAAAATCACTTCTTTTTATGATACACAATGATATATCCATAGGATTAATCAGACTTTGTTGGATAAAGTATGATTGATGATGAGTGAAGTTGAGTGACAACTTTCTGTAAAGTTACGTACTTAAGAGCAAGTACATAAGATTAAAATTAATTTCATCTAAGACAAAGTTTATGTGATCCTACAAGATAAAAGTTTATAAGAAACCCTTACATATCTTAGGTCAAGGAGTTGACAAGTTGTGTGAGTCAAGAGATTACATATGATACTTATTCGTAAGAGATCTTGTGACCCTAAAGCAGTTTAGGACCGATCAATGTCGACTGACCAATTTATGTTATGAACATAAGCGTGTAAATCAAAAACAAAATCAGTTTTATACATATATATAGGCAATTCATAAAATGTTTATGAATTCCTATTATATTACACCAATAAATAATTGTTGTTTCAAGAACACTAACTTCATGACGATGGAATTTCTTTTCGAAATTATTGGTAGTAAAATAGATTTAGATATGAACCAAAGATAAAATCGATTACAACGGATGGAATGAAATTGACCAAACCTAAATAGACACAACTAATTAGAATATCTTATCTTATAAGAACTCTCACACATTAAAGAGAAACTATGATTTTCTTGTTGATGTCGAGAAAAAATTTCATCGGTTATCAATAAACCATTAAGAATATTAGCACTATCATATGACATGATATGTGGATTCAAAATGGATTCCAATTACATTATCAAAATATGATTTTGATGGTTGTTCTCGAAAAGATATATCCATCAGCTATAGAGTGTTTTTGAGGACTAACGCAGTTGGTATATTGTAAGATAATCGAAAAGAATAACAACGTAAGTTTCAATGGTTGAAATTAACTTAACAATTTCGTTGTTCAACGTACTTAAGTTAGTTCGGATTTCACTCACAAATTATCGCTCGATATATTTTGAGTTTTGGCATATGACACAAAAATTAGAATGTCCAATTTGCACTTAATAACCAAAGTGTCTTGAAGTCAATGAGAGCAATTCTGAGTTTGTGGGTTATTGGATATGATCCAAGAAATGATATGAAAGTATTATTTGATGAGCATTAGAGTTAAGCAAGTATTTTGATAGAGAAATCAAAAGGTTTGATTTCTAGTCAAAATGCAAAGGAAGTGTGTGTCTGAAAAAAAGAATATTAAACGTACTAAATTATTTCTAAAACTGTAAATTAACAATAAACTTGTGATTACTAACGATAAACGAAAGTTAAATTATGTTACTTTGGTTGTTTAACACTCGACATTGGATTTGAATATGACATCGTTTATAATCAATATAAAAGGATATTGGGATTGTTCCAAAATGATATGCAGACACGATATTAAAATTGTTTAATATGGAGCATATAATATGGGTTCCTTATGCATTAGCAATAGGAATTATCATATATGTTATATCGTTAATATCACACTTTGCTTATGTATTTGGTATATAGAGAAGATATCAAATCCGAATTAAATCACTAGGTGATAGTTTAGAGTGTTTTCAAGTACTTATGAAATACCGGAGAATTATTTGTATAAACAACGAACCTTATGAAGGATTGTGCAGACTCAAACTTCATAAGTGTTACCGAGTATAATACATCAATCTTGATTGCATGCTCAAACTTAAGTTAAGAACTTTAATTGGAAATGTTTCAAATAATTAATAGTGACCTATTCAACAAAAGGCCAAGTACATTATCTTGAATAGCAGTGCAATAAAAGAAGTATAAACAAATGCTCCAATTTATAACTGAGATAGGGATGATTTCAAATGTTTAGAATCTCACACATTGTTATATGATAAAAATGTTGCTGTACAGTTCGTAATGAATATAACTGTAACACCCCGTAAATTGAAGATGATCAGTTTTAAAAAATTAATCAATAATTAGTAACAGCGAAAACAGAATTTTCACAAACATCGAAATTTGGTTATAAAACTTTGTTGCATTCATGGTGATTTTCTGATCGGTTTTCATATATAAAGTTCTACGATCGGAGTTCCAATGAAAATGTTATATAGTTTGAATATTTCGGATTGTAAATAATTATATATGTAATTAAGAAAGTAAATGTAATTAATTAAAATAGTTAACGTTAAAATTTGCTTAACGGCTAAGAATAATTAACGCCAGTCAAATCGGTGTAAAATGGTATTAGATAACGTAATTAGGTAAACGAACGAATTGTTAACAACATTAAATAATCCGTTGACCCCTGACTTGGACCGATTGACTGCTAGCGGTCAATCGATGGAGGAATATCGGTTAATCCATGAATGGTACTATAGCTTTGACCTATGTCGAACGACTTGGATTTAAAAGAATATAATCTAATGGCTAACATTGATTTAAACCTCCATAAATACAGGCTTAACCCATCAGTTCACTTCTCATAATTTTGAAGCACGGTGAAGCTCTGATGTTTTCCTTTCTCCGTAAATTCTTAAATCTAAATAAAGTTATAATTTGTATGTGTATATACAAGTGGAGAATAGCGAAGAATAATAGAGAAGAAGAATAGTGTAACATCCTGTATCTAGAGGCCAAAAGCTAAGCGTTACGGATGTTGCAGTCATCTATAGTATTAACTTTTGGTGACAAAATACGGCATTGCTAACGGTATTCATAATATCAAAAGCATTTGAATATGAAAAAAGTCATAGATTTCAAAAATAATATTTTACTGATTACATTTTAACAAATCCATATTCAAATTGCATAATCCCATGTTTGTTTCCCAAGTAAACATCAATTATAATCACAACAAAACTACGCCATGAGCGACATATGACGATACTCCCTTGGTTGACCAAAGAAATATAGTCATATTTGACTTAATATACATGGCGAAAAAATGAACAGAACAATCTGTATTCCTAATTTGCTATCCATCAGCCATTATGCTCGTCTTAGGAAGTTTTATTCGCCAAAATATCAAAACCTGAAAACCTTAACCCTCAGCCTACTCAAATCAATTTTGAGCATCCCGGAGTTTAAGGAGAAAAAAAAAACTACGAGTCGGACAGAAAGCCTGATGTGAATAATTCTGTTACATCTCGATTTACTAATATTAAGTGAGACCACGCCGCTTAGCGAAACGTGTTTTCCCTCACTAATATCATTTCAGAACATATTTATTTTGCAATTTCTTTCCTACAATCAAACTGGTTATATCAAAATAGCAATACCATTTATGCTAATAAATGGACTACCTATCCGTAAAACAAGTAATATGTGAACTATCTGCCCACAATAAAATAGCAAGGACTGTTATGCTAACAAAAAGACTAACTGTCCGGAAAACAATAGCAAGGTCCATTATGCTATATATGGACTACTGTCCATACAACTAGGCTGACTGACAGCAAACTGGACTAACTGCCCGAATCGAAATAGACGACTGTCAGGGTGGTTAACTACCCTTTAAATTTTCCTTGAAAACATTTTCAAAATGATTTAGTCCTTCAAATCATATTTATACAAGGAAAATAAATCTTTAGCATTACTCTAAGCTATTTTGCCATGATATATATAATTTACTCAAAATAATGTTGATGAATTTTAACGAGGATTAGCTATCCTTCAAAATAAGTTAAAGTCCTTTTTAACTTGAAATACTTAGGTTATATTACCTATTTAATACATTTGAAACCTTGTTTTTAACCTTTAAACTACCCTTTCGAAACCCTTGAAGGTAACCCCTTTGAAACCATTGAAAGCAACTCTTTCAAAACCAACAAAAGTCTTTCTTTCGAAAGCTTTAAAATAACCTTTTAAACCTTGCCTTTCGAAAACATAGGAAAAACCTTCCTTTTCAACTCTGTCGAAACTCTAAGGAACCACCCCTTTCGAAACCATTCACTAAAACCTTTCGAAAGCTTTGTAACAAAACCCCTTCGAAGGCACTTTGGTTTCAATTTAAAACATGTGGAAACCTTTTGGAACCATTCAAAGTTATCTCCTTCGAAACCCTTTGAAAACATCTTGGTCAAAACTATTTGGATTCTGCCTTCAAGTAGAGCAAAAGGATCAGAAACCGAATAAAGTCAAAAGCATCTACTTTGAAACCATTTAAAACTATCTCTTTCAAACCCATTTTGGATTTTACTTCAAACATAGAAAAAGGTCTTAAAACATTTAAGTTGAAAGTTTCTGTTTTGAAACCATTTCCTAAGTAATGAAGTGATGGCGTTGAAACCATCAATTTGAAAGCATTGGAGAGGTGGGTAGATTCTCTAAAACAAAACCACCCTTCAAAATCTACTGGGTCGAAAATTAAAAAGGCGATAGATAGGTGTTTCAACTTAGTCAAAAGCATTCATTTAAAACAAGATGCAACCCAATCGAAACCATTTCCTTTTAAACCATTTGACCTAGCCAAAACCCAACCAAGTCGAAAGCATCTTATTCGAAAGCAAGCAGGCACATTTTTCTTTAAAACCAAAGCAATGATTTAATCCTTTCGAAACCTCATGGTTTCGACTTTATACCTTTCGCCCGCATCCAATTCATTACATACCAGTTGCCTGATACCATATGCATTGGTTTCGACTGTGTTGTAGGCAATGGTATGGAGGTGGAACCTTGTGCCGAAGGAGACAAAACAGTGGAAAACTTATTTATTTGTACGATTAGATTATTTCTTTTGTACCTAACCTGCATTATTTGTCTAAATCTAAATGATTGCCATGATACCTTTTCAAAATGCTGCCATTTTCCAGAATTAACAATTTCAAATTATTTATTAAAAAACTCCTTCTCCATTTTAGAATATATAAAACATTTAAGTCTCATACCTTAAATAATTTTATATATCTATTAAAACTCTTAGGAAAAATCTGAAAAAATTCCAGAAAATCTCTTTTAATATGTCTAACATATTAAAATTTCAGAGCCAAATAATATACTATTTACCCGTAAATAATTTATAACCAAAAATACCATTTTATTTACTATAAAATTCATATTAATTCAATCAAAATTTAGAAAAATCTGAAAATTGATACCCATCTCCAAAATATTATTTATGATCTTCATAAAAGTTTACAAGGCATTTAGATGTCATTTAATTGGGTTTTCAACATAAAACATATCATAAATTCATTATGAAAAACCATAATTCATCAACAAGTATATATCTTCATTCCATCATTTAAAAATTTGGTAAATCATTGCACAATATTCGAAATTCATCTTCAAAACGAAAACACGATCAAAAATGAGATGTAAACATTATTCACCTTAGCCTTTGTGATTAAAGAGATTGAGATATGAATAGATTTGATTTGCTTAAGCTTCTTCTTAGCTTATCATCTTTCTTTTTCACCTTTTCCTTATTAATGGTTGTCGGCCGTGAGTTTTCAAAATTTCAAAATGAAATGAACGTGTAAATGATACATGGCCATGGTTTGGAGGATATGGAATGGCATCTTTCCTATTTTACTCCTCCACTATTTCAATTAACCTCTTATTTTAATTCATTGTTAAATGGCACGGCTACACCTTAATTAAAATCAAATCTCAATCTCTAATCAACATATTATTTTATTTAATTTAACAAATTAAATATTCTAAATAATATTACCAAAAATTTGGGGTGTTAAAAATAGAATTGAATCGAACCGCCAAAGCCAAGGTAAACAATAAATCTAAATTAAATTCAAATCTCTTCTTAGATCTGAATTTCTAATACATATGTATATGCCTACGGGTATAAATAGTGGCCTGTTGATTAATCGGACTGTATAGAAATCCCAGATCTATACGTCAAATAGAATATGTAGGTAAATATGAGTTAGAGGTTATTACAAAATTTATTGGAATTTAAGTAGTATTTTAATTCATTGGAATGAAGTGTGTTACATATAAATTTCTATAAATTATCCAATTTTATAATTAAGATTAAAAGTGTATCGTTTGAAGTAACAAGGAATATGCCTAAAAGAAAGAGATGTGTAAAATAAGGACGTTCACCATATTTTGTAATGTTTATTTCAATAAAAAAAAGGCAATTCCTCGTAATTTCAAACGTAAAACAAATTCCCTTCTAGATAGGTTAGAAAATTTATAGTGTTAACATTTCCATTTTGGAGGAGTTATACGAACGTATGAAAATGCAGATATCGTTAAGTATAGACAAAAAAATTGTAAGTAGAAATAATAACAATAATCTAATTATAAAATGAATATATATGTAACGGGAAAATAGGCACAAGGATAAATTTTGAACAAAAATTAGGCTGAAGGACAACAAATATTTTTTTAGGCTGAAGGACAATCCTAGCTTTTTATAGTGTAAAACTAAATATAATGCTTAAAATTAAAGTTAGCATTTGTCCTTCAGCCTGAAATTTTTCAAAGTTTGTCATCAGCCTAAATTATAATTAACAATTATCCTTCAACCTAAAAATAAAATTTGATGTCCTTCAGTCTATTTTTTTTTAATTTGTCACTTGTTTTATTTGCCTATATGTAATAAAAACAAGTTAGAAATTAAATAATAAGCAATGAGATATAGGTAAAATAATGAAACGGGTAAATAAGGAAGTAATAACCAAAGGAAGATAGTAAGAATTAAAAAGGAACAGTAACATAGATCTAATGAAACAAAGGGTAGTAAGCCGTAAAAGATATTTAAATCTTTTAAGTTAAAAGTAAGTGGTAAGTGATATTAATGAAACAATGAGTCGGCTATGTAAAAATAACTAAATATTAACAATTGAACATAGGATGCATTGTAATAAATAAGTATGAATATATACATAGCCTCAAGTATGCATTTATAATGAGTGCGAACTATTAAATTTAGCCAATAGCTTAGATTAAACAAGAATGACATAGTTATTAAAATGAGTTGGAATATGAGGTCAATAATGTTACACAATAAAAGTCTGCCCACCGCAAGGGGTTGCTAGCAGTTGTGTATACATTATACTAATGTGAGACATATCCAACCGTAGGACTTGTGGAATTATACGTTCATGTATAGGTGAAGGGAATATACCAAAGTAGGAAGTTTCCCCTGGTCGAAGTGTCAAAGGACAAATAGAGTCTGCTTCAACCTTTTGGGAGGGTTCCTCGGGTCGAAGTGTCATTGATGCATTAGGCAATCTAAATGGGAAGATGAGCTATGCTCCATACTATGATAGTAAGATTGGTACCATACACGAGGATCATGAGCTGTTTAACATTGGCGACAATCGTTATCGATCCTAAACAGTCAGTAGAAAAACAGGAGTTAGGCCTAAATGAACTACACCTCCTACTACTGTAGATCACATTTTGAACATGCACCGCCTCACAGTTGTTTGTTAGTTTGTTTGTTGTTAGGAGGCAAAGCTAGATAATCTTTAATAAGGTCTTTCAAAAATGAGATAGAATATGACCAATGTCGTTAGGCACCAAGGAGTTTCTTGGTATACACGGGGGTGAAAATGTGATATTGCATTGATGACGAATCCTAACGAGGTGCTGGGTTATGGATATTAGCGAGGAAAGTACCTTGGTCCAAAGGGTTTTTCTGGCTCCCTTCTTATTTCGACCTACATGATAGCTTTAGAGGAACATGTACTGGTACAAGGCAGGAACTTTGGAAGGATAGTTTTCATTATGCATTCTCTACACTGACAGGGACACTAAAGATTAAAGGTGTCAGCCTTGTTCTGTAATCATATGTTTTATTATACTTTATTATTCTACTGTGAGTTTATATTAATATTGCTTTGATCTACTTCTGTTATTTGTAGGATACCAAACACCAACGATTTGTTCTTTGGTAAACTTGAGTTTTTGATTTAGCGAAAATCCGGGCTCATTGAGGTGCGGGTTGTTATATTTGGTAAACGATGGGGTAAAAGTTAAAGCTATGAATAAAAATAGCGACGAATGCTTGCAGGGTAGCAATAGTGGACCCCTGTAGATTATAAGGAATATTAGCATGCGCCTAGGAATGTTTCATTAAACATGTATGAGGACCATAAAGTAGAACCCATAGGGAAATGTGAAATGATATAAAAGTATATTTATGTGAGTTTTAGAGTATACCCGTGTAACATCCCATATCTAGAGGCCAAAAGCTAAGCGCTATGGATGTTGCAGTCATCCATAGCATTAGCCTCTGGTGACGAAATACGGTAATGTTGATGGTATCCATAATATCATAAGCACTTGAATATGAAAAAATCACAAATTTCCAAAAACAATAATATAACGACCCAAAATTTGACCACTTTAAAATATACTATTTAAAGTGATTTTAAATATAAATTAGGTAAGGTCATATGATTCAAATAATATTAGATAGGATTTGGAAAGAAAAGTATACACAAAAATAGTAACATTGGCTTATATCGATAAAAGTGACAAAATGCTATTTTAGAAAAATATGTTTCAATGGTCAAACAAATTATTTTAATTTACTTATAAGTGTTTATATTTTTAAATAACATTATACAAATTTATTTTTAAATTTGGTTTATATAAATAAATAGTTTAACCAAAACGTCAAAATGTGACCGTAGAATATTTTGTCGAAAACCAACGTTCTGTCGATTAAAAGTTGTCGCAACGTTGTCGCATCTTTATTTTCTTATATAGGAACATATATTCAAACAATGTAAGTATTATTTAATTCACTAATCAAGTTTACTTTTCCTAAATAAGATTAGGAAATTCTAGAATGTCATTAAGAAAAGTAATTAAGTTCAAGAAAAGTCAAAAATAAACATCAAATCCAAATCACATCAAAATCCAACAAAATAATTACTTTTCTTCACTTAATATTTAAGTGACTAAGAATAAAGTAATAAGTGAAATGATGATGTTAAGTGTTGAAAAGGTATAGTTTGCTTTAGGTTGAAGCAAGGTTAGTTTGGTAATTTGGTAGGAGATTATTTTGGTAAATTACCATATATTTTTTATAAATACCCGCATCCTTCTTCACTTTCGTTCATATTTATGCTTCTTCTTTTCTCAAGCTTCTTCACCATCTTCCTCTCCTCTTTAATGACTTTCAAGCCATAATAACAAATTAAAAGAAATAATGTCAAAATATCTACAAAATTTCAAAAGAAATCAATGTTCATTCTCTTCAAATCAAACTCGTCTTTTCTCCATATTTTACTTCTTCTTCTCTCGGCCATAATTTCCTCAAAACAAAACCAAAATACAAAATTATTTTTTTCAAATCATGTATTTTTCCAATGGCTACAACTTTCATGTTTTTTATCTCATTCTAAAATTAACCATGTCAAAAATCCACGTCTTTCCAGTGCATTCTCTGGTCCAGTTTTTAAGGTAGAGAATAACCCATTTTGTTTTGATCACAACTTGATCATATCCGATCCAAATTAAGAATTTTTTTAAATCATATGAATTCCAGTGCCTACAAATTTTATGTTGAGCATTTTTTACAGTTTTGAGGTTTTCTATACCTAAAACTCAATTCTTTGAAGTGCATTTTTGGGCTTCATTTTTGTTAATCTGACAATACATCTTCTTCATTCTTTCATTTCTCCCTCAAACAACTTGGATTCAAATGATTCTTTTTCAAATTCAAAATAAATAATTTTCAAAATTTTTTTATTTAAAAACTTTTCTAAATTTTGAGATTTATAGGGCCTAAAATTAAATACAATAAATCTGTTTTTCGGATCTAAATCTTGGGAATTCAAGTTCAAAGCTCTACCGCATCTTCTCAATCCTTTTAGCCAACCTCCATCTCAAGCCTCGGTCAAGCTATTGGAAGGGAAGGGTGTTTTTTTGCTAGTGTTTAATGGAGTAGGAAGTAGTTAGTGAAGTGTTGATTGATTAGAATGTTGGTAGGAAGTTTATCGCTTCAGTTTATGGTGAGAAACTCTATTTATATCTATACACACACACACATTTGATGATGTGTTATGATGCTATGGATGCTTATATATGCTTTGATCATCAAGTATTGATTATTTGATATGATTGTTAAATTGTTTTACCAAGTCACGTTAATACACGTTGATAAGCACAAAGGAAATCACTTTCCTTTTGAAAATGAAATGGTGTATATGGAATGCTTAAACCTTTTCAAAATAGTTATAAAATGAGTTAGGAATGTTTTATAAACATTTAAATACGTTTAAATAAATAAAATCAAGATTTCATCTTGTACATTTTAAATATGTCCAAAATAATTTTTCAAAAAATTCATGCTTTTACACTAAAGTGACCAAAGTTTAAAACTGATATTTTAAATGTTTTCAAAATATGAAATAAATTTGATAAATCTATTAAAATGGTTTAAAAGAGATTTGGAATGGAAAATATGAATTTCCAAATATTAAAAACTTGTTTGAATCAAATAAGCTTATATAGCACTTTCTGTAGCACTTTTTGAAAAGGACAGTGTGGATCGTGCTATATGGAATTATATTAAATTAGTGTGGAAATAAACTAAGTTACTATAGCAATATGAATAAGTAAAATAAAACAAGCATGCCAGGAATTTTTATACTGGTTCGAACTTCCCGTTCTACGTCCAGTCTTAGACTCCTTCTGGAGTTTCACTAACACAACCCTTACTTAACCCGGAGGAACATGTTTACACTGCCTGAGCAACCGAACATGACTTCACCCGCCTAAGCAACCGAATAGAACTTCAACTGCTTGAGCAACCGAACATGACTTCTTTTACAAATAACAAATATACCTGACTGTAGTGTGTTCTTAAATAACACTGATAAGTCAATTAAGTACAATCTTCCTATAATCTTCTCCTTTATGATATATAGTGTGATGTGCTTTGAGAATTGTGGAAGAGAAAGTGATTAATGATCAAAGTATGTAAGCAATTTGAATGCAATTTGAAAGCTTGAGAATAGATGAGAATTAAAGAGTGCTAAAAGTAAATTCGGTTTCAATTAATTGTTTGTTGAATTCTATAATCTATTTATAGTGTATAAAGAGTTGCAACCATATATGAAAAGTTATATTGAAAAGAACAGGCGCAACTGTTGATTTTGAAAACATTTCTCTTCGATGAAGAGAAGTGTCTATTCATGAAAAAGCTATTGAGAAATTTTCAGAAGTCTGAATGAAATAATTCAGACTTCTGAATTAAATTGAAATGCAAACGACAAAGATATAGGCTGTTTTTGGCCTAATTCATCTGTCTGGATAATTTCATTCAGATGTCTGAATATTGTGGTTCAATAATTTTGTTTCAGCGTTCAAACGTCTGAATGAAGTTATTCAGACGTTTGAATTTAGCTTATAGCAAAGATTATCATAGCTCATTTGGTTGGAGCACTTGCCTTCTAAACTAGTGACCTGGATTCGAGTTCTACTCCATGCAATTTTTGAAAACTTGATTTTTCATTTAAAATATGAATGTATGTGTTTGTATATCATTTTGAGAAGATTTTAACATTCATAAACTATAGACGCGACATTCTATGACTAACAAAACTTTGTTTGTCACCTTCGTCTTGTCTCTATCATGTATATCTCTTCTTGTATCTCCATATACATTCTTTCATCCTTTTGAACTCTATATCTTCATTTTGAACGTATTTGATTATCTCTTTTTGATGCTCATGTATCTGCAAATTAGCTTAGAGATTCTTTGACATAATTGTATAGTTGTTGTCATTAAAATCCAATAATTGAGGTTCTAACATTCTCTCCCTTTTTGATGATGACAACTATACAATTTTGAAAAATATTCATTCTATATAAAAAATATTAATATGTTTAAAGATCCCCCTAAGCATAACATCTCCCCCTAACTATAATATCTCCCTCTATCAATATGCATATGAATTTCTCCCCTTTGTCATTATCAAAAAGAATAAGGGAACATAATAAATTTTGTAAAATATCTTGTAAACAGTGGGATAAACTCAATATTAATTATGAAGGAAAAATAAAATAGATTTTACCATATTTGCTGAAGTCCATATTTCATTGTAAGCACGTAATTCTATTAAACGTATGGAACATTCTTTAAAATATCAAAATCTATCATTTTCCTTTTGTTTCGCCGAGTACCTGCAATTTTTGGTACCCAATTATTATGTTAGGGTCTGGAATGTTAGGTCATGTGAAACCTACCCATTTGGGTGTAGTTGAACCTTTATAAATATAATTTTTATTATTAACTACTACATCAAAATAATCATTAATGTATTTTTCTCTATTTTTTCAATTAACAGGAACCCAAATACTTAAATAATTTTTATTCATATTTCCAGTTAGTAATTTTGTACTTCTAGAGAAATTATAGACATTATTGGTGATAGCAGTATTAGAATTTCTATAAAAATTGGATTTAGACTTTACTCGAAATTTAGTACTAGCACTGTCATTTTTACTATACATGAAAGTGCATCTAGTGCTATTTCTATGATTAGACTTATTATATCTGTAACGACCCTAGATTTTAATTTAATTTAAATTGATAATTAAATGAAATTTTGAATAAAAATTTATAAAATTAATTATAAATGGAAGCGAGTTTCCTCGATTCAAATAGAAAATATATAAAGTCATATGGATTTGAAATTTTGTATATATGTGAATATATATGTATATATTGGATTTCAAATAAAATCTTAAATAAATGATTTTGAAAAATAAATAAATAAATTGATTTAAAAATTTATAAATGATGATAATTTGAGTTATACATGTATGTGTATATAGAAAAATAAAACAATAATTATTAAAGTAAAATCATGATAAATATTTAAACTAAAAATAGAAGTAAAATAAATATTTGAGTTATAAATAGAGATAAATAAAAGTTAAGTATGGAACCAAACAAACAAGACAACAGGTATTAGTTGTAAACAAAATAACAAACAAATACATAAGTATGCAAAAGAATCAACAAGTACAAAATAAAGTAAAGAAATGGTGAGCATGTAGATATGCAAGGCTGAAGGACATAAGAATGTATAGTGTGAAAGTGAAACAAAACCAAAGCAAAGTAAAAATATAAATATGTAAAGTGATCAGTGGGCTTGCAAAAGTGGTAATGCAAGACAACATATATTTTTCAAAACATGATAAGTAAAAGCAAATAAGATATGCATGTAAGCTAAGTAGGGAACACAAGCAATAAATGCAACATACCTTAGTACATAATATTATATCTCTAGCCCATGACTGAAATCATCAGCCTCCATACTCACTATCAAATCTCTACCTAGTTTGTACAGAAGGAAGAAAAATAATATCACATTGTACAAATAAAATATCACCTGCACACTATCTTTTTATACATCTACTTCACCATTTCGTTCAAAATCAAAGCCAATGCAAAGCTTAAAGGAAAATATGTCTTAAATCAAAAAAAAGAAAGAAAAATCAGAAGTAACATCACTCAAACTCAAAACATCAAGCAAAGTTTCCAATAATTCAGACCTGAAGCATTTCCAGTTTCAAGCCTGAATCTTCTCTGTTCTTCTTCCAAAAATACAAGTGAGTAACTTCATATATAATATTTTAAGCTTCAATTTAGTTGTATGGTAAAATCTGGGGTACTTATAGCTGTGAAATGTGTGTGTATATACACGTAATTCTCTGAATAAGTTTAAATAATGGGTGCGACCTGATGTTCATTTTGTCCTCTGTCTTAGTTTTTGAAAGCATCAGATTTTTGTTTCAAAACTCAATTGCATTTGATTTACTCAATGGTTGGGCTTAGCATTAAAACAAACATTGTTAGTATAACATATACTTAAGGTACAAATTTAATTAAGTTGAAGAAATTTTGAAGTGCTTCTGGAAACCAAGAAGAAACTGGGCAAACTCAAAATTTGTCAAAATATAAATCTCTGGTTCCATGAATTCAGGTATGTAAGTCGAATTCACACACATTAATATGAATTTTAAAGCAGTAATTCAGATTTTTAGTGATTGGGATTAAGGGCAATTTGTGTTTATTTGTTTTGGGCATTTCGAGTCGCCGTGGTCGGTCACGATGATGGGAGAGGTCAGGATTTGGGCTGGAGACGCGGGAGCTTATGGAGGTGCTGGGAAAAATGGGTGGTGGCGTCAGTGATGACGGTGGTGGCGATGGCCGTGGTTCAAAGTTTCTAAACCTAATTTGGACGTGGGGACTTGATTTAATTCGCTCGACCTTTGTGGTCGACCGAGTGCAACCGGACGTTGGTGGTCGATAGAGGGGTGTCAAGTTGTGAAGACCTGCGAATTGTGAGATTCTGATGTTGTTCTGTTGTTTTCTGTTCCGTTCTATTTTCTATGTTCTTTTCTCTCTATTTTCTATCTTCTTATCTCTCCTTCTTTTACTTTTTCTTTTTCTTAAACCCCTAACATTTCGGTTTTTCGGCAACGAAAAATCGCAATCGTTACACAAGTGAAGCCGTGGTTGGAAATTCATGGCCACTGGTGGACGAGGCGGAAGGGACGAGAGTTTTCCAGGGATTGGTGGTGGTTCCAGTTCATGGGTTCCAGGTTTGACTTGACACTTGAATTCGAATACGCGATGAAGATGGAGGTTCTGATGGTCGGAGATCTGCACGTGGGAAAGCGTCGACTTGTTCGACGTAGTGGCGGTGCCGGAAGATCGCCAGCGGCGTTGTACACGTGCACGTGGCGCGTTCGTATCAGTGAGTTTGGGAAGTCTGGGGTAATGGGGATGAAGCAGGGAAAAGACTCGAGATTTGTCTCGAGCAACTCGGGTATTCACTCGAAGTAGTTGAGAGTTGGACTCGAAGCTAGTTTGTGTTGGCTCGAGACAGTGGAACATTTCAGGTTTTTGCAAACCTGACTGTTTCAGGTTTTAAAACTCAGTTCAAATTTTTAAAGCAGGATGTAAACAGTGTTTTGAAATTTAAATTCAGAATTTGATCTAGGTTTTAAACAGCATTTGAATTCAAAGTTAAAGTAAAATTTGAGATGAAACTTTTGAATCTTAAAATTGAAAAATAAAATTTGGAATTTGAAACTGGAAACAAGATTTAAACAGGGGTTCAAAATTTTAAAGTTAAGTTCAGTTTTCAAATAAACTCTTAAATCTTTAAGTTTTAAAATAAAGTTGGATTTAAAATAAAGAATTTAAAATCAAGAATTTAAAACAAGTTTAAATCTAAATTTAAATCTGAATTAAAGATAATTTGAATCCTAATTCAGAAATCAAAGAAGTTTTAATATTTAAATTGTTTAAATTTGCTTTGTGGTGATAATTAAAACATTAGTTAGAAAATGTTTTAAATTTGAATTAGTAAAGATAAAATGATATGCACTCATTAAATTAGTTCAAGTGAATAATTGATTAATTTATTTAATCAAGAAGTTAGGATTTGAGTTAAATTAATTAAGGTAAATTAATTTGTAAATAAGATTCATTAAATTAATAAAGAGTTGTCTTTTAAAAAAATTATTAAGGTTATTTAATCAAGTAATTAAGATTTATTAAGTTACAGTTTAGAACTTAATTAATTAAATAATCAGTGATTAAACATATGATTTTAAAGGTTAATTAAATGATAATTAACAATAGTTAAATTGAGTTTAATTACTTAAGAATAGTAATTAAATAATTATGAATAGTTAATGAGGATCATTTACTTGAAATTTATTTTGATAATAAATGTGAAAAGAAATATTCATAGAAATTTAATCTGATTTAAATTAATCAGATAATTAAATTAATCCTATTTATGGATGTTTGGATTTTATTGGATGTTAAACTGTTTGATATCCCTGTTATATGATGCTTTATAATTATCCTGATTTGTGTTGTGATCTGTGATGTAATTTATTATCTGTGATATATAAATATATCTGTGATCTGTGAATGAAGATAAGCGTTATAATTTATATCGCTTATCAGATATATTGTTGTATTTGATGTCATGATTGAATGACGTTGCACTATTGTGTATAACCCCTGGACTACACTATACACACACCAATATGGATTTCACGAGGAAATCGATTAAGTCACAGGTAATTTAAATTTAATGTTTTTGAAATTTAAGTTTTAATTTCAAATTGATTTTGAAAATGGATTTGGGTTAAACGGTAAAGCTTTTGAAAAAGGTTTTCACAGATAAAAGCTATTTTGAATAACTCGGTAAAAACTCCAATTTAAATAATTCAATTTGAATTTGAATTCGATATCTGGAATTGAATTCGATGATTGCAAATTATGGTTAAAGATATTATAAACATGATTTGTATGAATTTAAACCATTTTAAAGGTATGGTTTTGGGAATTTGAATTTAACCCAAGGATTTCAGCTCGTATAAATGAATCAGATTTCCAAAATGAAAACTGTTGTTTTCAAATGATAAACACTTTTAGATAAGAACTGAGATTCCAGTTAATTAGGGGAATTTCAAGATTGAATAGAGAAATGATTTTCCTAAGTTATGAATGAATTCTTTTTGAAAGCTATGAATTAAATCTGTTTATTTTTAACAGATTTAAATTGATGACTTCTTTAAATCAAATTGAAATGAAATTGTTTTGAAGGCTATAAGTTAAATCTTTGATTTAAAGATTTAACGAGTAAATCAAATTGAAATGAAAATTGATTTGGAAAATCTATGAATGAATCTTTTGTTTAAAAGATTAAAATGTGAAAATTGTTTAAACCGTTAAAGGTTGTGAAAATGAATCTTTTTTGTTTAAAGATTGAAAATGGTAATTTGTTAAGCCATTTGAAGAAAGGTTTTGGGTAATAAGTTGTGACTTAATTGAAATCCCATTATCCATTTGTTTTTGAAATATCGTGCTCACTATTCGGTTTAGCCGAGAAAGGACCTTTGTGTCGTATAACCCATTCTGAATATGTGATTCGACGTTTATGGATAGCATTTGAAGACCGGTGATGAAGACCGGGTATTTGCGAAAGCGATAGGATGACCTATCGATTGTTTCTGCACCGAATCGCGCCGGTATAGAGACTCCCTAAGTGATGGGAAATCCGATCGGGATTGTGAATATCCGGATTGCAAGGACTTCTTTGGAAGTGCCTTCGGTTCTGTTCAAGCCCAGAACAGACTTGTATGGATAGTATGTCTGACATTACAAATTGAGATATAAAGCCGATTTCTTTCAAATATATTTCTGTTGGTGGCGGAGAATTTATTCTCTTAGCTTAACACCCTTCTCTGAGACGTACGAGCTCAGAGGTTATATAGTTGATGGTTATCAGCGATATATTCCCAATTTGGTAATGTGACATGCTGAGTGTTGCTGTGAAATGATCATTGTGTTGATTATTTGTGATAGGATCATTTGTTTAATCGTCTATCTTGGTGATCATCTCTATGATCATTTATTGACCCCAAAGCATGGCTTTTGTATAAAGTATGTTTTTGTAGACGTGACTTCGTCGAGCCTCACACCCTGGAAATGGTCAAAACAGGAAAGACGCGGCAAGGTTATGAGGGGTAGCGCCCTTTAGGGTATGTGCATTTCCTTAGAAAAGGGTGGTATCATGGTATGGAGCCCAGATACTTACTCATGTTGAAAACACTTTATGATTGTGTGAATTGATTACGAGCGCTCGGTTAAAAGGTCCCAAAGGACCGGGGGATGGCATATTCGGTCAGTTGTTACTCAGTTAGGGGTAACCCGGCCTTGTGTTGGCAGAGATCCGGTTTGGTTCTCGAGGACGTCCTTCCAGAGGCGTTCTCATGTGGCAATGGGATGTTCCTTGGCCTGACCATTTGTTGGAAATCCAAAGAAACAATACGAACCTTGTACAGTATTAGTTGTATAACCTGCCATGGAATGTGGCGGTAACCTGCTATTGAACATGGTTAGCTATAGTAGGCATACGATAATGGTCGTATGTTGGCTAAGATTTATATTCTACTTTCGAAATGAATTTTTCCTACACTATGCACTAGTAATAATATCAAATGTTTCTTTTAATGCGTATCAAGCATCTTTGACTATCATAAGGAGAAATCTCCTCCGATTCTGTGTTTGCATTGTGTGTGTGTGCGGGAGGCCTTATGGTAGTCTCATTTTTAAAAAGCATTGCGAATTGACTTTGAAAATCTTTTGTTGAATGTTTTAAAAGATAAACTGTTTTTGTTGCTCACACCAGTCCCACGACTGATCCGGAGTTTATTGTTTCTTTCCTAAACTCTGGGTGCTCATTATTTTCTACACGAGCAGTCTAGAGTTGGGTTTTTCAGATAGTTAGATATAGTGGATTATCTGGAGCTAGTTCAGTCTTTGGATCACATCAGTCTTGCTTATGCTAGGTGATTGGTTATTGGGAGTTCGAGCTATTGCTGGATTGGTTCTTAGAAATGGAGTTGCAGTTCTCGGAGTTCTCTTTTGAAGACTATCTTAGAGTTATATTGTTCCGCTGCTATTTATTGTATCATATCTCTGATGTATATTGATATCTATTGGATCATCTGTTGTATCAGATATTGTATCAAGGCTGTATATCAATGTATTATTCTTTTATTCCGCTGTGTTATTTACTTAATGTTGTTATAAGCTCCGGCGAATCGGATTTGAACGGTCGAATCTATGGCATTCGAATACGATTTGAAGTATGGATGTCGATTTTCGAGCGGGCAAAATTCAAGTCTTCACATTTGGTATCGGAGCTAAGGGTTGAACTTTAGATCAGGAGTATAACACATTGAGTAGCTCATTAGAGATAGGGTGAAGTATCCCTAGAATGAGTAATCCCTAAGATATCCGTTTTAACCCCTCAGTAAATTCTCTTACTATTCACCGATAGTAAGTATGAGTGCAAGAGCAGAATGAGATAGGGGATAGGGAAATACGGCTATAAATGGTCGATACTCTGTAACAACAGTGGAAACAATCTTTCTTATCAAATTCCTTTGATTCGTTTCCAAATTCTTTTGATTGCTTCGTACCAGCTACAAGAAGAAGTTTTGGTGTGGTGATGCTCTACGAATGGTTGTAGGAAATTCTTACTTCGTATCTTCATCGGTTTCTTATCAGCATTTTGATTTAAACCTTAATGAATTTGGAATTAGAAATTTTAAATTGAGTTAACTTGATTAATAGAATATGAAGAATGATTAGAATGGTATCGATAAAATGATTTTGTTTAAAACCAAAATTTGAATTTTATTATAATTTCTTGTATCTATTGTTGATACTCTGATTTGGTGAGCCAAATGCAGAATTGATATCCAGCTTGATTTGAAAAGATATTTCTCTATCTAGCTATCTCTGTGTTGTTTTCGTGCCTGCGAATTTCGAGGACGAAATTCTTTTAAGGGGGGAAGTTTGTAACGTCCCTAGATTTTAATTTAATTTAAATTGATAATTAAATGAAATTTTGAATAAAAATTTATAAAATTAATTATAAATGGAAGCGAGTTTCCTCGATTCAAATAGAAAATATATAAAGTCATATGGATTTGAAATTTTGTATATATGTGAATATATATGTATATATTGGATTTTAAATAAAATCTTAAATAAATGATTTTGAAAAATAAATAAATAAATTGATTTAAAAATTTATAAATGATGATAATTTGAGTTATACATGTATGTGTATATAGAAAAATAAAACAATAATTATTAAAGTAAAATCATGATAAATATTTAAACTAAAAATAGAAGTAAAATAAATATTTGAGTTATAAATAGAGATAAATAAAAGTTAAGTATGGAACCAAACAAACAAGACAACAGGTATTAGTTGTAAACAAAATAACAAACAAATACATAAGTATGCAAAAGAATCAACAAGTACAAAATAAAGTAAAGAAATGGTGAGCATGTAGATATGCAAGGCTGAAGGACATAAGAATGTATAGTGTGAAAGTGAAACAAAACCAAAGCAAAGTAAAAATATAAATATGTAAAGTGATCAGTGGGCTTGCAAAAGTGGTAATGCAAGACAACATATATTTTTCAAAACATGATAAGTAAAAGCAAATAAGATATGCATGTAAGCTAAGTAGGGAACACAAGCAATAAATGCAACATACCTTAGTACATAATATTATATCTCTAGCCCATGACTGAAATCATCAGCCTCCATACTCACTATCAAATCTCTACCTAGTTTGTACAGAAGGAAGAAAAATAATATCACATTGTACAAATAAAATATCACCTGCACACTATCTTTTTATACATCTACTTCACCATTTCGTTCAAAATCAAAGCCAGTGCAAAGCTTAAAGGAAAATATGTCTTAAATCAAAAAAAAGAAAGAAAAATCAGAAGTAACATCACTCAAACTCAAAACATCAAGCAAAGTTTCCAATAATTCAGACCTGAAGCATTTCCAGTTTCAAGCCTGAATCTTCTCTGTTCTTCTTCCAAAAATACAAGTGAGTAACTTCATATATAATATTTTAAGCTTCAATTTAGTTGTATGGTAAAATCTGGGGTACTTATAGCTGTGAAATGTGTGTATATATACACGTAATTCTCTGAATAAGTTTAAATAATGGGTGCGACCTGATGTTCATTTTGTCCTCTGTCTTAGTTTTTGAAAGCATTAGATTTTTGTTTCAAAACTCAATTGCATTTGATTTACTCAATGGTTGGGCTTAGCATTAAAACAAACATTGTTAGTATAACATATACTTAAGGTACAAATTTAATTAAGTTGAAGAAATTTTGAAGTGCTTCTGGAAACCAAGAAGAAACTGGGCAAACTCAAAATTTGTCAAAATATAAATCTCTGGTTCCATGAATTCAGGTATGTAAGTCGAATTCACACACATTAATATGAATTTTAAAGCAGTAATTCAGATTTTTAGTGATTGGGATTAAGGGCAATTTGTGTTTATTTGTTTTGGGCATTTCGAGTCGCCGTGGTCGGTCACGATGATGGGAGAGGTCAGGATTTGGGCTGGAGACGCGGGAGCTTATGGAGGTGCTGGGAAAAATGGGTGGTGGCGTCAGTGATGACGGTGGTGGCGATGGCCGTGGTTCAAAGTTTCTAAACCTAATTTGGACGTGGGGACTTGATTTAATTCGCTCGACCTTTGTGGTCGACCGAGTGCAACCGGACGTTGGTGGTCGATAGAGGGGTGTCAAGTTGTGAAGACCTGCGAATTGTGAGATTCTGATGTTGTTCTGTTGTTTTCTGTTCCGTTCTATTTTCTATGTTCTTTTCTCTCTATTTTCTATCTTCTTATCTCTCCTTCTTTTACCTTTTCTTTTTCTTAAACCCCTAACATTTCGGTTTTTCGGCAACGAAAAATCGCAATCGTTACACAAGTGAAGCCGTGGTTGGAAATTCATGGCCACTGGTGGACGAGGCGGAAGGGACGAGAGTTTTCCAGGGATTGGTGGTGGTTCCAGTTCATGGGTTCCAGGTTTGACTTGACACTTGAATTCGAATACGCGATGAAGATGGAGGTTCTGATGGTCGGAGATCTGCACGTGGGAAAGCGTCGACTTGTTCGACGTAGTGGCGGTGCCGGAAGATCGCCAGCGGCGTTGTACACGTGCACGTGGCGCGTTCGTATCAGTGAGTTTGGGAAGTCTGGGGTAATGGGGATGAAGCAGGGAAAAGACTCGAGATTTGTCTCGAGCAACTCGGGTATTCACTCGAAGTAGTTGAGAGTTGGACTCGAAGCTAGTTTGTGTTGGCTCGAGACAGTGGAACATTTCAGGTTTTTGCAAACCTGACTGTTTCAGGTTTTAAAACTCAGTTCAAATTTTTAAAGCAGGATGTAAACAGTGTTTTGAAATTTAAATTCAGAATTTGATCTAGGTTTTAAACAGCATTTGAATTCAAAGTTAAAGTAAAATTTGAGATGAAACTTTTGAATCTTAAAATTGAAAAATAAAATTTGGAATTTGAAACTGGAAACAAGATTTAAACAGGGGTTCAAAATTTTAAAGTTAAGTTCAGTTTTCAAATAAACTCTTAAATCTTTAAGTTTTAAAATAAAGTTGGATTTAAAATAAAGAATTTAAAATCAAGAATTTAAAACAAGTTTAAATCTAAATTTAAATCTGAATTAAAGATAATTTGAATCCTAATTCAGAAATCAAAGAAGTTTTAATATTTAAATTGTTTAAATTTGCTTTGTGGTGATAATTAAAACATTAGTTAGAAAATGTTTTAAATTTGAATTAGTAAAGATAAAATGATATGCACTCATTAAATTAGTTCAAGTGAATAATTGATTAATTTATTTAATCAAGAAGTTAGGATTTGAGTTAAATTAATTAAGGTAAATTAATTTGTAAATAAGATTCATTAAATTAATAAAGAGTTGTCTTTTAAACAAATTATTAAGGTTATTTAATCAAGTAATTAAGATTTATTAAGTTACAGTTTAGAACTTAATTAATTAAATAATCAGTGATTAAACATATGATTTTAAAGGTTAATTAAATGATAATTAACAATAGTTAAATTGAGTTTAATTACTTAAGAATAGTAATTAAATAATTATGAATAGTTAATGAGGATCATTTACTTGAAATTTATTTTGATAATAAATGTGAAAAGAAATATTCATAGAAATTTAATCTGATTTAAATTAATCAGATAATTAAATTAATCCTATTTATGGATGTTTGGATTTTATTGGATGTTAAACTGTTTGATATCCCTGTTATATGATGCTTTATAATTATCCTGATTTGTGTTGTGATCTGTGATGTAATTTATTATCTGTGATATATAAATATATTTGTGATCTGTGAATGAAGATAAGCGTTATAATTTATATCGCTTATCAGATATATTGTTGTATTTGATCTGTCATGATTGAATGACGTTGCACTATTGTGTATAACCCCTGGACTACACTATACACACACCAATATGGATTTCACGAGGAAATCGATTAAGTCACAGGTAATTTAAATTTAATGTTTTTGAAATTTAAGTTTTAATTTCAAATTGATTTTGAAAATGGATTTGGGTTAAACGGTAAAGCTTTTGAAAAAGGTTTTCACAGATAAAAGCTATTTTGAATAACTCGGTAGAAACTCCAATTTAAATAATTCAATTTGAATTTGAATTCGATATCTGGAATTGAATTCGATGATTGGAAATTATGGTTAAAGATATTATAAACATGATTTGTATGAATTTAAACCATTTTAAAGGTATGGTTTTGGGAATTTGAATTTAACCCAAGGATTTCAACTCGTATAAATGAATCAGATTTCCAAAATGAAAACTGTTGTTTTCAAATGATAAACACTTTTAGATAAGAACTGAGATTCCAGTTAATTAGGGGAATTTCAAGATTGAATAGAGAAATGATTTTCCTAAGTTATGAATGAATTCTTTTTGAAAGCTATGAATTAAATCTGTTTATTTTTAACAGATTTAAATTGATGACTTCTTTAAATCAAATTGAAATGAAATTGTTTTGAAGGCTATAAGTTAAATCTTTGATTTAAAGATTTAACGAGTAAATCAAATTGAAATGAAAATTGATTTGGAAAATCTGTGAATGAATCTTTTGTTTAAAAGATTAAAATGTGAAAATTGTTTAAACCGTTAAAGGTTGTGAAAATGAATCTTTTTTGTTTAAAGATTGAAAATGGTAATTTGTTAAGCCATTTGAAGAAAGGTTTTGGGTAATAAGTTGTGACTTAATTGAAATCCCATTATCCATTTGTTTTTGAAATATCGTGCTCACTATTCGGTTTAGCCGAGAAAGGACCTTTGTGTCGTATAACCCATTCTGAATATGTGATTCGACGTTTATGGATAGCATTTGAAGACCGGTGATGAAGACCGGGCATTTGCGAAAGCGATAGGATGACCTATCGATTGTTTCTGCACCGAGTCGCGCCGGTATAGAGACTCCTTAAGTGATGGGAAATCCGATCGGTACTGTGAATATCCGGATTGCAAGGACTTCTTTGGAAGTGCCTTCGGTTCTGTTCGAGCCCAGAACAGACTTGTATGGATAGTATGTCTGACATTACAAATTGAGATATAAAGCCGATTTCTTTCAAATATATTTCTGCTGGTGGCGGAGAATTTATTCTCTTAGCTTAACACCCTTCTCTGAGACGTACGAGCTCAGAGGTTATATAGTTGATGGTTATCAGCGATATATTCCCAATTTGGTAATGTGACATGCTGAGTGTTGCTGTGAAATGATCATTGTGTTGATTATTTGTGATAGGATCATTTGTTTGATCGTCTATCTTGGTGATCATCTCTATGATCATTTGTTGACCCCAAAGCATGGCTTTTGTATAAAGTATGTTTTTGTGGACGGGACTTCGTCGAGCCTCACACCCCGGAAATGGTCAAAACAGGAAAGATGCGGCAAGGTTATGAGGGGTAGCACCCTTTAGGGTGTGTGCATTTCCTTTTGGAAAAGGGTGGTATCATGGTATGGAGCCCAGATACTTACTCATGTCGAAAACACTTTATGATTGTGTGAATTGATTACGAGCGCTCGGTTAAAAGGTCCCAAAGGACCGGGGGATGGCATATTCGGTCAGTTGTTACTCAGTTAGGGGTAACCCGGCCTTGTGTTGGCAGAGATCCGGTTTGGTTCTCGGGGACGTCCTTCCAGAGGCGTTCTCATGTGGCAATAGGAAGTTCCTTGGCCTAACCATTTGTTGGAAATCCAAAGAAACAATTCGAACCTTGTACAGTATTAGTTGTATAACCTGCCATGGAATGTGGCGGTAACCTGCTATTGAACATGGTTAGCTGTAGTAGGCATACGATAATGGTCGTATGTTGGCTAAGATTTATATTCTACTTTCGAAATGAATTTTTCCTACACTATGCACTAGTAATAATATCAAATGTTTCTTTTAAAGTGTATCAAGCATCTTTGACTATCATAAGGAGAAATCTTCTCCGATTCTGCGTTTGCATTGTGTGTGTGTGCGGGAGGCCTTATGGTAGTCTCATTTTTAAAAAGCATTGCGAATTGACTTTGAAAATCTTTTGTTGAATGTTTTAAAAGATAAACTGTTTTTGTTGCTCACACCAGTCCCACGACTGATCCGGAGTTTATTGTTTCTTTCCTAAACTCTGGGTGCTCATTATTTTCTACACGAGCAGTCTAGAGTTGGGTTTTTCAGATAGTTAGATATAGTGGATTATCTGGAGCTAGTTCAGTCTTTGGATCACACCAGTCTTGCTTATGCTAGGTGATTGGTTATTGGGAGTTCGAGCTATTGCTGGATTGGTTCTTAGAAATGGAGTTGCAGTTCTCGGAGTTCTCTTTTGAAGACTATCTTAGAGTTATATTGTTCCGCTGCTATTTATTGTATCATATCTTTGATGTATATTGATATCTATTGGTTCATCTGTTGTATCGGATATTGTATCAAAGCTGTATATCAATGTATTATTCTTTTATTCCGCTGTGTTATTTACTTAATGTTGTTATAAGCTCCGGCGAATCGGATTTGAACGGTCGAATGTATGGCATTCGAATACGATTTGAAGTATGGATGTCGATTTTCGAGCGGGCAAAATTCAAGTCTTCACAATATCCTAAACCACTTTTATCATTATGTGCTTTTGAATACTTAACATAACCTAATCCCTTCTTATATGAAGCAGGTTGAGAATTTTCAATAATCCTAGATAAATTTTCTCTCCCTTTATTAAAATTGGAAATATTTTTAGTTATGTCATCAAGCTTAGTTTTAAGACTAGTGTTATCTAACTCAACAATTTTAATTTTTGTTTTTAACTCATGATTCTCAGAAGCTAGAGCATAATTATTATTATTTGAGCTTCTATTTCTTGACTTAATAGAGCGAGTTGAGAGCAGAGAGTGAATCTTGAATTTTCTCAAGTTCTTCTTCTAATATTTTCTTCTCGTCTTTAAGCATATCTCTTTCGAATTCTACTTTCTTCTGATTTTCCAGAGCTTCTTTATATTTTCTTTTGAGACTTTTCAAAGTGTCTAGAAGTTCTGAATTTATTTCTATCATATCATCAAAAGTTAGATCACTAACCTCATCATCTTTTGCCATGAAACATTTGCTTGTTTGCTCCTTTGATTTTTCTTTATTGCTCTTCCTATTTTTATTGCATTGACTATATCTCTTTGTAGCCATTTATTCTAGGATGTTGTTACGATCTCTAGAATACTAGGCTCTGATACCAAATGAAAAGGACGGTGCAGATAGTGCTATATGGAATTATATTAAATTAGTGCGGAAATAAACTAAGTTACTATAGCAATATGAATAAGTAAAATAAAACAAGCACACCAGGAATATTTATACTGGTTCGAACTTCCTGTTCTACGTCCAGTCCCAGACTCCTTCTGGAATTTTACTAACATAACCCTCACTTAACCCGGAGGAATAGGTTTACACTGCCTGAGCAACCGAACATGACTTCATCTACCTAAGCAACAGAACAGGACTTCAACTGCCTGAGCAACTGAATAGGACTACTTTTACAAATAACAAACGTATCTGACTGTAGTGTGTTCTTAATAACACTGATAAGTCAATTGAGTACAATCTTCCTATAATCTTCTCCTTTATGATATATAGTGTGATGTGCTTTGAGAATTGTGGAAGACAAAGTGATTAATGATCAAAGTATGTAAGCAATTTGAATGCAATTTGAAAGCTTGAGAATAGATGAGAATTCAAGAGTGCTAAAAGTAAATTCGGTTTCAGTTAATTATTTGTTGATTTCTATAATCTATGTACAGTGTAAAAAGTGTTCCAACCATATATGAAAAGTTATATTGAAAAGATCAGGCATAACCGTTGATTTTGAAAATATTTCTCTTCGATGAAGAGAAGTGTCTATTCATGAAAAAGCTGTTGAGAAATATTCAAAAGTCTGAATAAAATAATTCAGACTTCTGAATTAAGTTAAAACCTAAACACCAAATATATAGGCTGTTTTTGGCTAATTCAACCTACTGAATAATTTCATTCAGACATCTGAATATTGTGGTACAATAATTTTGTTTCAACGTTCAGACGTCTGAATGAAATTATTCAGACGTCTCAATTTTGATCAGAAGACATTTTGAATAGAAATGGTTTGCAAATGAAGCTTGGTAAAAATATATGTATTTAGTTTGCAAAAAAATTGATTTATATTAAAGTTGTTTTACTATATCTAAAAGTCTATTATTGGAGTAAAAGTATAACCATAGAATTTTAACAGAATTTAGCTAGTTTTTATGGGCATGAAATTATTTGCAATTAATTTTACATCTTAATGAGTTAAATAAATTTTTGTAATTAACTAACCATAATTTTTGTGCAGCTTATATGAGTGAAATAAATTATACATCTTAGTTTACCTATTCATTGTAAGAACAAATACCCAGGTCTCGTCTTAATTTTATAAAAGTTAGTTCGCTTAGTGGTTTGCTAAAAGTATCCGCGATTTGGTTTCCGGTATTTTACAAATTCAACTGATATAATTCCTTTTTCAACATTAGCTCTTAATAAACGGTGATGAATATCAATGTGTTTTGTTCGAGAATGATTAATATGATTTTTTTAAATAAATTATAGCACTAGTATTATCACAATATATAGGAGAATTTGTTATGATTTTACCGAAATCTTGAAGAGTTTGTTGGCTAAGGCTACTGATATATACTCGCTTCACATTTTGAGAGAGAGACATAATTTTGCTTTATACTAAACCACGAAATCAAAGATTGACCAATGAAATGACATGTGCCACTTGTACTTTTTCTATCTGTCATGCAACCACCATAATCTACATCACTATACGGTTTGAGTTCTAAAGAGCCGACTTTATGATAGAATAGTCCATATTCTTTGTTGTGGATTAAGTATCGTGGAATTCTTTTAACCGCTCGATGATGTGACTCTTTAGGTTGTGCTTAAAATCTTGCATATAAGCATACGCTCATCACAATATCTGGTCTATTAATCGTCAACTATTAAAGAGATCCTATGGGTATTATTTTTGATCGAAATCATTTCCATTTTCATTTATCTAAAAGTGAAGTAGTAATCATCGGAGTTGATTTGCTTGAGATATTTTCCATTCCAAAGCGTTTTAATAAAACTCGACATTATTTTTCTTGATTTATAAAAAATCCATTTTCTAGTTGTCTTATTTGCAAACACAAAAATAGCTCAATTCACCTATACGTGACATTTCAAATTCATTTTTCATAATGTCAAAAAATCCATTGCATAACTTTTCACTAGTTGATCCAAATATATTATCGTCAATATATATTTGTACAACTAATATGTCATTATTTTCTCGTTTTATAAATAAAGTAGAGTCTATTTTACCAATTTAGAAACCAAAATCCTGTAAATGAGTTTTTAATCTTTCATACCAAGCATGAGGTGCTTATTTTAATCCATATATAGCCTTTTTAAGTTTAAATACATGATCGGGATGTTTCCCATGAACAAATAGTGGTGGTTGTTCAACATAAACCTTTTCTTTTATAAAGCCATTTAGAAAAGCACTTTTTATTTGAAAAAGTTTAAAATTATGATCACATGCGAAAGTAAGTAACGTTCGTGTTGCTTAGATGTGCTACCGAAGCAAATATCTCTTCATAATTGATTCCTTCTGCTTGATTAAATCCTTAAGTTACTAAGCTTGCTATGTTTTGAACAATGTTTCCATTTCCATCCACTTCGTTTTTAAAAACTCATTTTGTTCCAATTATAGATTGATCGTTTTGTCTTGGTACAAGTTCCTACGAGTCATTTCTTTCAAATAGATTAAGTTCTTCTTGCATTGCAATAATCCAAAAAAAATCATCTTTTGATACTTCTTTATAATTTTTAGGTTCAAAATTTGATGTAAATGCAACTTGACTCGTTTTATTCAATTGTTTTCTGGTTGATACTTTTGTATTTAAATCACCATTAATATTATTCATTTGACGGTCCTTTAATATCCTAGGTTGTGAAGTTATCATATTATCATTATTGTTATTGTTATTATTATTATTATTATTATTTTCATGTATAGGCATATTAGTTTTATTTATAACTTCTTCATCATCATCGTTGTTATTATTTTCAAGTTTTCATCATACGAAACACAAAGACTTTCTTCTATAATGTTTGTTCGCTTATAAAAATTTTATATGCTTTACTTCGATCCGAATAGCCAACAAAATTCCTTCGTCAACTTTAGAACCGAATTTTCCTAGATAGTCATTTGTGTTTAAAATAAAAAAATTCGATCCAAATATTCAAAAATACGATACTTTTGGTTTCTTTTGCAAAAATATTTCATAGCATATGTTTTTAGTCATTTGTTTAAGTGTTACATGATTCTATACGTAACATGCGGTGGCAACAGCTTCAGCCCAAACTTTTTGGTAGGTTACTACTATTTAGTAAGGTTTGTGCACACTCTTTTGAAGTTCGATTTTTCCTTTCTACAACACCATTTTGTTACGGTGTACTTGAAAATGAAAAATTATGACTAACTCCATTTTTTTTGCAGAAATTTGTAAACAATTAATTTCAAATTCAGCTCAATAATTGCTTCGTATACTTTTACTTTTTCAGTTGATCAAAATATTTAGTTTGTTTGGCAAAAAATCTGAACATTTCAAAAATGTCATTTTTGTGTTTTAAAAATAATCTCCAAGTATATCTTGAAATATCATCAACAATTACAAAAACATATTTGTTATGATTTATTGAGCATACTTGAGTGGGTCAAAATAAATCTAGATAAAGTAGTTTGAGAGATTGATTTGTGGGGATTTTGTTTTTAACTTAAAAGAACTTTTCTTTATTTACCAAATTGAAAAGCATCACATAGTTTTTTAATCGTGTAATTTATTTTAGGTAATCCTCTAACCAATTCATTTTTAGCTAGTTTGTTGATATTCTTAAAATTTGTGTGACAAAAACACTTATGCCACAAACATGGATCATCATGATTTATAGCTAAGCATAATTTTTTGTTGTTATTCACATTCAGTTTAAAACATATATGTTTCGATTTCTAAATCCTTCAAAAATTAGATATTTATTGTGGTCAAAGATATTGCATTTGTTTTTTTCAAAATCAATTTTAAATCCTTTATCACATAATTGACTTATACTTAATAAGTTATGTTTCAAATTTTTTAAAATTTTCTACCAATAAAACATTAGTAATAATAGGAGAATTAGAAATACCGATATTGATGACTTCTCTAATGCCTATGACAAATCCTTTTGAATTATCTCTGAATGTCATAGTGCCACCATCGATATATGTTATATTGGATAACATATGACCATCTCTAGTTATGTGCTTAGAGAAAATACTATAAAATATCCATTTCTCTTTACTTTTTGTTTTAATTTTAGGTACCTACAAAATAAGAAAATTTTAATTGGTACCCATGTTCTTTGTTTAGGATCATACATGTTAGTGAAAGAAGGTAGTCATATGCATGAGGATTTGGTTTCTTTATAAATGTAATTTATGTATGACTTTCTTTAAATCTTCATCAAATACTTTTGTCTAATTAATTTATTATTGATTCTAGGAATCCATATTTTGACCATACTTGTGTATGAATGTTTAATCTTAGCTTCTAACTTTGGCTTTTTGAATTTTATGTATAAAGTGCTATAATTCTTTGACTTTTGGTTGCTTTTAAAACCCAATCCATTTCAGTTTCTAGATGGCTTAGGTATTTTGATCGAATTTTCTAAATTTTGTTTCCCTTTGTTGAATTTTGTCACATTATTTTTATTTTATCTAACTTACTTTTAAGATCACAAATTTCAATACTGCTATAATCTAAATTTGCGTGTAATTCTATTTTATCTTCTTCAAGATTAGCTTTTTCTAATTTCCAATTTTCCAAATCATGTAATAAGATGTCATTTTGAGATAATAATGTTGCAATTTTTTTTGAATATTTTCTAATTCTTTTTTTAAGATTATTTTTTCATCTTTTAATAATCTAATTTCTAATTCTGCTCTACTTAATTCTCCTACATATTCCTTATTTGATTTATTTGATTCTTTATATTTATCAACTAATTTAATGTTATTTTCCATTATCTCATCATAAGTAAGTTCAGGATGTACCTCATTAGTGTTAGCCATGAAATACATATTCGCTTGTCTGAGTCACTTTGACTATCACCATCAAATGGAGAAGATGGATCTGAATCCTTCCATGTTACTTGAAAAGCTCTTTTCTTTTTCTTGAGTTTTTCAAACTTGCTTTTCTTTTTATCATCATTGAGCTATGTACTGTCCTTCTTTATGTGACAAAATTTGTCACACTCATAGCATTTAATTGAAGTTTGATTTGAGGAGTTTGGTTTGCCACCATTTTGAAATCTGGTCATCCTTTTGAACTTCTTGAATTTATTGTAGTTTTTGGAAATAAAAATAATCTCATCTTCGTCTAAGTCCAAATCTTCGTTACTTGTTTGGAATGCTATGTTTTATTTACATGATTTGATCCTTTTTGGCTTGTAAGTTAGCTTCATACGACATCAGATTTTTTTTTTCTTCGACTTTAAGTTGAGAAAGACCATTAGTTTCTTCGATGGCTAAAACTTTTTTCTTTCATTTGTCAAAGAGTTTAAAATTCATGCGACTAATTCAAAATATGTGAATTTGACTCCAAGTGCCATGAGATTGTGTTAAATGGTTTGAAATCTAGCATACATATCAATAATTGATTCATTTGCTTTCATTTTGAAAGATGACAATTGGTTTTGTAAAATTGAGATTTTATTTTGCTTGACTTTAGTTGTGCCTTCATGCGTGACTTATAAAGTGTGCCATATATCATATGTAGTGGTGCAAAGCATGACAAGTAAAAACTCATTTTTTTCAAGTGAGCAAAATAGCACATTCATAGCTTTGGCATTGTTAGCCGCCGCTGCTTTTTGTGCATCGATCAGAGTGCTAATGACAGTGTGAGGTTCTTCATATTTGTTTTGATTTACTAGCCATATTTCTAACCCATTTGCTTCCAAAAAAAATCTCTTACGAGTTGACAGTAAGCATAGGTGGAACCAGTAAATAATGGAGGACGTGTAGTTTATTGACCTTCTCGAAAAGTACTTTCCATATTAATGATTTTTTTTTCAACTACGTGTTACTGTAGATTGAAATTACCGAGCTCTGATACCAAATTTAAATGTAAAGGATCTTATATAATGCAACTTATATACTAATGTGAGAGTATGTACTATTAATGATACTAAGTAGAGTAAATTAATAGAGTATAAATAAGATAGATAATAAAAGCAAGCACACTAGATATTTTATATTGGTTCAGGCCTCCTATCGTACGTCCAATCCCGAAGCTTCCCTTCGGTATATCCTTTAACGAAATAACCCTCACTTCGCTTGGAGGAATAGGCTAACATAAAAGTGATTCTTGGACAATCATGTGTTCCAACTAACATGGATTTTTACCGATAGTAAAAATCTTTCTATGATCTCCTTTGAGTACACGAATGTGAATACTTTGAGTTGTAGGAAGTAGTTTAGTCAAAAATGGTATTTTGATTATGATAGAGTGAGACTATGTAACCGAGAGATGCACGAATTTGTAAATAAGTTAATGAGAAATCAAGAGAATTATATTTATTTCAATTCTCAATCTTCGAAGTATTTATAGGTTTAAAGAGATGTAGATGAGGAGTTGTTACTGTTAAACAAACTCTGTTTGCGTTAATGGCTACAACCGTTGAAGAAAAGATGCTATTATTCAAAATGAAATGAAACATCCTTTTAGCCATATGACAGAAGTTTGTGGATTTTCCATAAATGTCTATGGCATTAGGGAATAATTTCCTAAAAAAATTCACAGACGTTTGTGGATGGCTTTTTCATATCATAGCAATTTTCAATGCCAATGTTAAATGTTTTTAGTGTTTATTTTATACATACAAATTTGTATGTGTAAATATACTCAAGGAGACCTTATAGTGTTTTTCTAAGACGCCTAATACACTAATATAACCTTACTAATCATAGCACAGTCCATAAGTCTTTGTTTGTCTTTGCCCAATACCTTTGAATATGATGATCTCTTATAGTATACGCTAGTAATCTTGATAAGACATATAATATATGTGATTTTATAGTTATTGTCATTGAAACCATAGAATGAAAGTTCTAACAGACACAGATTCTTGATATGATCCCTGTGACGACCAGGAAATTTTAACAAATTAAATTGAAATAATTAATTGATTTTAAAATATTTAAAAGTAAAATTTTAACTTGAATTTCAAAATATCAATATTTGCTTGATAATTAAAATTTTGGATTGAATAGTTTAAATATTGAATTTAATAATTGAAATTGGGTAAATTGTTGAATCTGAGATTCTAAGTCTGTTTAAAATAATTTGAAGGCTTATAAAATCTATAATGAGGATACTGAAGATAATAAAATGGTTGAAATTTAATTTAAAGGTAATTTGTTCAATTTTAATAAGATATCGTTTAAATTGGAAATTGAAAATAGCCTTCCGAGGCACAGTCTCGGAATTTGACAAAACCAGTTCCATTGGATCCGTAATTGTTAGTTGTTATCAGATTTTAATTTTCGTAGCAATTAGAGTTGTCATTTGACCCTGGCAGCTCAAAACGCTTCGAACTATTTTAATCAATTTAATTTTAAATTGATCGTTTTCTTCCGTAACTCGCACATATGATCAAATTAGCTTCCGAAACATGTTTCATTGTGTTCGGAATACGGGTAAAGCCTTATAATCGCCTAGCGGCATCCCTTAGGAGGAGTTTAAATTTTAATTGGCAATTAACGAGACGTTTTGAAATTTCATAATATAATTAAATTTAAAGTAACATTAACAAGATATTTTCGTGGACTACGTCGTGCTCAGGAAGCCTTCCACCATCTTATATTCATTCCCGTCCCCCTCTTCATTCAGGAAGAAAATCGAAATTAAAAAAAAAAGGCCGAAGCCCTCGTTCACGAAAAAAAACGAGAGAACAGGGGGGCGACTCGTACACTATGGGTAGGGCGTTGTCGCGAGATTGGAGAGGGGGGAAAGATTGCAGGCCGCGATTGAATCTCGCGTACGCATGCGATAGAGACGAGGTTGATTATGGTTTTTCGAACGTGTGTGGTGGCGACGCAGTCGCGAGCTCGAGCACGATTGCCGAGTGAAGACCGCAACAAGCGAAGGGGTTCGTCAAGTTAGAAGGGTGACGTTGAGGGAGGGGCTGTGACGATGGGTCGTGAGGCGAGAAGAAGAGGCGATGGTGGATTCGTGACAGTTGGTGAGCAGTTTTTTTTTTTTAATTTTTCCTAAGTTTATAATATGTGCACATGGAAAGAAAAATTATTGTTGTTGTTACTGCAATGTTGAAATTTGAGATTTAGATATGAACTTTTATTAGTTTCCGGATTGGGAAATATATGTAAAGATTTTTTTTTAAGAAAAAAAAAGAAGAAGGGAAAGTTAGTTTAAGAAAATTCAGTTATTTTTTTAGTAAAGATTTGGCTAAACTAAATTTACAAAATGGTAATAACTTATATAATTATTTGATTGCTAGAAAATATTTTACAAACAGGAAATTAACTTATTAGGTAAACTGAAATTTATTAATTAGAAATTGATTTAAAGATAAAAGTATTAGTTTAAGAATTTAATCCTTTGATTTAAAATTAAATCCGAAATTGAAAGTAAATCATCGATTAAAAATTTAATTGTTAATTAATTGAATTTATGATACGAAAGTTTAATTGTTTGATTGATTCAAATATTAACAAAACCATATAATTATTTATACAAGGTCGAAATCGGGGAAACCAAGGCAAGTTTGAGGTGGATTGCAAATAAAAGCAAAGGTGAGTAAACCTCGCTCTATTAGATTCTATTTAAGTTTGAATGGTTAAATTAAAATATTTGATTGAAGGATTTAATTTATTTGATATGCACTGTGAATTAATGATTGTGTGATTTGGTATTGGATGGTTCTCGAGTTAATGGTTGCTTAACTTGAAGTATTGGGAATTTTAAGTTGTTAAAAATTAAAAACAATAAATAAGAAAATATTTCCGTTGAAAAGTTACTAACGACTTAATGATTTGTGATACATTAAATTAGTAGGATAATTGAAATGGATAATTAATTTAATTAATTAATTAATGATTTGGGTTATTTACTTCCAGTAATTAAGGTTTGAATAGATAAAAAATTTAGTTGTAAGTTAATTAACTAAGTATAAATAATTCAGAATAATCATTTAATGGTGTGATAAATAATTACTTAACGTAATTAATAAAATATGGTTACTTTGTGAAATTTATCAAGAGATAAATTAAGATAATTAATTAAGGAGTAACTGATTTATTAATAAAGTAAATAAAAGAACAGTTAATTGCATATTGAGATTAATCGAGGATGATAAATATTGGGGTTGAATTAAAGTAAAATATAATTGGAAATCATTAATTTATATGATTAATGAAGTAATTAAGATTTGATTAATTGAGACTAATTAATTCATAATAAGTGACTTATGAGAAGTCAAATAAGCTAAGTAATTAAGAATTCACGTAATTGATTATAGTTAATTAATTTGTGAAGAAATTAAAGATTACTCATTGATTTGGTAAGAGTAATTAATATCATGAAATAAATTAAAGAGAATTACTTGAATGGAGTTGGAAGATAATTAATCCAGGGTTGTTACTTAAGATGAATGGTTATAGAGGGGTTGATAATTAATTGATTTAGGATTAATTAATAATCTAAGTGAATGTGGTTAGAAAATTCAATTAAAATCAATTGAATTAATTTATATGTGATTGAGTATTGCTTATGGATGATTGAATGGTATAGGGTATTTTGAATGAGTTGATATCTCTGATATGAAATGTTGTGTATTTCATTTGGATAATTTGGATTAGGATGACATGAGATTCGAGGAGATCGGTATCGGGAACTAGGAAAACACCTGAAACCACTTCGAATTTTTATAAATTGATGTGTGAATCAATAGACTGGAATGAAATGGTTTAAATGAATTGTATTATTTTATCTAAGTTTGGTACTTAGGAAATGGATGTGTGAAATTCGTTATGGCTATAACAAAAATTGCGGCCTGTGAATTGGAATGAGTTACCCGGGTTTTATATATGTTGTTTGCTTTGGTATTTCATGTTAGTTGGGTTTACTCACGCTGGTTTCCAGCCTGGCCCGGGTGTTACTTTGGTGTAATGCTCGGGTCAGACTGAGTATTACAAATTTGTCAGGTTAGGACGTTCTGGAGCTCAGGAGGCGAGCTGGGGCAATATCGTATAGAGTATGTCCACTGTATTTATATTATTGTTAATCTGAGTCATGGCAATTGTAAATATTCGGTGACTGTATATATGTGAAACTCTGATTATATATTAATTGTCATCGACTGATATAGTATTCTTCTGTAAACTGTTATGATTTATTATTATATTTTATCCGCTGCGATTGTGAGATGTTTGTTGATTCTGTTCTTCTTCTTCTTCTTCTTCTATCTCTTTCTTCTTTTTCATAACTATCTGGAATTTTCGGGTTAGAAAAATTCTGGGTCGTTACAGTTGGTATCAGAGCTGAAAGTTTAAGCGAGAACCTTGGCTCTGGTGGGAATTACTCATTAAATAGGGTCTGTAGTACTCTAGAATGAGTATATATATATATATGAGCGCGTACTTTTTATTTTCTTATATAAAGATTTTAAATGATTTTATGTAAAATATATTTTGATATATATAAAGCAATATTTCCTTCATATAAATATTAGGTGATTGGTTGTTAACTATTGGAATTAAAATTAAGGAATAATATTATACAACCAAACTGAAATTTAATAAAGATAAGTTTGAATTGGATTCAAACTGAAACTGAAGTTTAGAATTGGAATTAAATTAAGTAGGAAAAAAGAAAGAAAAATAAAATAAAATAAAATAAATATAATTAAATTAAAATTTAAGTGATTGAAAATGAAATTCTAAATCTGGTCTCAGAATTCGAAAATTTTGTTTCAAAGTAATGAAAATAATAAATAAGTATATTTGGATAACCGGGACTTGTTGAAAACAATGGTTTGTTTGGAATTTGATTTGGATTTTAAACATGGCTGAGGGAGCCAAGGGATAAATATGTATATATATGGATATACATGATATCAAGGATAATTTGAAATAAACTCTAAGAGGTTGAGTTTTGATTTTTCCCTAAGTGTGATGTAAAAACCTAAAGTGATATAAGTTTGAACTTATAAGAGGGAAAGAATTTTGAAATTTGAAGTGGGAATTCGAATTTTAGTAAGGTTGATTGGATTAAGTAAATTGGAATTTAACTTTGGGAAGTTAAATAAGTGTAGGGAAGCAACCAGAATTGGAAATTTGGAGATGAAATTGGAATTTAACTTGGAAGGTTAAATGGTTGATTTGAATTGGAATTTGTGTGATCTCGAAAGGGTTTGAGATCTAAAAATTTAAAATGGATGGACGTTTTAAAATAAATTGGATGATATCCTCCTATTGTAAATAAAAATCTTAAGATTGAGAATGGAATTGTATAAATAAAATAAAATAAGTTTGAATAATTGAATAAACTTGTTTAAGAACTGGCTTCAAACTAGAAAAATAAATTGAATAATAAATTAAAATTTTAAAATAAAATTGTATTGAACCTTGAAATACATAAGTAAAAATAGTTTAAAATGAGAATTTTGAGAAATTGGGCTCAGAAATTAAGACGGTTAAACACTTTGATTTAAAGGTTAATTTAGTTTAAAGAGTTAAACCAACCTTTGAGAATTTAACTCGAATTTCTATAATTCGAGATAATTTAAATTCAAGATTTAATTGAATTAGTTTAAAATTGAATTTGGTTTGAAGTAAGTGGATTGGTGATTGAAGATGTATAAGTTTAAAAATTTTAAATGGGAATTTGGATTGGATTAAATTGAAGTGATTTGAAATTCTGAAATTAAATTGATAATAATTCAAATCGATTGGAGTAGTAAGAAATTATAATTAAAATTGAACAGGATTTAAAATCAACTGGAATTTGATTTCAATTGAGGAAGGAATCAAGATTGATTCAACTTGAATTGGGAATTAATCAAGTCCAATGGAATTTTGAGTTATTTGAATTGGAATTGGGTCAATTTAAATGAAGATTTAAATTGAGTTGTTGGGGAGGTGAACAGTTGACTCTTGACTATTTTCAATATAAATTGTTTTCATATAAACTTATTTTCTAAGCTATTAAATATATACAACCTTTCTTTCTTAAAGCCAAATTATTTTATATACTTGTTTTACGATTATTTTTGGGGTTATTTAACCATTTTTCAACTATTAACTAAACTAATTACTATTTTTCAACTATTTCACAAACTAATTTCTATTTTACAACTATTTTGCAATTATCTACAAAATTTGAAACTATTCAACTATTTCTTAACTATTTTACAGTTAGTTACCTATTTTATAGCTATTTTACAAAGTAATAATTATTTTTCCACTACTTATTTATTTTTAGAATTTTCAAGCTATTTTCTAAATATAAACTGGTCGGAGTTCAAACTGTTATTAATTTAAATACCTAACTGAGATAAGAATTGAAGTATAAAAGGGGTTTTATACAAGTTTGAAAGGATCCAAAGTTTTAAAAATTATATATATATATATATATATATATATATATATATAAAGGATCTTATGAGGATTTTGGAAAAGGTTTTGAGAACCTTTGGATTTGGAAAGGCTTTTGATTTTTGGGTAAAATCAATATGAGAATTTGGAAAGCCTAGTTTGGAAATTATCGATTTTGGAATAATCGATTTTGCATAAATGAGCTTTGTATGAGATCATACTAGGTGTATGATTTGAAGATACTATATGTGTATAGTATAAAATGTTTTGATGATGGCTCTGGAGAAAAAGGTGCTCCCTTGAAATGGACTTCTCAGGAGTGCCACCGGGTGGTGCTGCCTTGAGCCCCAGGGGGTTCTAAAGTTGATCCTGTGAGGAGTCCGAACAAAACTAGTTCCTGGGGATTATGAGTTGAGTATACCATAGTGAAGGTCGTGTGTGCCGCTGAGAGCCAACAGTTACATGGACTTTTGCTGCGACGGCAACGTAACCCAGGATGTAACTGCGACCTATGGTATAACATAGCGAAAGTCGTGTGTGCCGCTGAGAGCCAACAGTCTGCGTTTGATTTTATATCGGTAGACTGTGACGTATGTAGGAGTGGAGAAGTTTCATTTCGATAGCGAAAATCAGAGGCCGCTGATAGCCTGCAGTTACATGGACTTTTGCTGTGACGGCAACGTAACCCTGGATGTAACTGTGATTTGTTGTGTGGGATCCATGGCGTAATTGAGAGGCCGCTGAGAGCCTGCAGTTACATGGACTTTTGCTGTGACGGCAACGTAACCCTGGTATGTAACTGTGACCATGGATGGGGGCGATCATTTCCAGAGCATTCTCACCAAAGATATTTCCTCTATATTTTCAAAAACTGATTTCTATAATCTCAATAAAAATTATTTTCAAAATTATTTTCACTGGGTGTTGAGAATGAGTCTGCTAAGTACTTATAGATTTTCAGTTCTACGCCTGATCAACGTATGACTGAATTTCTATGAGAACAAAGATGGACTGGTTGAGACATCGAGTTATAAAAAGCATTTTTATATAAAGAGTTATTTTAATAGTATGATGTGAATTTAAAAGCATTTCTAAAATTTTTTAAATAAACATATTGGAATTTTGGAAAATAAGGAAACCCAAACTGGAATTATAAAATAAAATTTGAAACTCGGGAAATTTAAGAAGTGATTCTTTGTCATTAAAATCGAATATTGATTTAGAAATTGAAAATAAGCTAATTGGTTAAATAATTGTTTGATTGAATACGTTAATAAAATTTAACTTTGGTAAATAAATGGATTGTAAATTAATAATGGAGTTTGGAAATGAATTCAAATTGTAAATAGAACTCGACTTGGATTTAATAATGAAATAAATTAGAAGAGATGTTGTAAAAATAAAATAGGGTTGGATTGAAAAAAAATGTGATGGTTTGAATTATAAATAAAATTCAAGGGTGATTTGAATAATATTTAATGAGATTTGTAAGTAGATTGGATATAAGAGAAGTGATTATAGTAGAAATAGTTTGAGTTGCAAAAACAAAACCCAAGTGAATGGAAATAAATTGAAAATGACTCTGTATTAATAAAATAAATTAGAAATGAGTTAAGTAGATGAATTCAAAAATTTAAAATGGGTAAAGAGATGGGTTTATTGATTTAAGAAATAAATGGATGGAGTCTGATTGAATAAAAAAAAATTAAATCAAAGATGCGATTGGAATGAGATTATTAGTCTGAACTTAAGTTCGGTGGCCTATTAAATTGAAGTTCAAATAAGTTAAGTATGTGCTTGATTATTATTTTGATAAATTGAGAAGGTGAATTAAAATTAAAATTAATATTAAAGTGGACTGGCTAACTAAATTTAATGGGATTTGATTAAATGAGAACCAAATCGAAGTAAACTCAAGTTTGATGTTGGAATAAATTAAAGTAAATTAACTTAAGTTTAAAAATTTTTGGAAGCTTGGCTTCGAATAAGGATGAAAGCCCATTAAATAAAAATTTGGATTAAATTAATTTGGAAATGGTTATTAATTTATAAGTATTGAACGTGCCAAGTTAAATTTGTTTAAATTGAATCAAATGCTGAGGTAAAATGAAATGCAATGAATGGTTGGTAAATAAATTAGAAATGAAATGGAATTAATTATAGAATGAGTTGTAAGAAATTTAAAGTAGTTATAAACTAGGATAAATACTCTATTAACGAATATCGTCGGAATTGCGTGAATATGGTAGTCGCTCGGCATAAATGAAAGTAATTGAAATGCTATGAGTCGATGGAAATTAAATAAATTAGATCTGAATCATTTGAAGTGAATATGAGCTTGTTTGATTTGGAATGTAAGAAATTGAGTTGCAAACCATTGAAATTGAATGAAATGGTTTATAAATTGGTTGAAAGCAATTGTATTAGCTTTAAAAACTATATAAGCCACTTATGGAAAACGTTTGGTGCTTGTTGTTTATGAAATGTATATGTTTAGCTATTTAAAAGTAAGTGGAATGCTAATAAATTCTCTATATATGGCACTTACGCATTAAAATTGAGTAAGTACAGGTACCTGAAGGCCGTTTAGCTGGATTTGGATTGCACTGATTGCTTAAATTAATAATCTGCTTGCTTAAAATGCTAAATAAGGTACGCCTACGCAATAAAATTAGGAAATATGAACTGTTTTTGCTTTTTCCGACCGGGTGGGTCGATGTATATATATTTATATCTCTTGTCAAATTGCAAAAGCTCCTCCGTACAAAAGGGACTCTGCCAAAATTTTCCGAAAATTTTGGGAGTTAGAAAATTTTTGAAATTTTTGGAAAAAAAATTTGGTTAATGACAAAACGATTTCAAATTAAAAACTAATGTAAATTAAAAGATGAAACTAATATGAATCGGTGATAAATGAAAGGTAAAATTAAATACTCAGAAGTGAAGATAAATGGAATTCATATGAAATGAGAAGCTAATTTGAATCGAAGTAGGTATGAAACGTATGTGAGGAAATGTATAAAATGATTGGAAATGTTACGATTGGATATTATTGTTAAGTAAAGATATGCAGGTATTAAAAAGGGAAAGAAAATAGGATTTGATTCCAAAAGATAAATGTGAATTGCCCGACAAAAGGTATGTATTTTAATTTCCGTAAGAATTGGATTGGGTTTTTGATATAGCAACTTGGCTTTTGTTTTCTTTTGGAATTTGGGAGCCCGTAGAGGCCTTTTGTAGTTGTACCGAGCTAGCCGCGCAAAGGAGACGCTGGCAAAAAATTTCGAAAATTTAGACAGTTGTCAAAATTTTGAGAAAATTTTGATAATTCCAAATTTGATTTAAACTTGAAATTTAGACAATTGAGCAAAGGGATATGATTTGGAACTATGAAAGGTTTTGAGAAGTTGGTTGATGTGATAATAGGTTTTTAATAAAAGATAGTTGGTAGGATGTTGAATAGTGAGTTTTGGAAAAGGTAAACGAGTAATGGTCCATTCTACCTATTTAGTAATTTCGGTGACGAAATTCTTTTAAGGGGGAAGGAATGTGACGACCCGGAAATTTTGACAAATTAAATTGAAATAATTAATTGATTTTAAAATATTTAAAAGTAAATTTTTAACTTGAATTTCAAAATATCAATATTTACTTGATAATTAAAATTTTGGATTGAATAGTTTAAATATTGAATTTAATAATTGAAATTGGGTAAATTGTTGAATCTGAGATTCTATGCCTATTTAAAATAATTTGAAGGCTTATAAAATCTATAATGAGGATACTGAAGATAATAGAATGGTTGAAATTTAATTTAAAGGTAATTTGTTCAATTTTAATAAGATATCGTTTAAATTGGAACTTGAAAATAGCCTTCCGAGGCACAGTCTCGGAATTTGACGAAACCAGTTCCATTGGATCCGTAATTGCTAGTTGTTATCTGATTTAATTTTTGTAGCAATCGGAGTTGTTATTTGACCCTGGCAGGTCAAAACGCTTCGAACTATTTTAATCAATTTAATTTTAAATTGATCGTTTTCTTCCGTAACTCGCACATATGATCAAACTAGCTTCTGAAACATGTTTCATTGTGTTCGGAATACGGGTAAAACCTTATAATCGCCTAGCGGCATCCCTTAGGAGGAGTTTAAATTTTAATTGGCAATTAACGAGACATTTTGAAATTTCATAATATAATTAAATTTAAAGTAACATTAACAAGATATTTTCGTGGACTACGTCGTGCTCAGGAAGCCTTCCACCATCTTATATTCATTCCCGTCCCCCTCTTCATTCAGGAAGAAAATCGAAATTAAAAAAAAGGCCGAAGCCCTCGTTCACAAAAAAAAAAAAGAGAACAGGGGGGCGACTTGTACACTATGGGTAGGGCGTTGTCGCAAGATTGGAGAGGGGGGAAAGATTGCAGGCCGCGATTGAATCTCGCGTACGCACGCGATAGAGGCGAGGTCGTTTAGGGTTTTTCGAACGTGTGTGGTGGTGACGCAGTCGCGAGCTCGAGCACGATTGCCGAGTGAAGACCGCAACAAGCGAAGGGGTTCGTCAAGTTGGAAGGGTGACGTTGAGGGAGGGGCTGTGACGATGGGTCATGAGGCGAGAAGAAGAGGCGATGGTGGATTCGCGACAGTTGGTAAGCAGTTTGTTTTTGTTTTAATTTTTCCTAAGTTTATAATATGTGCACATGGAAAGAAAAATTATTGTTGTTGTTACTGCAGTGTTGAAATTTGAGATTTAGATATGAACTTTTATTAGTTTCCGGATTGGGAAATATATGTAAAGATTTTTTTAAGAAAAAGAAGAAGAAGGGAAAGTTAGTTTAAGAAAATTCAGTTATTTTTTTAAGTAAAGATTTGGTTAGACTAAATTTACAAAATGGTAATAACTTATATAATTATTTGATTGCTAGAAAATATTTTACAAACAGGAAATTAACTTATTAGGTAAACTGAAATTTATTAAATAGAAATTGATTTAAATATAAAAGTATTAGTTTAAAATTTTAATCCTTTGATTTAAAATTAAATCCGAAATTGAAAGTAAATCATCGATTAAAAATTTAAATGTTAATTAATTAAATTTATGATACGAAAGTTTAATTGTTTGATTGATTCAAATATTAACAAAACCATATAATTATTTATACAAGGTCGAAATCGGGGAAACCAAGGCAAGTTTGAGGTGGATTGCAAATAAAAGCAAAGGTGAGTAAAACTCACTCTATTAGATTCTATTTGAGTTTGAATGGTTAAATTAAAATATTTGATTGAAGGATTTAATTTATTTGATATGCACTGTGAAATAATGATTGTGTGATTTGGTATTGGATGGTTCTCGAGTTAATGGTTGCTTAACTCGAAGTATTGGGAATTTTAAGTTGTTAAAAATTAAAAACAATAAATAAGAAAATATTTCCGTTGAAAATTTACTAATGACTTAATGATTTGTGATACATTAAATTAGTAGGATAATTGAAATGGATAATTAATTAAATTAATTAATTAATGATTTGGGTTATTTACTTCCAGTAATTAAGGTTTGAATAAATAAAAATTTTAGTTGTAAGTTAATTAACTAAGTATAAATAATTCAGAATAATCATTTGATGGTGTGATAAATAATTACTTAACGTAATTAATAAAATATGGTTACTTTGTGAAATTTATCAAGAGATAAATTAAGATAATTAATTAAGGAGTAACTGATTTATTAATAAAGTAAATAAAAGAACAGTTAATTGCATATTGAGATTAATCGAGGATGATAAATATCGGGGTTGAATTAAAGTAAAATATAATTGGAAATCATTAATTTATATGATTAATGAAGTAATTAAGATTTGATTAATTGAGACTAATTAATTCATAATAAGTGACTTATGAGAAGTCAAATAAGCTAAGTAATTAAGAATTCACGTAATTGATTATAGTTAATTAATTTGTGAAGAAATTAAAGATTACTCATTGATTTGGTAAGAGTAATTAATATCGTGAAATAAATTAAAGAGAATTACTTGAATGGAATTGGAAGATAATTAATCCAGGGTTGTTACTTAAGATGAATGGTTATAGAGGGGTTGATAATTAATTGATTTGGGATTAATTAATAATCTAAGTGAATGTGGTTAGAAAATTCAATTAAAATCAACTGAATTAATTTATATGTGATTGAATATTGCTTATGGATGATTGAATGGTATAGGGTATTTTGAATGAGTTGATATCTCTGATATGAAATGTTGTGTATTTCATTTGGATAATTTGGATTAGGATGACATGAGATTCGAGGAGATCGGTATCGAGAATTAGGAAAACACCCGAAACCACTTCGAATTTTTATAAATTGATGTGTGAATCAATAGACTGGAATGAAATGGTTTAAATGAATTGGATTATTTTATCTAAGTTTGGTACTTAGGAAATGGATGTGTGAAATTCATTATGGCTATAACAAAAATTGTGGCTTGTGAATTGGAATGAGTTACCCGGTTTTTATATATGTTGTTTGCTTTGGTATTTCATGTTAGTTGGGTTTACTCACGCTGGTTTCCAGCCTGACCCGGGTGTTACTTTAGTGTAATGCTCGGGTCAGACCGAGTATTACAGATTTGTCAGGTTAGGACGTTCTGGAGCTCAGGAGGCGAGCTGGTGGCAATATCGTATAGAGTATATCCGCTGTATTTATATTATTGTTAATCTGAGTCTTGACAACTGTAAATATTCAGTGACTGTATATATGTGAAACTCTAATTGTATATTAATTGTCATCGACTGATATAGTATTCTTCTGTAAACTGTTATGATTTATTATTATATTTTATCCACTGCGATTATGAGATGTTTGTGATTCTCTTCTTCTTCTTCTTCTATCTCTTTCTTCTTTTTCATAACTATCTGGAATTTTCGGGTTAGAAAAATTCCGGGTCGTTACAATCCCTAAGTTTTCAATCGTAGTTTAGCGCTATGAAAGGAGAACAAAGGTGTCCAATCAAGGAACCAGATCGGAGTCTTACTAAAGAAGTCAAGTGCGATGTACTAGTTCGGAAGTGAAATATATGCAATCAAGCAAATGGTCTGATCAGAATTGCATAGAGATGATGTATATACATCATACGAGCTTAAGAGTAATTACATAATGTGTTATTTGACTTACGGTGAGGTCGGGAAATGACTCTTCGGATTGTTTGAGGTAGCATGCATAATTGGCTAAGTAATAACCTGAGGCTGTTGAGCAAAAGGTACGCTTAGTAGTTTATTTATCATCCGTGTGCGATGAGAAGGCTTAGACCTAGGCAAACAACAAGCTATATCGTTATTTATTATAATGCTAGTTAGAATTAACATATGGTTATATCTTTGTTTGCTTATGTTGGAATTTCAAGGATGAAATATTCTAAGTGGGGAGAATGTAACGACTTAGAATTTCAAACACTTCGTATTTAAATATCTGAATCATTTAAATATTTGTGTCCAATATCTAATATGATTAAATATGATTTTATAACCTTGTTAAACACTTTTTACTTAACAGCCAATGATAGAAAACTTATTTTTAAAATGTGTTTACAAAAATATACGCTTTAGATAAATATTGAAAATGTGATTGGAAAACGTTTTGTTAAAAACAACTTTTTTATTCAATACAAGTTGTGTAAATATATTACAACTTGAATAGTTATCATGTGTAAATATATGATAAGAATTAAACACGTATTTCCCAAAGCTAAAGATTAAGTAAATTAAAGTATTAATTAGCAAAAGTAAGTGGAAACATAAGGACAAAAAGGACCTTTAAATCAAGGCACCAAACATGGAAGGTATGGATGTGTAAGAGCATGGCGTTACATGCTTAACTTCATGGTTAAGGAGGGAGTTTTTGAATATTTTCCATCTATTTCCTAAGCCTATAGATACCCTCTTATAGTCACCTCATTCTTCAACAAAACACTTCTTATCTTCACTTCTTTCTTTTCTTATCTTCTTCCTATATGCATGACCCTGTGATATTTTGCCTTGGCTGTGTGTACTTTCGAGTAATGGAAGAAGTATCTTGGCCTTTAGGGCCGTGAGTATTAGGATGATGATGATGGCGGGATCTTAGGCCGTAAGCCATGTGAAAGTGGGAGATGTGCATGAGCAAATGATTAAGGAAAAAGGAAGGTCGTGAGCATGAGGGAGATTTGGGTGGAGGTGCTTGTGCATTAAGAAGGGAAATGAAGGTTTTTAGGGAGGTTTAGATGAAGTTGAAAATGAAAGAGGAAGTATTGTTTGAATGAAATGATGGTATGAAGAAATATTGGTTGAATAAAAGCGAGTTATTCTCACTTTGATTACACCATAAATTAGTTGCATGTTAACTTGAAATATTGCTTGATATCTGCTTGTTTAATCTCTTGATAATAGTATGTTAAATCACATGTTAATATTCTTTCTCTATATTAATAATAATAGACATTAATTGCTTAAAAATAAGCCCTTAATTATATAGGTTAAAAAAATATAAATTGTTAAAGTAGTTGTTTGCTAAACCATTGAAGTGTGATAAGTTCATTTGAACATTTAAAATAGATATTGATGTGTATATATGGTAATACATGTTTAGTAGTAGTATGGCTGGAACTTGGAATCAAATATGTGTACAAAATGACATGACATTAAATATTGGATTGAATACGGAATTGTCTGTATAGCGATAGTTGCTATAAATGCAATTTGAATCCCTTAACCTATAACTTATGAAAATGATGATTTAATAACATATCTTAATAATAACTTGTTTAGTTACTATCTACAACTCCATAATGTTTAGAAAAGCAAAGAATATGTTTTGAAAAGTTATGGAAAAATATTGAAGTAAAAAGGTCGCTATAATGACACTTTTAAAAGTAGTCTGTCTTTGAAAATAATGCACATTTTTGCAAAAATTTTCTTAGGGGTTTCTTTAGCAATTAATCAAGTAAATAATATATTATTACTATTGGGAAAGTTTTAATGCCAAACTCATTTGATAGCTAGCTAAATGAGGTGCAATAAGTTATAGCGAAATAGTCGCTATAAGTGTAGTTCGATAAAATACCATGTTTTCGAAAAATTCTCTAAAATAATTAAAAGATATTCTTCGGGATTTTTCTTTACGGTTTTCAAGTACCCTAAGTATACTAACTATAAAAAAACGGATAAAAAATCATTTGTTAAGATGTCAAAATCTAGACACAAAGTTGTAGCAAATTCACCTTAAACGATATCCCATGACATTTAGAATCACTTCAAAAGAGCTATCTTTGCTTCTAAAAACTTTTGTATTGTTACGAATTATTTAGGTAGCTTTGCAAAAATGTTATCTTTGCTATTTGAAATTGTAATTTTTTTAAAAATAATACTTTAATTTTTCATTTTTCTTTAATATTTCTAGTCTGGTTTAACTTATAATAGAGTGTATTAAAATTTGTTTCAAGTTTAAATATATCTTTTGCAATTAATTATGAATTTCTAAACCGATTAGCTTTTAAAATTAAAATTTGTTTTCCAATTATTTCAGAATTCCTTAATTTTACATAATATTCTATATAAATAATTATCATATACTTTAATTTTAAAAGTATTTTAACGTACTAATAAGTATTTTAAAGATATACATACATATATATATATAAGTTTTAAGTATCAATTTAAGTAATTTATAAATATAATAATTGGAATTTGGATTTTAACACTTAAGTAAAATAAATTATTTTATGGAATTAATTAAAAGTGTATTGCCTTAATTAATAAGTGTGGATATGCTTTGATCTTTAAATAAATGTTTAAAGTTATTAATGGATATTAAATAGTTTTGGCTTGTTGTAAACAATATTTTTAGAAACACTTGTTTTTCACCCATATTGTTAATTACATTTTGGAATATAATTAGACATTTACTAATGGATATTTAGAAGAAAAATACAAGAGAATGGTGTAGGTTTGTTGCGACAAATTTTTCGATCCTTAATTATAAATAAATCTTTAAGAAAGGAGTTTTAAAGAGGAATGTTTTCAAAGTATAAAATGTTTGGGTTTGTTATGACAAATGTTTTGAGCAATGTAAGGGCCCGATATTTTCAACCATTCGCATCCGCACATGTCGGACTTGAATTGCTCAAAATACCGAATTAACACAGCACAAATAGTAAATAAATAAATCACAGATCACAGACACAGAGTAATAAATGCAGCGAAAGTAAAGAAATAGTAGTTCATGAAGCTATTATATAAATACATCAGAGTCAAACAAGATACAACGGAGATAACAAGATACAACGGAGGTGTCAACGTGATAACCAGGTATGAATCATAATACATCACTGGAACCAACCAGATAACTGGAATCAACTGGATAACCGAAAGTGAAATAGATAGCTGGATCTCCAAGCAAAGCTTCCAACTTCGAAGGTGAGTCTCAAATGCTGCATCACTCAGTCTGACCCGAGCGTGAAGAAACACAAAACACTCGAGTCAGGACATACATACTTATACAATGTAAACCAACTCAAATGAACTGTAATATAAGGTACAAGTAACATAAAGGATGCTTGGGACCGCCCATCCTCTAAGGATCCGTTAAACTATTTACTATGTAGTAATATTTCGCTATTATAATAATGTCTATAGTAAATAAACTTACTTTTTCATAGCATTAAGGGGTTACCCATATAGCCCTTAACACGTAATAGTTCCAGTAGTCCATCCAATATCATAGTCCCTCCTGATCGGGAAGCCACCAGAGGATACCACACGGGCTACGGGAGAAAACCAAACTCGTACAAGGCGCGATAGGGTAGGTGACACGGCACAACTAGGCAATGCCAGGGTAGATATACCAATCACGCTTCCGGGTTGGTGGTAACGCGTAGTGCGCAGCTACCGCCCACCTCGAGCCACACCCCCAAATAAAAATCAAAAGTGGCCACCGAAATAATCCAAAAGTCAAAGTATAATATCGAAGTGATGTGTCCGATCAAAGGTGCTACCTAATTAACCCGTCGATCGCTCCTGTTTTAGCCACCTTATGCCAACTCACGGGAGTCGGGTCCATGTATTTACCTTAAAGGAAACGCCACCACCATCCTACTTCATTCTGGAATCTCCACCGCGTCCACGGTTGTTAAAGTGGTTTTCGGAGTTGGCAGAGAGTATGACAACTTCCGATCCCCGTCTCTTTAACAACCAAACGTTATTATAACCCATTTGATATTTATTTCAAAATCATTTATACTTTCAAAACCAAACTAGCATATCCATTTCAAAATCATATAATTTATTTCAAAATAGTATATACTTTCAAAACCAAAATATCATACTTATTTCAAAGCCATATCACAATAGTATCATTTACATTTCAAAAATAATTCAATAATATATCATTTAAATAAAACCCAAATTTCCAAATCATTGAATATTTCTTTCAATTTATTAAACTTGAAATATTCCTTTAAATTATCGTAGCATTTTGGAAATGTTACCTTAAGGAATCTTAGCACTTTTGGAATGTAATACTTTCCACTTAAACATTTTATATAATCAAAGTATTTATACGCTTACAAATTTAAAATGGTCCTTTTATCATAGCCTTATAGTTAAATAAACTTTGTTACTGTAATATCCAATTTAAAGCCGAAATTCTTATGTTAAGTTAAAGTACCTTATTAACTTACATTATTATTACAATAAAGAAACTTTATTATTTTAATCATTTAAAGTATGCCATTTACATAAATTAAAACTTGCTTATCAAATGTACGTTATCAACTTACATTTTATTATTACAGTAAGTAACATTTATCATTTTAATCAATTTAAAATACACCATTACATTGATTAAAACTTACATGTCAAATGTACGTTTTAACCAACATTTATTATAATAAAGAGCATTAATCATTTTAATCAATATTACACTAATTAAAACTTACATTATCAAATGTATGTTTTAATTTACATTCCTATTACAGTACATAGCATTTATTAATTTAATCAATACCACACTAATTAAAACTTTACATGTTTCTTTCATTAATTAAAACTTTACATGTTTCTTGCATTAATTAAAAACTTTATGTGTTCTCTCATTAATTATGACTTTAAACGTTTCTTTCATTAATTAGAAACTTACACGTTTCTTTCATTAATTAAAACTTACACTTTTCTTTCATTAATTAAAACTTTACATGTTTCTTGCATTAATTAAAACTTTACACATTTCTTTCATTTCTTTTATTACAATAAAGAACATTTATTATATTAATCAATTAAAATATTAATTAAACTTACATCTCTCATGTGTGTTTAACTTACATTTTCCGTTTTAAAGTCATAGCTATTTATCTTACAAAACATAACATTTTACAAAAGAATATTTTATCATAGTTAAAACAATCAAATTCTTTATAAATTTATTCCTTTAGACATCAATTCCACTATGATTCCAAAACTTATTACAAGATGTCACATATAAATGTATTTCATTTTATTTATTCAAAAATACATTATTTATTTTACAAAATATGTCCATCCTGGGAAACAACCTTTATTACAATTACTAGGTTAGATTTAAGATTCCAAATTAAATAAAACTTAATTATTAAGTTATTTATCATAAATAAGACTCTTTAAATTCCATTCAAAACCAATTAACTTATAAAAAAATTAACTTATAGAAAAACAATATTTCTTTACACTTTAAAGCATTAAATCAAATTAAGTTAAAATTTTCATATATTTATAATTTCAAAATACTTAATAATTTTCAAAAATATTTAAAATACTTAATAAATTTTTAGGAAAATATCATTTAAAAATATAACCATGGGCCTGTATAATATTTTCTAACCTAAGTCAAGTGATACGGATAATATATCATTTCAATCCGTAATTTAAGAAGAAAAATCCGGGTTTTATCATTTCAAACCCGCAATCCCAAGTAAAATAAATACAATAAAATCACTCGAGCCTATCATTTCAGCCCATGGTGATTTTTCTTAATCTAATGTTCGTTCGGGTATGTATGATTTCAACCCAAAGTGATAGGGAACTTGCAGTGTGGTAAACAGGAAATAAACAACAGTATAACAAATAAAATCATAACAGACGGTGTAACAAGGATATAGAAATATTTAATATCATATAGATTTATCACAGGCATATATGAACATAATAACATAACATATTAATTTATACAATTCGCATGTCATCGTTTTACAAATTAAAAGTACGTATGTCTAGAGAGATAAAACTCACCTTTTTAAAGCTAGAAATCAAATTCAAGATACAAATCTAAACTCTGCAAAGCACGACAAGGAACGACAAAGCATGACTATACTTGAGTGATGGAGAGTCAAGATCCAAATCTTGTACATAAACAAATACACAAATTATAAGGATATAATTCAACACAAGATTGTAAATCAAAAAAAAAATGAAAAGAATATGGATCAAATGGCATAACCTTGGCCTTAAACATCATGTGGTCTTGGCCATGATAGTTTTGGTGGCATGCGGGATCGGTTATGGAGGTGGTAGAGAGAGGACGAGGTCAGAATTATGGTGGAGAGGTGAACAAGGTGGTTACTGAACTAGCATGAAGAAAACAAAAGGAAAACAAAATGAAAAAGGGGAGAAAGAGAAGGAAGAAGAAGAGGGGGCCATGGAATTGAGAACTTGAATATATATTTTTTTCACTCAAAAGGGAAATGAGAAATTGAGATGCTAATTTGTACGTGAATATCAAAGTGGCGGCTAGGGTTTCCCAAAGGATTTGAACGGCTAAAGGAAGGGAATAGCAAGGGAAATTAAATGGAAAGTTTAGAAAATAAAGAGGCAAAAGAGGAATGAAATGTTAGGGAATTATTTTGTACGTGATTTGTGGAATGAATACACGGCTAGAATATAATTAAGGAGGCAGTAAATAAAAGATAGGCAATTAAGTAGGCATAACTTAAGGGAAAGAATCTTGTCTATATATCTTTTTCTTTGTTTGCACAAAATGAAAAGGCAACAAATACATAAAACAGGTAACCTATATCTTTCTAAGCTATTATTATTAGTGAAATCAATCAAAAATCAAATAAATATATTCAAAGTGTATACAACCAAAATAGAAAATAAAAATTTGAGAAACAAACATAGGGAAATAGAAAATAAAATATAGAAAGTCATTGCGTGTAAACACTGTATTTTAATTTAAAAGTATAAGTTTTAAATTCCCAATAAATCCATATTAACATTGGTTTAGATACTAATTTATATCTTCCTAATTCACCCAAATTTTCAATTAGCAAAGTAATTAATTTCATTCTCTTACCATAAATCTATTTGTTATGAATTGAATTCCCATTTAATTTAATTTCCAATAATTGCCTTGCTTCAATTCTTTTCTTTTTATAAATCTATTATCACTCTATAAACCTTGTTATTATTTGTTTATCATTCATTACATAAATATATATTCAAATTTTCATCTTTCTATTATAATAACTGTTATTTTCAATTATATTGAGTTTGCTAAAAATATACATTTATTATAATTAAAACCTCAATCCATTTATCCTACTTGGTTTCATTCCTTTATTTCATCTTATGGATAAAATATACATTTCCATTTATGTCATTACATTCACACTTTACAATTACTGTCATATCTCATATAAATGAAAATTTACTTACATTTAAGTGTAATTGATTTCCTACTTTAAATTTAGCAGCCTAAATAAATGTAACTTGCAATAAATGTTATTCTTATCTTTATATTACACTCAAGTTTATCATGTCCACTAATTATCATAATTTCTTACATAATGTTTAATTAATTACAATTACCATAAATTATACACTAATTCATTTACCCACACAAACTTGCATTTATTTACTTATATCCATTTTTATACCTAAATGTAACAATTACAACTAGATTAATAGATCCATTGAATAGTAACTTACAACCGTTACTATAACTTTTAATCACACCTTTGAATTTACTGTTCACAAACATATGCTACCATTCTTATATACCAAATCTTTATTCAATGGTCATTTATTTCATACTAAATCATTTATAAATTTTAATGTTTGCATTTTTTTCTTACATAAACTTATAGCCAAGTGTAACAATTTACATTACTTCAATAAATTGTAATTTCATTCCAATTGTTAATAATTAGTTTTTTTAAGTACATTCGTACATCTCATTTTGGCATTCATTTCATTATTAAATTACAAAGTTTTTATTTCTTTCAAAATATTTACCAAAATCTTATTAAATTGACAGCTTTAATTATTGAAAATTTACGGGTCGTTACACTCTCCCCCACTCAAAACTTTTCGTCCCCGAAAAGGAAGAGGTAGGAGAATAGAACAACCTAACATAAAAGAGATTGGACAGCAAAGAAGATATTAAAATTTAAATCCATGGAAACTTCAACTTAAATTAATAATTGATTTTATTCATTTGATTTCACTTAAGTTAAATGAATCTTAACTATTTCAAATTTTATTTTCTTAAATTAACAATTTTCCAAAGTCATGAATTTGAAAATCATTTATTATACTCATAATTTATTCAATAAATTTAATTCTTCTTTATTCCAAAATTATTATTAAATTTATTCCACTTAATATATCTAATCATATATATTAAGTTTATTTACACTTATTGTATCTGCTCCAATTTATTTATAAATTCCTTTATCGCCATTATATTGTAAATTATTCAATTAACTTTTATTCTGTTTACCCGTATTAATCTTTTATAACTAAAATTTAAGTGTACAACATTTATTATAACTACTTAAATTTTATTTATAAAAATCCTTTTTATATTGTATTTTATCCAATTACATATTCAACTTCTGAATAATTTAGGTAAGTTATATTAGAATGTAATTGAGTATTATACAAATAAACCTTCTAATTCAATTATTCAAGCTTAAGTATTTATTCAAAATTTTGATTCATTTAAAATTTTAAATCATCCTTTAAGATAAAATTCAAGAATTAATTTTTCGATTAACTTCAAACAATTTTTAGAGGTAAATAACTAAATATATACATGCACAATATATATCAAATCAAATCTACATCATATATCAATATATATCATAAGTCAAGTCATATTTTAGAAATCCAAATCAATTTAATTCTCCAAAGCAAGACTGTAGCAAAACTACAGAATGGTCTCTTCACTTCGAAACTCGAAAATGAATGTCGATGATGCTGCAGTCATCACCGAAACTATTTTCCAGCGACAAAGAGAAGAGCACTGATTTAAAACTTGAAAATTCTTTAAAAACCATTTCTAATCGGAAAATACTTCAAATAATATCTTTTAAAACTTTAAACTAAAGTTTGAAATCATCGAAAATTGAATTCTCAAATTCTTGATTTTAAATTCATCTAAATTTCCAAATTAATTTAAAACCATGTTTATAGTTCAATTATTCATAAATGAAACAAAAGTTAATGGTTACAAGCAATATATAAAGTCAAATATTATTTCTTAATACCCTGTTCAATTAATTATCAGAATTCAGAAAATCAAACTCATACATAATATAATTATACAAAATTTATCATTACTAAATTTTGAAATCAATATGGTGTCAGTTTGCTCTGGTCAAGTGTTTTGGAAATCCTATCGATAGCGTTGATCAGACGAATCGATCGAAAACCTAAATCAACATCAATAACTCAAACAACACAATATATATAAAAAAAATTAAATATAGGTTTACAAAGCAAGAATAGGGATTCAAATTTGATTGACTCAAATCAAGAGAATTCTAATTCGAAGATAAGTTGGAAACAAAAGACAAGATGATTAAATTGACAGAATAAGGAATGGATAAGCTTAGATAAATCGCGGGCAACCTTAACCGGGTCAACCGTGACTTCAAGAATAAGATCGAGGTAGAGTTCTGAGGCAAATCTACATCCGACCTCAAGAGATAGAATTTGGGATAACAAGAGATACTAGCATCTAAACCGAGGATATACAAATCTCCGGTGAATCGATGCCTATGGTAAAGGAGTTCCACCCCTTTACAAGTCATTCAAAGATTGGCGAGACCGCCGACTCATTCTAAGGATCATTCGAAGTGGAGGTATGGGACACTCCAGAATCAAAAGAAGATGAATAGTGGGGACAAGAATGTATTTTGGAACCGCATAGAATGTAACGACCCAGAATTTTTATAAATTAAAATTTGAATATTTAATTAATTTTAAATATTTATAAGTGAATTTATAAGTCAAATAAATTTTTATTTGAATTATTGGATTTAATTAGATAATTAAAACAATAATTTAATATGTTAAATTATGGAAATAATTAAAAATTGAGTTAAAAATGATTTAAAATAATTTGAAAAATTTTATTTAATCATACTGGAGTTATAGAAATATTTTAGAACTTTTAAAATCGAATTAAAAGTTAATTTGTGAAAATTGAATATTTTAATATTAAAATCGACTAGTAAAAATAGCCAATTTTTGAACAGTCTCAGAATTGAACGAAACCAGTTCCATTGGATCCGTAATAGTTAATTATTACCGGATTTCAAATTTCGTGTCAATCGGAGCTATCGTTTGATCGTGGCAGCTCGAAACGCATCGAATCGTTTTTGATTTAAATTTGGCGAGTCAAATTAGCCATTTTTCAAAAAGTCTCGGATTTCGACGAAACCAGTTTCATCGGATCCGTAATGTGATATTATTGTAAGGTTTCAAATTTCAAGTCAATTGGATTTACCGTTTGTCCGGTACGAATTAAAACGCCTAGAAATCGATTTAAATCGGTTTAATTTAAATTGAGCGTTTACAGCCATAACTCACACATACTTCTGAATTAGCTTCCGAAACCTGTTCCATTGTGTCCGAAACGCGGGATAAACCCTAGGTACGCTGGTTACGGCGCGTAAATCGGAGTTCGGAATTCCCGGGATGAATAGTGTTTACGCTTGCTTTTCCTATAAATACAACCTCACTCTAAAAAATAAAAAAAAATAACAAAACCCTAACCCTAATACTTGCTAGCCGCCACTTTATGATGAATGGCCAGAAATTTCCCAATTTCAACCCTTAATCTCTTCCAATCCGTGAAGTTTTGGCCAAAGTTGTTAACTACAACATTGAAGAGCATGGAGAGAGCTTTAATTCCATACGGGTATGATCGTAAATGGTGCGACGATGGAGGAGCAAAACGTGGCCGTTCCCATCAGTTTTTGCACGCAATCCTAGGCTATACACGAGGCCGAGTTGGCCATGGTGCTGGGCGTGGGTAGCTAGTGGGGAGGCGCTTCGTTGGTGAAGAGATGATGGAGTTTAGTCGCTCGAGGAGGTGGCAAAGCTAAACCCTAGTTTAGAAATATGGGTTCAAGGAAGTGCGGCTATCTCCTGTAACTTGCGTGTGTTAGGAAGAAGGGGGGGTGCGGTGGAGATGAGTTGGCAGTGGATCTAGTGGCTAGGATTGCTTTGGGTATAAGATTTGTGGATTAATGTTGTTTTAATTATATTTAAATCGTGTACAAACTTGTAAATTGCATAACTTTTTCATACGAGGTCGAAAAAATGCAAACTCAGTTGCGTTGGAATCGTATGGACGAGCACTACGCGATGGAGTTGGTTTGGAGTCGTTTGGAGTTAGTGAGAATTTCGGGTAAAATTAAACGCGCGTTTAATTTTATTCGAAATAAATCGCTAAAACGGAAATTAAAACCAAGGTGAGAACTTCTCACTCAATCGAAATAGTTTCGATTTTATTTTAAATAGTTAGATTTAAAATATTTGAATGCATGTATGAATGATGATTGATAATTATTGATTGTTAAAATAGACATTATGCGCCGTTAGTAAGCGGATGTTATTTATTAAAAACATATACCGCGAATATTTCATAAACAGTGAAATTGGTATTATATATAGTAGCAATATATATATATTGGCATATGTATATATTGGAGTTATTGATTTCCCGCATTTTTTTGTTTAGCGGATGAGACCCTATTACGCCGTTATTAAGCGGATAATATTTATTAAGAACATATACCGCGATAATTCCGTACTGGAGCGGAATTGGTATTGTGCTAATGTTTTTGGATGCAGGAAACAGGTTGGAGGGATCCAACTGGATTCCTCAACAGTATTTATTTTATTTCAGATATTTTGATATTTGATGGATTATCATATCGATATATGATATCGTTGTTAGTCGTGATTGACTATTTGGTGTGTAGCATCATTGGACCCAGATTTTGGGATTTTAAAATGATTTTTAAAGTGATTTTTGAAAATATACTTTATTTTTGGAATTGATCCATTTTAAATAATTAAACGCTATAATTTTTAAAGTTATAAAATTATGGGTTTTGTGAAATATAGTTAAAAAGCTGATTTTTAGAAATACAGTTAAAAGCTGATTTTTGAGAAATATGAATTAATGACCTTATAAAATAGTTAAATTGGATTTTTGAATATATTATAAAAGTTAAAAATAGGATTTATAAAATTTGATTATTTTATAAATCAAGATGGTGGAATTATAAAGGAATTTAAAGACGTTTTAAAAGAATAATATAAATTAATTTATATTAAGAGATTTATAAATGGATATTTATAAATTGAAATATGGACATTATAAAACGAGTTTTTATAAGTGTTTGAATGATGTGAGAATGAATTTCATAATAGAATGAAATTTATAGAATTATAAACTGTGAAGTTATAAATGAAATTTATAAATAGTAAGATTTATAAATTTGTGAAGTTATTTGAAGAATAAATTTTGTTAAATAAATAAATCTTATAAGTTATAAGATTTATGGTTTGGAAAGTCTTTAAAAGAACGATTTTGTAAAATAATCGTTTTATAAGCAATTGACTTATAATATGAACTTTTAGTTTATAATTGAGATATGAAATCAAATAGGTTAATAAAGGAATTTATAAAAAAGAAGTTTTTATAAATAAATAGAAACGGAATTTATAAACGTTGTTTTATAAATCCGCAAACGACTTATTTTGATAAGTTAATTGTTATAACCTATTAATGGAGTTATATTCACGTTGTAAACAGTGAATAATCCTTTAAGTTAAAAAGAATAGAAATAATGGAATTTGTGAACATAGTATATTCACGTTTTTGAATAGTGAATAAGACGTTAAAGAAATGTTTTGAATGTGATATTTTAAATAGAATTAAAACGATCTAACGATGTTTTAAAAGGTGTTGAGATTCGAAACCATAGATTTCAACATTCCTTGTTGAAATAGATGTTTCGTGAAATAAAAGGAAATGGTGGACTATAACACTGTTGTTATAGTAAATGATTTCCGAAAGGAAATGTTTAGAATAATATTGGGATTTATATATCTATTTTAATTTCGAATCCCTATACTAGTGATTTTGGGTTGTTGTAACGATGTTTTACGCAACATTCGTTTTGGCCCAAATAAAAATGTTTAAGAAAATGATTTCCCTTAAAGAATGAAATATATACTTAATTCGATTTAAGTATATTGAATATTTTCAAAGGTTGAAAATAAAAAGATTTGTCGATTACTTATTTTTAATAAGTATGGAAATGTTTTCCAATATGAAGTGAATATTTAGAATTTATCTTTTGAAGATAAATTGAAATGGATAGTTGAAATTGTATATGCATGATATTTTGAAATATAAATTCATTATGGAATTTATATGTGAAAGTGAAACTTGTTAAAAATAAATATTGATTTATTTTTGAAGTGTTGAAACTATATATCTAGTAAAGATATTTTGGAAAATAAATAATTTGGAAAATTATTTGGAATCTGGCGATGTATGCATATCCAGTGATAGTTCAATAACCGACTATCAGTATTTCCCTTTGAATGGGTATTGGATGAGAATTGATTGAATTTGAATGTCACACTTATTTTTGAATAAGCGCTCACTATTCGGGTTAACCGGGAAAGGACCATGGGGTCGTATAACCCACTCCGAATATGTGTTACGTCGTTGTGAATCGCATTTGAAGATCGGTGTTGAAGACCGGTATTTGCGAGAGTGATAGGATGAACTATCGATTGACTCTGCACCGAGTTGCTCCGGTATTGAGTTCTCCATATGTGATGGTGAATCCGATCAGGATTGTGGATATCCGGATTGCAAGGACTTCTTTGTAAGTGCCTTCGGTTTTGTTCGATCCCGGAACAGACTTGTATGGATTGTATGTCTGACATTACAATTTGAGATATAAAGCCGATTTCTTTCAAATATATTTCTGTTGGTGGCGGAGAATTTATTCTTTGCTTAACACCCTTCTTTGAGACGTATGTGCTCAAAGGTTATATAGTTGAAGTTATCAGCGATATATTCCCAATTTGGTAATGTGATATGCTGAGTGATGCTGAAATGATCATTGTGTTGATTATTTGTGATAGGATCATTTATTTGATCGTCTATCCTTGTGATCATTGTGTTGATCATTTGTTGACCCAAAGCATGGCTTTTGTATAAAGTATGTTTTTGTGGACGTGAATTCGTCGAGCCTCACACCCCGTGAATGGTCAAAACAGGAAAGAAGCAGCAAGGTTATGAGGGGTAGCACCCTTTAGGATATGTGCATTTCCTTCTGGAAAAGGGTGGTATCATGGTATGGAGCCCAGATACTTACTCATGTTGAAACACTTTGTTTTTATGATTGTGTGAATTGATTTGAGAGCTCTCGGATAAAGGTCCCAAAGGACCGGGGGATGGCATATTCGGTCAGTTGTTACTCAGTTAGGAGTAACCCGGCCTTGTGTTGGTAGAGATCCGGTTTGGTTCTCGGGGATGTCCATCCAGAGGCATTCTCATGTGGCAATGGGAAGTTACTTGGCCTGACCATTTGTTGGAAATCCAATTCCCAATACGAAACTTGTACGGTATTAGTTGTAGAACCTGCTATTCACTTATGGTGGTCACCACTGTTTGGATGGTAGCTATAGTAGGCATACGATAATGGTCGTATGTTGGCTAAGATTTATATTCTACTTTCGAAATGAATTTTCCACTACACTATGCACTAGTAATAATATCAAATGTTATTTTAAATGCGTATCAAGCATCTTTGACTATCATAAGGAGAAATCTCCTCCGATTCTGCGTTTGCATGTGTGTGTGTGCGGGAGGCCTTATGGTAGTCTCATTTTTAAAAGCATTGCGAATTAATTTAAAAATATTTCTCTATTTTTGATTTTAAAGTTAAATAAACTGTTTTGAGTTCTCACACCAGTCACATGACTGACTCGGAGTTTATTTTTTTCCTTCCTAAACTCTGGGTGCCCACCAATTTTCACACGGGCAGTTAGGAGTTAGGTTTATATCAGGATATCCTGGAGTTGCTGGAGGCAAGCTGGATGGCATGGCGTATTACTAGTTTATATAGTACTTCTTTTTCCGCTGTTATGTTGTTGTATGTTGTTGTACACTCTGATGATTTGATGTAATGTAATATGATGATAATGTGATAACTGATATAGTTCTTTGTTTAAAGATTATTCATTTATTATTATATGTTGTTCCGCTGCGAATTGTGAGATTCTGATGTTGTTCTGTTGTTTCCTTTCTGTCCCGTTCTATTTTAAAATTTTCTATTTTCTATTCTCTTTTCCCTATTTTCTATCTTCTTACCACTTCTTCTGTCTTTTTCTTTTCTTAAATTCTTTTTAAAACCCCTCAGTGTTCGGTTTTCCGTCATTCGATTTCTCGGCAGTCGATAAAGTGAGTATCGATGTTGAATTTTCGGAAGACGAAAAAACGGGTCCTGACAATTTGGTATCAGAGCTGATGGTTAAGCGACAACCATGGTTCTGTAGGGTAGTACTCATTAGAGATAGAGTCAGTAGTACTCTTGAATGAGTTTGAGAGTAATAATAGATACGAGTGCGTATTTGTTAGTGAATATAAAATTGTTTTATATTGTGATGATTGGTTTGTTGAGTGGTATATGAACTTCCGTCAGCACGGTCAGTCAAACTATGCCGAAGGGGTTTCTAAACACTTGAATAGAACAATTCGACACGATATTGTTTTAAATTGGGTGAATGAAATAATTTTACCTTGATTATATTTTATATATAAAGGAATAATTTTTCAGAATTATTAAAGTGTATATAAGTTGATTGCTAGGTTGTTTGAATAATCTAAATAAAGAATAATTGTATAAGCAAGAGAATTATAAGCATTGAATTATAATTAAAGTGTTTACAATTGTGAAATAAACTTATATGTATAAGAAGTGAAACTATATGAATATATTTATGAATATGAGTTGTAAATAAAAAAAAAATGAATTTAAAGATTAAATGGAATATAACTTAAGTGTTGTTGAATGGAATTGATATTGGTATCGAAGTAAATAATCAAGTGGATTAAATGAATATGAACTTAAGTTATGTAATAAAATTCAACTTTGTAATTGAATTGAATAATGGATTGAATGAAAAATCAATTTAATAAAACCAATTGGAAAGTAAAGATGTTAAACCAAAATGAATGTAAGTGAAGCAAAGAAATTTGGTTGTAATTGATATACATTGGTTGTTGTATGATTGTTAGTTGATTGTATGTAATTCATTAAGTGTTAATGAAATTGGAAGCTATGAAATTGAATTCAAATTAGAAGTGAATAAATTTGAATAGAATTGAATGTGAATTGGATTTAATTAGTGAATGCAAACTAATTAAAATTGAGAATGAATGTGATAAAATCCAATGTAAATAAATCAAATGTGATTTGAATTGAAAACCATTTCATTGAATGTTAATGAGAATATAAATAAATATTGATTGGTTATGGATGTAATTGGTTGATGGTTGAATATATATTTCTATTGTTGCATTTGCTATGTGACATATATAGTTATCATGTTGCTATATGTTGTATATTGAGATTATTTGCATATGTGCATATTCTCATGTTGTTTGTTGAGTTTAGTAGGTGCGGATCGCGTTTGCTTCGCATTTGGAGCTCGCTTTTGCGCTATATTAGCCGTATTTGCTTGCTAATAAAATACAAGGTACATATCTCGGATTAAATATCGTACTTTTACACTTTTTTCCCTGCGGGATGCCTCATTACTTGATGAGATGTATATTTGTGATATATATACTGTCATTTTTTTTTCGGATCGAGCCGCGCAAAGGAGACTATGGCGAATTTTTCCGAAAATTTAAGGTGTTAGAATATTTTTGAGAAAATTGGGAAAATTTTGGAAACTTTTAACTTTGATTTTGGAATTGAAAGTCAAACAATAGTAGTTGTTTTTGAAAAGATAACTAAGTATGATTTGGAAAACTTAGTAAAGTATTGTAAAGAATTTAATTATGAATTTTGGAAAGTTAATAAATTATGTAACCTTTCTTACTTGTAATTTCGAGGACGAAATTCTTTTAAGGGGGAAAGATTGTAACGACCCAGAATTTTTATAAATTAAAATTTGAATATTTAATTAATTTTAAATATTTATAAGTGAATTTATAAGTCAAATAAATTTTTATTTGAATTATTGGATTTAATTAGATAATTAAAACAATAATTTAATATGTTAAATTATGGAAATAATTAAAAATTGAGTTAAAAATGATTTAAAATAATTTGGAAAATTTTATTTAATCATACTGGAGTTATAGAAATATTTTAGAACTTTTAAAATCGAATTAAAAGTTAATTTGTAAAAATTGAATATTTTAATATTAAAATCGACTAGTAAAAATAGCCAATTTTTGAACAGTCTCAGAATTGAACGAAACTAGTTCCATTGGATCCGTAATAGTTAATTATTACCGGATTTCAAATTTCGTGTCAATCGGAGCTATCGTTTGATCGTGGCAGCTCGAAACGCATCGAATCGTTTTTAATTTAAATTTGGCGAGTCAAATTAGCCATTTTTCAAAAAGTCTCGGATTTCGACGAAACCAGTTTCATCAGATCCGTAATGTGATATTATTGTAAGGTTTCAAATTTCAAGTCAATTGGATTTACCGTTTGTCCGGTACGAATTAAAACGCCTAGAAATCGATTTAAATCGGTTTAATTTAAATTGAGCGTTTACAGCCATAACTCGCACATACTTCCGAATTAGCTTCCGAAACCTGTTCCATTGTGTCCGAAACGCGGGATAAACCCTAGGTACGCTGGTTACGGCGCGTAAATCGGAGTTCGGAATTCCCGGGATGAATAGTGTTTACGCTTGCTTTTCCTATAAATACAACCTCACTCTAAAAAATAAAAAAAAATAACAAAACCCTAACCCTAATACTTGCTAGCCGCCACTTTATGATGAATGGCCAGAAATTTCCCAATTTCAACCCTTAATCTCTTCCAATCCGTGAAGTTTTGGCCAAAGTTGTTAACTACAACATTGAAGAGCATGGAGAGAGCTTTAATTCCATACGGGTATGATCGTAAATGGTGCGACGATGGAGGAGCAAAACGTGGCCGTTCCCATCAGTTTTTGCACGCAATCCTAGGCTATACACGAGGCCGAGTTGGCCATGGTGCTGGGCGTGGGTAGCTAGTGGGGAGGCGCTTCGTTGGTGAAGAGATGATGGAGTTTAGTCGCTCGAGGAGGTGGCAAAGCTAAACCCTAGTTTAGAAATATGGGTTCAAGGAAGTGCGGCTATCTCCTGTAACTTGCGTGTGTTAGGAAGAAGGGGGGGTGCGGTGGAGATGAGTTGGCAGTGGATCTAGTGGCTAGGATTGCTTTGGGTATAAGATTTGTGGATTAATGTTGTTTTAATTATATTTAAATCGTGTACAAACTTGTAAATTGCATAACTTTTTCATACGAGGTCGAAAAAATGCAAACTCAGTTGCGTTGGAATCGTATGGACGAGCACTACGCGATGGAGTTGGTTTGGAGTCGTTTGGAGTTAGTGAGAATTTCGGGTAAAATTAAACGCGCGTTTAATTTTATTCGAAATAAATCGCTAAAACGGAAATTAAAACCAAGGTGAGAACTTCTCACTCAATCGAAATAGTTTCGATTTTATTTTAAATAGTTAGATTTAAAATATTTGAATGCATGTATGAATGATGATTGATAATTATTGATTGTTAAAATAGACATTATGCGCCGTTAGTAAGCGGATGTTATTTATTAAAAACATATACCGCGAATATTTCATAAACAGTGAAATTGGTATTATATATAGTAGCAATATATATATATATTGGCATATGTATATATTGGAGTTATTGATTTCCCGCATTTTTTGTTTAGCGGATGAGACCCTATTACGCCGTTATTAAGCGGATAATATTTATTAAGAACATATACCGCGATAATTCCGTACTGGAGCGGAATTGGTATTGTGCTAATGTTTTTGGATGCAGGAAACAGGTTGGAGGGATCCAACTGGATTCCTCAACAGTATTTATTTTATTTCAGATATTTTGATATTTGATGGATTATCATATCGATATATGATATCGTTGTTAGTCGTGATTGACTATTTGGTGTGTAGCATCATTGGACCCAGATTTTGGGATTTTAAAATGATTTTTAAAGTGATTTTTGAAAATATACTTTATTTTTGGAATTGATCCATTTTAAATAATTAAACGCTATAATTTTTAAAGTTATAAAATTATGGGTTTTGTGAAATATAGTTAAAAAGCTGATTTTTAGAAATACAGTTAAAAGCTGATTTTTGAGAAATATGAATTAATGACCTTATAAAATAGTTAAATTGGATTTTTGAATATATTATAAAAGTTAAAAATAGGATTTATAAAATTTGATTATTTTATAAATCAAGATGGTGGAATTATAAAGGAATTTAAAGACGTTTTAAAAGAATAATATAAATTAATTTATATTAAGAGATTTATAAATGGATATTTATAAATTGAAATATGGACATTATAAAACGAGTTTTTATAAGTGTTTGAATGATGTGAGAATGAATTTCATAATAGAATGAAATTTATAGAATTATAAACTGTGAAGTTATAAATGAAATTTATAAATAGTAAGATTTATAAATTTGTGAAGTTATTTGAAGAATAAATTTTGTTAAATAAATAAATCTTATAAGTTATAAGATTTATGGTTTGGAAAGTCTTTAAAAGAACGATTTTGTAAAATAATCGTTTTATAAGCAATTGACTTATAATATGAACTTTTAGTTTATAATTGAGATATGAAATCAAATAGGTTAATAAAGGAATTTATAAAAAAGAAGTTTTTATAAATAAATAGAAACGGAATTTATAAACGTTGTTTTATAAATCCGCAAACGACTTATTTTGATAAGTTAATTGTTATAACCTATTAATGGAGTTATATTCACGTTGTAAACAGTGAATAATCCTTTAAGTTAAAAAGAATAGAAATAATGGAATTTGTGAACATAGTATATTCACGTTTTTGAATAGTGAATAAGACGTTAAAGAAATGTTTTGAATGTGATATTTTAAATAGAATTAAAACGATCTAACGATGTTTTAAAAGGTGTTGAGATTCGAAACCATAGATTTCAACATTCCTTGTTGAAATAGATGTTTCGTGAAATAAAAGGAAATGGTGGACTATAACACTGTTGTTATAGTAAATGATTTCCGAAAGGAAATGTTTAGAATAATATTGGGATTTATATATCTATTTTAATTTCGAATCCCTATACTAGTGATTTTGGGTTGTTGTAACGATGTTTTACGCAACATTCGTTTTGGCCCAAATAAAAATGTTTAAGAAAATGATTTCCCTTAAAGAATGAAATATATACTTAATTCGATTTAAGTATATTGAATATTTTCAAAGGTTAAAAATAAAAAGATTTGTCGATTACTTATTTTTAATAAGTATGGAAATGTTTTCCAATATGAAGTGAATATTTAGAATTTATCTTTTGAAGATAAATTGAAATGGATAGTTGAAATTGTATATGCATGATATTTTGAAATATAAATTCATTATGGAATTTATATGTGAAAGTGAAACTTGTTAAAAATAAATATTGATTTATTTTTGAAGTGTTGAAACTATATATCTAGTAAAGATATTTTGGAAAATAAATAATTTGGAAAATTATTTGGAATCTGGCGATGTATGCATATCCAGTGATAGTTCAATAACCGACTATCAGTATTTCCCTTTGAATGGGTATTGGATGAGAATTGATTGAATTTGAATGTCACACTTATTTTTGAATAAGCGCTCACTATTCGGGTTAACCGGGAAAGGACCATGGGGTCGTATAACCCACTCCGAATATGTGTTACGTCGTTGTGAATCGCATTTGAAGATCGGTGTTGAAGACCGGTATTTGCGAGAGTGATAGGATGAACTATCGATTGACTCTGCACCGAGTTGCTCCGGTATTGAGTTCTCCATATGTGATGGTGAATCCGATCAGGATTGTGGATATCCGGATTGCAAGGACTTCTTTGTAAGTGCCTTCGGTTTTGTTCGATCCCGGAACAGACTTGTATGGATTGTATGTCTGACATTACAATTTGAGATATAAAGCCGATTTCTTTCAAATATATTTCTGTTGGTGGCGGAGAATTTATTCTTTGCTTAACACCCTTCTTTGAGACGTATGTGCTCAAAGGTTATATAGTTGAAGTTATCAGCGATATATTCCCAATTTGGTAATGTGATATGCTGAGTGATGCTGAAATGATCATTGTGTTGATTATTTGTGATAGGATCATTTATTTGATCGTCTATCCTTGTGATCATTGTGTTGATCATTTGTTGACCCAAAGCATGACTTTTGTATAAAGTATGTTTTTGTGGACGTGAATTCGTCGAGCCTCACACCCCGTGAATGGTCAAAACAGGAAAGAAGCAGCAAGGTTATGAGGGGTAGCACCCTTTAGGATATGTGCATTTCCTTCTGGAAAAGGGTGGTATCATGGTATGGAGCCCAGATACTTACTCATGTTGAAACACTTTGTTTTTATGATTGTGTGAATTGATTTGAGAGCTCTCGGATAAAGGTCCCAAAGGACCGGGGGATGGCATATTCGGTCAGTTGTTACTCAGTTAGGAGTAACCCGGCCTTGTGTTGGTAGAGATCCGGTTTGGTTCTCGGGGATGTCCATCCAGAGGCATTCTCATGTGGCAATGGGAAGTTCCTTGGCCTGACCATTTGTTGGAAATCCAATTCCCAATACGAAACTTGTACGGTATTAGTTGTAGAACCTGCTATTCACTTATGGTGGTCACCACTGTTTGGATGGTAGCTATAGTAGGCATACGATAATGGTCGTATGTTGGCTAAGATTTATATTCTACTTTCGAAATGAATTTTCCACTACACTATGCACTAGTAATAATATCAAATGTTATTTTAAATGCGTATCAAGCATCTTTGACTATCATAAGGAGAAATCTCCTCCGATTCTGCGTTTGCATGTGTGTGTGTGCGGGAGGCCTTATGGTAGTCTCATTTTTAAAAGCATTGCGAATTAATTTAAAAATATTTCTCTATTTTTGATTTTAAAGTTAAATAAACTGTTTTGAGTTCTCACACCAGTCACATGACTGACTCGGAGTTTATTGTTTTCCTTCCTAAACTCTGGGTGCCCACCAATTTTCACACGGGCAGTTAGGAGTTAGGTTTATATCAGGATATCCTGGAGTTGCTGGAGGCAAGCTGGATGGCATGGCGTATTACTAGTTTATATAGTACTTCTTTTTCCGCTGTTATGTTGTTGTATGTTGTTGTACACTCTGATGATTTGATGTAATGTAATATGATGATAATGTGATAACTGATATAGTTCTTTGTTTAAAGATTATTCATTTATTATTATATGTTGTTCCGCTGCGAATTGTGAGATTCTGATGTTGTTCTGTTGTTTCCTTTCTGTCCCGTTCTATTTTAAAATTTTCTATTTTCTATTCTCTTTTCCCTATTTTCTATCTTCTTACCTCTTCTTCTGTCTTTTTCTTTTCTTAAATTCTTTTTAAAACCCCTCAGTGTTCGGTTTTCCGTCATTCGATTTCTCGGCAGTCGATAAAGTGAGTATCGATGTTGAATTTTCGGAAGACGAAAAAACGGGTCCTGACATAGAACGTTCCAAAATTCAAAAGGAATCGAGTCAAAAAGGAAGAGATTCACACTCGAATGAAAGTGATTCTGTAAATAAATTTACCATATATGCTAAGTACTGCCTAGAGCCAAAGCTCTGATACCAAATGTAACGGCCCGATATTTTCAGCCATTCGCATCCGCACATGTAGTAAACAATGTTTTAACAACATTTGTTTTTAAACTCTTGAATTATATTTTGAAAGAAATATTATAAATCTCTAACAATGGAATTTTGAAGATAATAACAATTATTGAAATTTTTATAAAGAGATAGAAAATGATATATGTTTCGTTTATAAAAGAAAAGGAGTTTATTATAACAATGTTTTGGTAGTATTTGTTTTATTCTAGTTGATTATATTTCAAGTAATTAAAACTTGTTAAACGATTTGTGAATACACTCATACCATTGGAATAAGTGTATGAGTACATTTTAAGTATTGAAAAGGGTATAAGTGAAAAAAATAAAAAATGTACACAAGTATATAAAGGAGTTTTATTAATAATAAAATATTAGTAAATAAAGGAAGTTTGATTTATAAAAAAGAAGTTTTATTAGATAAAAAAATGTTTTTCTAATAAGAAGTGTTTTTAATTAATAAAAGATAAATTAATTAAAAAGGGACTAAAATTCTTTTATGTGACTTGACCATGCCTTGCATGAAATGTTAGTGCATGTATGTTTACTTAGTTATGAGAAAGTATTCGGGACTTAGTTCCTCTATGCAATCATTCTCAATATTGTAGGATAAAACCAAATTCATCAACTCAGTCTTGGAGAGATCGAGGTCAGTAAGTGTTCTACTTATTGAAAATCACTTCAAGGTTGAGATACGGGTTCTCCGTTTTAGAAGCGAATAATGGAAACTATGTGTGGTTTTGTAATCTACCGAGATGATGGAATCCATATGGGTTTCATTATGTGATTGAGTTTTGTTGAAAACTCGTGTGAAAATGTCGAACGTAGCCTCGACATCAGGAAATGACTAAAGATTGAGTATGATGCATGATCCTAGAGTTTAGCTGACCTATGAGGAGTACATTAACTTCATATCTAAAGTATGTTTATCAATATGTTTCGCATGATGAGTTGATTATACTTGGTACACATTGTTCACGCGAGTGTTCAGATGATGGCCTAGTTGTATTTGCCTTATGGTATATTTGATCTAGAGATATATAATGCTCGGAAGGTATTTTCTTATCCTTGTTGTAGGAGATAGGTCGCATTGAGGAGGTCCCCATGGATAATCCATTTATACGAATCCATTTTACAAACATATCTTATCGGTTTTGTTTGTATACCTAAATATGCTGTTAAATTTAACCAATGTAACCATTTCAGCTATGATTACTCCAGACATTATTATAATATCACTAAATTTTCCTATAAAATGGTTCGGTTATCGTAAGGTAAAGACTCATCCGTGTTTATTTATGGGTAGATCTTACAAGATACCTTTATTCTTTAAAGGGTTTTACAAATATACTAATTCAAATTGCTTGAGTTCTCTCATGCTGGTTTACCAGATTGATCCGAGTGTTATTCTTCTTATAATGCTCAGTCAACCCCGTGTATATTTCTAGATTTCATTGTTGATCATTGGAGTTCTTAGAGCAAGGAGCTAGATGATTACCTACCATAGATTTTATTTCCACTGCGTTACTTTGTTTATTTTTATATCACTAATTGTGAGGACGGGTTATTATAACTGTCCAGGCTAATGATAGGTTAGTTTGCTCTGATTATTGCACCTATGCAGTTTTCCTTTGTAAAAGATCATTTTGATATTATATGTCATCATTCCGTTGTGAGATTCTGATTTTATTGTTCTCTTCTTTCTTGTTCTTTTTTTCTCTTTGTTCTATTTTACCTTAACGTCCTGTCTTTCTGGCACTTGGGTTCTCGGCACACGAATGCCGTGGATGTTTTAGTGTCGATATTTTATGGTCGAAAAGACATTCATTACTTAACCGCTAGTAGACATGATATAATGCATATTTTATGTCTCTGTGCAAGATATCAAAGTCAACCTAAGGAAACTCATCTAAAATCTATATAACGAATATTAAGATACAGAAATAACACATTAGATTATGGACTCTTTTATCCAAAAGAGGACTCCTTTGAATTAATCTCATATAATGATGTTGATTATGATGGTTGCAAATCAGATTGAAAAAGTACAAGTGGAATTTTTTGGACACTCTTTAGTTTCCTGGTTTAGCAAAAAGCAAAATTTTGCATCTTTATCCAAACAGAAGCAGAATATATTTCAACAGCATTAACCTATTCACAAATTACTTATATGAAACAAACGTTAAAAGATTTTGGTTTAAAATTTACAAAATCACCAATATACTGCAATAATACTAGTGCAGTTAATTTATCTACCAATCCAAATCATCATGTTAGAACTAAACATACACAAACACACACCATCATTGTCTAAGAGACAACATCAATAATTAAATAATCTCACTATAATTTATAAACATGGAAAATCAAATAGTCGATATATTAACAAAACCATTGAACCGAATATCATTTCTTAAGCTAAGAAGAGAGTTGGATATGTCGACATACGTGTATTGGATATGTCGACATACATAGATAAATTCAGAATTCAACTTTCCTTTCTAAATTCTAAATTCGAATCGGGGTCATATAACCACCAAAATTCAACTTCTTTTTTATTTTTCTTTCCTTTCACTGTTCTATCTTCTGAAATAAAATAAATTCATGGCCTCCTCTAATTTTAAGCGTCCAAGGGAGGAAAATTCATCCTTTTTCTTCCTATCTCCTATGCAACGGCCTCTCCAAAACATCACCATGGCTAAAGTGATTAAATTGGAGAAAGAAAAGAAGAGTGTTCCGCAAATGGTTACTAAAATACAAGTGGTTCAACTTTGTCTCCTCAAAGAACAAGAGAAACAAGGTGGAATTCTTAAAAATCTACAGAAGCATCTATTGGATAACCCCATAAATCCAATAGTGATTAAAGTGGATAGTCCTAATCCTACAAATGCAAAAGAGGAAGAGGAAGAAGAAGAAAAGGAAGAACAAATGGTCGAAGATGAAGTCCACTGTGTTGGAGAAGTTTGTTTCGATCAAGATGGAAATCTCGTCGCATAAAAAGGGAATTTTTTCCTTCTCATCCCTTCTGTTCCATCCACAAGTCTCTAATTGTCAAGAAGAAACCATAGTCCTACGATTTGCATGTTTAGTATGACTTGTTAGAATTTGATTGACTTTTTTGATTTGGTTTGTCATGTGATCAAGATTTACTTTAGATTTGTGTGTATAAGACTTATTAATTGGATTGAATTGAATGTTTGATTAAATGAGTGTGAATTAATATGACTACTTGAAATTATTTTGTGTCACTTTAGTTCAAATATAAGCCTTGGATTGTTGTGATGTCATCACCTATCATTATCATCACTTTTAAATTACTATTATTGCTTGTTCTACTTGCTTTTATATCTCAGTATTATATATTATGTAATACCTAAGCTAGGGGGAGTTTATAGTCAGATTTTTGTTGATGTCAAAGGGAGATAAGTATATAAAATCTAGGAATGTGGGCAAAAAATAAAGGGAATTTTGTAACTTGGATGGGGTTATAACATATTTTATATACATAGTTGTCATCATCAAAAAGGAGATTGTTACGATGCATAGGCATTGGTTTGGATGATAACAACAATATAACATTATATAAAATATAGATACTATAGTTTTTATCAAGTTAAGTAGTATAAAATATAGGATATTAGACAGGTATTGATTCAGAAGACTGTGAAGTATCAAAAAATGGTCAAGAAGCAGATATAGAGATTCAAGAGTTAAAGATTAAAGACTCGTGAGTACTGAAGAACTCAAAATATACCGGATAAGTTATAGAGCCTCGGGATATTTGTTTAAACGCTGATAACATTTCTTTGATCACTCTTTATATTTCTCCTTTTCAAATGATTTCAAAATATCTTAAAATGGTTTTAAAACAATTATTGTTTTCAAAATATTTTTCAAAATTTCCTTCAAATTATTTGTCTTTTGATTTTGTTATATTTAATGTACCTTGAATATTATACTTTGTTATAATTTTAGTTTTGAAAGATTTCTAAATATTTGTAAGTTTATTATAATATTTGTTATTACTTTGATTTCAAATATATTCACTTCTACTTTATGTTTATTATTTTCAAAATAAATTCATATTTAAATTCTTTATATATTTGAATATATTTTTATAAAGTTTTCTTAAGTTTTGATATAATTACAATATGCATAAAATGTTTAGATGATCTTACAAAGTATCAAAATATTTCACAAACCTCAATATTTTCAAAATAATTTTATAATGAGTTTTTCATTTTTGTGAGGGATATGTCGACATATCCAATTTCTATATGTCGACATAGTGAATGTTATTTTCAAAATTCAAATTTTGGATGGAAGTAACTGTTCATCCAATCTCTCTGCAAATGGACATGATTGTTGCTCTTTATAAATAGGGGTTAAACCAATGAATATTTGTTAAGTACTGTCTTATATTTTCTCTCCTCTTTCACTCCCTTGAATTCTAAAATAAAATCTATTCAAAATATTTTTAAATTTAATCAGAATCAAATTCAAACTCCATTGATTTTATTCTCTATTGATAACTCTCTGATTTCTCATATCTTTCTCGCTCAAATAAGATCTAATTGCCATTCAAGAGGTTATAGGATCATTTTTAATCAAGATCAAACATCTAAATCTTTAAAAATCTATCAGATCATACTATTATACTTGTGGGTGTGATTGTATCCCATGTAAATCAGTTGGGCGTGCTTAGTAGCTCGAAAATCTAGTGGGTACGCTTGTAGCCCATGTAAATCAAGCGAATCTACCCAAGGTCAGAATGTCTAGAGGGTTTGTCTCATTGCCTTGAAATCAAGATTGTACTTGCTATGGTATTTGAAAAGAAATCTGTACAAGGAATTATACAGGATTGGATGTAGGGTAACTTTGAACCGGTATAAAATCCTGGTATGTTCTTTCCTTTTTACTTTTACTGCATTAATATTTATCTTTGGTTGAATTTGTTTTTGTTAATTACATTGTTTAAACTATAATCTTAAAAGGATTCAAAAGGATTCACAAAAATTATAAAGCGCTATTCATCCCCCTTCTAGTGTTAAATTAGACTTAACATCCACCTGCTAAACAATATGGATTTCAAAGTGATGTGATTTTCAAGATCAGATGTTCTATCGTAAGAAATCTTTGGGATCCTAAACCTCGGAGGCATAGGAGATTTCATGATTTATGGAAAGGCTGAACCCTTTAGAACTTAATTTTAGTGTCAAGACTAGATCGATCCTCTTGCAACTTCTCTACCTGCTCTGATAATTTTATTAACAAGGCTTATATTGCACGATCCCCATTGAGTCTTTGAGTTTGAGCTTCAGCATTTGAGTTTGTAGCCTATTTGTTGCCTTCCTTTGAAGTTTACCCTTTCGGGACTTAGAGTCAATGGCCTCCTGGAAGTTCACATTCTTGTCATCTTTGCAATCTCGACTTTTTTAGCCGCCTCCATAAATTCAGCTTTTAAGGCCTCATTAGTCATTGGTAACTTTCTAGGTTTTGGATGAAATTCATAGTGTTCTTGTCTTCATTAAGCATAACCGAAAACTTTTCTCCAATTTAGAAAAAGTGTTCTTAACTTCCTTCTGATAGTTATCTAAGCATTGTGTTATTTCAAAAACAAACTTCAACATCATTTTTCGAAACTCGCTTTCAGTAAGGGCTGGAGTAGCAGTTTTCCCATTAATAGTTTGATTTATTTGGCTCGCTTGATTCCCTTCATTCACGTGCAATTCTTTGATTCCTTTATCCTAGGAAGGGGAGCGAGGTGTCTTTCTAGTGGATGAGTTTGACTTCATGCTTGATTAAAAGGTTTGAGTTTACTGGATTAGAAGAGAATAGTGGTTCGAGTGGGCCCTCCTTCTAGTGCAAAATATGTTAGGAAAATTTTTCATTGGACTAACACCCCAATGATTTCGAAAGCTAGTTCTGAAAGGATGTAGGTAAATTAAACTAATACTGAAACTATGCAGAAAATAAGCGCCAAAAGGTAAAAGAGATAGATTTATGGTGGTTCAGGACCAAGATCCCTACGTCTACTTTAAAGATTCTACTTTTAGTTTTATTCTTCAATGTGGTGTACATATACATCTATAACCAAATCTTCCATTAATGATCTTTTAGTTAAAGTTTTCTAAAAGGAGTAAGGAATATTGAATGGTTGTAGAATTTTAGCAAATCTTCAGCCAACCCCTTTTTAGTAGCATGTGGTCCTCTATTTATAGCAAAATTAAGGTTCATCCACAGTGCAAGGGCTTTTGCTTTGTTTGATGACCTAGCTTGTTATAAGGGCTTTGAATCAAACACTTGTCATCATCTGGTTGAATGTATTTTGACCCAGATTACTAATGCGATGCTCTTATATATAGCTTTTTGGACATCTTTCATTTATCCTGACCTTTGGTCTCAGTCTGGGACATCTGAGCCGCTGATTTTTGAAACTTCTTGAAATGCCTTTAGTTCAGACAGCTACTACTCTCGACGAAGCTTGTTGTCTTGGCTGGATAATGATCTTTGCCTCAACCAATGTTTTGGTTCATGCTCTTTTATTACCTTCTCTCGGATATTGAGTCTGGTACTTAAGCTCTAGTTGGAAACCAAATTATAGTTCTCGGAATTATAAGCCAAATATTTTATTCCCTTTCAAGTATTTGTGACTTATACTTTATAGAAATTATGGTGTAACATCAGGTGTTCTACCACCCAAGGAGAGCACCCCTCTGGTGGCCCATCCATGTGTTAGTGCGTCTTGGTTTTATAGCCCCAACCCCTACTACGCTATAATCAATAAGGGTTCAGTCGAGGTCCACTTTCTGTTCAATGAGGATTGCATTTTTGGTCTAAGAGGATCGAAAGTATGAAAAGTTCAAGTCAAAGTAAATAGATGTGCTTGCCTCGATAGTAAATGACTACTACTAAATAAAGTGTAGCTACGATTATGAATTACATAATAATAACAATATAAATCTTTTGATGAAAATTAACTAGATAGAACTCAACCATGAGATTCATATTGACAATACGAGCAATAACAGTGGTGAAATAAGATATTTGTTAAATTTTGGAGAAGACTAGAGTTGATTTGCTTAGGTTTTGTAGTGATAAAGTGAAGAGGAAGAGAACTTTAGGACTTAGATTTTTGTTCATAATCTATGGACTTGTGAAGTTATGAATTGTTTATGTTGACTTACTTAAGAGGTCATTATTACCTTTACAACCATCTATGACTAGCCAAAGCAACCCCCCCCTCGAATGTGCCACAACTTTACACCTAACTTGTCCAAGATATCTTCTCACCTCATAATATCTCTTTACTATTCAGCAAAATATCTTCCCCTCTAATCCACTTGTTAATCCTAACTAATAACCATTAATTAATATAAACATAAAAATATTTTTAGTTGCTAATTAATGGCACATTAATATATTAGGCAAGCCTAAAAGGTTCGATCTGCTTATAACAAGTAAAAGTCATTTATTGGTAAAACGGTTTTCAGCCATCGATATTTCTTCATAGTATTTATTTTCTTAAGCATATTTCAATAAAAAGTTTACTATGTTATGTTAATTAAAATGGTTTTAACATGTCCAAGATTCAAATAATTAAATAATTCAGATATTTAAATATAAAGTGTTGGGAATTCTGGATCGCTATATGTTATCCATAATATTTTCTAACTATCAGATAAGACTTAAGAAGTCAACGAAGGAAAAAGAAGAAGCTAAGTCCATAGGAAAGATATAGAAATATTCCAAGAAGCAGTTAAGAAGATGTCGAGAATCTAATATAAAACAAAGAAGGTGTCAGGTCTATAGGTTAGAAGGATGTCAAATCTCTAGAAGGCGATGTCGAGCCACGGAACCATAAGGGGTGTCGAACACCTAAAGCATAAGAGGTATCAAGTGTTTAAACGATTGGCAAGCTCCAATAAAGAATGAAAATATATTAAACGTCAAGGATATCAAATTCAACAACATTAAGCATTGTCGAGCACCCTAAAGTTAAAAGAGATGTCGAACATCTAACAACCAAGAGAATGTCGCACTCCAAGTAGTTATTAGGCTAAGAAGAGATATCGAACTGCAAACAAGAAGTGGACCTCAAAAGGTGATAAGCACTATCAAGAAACCAAAAGTGAGAAGTGATTGCGAATCATAACAATAGAGGAACATGTCAAATACATAACTTCAGGAGAGTATCGAACTTCTAAATAATGATAGGGATAACGATTCCCTAGCAATAAGGAGATATCGAATCTCTGCAATCCAGAGGATATTGAATCTCCATAGGCTAGGAGATACCAAAGTTCTACAACAATGATGAAAAGCACGAAACAGAGGAAGAGTGTGGTACCGCTTAAAGATGCCGAGAATCTAAGCAAAAAAGTGGATATCAAGCCTTTGATTGAATAGTTGGTGTCGAGCCTTTACAACTCTAAGTGCTATAAAGCAACTCCCACTAGACAATGGATGTTGAACGGAAAAGGATGTCATATATCATTCATATAGCGAGGAATGTCAGATGTACAAGATGTTGGTTATGAAGGATTTTGAGCTTCAAAAAGCATGAATGGTTATCAAATATCAATGGCATGGAAGGTTGCCACATATCAACAACGTACATAAGGTTGCCAAATTTTAAATGTGCACAAAAGATTTCCATATGTTATCAATGCAATGAATGATACCAAAATCAAGGATGCTAAAGGACACATGGCAGCCAGGTTGCCTACCTCCACTCCTTTAAATATGGACCCCATGGCAACTTAGTAGGAGAATCATTTTCTTTCTCTCATTCCTAAAGTTAAAGAATTGTAAACTCTATATTGATTTGAGGTAAATCAAGAACTTGTAACTTTTGAAACTTACAAATAAGGACTTGGATAAATGACTTTCCATAGCCTATTTACATTGATTGTGCAAATTTGACTATTATTGAACATGGACGTGCATATGACTAATTTTTGGATTTGAACTTGACTTTTGGTCCTTATCTTGAACAAGGCTACTTAAGCCCATGTCTAAATTACTATCTAGTTTTTGTAATAAATATTTTCCTTTTTAACATATGAACAATTGATTGTGATGTATGTGAATTTCCCGTCTTTCCCATTAACAAATGATTAATGGACTAATGCATATTCACATAACTTGCCAACTTTACCCTTGAATATGTGACGTGAACTTTTGAACACTTCTATATCAAAAGTTTAAGGGCATCATGAGACCATTTCAAGTAACATTATCCATTACTAAGTCTTGCGTGACTAAGCCAATCTCTGGCTTATCGATAGCCTAGTGACCTATCGAAGCACTATCACTCTAAATGACATCATGGGTGTTAGGTCAATTTTTGGTGCTAGAAGGAGGGCCTGAAACTCTATCCCATTATTTCCTTGCTTAAAAACTAATTATGTAAAATATTGCAGGAAAATGGTAAGAGCTAAGAAGATTAATGTTCCAAATGAAGAGATTATGCAATAAACAAACTTGGAGGAAAATATCACTCCAAACTTCAATTCAGAAAACATGGAAGCTGGAAAACCTTAAACACCGATGAAGCTAACAAATAACGAAGTAAGGTTTAAGCTCTAACTTAGCAACTTGCAATGATGCAAGAACTCCTTGAAAATTTTGTTTCCCAGAAGTCTCATAAAAAGCTTACCGAAGGTGGAGTGGAGGTGGAATCTCCAAGGACGAATCTAGACACCTCATTACTCAACAGCAAAGGTAAGGGTAAAAGCATTATGAGTCTACAAAGAAGGAAATAAACTCAAAATGAAGAACCAACAATGTATTCCGCAAACTCGCAAGACCATAAAATTAAGATGAATCATCAAGGGGAAGGCCAAGAAAGGAGAATAAGAAGGTCTCCCAAGTAGTCAGGCAACTCAACTTGAAGCAAAAAATATAAGCCCTCCTGAAAGGTTTATCATAATGATAAAATATACTCAAAAGACGTGGCTAATAAAATAGTGAAAGACTTGCTTGATCTTAATGGGAAAAGGACCCTTAACCCTATGGTAAACAGTAATCATCATGAATCTCCATTCATAGAAGATATAATGTCTGTTGGAATCTTATCGCATATCAAAATCCTCTCATTGAAATATAATAGAACCACCGACTTCGATGACCATCTTTTGGCTTTGGAGAGCCAAATTGATTTGCACAATGCCTCTGGAGTGATACATTACGGACTTTTCCTATGAGTTTCTAGGAAGCAACTGCCAAATAGTATAGACATTATACAGAAAAATCCATTTACTCTTGGAAATAGTTTTCTTATGAGTTTTCAACACAATTGTGCAAATGAAAAGATCCCATTGTTGACTCAAGTGTGCTGGAAAATGTCAAACAAAGATCAGGTGATTTGCTTGGCGAGCATTTGAGGAGGTTCAATACTGAGGTACTAAAGGTGGAAAACATGACTAGTAGAGAAAAATAATGGCAACGCGCTTAATATTAATCGAACGGACTCTCTTCTAGAAGGAACTCTACATCCACGGATATAGGGATATTTAGGATTTTCTTTTTTAGGCTAATAAGTTTATCCATATAGATGAAATGTATTATACTAAAAAGAAATCCTAGTCAAAGAAGAAGGAGTAATCCCATTTCCTATATTTTTGCTATGGTTAAGGAAACTTTCCTACTTCCTACAAGGCAAGGAACAATCTAAGCAAAGAAAAGGGGAGATTATTGTGCTTACCATAAGGCGAATGGGGATCAAACTAATGATTGTCGTGTTCTAGCCGGAATAATCTAGAAATGATTAGATCTAGATCATTAAAGAAATTTGTCAAAGAGACCTTAAATCTTGAAGGGAACTATTAGAGACCTCCAAGTAACGCTCTAAATTTTATCGAAAATGACTCTCAACCGGACTTTATTCCTTCGATCAATTATATAGATATCATCCATGGAGGTCCTCATCTTGTTGGAAGCAGCAAAGGAGCCAAAAGTAGGTACATAAGGGAGACAAGAGATAAAGTATTTTATATTTAGGAGCGGCCACCACTTAAAAATTGCAAATATCCGCTTGAGATGCCTAACTTAACAATAACCCCATAGGAGTTGAGAGGGGTCTATCACCTGCATAATGATCCATTGATGATAACTTCACAAATTGAGCTCTCTATAGTAATAAAGATCTTAGTGGACACTCAAAGCATGGTGAACGTCATTTTCAAGCACACTTTTGATCAAATAGGAATTACAGAAGAGAAATAGAACCAAGATTTGAACATATCTTTGGGTTCAACAATAAAGGGCATACTCCAATAGGAAAAATCAAGATTCTAGTGCAGATAGAAGTTCCGCCATATTCCAGAACTTTCGAAATCCTATTCGTGAATGGTCCTACCTTCATACTGTAGTGCCAGCTTTGAGAGACTGGCCCTAGATGAAGTAGATGCATTTGTTTCATCAAAATATCTAATGGTGAAATTCCTGACTAAGAATGGTTAGGGAATAATATGAGGAACAGTTTAGCTCTTAGGAACTGTATTTCGCTACACTTGAGCAACTTTAAAGAGACGGTGTTTCTTATTATGACTCAGAGGAAAATGAGTTAAGTAAAACTAAAATTAAAAAGCCCTTGGACTATAGCCCTTCAAACCAATTATTCAAGGCAAACAAGAAAACAAAAATATCTAAGATGCCCGAGAATGCACTAAGAAGATTCGACTTTGCCAAGAAGAAAATAAAAGGGAAAAAGGCAAACAAGACAGACAATGAAATAGATAGTGAAGCAATTATTACCGAACAAGATTGTAGAAATGAGTAAGAAAGAATGAAGCTAACCGAAGACCTAGAAGAGGTAAGTCAAGATTCGCTTGATCCAACAAAAATAGTGAAGATCGGAAAAGAGTAGGATGACAAGCTCAGGGGAACTTATTCAATTTCTTCAATCTGGTAAGGACGTATTCACGTAGACCTCAGAATAGATCAACAATCATGAGTCATGCCCTTAATATAGATCCAAATATCACTCCTATTCAACAGAAGAAAAGGCAGTTCGATAAGATTAAAGCTAATGCGTTGAAAGAGGAAGTCAAAAGACTACTTGAAAATGGATTCATTAGAGAAGATTTCCATCCAAAATGGTTGGCCAATCCCATGTTAGTCAAAAAGCGCAATGGAAAATAGAGAACATGCATCGACTATACTGATTGGAATAAAGCATGCCCCAAGGATTGTTATCGCTTGCCTCAAATAGACCAATTAGTTGACGCAACTAGTGGACATAAGTTGTCGTCTTTTGTGGATGCATACTTAGGATATAATCAAATCCCTATGTTTAGGTCGGATGAAGAAAAGACAAGTTTCATAACAAATTAGGGAATATACTACTACAAAGTGCCTCTCGGGTTGAAGAATGCTGGGGCTACATATCAAAGACTAGTAAATAGAATGTTTAAGGAATAAATTGGTTTAAACATTGAAGTGTATGTAGATGATATGTTGGTCAAATCTCAAGAGGAAGTGAATCACTTGAAAGATCATGAGGAAATGTTTGAATTACTAAGAAAGTACAATATGAAATTAAATATGCAAAAGTGCTCCTTTGGGATACAATTTGGGAAGTTTATAGGATATATTGTCAGTGCTTGAGAAAATAAGGCCAAACCTAGCTAAATCAAGGCAATTAGTGAAATAGGGAGCCAAAGATAAATAAAGATGTGATGACCTTGAATGGAAGAGTTGTAGCTTTGAACAGATTTATATCTAAGGTCGCTAATAATTATATCCCTTTCTTTTACGTAATCAATAAAAGAAGAACTTCGAATGAGGAGAGGATTATCAAAGGGTCTTCAAAGAATTAAAAGATCATCTTGCAAAACCCCTGATCCTATCTAGCCTTATAGAGGGAGAGAATTCATATTTTTACATGGTGGTCTCTAAACATGCAGTAAGTACAGTTCTAATAAGGGAGGAGAATAAAGTTCAACTCTTACTATATTATGCAAGTGAAAGGCTTAAGGATGTAGAGGATAGATATCCGGTTATAGAGATGTTAGCGTATTGTTTAATACACACCACTCAAAAATTAAGAGCTTACTTTCAGGCATACCCAATCAAGGTCTTAACTAACTTTCCAGTCAAAAAAATTTTAGTATACCCAAGGCAATAGGAAGACTAGTAAAATGGAGAATAGAGCTTAGCCAATGCGATATTGAGTTCCAACCGCGAGTTGCAATTAAAGGTCAAGCCTTGGCTGATTTTGTCAACGAATGCACAGGTTATGATAAGGAACAATCGAAAAAAGAGAGGGATCTGAAGCCTAAGTAGCAATTGTTTATTGATGGAGCTTCAAATGAATAAGGGGCTAGTGTAGGATACGTGATCATTACCCATGATGGACACTGGTTGCAATATGTAATGAAATTAGGTCGTCCTGCTATCAATAATGTGGCGGAATATGAATCGATGGTGATAGGACTCACCTTAGTTCTACAATTAAAAGTTCCAAGGATTGAAATCTTCAACGACTTCCAACTAATGGTAAATCAGTTAAGCCAAACGTATCAAACAAAAATGCTAAATTGATCCTTCACATAAAAAAGGTACTAAAAGATGTGGATCCAGTTTGAAGGTTTCTTTATACATCAAGTACTAAGAGAGCAGAACTCCCAAGCTGATTCTTTAGCCAAGTTGGCTAGCTCGCAAGGAGCACCAAAAACTCCAGTAGTAACAGTTGGCTTCCAACCTAGTCCTAGTACAGAGGAGAAGGTCTTTGAGCGAAAAAATAAGTCTATGGTGTTGACTAGATCCCAAGCCTTTGAAAAGTTGGTAAAGGAAATTAATCAAGAAGTGAAAATGATGGAATCCAAGAAAGGACTATTCACATAGAAATTAATAATCAGTAAGAAAATAACTGGATGGCACCCATTGTTAAGTACCTGGTGGAAGGAAAACTACCAAAAGACAAGAGAGAGTCTAGAAAGATAAGTGTCAATCCCCGACTTTTACTATAGTAAATGAACACTCTATAAAAAAGGTTATTGTCTCCGTTACTTGAGATGTGTTAATAAAAAAATGGCTTAAGACCGTCAAGAGAAGCATATGAAGGATAATGTGGAGATCATTCTAAGGGAATAAAATTAGCTAAAAAGGTCATGAGGCAGGGTTTCTATTGGCCTCAAACGAGTAATGTTACAATGAATCACGTAAAGAGATATGATAAATGTCAGAAATTTTTGACAATTCCACATAGGCCTCCAAGTGACCACGATTTCAATCCCATGGCCATTTGATGCATAGAGAATCGATTCAATTGGACCATTACCTATATCTAAAGCTGGAGCTAAGTTCGCAGTAGTAGCCATCGATTATTTCACCAAATGGGTAGAAGCAGACCCATTACTAAACATAATATCAAGAAAAGTGTTAAAGTTTGTGATTAAAAACAAAGTCACATGATTTGGAATACCACATAAGACAATATCCAATAATGGAACTCGGTTTGAATGTAAAGAATTCAATAGATTCTGTGGTGTGATGACACAGAATTTTTGGCAGTATTGATTTGATAATCTTCTTATATAATTAGTTAAATTGGCAAATTTATCTTTTCAAAACCAATAAAAATATGTTTCTAATTATAATATATATATATATATATATATTGTGATTAGGAAGCATTGATTTGAATTCAATAATTTTCAAAAGCAATTTAAAGTTAAATTCCATATGTTTATAACACTAAAGATATATATATTTATGATAGCTTAAAATAAGATTTAATAAAAAAGATCTATATACTTTCTTTTTAAATTACACATGGACTAAATATAGTTTGTATATATATAAAATTTAAAACATAAAACACAAATAAATATAAAACTAATAGGAATATAATATAAAAACATATTAAAACATAAATGCATGCAATTTAACAAATGCAAGCTAATTACAAATGCAATTTACAAGTGTCATAATTTAATTAAATTCTTCATTTAGAAAAAATAAAAAAAATAAAAAGGTTATACATTCTTATGTATACATCTTGTATACAAATGCAATATCTACTCCTATTCTTTCATTTTTATTCATCCTTTATATTCTAAACCAAAACTAGAGGAATAAAACTAAATTAAACAACCTCTCTCATGTTTTCAAACCGAAGCAAGGTCAAGAATCAAAATTCAAACTTTAACAAGTAGGATCAAGATCAATATGCAGATTCGAACCAAGTTTCCAAACATCAAATATTTTCTTTGTTCTCTGTTCAGCATCAAAGGCGAGTAAACTATTTTAAAAAAACTTTCATCTGTTCTATAACCTGATGCATGTGATTAATACTTGAAGTAAAGCTGTGGAAAATGTTTGCATGAATGGATATTATGCTTACATGTATATAAATATGCAATTATTTGAGTGTGCATGTCTGTACACACACATATATATGTCTCTGTTTTGTATTAACAAACTAAAAACAAGTTCAAAAATAAAAATCTCTTCACTCTTTCTCTTTTAAGTTAAGTTGTAAAAAGGAAACATGTTTGAATTTACTAGATCTTATTTTTAAAAGTAATTACAATTGTGATTAGTTAGTGTTTTACTGGAAAAATAGAAAATACAGGGAAACTCAAAAACATGTCAAAATTCGAACACCATGATTTCTTAATTCACTTGCTTAACCTAATTCGCATTTAAAAACCATGAATTTTAATGACGAAATCAAGATTTTTAAGTTTGGAAATCATGAGAATTCTCGGGTTGAACTGAATCGAGTGTTTCCTTGATTTCTGGCGATCGGCGAAGGATGGAGTCTCAGGGTCGTTACTGAAGCATGCTTGAGGGTAGGGGATCCTGCCAAAAATGGTTGGTGGATTTATCGATCATCGTGGTGACGTGTCAGCGTTGAAGTAGGGTTTAAGGCCCTGGATTAGTCGATGTGAGTTTCGAGACTAGTTCGTCGTCCTGGATGCATCGGTCTCGATCGGAGCAAGGGGAATCGGTGCGTGGGTCTATGGCGAAGCTCTGGACATGATGGCGAGGCTTCTGGTGACCGAAGGTGGCAACACGTGGAGGTTTTTGGCGATTAGGTTCGTTCCAGGTGGTGTTCGATGTTGCTCATTTCGATTTCGAGTTTGTTTCGAAGCTCCGGTGGTCGGAATCAAAGGTGAAGGTCGTGGTCGACTTGCTGGCGGTGGCATCGGTGATCGAAGCATCGGCGTTCATGCGTGCATGTGCACATGTGTCTACGTGTATCAGTGAGTAAGGTTTGTTACCGTACGTTTAGAAGAAGAAGATTTCTCGGATTTGGACTCGGGAAAGATTTGGTTTGGCTCGAGTTTGCCTTCGTGTGTACGCGAGTGTTTAACTATGTAACAGTTTTTAAAATTTAAAACAAAACAATGTTTAAAAGAAAAGGGAAGAAGAAGAAGAGGCTTGGGTTGCATAAGCATTTGTACCGGGTTAGCCTCGGGTTTTCTATAGGATATTAGCTAGGTTTTAAAAGGTAAAAATAAAACAAGTTTTAAACAATTTTCTTAACCAACTTCTTTTAAATGATTAATGTTTTGAGTTAGTTAAAAGTTATATAATAATTTATTTTTAACTTAAATTAATTAATTTTAGAGTATTTTATTATATGCCTATTATTTAAGTTAATTCTTAAGTTTATTAAAATAAAATTAAATAGTATAACTAAGTAGTTAATTAAAGAAGGTAAGATGCTTTCAACTATTAATTAATTTAAAGGTCTTAAGTTATTTCATATGTAATTCCAAATGTTTATTAAATAAAATTTAAATGATAATTAAGTAAAATGATTAAGATAAATAGGTTTGTCTTTAATAAATTAAGGTCTCAAATAATTATAAATGATAATTAATTAATTCTAATAATTAATTAAAATAATAATAAATGATTGTAATTAATCAATGTTAATTGAGCAAGATTATAAGTAACTAATTCATAAGTAATTAATTTATATTATGTTAATTAAATTAATTATAATTGTGTGATTAATTAATCTTGCTTATGCATGATTAATTTGTATTGAATGTCTTAGATTGATTAATATCTCTAGTCTGATAATTTGTGATGTTCTGTGATATGAAATACCTAGATTGATCTATTAATAAATGTGAATCATTAATGTAATTAGATATATGTGATGAATTACTGTGTGAGTATCGAATTCGAAGAGATCAGGGTCGGATATCAGCAATATCCAGAACCACTTCGATTAGTAACTATCTAAAATTCTTTATGATTATAGAATCAAATAGGCTGGAATGGAATAAATTAAGTAAACTGGACCACTGATAACTAAGTAACGGTACTTAGATATTAATTTGTTTAATAAGTGTTTGACTATAACAAGATAAGAACTCGTAGTGAGGTATGAGTTACCCTAGTTTTCAAAGAAGTTTTATAACTTAGTATTTCAAGTTATATGGGTTCACTCACACTGGTTTCCAACGTGACTCGGGTGTTACATTAATGTAATGCTCGGGTCAAACCGAGTATTACAGATTTTCAGGTTAGGACGTTCTAGAGCTCAGGAGGCGAGCTGGATGGCAGGAATGTATGGAGTATATTCCGCTGTGTAATAGAGTTTGTATTGATTGTATTCTGGACAGGTTGTCATAACTGTCCGGATTATTATGAATGAATTATACTCTGATATATTGTTTGTAAATTGACAGGTACAGCTTTCTTTGTATAAATGTTGTTCTTTGGTATTATATTTTATCCCGCTGCGATTATGAGATTCTGTGCTGTTGTTTTATGCTTCTTCTACCTCTTTTTCTTCTTTTCCCTAATAATCTGGAATTTTCAGCGTTCGATTGCTCGGCACTTCACAGTGAATGTATTAGTGTCGAATTTTCGAAGTCGAAAATTTCAGGTCGTTACATTTGGTATCAGAGTAGAAGGTTAAGCGAGAACCTTGGCTCTGGTGGGGTTACTCATTAAGGATTGGGTCAGTAGTACCCTAGAATGATTGAGTGTATTATATATGAGGGCATACTTGTTATTTTCTTATATAAAGCTTTTAAAAACAATTTTAAAAGTAGTTTTTATATAAGCCTAAATATAAAGCCATAATTTTTCTAATTATCATATATATTAGGTAATAGGTTGTTGATTATTGAAATTAAATATAATAGTAAGAACTAAGTGGTAATAAATATACAACCGAATAGGAATTGGATATTACGAACTATACAAATAAGATAAGCTAGAAATGGATTCAAACCAGAAATAAAATCCTAAATTTGTACAAATGTTTTTAGAATGTTGAATCAAGTTACCCTGATTTTATTTCCAATAAATTATGAGATAATATATAGTGAATTGGTTTTCAGATATGATAATCTTAGTCATTATCATAAAATGGTTGTTGTGTCTAAGAATGGGATGTTTGTTATCTAAAAATAATTAATGATAAAGCAAAATGGAATATTTTAAGGAAGTAAAAACTTAGATAAGTATGACTTATAAATTGAAAAATAATTTAAATTGTGAACTTTTAAATCTAAATTCAGAAAGATGAAATTTGTTTCAATGTGTTAAAAGATATAATAAATAATATTATTCAGAATATTTTTGAATACATGAATCTTATTTAAAAACAAAGAGTTGTTTTAAATTTTTTAACAGAATTTGATTTAATTCAAAACCAAGAATGGTTAAAAATTTAAGGGTGTGACTTGGTGTTCAAATGGAATAAACATGTATATATAAGTGGATACATATGATATCAAAACTTGATTGGAAGTAAACACTAAGTGTTGAATTCTAAATTTCCCTAAATTGAGAGTATAACCCAAAGTGAAATAAGTTTTTGAACTTATAAGTGGGAAAGGATACTAATAGGAACTTTAAAAATTTGAAATGGAGAATTCAAATTGGATAAGGCTGACTGGATTAAGCAAATTGAATTTAACTTAGGGGAAGTTAAACAAGGTTAGAACAAACAACCTGAATTGGAAATTTCAAGATGAAATTGAGATTTAACTTAGGGAAGTTAAATGGGTTGAATTGAAATAGGAGTTATGTGTGATCTCAAAACAAGTTTGAGATCAGGAAATTGGTAATGGATGCTATTGATGGATGTTTTAGATAATCTGGATGTTTATTTACTTTGACATATCCTGCTATCATCCCGTTGCTATTAATAATCTTTAAAACTGTGAATTGGATTGTTTGAAAGAGTTAAGAAGTGGATTGAGATAATATATATTCACTGCTGAAATTGAATGGAAATAAAACTTTAATTTGAAATTATTTAAATGATTTTGATTTTTAGAAATAAAATAGAAAATTATGGGAATGTAATTACTTTGAACTTAAGATTTAAATGTTAAGAATGAACTTGCAAACTAAAAATTGTTTAAGAATTGGTTTCAAGTTAGAAGTTAAAATTGGGTAATAAATTGGATTCCGAAGATTAAATTGTTTAAAAAGATTTGAACTCTTATTTGAACCTAGAAATAAGTTTATTTAAAATGAAATTTTGAAATTTGGACTCACAATTTAAATTGTTTAAAGACTTAGGTTGTTAAATTAAAAGTAAAGGTTGATTTGATTTAAAAGATTAAATCAACATTTAAAAATTTAACTCGGATTTATATAATTCAAGATGGTTTAAAGTTGAGATTGGAATTGAAATTAGTTCAAATTGAATTTGATTTGAATAATTTGGAATTGTGATTGGAGTTGAATAAGCTTAATTCAAATGGAAAATAATTTGAATTTGGGAAAGAAATTGAAGTCAATTTAAATTGAATTGAAATTGGATCAATTTAATGGAAGTGGAAATTGAAAATTTATTTGGAATTGGAGATTGGGATATTGAATAGTTTGGCGCTGAACTATTTTCAAAAAATAAATTGTTTTAATATAAATTTTCTTAAATCTATTTTTCCTAGCTATTTACTATACAATCTTTCCTTTTAAAATCCAAACTATCTTATACTTATTTTATAACTATTTTTAAAACTACTTAACTATTTTACAACAATTTTATAAACTAATTACTATTTTACTACTACTTATAACTAATTACTATTTTACAACTATTTTGCAATTATCTAACTATTCTACAACTATTTGACTATTTTACAACTATTTTATAACTACTTAACTATTTACAGCTATTTTACAACTAATAACTATTTTACAACCACTTATCCATTTTAAACTTTTCAAGCTATTTTCTAAATTCAAGCTGGTCAGAGTGCAAACTGTTTATAATTAAATACCATTTGAGATAATAATTGAAGTGATAACCCAAATGGAAATTGAAGCAATTGTGAATAAATGAATAGAATTCAAAATGAATATGTAGTAAAAGAAAATTGATTCAGCTAATAATCAATGAAGATAAATATGTAGGATGTACGTATGTTATACTATTTCGCATAATGATTTGATCCAGATTCGAGCACAGAATTTCGAGATAGTATATCGATCCGAGTTGGAATTTTTCACTCGATTTTCGACGGAGAATCCTAGATATGGATTTTTGATTGATTATGGAAATTCTCTATCACAGTTATGGCTATGCAAGGAGAATGACAGTTTCTAATCAAAAAACCAGATCTGAGTCCGCACTAGGAAGTCGGGTGAACGATACTAGTTCAGAAATGAAATTGTGTGATCGAGGAGCGATCAGATTTGATATTGCATACGGATAATATATGTACATCGTACGTGCTTGAATGAAATAGATATTGAAGATTTTGAAAAAGAAATGTAAAAATGATTTTTGAAACCGAAAAGTATATTTTAAGAAATAGATAAGAGTGGAAACTGGATATCACTATAACTGAAACTCATTTTATGAAAAGTAAGAAATGTGGCAAGTAACTTTATAAAAGAAATCGAATTTGAATGTTGACTTGGCATAAGTAAAGTTATATATATATATATATATATATATATTATATGATAACTACCCTTGTTGAATCTATAACTAGAAGAAAAGATTTTTTTTCGAAAAATATTTGAAGTATAAAAAGGAATTTATATAAGTAGGAAGTGATCCAAAAATATTTTGTTCTAGTTAAAAGAATAAACTTATATATATATATATATATATATATATATATATATATATATATATATTATATAAATGATTTTATGAGAACGATTTTGGAAAAAAAGGATTTTGAAACCATTTATTTTGAAAGGCTTTTAATTTTTGGGAAATATCAATTTTGGGGAATTTGGAACCCAATTTTGGAACTATCGATTTGAGATATCTATTTTGTGTAAAGGAGATTTATATGTGATACATATAAAGAGTATGATTTGAAAGATACTATATGTGTATAGTATAAAATGTTTTGAGAATGCTGTGGGGAAAAAAGGCGCTCCCATTTAGAATGAACTTCTAGTAGGAGATCCACGGGGTGGTTCTGGCTTGGGCCCTAAAGGGTGGTTCTAAATTTGATCCTGGGAGGAAGTCCGGACTAACTGAAGTTCCTGAGGATTGTGGTTGGGGTAGCTAAAGTCGAGAGAGCTGATGCCTACAGAGACATTTGGGTTATGCTGTGACGACAGTGTAACTGCGATCTATTGTGCACCATAGCGTAAGTCGAGGGACAACGATTGCCTACGGTCTACATTTGATTTCGCTCTGAGGGCGGCGTAACAACGGTAGACTGCAATCTATGAAGACATAGCGAAATTCGTGTTGCAGTGAGTGCCTATAGGCTACATTGGGACTCGACTGATGTAGTCTGCGATCTATGTGGGAGTGGTGAAGTTTCATTCGGCAGTGAAATTCGAGGGTGCCGATGCTTACAGTTACATGGGTATTTGCCGTGATGGCAACGTAACCCTGGGTGCAGCTGCGATCTGTGGTGGTTCTATGGTATAATCGAGGGGCACAAAGGCCTATAGTTTTCTATAGATTTCGCCGGGATGGTGACGTAACCACCGGGCTAACTGCAACCATGGAGGGTGTGATGATTTCCAGAGCATTCTCACCAAAAATATTTTCTATATTTAAAAAAAAAATTCCAAGTATTTCGACCGGGTGTTGAAAACGGGTTTACCAAGTACTTATAGATTTTCAGTCCTACGCCTAATCAATGTATGACCGAATTTCTGTGAGAACAAGGATGGACGTGTTGAAACATCGAGTTATAAAAAGTATTTTTATAAAATTATTTTGATAATATTATGTAGATTTTTAAAGAGTTTTAAAACTTTAGAATAAAAAGAGTTAAGGGTTAAAGATGTTTAAGGGTAATTTAACTGATAATAAGCATTTGTAATTAACTTAGCATTTCAAGTTATATGGGTTTACTCACGCTGGTTTCCACCTGACTCGGGTGTTACTTTAATGTAATACTTGGGTCAGACTGAGTATTACAGATTTTCAGGTTAGGACGTTCTAGAGCTCAGGAGGCGAGCTGGATGGCAGGAACATATGGAGTATATTTCGCTGCGTAATAGAGTTTGTATTGATTTTATTTTGGATAGGTTGTCATAACTGTCCGGATTATTATGAATGAATTGTACTTTGATATTATGTCGGTAAATTGACAGTAATAGCTTTCTTTGGATAAATGCTATTATTTGATATTATATTTTATCCCGCTGTGATAGTGAGATTCTATGCTGTTGTTTTCCGCTTCTTCTTCTACCTCTTTTTCTTCTTTTCCCTAACAATCTGGAATTTTCGACGCTCGATTGCTCAGCACTTCTACAGTGAACGTATTAGTGTCGAATTTTCAGAGTCAAAAATTTCAGGTCGTTACCTGTGATAAGAAAGGAATAATTAAAAGCTTTTCATCCATAGCTCATCCAAAAGTTAATGGAGCCACTGAAGCATAAAAGATTATTAAATAATGTAACCTATACTTATTTAGAATTTAACAGGAATCATAAAAAAGCATGTATTATATATGTAAACCCCTATACTTTATAAAATCTTAAATAATTATTAAAAATATGTTTAAACTTGAAACCATTTTAAAAATACTTAAAAACCTGCTATTAAACTTTCCAAAAAATATCCCATGAAAATAATAAATTTAAATAACATTTAAAACCCATTTAAAACCATAAAATTTCTTAAACAACATCAAAAGGAGTGCGGATTAAGGATCTTTAGGCTAATTTAACACTAGAGGGGGGTGAATAGTGTTTAATGGATTCTAAGACTTATATGGACTAATGAAAAATTATGATATAAACAAATGCAGAATTTAATCACAGAACAATAACAGAATCAAACATAGATGCAGAAAGTAAATAAAAAGCAGTAAAAGGAAAGAACATACCGGATTCTATAATAGTTCAGGGTTACCCTACGTCCAGTCCTCTACCTAGGCAAACACCTTATATAGATTTTTTATTATACCAATGTCGAGATTACAATCCTCAATTTCTAAAGGCCTTGAGGTACCCTCCTGTCTCTCGAGTCCGGGGCAAACTCTCTTGATTTACGGGACACAAGATCACCAGTTGATTTCCAGACACAACCACACCATATTGAGAGACTCGATAAACTTTTGATTACAAATTGATCCCATCACTCTGAATAGCACTTTGATCTTCGAGAGAGGGTAGAGAATCAAACAAGAATGAGAAGAATCAAACAAGAATGAGATTCTAATTTGATTCACTTGAGAATTCGGCAGAATTTCAGCACGATCTTAAAAATATGAAAATTTTATAATATGAATTTCTGGAGAAGAAGGAGTGAAGAAATTAAGAAAATAGTTAATTAAAAAATTCGTTTGTGAAGGCTATTTATAGAGTAGTAAAAGTCATAACCATTCGTGAAGAGATTTAAACGAATAGACACTTCTTTTGAAAATTGAAACTTTTGAATTCAACGACCACCATGTCGACATAGGGTATCCCATGATGTCGACATCCTTAGTTAAAAAACAATGTAAAATTTGTTTTGAAAAAGGTATTGAAAGGAAAACAAGAAGAAATGATTTTGGAGTAAAATAAACTAATATTCTTATGTTTTGAACAAAGAGGAGTAGAAAATACATTATTTAGAATGTATATATAAATTTGATTTTAAATCTCAAGTATATATATATATATTATAATGAATATTTAAAAATCAGAAGACAGTTTTCAAAACAAACGAAGTTTTTAAAACAGTAGTTTATTTAAAAACAAAAACAAAGAATATTTTAAGGCTAAAACATCTTTTTGTAAAGCGGTTTTGAAAATCATTTTGAAAACCCATTTTGAAGTAGTTTTGTAAGCTTCTTCCTGCAGAATATCTCATCACATCAAGACTCGAGAACTTTACAAAACCAGGATGTTCGTGGGTTTGAAGCCACTTGTCGTAGGTTTATAAGCCACTTGTCATGGGTTTGTAAGCCACCAAGAAAGTAGAAATGGGTTCCATCCCAAGTGAAATGTGGAATGAAGATTTCCGTGCTATTATGATGTTTCAAAAAAAACTAGACACTTATCTTAAAATCTTGATCTTAATACTCATGAGTCTTCAAACTTGATTTCTTCATTCTTAATCTTTATATTGTACAGTCTTCAATAATCAGTACCTGCCTTATATATATCCTGCATAATAACATTCATATATATCTAGACAATAGTGTTAGTATATAAGTTATAATAAAATAAGTTACAAAGCTTGTTGTCATCAAAACCACTATCTCTAGTTCCTAACAATCTCCCCCCTTTTGATGATGACAACCTTATAAAATATACTTACCACTTCGATCATACCATAACTCCCCCTTACACCAACAACTCCTCCTTACTCCATACCATAACTCCCCCTTACTCTAAGCCTCCTATTTTATATAACTTCTCCCCCTTTGTCATTAAAAAAATAACAACCTATAAACCTTGAAGTTAATAGAAAATGAGATAACCAAACATATGACATAAGAATAATAACTATGTATGAGTGAAATATAGCATCCTAAGTTAAATGGAATTCAAGATTTTATACACCAAAGATTGTTTTTAGAAGAACATTAATTAAGGTAACATTTATATACAAATTAACAAACCAATATATAATATAAAAAAACGAAAAAACGCTTAACGAGAACCCGTAACTATTGGTGATTTATGGACTGAACAATTTGGATAGTGGTGACAAAAGTTTCCACGTTGTTCGACCAAGTTTCCATTAGTGTCAAAAAGGACCTCTCCAACGCAAATCACGCCATCGTCTTCATCCACATGAACTTCCAGATTCGACAGAGGATGTTCTTCTTCTTGATCCTCTTGTGGTTCTTCTAGAGGCTCTTCTTCTTTAGAATCCATGGCTTGTGATGATTCTTCGATGACAATGGAATTGGCATGGTTATCCATAAGAAAGTTTTATAAATTCCTAAGGATTCTGCCTTGCTTATCTTTTTCTCTAACCATTCGCAGTTGACTCACTTGAATTTCCATCATCGTTTGAAACATTTCATCTTCTCTTGTAATTTGATGACTCATAAGTATGTGGAAAGTTGAAAAGGGCTAAAATGAGGAGAAGTGGGTGAAGAAGGTTCATTATTAAAAGAGAAAGCCATTAATTTACTGTTTTAGAAGTTTATTACAGAGAATTGAACAGAGAAAAGGAGTAAAAATCGAAAAATATAAATATATAACTTAATAACTAATTTTAGAGGTAAATTTAAATTTAAAAATCTCGGCATGTATGTTGACATAGGGGGGTGGGTCATGTCGACATACCCAGTTCAATTTTTGAGAAATTTTTATTTGTATCAATTATTAACTATACTTGTATTATTTATAATTTATATTTTAGTTAACGAATATATACCTAATTCTCTTCTAAATTTAGTAAATTTTGTTCATTTAATGGTTTGGTCAATATATCAGCAATTTGTTTTTCGGTATTAATATATTCAAGAGTTACGACTTCTTTACTTATATTATCTCTAAGAAAACGATGTCTAATATCAATATGTTTTGTTCTAGCATGATGAGTTGGATTTTTAGATAGGTTTATTGCACTAGTATTATCACAATAAATTGGTGATTTAGTTATAGTTAATCCAAAATCTTTTAAAATTTGTTGCATATATATAACTTGAGAACAAGCCAAAGCAGTAGATATATATTATGCTTCAGTTGTTGACAATGATATAGTGTTTTGCTTCTTACTAAACCAGGAAACCAGAGAATGTCCTAGAAAGTGACAAGTTCCACTTGTACTTTTTCGGTCTGATTTACAACCAGCGTAATCAGCATCACAATTTGATATTAAAACAAATGCATCGTTTTTAGGGTAAAATAAACCATAGTCTAAAGTATGTTTTACATATCTTAAAATTCTTTTATAAGCTTTTAAGTGAGTTTCTTTAGGTTGAGATTGGTATCTTACATAGAGACAGACAATATGCATGATGTCAGGACGACTTGCTGTCATATAAAGCAACGAACCAATCATTCCCCTATATAATTTTTGATCAACATCTTTTTATTCATCTTCTTTACTTAAAGCTATATTAGTTGTCATTGGAGTTGGTTTCCCACTAGAAGTGGTCAATCCAAATTTATTAATTAAATTCTTGGCATATTTTTCTTGAGTAATGAAAATTCCTTTATCTAATTGTTTGATTTTGAAGCCCTAAGAAGAAACATGGTTCTCCCATATGACTCATTTCAAATTCTTTAGTCATTATATCTGAAAATTCTTTATTCATTATGTTATTAGTTGATCCAAATATTATATCATCCACATATATTTGTACTAATTGAATATAATTTTTGTTTCTTTTAATAAAAAGAGTTGTATCTATTTTACCAATTTCAAAACCAGATTGTAGTAAATAAGATCTTAGTCTTCCATACTAGGCTCTAGGAGCTTCTTTCAGGCCATATAAAGCTTTCTTTGATTTATATACATGATTTGGAAATTTATTATTTTCAAAAAGTGGAGGTTGTTCAACATAAACATATTCTTTTACAAAACCATTTAGAAAAGCACTTTTAACATCCATTTGATATAATTTGAAATTATTGTAGTTTGCGAAAGCAAGTAAAATCCTGATAGCTTCTAGTCTTGCTACGAGTGCAAAGGTTTCGTAATAATCAATTCCTTCTTCTTGGCAATAACCTTGCGTGACTAAACCAGCTTTATATCTCATGAACTTACCAAGTTCATTCATTTTATTTTTATAAATCCATTTTGTTCCAATTATACTTTTATCCTCAGGTCTAGGAACAAGTTCCCAAACATCATTTCTGGTGAACTGATTCAATTCTTCTTGCATAGCAAGGATCCATGAATCATCAAATGATGCTCCCTTTGGATTTTTAGGTTCAATAGTTGATATGAAAGCTACATTTTTAATAATATTTAGTTGATTTCTTGTTTTAACTATAGATTCAATATTTCCTAATATATTTCTACAGGATGATCTTTTAGTTGTCTAATTCTTTTATTAGGTTGAATGATTTCACAATTAGTTTCATTAGGTTCATTATTTAAAGTTACAAAATCTTCTTCATCTTCTATTTGTACAGTATCTTTAAAATTCACATCAAAAGATACATGCATTGTTTATTCAATAGAGTTAGTTCTTAAATTATAAACTCTAAATGCTTTACTTCTATTAGAATATCTGATGAAGATACCTTTGTCGGGTTTAGGTTCAAATTTATCTAAATTATCTTTGGTATTAAGAATAAAACACTTACTACCAAAAACTTTAAAATGAGCTACTATGGGTTTCTTATTATAACGTAAATCATATGGTGTTTTATTGGTTAATGGTCTAATTAAAATCCTATTTAATATATAACACGCTGTAGCGACTCCTTCCGCCAAAATTTTTAGGTAAGTTACTATCAGAAAGCATTGTTCTAGAACACTCTTGAATCGTTCTATTCTTATGTTCTACCACTCCGTTTTGTTGTGGAGTTCTTGAAAAAGAAAAATTATGAGTAATTCCTTTTTGATTACAAAAATTCTCAAAATTTTCAGTTTCAAATTCTCCACGTGATCACTACGAATAGTTTTATTTTTAAAGAAATTTGATTTTGAATTCTGTTAGCAATTTTTTTTAAATAATTCAAAAGCATCACTTTTAAGTTTAAGAAAAATTATCCAAGTATACTGGAATAACTATCTACAATTACAGAAACATATTTATTGTGATTAATTGATTGAACTTGAGATGGACAAAATAAATCTAAATGAAGCAAATCTATAGGTTTAGAAGTAGAAATCAGATCTTTTAATTTAGATGAACTTTTTTTAAGTTTTCCTAATTAGCAAGCATCACATATACTATCTACTTTAAAATTTAACTTGGAAAGACCTCTAAGTAAGTCAAGTTTTGATAACATAGAAAACAATTTGAAATTTAAATGATCAAATCTTTTATGGCAAATTCAAGGGTCACTTGTATTAGCCAAAATACATACGTTATCATTTGAAACTTTCATACTAAGGATGTAAATTTTATTCTTCCTAATTCTTTCAAAAATAATATTTGACTTATTATCTTCGATCTGACACTTATCTTTACCAAATTTTATTTTAAATCCTTTATCACATAGTTGACTTATACTAAGAAAATTATGTTTTAAATTCCTAACTAGCAAAATATCACAAAATAAGAGGAGTTTTAGAATTATCGACATTGCCGATGCCAATCACATATCCTTTCGAGTTATCTCCAAAGTTCACCAATCTACCAACTTGATATATAATGTCATTAAGTATCTTGGGTTTTCCAGTCATATGCATTGAACAACTACTATCATGTATCCATTTATCTTTTTTAATTTGCATAGCTTGTCCATTGGTTATTGATTCTTCAAATCCATATAACATGTGTGTTCCTGCATAACAAACCAATTCGGCAGATAACTTGATTTTTCGTAAAAACTATATGAAGACTTATGATACTTTGATGAAATGCATAAATTCAAACTAGTATTAACAAAATTTCCTAAAAATGCTATTTTAACCTTTCAAGTTTCAAATTATGAAAAATTATGAAAACCTGGCTCTGATACCAATTGAAAGGGAGTGCAGATTAAGGATCTTAAGGCAAATTGAACACTAAAGGGGGGTCAATAGTGTTTAATGGATTCTATGACTTATATGGACTAATTGAAAATTTATGATATAAACAAATGCAGAACTTAATCACCGAATAATCACAGAATCAAACACGGATGTAGAAAGTGAATAAAAAGCAGTAAAAGGAAAGAACACACCGGATTTATACTGGTTCGGAGTTTCCCTACATCTAGTCCTGTACCAAGGGAGGCACCTCACACAGATTTTTATTATACCAATGTCGAGATTACAATTCTTAATTTCTAAAGGCCTTGAGGTACCCTCCTGTCTCTCGAGTTCGGGGTAAACTCTTTTGATTTACGGGACACAAGATCATCCAATTGATTTCCAGGCACAACCACACCTTATAGAGAGACTCGATAAACTTTTGATTACAAATTGATCCTATAACTCTGAATAGCACTTTGATCTTCAAGAGAGGGCATAGAATCAAACAAGAATGAGATTTTAATTTGATCCACTTGAGAATTTGGAAGAATTTCGGTACGACCTTAAAAATATGAAAATTTTAGAATATGGATTTATGGAAAAGAAGAAGTGAAGAAAATTAGAAAATAGTCAGTTAAAAATTCGTTTGTGAAGGCTATTTATAGAGTAGTATCAGTCATAACCATTCATGAAAAGATTTAAACGAATAAACATTTCTTTTGAAAATTGAAACTTTTGAATTCAATGGCCACCATGTCGACATGTGGTATCCCATGATGTCGACATCCTTAGTTAAAAAACAATGTAAAATTTGTTTTGAAAATGGTATTGAAAGGAAAACAATATGAAATGATTCCGGAGTAAAATAAACTAATTTTCCTATGTTTTAAAATAAAAAGGAGTAGAAAATATATTTTTTAGAATGTATATAAATTTGATTTTAAATCTCAAATATATATAGTATAAAGAATATTTAAAAATCAGAAGATAGTTTTAAAAAAAGGAAGTTTTAAAACAAGAGTTTATTTAAAAACAAAAACAAAGAATATTTTAAGGCTAAAACATCTTTTGAAAAGCAGCTTTGAAAATCATTTTAAAGTAGTTTTGCAAGCTTCTTCCTACGGAATATCTCATCACATCAGGATTCGAGAACTTGTACAAAACCAGGATGTTCGTGGATTTGTAAGCCACTTGTCGTAGGTTTGTAAGACACTTGTCGTGGGTTTGTAAGCTACTAAGAAGGTAGAAATGGGTTCCATCCCTAATGAAATTTGGAATGAAGATTTCCGTGCTATTATGAAGTTTTAACAAAAACTAGACACCTAACTTAAAATCTTGATCTTGATACTCATGAGTCTTCAAACTTGATTTCTTCATTCTTGATCTTTATACTGTACAGTCTTCAATAATCAGTACCTGCCTTATATACATCCTGCATAATAACATTTATATATATATATATAGACAATAGTATTAGTATATAAGTTATAATAAAATAAATTACAAAGGTTGTTGTCATCAAAACCACTATCTCCATTTCCTAACACAACGCACCACCGATCAGTGCTAAAAAAAGGGGTCTAGAAATGCAGTTGTAGATCAAAGACCGCATTTATAAGTGCTATAAGAAATATTGGACACAAAGCAAGAAAGAAAAAGCATGAAATTTACGACCAGTTTTCTCCGCTCAAATTAATGATTAAAGAACTAAAATTTATATAGTAAGTAATATACTTAGAGTACTTAAAAACATGCAAAGCGTGCGTTAAGAATATCTTCCAAAATCACATTAATAATTCCAAAAATCAAACTATTTCAAAGTGCTCACATAGCGTCCTTTCTCGCTATAACTTTTGCACCTTCGTTCAACCATTTTTAAAATCATTTAAAGTTTGATTCAAAGATTTCAACATAAAGTTATTATTAAAACAACAATTAAAACACCTAAGGATGCCTTTCAAAATCGTAATAAGAATCGTCGAACATGAGGCTTTTTCAAAGTGCTCATTTAGCGACCTTTTTCGCTACAATTTTTTCCACTTTATTCTAAAAGTTTTAAAACTTTTTAAACCACTTCTTATATCACATACACTACTATTAGTGGCATAACCAAACTATGTACTTTCATAATATATTCACATTTAACTATTTTAAGCAAGTTAAGCGCATGGGATTTATGAAGTATATTTATAACAACCTTTCTCACTTCAAACATTTTCAAACACACTTCAATGCCAAACACAATCAAACCAAACATGTAAACGCAAAGTCAAGGCCATATTGCATGTTTTAGCGGATACTAAAAGTAATGATATACAATATAAAGTAGTATTTTGCTTTCAATGGCAAGGGGGCAAAAGTTATAACTTAATTAGTTCATACTTAACTTTATATTTGCAAGACACACACATAATATATATCATTCAATGTTGAGCAAACTCACGCAAAAACCAAACTACAACCAAGAACAAGCCTTAACTTCAAGCATAACTTCTTATCTCAACCAAAACAAGCTAAACATATCACCTTTTGCCTGAACATGCTCTTGGTCATACCCCATCTCCACTATTTACCCACGCCCTTGATTGGGTTCCTAATTTTTTCAACTTTCTTCAACTTTGATTGACTTTTCCATGTTTATAGAACACCTTAAGGCCTTCTCTAAAGTTTGGAGAAGATTGGAGTTGATTTGCTTGGGTTTTTGAGTGATAAAGTAAAGAGGAAGAGAGCATGAAGACTTGGATTTTTGTTCATAATCTGCTATTGGACTTACAATATTATGAAGTGTTTATATTGATTTATTTAAGAGGTTACTATAACCTTTACGACCCTTTATGGCTAGCCAAAGTAACACTTTCATGTGCTACAAATTTACACCTCACTTGTCCAAATAACTTCTCACCTCAAATATCTCTTTACTATTCATCAAAATACCATATCCACTAATCACTTGTTAATATTCACTAGTCACCATTACTTAACCATAAATACCAAAATATTTTTAGTTGCTAATTAATGGCACATTAATATATTAGACAACCTAAAAATTCAAACAACTTATATCGAGTAAAAAGTAGTTTATAGATAAAATAATTTTCAGTCACAATATTGATATTTCTTCAAAGAATTTAAATTTGTAAACATATTTAAAAAAACAAGTTTAACATCTTCTGTTATTAATTAAAAGGGGTTTAACATGGGTATAAAATCACTTTTAATACATTTAATCCAAGATTCAAATATTTAAATAATTTGTATATTTAAATATGAAGTGTTTGAAATTTCGGATCATAGCAAAGTAAGTAAAATAGCTACCAAAGAAATAAAAACTTATTGATTCGGTGATTAACCCAAGAGAAAAGGTAAGTGCTTTAAGATTTTTGAAACATTAGTCATGATAAAATTTGATGTGAAAATAAAGTAATGATGAGAAGAAGAAATAAAACTTTAACAGAATATCATGAAAGCAATAGAATAATAGTTAATGAAATCTCCACTGTTGATCTTAATATTAGTTACAATAAAGAATTATTGCCTTTCCCAAAGACTGTGAAGGCAAAAGGAAAATCGTCCTTGTACGGAAAAAGAGAAGCCACTATTTATAAGATCAAACAATGCCATGTTTCAACTGCATTTTTTGCACAACAGACAGGTCTATTCCTTCAGTTATAACATTCTTCAGCAAAAAAATCAAAATCCAAACCTTAAAATCCAATTTGTAATCGAAAAAAGTGAATTTTGGAAGGTATATGTTATATCATATTTTGCGAAAAGAGATTTAAATAAAATACATAAGGCTAAAGGTTTGCAGATAGCTCATCCCCAAAACCAAAGACACACAACTGAATGGGATGGTCTAACTACTAGCCCAAAGACTTATATAACATCTCTCATTTTGAGACCTAAAAATGAACATCGATGATGCTGCAGTTATTACTAAGACTATTATCAAGCGACAAAAAGAGATCAATTTTTTCAATAGTAATAAGTAAGCAGAGCAGCTAAAAATATTCCATTCCAAAAATTGTCTTTACATGTTCAATAACCTAACTTGTTCCCATGCAGTGATTAAAACAATAAAATATAAATATAGTGTCATGCCTAACATATAAAGATGTCGACTTAATCATTTAACCCGTTATAAATCTTGGTTTTACATAGTGGAAATTTTAAAATTTATTTTATTGGCAAAAGAAGCCTCCTACTTCATCCTTGGAATCTTTATTCGTCTTTTCCAAATGTAAAATTTATACACTAAAAACTCGGCATACTTGAGTGAATACCCTTAAGTTTATGAGAAATAATAAAAATATAGATCAGACGTAGAACCATGTATGAGTAATACATTGCCCTAATGATCAAATCATACAGTGAGACGATGCCGTTGAAGCACGAAATGAGTGTTCCCTCACTAATTAAATTTACACCAATTACATCAATACGCGAAGTGTTGACTATATTTTACCGTCAACCTCAGAATTGCATTACAAAAAGCATATTTCACTTATTAGTCATTTAGCTTAAGAGCTAAAGTGAGCATTTAATGGATAAATGACACAAGATATAGAGTGGTCGGTAGAGCTGCCTATGTCCACTATGAAATCTTCTTATTTTACGGCTCTCTTACAATTACAGGGAATAATGAGAGATACAACAATAAAAAGGTGGCTCAAGATTAATGTTGTTGCAAATCTTAAGGGCCTGCTGAGCTTAGAATTATAAACCGTGAGCCGTCGTGAGAATCTTTTCTTGAACAAAGCTAAGGATGTGGGATCATTAGTGGTTGATAAGTCTTTGAATAGTCGACCCTTGACAGCTAATGACCAACAACCCGAGTAGACGACCCTTGACAACTAGAGACTAACCTATGAATGGTCGACCCTTGGTGGGTTAGAAACTAATAACCCGAATAGTTTATCCTTGGTGAATAGCGACCAACAATAAGAATAGTCGACCATTAGCAGGTCGCGACCAGTAACCAAAATATTTGATCCTTGGTGGGTAGAAACAACAACTGAATAGTCGACCTTTGTCGAGTGAAAGCCAACAACTTGAATAGTCGACCCTTGGATGGCAGTGGCCAACAACCCGCATAGTCTACCATTGGTGGGTATCAACCAACCTTTGAAAGCTTGACCCTTGGTGGGTAGCGACCGGCCACACGAATAGTCAACCCTTACTGAACATCGACTAATCTTTGAATTGTCGACACTTGGCAAGTAGTGAACAACGACATCCCTTTTGAAATTTCCATGAACGAGGTAATTATAGTGATTGATACTAGTGCTAAGATGGTTGACATGGTTTCGTAAAATGATTCGAAAGTCGTTGCACTATAGATGATTAAACGGATTCAATGAGGGGCAGCTGGTGAATTAAAGGGAAGCAGCGATTGAATTCAAAATCAATAGGAAAACCCTATAAAGATACATGCCCTGCTCTTACTGTTTTCATAATATTCATGCACAGTGGTATAATGTTCCGTAGCATTCTCCGTGTCATAAGAAGACACGCTTGGTTGTTCTTTTTTTTTTCATCCTTGATTGCATGTTGATGTGGTAAGGCGGACCACACAGGCTAGACTATTTCTATAGATATGGAAAGAGGTAGGAAACTACCAGATGTAGTGCTGAAGGAGTGGGTTAAGCAGGTTAAGTTTGCCTACACTCTTAGAATGATACGGAGGACCAATCGTAGGGTTTGTTGCAGAGGCTCCATTGGAGCTATGTTGGTAAGCCATGGTCGAGGCAATCTAGTAACATATGATCTAAGGACTAGCCGAGGAAGCTGTTCGAGGAGACATGCTGCTTGGGAGCCAGCGGGTTATAAGAATGGGTCGGGTCGAGTAGTGCAAATGCCATGTTTTACTTGACAAGCTAGCTACCGTCATTGCTTCAGGGTGCATTGAATGGGGGGTGAATGATGTGCAATGGAAAGGATGGGCTGATTGGGGTCCAACCCAGAGGCAGTTGAGAGAAACTTGTTGGCTTGTTTCTAGTTCCCAAAGAGCTTGTAATTGGCTGGCCTAGGCCCAAGTCAGCCCAGACCGAAGCAGATTAAGTTAAGGAACCTTGGTTAGCATATCTTCTCACTTATAAAAAATTTGAGTAATATTTTGCCCCTAAGTCCATGAGTGTGAGCGGACGTCGGCTCGTAAAAACTTGAATATTCCATTATTTGACAATTATGCTATGCAATTATTGCACTATCCATGCGGTCTTATGCCATTAGTCATGATGGTTGTGGTTCTTGAGATTCTGTAAAAAGGTGCCGTTTTGTCCATATGCATGGTGTGACATAAAAATTATCATATTTAAATGGTCGAGATTTCTTTTTCATTTTTGACGACAATAGCTGCGACTGAAAGGAGAGGTATATAAATACCCATTTCCCCTTCCATCTCATAGGCATTGAGCTTTGGCTGTTTAATGTTTTTTGTAGATTTGAAATCTGCATCGTTTTTCTTGGTATAATTGGCTTTCACCACCTATTTATTTTGCATTGCTCTTAAGTGTTTGGCTTTTTGTCAACTTGTTTGGAATTTTTATTGGATTTAGAATAATTTAGAAAGAGGTTGACTTCTTGAGCGTCAAAATGTGCTTTTTGATAGCAGTTCGGACCATTTCTCTAGGATTTTGGCTGCTTTAGATGGAATTTTCCTATGGTTAGGACTCAGGTCCCATGGCTAAAGTTATGAGAACGTTGATCGAACGTCGGTCACGAATTATGGAACCCGGCAAGGCTAGGGAGCTTACCTTCTTTGATGCTCCTATTTTTCCAACCTCAGACCAGTTTGTATGCTTCTGCACCTCTTTGGAATGTGTAAGGAATGGTGCCTCTGATTCGGATGTCACCATTCGGGTCTTAATCTACTCCTTAATGAGATTGCTTGGGAGCTCTTTGCAATCTCTTATGAGGTCCGATGTTAGAGGCGTTGTTGGTGGTAGCACAGACCTTCTTTAACAAGTTCTCGATCATTTCCCTTATCAAGCGCTTTTTTGGCAGTGATAAGAGTGCCAGTTGGCCTGTCCTAAAAGAGTCGTTGATGTGCTTCTTCTTCTCTGTTTGTTTTTTACTTCTCTACTACTTAGCAATTGAAACTATTGTAAGCCTAGCGGGATGGGCAATGTGCCTTTGTGCACTATTGAACCGAATTAAACAAGTTGTTTGTTACAAGAGAAACTAACCACAGTAGTTTGTTCTCTAACCTAGTAGGTTGTGGGACTCGAAAGTGAACATTGACTGTGCTGCCTGGCTAGTTGTTAGGTGCCGAGACTAGTGTGTAGCAGCCGATCCATACTATATTGCTTTGCCGATGGGAAGTCCCAGTTCGAACCTAAGCTTTGGGGGGATTGGAGGATCTCCTGGGTGATGTGCTACCCGAGGCATTCCTGTATTATTTTCTATAAAAACTATATTTAAAATGTGCTAAGTAGAAAGATTTTCGTTCGATGGGCTGGGCCTAGTTATTTGCTCATACGATCTGAGTGCCTGCGAAGCATCAAGTTGTGGGTGGCACTGGCACTGGCACTGAGTAGGAGTGCACGCTTGCCCATGTGTTCTCTAGTGTGATAAGCAGTCGTGTACACAGTAGAGGATGGGACCTGTCTCAATCCGTAATGCAAAGGTCTCGAGGGTTCTTCACGATGACACAACGCATGTTGTTTAGAGGACTGCATTCTCGATTTAATTAGGGGTGCATGGCTAGCTCAAGCACTCTTTTATGATGGAGTGATTATGGTGAAATGGGCGGCTGGTGCCATCATCCATAAGAACCTAGAAGATAGAAATTTGTTAAAATCGAACTTATTTGTGCATACCTTAGATGGTACGTGGCCTTAGTTAGAACTTAAGCATTGAGCATCTTGAAAGGTCCCTTGGGTGACATGCTACAAGCGGAGGCTGATCCGACTTATTTTTGTGTGGGTACACTATGGATTTAGGCTTCATCAACACTTGGGGTAATAATGTTGGTTTAGACAACAATGTACCATCTTGTTCGATGGATGAGCGGCATCACAAACAAGGGTATGGAACATTATAATCACGCATCCAATCAGCAATACACCTCGGACATAGGGGAGAGACGTCTCACCCAGACTCTTGGGGCATGGGTAGTCCCCAAACAAAGAAACCAATCCATGATGATTCAACTTTGCTAGATAGCCTGGTAGTTCCTAATAAAAAAATGAATTCTCAGTAATTCATTCTTGTGGTCAGCTTGTCGGCTAGGAGGGGAGCGACGACTCATACATTCTTCGATAGCGAAGGGTAGTAGTCCCCAACAAAGGTAATGAGCACATGAAAACTCATTCTTATTAGATAGCCCGGACATTCCTCGATAAGGAAATGAATTCTTAATAATTCACCCTCATGGATTGCCTACCGGTCAGGATGGAAGAGATGGCTCACATGGTCCTGGGTTGTATTCCCTAAACAAGGCAATGAGCACATGAAAAGAAATCCTTGTTTGATAACTCAGGTATTCCTCGACAAGGAAATGAATTCTCGATAACTTACCTTCATGGATAGCCTGACAGCCAGGAGTAGAATACAGGCAAATGTTGTCCTTAGCAGTGAAGGGCGGCGGTCCCTAAACAAGGTAAAGAGCACATGAAAACTCATTCTCATTTTATAGTCCGAGAATTCCTCGATGTTGACCCAAAAAATGGATTAACGCCCTAGTTTGAGTTTGAACGCACTAGCCTTGTTCTGATATAGCAATATCGCAGATAATAGGTATCGAAAAAGAACAGTAAAAGAGAGAAGACAGGGAATATTTATATTGGTTCGGCTATTAATGAAGCCTACGTCCACTTTATAGTTTTATTGTAGATTGATTGTTGTTAAAAGTAATGTTTGATTGCAAGGCTTTGATTATCCTTAGGTAGATTGAATCCTTAGAGTTGGAATCCACTGGAGAATCACAGTGAATCCCTTTGGGATTGTAGTGAGGGAGGTAAAGAGTGAAGAATGTTTCCAATAGAGCTTCAACAACCAATTCGTAGAAGATCCTGTTTATGTTACGGGTAGGTTGATATTTATAGAGATCGAAGAACTTCTGGGCTGAACCCATTTGTCAGTTGCTTGTAGATGGCCATAGGGCGATATAGTAGAGTTTAGCTCACGACCCGAGCCAAAAGCATGGATCGCTAAGCTAACTACTTAGCTCGCATGCGAGCTAACTATTTAGCTCATTTCTCCATTGCTCAGCTATGTCAGGTCGGAGGAATTCCATTGCTTTATATGGATCGCTAGTGATCCATACACTTAGCTTACTTTTACATTTTGTCTTCTAGGCTTCTAATTCCCTTCGTGCCATAGCGAACCACGATATTGCATGGATCGCTGGCCATCCATAGGGTATGGATCGCTGGCGATCCATGCACTTAGACAGTTTTTTGAGTTTGATGTCTGGAATGACTTAATTGCCTTGTATTGACGTTGTTCGTGCAATTTCATTGCACACTGCTCTGTTTTGATGATGATTTACTAGTTAGTTGCATTTGGTTGCTGATTGGATGGACGCTGGACCCTTGGTTTAGTCAAACTCAGCCGTTGCTTTAGTAACATGGCTTGGCTCTCTTTAACGTGTTGCTTTAGCCCTTTCGATTGAGTTATGAGCCATTATGACTCCATAAAGTTGTGCCTCTTGGGTCCTGCTGGGTTAAAAATCCAGATGACATTTGGCCCCTCAGAGTATGGCTTCATTGAAAACAAGGCATGCTCTGGAAGTAACTTCCTTTGAGTCTTCATTTTGTGAAATCTAGTTAATCGTGTATTGGTTACCATGGAAATTTGGTCTTGACTATTGAATTTTCGATGTGAATCATTAGAGTCCACCTCAAGATGTTGTTCTTAATGGACTGATTACTAACAGTCGTTCATTTTTTTATTTCGATTTGAATTTCAATTCCTAGTATTGATGGTGCAATCTTTGCTCTATAGTTTACGCATGGGTTTAGGTCGGCATATAGGTGCATGACGTAGGTTTGGAGTTGTCCTATTAGTTTTGATTCAACCTATGGTGAAGCTATGTTTTATCTCAAACAATTGTATGCCGTTCGAGAGTGAAGTCTTGCTCTTTTTAACACTTTCTTTTAGAGAATTTGGTTAAATTCCTGTCGTTGCATTTGAATTCCAATATGAAGATTTATTCCAAAATCGAATATAGTGGATGATTCAATTGCATTGCTCTTCCTATTTCTATATTCCAGTGACCATGAAAAGAAAAGCTTCCGACATCACTTCGAACAGCTACTTCATTATCGGTCGTTGATCGATAACGGCTAAGTGTGGAAGAGATAATTTTAGAAGATAATATGGATTGTAAATGTAAGCAAGCTATCTACACTAGATTGTTTACTTGCAGTTTTCAGTATACTAAACTCTTCTCATGTGGATAACACACTACATCTGCCTCGGTCAACTCTTAGGACCCTATTGGTCAACATACGTCGACTTTTCTTGGATTCCAAGCGTTGGTTATACGAGGATATTATTTCAAGTAAAACATACATGATAGGTTGAATGCCATGTTTTGTCATTGAAAATGAATTTTCGGCCATCCAATCTTTAGTCTGGTGGAGGTACTTCCACTCCTCCAGAAATTGGGTCCTTCGCAACTTAGGCTTCGTTTATTATCCTTATCATGTTGGAATGATTGATTATAGTTAAATTACAAGGCATAGTTGCTCCTATAGAGTTTCAGTCGAAGTTCGATCAAGCACTGTTTTAGTCTTGGGAAACTAGCATAGAGTTTTCCGAGTGCAATTGTCCTTCCCTTGCGTGCACACCAGCCTCTGTCTTCAGGGACCATTGGCTTAGTTGCTCGATTCCGAGCATTGATTTTTCTTGTTGTTGTACTTCTTGTGATCATGTGCAGCATACTCAGTTACTATAATTCTACACATGCAAGTAATACTTCTACGGTCATTTCGGCATATTCTATTTCATAGCTTTGTTCAGAACTATGAAGTAGCTTGGTCTAGCCAGTTTTGGAGCTAATCCCTACATAAGCTCAATTGAGTTTGTTTCAATAAAGTGTTGGTGTATATGCCTTAGTCTGTAGGGCTAGTTACTTTGACTATCGAACCAACATGTTTTAGGAGACTAGGTCTCCTAAGAAATAAGCTTAATTGCCCCAGTTTGATTGACATGATAGCTCCTATCTTCGAGAATTAGGGACTTTGTTGCTTGATCCCAAGATCTGAGTTTTGTAATGATGTTGGTATGTATTATAAAGATGCATTTTTGGCATCTTTTGCTAAAGTAAATTCTTCTGAGTCCGACGTTGAGATCCTAATCATGTGTTGGTTTCTATCTTCGGAAATCGTACATAGATGGCCCAACTCTGTGGACTTTTCCTTTATGTTGTGAATCTTCAGATAGCATGAGATGCTAGAAGGTGGGGTTGAAAATTCAATCAAACTCTTGCTTTTGTTTTTGAAAGCCGATGTATCGATAGTTTCATTTTGGGCTTGCTTCCTAGCATCGCCAATCTTTAAGTAATGGCATATTTCTACAAATTGGAACCAAATGATCTAGTTAGGCCGCAAGTAGGTCATCGATGCTTCTCATCAATGCCAGACCATGAGCGATGGTTGATTTCTGAACGTTAAATCCTTCATTTCCTTTGTTGGTAATTTTGTTGCCAGAATTCTTTGTTTTTTGATACGGAATAGTTATCTAGCCAACCTCGCGGTTATTCATGTTTGGACTTTTGAAACATTTCTTTCGATCAAGTATCGTGCTTCTATCCCTTCTTAAGGGAATAGCTATTTCGAATGTCTGTATTTGGCCGATTGTAAGAGATGGAAATTTGTGAGGTGAATTACTCAATTGCCCCTTGTCTGGCTCTCAATCCCATAATGGAATTGAGGAGGTTCAAGGATTTTATTTCCGACCTTCCACGATTGCTCCGCTTGTCCTTAGCCATGCATGCTCTTCTTGATTGACGTTGTCATGGAAGTTTTGTTCATATCTCAACTACTGTCTTTGAGAATTGATAACTTAGTTACTTGGTTCCAAGCAACATTTCCTCGAGGCTTCCTATCTTTTGGTTATGTCTAAATTCTTTCTAAGTTGAATTTAGGAAATTCGGTTGTGCACCAACTTTCATCCTCAGAAATTAGTACATGGGGAATTCAATCCTAGTATTTCGTTTCGACGCTACTTTATTCCTGTGCAGTGGATGATTCTTGTGATGAAAGGTTGAACCATCTGACTGATTTATGAAAGGATATGTCTTTCGATCATTGCCTGCCATTGGGCAATGGTAGTTTACTGAAGAGAAGGTAGAAACTTAGTTGAGGACCAACTTCTATCTCTAGAAGCTAGTGCATCGATGGTTCACTGCGATGAGTGTTTATCATCAGCCTTGTAGATTAAAATTTTCCTGGCATTATCGAGGCAATACTAGTAATTAGTGAGTGGAATGTTTCTCAGAATTACCGAGGCAACACCGTTACTTATGAAATAAAAAGTTTCCTAGCATTGCTGGGGCAACACCGATACTTATGAAATAGAAAGTTTCCTAGCATTGCCAGGGAAACACCGGTACTTATGGAATAGAAAATTTCCTACGTGGCAACACTGGTACAGAAAATTTTCCCGATGTTGCCAAGCTAACACCAATACTTAAAAGATAAAAGAAGGCCATTGAGTTGGCAAGGCAACATCGAAACTCAGGAGGTTAGGATCGATTTTTTCATCTATTTGGCGATGCCCTTAATTCGGCTGGGTACTAGTTTCGGCCTTCAAAAACTAGCACTTCGATAGTTAGGTATTAGAAGTATTTTCTTAGTGTTGCATGTCTTTTGGCAGTGTTAAAGTCACGTTGGTGAGGGTTGAATCATTCATCTGATCCTATAGACTTGAGTAGATTCCTTCTAACCCAATGTGGTTGTTTTCTTAGCATTGCTTAACTCCAAGATACGCCATTTTTTGAAAGGATGAGAGTCCTAGGCATTTTCTTTGCCTAGCTTTGTTATAACCATCAATTATTACCCTTGGAGATGTAAGGCTGTTGCTTAACCAATTCCATAGTTATTCTTATTCACGAAAAATCGAACTTCCTCCCACCGGTTATTGTTATGATCTGATAACTATCTGTGGGTCCCTTCATTTCTAGGAGGGATCCTTCACTTCTAGTTGTCAAACTATAGGTTCTTACAGAAAATCTAAAATTGTGGAGCAAGTCATCACATTGCCCCTGGTACGATCGCATTCATTCCTATACTGATCATGGACCGATAGGGTTCGGTAATGTTTGTCTTAAATCCATGACACTTAACCTTGCTTGTTTCAGGCCGTATGCATTATTCTAGACTAATAGCATTCTTGTGGATATCAACCTCATTCGTTGGTTCCAATCTTCGAGAATCAATCGTTTAGCTACTTGATTTTGAGCATTCTCTTCTTGTCGTTGTCTACCTTCGGATAACAGCTGTTTTTTTTGCAAGTTAGGGTCGAAGAGTTCATTTGAGCACCTGCTTCTGTCTTTGGAAGCCGCTAGGTCGATGACTTGATTCTGGAAACGTCTTCCATCATTATCTAACTTTAGTCGACGGTAAGTCCCTCCTTTCATTGCTTATTTCCAAAGTTGGTGAATTTTAAGGAGTTCGGTTTTCTTATCGATATGACAGTATGAAGTTCTTGATGATGCCGAGGCTATATCGATGTCTAGTAGGTTGAAGCAGTTTCCTTTTTAATTCAACATACATCCATCTTACTATACCGCTTAGTTTTATTTTGATTACTGAAATTCTCCGTTCAGCCTAACAGAACCATGGAATGATTTTTAGTCCCAACCAACTGTTAGTGTGTTATGTGTCGTTGGTCCACGAGGCTGATTTTTTTGAACAGTTGATGCGAGACTTGGTGTTTTGGACGGCTCTTTGGATGCCTCCCCATCAAAGTTGTGTCATAGCTCCTATCTTTGGGAGCTCGTGATTCGAATGTGTCAACTTTAGAGATTTTGGTCAAAGTTTGGAATTCTTTGTTGAAAACTTGGTTTGGAAACTTTATGGCATTGTCAAAGCAATGTCAGTCTTTTTAAGTGGTAGGGATAAGTTCTTGTCAATCCTGAAATAAAAAATTTCCTGGTGTTGTCAAGATAACACCGATGCTTAGAGAATTTTGATGGTCAGGTAATGATGCAGGAGCGACATTGAGTAGTGTTTGCACAGCTTATGAGATGCATGGTTTATGAGAGTATGCGGCTTATGATATGCATGGCTTTTGGTAGTGCATGGCTTATGGGTGGCACGGCTTATGAGAGTGCAGGACTTGCGAGATGCATGGATTTTGAGGTGCATGACTTATGGGATCAATATGACCCATTGATTCAAAACATTCTGGAACTTCTCGATGTTGCCAATCTTCAGGAAAATTGAGGAGTTAGTTGTTTGAGTCGATTCGACGAGTTGATGGAGCATATTTGGGTGTAATTTGACCGGTCCAAGCAGTTAAACAATGATTTTCGAGTCGATTTGACCCCGTTGACTATGCAAGTTGCTTGCATGAACATGGTTTTATTGGTTTAAGAAGCTAAACAGTTTTTGGTTCGGGTAACCGCTGCTTGGATGATCTCTTCATTTTTCTGGGAGATGTATGCATCTAAATAGATCAGCCTGCCATGGTGGAGAGATCTATAGCTGATTGCATGAAGATGGAGTGAAGAATGATCCTATGGGAGTTCAGGACATGACTCTTAGCTCTTGGTCCAAATGCCTTTGGAGAATGGGTCTTTAACTGGATACGGTCCAAGAGGAAGAGGAATTGGTCACCAAGAGCGATAAAATAGTAGTTGGAAAGAAGTGGGCAAGCATTATGCTACTATTTCGTTTGTTGTACTAGCTAGGTCATTAAGTCCGCGGTTGTCAGAATGCTAGAATTTTTGATCGGGCATAACAGAACTGTAGTATGATTAGTCTTGGCCTTTCTTATGGTTATTTAAGTGTCTGTGGTGCCCCCATGCCATAGGGCTGTTGGCATGCTTGAACTGTATCCATGATCTCTCCACAGCTTGTTTGGTTTCCCCGGTCCGGTGGGTGTGGTTCTCCCAGCTGTTGAATCTTAGCTTGATTCGAATTGACCTCTTATTGATCATAAGGTCAGTTTAGTTTTGGCCTAGTTTCTTTAAACAACTTTGAAGCTCTGGAATTTAGCACTGTTTGTCTCATTGGTCGTTGGAAGTGATTCCATTGATTTTGCGGGGTGACTAGTATGATTGTCGATTTGTGGCCCCGGAGCATGACTTTGTTGACTTCAGGGAGCACTGAATCAGATGACTGCTGATCTTCCGGTTCACCTTCGTGGACATCAGTCATATATATATTTCACTGATCTACCAGTTTTCCTTCATGATGCTTTAGTTCGTGAAAGATCTTCCCATTCGTAAAGGTTTTTTTGGATCAAATGACCGCTGGTCTATGTGTTTACCTTCACGATGTTTTGGTTCATGAAAGATCTTCATGCTCAGGAAGGGTTTTTTTGAATCAGATGACCGCTGATAAACCGGTTTACCTTCATGATGCTTTAGCTCATGAAAGACCTTCACGTTCACAAAGTGTTTTATGGCGCTTCTTGGTGTTTCCTATCTTCTAGCAATGTGAGGAGCATATGTTTTGGCACAGCTTATGAAATGTGTGGTTTTCGGTACTCCTCGATGTTGCCTTCTTCGGGAAATGTAAGGAGCGTATGTTTTGGCACGGCTTATGAAATGCACAGTTTTGGTACTCCTTGGTATTGCCTATCTTCGAGAAACGCGAGGAGCGTATGTTTTGACATGTCTTATGAAATGCACGGCTTTTGTACTCTTCGTTGTTACCTATCTTTAGGCAATGTGAGAGCGTAATTTTGGGCCTTCCCGATGTTACCGGAGCAACGCCGATTTTTAGAAGGCAAGGATCAGGTTTTGCAGATCAACGGTATGAATCGATTTGTTTTGGTTGAGCAGGCGGGTAGTTATTATGAACATAGTTTTGTCGGTTTCTATAGGCTAAGGTGTTGGATCTGTTTGTTTGACAATCCTTCTCGACGCCACCAATAATGCTGGTTCTCAAAAGGGGGATTGACATGATTCATCGAGGGCATAAAAGCATTTCTTTCGTCGTACTGTTTGCAATTCCCCTATTGTCCTAGTATGACTCATTTGGAAAAGGAGAGTAGATAAGGATGGATGAGAAGGTATCGCTTTAGATTGTTGTCCCATTCCTTAGTTGTTAGCTAGCTAGAGTGTTATTTTATAATCATTTTTTCGTTTGATTTAGTCGGTTAGCTGGGGCACTTTTCCACTAGGTCATAATAACCTTGCTTATGCATAAGGTCCCTAAGGTTCTGTAGTTCCACAACTATTTGGTATGTTTTTTGGCACACTGCCGGTTTTGCCTTCTTCTAATTCCATTACTTCTAGTCTTTAGAACCGGTTTGCCTTCCCATAGAATTCTTCCAAGGTAACAGGTTGTTTCTTCCTTTAATGATTCCCGAGGGCCTTGTAGCAGATTACATTCATCGCTCTTGCTTCGTCCATATGCTAGTCATACCTGTAAAGAAGCAATTCAAATCAGTTGTATAAAAGTTATAGTAGCCATGATAAAATTCTTTGGACATTCTGCATGTTGAATGGCTTCGGTGAACGGGTTTCGACTGGGGAAGATGCTCTAATCATTGTCAGATCGGTCTATTTTCAAGCTAGGGCTATTTATAATGCTTGAGAATGATGTTTGCATGATAGTCTATGCTTAAATGAATGGAAATGCCGATTGAATGACAAATCACTTATAATGGGGTCATGGATCAGTGACGATCCCAAATTTCAAACTAGGTGACATCGGTTTGGGGTGACCAAGGAGGCCCCATAAGGTTGCATTCAAAATTTCAAGGTATTCGGAGTTCACACGTTCGAGTTATGGGAAAAATAAGATGGATTGACATTGATGGATTGCTGGTATTTTACTTGGAGTCAGAATCGAGAAAATTTTCCATTTGCTTGAAGTCGGCAAATGATTCACTTGGGGTCATAGAATTTGAAGTGCTCGGCTGGTGGCAAACATTGCTTTGAGCCATTTGCATGTTTGCTTGGAGAAAATTTTGGTTTTACTTAAGTCTGATTTCGAGATAGAATTTTCTAGGTTTACTTCGAGTCAAATTGGTGATTTCCCGAATTCGAATTCGAGTCGAAACTTCCAGAATCTACTTCAAGTGAAATGGGCGATTTCCCGAGTTTGACTTCGAGTCAATCCTAAGGTGATTTTTTTAACAACCATTTTGACGATTTTTGACGATTTTTGACGACGACCATTCTTGATAAGAGCTCCATGATAAGATTCGAAGCTGGTCAGTCAGGAGTGGTCACCATATACCCTGGGAGCTTGGCCTTGTAAACAATTATATCCCTTTCGAACGACCCATACAGTGGTCTCACATCTTGTTCCATGTCAGTTGCTGCAAATCAATGATCTGTTAGGGATCGCTAGCGATCCATCGTATACTTAGAATATTATTGGACTTTGATTTCTGGAGTTTATGGCGGTCTGGTGAAAAGATATGGATCACTAGCGATCCATGTACTTAGTTGATTTCTAAGCTTTTCCTTTTGGATTGCATCTACTATCCCCATGTTGATGTTCTTCATCCAATTTCATAGCTTATTGCCTTATTTTGATGATGATGCATACGCTGGTTGCATTGGAATGCTATTGGATCATGATGCAAGGGGACTAGTGGACCCATGAGCTAACCATATTGATCGCTAGCGATCCATAGAGGATGGATCACTAGCGACCCATCACCTTAGCATGTGTTTGCTTGCTTTTTCTCCGGTCCTCCCTGGTTAGTTCTTCTGTTCTCAATAGAAAATCTTCTAAGCAGAGACTGGGGATCTAACTTCTAAAGGATCCAAAGTAGATAGCTAGAACTAGATCCTAAGTTGGAGTTCTCAGTGAAAGCAGCAAAATGCTAACCCAAAAAATAGATTAACACCCTGGTTTGAGTTTGAAAGCACCAGCCATGTTCTGATAGGGTAATATCACAGATAATAGGGATATAAAAAGAACAGTAAAAGAAAGAAGACATGGAATTTTTATAGTGGTTCGACTGTTAATGAAGCCTATGTCCACTTTATACTTTTATTATAGACTGATAGCTGTTACAAGTTATATTTGATTACAAGGCTTTGATTATCCTTAGGTGGATTGAATCCCCATAGTTGGAATCCACTGGAGAATCATAGTGAATCCCTTTAGAGATTGTTATGAGGGAGGTAGAGAGTGAAGAATGTTTTCATCAAAGCTTTAGCAACCAGTCCAAAGAAGATCCTGTTTATGTTACAGGTAGAATGGTATTTATAGAGATTGAAGAGCTAATGGGTCGAGCCCGTTTGTCAATCGCTTGCAGATGGTCACAGGGTGATCTAGTAGAGTTTAGCTCACGACCCAAGCCAAAAGCATGGATCGCTAGCGATCCATGCTCTATGGATCGCTAGCGATCCATGGTCTTAACTCGCGTGCGAGCTAACTACTTAGCTCCTTTCTTCATTTTTCTGCTATGTCAGGTCGGAGGAATTCTATGGCTTTGTATGAATCGCTAACGATCCATACACTTTGCTTACTTTAATATTTTGCCTTCTAGGCTTCTCTGCTCCCTTCGCACCATAGCAAACCACGATGTTGTATGGATCACTGACGATCCATGCACTTGACAATTTTTAGAGTTTGATGTCTAAAATGACTTCATTGCCTTATACTGTTGTTGTTCGTGTAATATCGTTGCACGTTGCTCTGTTTTGATGATGATTTACTAGTTAATTGCATTTGGCTGCTGACTGGACGAGCATTAGTCCCTTGGTTTAGTCAAACTCGGTCGTTGCTTTAGTAACATGGCTTGGCTCTCTTAAACTTATTACTTTATCCCATTCGGTTGAGTTATGAGCCATTTGGACTCCACCAAGTTGTTCCTTCTTCTATTGAATCCTGCTAGGTTAAAAACCCAGATAACACTCAACAAGAAAATGAATTCTCAATAATTCATTTACATTGATAGCCTGCCGGCCAAGAGGGAAGCAATGACTTGCGCGGTCCTAGGCGACAGTCCCCAAAAAAGGCAACGAGCATATGAAAACTCATCCTCATTAGATAGCCTTGGTAGCAGTGCTAAAAAATTGGGCTCTGAAGACTTCAATGCTCTCTTCATAGAAGGCCGTGTGTTTAGGATCAAGCTTGAGAAAGTCATTGATCGCTGATCTCGATGCCCTCAAACTTGCAGACGGGTGTCTGGTTGCTACTAGGAACCTTTGAGTACAAAGACAAAGGAGGAATACACTAGGCAGCTTACGGGAGAGGGGGGGATGCCTCAGATACAAACATGAGTGCTGGTGTTAAGGATTTCCCATGGAGGAGCAAGGTAGAGACTAAGATCACCGACAATGGCTATCCTACCCTTGGGTATAGTCAGAGCTTGTAATCGGGGCATCCCTTACGGGCATGCTTAGCGAGCGGTGGGAGGCTCATTCCCCATGCCGTAGGGTCTTTCTGATGATTAAAGGGATGATCAGACTGGACTCGTAGTTTCCATAGTTCATACCTAGTGTGGGGTACTAATTACGTAATGAGCTTGCATAAGAGGCTATTAACCACAAGGCCAGAGGTTTAGGCCATTCTTCTAGCGCCAGAATATTGACTATAAATTTCATTAACCTCGGAATTGCATCACAAGAAGCAAAGGTCACTTGCTAATTATCCAGTTTAAGAGTCAAAATGAGAATTTAATGGGTAAACGACATAAAATATAGAGTGGTTCGGCAGAACTTTGTGTGCCTACTGTGAACTCTTCTTCTTATATGGCTCATTTACAATTATAGGGAATTGCAAAAAATACAACAAGATAAAAAGGGTAGCTTAAGATTAATGCTGTTGCTAACCGTGGGGGCTTGTTGAGCTCAAAACTATAAATGATGAGCTACTGCGAGAATCTGCTACTCAATGTTAAGCTGAAGATGTGGAATTGTGAGTAGCTAATAAGTCCTTTGAATAGTCGGCCCTTGGCGGGTAAAGACCAACAACCTGAATAATCGACCATTGGCGGGTAGCGACCACCCTCGAAATGGTCGACCCTTAGTTTTTTGCGACCAACCTCGAAATGTTTGACCCTTGGTGTGTAGCAACTAACCTGAATAGTCGACCTTTGGCGAGTAGCAACTAGCAACCTAAATACTCGACCCTTGGTAGGTAGCGACCGACAAGCTGAATAGTCAACCCCTAGCGGGTAAGGACCAACAACATGAATGGTCTAACCTTAGCGAGTAAAAACCAACCTTTGAATGGTCGACCCTTAGTGGGTAGTGACTAACAACCTGAATAGTCGACCCTTAATGGGTGGCGACCAACCTCAGAATGGTTGAACCTTGGCGGTTAGCGACTAATAACCTGAATAGTCAATCTTTAGCGGGTAGCGACCATTTACATGAATAGTCAACCCTTGGAGGGTAGCGACCATCCTTTGAAAGGTCAACTCTTGGGGGCGGTGACCAAAACACGAATAGTCGATCCTTGACGGGTAGTGATCAACCTTTGAATGGTTGACCCTTGGTGGGTAGCAATCAACAACGACCTCTTTGAAGTTGATGAGGGTATTTCTTGTGTTTGAAACCGATGTTGGAATGAGCGAGATGATGTCATAAAACCAACTAGAAAGGCATTGCATTGTAGATTTGATTAAAGGGGTTAGATGAGCAATAGCTAGCCAAGTGAAAGGAATCAACAGATGAGGCCAACATATATAGGAAAAATCCTGTAAGATATATGCTTTGCTCTTACTATCCAGGTGATGTACATGCACAGTGGCAGCATGTTGCACAACATGCTTTTTATCATAAGAGAACACAATTGGTTGTACTTCTTTGTCGACCTTGACTGCATGCTAATGCGGTGAGGCGGACCAAGCAGCCTAGCCTTTTCCAAAGGACATGGAAAGTGGTGGGAAACCGCAAAGATACCAAAAAAGCAGGTTGAGCTAGGAAGGTTTGCCTACTATCCTCAAAATGATACGGAGTACCAATCATAGGGTTGCTTGTGGGGTTGCATCGGTGCCAGGTTGGTAAGGTATGCCTAAGGCAGTCTAAAGATGCATTGACAGCCAGATAGACCAATGGAGATGCTCGAGGAGATGAGCTGTTTGGTAGACAACTAGTTATAAAAGAGGGTCGGACGATGGGGGTTGGGTCGAGTAGTGCAGATTCCTTGCATTGCTTGATGATCTGGTTCTCATCGTTGGTTTGAGATCACTAGCCGGGGTGCTGACCTGAAATTCCATGGGGAGAATGGGTTGATAGGGGTCCAACCTAGATGGCAATCAAGGGAGACTTGTTGGCCTATTTCTGATTCTCAAGTAGCTTGCGGTATGCTGGCCTGGACCCAATTGGCCCAAACCAAAGCGGATTAAGTTAAAAAACCTTTATTATCCTATCTTATTACTTATGAAAACTTATAAACAACACATTGTAAACCATGATCAAACTCAAGTCATCGACTCAACATAAGTGTGATATTTTTCGTTCACAACATATCTCCACTGTTTTCTATGTTCGGTTCATTTAAGTTGCCACACATGCCTTATTTATACATTATGAATGTCAGTGTTAGACATTCTAGATTACCATTTAAGTATTCATCGAATCTTTCCATCCATTATCATGAATAGATAATTTGGTTGCCACTACGACTTACACCCTAGATCTCGTACGTTGTCATGAATAGACATCAGGATACCACGGAGGGTTTATACCATAATTTTTGTGTAATTTCATGGATAGACAAGTAGATGCCACAAAGGACTTATATCGTTGTTTTCATGTGTTGTCAGGAATACATACTGGATGCCACGAAGGCCTTATACCGTCGTTTTCATTTATTGTCGAGACAAGGCAGTTGGATGCCGCTAAGGTCTTACACCAATGCTATAAAAAAATGTCGTATTTAGATATATGGTTGTCACAAAGGCATTACACGATTTGGTACCAATATAATGTCATATTTAGATGTATGATCATCACAAAGGCTTTACTCCATTGCTACCGAATATAATGTCATGTTTTGACATAGAGTTGTCACAAAAGGACTTAAACTGACAGTAATTATCCCAAATGATGCTACTTATCATTTCCTAGCTTTCTCATGCTTAATCTCAATTTTAAATCTTTGTAAATAAGTTAATTCATGTTTACTTATTATCTCCATGTCCATTTCATCCCTATGAAATTCTCAACCATCCTTTGGAAGATGGCTTCCAAAATGCTACAAAAGGTTCGTTTACTTACTTAATTTTTTTTAGCTTCAAGCTATCGCAAGTTGGCATTATATTTAGTATCATCGCATGTTAATGAGTCATGGCTATTGGATGTTGACAAACCTAGCTATCATATGCTGACACTTCGTAGCTAACCCATGTTGGTATATCATATGCTATTGAACACAGCTTATCACACATTAATATATTATAGCTACCACACATTGATACTTAGGAGCTATTGCAAGTTGACATTCAAAGCTATCGCATGTTGAACTCCAAGAAGCTATCGCATGTTTACAATATAAGGTATGCACATTGAACTCATGTGAGCTATCGTGGGTTGATGATTTAAAGCTATCGCATGTTGAACTCATGTGAGCTACTATAGGTTTATGATTTAGTTCATTGCATGTTGAAATAACAGTTTTGTAATTAATTTGAAAGTTTTTTTTATTACCATTCAAAGTAATTACTTTCCACCAAAACCAATTTTATGTCGTGTTTTCATTGGTTGGCAAGGGATTCTGCAGTTCTCTTTTCAGGAATTGTTAAATGCTTTTCTAATTAATCATTTAAGTTACTACGGGTAGTTAACTCTTTCATATTTCAGATAATTTATATCAATTCAAAAATGCAAGGAAAATAATCAAGGATTAACAAAATTCCATTAGTTATCCTTTATCTCATATAAAAATTTTAGGTCAAAATTATTGTTTTTCATATTTTAATTAATTATTTAAAGATTTGTCCCCGGGTGTATGGCTTCTATCATAGAACTAATTTGAGAGGGCTTAATAGTCTAAGGTGAGCAATAATCTCTTTCTTATTTTGCAAGCACCTTGAGAGAAAATAGTATATTAATTGGGTTGAACGTTATTCTTACCTTCCATACGCACGAGCCAGTATATTAATTAGGTTTGTTGGGTCGATTCCAATGAAAGAGAAGCTCTAGAGAGTAAATATTACTTAGATTTCCTTATAGTAGTTTTGTTTTATCTCTCAAGCAATTTCAGTATTGTTATTTATACAAGATCGTGAGATAAATTTACTTGAATGCCAATGCTTATACTAGGCAAAACAATCTTGAAATTAAGCACTATCTCAACTTAAAAATTCATATAAAATCTAATTAATTTTAGAAAATTATGAAATTAAAAGTCATCTTCAGATTAGTATCCTAAACAACGTATTAAAATTTCAAGTGGATTAGAGAAAGTTTGATTCTCGTTACTCCTTAAACATGTAAAAAATTATTACTATCGGCTTCTCAAACATGAATAAATGCTTTTTATCATCCCTAAGTTTGTTCATTATCATTTAAAACATCATAATTACATGCAACCCTATGCAAATGGGTTTGGAATGTTTAAGGAAAGTGTTATTCACTTATGTTTGATTATAACTTGATTAAAGCCTTATTTCACTTCTTAGTCTCCTTCTTTTATGTAAATGTTATTCTTCTTCTCTTTGGAAAATATGGTCAACCTAACTTTTTTTTGTGTGGGTATGGGAGAAAATGAATGAAAGAAGGGAATGGTTAGGGGTTAGTAGTCTGGGTCTAGGCTAAAATCCATTCCTAGCTTATTCGTACTAATCCCTTAACTCGTCTTCTTACGTTTATTTATTTTCCCATTAATAAACTTACTTTCTTAATTATTATCTATTAATGTAATTATATTAATTATTTACTTAATTAATTTCCTATACTACGACACTCGAAAATATGAGGTATTATGGTCTCCTCTCCTTACAAAAATTTCATCCTCAAAATTAAGATAAGGCAGGGTAATGACCATCGTAATTGATACAATGTACACACGAGTCCAAAAATTACATCATGTTTTACAAATGTAAATTAAAAATCAATAATCATAATGTACTAGTGCCACCACTAACACATGATATATCATATCTCATAAACAACTAATGTCACCACTAGTTTATATAACAAAAATACATGTTTAATCTTACATTTTTAAACAAATTAGGATAGATATTCCTAGTCTTATCTTCTACCTCCTTGTTATAGTCATCTACATAACTACTCCACTTGACATGAACTAGTTTGATCACTTTGTTCCTTAACTCTTTTATCATGACCTACCACCCTTTCGGTCATCTAACATAAAGTTCAAAAGGTAAGTCTTCGATCGCTCTTAGTTCCATTACCATGCTAGGGTTGTGCATATATTTCCTCAAATATGACATGTGAAAACATTATACAGATCTGCTAAACTATTTGGCAACTCAACTCGATATGCAAGTTTACCAATCCTTTCTACCAATGAAAAATGACCAATATATTAGTGAGCCAATTTCCCTGCCTTCCCAAACCCATAACTGCTCACATAAGTGAAACCATCATAAACACATGATCATTTACAACAAACTCTAGTTTTTTATCTTCTATTGGCATAATTCTTCTATCTTGACTATGTAGCTTTCATTCTAGTGTCGATCGGTTCTACCTTCTCAGTGGAATCTCTTACCAAATTGAGTATTAACACAATTTTATCTTCCATGTTCAACCAACAAAACAGAGACTTACATGGTCTTCCATAAACCACCTCAAACGGTGCTATTATGATACTTGACCAGTAACTTTTTATTAAGGGCAAACTATAACAGATGCAAGTGATCTTCCTAAGATCCTCGAAAATCTAGAACACATGCCTTCAGCGAATCTTTGAGCATATAGTTTACCCTTTCCATTTAACCATATCCATTAGTGGAAAATCATACTCATTTTCAATCCTTTACTCAATTAACTATACAGAATCTTTCAAAAGTCACAGACGAATAATGGGTCCCTATCACCAATGATGCTGCTCGAAATCTCATGTAGTCTTATAATATTCTTCATGTATAGCTTTGCTAAGCTAGATGTCGTTCTTGTTGACTTCACAAGGATAAAGTAGGCATTCTTAATCAACCTATCGACTATCACAAAATGCTATCATTTCCCATTCTCGACTTTGGAAACCCATATATAAATTCCTTGGATATCGAATCTCACTTCAAAATCGGTACATCCAAAAATTAATGTAAACTGCTTGACTTCCGATGCTCAACATTTACCTACTGATTTATGAAACACATCTTCACACATTCAATGGTATCCCTTTTCATACCTTCCCAAAGGAATACCCACTTCATGCCATGATATATCTCCATGCCTCTATATGAATCAAAAATGTTGTAACATCCGGCCCTCTTAGGCCCAAACTAACTGCTATTGATGTTGTAGTCATCCGTAGTTATTATTTCTTGGCGACCAAATATGGCATAGTTAATATTGGTATATGGAAACACAAGAATATGAAAAAAAATTAAACTTCCACAAAACAGAATTTCTCATTTCTTATGAATAATACTCGAATTTAATTACATAATCCCAGATCTTAACCACATTTAGATCACATATACATGTATAAAATACGATAAGAGCGACATATGGAAATTTCCCCTTGTGATGATCAGAGAATTAATAATATGAACTTTACAGTTCTTAGTACATCACAGCGGAAAACACAAAATAGCTCCTATATATCTAGTATTGCCTCCTGCATGTCTCCGAAAGCTTATTCATCCAAAATCCTGAAAGTCTCCTACTCTCGGACTACTCAAATTAATTTTGAGTACCCAAGAGTTTGTGGAGAAAGACAAACTTCGAGTCCGACAATAAGTCTAGTATGAATAATCCCTTATTATAAATGGATATCTAGTGAGACCACGCCACTTAACGGAATGGGTTTTGCCCTCACTAGTATCCAAAACATGCAAATCATTTACTATGCTCTACACCCAAAATGATTAGTATTAACTTGATATGAAATAAAGCCTTAAATCATATGTATAGGATATCCCATCCACACATATCCCATCTAAAGAATTTATTAGATTTCCCATCTAAAATCAGTTTATTAGAGTTCCCCTCTAAAATCTTTGAAATGACTATCTGTCATAATTTAATAGGACTATCCATCCCAAATACATTTAAAATAAATGCAGATTATCCATCATACGTTATTTTATAAAAGATGGTGTGGGCTATCCATCGCACATTCCATAGTTTTCCTAGGATGTCTATGAACCCTTGGGTGCCAAATCCCGAAGCTAACCACCTCTGGCAAAACATTCTTTGCTTTAGAAATTTGATATAGGCTATCCACCACACATTCCATAGTTTTCCTAGATTAACCAAGAACCCATCACTTAGTCAATTAAAACATCATAATCCCCATGATTATTTATAAAAATTCATGATCCCCGTGATTATTTATTTTCCCTGGGTATACCACATATTTAGCCTATTCCCGTTGGTAACTCCAATTATGTCACATTGATAACCCCAATATGTATTTCGAAAGCATATTTCTGTTTGTAACCCTAAACTATATATCGAAACATTAAACCCATCCCGGTGTCCCAAGGTTTAATAACATTTAATTTATATAAGGATCCTTACATATTCAAACAAAATAAGTATTTTATGCTATAACCCTTCAAAGAAAGCCCTTCAAATTAGCAAAATTTTACTCAAAGGAAAAACGGCTAAAAACAGCCCTTTAAATCCTGTCGAATGAAGTCCCATTCGAAAGGAAATAAGCATCCGAAGTTAGTCCTTTCGGAAGCCTTCCTTTTGAAAGCATCACAAAATCATACATTTTGACCTAGTAGAAAGGTTCTACCTTTCGACCTTGTTGAAAGCCTGGGATATCCCCCCATAAAACTTTTATAAACCTTTCAAAATCATTGAAACTCGGAACCTTTCGAAATCATTGAAATTCAAAACCTTTGAAATCACTAAAGGTAACCATTCGTAATTTAAAACCTTTCGAAACCAAAACCTTTCAAAATCATTGAAGGTAACCCCTAAAATCTTTCGAAATCAAAACCTTTCGAAGACAAAACCCTTCGAAACCATAACTTTTCAAAATCAAAAACTTCAAAAACAAAGCCCTTCGAAACCATAACCTTTTGAAATCATTGAAGTGCTAGAGTTTGAACCAACCCTTCGAAAATAATGGAGAGAGGCGGCAAGTTTTAGAAAAACAAAAGATAACCTTGGACCCCATATGGGTCGAAAGGTTTCGAAGTGGAAACTATGATTTTGACCTGTCGAAAGCTAACCTTTCGACTTTGTCAAAAGGTTCCATTTATAACAAAAAAGCAAACCTATCGAAACCTGTTTCTTTTAAACCATTTGACAATGTTGAAATCTCTTTGTCGAAAGCTAGGAGGCATATTTTCTTTAAACCAAAACAAAGTTTCATCCTCTACGAAAGTTGTACCTTTCGTCCCTAAACCTTTCGAATTCTTCTAGTTCACTACGAACCAGTTGCCTAATACCATGTGCATTAGTATTTGTCCTAGCCGAAAAGTTTGATACCTTTCAACCTTGTCGGATGGTCTGGAATAAGGCGGAAGCTCTTGCCAAAAGGGTTGAAATAGTGAAAATTGTACTTTAAAACAGTTCTTTTGTACCCACTTGCCTTGTTTGTCTAAATCTGATTAGTTGCCAAAATGTTATATTCAAATTGCTGCTGACTTTCCTTATCTGGAAATTTAAATAAATTTTAAAAAACCCCTTTCTCCTTTATAATTATATAAAACATGCAAGTCTCATTCCTTAAATAATTTTATGCAACTATTAAAACATCATGAAAAATTCTGGAAAAATTTCAGAAAATCAATTAATATGTTATTTTCAACATATTAAAATTTCAAAGCATATAAAGATCAAAACAACTTGGAATTTAAGCAAAACCGAATAAAACATGTTAGTTAGCCATTAATGTTTAAAAACACCTATGCCTTATCCAAACAAAGGTTAAATGGTTATATCCAAAACAAGGCACAAACATGAATGGGTATTACCCATAGCCGATCCAAACAGAGAAAAACGATATAATAAACATGATTATCCACCTTGATTAGTTAATTGGAGAATGAGGTAATTTTCTAACTTTAATTCCTTAGCTTTATCTTCAATTTATTGCTCTTCCTGGAGCTTTTAATGGCCTGCCAAAATATAGGTGAGGAGATAAGAATGAGAAAGTGAAAGTTTATTAAGGTGAAGGAACAGATTTATACTAAGAAATGCAACCCCATTTCCAAGTTTACTCCTTAGGAAAATTCCTCCTTCTTAATTTAGTTAAGTCTTATTTTAGTTTATTCATTAAGACACGACCATTGGATTTATCAATCTCATCTCCCTGGTTATTCACATTATTATATTTAATTTATCCAATTAAATATCCCGAATAATGTTAATTAAAATTCAGGGGAATTATAAACCTCCCCCCTTAAAGAATTTTGTCCTCGAAATTTCAGCAAGGGCACACAACAAGCATATAGCCATGCAAGAAAAGCTAGTATAACCTACCAGCCAAATTCTATATAAACCCTATATAGATCATACCATCTAAAACGGCCTAGGAAAAGTAGCCCTAATCCTATCTTCTGTCTCCCAAGTACAGTCTTTCACGTTGTTGCACCACTGAATTTTCACCAACTTGACTGTCTTGTTTCTTAACCTCTTCTCATCTTTTGCTACAACAGGAACTGGTTGCATCACAAAAGTCATATCTAGTTCCACCACCATGTCATCCAGTGCTGTCAGATCAATAGTAGCTACTGCATCATGAACATACTTTCTAAGATGAGAAACATGAAACACATTGTGAACCTTGACCAAATTGCTCGGTATATCTGCTCGGTACACGAGTCTCCCAATCCTCTCTGATATAGCAAATGGTCCAACATATCTTGGTGCTAGCTTCCCAGTCTTTCCAAACCGAACCACACCCTTCATTTGCAACATCTTGATGAAAACTCTATCTCCAACTGAGAACTCTAGGCCCTTATGCCTTCTGTCTATGTAACTCTTCTGCTTAGACTGAGCTTCATTCTTTCCCGTATCGACTCGATCTTTTTCGTCGCCTCTCTCACCAAATCTGAACCAAGGACTAAGTTGTATCAAGTCTTTAACCAACATACTGGTGATTTGCATGGTCTTCCATACAAAGCTTCAAAAGGCGTCAATTTTATAGTAGTCTGATAACTATTATTATAGGAAAACTCCATTAAGTGCAAGTGATCTTCCCAAGAACCACCAAAATCTAGCATAAAAGCCCTCAACAGATCTTCCAGTACCTTGTTGACTCTCTCTGTCTACCCGTCCATTTGAGGATGATATGCGGTAATCATCTTGAGCTTAGTGCCTAACACACTCTGTAGGCTCTTTCAAAAAATACTGGTAAACAAAGCATCTCTATCACTGACGATACTACAAGAAATTTCATGCATTCTAACGATATTCTTCATGAACAACTTAGCCAAAACAAGTGTCGTCCTAGTTGACCTTACCGGAATGAAACGGGTACCCTTGGTCAATCTGTCTACCATGACACATATGCTTTCATTACCTCGTTTGAACTTGGCAACCCGTCAATTAAATCCATGGATATCGAGTCGCACTTCCAAATTGGAACATCCAAAGGCTGAAGCAAACCACTTGGCTTCTAATGTTCCGCTTTTACTTGTAGACAGTTCAAACACTGTTTTACCTATAAGCCAACATCCATCTTCCTTTCCAGAAGGAACTTCTCTTCATATCCTAATACATCTTGGTTCCCCCAGGATGAATAATAAATTTTGATTGATGACATTCCCTAAGAACTTCCTTTCTCAGGTTTCCAACATCTTGAACACATAACCGTTCCTTCTTTCTAAACCAACCCCTGTATCAAGAACAAAATCCTTTAAATCATCATTCTCGGTTCCAGTTCTAACCTTCTAATCCTCTCGGCTAAGTCTGGATCCTCTTTTTGCCTAGAAACAATTCGACCAAAACTGGTCGAACTTCCAAACAAGACACCATGGCGATATTCCAACTAGATTCAGCAGTTGACCTTAACTGCACACTGCAAACGGCCAGCGCTTCTATGTCTTTCCATTCCGTCAACATAGCTAACACCATGTTTTGATGTATCCTGCTAAGCGCATCCGCCACCTTATTTCTGTTTCCCGGAGTATACTCGATGCTAAAATCACAAGCTGCAAAAAACTCCAGCCATCTCCGCTGTCTCATGTTCAACTCATTCTGAGAGAATAAATACCGTACAGATTTATGATTCGTAAATAGCTCAAACCTTTCTACCAAAAGATAATGTCCCATACCTTCAACGCGAATATTACCGCTGCCAACTCCAAATAATGGATCGGGTATCTCATTTCATGCGGTTTAAGCTGTCTCGAAGCATAGGCAACAACCTTCCCATTTTGCAACAGCACAGCATCTCACCCAGTACCACATGCAACGATGTAAACTACCAATCCCTGATTCCCATCCGAAACTACTAACACCGGCGCATTGGTCAACAAATGTTTCAACTTAAGGAATGCCTCCTCACATTTTTCAGACCAGACAAACTTCATGTCCTTCCTGGTTAGCATAGTCAAGGATGCCGCTATCTATGAGAAATCCTTAATGAATCTTTGGTAGTATCTTGTAAGACCAAGAAAATTTGTAATCTCACTTATCATCTCCTGTCTTTTCCAATTGCTAAAAGCTTCGATCTTATCCGAATCAACTGCTGATCCTTCTTCGAAAACTACATGACCAAGGAACTTTACTTATTGCAGAAATGACACTCGGACAACTTCACCTTCAGTTGATGTTGCCTTAGCATCTCCAACACTATTCTAAGATGATATGCACGATCCTTTCCATTCTTAGAATATATCAAAATGTCATCAATAAAAACCAACACGAACCTATTCAAGTGCTCTCGGAAAACCCGGCTCATCAAATACATGAAGAAAGCTGGCGCATTAGTAAGCCCGAATGGCATAACCAATCGTTCGTAAGACCCATTTCTGGTCCTAAATGCTGTCAAAGGAATACTGTACTCTAACACTCTTAGCTGATGGAAACCTGTCGCCAAATCCAGTTGGGAAAACACTTTGGCTCCACTCAACTGATCGAATAAGTCGTCGATCCTTGACAAAGGATACCTATTCTTGATCGTCCTCTTGTTCAACAAACGATAGTTCATACACATCCTTAACGACCCATCTGGCTTCTTCACGAATACCACTAGCTGCACCTTCAATTCCTTCATCTCGGCTGGTGACATTCTGCTAGGTGGTCTACTTATGGGTTCAGCACCCGGTACAAGATCTATCCGAAACTCGATTGCTCTTTTCGGTGGCAAGCCCGAAACTGGTTCAAACACATCCGCAAACTATCTTGAAACATAAACCTGCTTCAACTCTGCTTTCATTCTTATAGCACCCAATAACGCATAAGCATTTCCGTTCGAACTCCTTACCGAGTAAATGGCTCGGTTATGGATATTAGGGTGTTTCAATGATATTTCCTCCTCCTGGAAAAATATCCCACCATCATATCTATCTAACCAATCCATACCCAATATGATCCTGAAACCCATGAAATCAAAAAAATATAAACTTCATGCAAACATATGACCTAAAAAATCAATTTCTAACTGGTCATATCTCATTTCCAGAGTTGTATACGCTCCCATAGGATTTGCAACCCTTAAAGAAGCAATAAGATATAAATATGTTCTAGACATAAGCAATCTACCAAATACTGAGATATAAATGAGTGCGATGCACCGGTATCAAATAGTATCCTAACATGAGTATTATGAATCATAAGCATACCTTTCATCATAGCTTTTTCTTTCTCAACAGCTGTTGGTCTAGAGGATGATGATTCCAAAGCAAAAACCTTTCCCTTTCCAGCCTTAGCAGCCTCGGAACACTTGTCCTTGTAATGCCCCATCTGGCCACGGTTGTAGTGCTTCACATTCGGCCTCACTGCAACTTCCATCACCCAAGTGACATTCATTAGCATAGTGCCCCTTCTTGTCACACATGTAACAAACAATATCAGCCTTGCTCTTCTTAGCTGCTACTCGCGACTGGATGCCTTTCTTCTTGAAGAATTTTTGCTTCTTACCCTAAAAATTCTGAACCTCAACTGGTTTCCCTTTTCCAAAAGTAGAAAGCATCTCTGCATTCTAAATAGCCGTCTCAACTACTATATGACACAGATCCTGGAGGTTTGGCATGGTTGCTCAGGCGATCTTAGGATTCAACCCCCTGATAAACTATCATTCCTTCGGATGATAGTATCTGCAGTAGCATATCCGTAACGGGACAGCTCGTCAAACTCCATAGCATAATCAATCATCGATTTATCCCCTGGATTAAATCTGTAAATATCCTGAGCAATGCTGACTTGGCAACCACTTATAGAAATATTTCTTTGAACCTCCTTCGAAATTCATCCCAAGTCAGATCTTCCTCTAGCTCTCCCACAGTAACGCCGCTCCACCAAAAAATTGCTGCTTCCTGCAGTTGCCTTGAAGCAAGTCTCCTCTTCTTCATATCCATCAAGCCATGATCTGCAAATATCCTTTCATAATGCAATAGATAGTTCTCCACTCCTACTACATCCTCAGTTCTCAAAAAAGGCTTTCTTTTAAGACTAGTGTAATCCCTGCTCAGCTTGGCATAATTATTGCCAACTAGGCCACCGGATTAGCTCTTTCAGCGTTCCCTACAGCTACTATAGCAGTTGCTCAAACTTGCATCATATTCATGAAAAACTGATACATTATCCCCATATCAACGGCGGAATCTCAACACCAACATTAGCATTTGCATCTGGGTTTGCATTTGCCTATCGACCCTGGTTGCTCTTAGTATTGGGTCGAACATTTCCACTTGTTGCGGTGCATCTCCCACCTTGATTCACTCTTCTATTTTCTACCTCCAAATCTTACTTCCCTACTACCTGAAATCCAATCTTGGTATGATACAGAAGAGCGGTCTAAGAGAGTGGGGAATGTATACTTATGTATTTATAGCAAAGTACACATACATTACTATAACGCTTACCCAAGCCCAACCATATTTTAGATTCATTAAATTATGCTTTAAAATTCTTTTGAGGTTTAAATTCCTTTTAAATACATAAACCATGCTTTGATAACATTCCGCCTTCTAAGGCCTAAAACCAACCGCTACTGATGCTGTTGACATTTGTAGTTGTTATTTCTTGGCGATTGAATGCGGCATAGTTAAATTGATATATAGGAACACAAGAATATGAAAACTTTTATAATTCCACAAAACAAAATTTCTCATTTCTTATGAATAATATTCAGATTTAATTACATAATCCTAGACGTTAACCACGTTCAGATCACATATACATGTATGAAATACGACAAGAGCGACATGTAAAGATTTCCCCTTATGATGATCAGAGAACTAATAATATGAACTTTACAGTTCTTAGTACATCATAGCGGAAAACACAAAATAGCTTCTATATAGCTAACATTGCCTCCTACACGTCTCCAAAGCTTATTCGTCCAAAAACTTGAAAGTCTCCTACTTTCAGACTACTCAAATTAATTTTGAGTACCCGAGAGTTTATGGAGAAACACAAACTTCAAGTCTGACAATAAGTCCGGTATGAATAATCCCCTATCATCTCTTATCATAAATAAATATCTAGTGAGACCACACCGCTTAGCGGAATGAGTTTTCCCCTCACTAGTTTCCAAAACAAAACATGCAAATCATTTACTATGCTCTTGCACCCAAAATGATTAGTTTTAACATAATATGAAATAAAGCCCTAAATCATATCTATTTGATATTCCATCCACCCATTTATTAGAAATCCCATCTACAAGCAATTTATTAGATTTTCCGTCTAAAATCAATTTATTAGTGAAAATCTTTAAAATGACTATCCATCATAATTTATTAGGACCATCCATTCCAAATCCATTTAGAATAAATGCAAATTATTCATCGTACATTATTTCATAAAAATGGTGTGGGCTATCCACACACTCTAAGTTTTCATAGGATGACAATGAACCCTTGAGTGCCAAATCCCGAGGCTAACCACCTTTGGAAAAACATTCTTTTCTTTAGAAATTTGATGCGGGCTATCCACATTCCATGGTTTTCCTAGGTTAACCATGAACACATCACTTGGCCAATTGAAACATCATGATCCCTATGATTATTTATAAAATTCATGATCCCTATGATTATTTATTTTCCCAAGGTATACCACCTGTTTAACCTTTGGTATAGGTTAAATAAAATAAAAACACATTGATTGCCCCAATGTATATCTTCGAAAGCATATTTCTGTTTGTAACCCCAAACTATGTATCGAAAACACTAAACCCACCCTGGTGTCCCCGAGGTTTAATAACATTTAATTTATATAAGGATCCTCCTTGCATGTTCAAACAAAATAAGTAGTTTATGCTATAACCCTTCGAAGTAACCCCTTCAAATTACCAAAATTTTACTTGAGGAAAAATGGCTAAAAACGTCCCTTTAAACCCCTTCGAATGAAGTCCCATTCAAAAGCAAATAAACATCTGAAGTTAGCCCCTTCGAAAGCCTTCCTTTTAAAAGCATCACAAAATCATACATTTCGATCTAGACCAAAACCTGGGCTATCCCCCTATAAAACCATTTATAAACCTTTCTAAAGCAATAAAACTCGAAACCTTTCGAAACCATTGAAGGTAACCCCTTCGAAACCTAAAACCTTTTGAAATCAAAACCTTTCAAAATCATTGAAGCTAACCCCTTTGAAACCTTTAGAAATCAAAACCTTTTGAAGACAAAACCCTTCGAAACTGTAATCTTTTGAAATCAAAACCCTTCGAAACCATAACATTTCGTAACCAAAACCTTTTGAAACCAAAACCATTCGAAATCATTCAAGTGTTAGTGTTTGAACCAACCCTTCAAAAACAATGGAGAGAGGCGACAAGTTTTAAAAAAACAAAGGATAACCTTGGACCCCATCTTGGTCGAAAGCTTAAGAAGCGGCAACTATGCTTCCGACCTTGTCGAAAGCTAACATTTCGACTTTTCTGAAAGGTTCCCCTTAAAATAAGAAAGCAAGCCAATCGAAACCTTTTTATTTTAAACCATTTGACAATGTCGAAAGCTTTTTGTTGAAAGCTAGCATGCATATTTTCTTTAAACCAAAATAAAGTTTCATCTCCTTCGAAATCTTAACCTTTCGTCCCTAAACATTTCGACTCCTTTCAATTCACTATGTACCAGTTGCCTGATACCATGTGCGTTGATATTTGCCCTAAATGAAAGGTTTGATACCTTTCAACCTTGCCAGAAGGTCTGGAATGAAGGCGGAAGCTCTTGCCGAAAGGGTTGAAATATTGAAAATTATACTTTAAAATCGTTCTTTTGTACCCCACCTGCCTTGTTTGTCTAAATCTAGTTGGTTGCCAAAATTTTATATTCAAAATTGCTGTCGACTTTCCTTATTTGGAAAATAAATTTGAAAAAGCCCATTTCTCGTTTATAATTATACAAACATTTAAGTCTCATTTCTTAAATAATTTTATATAACTATTAAAACATCATGAAAAATTCTAGAAAAATTTCGAAAAATAAATAATATCTTATCTTCAACATATTAAAATTTCGAAGCATATGAAGATCAAAACAACTCGGAATTTAACCAAAACCAAATAAAACATGTTAATTAGCCCATTAACATTTAAAAACACTTATGTCTTATCCAAACAATGGTTTAAATGGTTATATCCTAACCAAAACATAAACATGAATATGGTGTTACCCATAGCCGATTCAAACAGAGAAAAATGAGATGATAAACATGATTATTCATTTTGATTAGTTAATTGGATAATAAGATAATTTCTTAGCTTTAATTTCTTAGCTTTATCTTCAATTTATTGCTCTTCCTGGAGCTTTTAATAGCCCGCCGAAATTTTGGTGAGGAATTATGAATGAGAAAGTGAAAGTTTATTAAGGTGGAGGAAGAGATTTATACTAAGAAATGTAGCCCCATTTCCAAGTTTACCCCTTAGAAAAATTCCTCCTTCTTAATTTAGTTAAGCCTTATTTTAGTTCATTCATTAAGATGTGGCCACTGGATTTATTAATCTCATCTTCCTAATTATTCACATTATTCTACTTAATTTATCCAATTAAATATCCCGAATAATGTCAATTAAAATTCAGCGGCATTACAAACGTAGACCATTGACTTTCTTACAAGACCTCCTTTCGAAGATTTTTCACATTCGAAACATAAAGTCTTCCTTTTTTCAAAGTTATCCCATAGGTTCTATCTCGAATTCTTGCAAGTCATCGGCATTTATACCCCATTTCTAATCGCCTAATTCTTTAGACTAACAATGGGTCCTCTTTTTTCCTTGTCGCAGTTTTATCCACAAGGGTTGGATGCACTTCCAAACGTGTTAATATGCTTGGATCTTTACTAGATCCAACATTTAACCTACAATGCATTCCGTAAGACACCAATGTCTTTAACGTCTTCCATTCTTGTATCATGGCTAACGCTTCATTCTAATGTTTTCTACTTAAAGCATATGCTAGCTTGTTCCCCTTTCCTGATGTATACTCTATACCGAAGTCATATCCTGCCAAGAAGTCTAGCCATCTTATTCGCCTCATATTCAACTCTTTTTGAGAGAATAAATACTTAAAAGACTTATGGTCCGTACATAACTCGTATCGCTCCTCCAAAAGATAATGTCTCCATATCCTCAACGAAAAACTACCATTGCCAACTCAAAATCACGAGTCAAATATCTAACTTCACGTGGTCAATGCCTTAATGCATAAGCTATCACTTGCCCCTTCTGCATCAGCATCGCTCCCAATCCAATTTCACAAGTAGCAGTATAGACTACTAAACCCTAATTTCCTTCATATATGATCAAGATTGGAGCATGGATCAACAAACTCTTCAACTCCTAAAATGACCCTTCACACCTTTTGGTCCATATGAACTTTTCGCTCTTCCTGATCAACTTAGTTAAGGGTGCAGTTATATGCTACAAATCCTTACTGAACTTGCAGTGATAGTTTCCTCATCTCGGTGACCATCTCCATTTTCTTCCAACCATTAGTGATTTCTATCTTTAACGGATCTGCTGCTAGTCCCTTCTCTAATACAACATAGCTAAGAAACTTAACATCTTGTTTTCAAAAATGACACTTGCAAAAGTTTGCCTTCAATTTATGCCATTTCAACGTCTCTGACATCAACCTAAGATGGACTTCATAGTCTATCTTACTCGTAGAATACAAAAAAAATCATCGATAAAGACTAACACAAATCTATCTAATTGATCGTGAAAGGTTCGGTTCATAAGATCTACAAACAATGCAAAGGGAGTTGGTCAGTCCAAAAAGTATGACTAACCACTTATCCGAACCATATGTTGTTCTAAACGTGGTCAATGGAACACAATTCTCAACTGTCCACGGTTGATGGAACCCCATTGCCAAATCTAACTACTAGAATACTCTATTTCCACTCATCTGGTCAAATAAATCATCTATCCTAGGCAATGGATGATGATTATTTACAACCAACTCATTCAACTTTTGATGATGAATACATATTTGTAACAATCCATCCATCTTGTTCACAAATACCCTAGATGCTCCCTACGACGAACTACTCGGCACATTGAAACTTTTACGCTCAAGTTCCACTGGCTACTTCTTAAATTCTTCCATCTCTTTGAGCGGCATTCTACTAGGTGACTACTAACAGGTTATGCACTCGACGTCAAGTCTATACAGAATTCAATCACCCTTCTCAACGGTAATCCTGTTACTAGTTCAAAAACATTAGTAAACTCCCGAACTACCGATTCTCAACTTATCACATTCCCCTGATACTTCATCACACACAATGTCAATCTTGACATTTCTTTCATTACATTTAACGCTACCATGATCCTCTTCCTGCACCCAGTATTTCATAAAGTTATGATTTTATTGGCACAAAAGATCCTAATGCCATTGCACACTTACCATTCCATAACCAAAATTATCTCGCGCCCTACGAAGTCAATACACATAGGGGTAGCAGGAAAAAAATGTCCACATAAATCAAATTTTTAGGTTAGCACACCTTAATGCAAGAGTAGTATGCCCAATAATCAAAGTAACCATAAACAAGAAGGTAATCAAGTATATAGTGTCTAATTCTAATATATCCACCAAATCCTTAGAAATAATGGAGTGTGTAATACAAATATAAAAAGAACTCTACCGAAGTACCAGAGATCGAAATCATACCACCTAGCATAAATCCTTTCCTTTCTCTTCAACTGTTAGCCTAACTGACAGTTCTTTTAAAGCATAGACCTTCACTTGCCTTACTCCGGACAACCTTTCTTCTTATGCTTGTGATTGTCACAAACAAAGCACTTGGCTTTGGTTACTCCAACCGACTACAGACACTTAGTTGCATAGTGCCCCTTCTAGATACAATTATAACATGTTACATCAGCAACATCTTTCCGTGCCCTTCCTCCTTAGCCTTCCCTTTCTTTTGCTAGCCTTTTCTTACCTTTCTGATAATGAGTAAACTTCTTTTTTATGGCCTAGGCCTTTTTCCCCACACCACACCTCTCATTGCACATCAGCACATACCACCTTTCCATATTGACCGCTTTGTTGAATGGAAATGCTAGATGTGCCATCATCCAATCACTCAATCCCGGCTTCAATCTTAAAATAAACTTCTCCACCTTCTTCCTTGGGGTTTTCTAATAAAGTTAGCCTCATACTTGGATAAGGAATTAAATTTCTATACATACTCTAGCATTGTCATACTCCCATGCTACAATTTAATAAATTCCCAGAACATTGCCAGTAGCTCTAAACGTTTCCACAGTGATCTCTTTCTCAAGAACCTCTGCTCTCACTGTTCCCCACTAGACACTCGCTAATCCCTAAAAATTTCTAGATACCAACTTCACATTTTGGGCATCTATCAATTCTAAATATTTGCAAATTTCACTACATATTCCCAGCAAATCATTTGCCTATTATGCATGCTTTGTTCCATTAAACATTTCTCCTCCTAAACTACGAAAATCCTTGTTCATCATAGAAAACTCCTCTCTAACTAATTGCACCAAGCCACGAGGTACATTTGGGGCCTACGATGATACTTTTCATTTTGCTAAATGTCTAGACAAGATGATAGAAGTTTTTTTCAATAAGAATAAGTAAACAAAGCAGCTAAATTTTTTTTATTGCACAAGTCGTCTTTACATATTAATTACCAACTCGTTCCCATATAGGGGTAAATATAATAAAAATAAATACAGTACCATGCCTGACACAGGAAGATGTTGACATTACCACATTGCCAATTACAAATTCTGGTTTTACAATGAAGAAATTTCAAAATAACTTTTATTAGAAATATAAGCCTCTTGCTTTATCTTTGTGCCTTTATTCGTCTTTTTCAAAAGTAACCATCCATACCATAAACTCAGCATACTCAAGTGAGTACCCGCGGGTTTATGGGGAATAATAAAAACATGAATAAGACATAAACCTGATGTGAGTAATACTTTACCATAACAATCAAAACATATAGTGAGACCACTAAGCACGGAACAAGTTTTCCCTTCACTAATTCAATTAACACCAATTACATCAGTATTCATAATAAACATCATATCTTGATCAAACTCACACCATCAATTTCAACATAAGTGTGATATTTTTATTTCACAACGTATGTCGATTAGATTCTATGGTCAATTCTTTTAAATTGTCAAACATGCCTTATTCTTATAATTTGAATGTCGGTGTTAGACAATTTAGATTATCATTTAGGCATTTATCTTAATCTTCCCATCCTTTATCATTGATAATTTGGCTTCCACTAAGGCCTTACACCCTCGATCTCATACGCTATCGTGAATGGATATCTGGATGCCATAGAGGCTTTATACCATCATTTTCGTGTATCTTCATGAACAAACAACTGGATGCCACGAAGGCCTTATACCATCATTTTCATGTGTTGTCATGAACAGACAACTGTATGCCATGAAGCCCTTATACCATCATTTTGGTATATTATCGTGAATACACAACTGGATACCGCTAAGGCCTTACACCAATATGATCGAGTAATGCCATATTTAGACACGTGGTTGCCACAAAATCATTACACCATTGTTATCAAATATAATGTCATGTTTAGACGTATGGTCGTCACAAAGGCCTTACGCCACTGCTACCAAATATAATGTCGTGTTTAGACATATAGTTGCTACAAAGGCCTTACACTTACATTTATTAGTCTCAAATGATGTTACTTATCGTTTTGTAGATTTTTCAACTTTAATCTCAAATTCTCATCTTATTAATTAAGTTATTTCATTTTTTTACTTATTGTACTCTATGGTTATTCCATCCTTATAAACTCTCAACCAACACTTTGGAAAATGGCTTCTATGGTGCTACAAAAGGTTTATTTATTTACTTAGAAATTTTAGCATCATTAGCTATCAAAAGTTGCCATTACGTAGCCATTGCATGTTAACCTGGTGCTATCACATGTTGATCTCATATAGCTATCGGATGTTGATCTTAAACAACTATCGCAGGTTTAGGAGTCATGTGTATCACACATTGCCAACCCTAGCTATCGCATATTGGCACTTCATAGCTATCACATCTTGGTAAGTCATATGCTATTGCGCATTGATAAATTATAGTTGTCACACATAGATAAATTACAGCTATCAGACATTGATATTTAAGAGCTATCACAAGTTGACATTCAAAGCTATCGCATGTTGAACTCCTAAAAGCTATCACATACTGACAATTTAAGCTATCGCATATTGAACTCATATGAGCTACCATTGATTGATGTTTCAAAGTTATCAAAAGTTGAAATTATGTAATCTATAGTAGGTTGATGACTTAATTTATCACATATTGAAATGACAATTTGGTAACTAACTTGAAAACTGCTTTATTACCATTCAAAGCAGTTATTTTCTACCAAAACCTATAGCATCGCGATTTCATTGGTTAATATTGGCTTTTGCGGTTCTCTTTTTAGGAATTGTTAATTACTTTTCCAGTTAATTGTTTAAGTTATTATGGGCATTTAACTCTTTCCTTTGCTAAAATAACTCATATCAATTCAAAATGCATGGAAAATCCCTAAAAATTTACAAAAATAACATTAATTTTTTTATCTCGTATAAAAATTTCAAGTCAAAATAATTATTTTTTTCATATTTTAATAATTATATCCCAAAAGTCATTTTCTTAACTTAGAAAGTTCATATAAAAACCAATTGCTTTTAGAAAATTACGAAATTAAAAGTTCATCTCCAAATTAATATCCTAAACAACATGTCAAAATTGCAAGTGGATTAGAGAAGGTTTGATTCTCGTTTCCCTAAGCATGTCACGAATTACTAAAATTAACTTCCCAAACATAAACAAGTACTTTCTATCATCCTTAAGTTGGTTCATTATCATTTATAATATCATAATTACATACAATCCTAACCCAAACGGGATTTGAAGGTTTAGGAAAAGTGTTACTCACTTATATTTAATTAGAAAGTGATTAAAACCTTATGTCCTTATTCGTCTTCTTACGAATGAAAGCCTTTTTTATTTTCTTCTTCTTATCTTTGAAAAATATGGTTGGCCTTGCTTCTTTCTTATCTTTGTTTTTGTATAAGTGTGGGAGTAAATGGATGAAAGCAGGGAATGGTTAGGAGTAAGTAATTTGGACTTAGTCTAAAATCCCTTCTTAAGTTATTCTTACCAATTCTCTTAATTCTTCTTCTTACGTACATTTATTTTTCCCATTAATAAACTTATTTTCTTAATTATTATGATTAATTATTTACTTAATTAATTCGATATTATGGCACATTAAAATATGGGTGTTACACCTTAAGCAATCTTAATAAGGTTATAAAACCTAAACTCGAAAGTATAAAGCCTGAAGGGCTATATACCAAAGGGTCTATTATACTAAAGGAACAGGTAACATTGTTTACTTTCTAAAGACCTAAGGTCGGAAGCATGATCCGAAAGGTAAAGATAACATAACAAATTATTTAGTTGTTTATATGTACAGATCACAAAGTAAGAACCAAAAGCTGAAGGGAGCAGTATTCTGAAAGAATAAAGCCTCCGATAGATAAGATAAATCAAAATGAACACGTACATCCTAGATATACCTGAAGAGAAGACGCTTATAAAGTACATGTCATCAATCTACTTGCTGTATTCAAAGCAAATCGAATTACTGCCAAGTGTTAGTAATCTAACGTCTTAGCTCAATAGTGAAAGTCACATCATCAATCTACGTCTTCTTTAAATAGCTATAAATAGGCACAGATCCCAATGAAGAAAGCGGCTTTTTGATAGCAACATAATTTAGATACCGCAAATAAATTATACTTTCCTATATTAGAGTTTTCGTAATAACTCATTAATGGAAGACATAGATGTCTCAACATTGTAATAGCCTTTCGACTTTGGTATAAGTCTCTAAAGAAGAAAAGGACAAAGTGGACATAGGGATTTAGCGCGAACCACTATAAATCTCGATGTCTCTTTACTGCTTTCGTATTCTCTACTTTCGACTTAACCTAAAGTAATCTACTCTCGACATAAAACAGTGACCTTAGCTCTTGACTGAACTTCATCTTTAGCAACAATTTCAAGGCTTTGGTAATCAGCCCACCAATACTCTAATATCAAATCGACTAATCGAAGCTTGCCCCTTCATTTTTCAAGGTGTTTGTGTACAAAAAATCATATAATACTTACATATATAATATATGTATGTATGTATGCATGCATGTATTCATACACACACATGTGTATATTTGTGTGTGCAAGAATGTAAACAAAATACTTGATGGTTAATTTGTTTGTACTATTTTTTTTAATATTTTAATTTTTTTTTTGTTTCTAATACTTCAAGTAAATTTTATCCAATATATTATCATTATTGCGTTTAATTGAAATCAACATAATTTTAACAAATGTTATTTTCGAAAATGTACAACCAAACAATCGGTTTTCACAACATTGTATATTGTACTAGTTACAAATATCACCTGGTCGGTACCGCAACATACGTCCAAATGGTTCTTTCACTACATAATATTATCTAATAAATGTACCTGGACGACAAGTGGTTGTTATTGGAGTAGTGAACATTCCGGTGCTATATTCAGCAGAATAACAATGATCGATCACTCTTTACAATAACAAAATAACAAAAAAATACCGTTGAAGGAAAATTAAGATCATTCTTTTGAGGGAAAAAATGCACAAACTACCACCCATCAAATTTTTGTATTTATGAGCACATCAAATTGTGATCGATATATTTATCCTGATATACCGATCAAACGATTTAAAGCTAACCTCTAGGATAAATTTCTTTAGAAAGAAAATAAAAATAAAAATCAACGGTCGTTACAAAAGGAGTTGAACATTGCACAGCCTATTACGATGAATTACCTAAGCTTATTTTGTGACGTTTTCTTCCAATAATTTGCTTTATTTAATATAAAATATTCTAAACTTATGTGACTAGACAACAAAGATGGGTAGAAATTATTGAGTCAATTGGCATATGAATGCGAGGACCACACATTATGAATGATGAAATAAATGTTAACATCCAGTGTGGATGTTAGTGTATCGCACTTGTATCCAACACAACACCTAAATCCAACATAAACCCGGCCCAACCTAATTCATACTATATAATGGATTGATATGGATTGGTTCCATTCATTTCTTCAACCCAATATTTTAATTTGACTTAATGCTTACTAGCATCTCCAATTCCTTTGACAATACCAAATTTATGTTGATTATGGGAACTTTGCACCAAATTTCCAGAAGTTTTAAGTCATTTCAATAACCAATGCAATTAATACCCATCATCTCAAGATAATTAAACCAAACTCAAAATATGATACATTGTGAACGTTTGTGCAGCATGTAAGGCATACTGATGCATTTTTAAAGGAAGTTCCAATCGAATTTGTATTGAATCAATATCACAAGTTAAATATTTGATAAATTAATTTTATTTTCTTTATCATGTTTTCATTTTATATAATAAATTTATATGAGTGAATATTAGGCACGCATCCCTAAAAGCAAACTTAATTCACTAAAACTCCTCCCGCAAGAAAACATAATTTGCAGATCCCTGTTTTTCATTTCGGCTGTTTTTTCCCTAAAACACTCATCCGCTTCATGCACGATTGATTTTAATAACGAGTTTTATCTTTCTTGATTTCATCTTCGTCTTCATTGGCAAACTTATGTTACTTGATTTCATCTTCTTCTTCAATGGCGAGCTTAGCTTTCTCAATTTCAATGGAAAACTGCAATTATACACAATAGTTGCAGAAATGTCTGCAATTATATGCAATAGTTGCAGACAATTCAGCAACTATATACAATTATTGCAAACATGCCTACAATTATACGCAATAGTTGCAGAAATGTCTTCAATTATATGCAATAGTTGCAAACAATTCAGCAATTATATGCAACTGTTGCAGACATGTCTACAATTGTACGCAATAATTGCTGAAATTTCTACAATTATATCAAATAGTTGCAGAAATTTCTGCAACAATATGCAATAGTTGCAGACATTTCTGTAAGTATATGCAATAGTTGCATTTCTGCAACTATATGCAATAGTTGCAGAAATTTCTGCAACTATACCATATAGTTGTAGAAATTTCTGCAACTATATGAAATAATCGCAGATATTTCTACAAGTATATGCAATAATTGTATTTTTGTAAATATGCAATAGTTGCAGAAATGCCTGCATCTATATGCAATAGTTGCAGACATTTCTACAACTATACCATATAGTTGCAGAAATTTCTGTCTGCAATTATTTGCAAATGTTGTAAATTTAAAAAAAAAATTCGAAAGTGTTCAAAATTTGCTGAATTGTCTGCAAATATATGAAATAATTGCACATTTACTACAAATATGAATTTTGATATCAACAATGGATCTCATTTTAAAGGTCATACAATTCGTGATTTTTTGGTGAAAACTGTATGGTGATCCGAATTTTCTACATAAAGTTATACGCATTTGAAATGTTAAAAACATAAAAGGTGTTTGGGTCTTTTTACGTACGCGGATTTGAAAATAGAGACCGAAAATGCAAATTTAGTTTGGAAAGGATGTTTTTTCTATTTTTAAACTTATTAGGAATGTGAGCCAAACTTATCCGTTATATAATCTAATTCACCCTATTTAACTTGATTCAACCTATACTTCAACTCAACCGTATATGAAATTGGTTATGGTTTGAATTTCTTTTGATCCATATAACTGTATGAATTATGAGAAGAAATAAATCCAGTATGGTGCAATTTAACCCATACTTCTATATAGTCTGATTTGAATCAATCCAACCTTCATATCCCTCCAGTAGACGGTGTAAATAGCACGGCTCAAATCGACTTTTTTCCAAACCCGATCCAATAAGCCGCAAATTTGATGCTAGCCCGACTCAATAAACGGCCCTCCCGTTATCTTATCTTCCCCATTGCTTCGAATACTAAAAACCACACTCTCAACTTCTTTAGTTCTTTTACTGTACGTCCTCAAAGATGGCTCAGGCTTTAGGTCAATCAGCCCTTCTCGGCTTCACAAAATCATCTAATCAGAATTCCAGGGTTAGAATTCCTTTGACAAGTAATTCTTTTTCAAAGACAAATTTGGCAGTTGGGTTTTTAAGTTCAGAGCTGTCCGGACTCAAAATCAGTTGCAGCAGTATTTTGGAACCTAATAAGTTGGTTGCGAATAAATTTACTACTTTTCAGCCCATCATTGCTCGTAAGCTACCACTTTACCCATATTTCAAATTCTTTTTTCAGGTTTAATGCATATTTTCAATTCTAAAGCTAGGTTCCGTTGTATGGTAAGCATATTATACTGGTTTCTGATATCCTGGTTAATGGTTTATGCATCGTATCTTACATGAATGGATGCAACGCATTTAGCGGTTCATTTTAGCCCGACCGGAATTTCAGCAAAAATTTGGCAGTACACCACAAGTGCATGAAATTTTTCTTTTTGCCCATCGAATTTGGGTAAAATGAAGCTCGTACCACACATTCATTTAACACCACACATTATAAAATCTTGAACTAAGGAATGTGGCTAAGTCAGAAGGGCATAGCGAGAAATTACAAGTGCCAGCATTATCCAGATAAATTGTCACAGAAATTGCACTAATTTTGGCTGTCCAGACTAGTTGTCAATGTTCTTTATTAATTATTGAAAAAGAACTTAAAAAGAGGCAAGTTTGTGCATAATAATCTCAGAATCTGCATCAGGCTGTAGCCCATGTTGCTTCTTTATACTTACAGTCTCCCATTTTCCCTTATCCGTTCACATATATTCACCTCTAAAAAACATTCTTTGAACTCTTCCAATAAAGTCAGTAAACTAGTACTACCGTGCAAAGGAAGAAAACATTTTGATTATACATAATGTTTTATGTATGTTATATGTTATTTCTTCCAAGCGATATTTTGATAGAATTTGATAGAATATATTTTATATATATTCTAGGCGTTAGAATATTTCCTGATATTACCTGCATTTATTCTCTGATTTGAGTGGGAGATTGGTAATTCAATACCTTGGAAGGAAGGATATTGAAAAGATATGTAGCCATGGAGAGAGCATGATGCCAAAGGAGAGTGGCATAGATGCATGAGCAAGAATAGTCCGGATGATATTATTTATGGATTTTATGTGTCTTTCGGCCTTTCCGTTTTGAGGAGATGTATGAGGACATGAGAGACGGAAAAACATACCATGTTTGTCAAAAAAATCCTTAAAAGTGCTATTAATGCACTCCGTTATAAAGCTCGTCTTGTAGGTAATGGAAATACACAGCAAAAAGACATTGATTGTGATGAAACGTTTAGCCTCGTGGTTAAACCGTTCACCATTGGAGTGGTTCTCAGCATTGCTCTTTATAAATCTTGGCCCATTCATCAAATGGATGTCAAGAATGCTTTCTTGCATGGTCATCTCATTGAAGCAGTTTATATGCATCAACCCATGGGTTTTCGTAACAAAAATTATTCGAATCATGTTTGCCTTTTGAAGAAATCTTTGTGCGGATTAAAACAGGCTCATCGAGCTTGGTACCAAAGATTTGCTGATTTTGTTGCTGCCATTGGGTTCTCTCATAGTACGTCAGATCACTCTTTATTCATCCACAAGAGTGGTTCTGATATTGCTTATATTCTGTTATATGTGGATGACATTATACTTACAGCTTCTTCTGATCGTCTTCGTAAGTATATTATGACTCTCTTAGCTTCTGAATTTGCTATGAAGGATCTAGGTCCTTTGAGTTTCTTTTTCGGTATTGTTGTCACTCGTTATGCCCATGGTCTTTTCTTATCTCAGACACAGTATGCTACAAAAATTATTGAACGTGTCGGAATGTCTAACTGCAGTTCATGTCCTACTCCTGTTAACACTAAGTCCAAACTAAGTGCCACTGCATACGCTCCTTATGATGATCCGACTAAGTATCGTAGTCTTGCAGGTGTTCTTCAGTATCTTACATTCACCCGGTCAGACATTTCCTATGCCGTGCAACAGATCTGCCTTCATATGCATGCCCCGACTAATGAGCATATGAAAGCTCTTAAGCGTATCATACGCCATCTCCAGGGTACCCTTTCTTTTGGTCTCCATTTGTACAAATCCAATATCAATCGTATTATCTCATATACAGATGCAGATTGGGGTGGTTGTCCTGACACCTGTCGTTCTACCTCTGGTTATTGTGTATTCCTTGAAGATAATTTAATTTCTTGGTCTTCGAAACGGCAACCTACTCTTTCCCGTAGTAGTGTTGAAGCGGAGTACAGGGGTGTTGCTAATGTTGTTTCTGATTCGTGATGGATCAGAAATTTGCTTCTAGACTTGCATTGTCCTATTCAAAAGGCTACTCTAGTTTATTGTGATAATGTGAGTGCTATATACTTATCCGGCAATCCTGTTCAGCATCAATGCACTAAACACATTGAGATGAATATTCATTTCGTCCGTGAGAAAGTAGCTCGTGGTGAAGTGCGTGTGCTTCATGTACCGTCCCGTTACCAAATTGCTGATATTTTTACAAAAGAGCTTCCGCGCGTATTATTTAATGATTTCAGGGACAGTCTAAACATATGAGAACCTCCCGTTTCGACTGAGGGAGTGTGATAGAATATATTTTACTTATATTCTAAGCGTTAGAATATTTTCTGATATTACCTGCATTTATTCTCTGATATTTCATGCATTTATTCACTGATTTGACTTACTCTTTGTTTGGGAAATATTTATTTAGTTACCTTTCTTTTAGCAAATCAGTTGATTTGACGTTATCTTTATTTATGAAGTATTTATTTAGTTACTTTAATTGTATTTCACTTTTAATCATATATATATGGTTTACAAGAGTTTGTTTACAAGAGTTAAGATAGACTACAAATTAGCCAATTGATTTGCTAAAACAAAGGTAACTAAATAAATATTTCCCAAATAAAGAGTAAGTCAAATCAGAGAATAAATGCAGGAAATATCAGAGAATAAATGCAGGAAATATCAGAGAATAAATGCAGGTAATATCAGAAAATATTCTAACGCCTATGATATATGTAAAATATATTCTATCAGAATTGGACTATTAATGGATGAAAGAATCGGACTCGATGACCATCAATTGCAAAGGATAAAGAAAGATCTGGGGCGAAATTGGAAGCACAAGGTCCATCAAAACGACCAAAATGCCCCCATGCTCAAGAACAATGGATCTCCAACATAATTGAAGAAAAAAAGATAAATGTTGAACAAGGGGGTTGGATTGGCATCGATCCATCCCAAGGACCATTTTACCCACCAAATTCAAAAGCAATAAAGACTAAGGCATGTAGCTATGCAGTTAATGCCCCACTATATCACATAGCGGATTTTTACTGCTACGATTTTCCCAAATAGCCTCAAAGTTAGCATTTCTGCTTTAAGCTCCGCTATTTTTCGCTATATCTGATTTAAACAAAATGAATTGAAAAATGACATTTATACATTATAAAAATTATGAAAATATTTTTTAGATGAATTTTTGTAACATATTTTCATAAACAAAAGTACTCTAATATTCTATTAAATTTAATTATGTTAAATATCAATTTATGTTTATTTACAATATATTTACACATGTTTTTACTTAATGCCAAATATGTATTAATTATAATTAAATTAAATGTTAATAATGCATTTAATTACCATTTATGTTTTTTTAAAACCGCAAGTACAAGTTTTATACACTATTTTAGAGTTATCTGCTATATCTCCGCTATATTATCGATGTATCCCCGTTATGACTTTTAGCCGCCACATTGAATCCGCTAAGTGCTTTAACTGCACAGGTATGTAGAAACGAAAAATTAAGGTTTTGAGCCAATGTCATGGATCGGCGTCAATCTATGGATCGGCGTCAATCCATATGATCTCAAGTTTTGGTCCATATTTGGCCTGATCTCATCCTATTATACCATTTCTGATTGGCTGACAAATTCAAATGCGGCTTGACGTATCTAAAAGTCAAATACAGCCCAAACCAGTTATAAATAAGAGGCGATTGATATGAACTTTGCTTATCAATACCTGGGTAAACACTGTCATTTTTGCTGCTCGAGATTGAACTTCGAGTTTTCATTATAAATTTGGTAGATCTAGTAATAAACAAAGCAACAAAATTGATAAAGTGGGCGCAGATCAAAGATTTTCCAAACTACTATAAACGGATCATATCCTTTTCTCTTTTACTGTATGATTCTTACTATTTTTAATATTATCTTTGAAGTTCTATCGTTTGGGGCATTAGATCAAATTATTGGCTAACAATGTAATTGTTATTTTTAATATAAAATGTATGTACAGGTTGCTTCAATTGAAAATGTAGAGTGATGTTAATTCCATGAGTGCTATATTAAATAGCCCCGTTAAAATCAAATGTTTAAAGTTATACTAGTAACAGATGTATAATGACATTAACTATATAAAAAAAAATGTTTATAGAAATAATTGGAAACAACACGAAGCACGAAAGAAATGAAACAATTGTGATGCAAATAACATAAAAGAATAATAGCAAACATGTATCATAAGATGGGTCTAAAGAAACAAAGATTAATGGCATGCAAATATTCTTGTGTGGTTTCATTTTCTCTCAACTTGATGTGTGAACAAATAGACGTGATATATATTCTTATATTGACAAACACCAGACAGGTACTTCTCCTATGTGTATCATACACACACAACACACACATTCAATTTTTGGACGTTGGATATTTTTTCGCTTTTCGAATACGCATGCGAACATTTCAAATTTCCAAATATTTTTTGACAACCCTAGAACTAAGACAATGTTTAAGCATATGTATCAGGAAAGCAAACGCACATTATATTTTTGACGATTGAAGTGAGATGATGATTGGAAATTATTTATATATATATATATGTGTGTGTATGTATGTATGTATGTGTATATGTATGTGTGTGTATGAATCTGGAAAGAAAAGCAACTTAAATGCCAAACTATTGATGGCTACATTTGAATATGTGATTTTTCATAAAACTGGAAAATTATCAATGAAAATGATCTTTTAGTTGAAATGTTTATAATGAATTTACACGAAGTTAACAATAAAGTTGGAAACGTCTTTAGCAAGAAACATGATTTAAATCAAAGCATATCGTTTACCCTTTACTTTTGTATGTATTCACATAAATTCTAGGGCTGAGTAGTAAACAATAAGAACTTTGCTTCCTATAGTATAATTTCTTCGTAAAAGAGTTACGGAACTGATTTTTAATTATTGTTGTTTTGTAAAATTGTATCCCACAAGGCTAGAAAAAATAGAAGCAAGTAGCTAAAGCTATATTAGTTTATTTAGTTTCCTTATATGTTGATTCTAACTTTCCTCCTCTCTACTAGCAATCTTAGATATATGCATCCTATAAAATGATAGATATTTAGCTTAAATAAAGCGAGGTACAAGATAGTAATATGATGAAAGTAACATATCGTACAATCTCATATTATGGCAAAATTACAAACAGAAATAACCATGTTATGAAAAAGTCGAAACTTAGGAAAGCTAAAACTGAGTTAGCAAGTTATAAACATACTTATGAGAAGACCACGTGGCATTGTAGTTTGTGCATCTAAATAACAATAAAAGAATGAATGTTAGGTCTGAACAGTTTGTGCATCTAAATAACAATAAAATAATGAATGTTAGGTCTGAACATACAAGTGATTGTATTGTATTTTTCCCTTCTATAGTAGTCGATCCTAGATCAAGAAAATGCCATGAAAAATAACATTGACTCGGTACTCTTTAAATCATATAAAATGACATGAAAAACAACATTGACTCGGTACTCTTTAAATCGTATAAAATGACATATTTGAATTATTATTACATTCTTGAGATCATAGACATACAGATATATGAGTGTGTGTAATGATAATTCAAATATATATACATCTTTAACCTTTGATAATAGCTGGAATACCTTTGGTGTCTCAATTTTTTACTTCCAGTGCGAACTACAAAAATCATCTCTTTACATATATTAGCAAATCTTAATATCTTTAGTAATAGGTGTAATACCTTTAATATTACATTTTTTATATCAGCATATACTACCTAAAATGCTCCTTTATGATGTTAACAAGTCTTAATATCATTTAAAAACATGATCTAACAAATAAACTTCATTTACAAATTCAAAATGTCCCTCTACTACCAAATCTTAATGTCATTTAAAATTAGGATCTAACAAATAAACATCATTTACTAATTCATTCTTTATTAATAGAAATAAAAATTCAAACGAATAAAAAAATTAGACGTTCTAACTTAAAAATAAAAATTCAAACTAACTACAAATGATTTCATCGCAAAAATATGGATAAAAATTTGTGCACATTATTTTATCTTGAATGTGTTAAACATACACAATTTGTAGAAAAACAATTTACGCTCGAAGTGCATGTGCATGCCATCATCACGCATGGAAGGTTCATGATTCTCTTCTTACAAATCCCTCTTTCATCCTCCCTATGTCTTTCCGTGCAAATAAAATAAGTAGATATGTTCTACTAGCTGCCAACATCATTTTTTGCAAAAGTTTGAATTATTTCGTAATGTACAACTCGTTCAGAATTATTTTTCAAATTGACCGTTGAAATAAATAATTTATACTGATTAATATTGGGTTTGCAGTTTTAAAGAGTTAAATATTTTGAAATAATTCAAATTCTTGCATAAATAATCTTGACAACTGATAGAACACATCTATAAAAGTATACTTTATTTGGAACTTTTTTCGCCGTAAGAGACGGAAGGGGTGGAAAGAAGATCTAAGGAGAGTGTATTCATCTTGATCCTTCCCCTATATGGGAAGGGACCCAGATTCCCTTTTATTTATTGCCTTAGAATGTCCTTTCGTATTTTAGTGCAAAAATTTCTGCATTGAAGTGATTTTTATTGATATATTATGTTTAATAGAAAAATCATTTGTTTTAACTTTATAATTGTTTTGTAACTCCTATCTACTTCAAAATTACATTTCATGCTGACGGTTTAAATAAACAAGAAATTGTTGTGAAGGACAAAATTTCTCAGCATTTTAGCCTTAAGGACAAACTTTCAGTATTTTAGGCTGAAGGGCAACTTTCTTTAGATATCGGTTTTTAGTTTTTGATACCAGTTTTTAGGTACCAGTTTGTCGTTATCGGTATCAGTTTTTAGTTTGTAGCAGTTTTGAAAGAATATTTGTTCTTATGAATAATGTTGGAAGAATATTTATCCTTGTGGTTAAAAGATTAGTCGTGTCCTTGAGGATAAAAATATACAAATTTTGTCCTTTAACTTAAATTCCCCTAAAATAAACAGAAAATTGTTGTGGTGGCTCATATATCGGAATTGTTGGATTAAAAGCTACAAAACAATTTCAAATTTTAAGTGAATAATTCTGCTAATAAATCAAACATATCTACATAAATTAATTTTGAATCGGTCTTTTTTCCACAAAAAGACGAAAGTAGGATTTATAAGAAAAGGGATCAAGATCTCGCAGAGACACACACATACACACACGTGTGTGCATACAAACAAAAAATCAAATACTCATTCAAATGATTTAGCTACTTATTCAGCTAAACTCATCCAAAACAAAAACCAGTCAACTGAATTAAATTATCATTTATTCACCACTTTGTGAAGTGTAATCTTAATGTTAAAATATACCAAAGCAATCATTGTAAACATGCTATTTGCAATAATGAATTGATATTTTCTGATTAATTCTTCACTCTCCGTAGATTGTATACATGTAAACCTTTCGTTAATCCTTAAAACCGATAATTTAAGCCCCAAAATAAGTGAAAAATAAAATTATATTTCCCGAAAATCACCGTCTGGAATTCACAAAAAGCAACCTTCCTAAATTTGACAAAAAGCGACCTCCCTATGGGGCCCTCATTTGGCATGACCCACATGACGGTTTCTTTTTGCATGTTTAATCCAAAGCAGGGATTTTTAAACAGCGTAGATTAATCCAAAACAGATCCAGTCATAGCTCAGTTGAGACCAGGGCCCTATTTGATTTTACTGTTCTCCTTTTGAAATGAGTAACATCTCAGTTTGACCTTTTTGGTTTTTTGTTTGAAAGCTCAATTTATTTAATCAGTACGAAATATAAAATACTAACAAGTAACCGTAGAAAAATAAAAATAAAAATAAAAAACCTATACTTGGGGTCTTTAAGCTTGACATATCTATCTGTAGTTCTCTAGTCAACTTTTTATGAAAACAAACATGTTTGAGTTGTTTTATATCTCCCTGCTTGGGAAAAAAGCGGTCCTAACTTTTAAAGCAATTTTGTAAACTTTATGCCTAATTTTTTGTTTTTTTGTTTTTTCACTATCATTCACATTTTCTGGAAAGGGAAATTATGGTTATTTTTTTCTCTGAAACTAGAGCCAAACTCCACCACTGAGAATAACCCAATATCTTTACTTTCTTGATGTGGACAATTATTCATATCTCTAAGCAGCGCAACCTGAATATAATTTGTAAACCTGAAATAATGTTATTTATATACTAATGTATCGACACACATGATGTGGACATGTATATACATGAGGTATACGATAATTTTCAATTGAATTAAAGGATTTTTGATTATAATGCTCGGATGTGATAAAATAAGAACATTTTAAAAGGTATTTATGCCACTTACAGTTGAAACGATGAGCATGTTTGAAATCTTATACAAACATTTTGTTTTAATTAGTAACTAATGTATGACACACACGATGGGGGTACACATGCACGCGCTGTAGAGATGCAACTGAACATAAACAATTGAAGGGCATAAGTTCAAAACAGTGAACATCTGTAAATCCTACGCAATCGATTCTCTTTGTTAATTGTAGATAAAGAGATAATGAGGCATAATCAAAGTAATCTATGTGGAGCTAAGGTGGGAATTTGTTGCCTTTAATTTGAAAATTTAAGAAGATGAAAACCATATGATAAACTTCTCTTCCATTAACTGTTGTTTGTTTAATTTTATAATAAAGTGTTGCTGCTTATTCAGAAAGGGGTCATGTGACAATTAGTTATTCCATTGAGTGGTTTACTGAAGTTTTTCTTAAATACTTGGTTTAAAAGCGCTTTTTATATTGATTAAAATTCTTAACATTATCAATTTGTGAAATAATACTGTCAACTACCAGTGATCAAAATACCATCTTATAATTTTATTCATATGTTACTTCTCAGTAATTCTTCTGAAATGCACTATTGTTGTTATAAGCTAACTACTGCTACCGTTTAATGATGAAAATTGACCGATAGCCTTTATAATTTTGATTTAGAAAAAACATATTCTAATATTTGAAAAAGTTGAAATAAATGGTATTTTTTTAATCAACCTTTTTTTTCCCCAGAAGAAAGCATTTTTATTGAACTATAAACTTTTTGGGAGAGAGATTTAAGGAAACAGTCAAAAAGAAGAAAATGGAGTAATGGAAAAACACGAGAAATAATTGCTTAGATTCTATTAGTATAAAGGTGGAACCCAGTACACGATGCTCCCGCACGATGGCGGGTTCTGAGGAGGTCGATAATGTATGTAGCTTTTCCCTCGTATTGCGAAGAGACTGTTTCTGGACTCGAACCCGGACGTCCGGATCACCGTGCGGGTGATCTAACCGTTGCGTCAAGGCTCCACCTTCTTGAATTCTATTAATATGACTAATAAAATTTGCTTAGGATAGTTTACAAGACCACTGTAAGACAGATTTCTCTATTGATTGGTTTGATAAATGGTACTAAATTAGAACTGTATCAAAATACTTGTTCTTGTCTGAATCTGAGTATTCACCTCGGTATTACAGTAGTAATAAAAGAAGTAAGGAACCGTATGGAAGATATGATGGAAAAATGAACAAATAATTGTCTTTTGACCAGTTCAAAAGAAACATATGATAGTTAGGTCGTTTGAACTTCAACAAACGTTGTCCAATGGTATACTCACATTAAACAAAAAACGAACCAGATTAAAATTTGATTATCCTACTTTGGTGCTGGGAATAATGCTTTACCTCTTCAATCTCTAAATATGAGCTGAACTCCAAAATCAGTGTTCTAAGCAATGTCCCAGAAGTTGACAGTATATCTATGCTTAGAACAAAGTCTCAGAATTATGCATTTCTTGACTGAAACGTATTTATGCACGTCTGTTTTTTTTCCTCCTATAGTAAAGAGATGTTTCAGAGTTTATACTTTAAAATTTGCAGGAAAAAGTACTATGTTCGGGTTTCACGCTATAGCGTGTGGATATTATGTTTGGAAAATATCCCACCCGTGCCATTTTAGTTGATAAGTTTAGTGAATTCTTCATTGTTTTACTGTATAATCTAATTTTTTTTTCATACTTTCTATTTTTGTAGGTAGGATATGCCCATTTACAGGAAAGAAAGCAAATAGAGCCAACAAGGTGTCATTTTCAAATCACAAAACAAAAAAACGTCAGTTTGTGAATTTGCAATACAAAAGAGTTTGGTGGGAAGCAGGGAAAAGATTCTTAAAGCTACGTCTATCAACAAAAGCCCTAAAAACAATTGAGAAGAATGGCATTGATGCTGTTGCAAAGAAAGCAGGAATAGATCTCCGCAAAAAGTAAATGCCCATTTTGGTCTTCCTCTTCATGCTTTTTGATGCCCATTTGTATTATTTTCCGTTTCAATATTTGTTGTAAAAACGTATATTTGCGGTGCAAAGTTCTCAACTTTTTTGATCATTTGATGTGTATGTATTATATTATTATCATTTTTTGTTATTGTCTGCTTGATGCATCGCACTCCTCAAGATATTCTCATTTTCTTACCATTGACGTGTGTGATTCCAAAAGGTAAATATAGGACTGGTATGATAATGGTAACGTAACGGCACAAGAAAACCGTTATTGTACTGATGCTATTGTATTGGTAAGTCAAAATGACTATCGATATTTACCAGTATCGTGGTAAAACGATCGTTTAGTATATCGATAAATTAGTAAACCATTGATCGGTAATGATAAATTTATATTAAAATTTTGTTGCACTACATTTTTGATAATGATAAAAATATAAATGGTTTGTTCTAGATTCTAACTCCACTAATATTAATATCAACGTTTTGACTTATTATAGTTAATTTAGAAATATTGTTGAATTCATCGCAAATTATTTACAAAAATATAAATAATAACTTTGCTAACCTAAGATATTGAACCAAATAAAACTAAAAAGGAAATATCATCGCAGATAACACTACAAACTTTTTCTTAACATTGATATACCTTCGAAAGTTTCCATGATTGGATTAAATAAAATAGTGAAAAAACAAAATTAATATAATTGGTAAATTTACTAAGTTTGACATTTCTTCACCGCTATATTTATATTAACGATGATAAATTTACTGTTATCATACTGGTATCACCGGTATACTGGTATAACATAGTTACAAATTTATAGTATTGATATGGTAATGATAAATTTACCATTACTATAACAACCCTAGTAAATGAATGAAAAACTCCAATAACCTTTTTTGCAAGATTGTGCATTTAAATTAGTAATATGTCAAGATTGAATGATATGGTTAAGTTCCATGTAAAATTACTATCATATTAATTGAAATATAAAGGAGGATGCCTTTTGTTTGTAGCATCTTGCAATCATATATTCAATATTAAATCACAAATTCTACCATCTTTTCAACGAGATACATATGTTGTATGTTTCAATCAAAATATGTGGTTTGCAGATATGGACAAAAATATAAACAACGTAAATCATATAATTTGCAATTTGTTCGACATCTTTGTCGTAGTGGTTAGACATTCTATCATTGGTTCGTGAGATCACATGTGTGACGCCCCATCCCGAGACCCACAAACGTAGAATATTACAAAATAATATACTCGGCTAGTGCAGAGAATATGGTTGCTTAGAAGCAACCATCCGTGAATTTTACTTTAAGCGAGCATCAATACGTCGATTAATATGTCATGCATTTCCATAATTAAGTGGAATCAACGTATACGATTCAGGCTTAAAACAAAACTACGGTGGCTATAATAAAATCCAGAACAACATATAATAAATATAGATCATAGAATCATAGATCAGATACAGTGGAATGCAAATTGAGACAAGTCTGAACCGACCCAAAATAGATACATGATGTAGACTACACATATACAAAGTGCAATACATCAAAACATGAATATGTACACAAGAGGAGTCAAGCTTGACATAAGATACGACATAACATCACGTATATACATAGATGACAAAAGTAACTACTAGCAGATAGGACATCCGCTCTAAAGCATCAAGCTGGACTTGAAACATCTTGGTCTAATCCGAGCATTATAAAAATAACAAACGCGTCAGTTCAGACTAAGATAAATGAGTTAGCAAAAATGAATGATTGATAAAGGAAACTAGATCTCCAATATAGTCATATATCGACAAATATCAATCATGCATCAGTAGCTTCAAATCGCCAAATGCTAAAACTCAAGGTAGCTTATTAAAAGCAAAATCTCCAAAATGATTTGTTGATAATCCAAACAATATCAAATCTAGAAATCTGACAAATAAAAATCCGGAAATCTCACATAAAGGGGGAATGCCCCAAACTCCAAGATTGGTGAAACAAACTCAACTACATGCAACTTCAAGATAGACATATAAGTCTATAAACATCCACTACAAGAATCATATCAATTTCTGACGACTCCTTCCATCGGCAGCCGTCGAGAGCCGTCAGAAATATCCACTGCAAAAAAATCCGTCGACAAAAAGAATTTCCGATGGCTCCCGATAGACCCTGTCGTCTATTTTCCAACGACTGCCGACGGCCGTCGGAAGACACATGGGCGATCACGCTGTATGCCGAAAGCCGCTGGAAAATTGTCGTCTCTAACCGTCAGAAACTGTTGGAAATTTTTGGCCTATGGGCCGTCGGAAAACCTGGGTCTGTTTTTCAGTATTTCTGCTGCATTTTCGCCTTTCATCCATAATCCATAAACACAATATATTCCACCCAACAAACATATATTCAACTTAGATATTCAATACAAAATCAAACCATACAAACATAATCAAATATCACAAAGAAATAAATCAAGCATAATTCACAAAAAATCAAATCAAACTTCGCTACCATAGTTTACATACATCTAATTGTACAATATATAAATCAATCCTTCACCAACTCCTCACCATCAACTTCCAAATGTCAGAATTACTACCACCAAATGTATCATCAAACAACATATACAACATTTTAAATCCAACTCCACCAATTCAATGTATGATCAAAACTTACTAAATAATGACACAAAACAAAAAAAACATACATACCACTCCGGTCAATCAGCTCCAGAACCTCTCGAACCAGCTGAGGATGGAAAGCGGCCACCATACTACTGCATGTACTCAACAATACGCCGATACAGCAGTTGTGTCATCTTGATGGCCTGGCAACGGTTCTGCTCTTCCAGCTGCGCTAACCTAGCTCTCAACTCTTCGATCTCTGCTAGATCAATATTAGCTCTGACCGTTTGGTTGGCCCTCCTCTGTCTGCTGGCCTGCAACAGTTATTTAATTTAGTCTATAATCTTACTATCAAAATTACAACATAACGTGTTAATTGTTATATCTATAAACTTATTACTGAAACTAAAGCGATGTGAAGTTCTTTAGAACTAAAAGATTATTAAATTGTTATATCTTAATATAGTATTCATTACTATTTGATTGCCAAAGCCATAGCGCCTGTTCCGTGACGGTGGATCCATGACTGAATCAAAAATAACGTCATCCTCATCCGTCGTCAGCTGCTCTCGATCGATATCCTCCAGGAGTTTCTGGCGTTATTCCATAAACCTTGCTTGCATTAACAAATAAAAATGTAGTTAAAATTAATATCATGAATCATAATTCATTATACTTTAACAATTAAAATAATTACTAATAGTACATAAACTAAAATATGCTTACATGGCTCTTTCTCGATTTATTGTCGTGTCGTGTATATGAAACTATCATGTCTGGATTTACTTGCTCGACGACATGAGTATGGGTAAACACATCCATATACGACACGGGACTCTATGCCTCAGCTTTCTGAAATTGATTATTATGTACTGTTATTGTATATTCAAAATTATATAGCACAATAACTATTTACAATTCACATTTAATAAATTTACCAACTCCTGGCGATATTGCTGGAACGACTTTGACCCTCCTCGATAAGTGACGGGATTTTTGTTCCCATTTGCAAAGTTTCCTTCTTACTCTACTTGTACATTTAAATTTAAAACATTATTTACTTACCAAATATTTTTTGATATTTACGTATCAATCAAATAATTAATAAAAGTTTAGTACACTTACCTTCACCTTGTCACTATCCCAATGTGCCAACCACCCTTCTCACACACTCGTCTCCATCTAGTTAGGCTTCTACCTTTTATGCTTCACTATCGACATGGAATCCATGTAGTTCTTCCTCATCTTCTGCATCCAGTAATGTCATACCAGCTGCAGGCGCATCTGATTGTGTGCCCAATACGATCTGCATTTCATGATAAACAAGCAACCAAAAATTAAACAATAAAAGATGAACGATAAATAAGCGACAAAAAAATAAAGAATGGAAAACTGAAGATTATACTTACAATGAAATCCTGCTGAATACACTCCGGATGTGGGGAGGGATACTATTCCACTTCGACCAACAAGCTGACATCCTACTCTTGTACGACTTTCTCGAAACTGATAGAACTACAGCTGATGGCTGTAGCTCAAACCCGCTGTGTTAAATATGATATAGATTAGTATATGATTTATTTAAGATGCTGAAAAAAGTTTAATACTTACCCCTCCGCTCTAGGTACTAGAGACATAACGAGTCGCTGTGGCGGTTGCGATGGACCACTGTCATAGCCTCCTGAAGAATGGGAAGAACTCCTCCTTCTAGACGACATGATACCTGTCACAGACACATAATTTTAAAGAGAACAGTAACATGATAATGAAATATATTTTATAGTTAAATGACATAAATGATATAAAGTACATAAAGTGCAAAGTATACCTAATTCGGATTGGGTCTCATATTCCGACGATAAGCAGAATACATTGCATTTTGAACATAAATTGCTGAATAAATGACAGAAATGGTAATGGCATAAAAAATGCAAATGACGATAAGCAGATTCTGTTTCATAAATAACATAAGTTACATAACTAGCAAAATGAATCTCATCAATTTCGTAATACACCAAGAATTCAACATAAGTACATCAATTGCATAATTACATTAATTGCATAATCTCATCAATTACATCGATTCCGTAAGTACAAAATTTGAAAAATAAATCTCATCATTTACATCAATCCTCATCGTCTTTTGATTCAGATTCGGTCTCATATTCTATGTTATTTTCCTCCCTACTTTCGAATGCTTCTACCAAAATATTTGATTCATCGTTAATAGTCCAAAATCAGTATGATCGTCTGTAATTATTATTTCATTGTTTTGCTCAAGATCTGCCTGATAAGCTTGTTGTCTGGAATATTCTTCCCATCAAACATAAATCTTGCATTTGTTTAAAAACTTCCGATCAATCTGCTTTATCTCTTTTTAGAAACGGGTAAGGAGTATAATAAACTTGCAATGCTTGTTTGGCTAGTATAAAAGGATCGTACTTATGATAATGCGATGTGTGTTTTATCTCAATAAGATTATAATCCTTGCGCACATTAATTCCAAAACGTGAAACATTGCTAAATCAATTGCATCTAAATAGAAACACTTCCTCCGTGGGTCGTTGTAAATATGTCAGTTGCAAAATTTGTGTTAAAACGCCATAAAAATCATTTCTGCGATTTTCTGGATCATCACTACCTTTAATAAATATAGCTGTATTATTAGTTAATTTTTCTGCACCGTATTCTTTGTTGTTAAATTTATATCCATTGACGAAATATATTGGATATGTCTTGACATTTCTTTTTGGTTCCAACGCAACATGTTTCAAACCTTCGTCAACCACACAATTTCTCAGTTCATAAACGTACTTTGAAAATCAATCAGAAAATTCTTTACCGAGAACTCCGTGTGGATGTTCACTTTCATAAATACTGCATATATGAATAAAATATTGCATTAAATTCTACACATGCATTCATTTTGGAAATGAATAAATCATAAATTATTATTTCAGATTACCTAACAAATGGTGCAACCTCAGGATAATTTAGAAGAATATAAGTGTGTGTTACGTGAAGATCTCTATCGTTTAACCATACTTATACACATTTCCCAAAGGTCGACCATATTGTCTAAAAATGGATAACATTGTTTGAGAGGACTCTTGTTCGTCGTCTTCGTCATTACGAGGAACACTTTCTTCATTTGGTCACTAAAATAGTGAGAGAAAAAACGAAGCTTCTTCTTCGATGTAAGATTTACATATCAAACCTTCAATTTATGCTTTTTGCCTCACTTTTTTCTTCAGATGATTCAAGTACCTATGAAAAATTAATTTACATTAACTTTAACTTCCTAATGTAATTAAATTAATAGGTAACATATTACATACCTCTCAAATGGATACATCCATCCATATTGCATAGACCTCGAAGTCGTGCTTTAGATGAGAGATGAACAGATAAAAGTTCCATTACATTAAAAAACCTGGCAGAAATATTTTCTTCAATTTGTAGAGCAATATACAAATATCTTCTTTAAGTTTACATAAACTTTGCACTTTTAAAGTAGTCGAACAAAGCTCTTTGTAAAATAGACTAGGCTCCATTATTACCTTCTAAACTTTAAGGGTAATAGTTCATTGAATAGAATGGGTAATAAATTTTTCATCATTATGTGACAATCATGGCTTTTTAATTCGCTCAATCTACTGTTTTTAAAGTCAACACATCTACAAAGATTTGATGAAATCCCATTAGTAAATCTTAATCCTTCCACCCATGTTAACACAACTTTAACTTGATTACTATTTAACTCACAACATGCTGGGTTTTTTACTTTCATGTGGTTTCATATGAAGCTCATGACGTTTGCATACTTCTTGTATATTGCGTCTTGATTTCAAATTGTCCTTAGTCATCCCCTTGACATTCAAAATTGTGTTAAAAACATTATCAAATATATTTTCCTCATTGTGCATCACATCAACATTACGATGAAGCAGAAGATCTTCCCAATAAGGAAACTCTCAAAATATACTTTGTTTGCACCAATTATGAATAGTTGGTTTGCCTGCAATTTCTGTTTGCACTCTAATTTCATATATCTTTGGATAGTCCATTACAAGTTCGTATATGTCTTCGATTGACCATATCGTTGGTTGTTGTCTAGTTCTACTTTATTAGCTAAAAAGATTTTCTTGTCTCCTCTGAAGAGATGATTGACATGGAGAAAACATCGATGGCAGCCAAACCATGAAATTCCTTACCATTCGGAAAAGAAAGTGTCTGTGTTTCTTTCATGCAATATGGACATGTTAGACGACCGGATGTACTCCCTCTTGAAAGCATTGCATAGGCAAAAAAATCACATATAGTCCATAACAAAGAAGCAAACATATGAATTTTCTCTCTCTTTGAAACGTCTTATGTTTTTACTCCTTCGTTCCATGGTGTTTTTAACTCCTCGATCAACGGTTGTAAATAAACATCGATTCCTTATGTCGGATCGTCGGGGCCAGGAATTACAACAGTAAGAAATATATATTACATTTTCATATACATCCATAGAGGTAAATTATAAGGAATGATTGGGCCAAGATGAATATTTAGCACCAAATTGAGAAAATGACGAAAAACCATCCGTACATAATCTAAGTCTAACATTACGACTCTCCGCTGTAAAATTGGGATATGTTTTGTCGAAATGCTTCCATGCTTCTCCATCGGCTGGATGTATCAACGTACCCTCTTCCTCTGTTCTTACGCTATGCCATCTCATATGAGACGCTCTGTTCTTACGCTATGCCATCTCATATGAGACGCAGTTACAGAAGATACATATAATCTTTGAAGCGTAGAAGTGATAGGAAAATAATGCATACGTTTGTATGGAACTTTCTTTACCTTTTTTTCTTGGTTTGTACATTTCCTCGTTACATATTCTACACTTTCTAAGAGTGGTGTCCTCTTTCTAAAACAACATGCAACCATTTAAACATATATCTATTTTCTGATAAGGTAAACCAAAAGACAGCAGAAGTTTTTTAACTTCATAGTGATTTTCGTACATTAAATTATGGGACGACATATGTCTTTTTGCAGCTTGTACAATGGCTGTAAATCCGGCTTCGGTGATGTTGTATTTTGAGTTCATCGTAATGTATTCTGCGATTACTGATAGCTGGATGCGCTTTTACAACCATTCCAAAGAGCTTTCTTTGCAGTATCCAGTAAATCATAAATTTTTTCGCTTTAATATTTGTTCTTCAGCATTTTCATCATCTTTGTCGACTTCTATCGTAGGGAACATTGATCGTGCTGCATCTTTAACCATATTTTTTATACGGTTCGTTATAACAATTTCATTACCAGCAATGTCTAATTCAGACTCTGCAGAAGTATTTGCCACAACTTCTCCATGACGATCCTAAACATAATACTCCGACACAAAACCGTTTTTGCACAGATGGACTTTCACTATATCGGCTAACAAATACTTCAAATGTTTACACCTACTATACGGACAATGAATTTCTACATCGTTTCCATTATAACTTAAAGCAAATTCAACAAATACGTTTATACCATCATAAAAATCTTCTTTTATGGAGCCTCTCAATCGCCTTCTTTGATACATCCATCTCATGTGATCAATAAAATAATCGATCATTTTTTTTCTATTTGAAAAAATATGTCGCAAATTCAAAAGTAAATATTGTTCATATTATGAATTCACATTTTATTTTTCAATGTATCAATACAAAAACTTATACACGTCAATTTTACCCTACATAAGAATACAATATAGAAATTTTGACTTATGGTTATCTTTTTCCTGGTCAGTCATCCCACTTTCCATTAAAACACAGTAAACACTTACATTTCGTACATTATTTCATTTTAAACAATTCAACAAAATTTCGGCAGCACTTCCATTTTGTTTCCTGCATTGTACACAAATGCATATATGCAAGAAACAAAAATAAAAGTGACGATGAAATTTTATGAACCATTTAAAACAAAATAATGTGCGAAATGTAATTGTTTAATGTGTTTATAACTTGTCTAATACAGAGACAAATTTAACAAATATTGTACCAGATGAATATAAATGGTCGTTTTATGACAAAAACGGCTATTTATATAACGATCATGTACAACAACCATCAGATGGGGTCAAAAACTCTCTAAGGGACGTAAAAAAAGTAGTTTATAAAAAAGAATATTTACAAATTTTATACATTTCAAAAAATTATTATTTTACCACATTTGTTCTGTGTATTTTATTGAATAAAGCTGCTTTAATATTATTATCATTTTTCAATACAGTCAAATTTCTTTTAGACTCATGCATTCGTTATTGCTATACAAGTCAAGAGGTTGTAAAACTCTTGTCTTATTCCAATTAACACAATACAATGGTAGAAACAACACATATACAATGGTTTGCATATACATACACAATCACAAATTATACAAACTCTTTAAAATTTCACGATAACATATGAAATAGTTATACCATGGGATGCTATAAACCAGTATTACGCTATTGGAAATAATTGTAATCACAATTAGCCCTAATTTATCAACTTATGCAAATACAGATTTAGGGTGACAATTAGATTTTTGGCGAGAATAAGAGATCATACCTGAGATTGAGAGTGATAGAGTTTGATTAGGTAGCCTTGGAGGATCCGGAAGCTCGAAATTGGAGTTTGGAAGCTTGGAGGAGGGATTTTGGTGTTTGATAAAACTTTCATGCTGCAGACTGAGGAAGAAGAAAGCTCGGTTAGGCCTGTAATTCACGAATTTCTGACGGCTTTCGACGGTCTCCGACGGCCCCTCGGAAGCCGTCGCTACGTGTTGTCAGAATATTTGCTTTTTCTAATAGTGATCAAGATAGGTACGAGGCCTATATATATCAAGATAGGAACAAGTTCTATGATCTTCGAAATAGGTACAAGACCTATAAATATCAAGATAGGCATGAGGCGTATAAATATCAAGATAGGAACAAGTCCTATAATCTTCGAAATAGGTACAAGACCTATAAACATCAAGATAGATACGAGACCTATAAACATCAAGATAGACACGAGACCTATAAACACCAAGATAGGAATAAGTCCTATAAACTTCGAAGGCGAGGCATAAACTCGTCGACAAAAGTGTTAAATATTTTCATATAGCAACCTAATAGATAACAACCATGTGTATATCAATAGTTCGGGTTTATCCAAACGTGTACTATACAATAGTAAACTCCACTTGTGTGTATCAATAGTTCGGTCGAACAAGTCTGGGAATTAACTGATAAAACAAACGCGAGCATTCCATACTACTTATTTTATTCAGTTGTTTGAATCGATTCCTCATTCGACCGATAATGTGCAATTTATAAAACAGCTGTCTTTTGAAATTATAGTTGAAACATTGTTTATAAGGTAGATTAAATGTATGTGGAAAGCCTTTATGAAACCTCTTCATATACATACATAAGGAAAGGCAATTTAAAACCATTATCTAAATCAATTAATTTTTTTATTAATACATATATAAATATATTATATAAATATTATATTTCTAATATCCTATATAGAAAATATATTTTTTCTTGAAAATATTTTGATAAGACAATTCAGTTCGAAAAACAACATTTTGATCGAAAACAAACGACGAAAATTATGTGTTGTGCCATGGACCAATAGAGCAATTCTATGGTATAATAAACTACAGATAAATTCACAAAATCATAAATTAAAATCCAGAAATAGCACTGAAATCGACATAGAAAATAACATCAAAATCAAGCAAATAGGTTCAAGCGATCAAACAGACGAACGTAGAGGGCAACAGATGCAACTAGGGAGCCGAATGGCTTAACCTAGGACATAGCCCAGGTCACCACCGGTGCTTCATCGGTCTGGTGGAACCGGTGCACCGGTTTGGTGAAACATAAAAGACTATCGGGAGCCTTATTAGAAAAATGAAATGATAACATTTTACCTTTTAATATTGTAAGAACATATGCTATATATTTTATAATAATCTACATTGATAAAATTGTGCATTTAATATGACTGATAAAATGTTTATCAATTAATATATAAGTGAACTGAATTGAAGATTGACAAATAGAAATAAAACATATACTTACTAATAAATAAATGCTTATTGCATGTTAACATTTCAACACCCCATGCGTGCGCCTGATTTTACAACTACTAAATACTTTCGTAATTTGGTCGCATATATATATATATATATATATATATATATATGTGTGTGTGTGTGTGTGTGTGTGTGTGTGTGTGTGTGTGTGTGTGTGTGTGTATGGTCAAGACCGTGTATTGCATTCTATGAGTTCTAAACTCAAAAGCAATACAAGATTGCGGATATTTGATCCATATACATCGCATATAAATATTATATGGTGAACGGTCATAGTTCGTAATGTACGATATTTCAATGAAATTAGTTCATTCGAAATAACCAAATAAACCATAGAGCGAGATCGGGTATTCAATTTGATTGATTATCGTGAAGGTCAAATTGTGTTAAATGTAACATAAGACCAAAACTATACTGTAATATAAGAAATCGATTGTAAAAATATCAGTTTAATCAGTTTATGTAAGGTCCATCATATTTGACGTCCTTAAATGTTAAGAATGATCAAATGTATTTTTGCAAAGAGTTCATTACGACGTTGTGGTAAGGTATTTCTTTTGAATGGTTCGACCATTAAAAAATTGAACGTATAGTGTAATATGATTTAAGGTACAGTTGGGATGAAGAGAGTGAGTGGTCACTTCTACTTCATAAAAAACATCGGAAACGAGAATTGTAATAATAACGATTGATATCAATCATTGGAGCAAGAAATATGATTTCTATTTGGAAATATATTTTTGCATAGAAAATTATTTTTTGTGAAATTTATTTCTTTGAGTTCAAGATATTTGATCAATGAGCTCTCCACTGTAAAATAGTCGTGGTATATGAAATAAATAGTCTATATTAAATGGAGATGGACCTTCGTATTCGGTGCACTATTATAGTAATAGTGTAAATAGTGGGAGCATTCTATATAACACTTATTGATCACATCAATTTACAAAAAATTGTTTTCATAAAACGTACCTAATATTATTTATGCAATAATGATTCTATTTGGGTATGGACTGAAAAATGGACATAGTTATATTTCAATGTAAATATCATGAATATTCATTATGAAATAAAACTTTAATATGGTATTTGTTTTCACTACAAAAGTGATGCATTGAAAAATCCTGAAGTATCTAAAATTATTTACAATTATTTGGAATTATAGACTAAGCCATAGTTTTGAGAAATAATTTTTATTATATAAGTATAATCTTATTATACTAGATAATTATATCTCAAACAATTAAGAGTTATGCACCTATTTAGTGGAAGCGTCATAAGAGTTGATGAACTCTTCGAATTGATATATAAATGTATGCAATCATTAGTCTATTAATACCAAAATGGTTTCATATATTTCATCATATTCATCGATGAGTTATCAAAGACATGAACATGTGTATTTGATACGTATGTATAAGTCTATGATAAGCTCATAGAATAGAAAACAGGAGTAAATAAACTAACATGCGACATAAATGATTTGATTTGATTGAATGGGTGAGTATATTGGAACGAGTTCCATATGTACCTAAAATAAATAAAGATTCAATCTCAAAAATCACTCCTCTCTATAATATCTAATGAAGTATTGATAAGGAGTAATCGAACTTTGTTAGACAAAGCACTATTAATAATGAGTGAAGTTGAGTTAAACTCTTCCTATAAGGTGTGTACTTAAGAGTAGTACACAAGGTTAAAATTAATATCATCCAAATAATAGTTCACAAAACCATATGAGATAAGGGTATATAGGAAAACCATACATATCCAAGGGGCAGGTTGCGCGAGTCGAAAAACTGCACATAATAATTGGACGTAAGAGATCTTGTATGAACCACTCCAAATAATTTTGGAACGATGTCATTAGATGACTAATTTATGTTGTGAACATAAAATATTATGAACATATGCAAAATCAATTTTATATAAGGCAATTCATAAAACGTTGCATTTAGAAACAACTATTGTTTCAAAAAATACCAACTTCATACTGTCATCGCAAATAATATTCATTACTGTCATCGCAAATAATACTCATTAATGGGGACTAGGGCAGAGGAGCAGCCTCCACCATTTTCTTCTTCGTTTCTAATCTCTTCAATCCCTCTCCGCTTCATCAATTGCTGCTCATCTACTTCTAGCTTTCCTCATTACTGTCTATTCGTTGATGGATCCACTCTCAAACCCCTTCCTTCACTTCCAGATCTGATTCTTTCCCTAACTTTTTGGCCTCTGATTCTCTTCGCTGATGATTCGTCCATGTTTGGGACCTCCGGATCTCCTGCGACCTCTCGTGTGTCAACGTGGTCTGCTGTCTTAGTGACTGCTTTCAGCGTTTGGCAAATTTGCAGTCTTGGTTGTCGTCACGAGACTCTGGTGAGCTATCTCGGTTTTGATCGTGTGTATATTGCGTTTGGTTTTGAATCTGGGTCGTTTGTTGTGAAATTTTTTGGATCTGATCTTGGGGTTGTGAGTGGGTTTTGGCTTCTCATCGTGCGAGTTTCTCCTCAGCTCTGCTCCACCTCCGCTGCCTCGCTCGGTGGCGATAGCCTTGCTACGGCCGAGTTTGTGTGTTCGGTGGTTGTGTGGTACTGCTGTTCTTGGTGTCTGCTTGTTTTCTTTGCTCGTTGTCAATTTCTTTTGCAACTGACTGCTCCAGTAGCTCCTGTTTGTGTATTGCTGGTTGTGAATCCCCTTGGCAATCTTGGTTTGCTTCGTGGCTGCTGTTTGGCTAATGCCTCTAGTGATCGTGATCGTGTAGTATTGATCTAAGTCATCTGCTAGCTGTTTGCTGGCTTGAAATGTGCTATGTCATTGTCTTATGTAATTGTTTGCTTAGGATATGTTTAGGTCTGTGTATTTATTTTACTTTTTTGGTAATCTGTAGTGATGTTGCTCCCTGCGTGGTGCATTTGATATTAGCTGTATAGACATGTTGTCTAGCACCTATTCTCTAAGCTAGTTAGTTTTAGTGGTCGCTCCACTTTAAATCCATGTATTGTAGCATAGGTGCCCTGCCTATCTCCTGTTCCTTGTATTTTTTTTATTACGTTTGTTGTAATAAAAAGTGGACGGTCCACTTTAAAATCCGGCTGGCCTTTCCAAAAAAATACCAACTTCATAGCGAAGGAATTTCTTTAAGAAATTATTGGTATAAATGAACTTGTATACGATCAAAGCATAAAATTGGTTACTAGGGATGAAATGGAATAGACCGAACCTAAATAAACACAATATATTAGAACGTCTGTCGAGTATTCTTGTGCATCAAAGAGAAACTATGATTTTTTTGTCAATATCAAGAATAAATAATTCTCAGTTATTTTGTTAAACATTTAGAGTGTTGACCCTATGATATAGTACGATGCATAGGTCCGAAATAGATTCTAAGTACATTATCAAACTATGATTTTGATAGTTGTACCCTAAGGGATATGATCCATTGGCCCCGAATGTGTCTTGAAGAGAAAGATGAATGCAGTTGCAATATTGTAAGCCATATTTTTAAGAATAATACTATGAATTTTGATTATTGAGATTAACGTAGTGGATTCACCATTCGATGTGCTCAAGTTGGTTTAGATTTTACTCGCTAAATTATTGCATAGTATAACTTTATATCTTGGTATATATGTGTCAAAGTAGAAAATTTTAAATACAGATTTAGACAAGACCGTTTGCACATAATAACCGACGTGTGTAGAAGTTAGTGGAAGCGATATTAATTTTGTGGGTTTTCGGATATGATCCGAGAATGGATACGAAATTATCATTCAAAAAAGCATGAAAATTGAACAAGTGTTTTGATAGAAATATCAAATAGTTTGATTATCGGTCAAAATATAGAGGAAGCGTATGCTCATGAAAAAGAACGTTAAAAGGTACACAGACATTTCTAAACCGTAAGAAAACAATACGGTATTGATTGTTAGTGATGTATTTATGTTAAAATCATCTTTAGTTGTTCCAATACTTGTGAATGATGTCATTTATAGTAAGTACAAAAGATATTAGGAACGTCCCTAACGATATGCTAGGACACGTTATTAAAATGGTTAATACAGAACGTGTAAGATGGATTTTTTATACATTGGCAATAAGAATTACCATACATGTTATATTGTCTACGATGTTGTGATTTTCTTATGTATTTGATACACAAATAAAATTAAATCCAAATTGACATCACTAACTGATTGTTTGAGGTGTTCGTTTGAATTTATGAAATACTAGAGATTTTTTTACACAAACAACGAACTCCTTATGAAGGAGTGTTCAGAGTTAAACATTCATAAGTGATATTGAGTATAATATGTCAATAGAAAATACCAGTTAAGAGTATTTAAGTTGGAAAATGTTCCAAATGAAAGACTGTGTCTGATTAATGAAAAATGCTAAGTGTGTCGCCTTGAATTGCGCCACTATAAAAGCAATATATATAAATATAAATGCACAAATTTATAACTGAGCTAACGATGATTTCATATGTTGAAAATTCCTTAACATTGGTATATGATAACAATGTCACGATATAGTTCATAATAGAACTTAGAGCTCACTAGAAGTCGAGAGACATACCCTGAATTGTTTCCATGATAAAGATAGTTTATCAGCGTCGGAGAGAGTGGATTAGTAAAGAAGATAAGTGATTCATAATAGCATATCCATTCATTGAGGGACTGACCCAATTGGTTTTGAGGAAACTGATTGAAGAAGTTGGAATAAGATTACATAATTGACCCCAAGTGCAAGTGGGAGATTGATAGAGTTAGAGGTATGTTCCAAGGGCAATTATGTGATTTTTTATATATATCTAACTCGATAACCAATCTTGTTCGTAGTAAAAGTGTTTTCTTTCTGTTATATACTAGATATAATGTGTTATATTAATTAATTAATTAAAAATATATTTAATTAAAAATCCATACTTGGTATGTTTTTGTGATAATAGTTACAAAATATTGCAGCCCTAAATAATTTATCAATATGAAAACAAACATACCATTTTAAATATTTCTAATCAAGTGGCATTAAGGCTGGATATCGATATATCCGCTAAGACTAGAGTACGTAACACTCCCAAATGTTGGGCAATATATTATTATTCATGATTGTTGGAGACACCAAGGTGTTACGCATTGATAATTATTGGATAACTATGGAATGGCTCACTCGCTAGTTTTATGTTGGTTAATATATAACTAAGGTTAAACAGAAAATATCAATGTGACAAAATTACAAGGTTCTCTTGACTTGAGAATGCTGTTGATCTTCAATATGGAAGCACCTCTTTGATTATAATTAAATCATGGCACAGTGTCCCTCGAACGACTATAATTGGTTCGAATGGAATTATTAGAAGTGAAACATTATTCAAGAGAGGGTTATCCCCTTAATTATACGAGGTTAGTATCACGGTCAACTGAAGTCGACTCAAAGTCCAAGTCTCTGGCCAGAACATTTCAGTTAATAATAATTGTATTATTGAACCAAGGACTTTGTTTTTTGACAATAAAGTTAAATATGGACAATATTGAAATTTTTACCATTACCAAATTATATAATTCCAAAATGATATAGTTTTGATGAAGAGAATAGGTATAAATAAAACTCACAACTGGGTAACGATTAAAATGAAAATTTGGATTTTATCAAAATCAAGTAATCATTAAATTTGATCAAAATGTTACACCACCTATTAAGTGACATGAGAACGGAAATATTTGAATAGTTCGATATCAATCGCTAACTAAATTTACGTCTAACGAGTCACGCAACCGAAACGATGAATAATCCTTTGACTAAACGATTTGAAAAATTTGTGATTGCTATAAATTAACTAATTTAATTAATATTTATGAAATATTAGTTATAAAGTTTGATTATTTGATAAACAAATCTTATTAACTGTATTTATAATAGTTATAAATATGTTAATTAGTATATGAGCGTTTAAATTGGATTTAAATGTAAAATATTTTGTTCGGGCTTTAAATAGGTTTAAAGCCTATATAAGGGCTGGTTATATTTGGCTATAATAGGGTTATATGCGGTCTTATGATGGCTTGTTATAGGGTTTTAATTTAGATGGCTAGAGTGGAAGAGAATGGATAAGAGATGGAGGATCTAGGTTCTAATCTGTCTCTAAATTCTCTTTTATATAAGCATCTCGACCCTCTTTTTTTATGACTTTAAAGCCTCTATCTTGCCCTATTTCTGGCTGAACCGTAACCATACCCTCCACTATCAATTCGAGTTCAAATAAAATCAACAATAGTTCTATTCGATTGTTGGTGCTTATCAGTTCAGGGAACAACACTCTATTAGATTGGAAATCAGTCTGAGGGGCAAATATCATCATTTCAAGGTGTATTTATAGGCATTGGACACAATGTACATTTGTAATCTAATTTTAAATATTAATATTATCATATAATGTTTATGTCATTCATATATTATTGTTAGTTAAGGGACGATTTCAATATATAAATATACTATCACAACAAGATTAGTTGTATGATTACGTATTCATTTATATGAAAAGTAATATTTTTTCGTGTATTTACTTATTGTCAACACAGCTAAAAATAAAAAATAATTATTATTTTACGTTTAATTAATTTGATATCCAACACTTAAATATATGCATAATTTACAAATTTTAATACATTATATTTACACAATATATGGTTATAAAATTTTATATACAAAGTTTCACAGACATAATAATTTTGACAAAAATAAAAAATTATTTTTCATATATATATATATATATTATTTAAATATTATTTAAATCAATTAATTATGTAAATTAATTATAATAATATGTGTTCATTAGATAAATTATGTTTCATAATTTATAAAATTAAATTAACACTTAATAATCTCTCGGTAGGAAAAATATTATAATTTAAAATGTTTAATTAATAGTCAAAAGCAAAAATAGCTTTCAAAATTATTATTAAATTATAAAATCACATATTAAATATTGAAAATTACAAATTATCATTTATAATTTTACTAAAAATTAAATTTTGGTTTTGAAAATTATTATTTTATTACATTTAAAAAATATCCATATGGATATTATTTTTAAAATGTATTTAAATTTTTTTATGTCACGCGCATGACTGATATGCAGGAATATTTAAAATTGTTGGAACTGGACTAGCCCGCGGCGGAAGTTATGAGTGAATTTCAAAATTTCTACACTGTTGGATCTTTTATTGGGCCTATGAACTCTAACTGAATTAGAATATTTTTAAATTTCATTTAAATAAAATCATTTATTTTATTTAAATTCAAATATATTAAGATATGAAATTAATTTTATTTGATTTAGTTTTTACATAAATTATCATATACATATATGTGTGAGTACATATGTAACATAATAATCCGTGAAATGTATAATATGCTCATATGTAGACGTCGGGATTTACATTGTAACAGAAATATTATCTCATTTTGTATGTCATGTATGTTGTCTAAATATGTGCACGTACATGTGTTACAATATGGACACACACATGTATGTATAAATATATTATATATAATATATGAAAATAAAACATTTATATATACATAAATATATAGAAAGAGAGAGATCAATTATTAAAAATTATTTATAATTCAAAATTAACTTAGTTTTGTAAACATAATAATTTTAGTATTATAATTTGTTTATATTATGAATAAATAATGTTTTCATCCATAAATAATTAACTTAAAATAATTTATTAATGAAAATTCAAATTTTACAGTTTTCAAAAATCTAGGATCATAAATAGAGCTTAGAAAAAATCTAAAGATTTTCAAAGTTGAAATATTATTTTAAAAACAAATACATTAATTTCGGCAATAATTATTTTATATAAAATAATATATTACAAAAAGTTCAAAATTCAAAATTTCATAAATTCTAGGATCGTGAATGAAAGGTTACTAATTTTTTTTAAGAATATTTCAATTCAATTATTATTTTAATAAATCATAAATAATTTTTCCAAAATAATATTAATTATTAAAAATAATACGCTTTATTGAAAATTTCCTAGTTTTTTCCATATGTTTTTGAAATGTTGTAATATTTTTAAAAAAAATTGAATTTTTAATGTAATAATTATTTTATATATAATAAACAATTTAAAAGTTCAATAAATGTTAATTTAAAAATTTGAATATATGTATGATAATTAATTTTTGAATTTGTAAATTCATATTAAATATAAATAAGTGTACTAAATTTTTTAAATCATATATATATATATATTATATATATATAGCTTATATATGCATATATGCTATTATGAAAGAGAAATATATACTAATATATACACACACACACATATATATATGAATTTATTAATAAATGTATATAAAACAATTATTAATGACAAAAATTGATTTTGTACAGTAACCAACATTTGTCTATGCATATATCAAATAGTATAATAAACAAATTATGCACATAACCAAACTGATTTGCGACAACCACATCTACTTACAAAATCTCACTTAATTAAACATATAGTAGCAATATATTTAAACAGATATGAAATTGCTCATTATAGGATCGTAGAATATAATTTAATTATTGTAATATGAATTAAAATTACCAATTCAATGATGCCTTTGAATCCACGTTGAAGCAATGACTTCCCTTCCTTTTACTGTTCTTGTTTCGTCAAATTGCGAGTCTGGAATCACCAACCTCTAACTATCGAATAATATTATTTTAATTTGAAATATATTTGAGAATTTTGAAGTGGATTAGGAGGTATGTTTTTATCAAAAATGTAGAAGGTAATTACGGCCAAAAAAGTTCATCATTACTTTTAGAGACGCGCGCGTGCACACACACATATATAGGGTTGTATTAGAGAGAAACGAGAAAAACCTTTTTACCCATTCTCACTTGATCTCAACCCATTATCTCCAAGCTAATTCTCTATGTTTTAACCACCCTCAAACCTTCCCAAAATCAAAATTTTGCAACTCTAGTGATGGGCCTTAAACCCATTTAAGCCCAAGCTAAAATACTATGCAATTAGATCTAATTTAATCGTTTGTCGATATTGTATATCGATCGATATATTTATAACTATTATAAATATATATATATATATATAACATTATTTGTTTCTCAAATCATATTCAAATTTAATAATTAATATTTCATAAATATTAATTAATTTAATTAATTTATAACAATTATAAACTAATTAAGAAGTTCGATCTTAAGTGAATTCATCATTTGGCTGTGTAACTCTTGGATGTAAATTTACTCAGCGATTAGCATCGAACTATTCGAATGTTAACGTTTACATGTCACTTAGCAGGTGGCGTGACATTATGTCCAAATTTATCGCTTACCATTTTCCGTAAAAATCCAATTTTAGTTTAATAAGCGTTATCCAGCTGTGGCATCTGTTTACACTAATTCTTTTTGTCAAAACTATATCACTTAGACTTATGGAATTTGGTAATGGTCAAAATTCCAGCCTCATCCATATTCAACTTTATAGTCCAAATACAAAGTCCTTGGTTCAATAACAATAATTATTATTAAACGAAATGCTCTGGCCAGAGACTTTGACTTTGAGTTGACTGTGATACTAACCGCATATAACCGAGTAGACGAATTCTCACTTGAATAGTGCTTCGCTTCCAATACTTCCACTCGACCAACTATAGTCACTTGATGGAAGTCATGCCATGATTTGGATGTAATCAAAATGGAGCTTTCATATTGAAGATCCATGGTATTCTCAAGTTGAGGGAACTGTGTAAATCAGTTACATCGATATTTTCTATTTGACCTTATTTATATTAACCAACAGAAAACTATCGAGTGAGTCTTTCTATAGTAATCCAATAACTATTAGTACGTAACCCCTAGGTGCCCCCAGCAGTCATGAGTAATAAATTGTCCAATATCAGGAGAGCGTTACGTACTCTAGTCTCAATGAATACATCGATATTCAGTCTTGATGCATCTTGACTAGGAACATTTAAAATGGTATATTTTTTCGTTGTGATAAATTACTCATGGTTACAACACTTTGTAACTAATATCACAAAATATACCATTTATGGATTTTTATATTAAATATACTTTTAATTAAGTTAATTAATTAATATAATCATATTATATCAAGTATATAATAGGAAGAAAATACATTTTATTTCGAACAAGAATGGTTAACGAGTTAGATATATATAACAAACTACATAATTTTCCCTAAGGCATACCCCTAACTCTATCAATCTCTTATTTGCACTTGGGGTCAATTATGGAATCTGATTCCAACTTCTCCAATCAGTTTTCTCAAAACCAATTTGGTCAGTCTCTTAGTGAATGAGTATGCTATTATGTTTTAGTTATCTACTTTGTCGATTAAGTCTCTCTGACACTGATAAAATTTCTTTATCATGTGGAACGATTCGAAGTATGTTTTTCGACTTCTAGTCTGCTTTAAGTTCTATCATGACCAATTTCATGACATTGTTTTCTTATAACAATTATGAGATTCTCAACATTTGGAATCACCTTCAATTATATATTTGTGCATTTATATCTATATACATTGGTTTATTGTAGCACTGTTCAAGTTAATGTTCTCAACATCTCGTTGAATCGACCACAATCACTTTTATTTTGAAACATTTTCAAATTAAAGATTTTAATTTGAATTTTATCGTTGACATGTTATTCTCAATATCACTTATAAAAGTTTGTGTCCAAATGTTCCATCATAACAGATTCGTTGTTTCTATAAACAATTCTCCAGTATTTCATAAATACACGAGAACAACTCAAACAACCATTTAGTGATATCACTTTGGATTTTATATTTGCTCCATGTATCAAATACATAAACAAAACACAATATCATACACAACATTATCTGTATGATAATTCCTATTGCTAATGCATAATGAATCCAACTTACATGTTCTTTTTTTAATTGGGTGCTCTTGTACATCGTTTTGGGACAATCCTTATATCTTTTATACTCACCATAAAAGACATCATTTACAATCCAAAATTGAGTATTAAAACAGCAAAAGTGGATTTTAATACAAGCATATTATTAAAATCAACAACGTGTTGTTTACTTATAGTTTAGAAATATCAACGTACATTTTAACGTTCTTTCTTATGAACACACACTTCCTCTGCACTTTGACTGAAAATTAAACTATTTTATATTTCTATCAAAATGCTTATTCAATCTTGATGCTTATAAAATGATACATTCATATCATTTCTTTGATCATATCCAAAAACTCACAAACTGAATATTGCTCCCATTGACTTAGAGGAATTTTGGTTAATATGTGTACACGGCTTACTCTAAATCATTATTTAGAATTTTCTGTTTCAATATATAAGTACCAAACACTAATTCTTATCGTGTGATAATTTTGTGAGTAAATCTGAATTAACTTGAGCATGTTGAATACCAAATCTGTTATGCTAATTTCAACAATTGAAATTTGCAAATTATTCTTGTCAACATTGCTCATTTAATTTCAACCACATTAGTCTTTTCAATAAAGACATAATCTTGGCCGATGGATCACATCTCTTTGGCTACAGCCACAAAAATCATATTTTGATAGCGTACTTGGAATTATTTTAGATTTGCTCATCATACAATATAGAGACAACAATCTTAATGGTTTAATTGAACAACCGTGGGCAATGTATGTTTTCGACATATAAGAAACTCGTAGTTTCTCTTCGATATACGAGAATACTTATTAGACATTCTAATGTTATGTGTTCATTTAGGTTAGTTAATTTCGCTTCATTTCATATAATCAGTTCTATCTTTGGATCGTATCTAATTCTATTTAACTACCAAAAATTTCTCAAAGAAATTCCTTCACAATGAAGTTGCTATATCTTGAAACAACAATTGTTTCTTAGTGCAAACAAAATAGGGATTCATAAACGCTTTATGAACCTTTTTATTTTCAAAACTAATTGTAGTTTACAAAAATTATGTTTAAAACATAAATATGTCATTTGATGACAGAACTTTCCAAAAAAAAAATTCAGAGATTCACACAAGATCCCTCATGAACAATTATTATGTGCAATCTTTCGACTCACACAACCTACCAACTCCTTGGCCTAGGATATGTTGGGATTTCTTACAAACCCTTGTCTTGTATGATTTTGTAAACTATTGTTTAGATGAAATAATATCAACCTTGTGTACTGCTCTTAAGTACATGACCTTTGTAACAATCCGCATATTTGGACCATTTAAATTGACAATAATCCTCACATGTCAATTTAAATAATACAAAACACGAATCATTATGGGATTATAAATACATAAATGTAAATGAGAATCAATACAACATCACAGTCACAGAACAGTCACAGAATAATGCAGCGGAAATACATCGTCATAATAGCAGTTCATGAAGCTACTACATATAGTACAACAATGCCTATACAAAAGGTGACTGCAAGGAAATACATAAATGTCCAACAGACACAGACATCAAATAGATAGATAAAGATAAATGCTAAGTCTTCAGCATCTTCAACCAACCTTGATCAGCAAACTGGATAGCTTCAGACTGACCCGAGCATATACAAAAAGAAACACTCGAGTCAGGACTCAAAATCTTATGCAGGATAATCAATGCAGGAAATAAAGTTCATAACTCAAAGATGAATAAAATAACATCTCTAAGGATCCGATAAACTATCTATATATACAATAGAATACAGTATGTAGGTAATGTCTATTCAGTAAAATAGAATATTAAAATAGCGTTAAGGCGTTACCATAATTCCCCTTAACACATTTTATATTCCCAAAAGCATATACAAAACCGTAGTTTCCCCAAAACCGGAAGTCACCAGAGGGCAATCCATATACTCAAGGTACAAATCAAAACGTAGTGGTCGCGAATAGGATAATCAGTATGACAAGGTACATGAGGCAATACCAACTAGGATACTAGTAGTTGCGTGATCCGGACTGATGTTGAGCATAGTAGCTACTATCTCAACACCGCGAAACAACACTCCCAAATCAAGGGTGCACCCAAATCGAATCACAAAAGTAATAGATATGGTATCGAAGAAGTGTGTCCGCTAGAGGTGGCGATCCTCAATGGCCCGGCGCGGCTCCTGTTTTAGTCATGTCAGAGGTCATCCAATATCGTTCTCTTTCTTTAGTCAACGCGTTCACCAAACCATCCACTTCATTCTGGATCAACACTCCGCGTATAATAGTTATTAAAGTGGTTTTCGGTATCGACAGAGAGTATGTCCATATCCGATCCCGGTCTCTTCAACAACTACGTATTTATTACCCGATGGTCGATTAAATTAACGTTTAAACAAATCAAAGTCCAAAAGTCAAGGTGCAAATTTGACTTCCAAAATTTGACATTTTACGATTCAATTTATTTTAGATATTTTTAAACATATTTCCAAATGAAATTTTCGCTCAAACATTGAGTTGACAATTTAAAATTTAGTAATCAAGTTTGATTTAAGGTCTAAAAGTCGCTTATTAAATTTAGTTCAAAATCAATGGATTCAATTTAAAGGTAAACTTAGTTAAAATACTAGCTCAAGTTCAATTCATGTCACTTTATGTTTATATCCACTGTTATCATACATTCAATTAAATCAACTTTATTAACTAAATTTCCCCTTTCAAACTTCATTGGTTTATTTACCGATTCAATTAAATTTCAAATCAAAGAAGTTCATTTCCATATACAATGTCCTGATTTGGTAAATTCGTTAATATTTAAAATCCTTTAATTCAAATTTTCCCTAATTTAAATTCATTAAATTAGTAAGTCAAAATTTCCTAAATCTCAATATAATATATACAAGTTCAATTTATTACATTAAAGCCTGAGTTTAAAACTAGAGCTAACAAATCTTTGAATCTTTAAATTATTAAATTCTAAAACTTACTTGCTTCCAAATCTTATTTCACTTAAAATTTCAATTCATTTTATCCAATTTGGTAAGTTATTAATCCGTTTCAATTTTAAATCCGCTAATTTATTCCAACTTAAATTCCTAAGTTCGTTATTAAATTTCCAAACAAATTGTTAAGTTCATTCCTTAAATTAAAATATATTTCAATTTCGAAAGTGGTTTTGTTGACCAATCGGGTTTCTTATTTTATTTTCTATCCTAGGCCAAATTGTTTAAATGGGGTATTTATCATTTCAACCCAATATTATTCAATATAAAATAAAGCATAGCAAAGGGAACTTGCAGTGTGATAACTGGGATGGTGTCAAAGTAAATAAACAAGCAATAGCAACCATACATACAATTTAACAATTTATTAAATAATCCCGAAATAATCGTATTAACTTACATTTGTTATTTATGCAAATTAATATAATTATTCCAAGAATCTACACTATCGTTCATGTAGATTAAAGATTATTATCTTATGGTTTCACTTGGTGTCTATTATCACATTTCTACATCAATCATAGATACAATGGTTCAAAGTGTAGTTAATGCTATTTCTACGCGACGGTTGATTTAACAGTTAAGGGGTCAAGTTCAACATATATAGTCCAATTTAAATTTTGTCGACTATCCTATATCCATTTCAATTTCATATTTCAAATTCACTTACATTAACAACCAAATTCAATCATCACATATCAAATTTTAGTGTCACACTTGTTTGTCGTGAACTAACAATATTAAATTTTTAACTTGCATAGTGATTTGCAATCCTTATTTCAACAATTCTAAAAATCAACAATTTAACATCCAAATTAACATAAACAACCATTTATCACTTGATTATCATAGCATAATAGATTGAGTCGTGAATGAAATATTCACCTTGCGTGGTTGAAGAAGATGATGGCGAAGCACGAAGACGAATAGACAAAATAGGCCCTAACAAGCACGACGCAAAATGAACACAACTGCAATCAACAAATAATTAATCAATAATTTGTTTATTGCAATATATATATCGATTGGGTATATATATAAACCATACCAACAACGGAACAAGATAGATTCGACAAGCAGCAGAGAAATCTAAGACTCCGGAGCACCAGCTGGAACAAAGCACAGCACAGTAACATATGAGCAACTAGAATTTCAAACTCACTCCGCTATGCAGGTACAGACTTCACATACATCTTTTTATACATGGATATACTATCAAGCAACTGTTTGCGAATAAATATATGTATTTAGTAACTGTACCTAATAAAACTTAAAGTTGTATACCCGTATATACATAAACTTATAGATATAAATTTTCCAAACGAACATATACGGTAATAATAAAGGGAAATCTACTTTTGGAAACGGAACAACTTTATATATTTTTCTTTCTACTGAGACCTGTAGCTTTGTACACAACTATTCCATTCCAGGACCAAACTTGTAGCTTTGTATAAGCATGGTAGGGGCTGATGGGGTCGGTACAGGGGAAGGACTTGCACGTGGTGGCTGCAGGGGTTTACAGTGGGGTCGCGCGTGGGTGGCCGAGTTGATAGTGGGCGGAGGCCAGTGGTGGGATGATGGAGCACGGAGGCGCGTGGACCGTGTAGTGGACGTGGCTGGTAGGGGGGGAAAGGCGGTGGAGGTCGGTAGGCTGTGTACGCGGGAAGTAGGCGGTGTGGCGAGCCTGGGTTGGAGCGGAGGAAGTGCTGATAGTGGGGTGGGGACGTGCGGAGGTGACTGGGCAAAGTCAGGGGACGGGTGGCGGAGGCAGTGGCCGATGCGGAGGGGGTGATGGTCGTATGGGTGGCCGGGGTGTGGCGGTCGCGGGTTGGGCAGTGACGGGAGCGGTGGTCTTGGCCGGGCAGTGGAGGGGAGCGGTGGTCTTGGCCGTGGGCTGGGCAGTGGAGCCGGTGAGGTAGGTGGGCGACTGGTGGCAGCGAGGGGATTCATGTTGAAGAAAATAAAGGTGGAGAGAGAGAAGGGAAGGAGGAGCTGGGGAGGGGGTTCACTTTCCATTATGCAGTAAATAAAACAACAGAGGAAGAAGAAAGGGGTGAGGGGAGGTGAACAAGGTTTGAAGAACGAAAAAGAAAAAAAAATTCCTTAACAGAGAGGAATTTTGTTTCTCTAACCTGTAGCATGAAGTATGAAGAAGAGGGGTTAGTTCTAGCTGCCTGGGAGGACGAATATATAATAACAAAGATGTGGAAAGTGAGAAAGAGAATGGAATTATGCAGAGAAAAGGGACAGCTATCACGGAGGACGTCTTGTGCAGAGCATTTAATAAAATCAGAGGATCCAGTGTGCACAGTTAATGCAATGATGTTTTTTTTTTTTTTTTTTTTTTTTGAAAAATGGTGGCTATTTGGGTTCCCAAGGCCAGCTGAATGGTTCAAAACTTTTGAATGCTGGGAAGTTTGGCACTGGTTTATACTGCGTAACGGACTGGTTTCCACTCCGTTACAATTTATCGTTTGCAATGCCGAACTCCGATTAACACAAACAAATATACCGTTTTGATCAGCGCGTCGAGGCGGACACAACGGTATGAAAATATTTATGGTTTGACAATTTCGCCAAGTGATAATCCTTATTTAACCATTTGCCCGAGTGCATATTTTACTAGCAATTAAGAGCGAAATTTGACGAAACGAAATGCGCCGTCGAGTTCAGAATATTTTTCTTATGCAACACCGAGAAAATATTTGAATTCGGACGATAGGAATTTTATACGTAAGATTTAAACTGATATGTAAACGCGACGAGCGAAATTTACTTCAATATTTTTCAACGAAATTTGGCGCACGCCTATGTCTACCTAGACGCATTCCAAATGTGAAGTTTGGTTGGCAACGGAAATCGTTTGTGAAAATCCGAATTTCTACATCAAATAAGCGATTTAAAATTTTAAACTGGGTCTGAATTTCAGGGTCGTTACATTCTCCCCCACTCAAAACCTTTCGTCCTCGAAAAGGAACAAAGGAAAGTGGAAGAACAATAAAAGAGGTACGATAGATATAAATTAGATTATCGGATAAAGAAAGAATATAGAATGGAATTTTTACCCTCAATAAACAATTCTGGATTAGAATCTCGGATACTCTCCTCGGTTTCCCAAGTACAATCACGATCATCGGGACTCCATTGGACTTTGACTAGGCTAACAGCCTTCCTTCTAAGCTGCTTCGTATTCCTATCAACGATACGAAGAGGTCTCCTCTCTATAGTCAAATCCGGCTCAATATCAACCCCATCCAACTGAGCAATAGGAATGGTCATGGATGGGTCGTGTACAACCTTCCGAAGATGTGAAACATGGAATACGTTGTGCACGCCCTCAAATTTCTCCGGTAGCGCAACTCTGTAGGCTAGTGTACCAATTCTCTCAGTGATAGTGAATGGTCCAACAAATCTAGGAGCGAGCTTCCCTCTACGACCAAATCGAACAACATTCTTCAAAGGTGATACTTTAAGAAATACCTCATCCCCAACCTGAAAATTTAAATCTCTTCTACGCCTATCTGCATAGCTCTTCTGCCTATCCTGTGCGGTCTTCATCTTCCTTCTGATCTCATTAACCTTCTCGGACGCTTCCATAATCATCTCTGGGCCAAGAACTAATCGATCACCATGCTCAATCCAACAAGCTGGCGATTTGCACGGCCGTCCATATAAAGCTTCGAATGGTGCCATATCAATACTCGCCTGATTATAAAGATAGTTATATTTCAATTCAAAATTTTTACTTATTCAAATTGAAAGTTTTGGATTACCTGATAGCTGTTATTATAGGTGAACTCAACCAAGTGGAGATGGTCTTCCCAAGACCCACCGAAATCAATAATGCAAGCACGGAGCAGATCCTCCAAAATCTGATTTACCCTCTCCGTTTGGCCATCCGTCTGAGGGTGATAAGCGGTACTCAGATTCAGTTTAGTGCCCAAGACGTCCTGAAACGCTCCCCAGAATTTACTAGTGAACAAGGGATCTCTATCACATATAATACTAGATGGAACTCCGTGAAGTCTGACAATCTCTCTCATATAAATCTCGGCCAAACTCGAAGCAGTACGAGTGGTCTTAACAGGAATAAATTGAGCAGATTTTGTCAACCTATCAACAATCACCCATATACTCTCGTTGCCTTTTCTGGTTCTCGGTAATCCATCGATGAAGTCCATGGAAATCTGATCCCATTTCCAACATGGAATCTCCAGGGGTTGAAGTAATCCTGCCGTCTTCAGGTGATCGGCCTTGACTTGCTGGCAAGTGGTGCATCTACTGACATATATGGAAATATCTCTCTTCATCCCACTCCACCAATATAAACGCTTCATGTTTCGATACATCTTGGTGACACCAGGATGAAATGAAAGTGATGACCGATGGTTCTCTCTAAGCACTTCTTGTCTCAATCCATCAACATTAGGAACACAAATACGGTTGTCAATCTTCAGAACTCCATTACTATCTATCTGTGCTCCTATTTTACTGTCAGCATTACCAACTCTACCAAGAACTAACTCCTTCATGCGATAGAGTAAGGTGTCCTCATATTGCTTAGCTTTGATGCGATCCATCAGAGATGGGGAGATAGTAAGCTGAAAAAGCATGCTTTCTACAAGGTTACAACATGACAATGCTTTGCTACGGCTCAAGGCATCAGCTACAACATTTGCCTTCCCAGGAGTATAATTGATGTCGAGATCATATGCGGCTAAGAATTCAAGCCATCGGACTTGTCTCTGGTTCAAGTCCTTCTGAGAGAAAATATACCGCAAGGACTTATGATCTGTGAATAATTCAAATTTTGTCCCCAAAAGATGGTGCCTCCATAGTTTCAAAGCAAATACCACTGCTAGAAGCTCTAAATCATGAGTTGCATAGTTTACTTCATGAACCTTCAACTGGCGGCCAGCATAAGCAATAACCTTTCCCTTTTGCATAAGGACAGCACCTAAACCTTCTCGACAAGCGTCGGTATAAACAGTTAATCCTTCACTCCCGTCAATAACCGCAAGAACTGGGGCTGAAGTTAACTTACGTTTCAGCTCATTAAAAGCTGATTCACACTTCTCACTCCAAATAAACTTGACATCCTTCCGAGTTAAAGCAGTCAGTGGGGCAGAAATCCGGGCAAAGTGTTCAATGAATCTGCGATAATAACCGGCTAGGCCCAAGAAGCTACGGATATCAGTAGGAGTTTTGGGAGTCTCCCAATCCTGTAGATAAGTTTCAAATTATAAAGGAATACGATGGATCGAATAGAAATAACGAATAGGATAGAACTTACATTGATTACGGCGATCTTAGCTGGATCGACCGAAATCCCGTTTTCAGAAACAATATGGCCAAGGAATCGTACTTCGTCTCGCCAAAAGTGGCATTTCGAAAACTTGGCTTTAAGCTGATGATTTCGGAGAGTTCCCAGAACATAAGCAAGGTGTGTCTCATGCTCTTTCTCATCTTTGGAGAAGACGAGAATATCATCAATGAAGACGAGAACAAACTTGTTAAGGACATCACGGAAGACTCTATTCATTAAGTCGACAAAATAAGCAGGTGCGTTGGTCAAACCAAATGGCATAACCAACCATTCATAGAATCCATTCTCGGTACGGAAAGCTGTCTTATGAATACTATCTTCTGCTACTCTGAGTTGGTGGAACCCAGTGGCTAGATCAAGTTGTGAGAAAACTTTAGCTCCATGGAGCTGATCGAATAAATCATTGATGCGGGGCATCGGATAGCGGTTCTTGAGAGTGCGTTTGTTTAATTCCCGGTAATCTACACACATGCGAAGAGATCCATCTGATTTGGTGACAAAGACGACTGCGGCGCCCCATTCAGAACAACTTCTCCTAATCAAACCCTTAGCGAATAGATCATCAATTTGGGTTTTAAGTTCAGCCTTTTCTTTAGGAGCCATCCTTCTGTGAGGGAGAACAACGGGAGTAGCTCCAGGAATAAGGTCAATGCGGAAATCAATCTCCCGCTTTGGTGGTAGAGAGTCGACCTCTCCAAATACATCAGGAAATTTCTGAACAATAGGAGTAGTGCTAAGATCGCCCGGGTGAGCATCAAGAGAGAATATGAAGCTTCCGGCATATTTCTGAGGTGATTTGCATTCGATGACAAGCGGTAGACCCTTGTCATTGACTAGAGAAATAGATCGAGCTTTGCAAGAAATAATAGCATTGAATTTTCTCAACCAATCAGCACCCAACAAAATGTCAAATGCTTCGAAGCCAAGCACGTAAAAATCCCAAGTGAATCGATATCTTCCATACAAAAGCACAACCTCTTTGCAAATTCTACTGAGGTTGGCAAGTCCTCCAATAGGGTTGGAGACGCATAAGGAAGTAGTAGCAAGAGTTGGTTCTAATTTGAGCTTATTACAAAGATCAATAGATATGAAGCTATGAGATGCACCAGTATCGAACAATACCCGAACAGGTAAATTATGAAATGTAAAAGTACTTCGTAAGGTACCTCGGTCATCCTGAGCAGGTGGTGGAGGTGGTGCAGGAGTGGTGACAACATATACTCCTGATGGTGTGCCTTTCTTCCTCAATGGGCAATCTCTCTTGAAGTGACCTGGCTGGAGGCAGACATGACATAAATCATTCCTCATCTGAGAAGGTGGTGGAATAGCAGCTCCGGTGGATGGACAACTATTAGCATAATGGCCCTTCTTATCGCATTTGAAGCAAGTGATCTTAGCAAGGTCGATTGGGCTTTTCTGGGCATATCCTAATCCTGTAGTCTTTTGCCAAGCTTTCTTTTGCTGATCGAAGTTCATCTTCCTCTTTCCGAGCTGGCTGGAAGAGGGCTGAGTAGGAGGGGCTTTGGCAGTGGGTCCCCTTGGCTTTGCCTCATATCGAAGAGCATAGTCGACAAGCTCGGTGAAGGTGCAGTGAGTGTGGCCAGTAAGCAAGTCATAATACTCTGGTCTAGCTCCCATAATGAACTTCTCGTTCTTTAGAAGTGGTGTATCGATCAATCCTGGGCCAAACTTGGAGAGTTCGTTGAATTTCCTCTCGTACTCGGAAATAGTCATATTGCCTTGCTTAAGATCCATAAAAGCTCTATAAAGTTGGGTTTTCCCAGCAGAGGGCATCCACTGTGCCGAGAAAGTATCCCTAGTCAAAAGATAGACTAGATGAGTAACATTTTAAAGATTGCAAGAAGACTTAGACTACGAAATCCAAATAAATTTATACCTAAACTGGGCCCAAGTGATGGTGTTCTCCTCGATACGGGAAGTAACCGATTCCCACCAATCTTGCGCGGCATCTTGAAGTTGCCACGCAGCAAGCTGACGCTTCTGAGCATCAGTGATCTCCAATCCAGAAAATATCTTCTCTAAGCCTTTGAGCCATTGCTGAGCTTCGATAATGCCCTCGGATCCAGAAAACTTAGTACCTCCTAGCTGTGTATATTCCTTGCTAAGAGTGGTGAATTTGACTGGAGCTGGGGCGGCAGGTGCAGCCTGGGCAGGACCATGGCCTCTTCCGCCCCTATTGTTTCTTCCGGTGCTCATCCTGAAACATCGAAAGAGATTTAGAACCAAGGGTAGAAAATCATACAGCTTGAAGAAAAACAAATGAACGAATCAAAGAAGTTTGAATTTTAAAGGATCGGGATATTGAATTGATTCTCCTCATTCTAGGGTATTGCTACCCTATCTCTAATGAGTTTATATAATCCCAACTAAGGTTTTAGGGAAACCAAAGCTCTGATACCAACTGTAACAATCCGCATATTTGGACCATTTAAATTGACAATAATCCTCACATGTCAATTTAAATAATACAAAACACGAATCATTATGGGATTATAAATACATAAATGTAAATGAGAATCAATACAACATCACAGTCACAGAACAGTCACAGAATAATGCAGCGGAAATACATCGTCATAATAGCAGTTCATGAAGCTACTACATATAGTACAACAATGCCTATACAAAAGGTGACTGCAAGGAAATACATAAATGTCCAACAGACACAGACATCAAATAGATAGATAAAGATAAATGCTAAGTCTTCAGCATCTTCAACCAACCTTGATCAGCAAACTGGATAGCTTCAGACTGACCCGAGCATATACAAAAAGAAACACTCGAGTCAGGACTCAAAATCTTATGCAGGATAATCAATGCAGGAAATAAAGTTCATAACTCAAAGATGAATAAAATAACATCTCTAAGGATCCGATAAACTATCTATATATACAATAGAATACAGTATGTAGGTAATGTCTATTCAGTAAAATAGAATATTAAAATAGCGTTAAGGCGTTACCATAATTCCCCTTAACACATTTTATATTCCCAAAAGCATATACAAAACCGTAGTTTCCCCAAAACCGGAAGTCACCAGAGGGCAATCCATATACTCAAGGTACAAATCAAAACGTAGTGGTCGCGAATAGGATAATCAGTATGACAAGGTACATGAGGCAATACCAACTAGGATACTAGTAGTTGCGTGATCCGGACTGATGTTGAGCATAGTAGCTACTATCTCAACACCGCGAAACAACACTCCCAAATCAAGGGTGCACCCAAATCGAATCACAAAAGTAATAGATATGGTATCGAAGAAGTGTGTCCGCTAGAGGTGGCGATCCTCAATGGCCCGGCGCGGCTCCTGTTTTAGTCATGTCAGAGGTCATCCAATATCGTTCTCTTTCTTTAGTCAACGCGTTCACCAAACCATCCACTTCATTCTGGATCAACACTCCGCGTATAATAGTTATTAAAGTGGTTTTCGGTATCGACAGAGAGTATGTCCATATCCGATCCCGGTCTCTTCAACAACTACGTATTTATTACCCGATGGTCGATTAAATTAACGTTTAAACAAATCAAAGTCCAAAAGTCAAGGTGCAAATTTGACTTCCAAAATTTGACATTTTACGATTCAATTTATTTTAGATATTTTTAAACATATTTCCAAATGAAATTTTCGCTCAAACATTGAGTTGACAATTTAAAATTTAGTAATCAAGTTTGATTTAAGGTCTAAAAGTCGCTTATTAAATTTAGTTCAAAATCAATGGATTCAATTTAAAGGTAAACTTAGTTAAAATACTAGCTCAAGTTCAATTCATGTCACTTTATGTTTATATCCACTGTTATCATACATTCAATTAAATCAACTTTATTAACTAAATTTCCCCTTTCAAACTTCATTGGTTTATTTACCGATTCAATTAAATTTCAAATCAAAGAAGTTCATTTCCATATACAATGTCCTGATTTGGTAAATTCGTTAATATTTAAAATCCTTTAATTCAAATTTTCCCTAATTTAAATTCATTAAATTAGTAAGTCAAAATTTCCTAAATCTCAATATAATATATACAAGTTCAATTTATTACATTAAAGCCTGAGTTTAAAACTAGAGCTAACAAATCTTTGAATCTTTAAATTATTAAATTCTAAAACTTACTTGCTTCCAAATCTTATTTCACTTAAAATTTCAATTCATTTTATCCAATTTGGTAAGTTATTAATCCGTTTCAATTTTAAATCCGCTAATTTATTCCAACTTAAATTCCTAAGTTCGTTATTAAATTTCCAAACAAATTGTTAAGTTCATTCCTTAAATTAAAATATATTTCAATTTCGAAAGTGGTTTTGTTGACCAATCGGGTTTCTTATTTTATTTTCTATCCTAGGCCAAATTGTTTAAATGGGGTATTTATCATTTCAACCCAATATTATTCAATATAAAATAAAGCATAGCAAAGGGAACTTGCAGTGTGATAACTGGGATGGTGTCAAAGTAAATAAACAAGCAATAGCAACCATACATACAATTTAACAATTTATTAAATAATCCCGAAATAATCGTATTAACTTACATTTGTTATTTATGCAAATTAATATAATTATTCCAAGAATCTACACTATCGTTCATGTAGATTAAAGATTATTATCTTATGGTTTCACTTGGTGTCTATTATCACATTTCTACATCAATCATAGATACAATGGTTCAAAGTGTAGTTAATGCTATTTCTACGCGACGGTTGATTTAACAGTTAAGGGGTCAAGTTCAACATATATAGTCCAATTTAAATTTTGTCGACTATCCTATATCCATTTCAATTTCATATTTCAAATTCACTTACATTAACAACCAAATTCAATCATCACATATCAAATTTTAGTGTCACACTTGTTTGTCGTGAACTAACAATATTAAATTTTTAACTTGCATAGTGATTTGCAATCCTTATTTCAACAATTCTAAAAATCAACAATTTAACATCCAAATTAACATAAACAACCATTTATCACTTGATTATCATAGCATAATAGATTGAGTCGTGAATGAAATATTCACCTTGCGTGGTTGAAGAAGATGATGGCGAAGCACGAAGACGAATAGACAAAATAGGCCCTAACAAGCACGACGCAAAATGAACACAACTGCAATCAACAAATAATTAATCAATAATTTGTTTATTGCAATATATATATCGATTGGGTATATATATAAACCATACCAACAACGGAACAAGATAGATTCGACAAGCAGCAGAGAAATCTAAGACTCCGGAGCACCAGCTGGAACAAAGCACAGCACAGTAACATATGAGCAACTAGAATTTCAAACTCACTCCGCTATGCAGGTACAGACTTCACATACATCTTTTTATACATGGATATACTATCAAGCAACTGTTTGCGAATAAATATATGTATTTAGTAACTGTACCTAATAAAACTTAAAGTTGTATACCCGTATATACATAAACTTATAGATATAAATTTTCCAAACGAACATATACGGTAATAATAAAGGGAAATCTACTTTTGGAAACGGAACAACTTTATATATTTTTCTTTCTACTGAGACCTGTAGCTTTGTACACAACTATCCCATTCCAGGACCAAACTTGTAGCTTTGTATAAGCATGGTAGGGGCTGATGGGGTCGGTACAGGGGAAGGACTTGCACGTGGTGGCTGCAGGGGTTTACAGTGGGGTCGCGCGTGGGTGGCCGAGTTGATAGTGGGCGGAGGCCAGTGGTGGGATGATGGAGCACGGAGGCGCGTGGACCGTGTAGTGGACGTGGCTGGTAGGGGGGGAAAGGCGGTGGAGGTCGGTAGGCTGTGTACGCGGGAAGTAGGCGGTGTGGCGAGCCTGGGTTGGAGCGGAGGAAGTGCTGATAGTGGGGTGGGGACGTGCGGAGGTGACTGGGCAAAGTCAGGGGACGGGTGGCGGAGGCAGTGGCCGATGCGGAGGGGGTGATGGTCGTATGGGTGGCCGGGGTGTGGCGGTCGCGGGTTGGGCAGTGACGGGAGCGGTGGTCTTGGCCGGGCAGTGGAGGGGAGCGGTGGTCTTGGCCGTGGGCTGGGCAGTGGAGCCGGTGAGGTAGGTGGGCGACTGGTGGCAGCGAGGGGATTCATGTTGAAGAAAATAAAGGTGGAGAGAGAGAAGGGAAGGAGGAGCTGGGGAGGGGGTTCACTTTCCATTATGCAGTAAATAAAACAACAGAGGAAGAAGAAAGGGGTGAGGGGAGGTGAACAAGGTTTGAAGAACGAAAAAGAAAAAAAAATTCCTTAACAGAGAGGAATTTTGTTTCTCTAACCTGTAGCATGAAGTATGAAGAAGAGGGGTTAGTTCTAGCTGCCTGGGAGGACGAATATATAATAACAAAGATGTGGAAAGTGAGAAAGAGAATGGAATTATGCAGAGAAAAGGGACAGCTATCACGGAGGACGTCTTGTGCAGAGCATTTAATAAAATCAGAGGATCCAGTGTGCACAGTTAATGCAATGATGTTTTTTTTTTTTTTTTTTTTTTTTTTGAAAAATGGTGGCTATTTGGGTTCCCAAGGCCAGCTGAATGGTTCAAAACTTTTGAATGCTGGGAAGTTTGGCACTGGTTTATACTGCGTAACGGACTGGTTTCCACTCCGTTACAATTTATCGTTTGCAATGCCGAACTCCGATTAACACAAACAAATATACCGTTTTGATCAGCGCGTCGAGGCGGACACAACGGTATGAAAATATTTATGGTTTGACAATTTCGCCAAGTGATAATCCTTATTTAACCATTTGCCCGAGTGCATATTTTACTAGCAATTAAGAGCGAAATTTGACGAAACGAAATGCGCCGTCGAGTTCAGAATATTTTTCTTATGCAACACCGAGAAAATATTTGAATTCGGACGATAGGAATTTTATACGTAAGATTTAAACTGATATGTAAACGCGACGAGCGAAATTTACTTCAATATTTTTCAACGAAATTTGGCGCACGCCTATGTCTACCTAGACGCATTCCAAATGTGAAGTTTGGTTGGCAACGGAAATCGTTTGTGAAAATCCGAATTTCTACATCAAATAAGCGATTTAAAATTTTAAACTGGGTCTGAATTTCAGGGTCGTTACAACCTTGTTGAAAGAAACTAACTCAACTTCACTCACAATTAATTGTAAATTGTCCAACAATGTCCGATTATCCTTATCGATGCATCATTATGTATCGCATGGAGGAGTGACTTATTAGATTGAATATATATTCATTTTTAGGTACATTTGGAACTCTTTCCAATATACTCACTTATTCGACCAAATCAAATCATTTTATTCTATTGCATGTTATTTTATTTACTTTTCTTTTATATCCAATGATTTTATCATAAACTTACTACATGTGTATCTAATACACATGTTCATGTTGGTAATAAATCATTGATGAATATAACAAAGCATGTGGAACCCTTTTGGTATTAATAGATTTGTGATTGCATACATCAATATGTATTAATTCAAAATTTTCATCAACTCCTATGATGCTTCTACTGAATGTGTGCATAGCTATTAATTGTTTGAGATATAATTAACCTGCATCATATGATTAATAATCATAAAGTAAAATTATTTCTCAAAAATACGGCCTAGTCTATAATTCCAAAACAACTGTAAATAATATTAGACACAGATGTATTTTTGTTGCATCAATTTTACTATGAAAAAAAAATTCCACAATATAGTTCTATTTCATAATGAATACTCATAATACTCATATTGAAATATAGTTATATCTATTTTTCAGTCAATACCAAAAATAAATATTATTTCACAAATAAAGTTTGATACATTTTACGAAAACAATTTTTGTAATTTGAATCATTAGGTGCTATATGACATGCTCCCACTATTTCTGCCATTACTATAACAGTGTACTAAATTTAGATGTCCGCCTTTCACTTAATATTGTTAATGTTGTTTACTTATTTCATACGCTGCAACTAGTTTGCAGTAGAGAGTTCTTTGATCAAATATCTTGAACTCAAAGGAATAAATGTTATGGAAAACAATTTTCTGTGTGAAAATTCATTTCGAAACAAAAATCATATTTCATATTCCAATATTAAGTATCAATTATTATTACAACTCTTGTTTCCAATGTTTCTCTATGACACGGAAGTGACTATTCATTCTCTCCATTCCAACTTTACCTTAAATTACATCTATTCTTATACATTCGTTCTTATTTCAAATGGTCAAACTATTCAAAAGAAACTTACTACAATATCATAACAAACTTTTACAAAAGCGCATTCGATTATTCTTAACATTTAAGACATCAAATATGTTGCACTTTATGTAAACTGATCAAGATGATATTTCAACGGTCGAGTTCTTCGATGTATCTCGTGGTTTATGATCTTATGTTATATTAACATAATATGATCCTTTTGAAATAAGTTAAGTTGAATACATGATCTTAAAATGCTGTTTATTGGCTTACTTCGAATGAACTAACTTCATTGAAATATTGTACCACACAAACTATGACTGTTCACCATACAACATTTATATGTAAAAGTGCATGGATCAAATATCCATAGTATGTAATTGCATTTAGAGTTCAAAAACTCATAAAATGCAATACAGGTCTAAACCAAATAAACATATAAGTGACCAACTTACGAATGTATTAAGTAGATGAAATTAGGCACTTGCATGGGTATAGAAACATTATATAACATGCAATTAGAATTATTAGTAAGTATATATTATATTTCTATTTGTCAACTTTCAATTCAGTTTGTTTATATATGTTAATTGACAAACGTTTTATCAATCATATTAAATACACAAATTTATCATTGTAGATAATTATAACATTATATAACATATGGTCTTACAATATTAGAAATGTTAAATGTTACCATTTTATTTTTCTAATAAGGCTCCCACTAGTCTTTTATGTTTTTCCAAACCCTAAGATGAAACATAGAAGTCCTACAACTACACTAGTGGGTGTTAGGACTCTTTTTTTTTGTATTCTGACCCTGAGTTGCCTCACAAACGATGGATAACTCCTTATCGGTTATATCATATACAACTCCTAACTCATTTTTCTTGTTCTAATCTCATTTCGACCTTGAGTTTGCTCAATAAATCGAAAGAGACTATTCACTCATATCTACCATATCGTGATGGCCTAAGTATAATATATGTACCTTAAGTTTGCTCAACAAATACATATAGTTATTTTACCTCATCTGTTCAATATATTAATCATACTACGCATAGCATCCCTAGCTTGAGTTTGCTCAACAACTAAGGAGTATGTAAGTAATTTATTAATATATATGGTAGAGGACAACATTATATTGAAGATTTATAATCTTCAATATATATATTGAGTGACATAGACTTATAGAATAATATATTTCTTATGAAATACCCTAGCGATTTAAGTGTCAGACACATCGAAAATCACGTTATATGTACATTTACATATGTATTTATTTCTCAAGTCTATTTGAGTTTCTTAATGTTCCATATTTAGTTTATACACATATCATATAAGTTTTATTGTTATATAAATTTTATATTTAATATTACTTATATAATAGTCTTACGTATAATATATCAATAATTAAATCTTATCTAATTAATTTTAATCAACTAACTCTTTAATTATTTTAAATTAGTATCCCATTATAACTTTTATATTGGACATATCTACGATAACATTTATAATGTATACTATAAACTTTATAGTGTAACACACATATATCATATATATGTGTATTTTATTTAATTAACCTTTAACTAATTTATTCAATTAAATAATTTTTATTAAAATTTATTAATTTCAAAGTTTACCTTGTATACATACATGTATACTTATGTTATCTTAAACATTTTAAAATAACAAAACATATATCAACACATATATAATACATGCAAATAAACATTAGTTAATTAACATATTTAATTAATTTATTTTACTAATCTTATTAATAAATTTAAAATTTGAAATTATTATATAAATGTTTTCAAACATTTTGAAAATATCATTATCCTTTCAAACATTTTGAAAACTTATGTAGTATTATAATTTTTATAATAAACATGTTTTATTTTAAATTTAATTATTAAATTTAAAGTCTTTAACATTAATTTTCAAAACGTTTTTGAAAATTAGCTCAAGGCCCAAACTAATTTGGGTCTTTTCTATTAGGATTAACCTTTGGGCTCACTTCAACTTTCGGGCCAGGTCGGTAACCAGGTAGGACGGGATACTTGATTACCCAATTACAATTCTAGACATTATCTTTCTAAACATCGTACTAAGTGGGCAAGCTTAACTAGTTAGCCCTAATATGACCAAATTATACGGCTTAGGCTATTGTGCTCTGATACCATTGTTGGAATTGGACTAGCTCGCAGCTGAAGTTATGGGTGAATTTCAATTTTTTACCCTATTGGATATTTTATTGGGCCTATGAAGTCTAACTGAATTAAAACATTTCCAAATTTCATTTAAATAAAATCATTTTTTATTTAAATTCAAATATATTAAGATATGAAATTAATTTTATTTGATTTAGTTATTACATAAATGAATCATATACATATATGTGTGAATGTAACATCATAATCCGTGAAAGGTATAATATGCCCATATGTAGATGTTGGAATTTACATCGCAACAGACATATTAGCTCATTTTTTATGTCATGTATGTTGTCCAAATATGTACATGTATATGTATTACAAAATATATATATACACACGCATGTATGTACAAATATATTGTATATAATATATGAACATAAAAAATTTATATATAGATAAATATATATATATGGAAAAAGAGAGAAAAATTATTAAAAAATATTTGTAATTCAAAATTAACTTAGTTTTGCAAACATAATAATTTCAGTTAATTTATATATATTATGAATAAAATAATATTTTCATCCATAGATAATTACCATAAAATAATCTATTGACAAAATTCAAATTTTACAATTTTAGAAAATCTAGGATCATAAAAGAGAGCTTGGAAAAAATCTAAAGATTTTTTAAAATTGAAATAATATTTTAGAAACAAATACATTGATTTCGAAAATAATTATTTAATATAAAATAATATATTATTAGAAATTCAAAATTCAAAATTTAAAATTTAAGAAATTCTAGGATCATGCATGGAAGGCTAGAAAATTTTTTGAAGAATTTTTCAATTAAACTATTATTTTTAATAAATCATAAACTTTTTTCGAAATAATATTAATTATTAAAAATAATAAAATTTATTTAAAAATTCTTAAATTATTCCTATATATTTCTAAAATGATTTAATATTTTTTAAAAATATAAAATTGAATTTTTAATATAATAATTATTTTATATATAATAAACAATTCAAAAATTCAATAAATATTAATTTAAAATATAAATATATGTATAATAATTAATTTTTGAATTTTTAAATTCATATTATATATAAATAAGTGTACTAAATTTTTTAGATCACATATGTGTCTTATATATGCATATATGCTATTATGAGAGAGAAATATACACTAATATATATATATATATATGTACACATGAATTTATTAATAAATATATATAAAACAATTATTAATGACAAAAAATGATTTTTTTACAGTAAACAACATTTTTCTATACATAAATCAAATAGTATAATAAATAAATTATGCACATAACCACATTGATTTGTGACAACCACGTCTACTTACAAAATCTCACATAACTAAACATATAGTAGTAATATATTTAAACAGATATGAAATTGCTCAATGTAGGATCGTAGAATATAATTTAATTATTATAATATGAATGAAAATTACCAATTTAATGATGCCTTTGAATCCATGTTGAAGCAATGACTTTCCTTCCTTTTACTGTTCTTGATTCGTCAAATTACAAGTCCTGATTCACCCACCTCTAACTATCGAATAGTATTATTTTAATTTGAAATATGTTTGAGAATTTTAAAGTTGATTGAGAGCTATGTTTTTATCAGCAATGTAGAAGGTAATGGCGGCCAAAAAAATTTCATCATTATTTTTAGAGACACACACACACATAGGGTTGTATTAGAGAGAAATGAGGAAAACCTTTTTACCCATTCTCACTTGATCTCAACCCACTATCTCCAAGACAATTCCCCTTGTTTTAGCCACACCTAGACATTCTCAAAACCAAAAATTTTCAGCCCTAATGATGGGCCTTAAACCTATCTAAGCTCAAGTCAAAATACTATGCAATTAAATCTAATTTAATCGCTTGTCGATATTGTATATCGATCGATATATTTATAACTGTTATATATATAACATTATTTATTTATTAAATCATATTAAATTTTATAATTAATATTTCATAAATACTAATTAATTTATAACAATTATAAACTAATTAAATTCCTCAGTCTTAAGAGAATTCATCATTTCGACTGTGTAACTCTTGGGCGTAAATTTGGTCAGCGATTAACATCGAACTATTCTAATGTTAACGTTCACATGTCACTTAGCAAGTAATGCTACATTATTGTCAAATTTATCGCTTACTCATTTTCAGTAAAAATCCAATTTTAGTTTAGTAACGTTACCCAGTTGTGATATTTGTTTACACTTATTCTCTTCTTCAAAACTATATCACTTTGGACTTATGGAATTTGGTAATGGTCAAAATTCCAACCTCATCCATATTCAACTTTATAGTCCAAATACAAAGTCTTTGGTTCAATATAACAATTATTATTAATCGAAATGCTCTGGTCAAAGACTTTGACTTTGAGTTGACTTGAGTTGACTGTGATACTAACCGCATAAAACCGAGGAGACGAATTCTCTCTTGAATAGTGCTTCGCTTCCAATACTTCCACTCGACCCAACTATAGTCACTCGATGGACGCCATGCCATGATTTGGCTATAATCAAAGCGAAGCTTTCATATTGAAGATCAACAGTATTCTCAAATCGAGAGAACAGTGTAAATCAATCACATCGATATTTTCTATTTGATCTTAGTTATATTAACCAACGAAAAACTAACGAATGAGTCATTCCATATTTATTTAATAACTATTAGTACGTAACCCCTAGGTGCCTCCAGTAGTCATGAGTAATACACTGCCCAATATTTGAAGAGCGTTACGTACTCTAGTCTCAACGGATACGTCGATAGCCAGTCTCGATGCATCTTGACTAAGAACATTTAAAATGGTGTATTTATTTCATTGTGATAAACTACTCACGGTCACAACACTTTGCAGATACTGTCGTAAAATATTCCATTTATGGATTTTTCTATTAAATATACTTTTAATCAAGTTAATTAATTAATATAATCACATTATATCAAGTATATAATAGAAAGAAAATACCTTTTATTTCGAACAAGATTGGTCAATGAGTTAGATATATGTAACAAATTACATAATTGCCCCTAGGGCATACCCTTAACTCTATCAAAAATATGTATTTTATATATTTTAAAACATTATTATATACATACTTATATTATTATTATTTATACTCATACATAAATATTATATATATACACGTTTAAAAAAATTATTATTATATTTATATGGACACTGTTTTGGTTTTTGCAGCAAAAAGAAATTAATTTAATATAATTTATAAATGATTTAAATTTATTCATATAGTTATATATATAATGCTAATATTTAATTCTTATGTATATATGTACATACGCACACAAAAAAAAATTATCTAAATAAAAATATAGCTTATATGTATGTTTATTTTTGTAACATTTCATGCATATATATAAGTATCTAAACAAACATTTGGATAGTATATTTGTATATTAAATAAGCTAACGTGTCTGTTGCTGTATAAATCCTAGCACATATACATGGAAATTTTATACGTTGCATGGATTGATACATTACACATGCACACAACACACACGCACGCGCACACACATATTATATATTAAAATAATACATGTATATATATTATATAAAATTAATTAAATAATATAAAATAATTTCATAAATTTAAATAAAATAAAGATTTTATTTAGAAGATTTAGAAATGTTCTAAATAAATTAGACTTCATAGGTCCAATAAAAGATCCAAAATGATTAAAAAAAATCTGTAATTCACCCATTATTGTCGCCGCGGGCTGGCCTAGCTCCAATACAAATGCCTCATGTCGTCAGAGTTTGAAACATCTCTAAACGCTATCTTATGTCGTAGATTCATCCCATCACATTTTCGAATGCATTACGTTGAAGCGTCATGCCTTCGTCTCGTCATTTATCGTCGATCTTTATCACGTCGCAACCACTGAAAATGAACGCCGAACGATCGAACATACGTATATGAATACCGAAACATCATGTGCACATTCCCATAAGCCCTCAATTCAATTTTCCACCATGCAGAGTGGTCGATACCGACCACAAATGGTTGACCTCGATCACTTGAACCAATCCTAAAACTTCACTAGAAGTTTTTCCTTTCCTTGGTTTACTACTTGGTGACCCAAAGCAGTTTTCTTCCAGAACCAAAGCAAACACCAAACTCCTCAAATCAGAAAGTGATCGGCCCCGACCACTTTTGAAGAAGTCCCAAACTTCATCTCCATAGCACTCTCATGCTCGTCTCAAAGCAGTTGCACCGGAAACTAAAAGTAGTTGACCCAAAAGCACGAAGTCGTCCCTATCACCGACCTAATTTTCCTCAACCCAAAACTAAGACATATTTTCTTCTAGGCTCAACCCGAAGTTCCACACTCCAAACCCAAAACAAACACTCCTATGACCCGAAGCATGGTCACCACCGAGCATTTTTTACTCACTACCGACCACTTTTGACGATCACATTTTGGCTACCAAGTCAATTCCAAATCACTTCAAATTTGACGTGCGGACTCCGCAAAACTTCAGGAACATTATATCCAAAAATATTCGCATTCCGAACAATTTGATGTCATTTGCGCCAAATGACATATCACAATCCTAACTATGCAAAACAACTAGCACACACATCAAAGCAATCTATAAAAATATCAAATATCATCATACAGTATCCAAGCAATGCATATAATCCATCAAAATATAATTTACAAGCATATGTTGTCCTTGTTCCGATTTTATATAAAATAGCAATTAATGGTATAAAAACACATCAAAATCCAAATCTATCTTTTAAAATCTAGTTCTATGGTGCTATTAATATCACATCTATGTTTTGAACACTTAAACTTTAATTATCGTATCAAAAATCACATTTTTTTCCTCTACAGATAAGCATATAATAGTGAGAGAAAAAATCAAAAACCTTGGATCAAAACACACGAATCCCTAAGCAAATCGAATGCAGATAAGTCCCAACATGAATTCCAAAGTCCCAAACCAGTAGATCTACTATTCTCATTTGTTAACCTCCCTTAAATCCCGTAGTTACACTAAATAAATTGGTGAAATGTTGGGTTTTAGGTCTAATTTGGATTAATGGGGTTAGAATGCGATTAAAAATGAAGAGGAGTGACTGATGATGGTTGGGAGGACGTGGCATTAACCCTAATCCCAAATTGGGCTATTATGCTACACTAATCACCCTTTAATTACCCACTAATTTCTCGGAGGCATTCGGAATTCCAAATACTCATACCTCATAAAAGGTAAATCCAAATTCTTAATATTATCACTCTATAAAAAGAGAAACATTCCAATCTTTTGAAAGTGGTTTCAGACCCTAATTTAACTTCTATTAAAATAATTTACAAGAATTTCAAGGTCAAAACTATCCAACAAAATCTAAAGAAAAGAAATGACACTTATTAACATTTCCTAAAGTTATAGAGTTATATGATCTCATATGAATTTAAAATAATATTTTACAGTCTTTTATACGTAAAATATGGGTCATTACAATTCATATCATTATTATTTTTTATTAATTAACATTTAATTAATTTATTAAATAATTAGTTTATTTAATTAAAAGCAATTTTTAATCAAATAAAATTAGAAAATATTTATTTATAATTTACCTTAATAATACAAGATACATAGACACATATATATATTATATATATACATAGATACATATATATATATATATATATATATATTATATATATATACATATATACATACATATATCAATATATATGCTTGTTTTAACTAATTATTATTTGATTAATCCAATTAATTAAATTATCAAATAATACTAAAAATATTAATTTATTTCAAAAACAATTCTTGAAAAATACCTTATAACCATTATAAAATTTTATTTTATATTTTAAATTTAACCTTTAAATTCAAAATCTATTTTTTGATTTTTCAAACAGATTTTTGAAAATTAGCCCACAGCCCAAATAAATTTATGCCTTTACAATCGAGCCAACCATTTGGACTTACCGCATCATTGAGCCAGCCATTAGCCAGGAAAGGGAGAATATATCTGATATCATTGAAGGAACCGGGTTAATCGGAAGTGGGTGAAATAGGTGGATTTCAAAATGAAATTCCTATTTTGGATCATAGTATACCGATAAAGTCTAAAGGTTTATATTAGATTCAATATATTTAATTCAAATAAACCATATTTTATTTAATTTTCCAATCTAATTAGTAAATGAATTTAATAAATTATAATTCATATTATTAACGAGTATATCATTATATACTCATATGTGTATAATGTGTATATGTAATATAGTAATGTGTACATGAATAATGTCTACGTATATAGATGTTAGTATTTGCATCTATAACATATATGTTCATTATTCATATATTTTATGATTATCTCAAAATAATATGTAATATACCTATAAAATAAATAGATATAATTAAAATTCAAAATTATTTAAATGAACGAAAATATAAAATATCTAGTCTAATTTTAACTAAGCCTTTAAATTTTATAATTAAAATACATAGTTAAGACTTGGTAAAACATTTTAAATTCAAATATGGTTCTTAAGATTATTAATTAAAATATGTATATTGAATTTAAATATATAAATTAATATTATAAAAATACATTAGCAACCGAAAATAATTTTGTTAATACGCATACCTACACTCTTTTGAAAAAAAAATATAAAACAATTTAACATGGAAAAATATAGATATATACATATGTCATAAAATAAATTTAAAAAATTATAAAATAAGTGTAACTGTTTTGGCAGGGATTTTTTTTTTGAAATTAATTTATTAATCGGTTATATATACGTATATAATAAATTAGTAATGAACAATGTACTTAAAATAAATTAATATATATAATATATGATAACTATATATAAATACATTTCAGCCAAAAAATATCTTTTAAAACAGTCTGATGCATTTTATATTTAATTTATGCACACACACATTGTTTAATAATATTAGAAGTAACATTGTATTAAATAATTATATGATATATTATAAAATTACTTTCCACCATAATTTTTTTATTATTATTGAAAGATGTCTAATAATTTAATATATATATATATATATATATATATATTAAAATGGGTTAAGGTATTTTGGGGTTAGAATTGTAAATATTCATTTAAAAATAATAAATTATATTTATAATATTTAGAAAAATGTTATATACATCTATTAAACTATATACAGCCGAAAATTTACATATATTTTATTTTTAAAATTTAAAATTTTAAACTTAAGTTTCATGCAGATTAATTGATTAAAATTTGTTTGATGCATTAATATTTATAGAAGACAATTATCACACATATAAAATTGTTAAATGGAATCAATAAAACACACACACACATATACAGAATTCCTTGCAAAAGATTCCTTAGAACCACACCTTGATCTATCAGTTCCTAGATTCTGAATTAGCACCATTTTTGTTAGCAATCGATACTTCACTACTGGATCTACTTGTATTTTAGTTAATTTGATGTGGTGGAGTTAGAAAATTGAAAGTGGGGGCCGATTGGATTTGTAGCCATGAAAAGAAAAAGAGGAGTCAAAAAGTAGAAAAACAAAATGGAGGCTAGGGCTTGAATTTTTGGTGTGATTCAGAAAGAAATGTATGCATGTTTCTCTCTTAAAATTTAAACACCAAGGCCCCTCTTCCTCCCATTTAGGCCAGCCATATACCTATTTAAATATGGAAAATTTTCATAAACCCCTTAGTAATTTGTTTAATTTAAATCAAATTTAAATTCTCATCGATATCGTATTTCGATACGCACGTACATAGCTTTGATATACGTACCCAATAAATTACTAATAGCACCCTAAACAATTCTAGATGCCACTCCATTTTAATAAACACACCCCATACAACAAGTACAATAATAATAATTAATATTTCATAAATATTAAACAAATTAATTAACTTATAACTATTGTAAATCAATTAAATAATTAATTTATAACTATTATAAATCAATTAGATCAAGTTGTGTTTCAAAAACTAACTAAATTCGGTTGTGGGGCTCATAGGTGCATCTTTAATCAACTACCAATATCAAACTATTAGAATATTAATGCCAATCAACTACCAATATCAAACTATTAGAATATTAATGTCTACTCATCGCTTTAGCTAGTGGAGTGACAGTTTGGTCAAATTTATAGCTTGCGCATCTTTATCGGTAAAATTTAATTTACAATTTAAGTAGCACCTTTTGGTAAGATTGTTTACACTAATTCTCTTCATCAACAATATACCATTTAAGGTCCTATGGAATTTAGTTTGGTCAAAATTCCATCATCATCCACATTCAACTCGATAGTCCTTAAACAAAGTGTTTGGTTCAATAATAACATTTATTATTAAAGGTATTGCTCTAATCAAAGACTTGACTTTAAGCTGACTACAGTTGACTACGATACTACCCTCATATAACTAAGAAGACGAATTCTCTATTGAATATTATTTCACTTCCAATGCTTCAACTTAGACCCAATTATAGTCGTTCGATGAATGTCATACCACGATTTAACTATAATCAAGTGGAGCATCCACATTGAAGTTCACAATAATTCTCAAGTCGAGAAAACCGTGTAATATCGTCACTTTGAGATTTCTTGTTTGACTTTAGTTATTATTAATCAACGGAAAACTCTCTAGTGGGGTCATTCCATACTTATCCAATATCTATTGGTGTGTAACCCCTTGGTGCCGCTAGCATCCAGATTAACATTACCTAACATTTGAAGACTGTTACGTGTGTTGGCCTTAACGGATGTATCAATATCTTTTCTCAAAACATCTTGTGCATAAATATTTAAAATAAAATGTCATTTTATATTGTAATTAATTAATAACGATTACAACAATTTGCAACTACAATCACATAACATTTCACTTAAGAATTTTCTTATTTGCATACTTTAATTATTAATTGATAGTATCACTATATAACAAAGTATATAATAGAAATCAAGTATATTTATTATGAACTAAATCGATCATCGAGTTAGATATATTAAACAAATCACATAATTATTACTTGAGCATGCCCCTAACTCCATCAAATATGGGCCATAAATCTCTTCATTTTACATCAATCGATATTTCAAATTATTTTGTAAATAAAGTTGCAATACGTAATAAGCTTTTAATCTCCTAAAGTTTTGGGGTCTTTAACCTTAGGAATCAAAGTAACGAGGGTATGATTAAAACATTGAAGAAATTTTCATGTTTCAAAAACCTCATTTATGTGTAGCATGAAGAAGTTTTAACTTGATTCCAACATGTCTTATAGAATTTGGTCCCTAAACCGTCTAGACTTCGACTTTTATCATCTCTAGAATTAAATAGAGCGCATTTCACTTCTTTTGTATCAAGTGGAACAAGGAAAAAATCTTTTAAAACGTCTTCATTTAAAATACCATCGCATACAAAATTTCAGAAAATTTCAGTTTGATCATCGTCATTGTATACATTATAAAAATAATTTATGGCCTCTTTGCTAATATTATTTTTGCTTATGCCTATCCCTTTGTCATTAAACATACATTCAATATTGTTAGAGTTCCTTCTAATATTCATTTTTGCATAAAAAAAATTAGTAGCATCATCACCATAAAAGTAAGCCAATCGATATTGCTTTTTGTTTCAAGTTACAAGCACATGTATGTTTTCTGTTAAATTTTCCATCTCCATATAGATTTTTGAATGTATATCTGAAGTTTTGTCCTTTTTATCTTTAGTTAGAAGCAAGTCTGACTGATCGCACATTTTGTTCATAACTTTTATCCTTATCTGATTGATTGATAATATTTTGCTCACCGCTATTTTGTTCATAACTTTTGTGACTAACATTGTTGTTGTGTCCAAAACACATAAGCAAGAATAGCTCCTTACCACTTTTTGCTGGTTCCGGCAGTCAACTACTTTTTTTTTATTAATTTTTAACATGGAGCTTCTACCGGTCATCCTTTGTTTTGCTTTTCACCCTACGCAAATTTTAAAATTTACGTAGACAAAATTGCCATCAACTTTATAGCGGTGTATTATAAATGTGATAAAAGTAAATTCTTAAAAAACCAAGTTCGAAGCAAGCAACGAAACACAAAAAACCAAACTTCAAGTGAATGAGCAAACCAAACATGGAATGATTGAGGAAACCTAACAAACTTAGCTTGAAGCAAGTGGAGTAACCTAAGAAACCGTGGTTAAAATGAATTTTTCACTAATAATAATGTGTACGTGTTTTATTTTCTAAACTAGTTTGGTACAAACGTCGTTTCATACAAAATCTTGCTCGTTCCGAGCGAGATATCTTATAGATCTTTGCTTGGTCCCAGCGAGATTTCTTACAAAACTTTGCTCGATCCAAACGAGGCTTTATATAAAACAAAGTTCAATTCGAACGTGATTTATATCATAAAACCAACGTTATAAATTTTAAAAAACATGGCTAGTTATAGAATAAAACGGAGGATTAAAGGAAAATAGCGGAATGTGCATTTACTTCTGTAATTTCTGAAATTTTACCTATAAATCCATTCCCGTTGATCATTTTGCCTTTCCTTCAATAAGTCTTTTAAAGAAAGGCTCCAATTTGACAGTCCATTTTCTTGCAGAAAAAAAAATTAGCAACTTGGTCCGATACAAAGCACTTTAACAATTGCTAATTTGTTGGCGAAACTATTTTTCACATCCGATCAACCGAACGAGCGAAGAAAGAAAAAGAAAAAAAAAAACTGTTATAAACAAAACATTAGTGAAAATGAAATCATATACGACACCGCAGACACACGACGCACAAAGAACAAGAACTGAAACAATAATGGTCGTAGGTGTAGCTATCAAATTTACAATGAGGATCACATCCTTGTTCATTTACAAGTTTGTGGATTCTACACGATATAAGGTAATAGTAGCAAAGAATCAAAATTACATGCTTCATCTGATGTCCGTTCTTTCTTCATTTTGTCAGTATCTATGGTTCCTATACAGTCGAGGAGTCTGTAATACAGTTATCCAAGCTTGTTGAGCATAAAGCAAGACCTTGCCTAGAGCAACAAAATAGATACAGTTGTTTATTTACATTGGCTGCAGCTCTTGCTCAGGAACAGCTGCATCGACCGGCAAATACATGCCAGCTCCTGTTGACCTCCTTTTCCAAATATGCCAGATTAACACCGATGCAATGCTAATTACAGTAGCAACGGAAACTCCAATCAGCATTACCCAATAGTTTTTCTGCCACCATGTCCTGAAACATACCGTTATATTAAGCTGTAAATATATTAAAAACATGCTTATAATCTTAGCACATTAACCGACCTCAACTTTTCAAACTATAAATTGAATTGAGATGTATTGTTCAGTTTGTTTGTTTATTTTTATTTTATTTTTTTAACTTAGCTATTATATCATCAGACCATGCTGGATTTTTTTAAATCTGTTATTCCCATGAGTTTGTACTATTTTCTTGTTAACTCTTTCGTTTCAGTTAGAAATTTGATTTGTGTTTCCTTACGAGTGATATAAATTCTACTGTGAGAGATTTTAACTCCATTTTTTTGTGTTTATTCTACAAGGTATTCTACATGGATTTGGAACCAACACCTATAGACTACACAACATAACGGTTATTTGCTGTAGTACATATATTAGTTTCATTTGCATATGCATGAATGTTGGCTCTTAATGAATGCCTAGGGGATCAAACCCAATATTTTCAGCAACAACTTAATCTATAAGCCTTACCACTTGAGATAAGTGACCATTGTGTGTTATGTATGTGTTTTTGTGCGCACACATGTGTGTATGTATGTATCAGGGCCAGCCCAAGTTTATATTGGGCCCTGCACAACTTACTATTTTGGGCCCATTGCAAAATTATTCAGTACTTTTATGAGATTGTTACTACAGTAAAACTCTATTATAAAATACATGATTTACATCAACCCTCCCTCCCTCCCTCCCTCCCTCCCTCCCTCCCTCCTCCCTCTCTCTCTCTCTCTCTCTCTCTCTCTCTCTCTCTCTCTCTCGGAAAAACAAACATAAGTTTATTCAGAAGTAAGCAACTTACAAAAGGCAGAGTGCAAAATATACAATGAACCAAATCAACAACCAACATAATCCAACAATTTCTCTTCATGCATTTTCATTGATAATAGAGTTTTATTTGTAAGTTGATTTCCATTGCAAAATACTTCAAGTTCAGCTAATGACGTATCATTAAATATATTTGTTGAGAATTTGATAACAAGAAACAGTGGTCGATCCAAATATACAATCAATGTTTTTTTTTATAATTCAAATATATAGTAAAAGGAACTGATAATGAGATGCTAGCTAATTACTTAAATGATGTAAGAGTACCCTGTCAATTAACTATTTTCAACTATATTTCTCAAACAAAATAAAATATAGATAAAAGATAATATATTCTACGGATTAAACAAATAAACGAATATATTCTAGATTCATTAAATGCATCTAACAAATTTTGAAATACAATGATTTTCTCCACCAAATTCAATAAGTTAGATGTTATCAATATTTTCTATTTCCAAGACCAGTACTAACATTTAATGAGTAAAACAAAATGTTGGAACTAAATCTAAGCGACATAAAATTAGGTTTAAGTAAATTGCCTAGTTCGCAAGGGAGATGTAAAGTAATCATCAAATTTGCTGTTCATGAAGATGTAGGTGTACCTTTTGAATTTAGAAATAATATACTATTATAATAGTTGATCTGGAAAATGATAAGTTTTGAAAAGAAATCGAGTAGATAAAGAAGAAGATATGATTTCAGAAGAGATGTACACAGAAGATGAGGAGTTGATGTAGCCTGTTTAAAGAATAAAGGGGCTAAAAGAGTTTTATTTTATTCCTATGGACTAACATTCAATTTCCAATTGGGTTTACAATTTTTTTAATATATGATATAATACTAAATAATTTGGGCCTCTGTTGAAATGAGGGCCCTGGGCCATCGCCCAGGCTGCCCAGCACAAGAGCCGGCACTGGTACGTAAGTATGTATGTATGCATGTATATGTATGGGGACGTGACATTGTGTGTGTACCACTGTTGTAACAATCCTTCCAGGCTCCCGCTTAGAGGCCCCACCTAGAAGCTAGACGAGGCTTCCCGCCTAGCGATTCACTTAGACCCTCCTAAACAAGGTTTATCGCCACATGTAAGAATTGAAACATGTATTAGATACTAGTTAGATATTTTTTAAAGTTTATTGTCACATAAAAGCATCAATATGCTAGTTTTAAGCAGTCTAGTCTTCTTGGCTACTCCTAAGCACATTCAGCTTCCCAAATTTTCAATTTATATCAATTGATACTAAACAAAACACTAAAATTTTATTCAAGATACACGAGTTATCAAAAATTCCTAGCTCCGATTAATCCTCGTCTAGACGATGAATCCCTAGTTCATACTTACCGCCGAGCATCCGCCTAGCGATTTTTACAACCTTGGAGTGTACATGCAACATTTTTTTGGAAAGGATATACAATTTGTGAAAAAAAATAACTAGAATATCTAGAATACAGGGGACATGGACAAGAGAATATTGCGAATGAATCTTATACCTTGTAGATGGAGGTTCGACTTTCCACTCACGCAACTGATAACTTCCAAAAGTTTTTGGCAGGTTCACACGATGTTCAATCAATCGAGCAATTATGCCCTACACATACCAAAGCTGTTTTAAAATCAAACCTATGTTTTGTTGCAAGTAGAATGCAGAAAACAATTAACCATATACCGTTGCCGTTGTATTCGACATGTAGCTAGAAGATCTTGCTGGAAAAACTGCCCATCTTAGAAGGGAACTGTTTCCTTCTCTCGAGGAATTCAACAATTTCACCTGCAACCATTTTAAAGTCAAATCCATTACTGCGAGAATGCAGTAAGAAAACAGACATTTGTTGCAACCATATATGTTGGAATTATACAAGGACACTGTACTGTTTGTTTATCTAACGTAGAATTGTTATAGGTACAGTATTTAATATTTAACAAACTCCATTATTTTTATTTTTGTACAAGAAATAATCGATAAACAAATCATTCATTAAAAAAAGAAGTGCTCAAAAGATAATGATAGAATTTCCTCATTCCTTCAATATAAATGTAACTATTTATATGTAACAAACAAGTAACAAACAATTCCCTTGTATTATTTTTCGTTTATAGTTTATACTTTTATAATGAGTTGGTTATGAATTAAAAATTTAGGAAAACATCAACAAAGAGATTATTTGGTATATTTTTCTCATACCACGGTGCGTGCGCGGGCATGCACACAAGCACACCCCTAACACACAATTTTATATGTATCCCTACTCTGCTAATAATTCACAGAGGAGAGGTGTTAACATCAAAAATATTGTTGAGAGCTTTTCGTCATAACTTCTAAATCTACTGTTTCTTAAAATAATTAATTAATATAATTTTGATAGTTTATGTTTTAATAGAGGCTATATGCATTCTATTTTTTTTAATTCTAAAATTACTCATTTTGCGTTGTATAGATGAAAAAAAATGTTGTACAGATGAAAATATTCTTCTGTAGCATTGTAATCCAGCACCCACTAAAAATAACTGCAAACGAAGAAATAGGCCCGAATATAAACTCAAACCCCCCCACACCCCACACCCCCCCCCCCCCAAAAAAAAAACAACAAACCACCACCAAAACGCATGCTCACATTCATACATACGTGTATATGTCTGTGTGCGTATGTATATACATATGTATGTAGTATGTATGTGCATATATGCACATGTATGTATATGTTGAAGCAGCAACTTTCAGACTAGTGTGGGTCCCACACTCCTAATAGATTGGGTTTTAAGCCCATCTTGTAGACCCTGTCGAGATGCTTAAGATGGTACATTCATATGACTAAATCCAGCGTCATATGAATGATATATTCGCTTCACAACATATATTGCATCATTTAATTTTGTCTCGGATCTGGAAAATATAACATGTGTGTATATATAGAAAGTTGTGTATAACACATCAACCCCACATGGTTATGTTGGTGTGTGTATATATAGAAAGTTGGCCGTGCGTTCGAGTTCCGATAACAAAGATGAACATATATAACCCTATAAATTTATTGAAGTATGCGTCATACTTCAAAGTTTACAAGCGTTTTGGTTCTTTGGACTTATAGAAAGGTTAAATGGTAAGAAAATATAAGAAATAGCCTAAACTCCAGAAAGGCCGGCACATGAACACATGTGCAGCTTGTACAGTGGACATTTATGATGCTTTTAACGACGCATTTGGCAATGGGCATTTAGCAATGTACCGGGCCAGATCGGATTAGGCCTTGAAAACATCATTCTTTTTGCTTTAGGTTTCCATTAGAACTACAAACAATAAATGTGAACAAACATAATAATTGATAAAGGGTTGGAATCTTTCCAACCAGCATATGTTCAAAACAAATGCCATGTCCAAAGGATATTTCCCTTCCTAAAAACAGATGATGAAATTGGAAGAAAAAATACAAACAAATATATATATATATATATATATATATATATATCACTCTCTTTCCTAATCAATTTTTGTGTTATTCCATCTCCACAATCCCCTTCAGTTTTAGCCCTTAAACAGCCTTCTAATATCAACGAGTAGTAACAAATTAAAGGATGCATTCAATATGTACGTAGGAGAAAGATGAGAGAATGTTATATTCTCATCGATCCACTTATTTATTACACTTGATGGTTGATATCAAGTGGCTATGTAAGGGCTATGGATCCCTTACACACGCGCGTGCACGCACACATTGTGTGTGTGTGTGTGTTTCCATGCATGTTTTTGTGTGTGTACGTATATAATGTGTGTGTGTGTGTATGTATGTACAAAAAGGTTCAATGGCACCCCTCCCATTTAGCACTTTTATCATATTTTGAGCAACAACTACGAATACTACAAAACTTCATAGATATGGTCATATTATAGTCAAGACCGGCTTCATAAAAATTGAGTTCATTTGAATCTACTTTACATAATGAATTTGGTGTTTAAAATTAAAGGTTGAAATAAATGTTTCAACAGTTAATATTTATTCATAATTTTGAAGAGGTTAGAAATTTCGAAATGATCTCATTGTTGTAAAGATAATATTCATAATGTAGATTAAACCTCTACAAAAATTTATAGCATTTGGAATAGTGTAACTCAAAACAAGATAGGGTGGCAAAGGGAAGCTCCAAATGAAAGGTTTTCCCTCACACACACTACATTCATGTGCTACATTGTAGGTTATGTTGACAATTGTTTGGTCAACATCATTAAGTTGTATTAACCATTTTTCATTCCATATCAATAAAAAAATCATTGATAAAATCAATTTAACAGCATTCACCTGATTGGTATCAACTTCCAATTCATGTGCAATCAGCTCTGTAAGTTCTGTGACATGAGGCATTATATCTGAATATGGCACATTCAAGGACATGTCAAAAGTTATGAGCCCAACTTGGATTTGACCTGAGAATCATTTGTTATGTTGAACATAAGTATCTCCGAGAAAACAGTCAATGCTTCTTAAAGTAGCATTCCAGGTGCAAAAAATAGCATATCTTTGTATATTCAAAATTTATAACCTAAATTGATCATCACATGACATCCACTATTGAGGGAAAAATAAACTTAAGCACCACATGATAGTGTACATGGTGAAAACAAGAAGCGGTAATAGCTAATCAGCTGAAAGTGTAAGGGAAACAACCAGGGTATAACAGTAATATATTCTCCTTTTAACAAAAGTGGCTTATAAATAATAAGAACAAAGTCAAAATGACGGTTTAGATGCGAGATTGAATCACGATCAATAAATTTGAAAGATTATTAGCTGTTTTCTGATAGTACAACTTTTACAATTTTACTACAGTTAATTGCCCAAGCAAATACATTTTTAGAATTGTCCTTTCATATATAATCATTCTTTTCAAAATTGATGTGCTATGTACAACGCCATGGATTAGATGTTTGTGAATTGTATTCCTGATCTTTGTGGTTTCAACTAATATTGCTGTACTGGAACTATTCTGTGGATAAAGATATAAAATGGTTCAACTAAATATTCAAGGTGCATTTGCAGGCAAGGTCACACCGTTCCCGCTTTTGATGCATGCGCGGCAGGAACGGATAACCAGGCCAAAATTCTTGTTTCCCATGATACATAAATTTTGTTTCGTTAGCGGCTGATGGGTCTGAAGCATTGGACACGTCAGATGCAGACCACTATTTTTCAATATTTTCACACCATTTTTTAATCTTCTTACTCAATTCCCACGAATAATAATTCTTCTTTCTCACACCCCCAGAAACGCAATTTTCTTTTCCTCCCCTTTTCCTTTCCAGCCCCTTTCAATTACTAATTTCGTGAGTTCATTTCACTTCATCAAGAATGCACACTTGGAGTATTAATCGCATTTAATATGCCACAATGATGAACGAAATTGGTAAAGATCATCTTTAAGGATTTTTTTGTGGTTCAATACAAACCGAACATTGTGGCTCGACTCAAAATTAGTACAGCATCACATATCATGGGATGGTAACATGTGCCCTGGGCACGCATTTCGTAAATCTTTTCTTTATTAATAGTTGGCTTGAAACCGCAAACTTTTGGTCCGACCGTGAACTTCCAAAATTACCCTTATAGAATCTGAAAATTAAGGTTCCTTTAAATTCAAATTTTCCTCTATAAATATTTACCAAGTCTTCATATTACTTAATAATAGGATTAGTCTTCGTATCACTTAAAAATATGATCTAATGAATAAACTACTTTACAATTTTGTTTTTTTATAAATTAGCACTATAAATAAAATTTTAAACTAACAAAAAAATAGGTATTGCAACTTAAAAATTCAAATTCAAATTAGCTACGTATGATTTAACACAAATATATGGCTAAATATTTGTGGAAAACATTTTTTTTAAACGTGTTAAACAAATACAATTTGTACAAAAACAATTCAGCTACATTTATCACACGCAGCGCGTGCCGTAATGCTCGTCTATATAAATAGCCTGATGATTTTTGTATTCTTATGTAATCAATAATGGTCCGACCATAAAACCGTGACCCATGGCCTCCGACGGTCTGGAGTGGAGAAAAGCCGTGAGCTGCATAAATTTAATCATGATCCGACCTTCATAAAATCGTTGAAAACCGCATTTTGGAGGAGAAGAGTAGTACTCATGGTGGGTAGAATTAATGGTGACGGTGGGAGTGGAGATTGTTAGAGAAGAAAAGGAGAAAAAGAAGTAAACTGGAAAAAGAAAAGAAGTAAACATTTAATAGTACAAAGCTGTACAAGTTCTTAGCTGTAAAGTTGTAAACGTTTAATATGTTCATATTTTGAAGGGATGAAAGGTGAACAAATAGTAATATTAATTTTATAGTGTCAGCTTACATCTTTAGCCAAAACTTTATATTGAAATTTTCTTCTCTTTGTTGAATTACAGTTTAAAAACCAATTTTATAAAATTGTCTTGAACCCATGGTCAGGTCTTCAAAACTATGCACAGAGCTAAATATTCTATTATTTTATAGTTACATTTTTTATAGCGGCTCTTAACGTGTCCCCACTAACCACACATTAACATAAGCCATATATGATGGGTTACATGATGAAACAGAGGTAAGGTAACTGATTATTGGCTATAAAACTAAAATCAATGGAACTATGTGTGAAGTTTATCTAATGAAGGTTTGTGTAATCACCCAGTATAATTGGATTTACAGAGTATACAAGCTGTATACCAAGTATAAATGCATTCATAACGAAATGATGCCATTTTTTCATAACATGGACTCACAATGGTGAAAACAACTGTGTATCAACTATTGATCAACACAGTGTTTAATCAAGATATTATATGTTTAGCCAATAGGGTTGGCTTAGTTGGTTGATAACTTTGACTACGAGACTAAAGATCACGAGTTCGATCCCTGAAATCAACACTTGTTGGCACCACTGAACAATGTTCCAAAAAAAAAAGTCTATTAGCAACTACATTTACCTGAGTTTTCCTCTTATGAAGCATTTAAATGCATGACCATTAAACAAAAACTCATATTTTGAATAATAGAACAAATCCATTTAATAAAATAATAGATTAAAAATATAAGAAAAATATATTATATCTCCAAGATTAGTAAAAATATTGCTTGCATTGTAACTATGACGTCAAAGCCCTGCAAAAGCGAAGCTGAAGCCCTTATTTTCGGCCAACAGATTTTGCAACCTAGCACTCTTAAATGACTATCCGCTTAAAGATTTGCTATTTACCACTTAACCCATTAAATCAATGTTGTTTAGCACCCGCTTTAACAGTTTTAATATATAAAAATTAGTTTGTCCAGTTCATTTTTATATTTAATTAACAAGGCTAGGTAGATATCCAAGTTCTATGCCTAAGCACGTTTAAGTTAAATTGCTATTTCTAACCTGAAATCTGAATTGTATAGATGAAGACATTTTGGGGTTTGTTATATCCAAGTAAACAGTTATTTTTTCCCACACCAATGATGTAATACTAATAATAAATTGATTTTGCCAATTGAATTTTGCCTTGAATAAAGCTTTCACGCTTCCGCTATTTTCCGTTACATCCTCGCTATTTTCAGTTACATCCTCGCAATTCCCCTTCTATAGCATTTTACTCCACCACTACGGAACCATAGATCGCTTTATCAATGTAATGTGCCATAGTTGCTGCTGAAACATCATAAATTACTTTTAGCAAAATGTGCCACGTAGATTTATAACTTCGATGTCTGACCAATATATTTATACCTCTTGGTGTCTAGTCCGCTTTTTTCGGTTAAATGTATATTATATATTAACATGGTCAGTTACTGCAATGTATCCCACATTTTTTTGGTTGTTGTTATGCTACATTATAGAGAGAAATTAATTATCTTCTTAGCGAAAGACAGGCCAGCCATCGGAATCTTTAGCAACATAATATCCTAAAATTGTTGCATGTGCGCGTGTGCCCCGCCCGGGGAGGGGGGGTGTTCTGGTGGTGGTGGTGGTTGTGTTGGACACACACGAATACACATATGTGTGTGTATATATATGTGTGTGTGCATATATGTATGTGCTACGTATTTATGTATATATGTATTCCAGTAATAAGAAAATACCCTTATCATTTCATGTATTTATGTTCAATTCCATAAAAAATATGTTGACGTTTATAAATAAATAAATAAACATTCTGTACGTATATATAGCTTTACATAATCTGATCGATATCTGTATAATCTTACTGTTGTTTCTATTAAAAAAAAAGCAGTCTTTCAGAGCTTTTAGCATGCAGGTCTCACCAAGGTTTTCTTATTAAGCATGCTTTTATGATAATATTCATATTCCATGAATGTTAAAGCAGAAGTACGGTTAACTGCACTAAGAACACTACAGGCACTATGCTTTCAAGCGCCTTAACAGTATGTTGCCACATGACCCCCTGTACTCCTGAAAGTCCAAATAACGACTAATGCTATAAAGAGTTAACCAAGTGGTGATCTTTGACAAAAGATAACTTGGTCAGGATGTCATTGTGGTTAAGTTTTGTCTCCAGGAAAACTGAAGCATACCTGTAACAAAATGTTTATCTCCAGTAGGAGACAAAGCTGGCGACATTCCCTCCAAACTTTTATCAGATGAAGTTGGTTCTGTTGATTGGTTGACATCAACATTCAAATTCTTCCATAATTCAGAACAGTTGGTTTTCCAAAATCCAATTCTTTCATTCTGACGATCATAAGTAACCAACGTATTGCGAACTACGATTCCTGTTATGTAATAATAATGGAAGGTGTGATCATCTTCAATTTGGAACCCAGAAAAGATTATTATTATTATTTAACCTAAAATGTGTAGAATGTCCTATCACACAAAAATTAAAACAGTACATGATATAGAATTAGAACAATAAATTTCAGAGTGACAGACAAACATGCAATGTTATTCCAAAACCCAAGGAGAACGAACTTATTGGTTCTTGAAATAGTTCAGCACCATATTTAAATCTAACATAAATGTTAAATGTACATGTAAATGTCATGCTTCTATATTATTTAACTTAAGTATGTTAACAACATTCCAAATAGCATTGATATACAAAATGTTCACATCCGAATAGCACTGGTATATAACCTAACCTGAAACTCCTATAGCATATCATTTGGATGAATGCAGATATATAATGTTACCTCATACTCAGATAGAAGAATATTTGGATGAATGCTTTCAGGTGATGTATAGTTAAAAATAAAACTATACGAGCATACATTATCAAGAGAGAAAAATAATCATACCGCCCAAAAGTGTAGTTGGATCTCTTCCATTAGGGAAGATCCCAAGGCAATATGCACCATGAACCTTTGCATGCTTTAAATGATGAGATAATGAAAAAATGGACATTGCATTAGCAGTTGTATTGCAACTAAGTAAGATAATTAAATAACAATTTGGATTTCGCAAACTCATAACTTTTTCTCACAAAAACACATGAACATTGAAAGACTGCAACTGTGTTTCAAACAAATAATAACAATTTGGTTGTAGCTGAAGATAAAATTAAGAGAAATTTGTTCTTATGTGGTTTTAATGTTAATACATTGCTTAAAAAAGGTAGCTTTTGATTTAAAAAATTATTAATTGAGTTTAAATGACAAAAGGTTTGAACATATTATTCTTTTTAAGAAACTAAGTTCATCTAAATAGCAGCTGTGACATTAAAAAATAATCTGGTTAAAATGGTAATTTGGAGATATACCTTAAACAAGTAGTTTTCCGGAGAAAGAGAAAGTTTCTGCCCTTCTCCAAATATCATATCCACCTCTGGAAAAGTATCACTTAAATTGGATATATCGCTGGTAACATAAAATATTGATTTTAACCTAACATCAGAAGCATAGAATTTTCATTTACATACTACCCAGTTACTTCGAATAAGTAGGCATACCTTCCTTCACCAAGAAAACAGATGTCTTTGAAGTTTGGATCTGGACCGCCGATTTGTTTGAGATGTACGTGGTTCATAAGCTATGGAAATAACAAAAAAAAAATGTTAAAAATTATCGATATTGAAATTCATTAATCTTTTTAACCATTAAATTTTTTTTGTTGTGTGTGTGAGACAGAGAAAATCATTCAAGTTCCTTCATGCAGATTGTCTTCAGATGTCCGTCATATGTAGTGTAGTTGGTTGTGTATGTCGGCTTCCACAGGCGAAGTCGATTGTTCAATTGGCATTGGCAACATTATTCATGTGATTTACCTACGGTCGGGTTCTTACAAACACAGAACTGTGAGTAAATTCATCCTAAATATATTAGGTAACAATATGTAACTTTTCCCTTACAAGTCTTATCTTTACGAGCATTACGGCATGCAGTTCTTACAAACACAGAACTGTGAGTTAAATTCATCCTAAATATATTAGGTAACAATATGTAACTTTTCCTTTACAAGTCTTATCTTTATGAGCATTACGGCATGCAATTCGCAAGTGATGATGGTACATGCTTTACAGTGAATTGTTTTTCTATAAATTGAATGTGTTTAACATATTAAAGAGAAATGATTTGCACAAAAGTCAAGTCATATTTTTACGTCGAAATCATGTGCGGCAAGTTTTTGTTTTTATTTTTTAGTTGCAACATCTAATTTGTTGTTATTTGAATTTTTGTTTCTAATAATTTGAAAAAAAATGGTTTATTTGTTAGATTTTTTTTAAAGTGTTATTTGATAATATTTGTAGAGGAAAAGTTTTGAATTTGTAAAATGAAGTTTATTTGTTAGATCCTATATTCAAATGATACTAAAATTTGATAATATTTGCAGAGGTTTATTTGTTAGATCCTATATATTAAAATTTGGTAATATTTGCAGAGAGGAATTTTAAACTTATAGAAGAAGTTACATTCAATTTTTAAGTGATATTAAAATAAAGTGACATTTTTGGTAGTTCACGTTGACACCAAAAATGTGTGGCACCAAACGTATTACAACTATTAATAAAGATGTGTTGAATTATCTAGAAGAATCTTTTATTATCTGATGTGCATATTTGATCAATTCTCATTTCAGCGAACACACAAACCTATAAATATATTCATTGAAATATTCAAGTTTTAACTTAGTTTGAATTGTTCCAGTCTAGCGTATAAATAATAGGATAGAAATAACAGAAATTATTTTTTGTTTTAAGTGGTTGTAAAAGGAATAATACAGATAATACTTGAATTATATATGAGTGAAGGGTATTTTGAAAAGCTTACGTTCGGACCAAAATATTGGACTTCCAAGTCGACTATTAATTAAGATATTATGAAGAAAAAAATGGAAAGAAAAGAAAAATCATTGAACTATAACGAGGAAGAGTAAACATATTTAAGTAATACAAGCAATAGCATATAAAACAATATTTAGATAGTAAAACTAAATAAATGAAATGCCTATAATCAATTTGTGCAAGCGCACCGTCATGATAAGCATATATAGTGTATGAAACTGTAACAATATTCAGTAGGGTATAACAAATCGAGGGGAAAAAAAGAAATACCAATACTAAACACGAAAAAATATATTATGAGCCACACGGTAAACAATATGCTTTTTTTGAAAATCCAAAGAACCAAGCTTAATCGGTAAACTCTGAGGATGTATGCACCAAACATGGCAGATTCTAAAATATATTAAAATAGGAACTGTAGAAGAACGAACAGTGTGAACTTGCAATGCTTTATAATCAGTTGTCTGCTACATTTTATGCTTAGATGATATTATCTGGACATTATAATAAAATTGTTGCAGACACGTGTATAGGAATTAAATGATATAGATTCTGCATTAATGTAAAAATAATTCATTCTTTGTTGTTCAGTAATAGAAAAATTAACACCAATCATTATATGAAAAAGGAAATAAAGAAATAAAAAGCAAGTAGAAATAGTAAGGACCAAAGTCACTACACCGAAACAAAAAGAAAAAAAAGAAGAGAATTTATGTGAAGTAAGAACTGGAGGAAACAACTAAGAAATGATCACTCAAAACACAAACTCTTGTCAAGGACCGCCAGCTCAAGTGCTGTAGGCTGAGATTCTAGAGGTCATGGGTTTGAAACCCGAGACATCAAAATGAGTTATTTGCTTGAATAAAGTAACGCTCTTATCATAAAAAATAAAATAAAAAATGAAAATAAACTGTTCTCTTTTTATTTAGAGAGCATGCAATGTACAGATTTATGATGATATATATCACATATTGTCACTACTTATGGAATGAGAGTTGGTTTTCTTTTGAGAGGTGATACAAACTTCCACAATGAGACAATGGAAGATCAGCTTCATTCGATTTTTTCATCACATTACTTCAGTTCCTGACTTACTAATGGGACTACAAGCTGGATGGTATACGGTGAGCTTTTGTGATGAAAGAATATGATTAGGCTCACTGTTGATACTTGAGTAAAAGATAACATATGTCGATCTGAATGTGCTTTTTTCTCTTTTGAACGCAAACCAACAGCATATTGTGACTTATTATTTCTCCATATTATTTAACATACAGTAAAGCAGTCCGTAGACATACTAAAATATTCGATCTTATATAAATGACAGCCATATGCTATTCTACTAAATAGGAAAATTTACCAATTGAGACCACTTTACAAAACAGATTGCACATTTAAGCCAATTTGAAAAATACGTACAAAAACATGGCTATGTGGCATAAAACAACATTTTGTGCTCTCACATTCAAACTGCACCAGTATAATTTTCTTTCGAAAATTGTGTTGGCACATTTCAAATAGCACCACGTAGTTTTATATTTTATTTCTAAATTTTTTTGCTGGCAAGTGAAAATGTAAAAATTGTTGTCTTGTGACACGTAAGTAGAAACAGATCTGTTTTTGTAAAAGGTTGTCAAAGTAGACTAAATGTGTAATTTGTTTTGTAAAATGGTCTGATTTGGTAAATTTTCCTACTAAATAAATGGATAACACAGATGAATAAAACACACAGGTTAATGATTTCACAATTCACACCGTTATCATCAGAGGTTCAATAAACTTACAATCAAAAAAATATTATAACTAAACAGAGAGAAAACACTAACTGCTTTTCTGAAGGCGACAAAAGCTTGTTCTGGCAGATAGGCATAAGTTGTACCACTGTCCAAGACAGTTCCATGTCTTCTATCAAAAAGACCCGGATCTAATCGCAATGATTCTCCAGCAACATGTAACTCCTTCAGCTCGATATTGTAATAGGGACTGTTGTCATTCCGAGACTAGGGTGAATGTGGGAGATTATTGAATGAATTTGCACAGGAATATCACACATAGTAAGGTAATTTGCTCATAACCATCATAAGGTTCCCTAAATAGCAATTATGCCCCCATATAGTGGTAAAATGATAGATAATTTGTCTTACTAGCTTATACTAATTTTGTAGTGGCTTACTTTCTAGACTAATATTTGATTTGAGAACCTAAGTTTGAGGGATAATTAGGCAGTTGTATGCAATTAGCTGCTTAATCCTAAAGGTCAAGTGTTATCAATCGTGTAGTTCCATCCTTACCTACGTAAGGGGTCTGAATGTGAAAAAACCATATTAGAAGGATGAGGAATTCCACCAAGAACCATTGCACCTCCACCAACATCCATTCCACCATAACATAGAGAAAATGAGTCACTAATAGCACCCTTTGCAACAAGCTGATCCATTATACTTAGCGGCCCCCTCCCCAGACCCATTATACCATCAGCATGTTGTGTGAACAGATCACCAGTCTCAATATTCTCGCACCCAAATATTGCACGTTGGGGCTTCAAAGAGCTTTCCTTGCCAAATGACATTATGTCTTCACCAAGCAAACCACTACTTGAGCTCATTTCTGCATATTGTCTCTCATAAGTACATTGATTCTTATCAGCATCACAAGTACAATCAGCGTTGCATTTCACTGGTACATAGGATTCTGACTTATCAGGTTGAAACTTCGGGTCCTGCATATGTAGAAGCATAAGAAATCAAAATTTAAAAGTATGCTGAGGAAAAAACGATCATCGTAATGAACCGTAAAATGGCTATTTTGAGAGAAGACCCGCCTTCTTGTCCAATTTATAATAAAGAAATGAGAAATTAAGCTCATTATATATAAATTACATATTACTTGCTTCATAACTAGGATACAGTATCAATATATGATGGTAAACATTAAAATAAATGTTAAAAATCCAAAGGCTTGCTATATTAACATTATAATAAGATAAGATGAACTCCCCTACTCTATATTGAAAGACTTTATCGTGTCTGACATACATTATCAAAGAAACAAAATGATTAATGATTAACGACTCTCTAACTGTGCTTTTGCCTTAAGGGATGAAAAAATTATCACCGGATAATGTTCTAGTAATTTGCTGGTGTTGTCATAGTTGGTCTGTGCATAAAAGCTGAATTATTTCTTCTAGGGCTATTTTTTTTGTTTTTGGAAATTTGGTGCATTTCATTGTTGGAAAACTAGTTACGAACACAAAATGTAAAACTTCTTCAATAATATATTTACAGTATATTCTGATAGCAGCAACGACATTCCTTTGAACATCCAATGTGTCTGCAAACCGTTGCTTTTTTTTAAACCTCCATTTCTTTCAAATGACCCCATTTAAATATTTTTCTTTTCCCTCTTTCTTCTAACATTCAAACCTTAATTTTAAAATAATCAAATTTATCCACTCAACATCAAATTCATCTGGATTAGATTATGTTTCTTCATGCTTGCTTTAATATGAGTCATTTATACTGGATTGTTTTAAGCTTCAAACAAAATGTAAAATTTATGCTTCAAACTAAAATTAATTTGAATCACAAATTTCAATCTTAATTTTTAGACTGATTTTTTAAATACAAATTTGGTTCTGAATAACATAATTTGAATTTAAATTTGCAACACAACTGGAGTTTAAATTTCGATTTCGAGATTTCGTATGAAACTTGTTGGTTAAATTTAACTTCGGATCTCTAATACCCCATATTTATACCAAAGCTAATATTTTAACCCTGCACATAGAAAGGATAACTATAGATTCAAATTGTATAGCATAATATAAAGAATGAAGATGCTAGTATACCATTAGCTTTTTGACTGATGTGGGGTGGGGTGAAAGAAAATTTATTGGAAATTTAAAATGTGCATGCATTTACATCTCAATTACTTTAAGGATGCAATATTTTTTATATACTGCATGAAAAGAAACCGACTTGAAGTGTCTATAAATTGTGACAGTAGTAGTATGGAAGAGATGACAAGCATAAAATAATACTTCTTTAGATGTAAGACTCTCAGCACTTTTTTTGACCTCTTCAAAAATCATTTGACTCTGTTTGCTCATCCAGAAAAATGTTTAATTTTTTTTAATTGTTATTGCAATCCTTTATTTTAATAACCATCAATAATTTATGTAGGTAAAGAGTAACCTCAATGGAAAAAGCTTCAACAAATGTGCATAGAACCTAATCTAACAAACCCAAAATGAGAAATTGTTACTTCAAATATATGACCTTTAGCAAAAAGAATCTTAAGTTGCAAGACGTCTTCATTATAAGTTGTTTTTACGTTCACTCTTTAATTTTCTCATAATCAATCTGTAGTTTTTAATTTACTTGTTTAGTTTTTGATAGTTTATGTTTTTAATGTGATAGATTTAGGAAACTTGTTGGATAGGATTCTATTGATTAAGAATGAATCCTAGTTCTTTCAAGCAAGTTTTGATGAAATTATCCTCGATTGATAATGTACAATTGTTAGCTACTTGGTTTTCTACCTTTTTGCAAACAAATATGGAACATACGTATCCCCCCCCCCCCTCAAAAAAAAAAAAAAAACACATGGGGGCAGGCGTTCATGTATGCCACAATGAAGGAATATACTAACTCATTATTTTATTTAATTAAACTTAAAAGGTTATCTTCAATCAACCTCCAATTGTATGAATTACGAATATTTTCAATCAACACAGTATATTTTTACGAACAAAGCACAAGCTAAAGTGAAAATAATAGAAACAACTTATTTCTCTCTCTTCCTTTAGTAAAGCAAAAATTATACAAAATTCCGCTTCATTAAACATAGTGTGGTATTTTAATTTATATTTGATTTTTCTTTTTGTCTCTTTGCTTTCATTTCTCTCCTTTTCCATTAGCTTTAAAAGGCTACTATCTAAATATCAATGGAAGCTCCAAAACCACAAGGTGATCGTTGTTTATTTTCTTAAAAATTTCCACGTAATTCTTCATCTTTACTTGTATTCATCTTTACTTCCTCGAAAAGGCAATTTCTTTCTTCGTTCTTGCCAAAAAAAAAAAATCCTCAAATCGTGGATCGGTATTGGTCGATACCGACCCAAGACGGCTGGAATTTCATCATCTCTCCAAAATCTCACACCTTGGTAAATGCTATAATTGACCTACGTCTTCACTATTGTATTCATCTTTATCATCTTCTTCATTTCTTCAATCCTTTGAATCATCTATAATGTTTTATGTTTTTTTATATGTATAATTATTTAGTTTTCATCTTCATTTGACTTATTAGACGAGAGATGATGATTTGGCATTTAATTTTTATTTATAGTACTTGGTCCACGATCAATACATTGGATGTATAGATATCTAATATCAACTTCTACTTCTTTGATTCACGGTTAATAAAAAAAGTTATGATATTTTATACATTGAAACTCAATTACATATGGTAAATAAATAAAGATGAAATGAAAGTAATTCTTGCATGGTATTGTTTCTGTATGTAAATAATTCGCACAGAATCATATATATGAAATTACATAAAAGAACTAGACTTTCTTTTATTAGAAGATATAGTGAAAGAAGAAAATGAGGATGTCCATTTAAATTTAAGATTAGTGCATTTGGATTTCTACTGTGGTCTATCTTTAAGAAAGTTAGGAATTTTAGTTGCCACTTTCTTTTGAGTCCAACATTAAAAATGCTATCAATGTTTATAAATAAACCATCGGGAATTTTACACCAAATATCATAGTGATATATCTTTATCGGTACTTCAAGCAATATTTTAACCAAAATGGGTTAATGATAGGTATGCAATATATCATTGATATATCAACAATATTGTTTGATATAAATTGCTTAGCTTTCCACGTCAATGTATAAATCATTATGAAAGGTGTGATATGGTTAAAGAAGTGATGCAAGCTATGTTATTGTATGTTGTAGCATGAGTAACATTGATGTTCCAATGACAGTGCATATGAGATAAACTTTTACTCACGATGATATCAATTCATTGAAGTTTAAGTTTATCCTCATTTATGCTTGTATCGTTATTTGTTTATTTCGTGTATTTGAAAATGCTAACTATTTCGGGGACATACCAACTGATCAAACTTCTTTTGTTTCCCTATGGATGATCAAAGCATAAGGTTTTAGTACTCTTACCATCAACTATCTTCCTTTCAATCAGATCGAGAATTTTACATTTGCTTAATTTATGTTTCAATCAATGATCCAATGTTGTTTGTAGCCATGTAAAAATTTATCTATCCTTAAATCAAAATAGATTTAAAAGTCAAGTATCTCTAAGTAAACTTTACGATAATTGTGCATTTCTTAAATAAATACTTCGGTTTTACAGACCTAAAACAGCTTCTTTTCTATCTTGCATGCTTTACTTTACCCACTCTTATGTGTTCTCCCATTTCGAACAAAACTAACACTAACATTGTTGATTGTATACCATTTGTAATTGAGAAATCAAAAAAAATCTGAAGTCAGTATAAAATTAATTTTTTGTTGATGTAACTAATATCACATAAAGATTGACTCATTAGTTGTAAATCCTTGTCAATTTTTAACAAGATTGTATTGCATGCTCGTATGTGTTGTTATTTGCGGTAGAGATGCCATATATTCCTTTCTCTTTATTTTAATTTAGAAACACTAAGCTTTCCAACAAAATAACATGAATGGTTTTCCTCGATATATCTCTACGAGGGAACCACAATCAAATAAAGAATGGATGTGTATTTAAGCTTATATTCACTTTTTCGCTATAATCAGATATATGTTAATATTTTCATTTATATGTTCAGTGATTTACCTACTGTATATGTTAATTAACTCAAAGAAACAGGTTAGTCTTCTTCCATTTATTTTGTTTACAATTTGGTTAATTAATTATCCTTTTTCAAGCACCAATTGCAAATTAAAGATTGAATCATGATGTCGATTTTTGGTATCCATCAAAGTTGAATATTAACCAAAAGGAAATTGTTAAACAAATGTAATGAATTGGGAAATTAATAATGAAGTGAACTTACATAGATAATTAATAAATAAAATAACCACTTAAAGTCAAGGATTAGTCTGATCATACTAAGAGATGTGCTAAGTGCTTGATATCAATGTTTCAAAAGGTTCACCTTAAGTCCATCTCACGCCTACCTTCAAGTGAAGCAAAGTCAAAACGTCTTGAGGTTTGCTCAAAAGAACTTTTCTACCTCTAAGGCTTACGTCTTGACAACCTAAGGCATACGAGGTGTGCAAAAGGCAAGTCTCGCACACCTCGGGCAGTTGCGACGTGCGCCTTATGATAAATTTTTTCTGCCTTCAACTATAATAAAGTTTTATCTAACAAAAATTAAAAATCCTTTAATCAACTCAGACCAAGCAAAAAAAGAACCCCAAACATCAAGTAATTTTTATTCGTAAATTGAATTTCGTAATCGATTTCAAAATCGGCTTCATAATTGATTTCTAAGTTGAAATATGTTTCTGATTCCAATTGAGCTTTCTTTAAAAGCACGAGAAAATCAGGGAGGAGAAGAATATTAATAAAAGAATAACTTACATGTTTTTCTGCTGCTTGTAATGGTACGTGTAGGTTTTCTTTTTTTGAATGTACTTAAATTGGATGCTATGTGTAATGGTTTATGTTTCAACTTGCAAATAAACGGTGATTTGCGAATGCTTGTAATAGTCATCTTTTACATAGAACTATGCCTACCTTTTTCTTAAGGTAAATTTATGTTGTGTTTATGTATATTCTAATGATAAAGTATAAGTTTGATAGTTCTTAAACGAAACGTATCACATGTAACTGACAGTATTTTGTTTGAATCACTTTGAATGTTTACTGATTTTTATTCTAATGTTCAGCACATATTATTGTATATTTGATTATTTAATAGAATGTGTGTAATGTTTGCTCGAAAAACTTATCATTCAATGCCTCGAGACTTACATCTTGTCTCAAAAGCACAAAAAATGTCCAGTGTACGTCTTTGCCTTTAAAACTGCTCCATATAAACATTGAACATTTATATAGCAATAATTATTTCGCAATGATTTATAACCACCGAATATAAAGGAATTTTTATGCTTAGGTTTTTAAGGTTTGATAAATTAAAAACAGGAAAGACGTATAAAGCTCTGATGATTAACTTAATTTTTGATTTGGTTTCAACTTTCAAACATACTTCTAGTCGCAAACAAATGCAACCTACTCAAATAACCAAATGTGCTAGTTTCTAACATTCATTAATTACATAATGTGCACATGTTCATATTTTGTTAGCAGTTTGCTTCATCTTTAAATCACGTAAAGAAACTTTAAAATTCATAGAAAAAAGGGAATTGCACAAAAAAAATTTTTGAAACCTGGTGATTCCCACATTGTTCGCAGGAAGAACAAGGAACATACGTCACTGTACTCCCCGAATCCACAATCAGCGCAAATTCTTGAGGCGGCGTTCCAATTAATAACCTCGTGGTATAGTACCTACAGAAACCCAAAAACAAACATTTAATCACATATGCCCTCAATTTCTTAATCACCGATTTCTGAACAGTAGCCAAAAAGAGCGGTGAGGTTACCCATTGGTGAGCAGATCGTCGTAGAGGCTCATCCGAGCTTGAGAATCATGAATAAGATGACGCCCCTGGATACGGTTGACTTCGAGCGAATGGCGGGAGGAATTCGTGGAGGTGAGTTTTAGAGGTAAGACTAACGGGGAAGATCCGGTCACAGCAATTGCATGTAGCAGTAATAATACGGAAGCGGTGATCGGATTCATTGATCTTGATGCTGAAAATGGTGATTTTGAGGAAGAGAACATACTTATTTGGTTCTGGAGTTTGTTATTGACGTAAAAGGAAATTCAATGAAATTTGATGATTGGTCCCACATAGCTTTAAGCTGGACCCATGTCCATGAGATTTGAGATCAGCTACTGGTCTAATAAAGTTTGCAACAACGATAAAAAAATGCCTATGCAAAAAGTAAACTCCCAGTGAAAATGACCGCTATAGTAAAAAGGTAAACGGTGGACAATTCAAAAGCTTTTGTTGTTTCCTCCGTATGTGTAATGTAGTGGTTGAATTGGCGACGTTTAAAGAGAACGATAAAGGATTGCCTTGATATTCGTGTCATAATTAAAATGACTAAAACATGAGTCTATGTCTGGTCATTGAGCTTAGCTACCTCTAGCAACGTTGATCCCTCGTATTACTATTATGGTTTCGGATTCGATGGGTGCACCTTATTTGTCGTTTGGATTGATTGTCGCGTTCGACCACGGATGGGTTACGATCAGCTAGAAAGGGCAAACTGGTAGAATCCTACCTTGAGCATTGCCTCACGTGCCTTGTCATATTTATCCCTATACGTGCCTTGTCATATTTAGCTACCTTGTTAAGGTGGATCAATGTAAAGGCTTACACTATTTTGATATTTATTTTACATATAGTCATTATCTATTATAACGTAAACTATTATATATAAATGGTTTAACGGATCTTTAGGAGATGGAAAATCCCGTAACATCTCTTAAGTTATTACATTCATATTTATGATATTGATTTGACTTACAAAAGAGTGTTTTAGTCCCGACTCGAGTGTTTTGTATTTTCATTACGCTCGGGTCAGTCCTGAGTTTTTTTTCAGCGTATTGATGACTATTCTCTGGAGGACGAAGACGGAGTTTTAGTATATTATTATTATTATTATTCCTGCATCATACTATTTTGCTGTATTGATTATTTATTCCTGATGTATAAATATAACTCTGATAAATGTGTATAGATTATGATCAGATGTATAGTAAACAAATTTTAAATTTTTATTTGATTATTATATTTTATCGTTTCCGCTGTGAGATTCTGTGTTTTGTTTTCTTCTTCTCTTCTTATTTTTCTTATTTAACCCCATTGATTATCTACTTTTCGAATTGTTTAAGTCGACACGTGTGAATTATTATCGATTTAAAGCTTCCGAAATGTGGGTCGTCACAGTGTGTGTGTCATTAGTACATAGGCACGTCCGCTGTGCAAAAATTTGAGCAAATTCATTATGCGTTAAAATAAATATACACGTGTAATACCTAAATCAAATATTAGAATAAAAATGGAAAAAAGCTTTATACGACAGCAACCGGTTGCTTTTTTTTTATTTTCACCCAGTTAGAAGCAGAATTTTAAACGGAAAGCCAGGATTCAACGGGGACTCCACATCAAGCCCTCTAACCCGATTGTAAATAAGGCCATCTAGCCGGTCTATATAGCAATTTCTTATGAATTTTAATGATAACTTATTGGATTACGCGAGTGTTCAATAAATGCTTACACCATTCTTATCATACCATAAATATATCCAAAACCCATAGAAAAATTCAGCGTTAATCATCATGGATATGTGTACACAAAGAAAGCAATTAAATCTTGACAATATAAATATGTCCAATAATCATTATGGATATGTGTACATACACCAAGCAACGGCGCCAAAAACTTATTTAACAGTCAATTTTCTATTGGATTAGAAAATAACTGAAAATTTTTAAATTAAAAATTACCGCAAGCGCACGACGTACAATTCTGGCACGGGACAATCCGTAGGAAATTGTATTGATTTAAAATTATATTCAATCATATTAACCAAGAGTGTGAAATTGTTTTTAGCTACAAATGTAGAAAACTAACAAAAGAAAGTGGATAAATTATGGGAGTAGAAGGCAACTTGGAGGCAATGACACCACATAAATCAACATATGTGAAATTATGATCTCTCTTTTGGTCATTAATGAATTTAGTTGATATGTTTATCATAAATATTGTCTATTTGTGTATTAATTAGCCCAATATAAACCATCAAACTTTAACATAACCACTAAACCACTTGCTAACTCTCATGGTAATTGACAATGAACTTAAAAATAAAATCTATTCTAAGCATGATCTATTTACTATTGATTAGTAGTATAGACTATCAAATTTTAATTTTAAAATCCACTTCATTACATACATCATATGTAAATGAAGAAGTAATTTATATTTGTGTTTGTTTAAGCATAGCTTATTTAGTATCAACAACATAGGTTATTGAATTCAAAGCTAAAACAATAAAATTAAACCACATCAAATATTGTCATTAAGCACAAAAAGAGATCGCAGGTTATCAAAATGTTGAATCTACATGATTAAGAGAGCTTTCTTACCCCTAAATTGAAGGGGTTTAGCTTCTCATATTTGTTATCATCTTATCAAATCTAGAGTTCAACATGAAACAAAAACAAAAGAAAACAAAGAGCAAATTAAAATAAAATGAGAGCTAATCTACTTGCACAAAATAAAACTAACTACTAATATGAAAGGAAAAGAGCATGAATTAACACTGCATAAAAATAAATTACATAAAAGAAGAAAATGGCTAAGTGGTCATGAAATAGAAGAAGAGATTTATTGTGATATCCCGGAATTTTTGGCAATATAAATTTAATAATCTATATTTAAAATTAAATTGATTTGATAAATTTTGTTAATAAAACTTGACTTGATATAATAATCCAATTAAATAGATATTTAATTGGTGAATTTTATCTTTTAAAAGCTAATAAAATGCTTTCTATTTATAATGTATATTTATATATATTGTAAATAGATAAGTTTTGATTTGAAGTTTAATAAACAAATAAAATCTTGTTTTTAAATTCTAATATACATTTTGATAATTTGGAGATTTGATTTATTTAATATTAAGCTTTTTAAAGTTATTTAATAAATAATTTTATGGTTTAATTTGTTAAGTTTAAATTGTTTAAATTGATTTTAGCATAAGTTTAAATTTAAATAAAATTAACAATAATTTTTGTTTTATTTTTTTTAAATATAGCTTGATAAATATGATTTAAATAGTATATATAAATTTAAAATACAAATAAATATATAAAGTATAAATATTTTAAATTGTCTTGGATTTTATAATATTTGTATAACTTTTATTTATATAAATAGTTGTTTATTTCTTTTAAATTTATCTATACATATACATATACATATATATATACACATACATACATATATATATATATATATATCTTTACATACTAATTACTTAAGCATATTCTTATATTAAACTTTAATTACATATGACTAATTAATTAAGCATAACCTATATTAACATATTAATTAAATACTAATTAACATTTAATTTTAACTAATTAACCTTAAAAGACATGTGTGAATTTATAAGCATACTAAAATGACAATGTTGTTATATAGGACAAGTGTCATGTTTTAATTTTCATTTTTCTTTAATTTTTTTATTAGTCCATAAATTAAGTTATATAAGAGAACATCTTTGATTTTTATTTCTTTTTCTATTTTCAACTCAAAACTCAAAGAAAACTTAACTTGTTATGTTCCCAAACCAGAAATGAAAACCAAAATCAAACATCTCTGATCAAATCCCTGTAACCATTTACCCCATAACCATCTTCAAACATGCAAATCATTTCCTGTAACACATTTTCAAAATGCAAAGCAAATCTGAAGCTAACCTGCACATTTTCAAACAAAAGCAACTGCATTCTTCAAATCAAGCAACTCAGTTCCAAAGCAAGTTTTAATAAAAAGCATGCATGTAGTTTTCAAATCTGGTGCAAGCAAGCTTGCATTCATTTCTTCAAAATCTGGAAATCAAGCTACCAGCATGCATGCAGTTCTAATTTAGTTTTCAAACATCAGCAACTCAAGTTTTCAGCAAGCAATTCAAGTTTAAGGTTTATAAATCAAAAAAAAAAAAACATTTCAGCAAAAACAAGTTAAAAGGTTTTCAATGCTATTTCAAAGATGTGCCCTGTTCTTCAAATCTGTGAGTAACTCCACTTTTAAAAATTTTAAGTAGGTAAATTTGATTGCATGTTATTTAATTTGAAATGAATATATATTATGAAATTTGCTGTGAATATATATACATGAATATATATGTGTGCATGCTTGTTTACCTATTGCATTTCTGTTTCTTTAATTTTAACCCTCCGTTTGATTTTAAAAACCATTATCTCTTGATTAAATCTTGGTTTGGATTTAAGTCTTAAACAAAATATGTTTACTTCATCATAGACTATAGTTTGAAAATTTTACTTAAGTTAAAACAACTCTGTATCATATCTGGAATTTATAAACAGATGATCAAACATTAAATTAGTGAAAATTCAAATACCTTGATTCGATGTTTCAGGGTTATAAATCAAATCATCATACAAAATCATGATTTTTAAAAGCAAGATTACAATTTTTAGTGTTAGAATCAGAGAGCGGTTCTATATTGTCTGGATTGTGTATTTTGGGGTATCTCTGTTGATACAAATGATCGGAGGTGTCGAGTTTGCTCCTGGAGGTGGAGGAGTGATCAGTGAAGATGGGAAAATTAGTAGGAAGATAATCAGGAAATCGTGGAGGTGGTGGTTGTGATTTGAAGTTTGGAACCCTAGTTTAACTGGGCTAGGTAGAATTGATCACCTCGGCATTTGTAATTGATCGAGTTCAACAATATTTTGGGTGATGGTAGCAGGGTAGTTGGCGAACGTGTGGCCGAAGGCGCTGTTATTCTAGTGGCCGGAGATATGGGAACGAGGCGTTTCCAGGTTTGATTGTGATGTTCCAGTTTTGTTCCAGGTTTGCTTCAGGGTTCTCGATTGTGTTTTCGAGTATGAATCGTTTGGATTGTTGTTTGGATGATCTGAGGTGATGATCGTCGACTGCGGGGAGGCCGCGAAGTTGATCAAAGTTGGCCGGAGGCACCGTGCATGTGCACTGTGGATTTTCTGGTGAAGTTTTGTTTGTGGGTTTCGATTGTCTCGAGTTGTTCTCGAGTGATTAGAGTGATTAACTCGAAGCAGTTTAGGTTTGGACTCGAAGTCATTTTAGGCTATGGCTCGAGTATATTGTTTTGTAACGGGTTTTAAAAACAGAAGCCTATTCTGTTTTTAAATTTTAAAGTAAAGTTTAAAATGTAAAAAAAAAAATCTAAACTAAGTTTTAAACCTGAGTTTGAATCTGAATTCAAGTAGTTTGAATCTTAGTTTTGAAATGATTTAAGTTTTTGAAATTTAAATTGGTTTTAACAACTTTTAAGTGTTTAAGTGAATTTGGTTTGAATTTAAACTGAAAAGTTTAAATTGTAAAATAGAGATTTAAAATAAGTTTAAATCTAAGTTCTAAAATCTAGAATTTGGGTTTGAATTTCAGTTTTTAAAATAAAATAAAGTTTTAAATTTAAATTGTTTAACTACTTTAAAAAAATAGTTAAAAGATTTGAAATTTAAAATGAAGTTTAAAATGTAAGTAAGTTTTGAATCTAAGTAACTTGGAATCAAATTTAATATGTATTCCAGTTTGAAATAAATGGAAATTTTTAAATTTAAAATAATTTAAACAATTTTGTTTGTTAAAGTGTATTATTAAACTGATTTGAATTTAAAAATGAATTGGGTTTTAAATTCTTTTAAACTTCTTTTACGAAATAAATATTTCATTAACTTATGAAATAAAAAGGTTTTGAATTGTTTTTAAACTTTGTTTAAGTTAAATTGGTATTCATTTTAAAATCTTAACTTTAAAATGAAATTTAAAATGAAATTTGAAATGAAATTTGAAATGAAATTTAAAGTAAATTTGAAAGAAAATTATTTTAAGTGCTTTGATTAAGTAAGAAATGTTTTATCTTTAAGTAAATAAAGATTTAATGATTTGTAACTATTAAGTTAATTAAAATGGATAATTAATTATTTAATTAATTAATGGTAAGGATGATTAATTAAGTAATTAAGAGTTTTTAAATTAATTAATTAAAGTTTAATATTAATTAAGGATAATTAATTTGTAATTAAGGTTATTAATTAGAATATTAATAATAATTAGAGATTAATTAATCAAGTAATTAAGAATTAATTAAGTTATAGTTAACACTTAATTAATTAAATAATTAGGATTAATTAATGGATTATTAAGGATTAATTAATTTGAAATTAATAATGATAAAAGTAAGTTTAACTACTTAAGAAAAGTAATTAAAGAATTGTAAATTGTTAATGAAGGTTGTTAACTTAAGGATTATTTAACAATTAATTAATGTGATTAATTTGAATAATTAATTAGATTAATTAATTTAAAGATAATCAGTTGTGGAATGTTTAAGTATAATTACTTAATGGAAGTAATAAAGGAATTAATTACTTAATGTAATTAATTGGGTTAATATGATTAGTTTAGATTAATTAATTAAGTTTAATTTATTTAAACACTTGATGATTTGATAAATAATTACTTAATGTAATTAATGGAGTGTAATTACTTAGTGAATAATTAATTGATACTACTGGATGTAATTAGTTGAAGATGGTGTAAGAATGAAAGTAATTTGGATTAAATTACTTAGTAATTGATCAAGGGATTAATTAAAGATAATTAATTAAGGAGTAATTAATTTATTTAATAAAGTAATTAAGGGTAGTTAATTACTGAATGTGGTTAATCAAGAGGGATTAATAATTATGGTTTAATTAAGATTAATTACTTAATGTAATTAATTTAAATAGGATAATTAATTAAAAATGTAATTAGGGATCATTAATTAATATAATTAATGATGTAATTAAGGTTGATTAATTAAGATTAATTAATCAATGATAAGTGATTAAGTAATTAATCAATGTAAGTAATTAAGGATTAATGTAATTAATTATAATTAATTAATTAGTGAAGTAATTAAAGGTTAATTACTGTATTTGGTCAAGAATAATTAATTTGTGAAATTAATTAAAGGATAATTACTTAAATGTAATTAAAGGATAATTAATCAAAGATGATTAATTTAGGTGGATAATTAGAGAATAATTAATTAATTGATTTGTAATAAATTAATGGTTTATGTAAGCAAGATTTATATTGAGGAAGTAATTAATTTAATTCACTTTAAATTAATTAGTGATGGAAGTAATTAATTTAATTCATTTTAGATTAATTATAGATGATGTGATTAAGTAAATCATTGCTTATATATGAATGAATGATATTGGTTGCCTTGAATGGTTTGAAATCTCAGTCATGAGATAAGTAATGATGTGTGATATGGATGCTTTGGTTTCATTGTGATGATAATATGAATTATCTGTTGGTGATGATAATATGGATTATCTGTTGTGATGATAATGATGATTATCTATTGTGATATGTGAATTATCTATCTGTGTGTATATAGATAATGAATTGAAATTGTTTTAAACTTTAAAACAACTTGGCCTTAAAAGATACGTTTTGGATTCGGTGAGACCGGGATCGGGTTTCCAGATTTGGATATCCGAAAACCACATCGATCCAAATTAACGATAGGTCGTGAATCTCAAGCGAAGATGAAGATTCAGAGTGCAAGGGTTATCGTCGTTAACTCTGAGGGTGATTCCAAAATGAGTGTAATGAGATAATGCCTTCGGTTTCGTTCGAACCCGAAACGAACTTGTATGGATTGAATGCTTTCAGAACATCATCAGGTGGACGATGAGCATTCTAAGTGATGTGTTCTGATAAAGGTAATCGTTGCCTCAAGCCTCATCAACCGGGAGTAGCCAAAATAGGGGAGGTGTAGCAAGGCTAAGTGGGTCATGCCCAAGTAGGATGAGATTTACCCCTGTCTAGATGTTCCTTTTATTTCGGCTGTGTGGTGCGGTTGCTGATCACAACTGCGGGGTGGTCTTGTTTGGAACTATTCAGTGAGGAATGGTTCCGGGCTTGTGTTGCAGGGGATTTAGGGTGGATCCTCGGTACGTTGATCTAGGCCACGTACTGTGACGGGAGGTACCCCAGTAGCCCTGCCATTGTATGGAATCCAAAATCCAATAAGTGCCAACGGTTTTGATTGTATTACCCACTTTTGTGGCTAGTAGCTGGAATTTAATAGATGTAACAATTTCGGCTATTTTCTATTTACTTGAAAACCCTAGACCTATTATAATATCATTGGATTTCCTATCAAATGTGTTGGTTAGTGTAAGGTAAAAACTTTTCCATGTTTATGTGTGGGAAGTCTTACGTGATACCTTTCTTTTCAAAGGTTTTTCAAAAGTTAAGCAACTTTAACATGTTACTCACACCAGACCCATGTCTGACCCGGAGTTTATTTCCGTTTTTCTTAAACTCTTGGGTACTCAAATTTTTACGAGTAGCCAAGGGATTCAGGTTAGCTTTGACGAATTGTGGGGAGCAATGGAGCAGGAGGCTTCTACGTTGTAGATATATATAGTGTTCCGCTGTGTTGGTATCTCTGAGTGGTTTTTTTGTATTGTATTTGAGTTGTAAATACTAGACGGGTGTTTATAACTGTCTATTATGTGATGTATTGTCTATGTAACTCTGATAATTGTTGTATACTATGTAATACTTATGTTATTAATATAATTTATTCGTTCCGCTGTTGATATTCTGATGTTGTTTCTTCTTTCTCTTCTTTCTTTTCTCTTTTCTATCCCTTTCTTTCTTAAAGATGATGCGACTTTTTGGTCATTGAAAGTCGGGTCGTCACATTTATATTTATTTTTTAGCCTAAAACTAAACTAACTAAAGATGAGGCTAAGAGTTCATTACATGTAACAAATGAGTATATACATGTTTTGAAACCCCTAATCATATTTTTAGGGATTACCCAATTTGCCCTTAAGGAAATGTGGCCACCAAGTTACCATTAATCTCTAATTAATCCATCATCAAGTATATATGTAACTTTAACCTCCATTAACTTGCGCATTAGCTCCTAATTGTAGATTAAGGTAAGTGGGTAGGTGGGATCCTCCATGATGCATGAGTTGAATTATTTCCAACTTCATTTCTTTGTTTCCATCCTTGTGCGTGCATGAATACATGAAACCTCTTGTAATTTCCATCCAATTTTCCTAAAAAAAAGTTAATTTCTTTTTTATTCAACCTTATAGAATTCAATTTTTTTTATTTAACAGAAAAAGTTTCTAGTTTTTTGTTCTATATATCACTATATTACTGGATAAAATGACAAGATAAATAAAGATCTGTCGTTCTTCATTCACAAATATCCATAAAATGTGCAACTAAATATTCTCAGATTAATATATGCATAAAAATGATCATTTTGCCTCTATATGAAGATGAATAAATGACGATTTGAAAATAATTTGAATTTTGGTTTAAACATATTAAAATATCCTATATGCTCATTTATTTAATTAAATCAGAATAAATATGAAAGTAAAAATATGCACATTTACGTACACATCAATAATCATTGTGGATATGTGTACATACGCCAAGGCTGGCCCTAACAAATTAGAGGCCCTGGGCGGTGATCACTAAAATTGTCTATATGATGGAAAAAAGCGAAATAAAAAACATACAACTTATACAATTTGAAGTAGTTCAATGCTATGCTCTGTTGTGAATGACAAAGAAAAAAAAGTATTAGATTTTTCAAGAAATACGCCTTACATTGGTAAACCATCACTTACGATTCATATTTCTTTCTAGTAAATATAAAAGAACAAGGGAATGACTAACCATGAATGAATTAAAAATGATAAAATTTGCTTAGTCGTATATCCGCATAAGTGATAAAAATTTCTTAGTTATATATTTGCATACTTGCTTCAATATATTAGGTACATTTAACTAATGATGCAAAACAGTGGGTTCATAATTTATTTAAAATCTTTCCTTAAGAAATAGTTCGTTTAACTTAAAAAGTGCATATCAATTGAAGTAGAATCTAAAACGGTGCATTATAATTGAAGCATTAACCGAAATATAAGTTTCAAATTACATGGTTCATAAAAGTCATACATGTTAAGAGATTTGGTTATTTATCATATCAAGGCTAGCAACACTTAGAAATAGGTTGGCTAGTTAACATATTAGGCTAGAAATCATATTGTAAAGATGAACGTAACCTAAGGAATTGAACTTCGCACATGCTAAAGCAACTTATATACCCTCGCCAACATGCTAAATATAGCTCCAATAATAACTGTAGCAATAGCAGTCTATATATAATATTTATTATAGAAAAATGAGGTTATATAATATTTCTTATAGAGAAATGAGGCCCTTCCTAGCTCGAGGCCCTAGACCACCGCCTAGGTGGTCTTAGGCTAGGGTGGGCCTAATGTACACATCATGTACCATCCTAAGATGTCACAAAGTCTATATCGTACATAACTACACAGTCAAAATTTGGTTAGCTTTAGTTTCATCACGTCCGACAATGGACGCGTCCATGGTGGGTCCTACCAATTTGGTTTGCTAGTGTAATACCCCATAATTAATATTTAGTTATTTAAAGAACTTATACTTGAAATGAGAAATCAAATGGGTAAAAATTTAGAAATAAATAAGAAATATAGTGAAGCATTCAGGTGCACACTTGCTTACCATATGAGGTCGGTTATATATGATAAATAATATAAGAAAAGGGCAATGAATAAATGAGGAAAAGGGTAGGAGGTCCACGGTCCAAATTATTATGGCACAATAAACATAACTCTTTCCTCATTTCTTCGTTTCATACTGCCCAAAAATAAAATGAAAGGTTGAGAAGCACAACAACGGTGGAGGCCTGAAAAGAGCAAATAAAAAGAAAAAACAAACCAAAATGGGGTTAAGAAGATTAAAACAAGATTATCCAAAGATCTAGGTGAGAAATACTAAGCTCGTGTACTATTTTCATTATGTTTGAATTCGGCTATAATTTGATATGGGTTCATTTAATGCAAACATATGTATCATATACATTGTAACTATTACACATGCACCTACACACATATGTATATGATACATATGTTTGCACTAAATGAACCCCCACTACATCAAATCAAAACATTATTCGTAATTAAAATAAAATACTAATTTTATTTAAATCAAAATTTAGATAAGATCTGCATAAATTTAGACTTCATAGGTTTAATAAGATCTAAATGGTATATTTTTTTGAAATTCTCCCATTTTATCTATTGCATGCTCGATCAATTCCTTCAATGGTACTAGAGCTCAATAGTCTATGTAGTCTAAATTGGTCATGTTAGAGCAAACCAACTAAGCTTGCCAATCAAGTAGGGTGTCTATAAAGGTAGTATCTAGGCTTGGGTGTGGGTAATCTATTACCCTACTATCTCTAGCTACCGGCTTAGCCTAAAAGGCGAAGTGAACTCACAGGTTGCCTGTAACGATCTGGATTTTTCGTTGTTCGATTTTGAATAATTAAATGGTTTCAAATATTAAATTTAAATTATAGATTGTTTCTGAAAATGAAAATTGGATTTATTTATAAAATAAATTCATAAATTAAAATATTGCAATTTATTGAATAATGTAATTATTGGAGTTTATAATTGGATATTGGTTATAATAGTGAGTCTGGAGTTTTAAGCTTGATAAAAATAATTTAAAGGCTTATAAAGTTTATCTATCCTATAAAGCAAAACCTTTGGTCAACCGGTCAAAGTGAAGCCTTTTATCAACATCCCATCTTGCCCATACTCCACAGTCCAAATACAAAGTGCTGCGAGGGCACAACTGTCTTCTGAGCTTCGACTCATCCTCGTCCCACAACCAACATTATCCCACGTCTCCCTAACTTCCTCCCCCTTCTCTTTCCTTATCCATCTCTGCATTTCTTATTCCCCCTCCTCACTTTTCTTCCCCGTTAAAAAAATTCTCCATCGCGTTTTCCACCTCTTCACCCCGCTGAAGCTAAATTTTCCCCAATTCATTTCTTCCACCGCTGTCAATCAGCCGGATCCAGATACGAGCACCGATGTACGGCTTCTGGTCCTTCAAAACAGTAATATACCAAACTTTCTACCTTCTTCAAAACTCTACAATTTCAATTTCTCTTTTAGGTTTCCAACATCGTTTCTTTCACATTAAATTGGATGCTTTTACTACTCTGAACTGCTTGCTTTATTTACCGTTCAAGTTACTAATTAAGCCTAATTTTATTCCTAAGAATAGATTGGTCTATCGGTTCCTGTTGCATTCCAAAACCCAGCTCCAGTTACTCTATTTGGTCGCGCGTTATTTCTGTATTTGCGGTCTCCTGGGCAGTAAAGGTACCATTCCTTTTCTCCTGTCGTTGCCATTTCTTCATGTATAAAACAAAGGTAGTTATGCTATTTTCTAGTGAGATATTACGGTACAAACAATAAGGTTAATATTTGGTAAAGTTTAAGTTACATGAATATTGAGTTATTGACCAAGATGTAATCATCTTCATATGCGTCACATTAAGATAATTTATTCTCTGTTTATTGAGACTTTTTATTATACTAACTAAATAAAAGGTTTAACATTTTTCTCATGGCATAGAAGTGCAGTAGAAATAATATGTTGCCTATAAAATATATAGCAGAGAAATTTATATAATGTGGAAGATCATGAATTACTAAGATAAAAAGAAAAGAAAAAGCAACGACGAACAAACAAATGAATTATTACTTACTTGGAAGATCCCACGGATCATATTTGTAAATGTCCAACTGCCTAATAAGCTTAATAGATAGTGGCTTTTGCTGTATTTTTCTCTTCAAGTAAAATTCTACCAACTCTTCATCGGTTGGATTGATTTGTTTTTTTTGGCTTTTTCTGATCTACTACAGACACATTTTTCTATTCATGAAATTATAATTTTGTATCCTATATTCCAAGGTCACACACATATTTGTGGTCATGAGTAAAAGCATGAAAATGAAGTTAAAATGTACGTATACGCATATAATTCTTTGTTTATAATATTGGTTTACTTATCTTGCTTTCCATTTTAGCCCTTCATTGCCTTCTTTTTTCATAGTTATCCTTTATAATTTCGCACAGAATTGTTGGATGACATTTATATTCTAAGATGTAATGAACGATTCCACTGTATCTCAACAGTGATAGGCATTAATGTAATCACGCAAGTTTTTGTACTGCATGATGCAACACTGTCTTGATGATAGGTTAGATTTGAAATTTACACTGAAGCAATATACATTGTGAGTAAATATTTATACGCACAATTAAATTTTTACTTTTAAACTTATAATTTTCATAAACAGTTGTGTATGGTTGTTCTATCATTTGGAATGTCATAGTGGAAATACGGTTGCTCACATTCTCTCCATGATCGAAAACAATTTCTTAAAAACAAAATCGCCAGTTATCTAACTGTAACAACCCGCATATTTATCGATTGTATATTTAAATATTTCACCGTTCGTCGGATTTTGGTCCGAAAAGCTACTTTTTACAAACAGCCGATTTAGGACTCGAGGCCACTTCCATTGAGTTCAAAATGCCGTTTGCGACCTTTTTAAGTATAAACTTCGATATGTTTGGAGTTAGTCGAATTTGGCTACTTTTTCACTTAGGGCTTTGGTTTGTTGTCTCAGCCCATTAACCCCAGCTGAGCCCTAGCTCCACCCCCACTTATCTTCATTTCATTTCTAATTCCTAACCCTTCAAGCTTTAGTAACAATGGTGGAAGAGAGTGGAAATTAAAACTCCAAGCCCTAGTTCCATGGCAAAATCCAACTTCTAGCTCCAAATTCAAAGAGAGGTTATTGGTAAGCATCATCTACTTCTTCTCTAACTCATTCTCTCTTTGATTTCTGAAATTTGCTAAACCTAAATTTAGGAATGTTCTTCTTTTGAGTTGAGATTCAAGCTCATTTGGGTTGTGTTGAAGAGTGGTTGATTCCTCCTTTGCTTTCAAGCTTCTTCTTCATTAATTTGGGTTCAAAGGTGAGATTTTTATCTCACATCTATGTCTATGTCTATATCTACCTTTGTTGTTAGGTATGAATTCCTAACACTTATTTATGTTCATTTGCTTTTGGTTTGGATTGATTTGGTGAATATTTCAATTTTTGGTGTTTTGTAGTTAAATCTTTAAAAATCCAATCTTTGATGTTTGAACATGTTTTTGGTGATGCATCGAAAAGCCTATAGTGATGGGTTGTCGATTGGCATAAATCCTTAGCATCCATCGCTCGTTCGATCGCATTTCGGTTTGGATTTGCCATTTTTTCTAGGCTGTTTTTTTGCCTAACAAAATATTTCAGACGTCTGAAATTAATTTCAGACGTCTGAAACCAAATCCAGACGTCTGGTTGAAAAATCCAGACGTTTGGAAAGGGGTCTGGAAAAGGCAGAGACTAAATCCAGACGTCTGAAACAAATTCCAGACGTCTGAAATCAAATTCAGACGTCTGGTTGAAAATTTCAAACGTCTGAAATGGCCCAGGAATTAAAAATAGAAGGGAGAAAACACATATACTTCCAGAACCTAGGGCCAGACGTCTGGGAACACCTACCAGACGTCTGGAACTGTTTAATTTGCCTATTTTGGCTATTTTTGAGTATATTTCCAACTTTAATCGATTCGTGTTGATTCCCTTTTTGTTGTTGTTATGGACTATGATGACATTTTCATCGTGATTTTTGGGAATATCCATTTTGATGGATTCGGTATCTATTTCTTTGGATTTTATTCACGTCTTCGAATGTGAATTTTTATGACTGATTGTTTCTACAATCAATTCTATGATTTGTCACTTTAAAATATAAAGGTTTTCTATACTAGTAGTAAATATCAAAACTCTTTCCTCAAAACGATTTCAACTCTATTTTCAATACCAAACTCGTTTATAAAACCGTTTTCCAATCTACTAGTATTTACAAACTTTTACCTCACTCGTATGAGAAATCTAATTAAATGACTTAGTAAAACGAGTGGTATGAAACGCTTGTGTTTACTTCGTTTGTAACAACCCGCATATTTATCGGGTGTATATTTAAATATTTTATTTAAATATAACGTCGTTTGTCGGATTATAGTCCGAAAAGTTACTTTCTGCAAATGGTCGAATTGGGTCTCAAGACCATTTCCATTGAGTTCAAAACGCCGTTTGCGATCTTTTTGAGTATAAGCTTTGATATATTTGGAGTAAGTCGAATTTTGCTATTTGCTAAGTGGGTTTTAGGGTTTGGGTTTCACCCAAACTGTTCTATAAACCAACTCAGCCCTTCTCTCCTTCCATTCACTTATTCATTTCATAAAAAACTTAAGCAAAAAACTGAAATGGGGGAAGAGAAAGGAAATTAGAAACTCCTAGCCCTAAATCCATTTGCAAACTCCAAATCCTTGCTCCAAAATCAAAGAGAATCCATTGGTAAGTTCTTCTTCATCTTCTCCAACTCTTCTCTTCTTCAATTTCAGAAAATTTCCTAAAACCTAAATTGGGAAATATGTGTTTTATTCTTAGATTGAAGCTTGTTGAGTTGAAGTAGTGTTTGTTGGTCTTCTCCTTGCAAATTGAACTCCTTCTTCTTTGTTTTGGGTTAAAGGTGAGTTTCGAACTCACATCTACTTCTTTTGATATCATTGATGTTAGGCATGAATTCCTAACAATTGTTCATATGTTCTTTTGCTTTTGATTTGGGTTGATTTGGTGAAATTGCCAAATTATGAATTTTGAAGCCAAATCTATAAAAATCCTTTTATAGTTGATGTTTTTGTTGTTCGGAGTGTTTGGAGGTGTTGTTAAGGTTGGGTAGTCGTTTAACGTAAGCCCATAATCAACACGCATCCAATTGCTTTCGATTTGCTTGGCCATAGTTGGCCTAGGTTCAGGAATTGCCTGACCATCAGGTTTCAGACGTCTGAAATGCCTATTTCAGACGTCTGAATATTGTTCTTGGAAGAAATTTATCCCCAGATTCAGACGTCTGAATCTATATTCCAGACGTCTGAATTGGCTAAATTTCGACCAGAAAGGAAATAGGCAAAATATTGCCCATTTCAGACGTCTGGATGTTAGGATTCAGACGTCTGAATTCTGTTTTGGAAAACAAATTGATTTCCAGATTCAGACGTCTGAATCCCTTCTTTCAGACGTCTGAATATGCTGTTTTTGGCCAATTTGCCTTGTTCGTTTAATTTTCCAAATTTGATCAATGCATATTGATTCCAATTAGTTGTTTATGCATGTTTGACCTTGATAATTTCTTTTTGAATTCATTCACGGGTTTTATAAATTATTTCTTCAAATTGTATTAAAAGTTCGCTTCTCCGATTTATAAATTCTATTTAAACCACACGTACAATTTCGCACTTCGAGCGAAGTGGAAGGGTGATTAAATGGTTAGGCAAAACACGGACCATGAATCTGTGCGTTTATCCTTCCGATTAATTCCCGACCTATTCAATTGATCGTTTTAACCTTCGGGTTTGGTTTACCGATGATATGAGGTGAACTTTGTACTGCTTTGAGTGTGAAAGTGGCTGACGGATAGTAAACCGTTTAGTGCGAACGAGTGGTTATGGGACATACGTTAACACTTTTCGGATTCCTTTTCGAGAGTTGTGACACATTCCGCCAGTTAGTGGTGTCCAGTACGGGGTCTTTGACCTTCACCACTACGGTTTGTTGCCTTTAGGATAGTGTCTTCGGACTGTCTCCTTCAGGTTTGTTGCCTTCGGGTGGGTTTCCCTTTGGTATCGCTTTCGGAGTTGGTCCATCGTCACCGCTCGAGAGGGGTTTGTCGCCTTCGGGTTTGTTGCCCTATTGTATCGCTTTCGGAGTTGGTCATTCGTCACCGCTCGAGTGATATTGGGTTTGGAGTCTTCGGGCTCATGGTTCCTTGTTTATACAGTACTGAGCTCGAGCAATTTTATGATGTTTCATTGATATGTATATTCCCTTGGTATCGCCCTTCGGTGTTGGTCTTTTTGAGCCGCATGATGAGTAGCGGTTACCTTGTGGAACTTGTATACCTTATTGGTATTTGTTATTGCCTTTTGGCTTGTTTTGGGATATTCTTATCCTTTGTTTCTATATGTTGCCGATGATATGAGGCTTGTTCTATATGATTCATCTTTTGTTAGATGATTGTGTTATCTCCCTTAGAGATATATGTTATACCTTGTAACCTTACAGGTTTATTGTTGTTCAGTTTATCTAACTGATTTGTTTAGCTAGACTGACCCGTGTATCTTATACTCGGGTCAGACCCAGGTTAGGTGCTTTTGGACTTAGCCTATTTTGCTTCCGCATGGACTACTCCGCTAGCTTCTTTTTGTCATAGTTTTTGTGTAGTCCTATTTTGTAGTAACTCTGATATGTATTCTTTTGACTCGTTTGTATATGGTGGTTTGCTATACCACTTGATATGTATTATTTTATAACTCTGTTATGTATCTGTATATGTGTATATGATGATTTACTGTTCTGTGATGTATATTACATCTGAGTTATTATATTCTGTTCTGATAGATCCAACCACCTATGGTTTTGTTTTAAGTATTCATTGGGTATGTCGACCTGGTTGGTATGTTTATTGTCGATGTATTCAATAGATAGTTAGAGCAAGGCTATAGATGGTCGCTCCTAACCAGCCTTATTCTCCGTGTTAGTTGACGGCATTACCTTGTAGCGTCCATAGCTAGCATGGGTATAGAGGTGGGGCGTCACATCGTTGGTTAATTCTTGGACTTGTTCGATTGAATCTCTTGTGACAATTTTCTAGTGGAGATCTACAATTTGTTCGCAAATATTTAAGTTAAGCTAGTGGTTATGGGACATGATGCTAAACTCATATATTTACTAGCTTATTGTAATTGACACTTCTTAATGATCAATGATGATCATTTTATGGTTTAGACTAGCAATTTGCGATGTCTCTTTGTCCATGAGGAGGACTATACCTCAATTTTATTGAGCTCCGGCTCACCAGGAGGAGCTTCGGCTCAATGTCCGCAATGGGGAACTATACCCTGTCAGGAGGAGCTTCGGCTCAATGTCCGCAATGTGGGACTATAACCTGTCAGGAGGAGTTTCGACTCACCAGGAGGAGCTTCGGCTCAATGTCCGCAATGGGGGACTATACCCTGTCAGGAGGAGTTTCGACTCACCAGGAGGAGCTTCGGCTTAATGTCCGCAATGGGGGACTATACCCTGTCAGGAGGAGTTTCGGCTCACCAGGAGGAGCTTCGGCTCAATGTCCGCAATGGGGGACTATACCCTGTCAGGAGGAGCTTCGGCTCATTTTTATGGGATTGGCCATCCTTTTATTGTGATTTCTGGATTTCTATTTGATGATTTCTGGAATTTATATTTCACCACCTTTCTCATTTGGCATTGATATGTATGTCATTTATTGTGGCTTGGTGAATTAAATGAAGAATATGACATTCTTTTTTATGCTATGAGATTCTTGAGATATTCGTATGATTTAGTTGATTTTCTATGTATACTTGTCGTAGTATGACATTTTTGGTTATCATACGTCTTTTTATTATATCTCTTCTTATATCTCATTTTAACTGATAATTATAGCTAGACTGATCCGTTTATTATTTTCCTCTTAAATAATACTCGGGTCAGACTGAGATTTTACAGGTGCTTCTGCTTGACTCCTTATCGGACCATCATCTGACTTTTGGCTAACTACTTAGATTAGTAGTTTTTGGGTTGTATACATTTGAGATACAGACTCTATGATGTATACTTATTCTTTTGTCTAGCACTTGTATCTATTCGTTTTTGTGATATTGTGGATCTTATTTGACCACTACTCTGATGTACACTTTTATGTGTAATATTCATATCTATTTCCGCCTTTGTGATATGGATTGTCTGTGACTGATTTATGTTATTTTTATTTCTATATTTGTTTCTGAAGATATTATAGCCACCGTGTAGTAGCTTTGAGTTTGTGTCGATGTGTCGGATTTCCCTCTAGATAAAGAAATGCATGTTATACTATCTGACATATCGATGCTCGCGCAAAGCAATTACACGGATGGTCGCTCCTCAACAGCCTTATTCTTCGTGCTAGTTGACAGCATTCACCGTAATGTTCTTGGCTAGCGTGGGTATAGAGGTGGGGCGTCACAGCTTGGTATCAAAGCCAAACTTCGGAACAATGTAGAATAATTTAGCAAGGATCATCGTCCTAAGTCCATCTTAGGAGTCGTGCTTTAGGATTTAATTCGAGTCTTCGTACCGATTCATCCTATTTTCTTTATGATTCCTTGTTTTATCAATCAGGTTTGATTGAAATTTATTTTGAGAATAACTTTTTCCTCTTCTTTCTTTCTTTCTTAAAAAAGAGAAATGGTTAGACCTGGCCGTCCCAGCGCCGGTCAATCTAGTGCTACTCCCAAGATGGAGTATTCATGTCTGCTCAACAACTTTTGGATCTTGTAAAAAAATCAAGAGTTTATCTGTGCTTTGAGTGAGAACCCCGAAATGGTTCTACCTTTGAAACTTGAAGTTTCTTTCAATCAGCTTGTGGATGTTACTCTTCTTCATGGAGAGGTTGGTAAAGGAAGTGTTTGTGATATTGGGACTTCCAAGAAGAGGCATATTAAGTTCAAGAGCCTTAATCCCAAAAAGAGAGTGAAGCAAACTACTTTTGTAGCAAAGACTCCAATCCCTAATCGTGGAGGATGCTACAATTGTAATTCTAAGGAACACTATGCGAATATGTGTCCAAAACCCCATTCTTGTCGCTATTGCAAGAAACCGGGTCATCTTTTATCTGCATGTCCCAAACTTTTGAACAAGGACATGAGAAAGCTAAATATTGTGCAAGCCCCTAGAAACTCTTCTCTCGGTCAAGGTATTTTTCACTCAATCCTTGATGGCATCATTTTATTCTTTAAGCTCACATGTTGAGTAGAGCGTTATTTCTCTCATTTGGGTAGCTGTGAATTTTTCCGGAATCTTTGAGCTTGTCTTAGGATTATCACCTAAGCAATCTTTTGAGTGGTGTTAAGGTCTTTCCGTTTTGACCTTGCCACCGATTTTCATTAGCTACGAGTTGCGGAAGTTAGCATTCCACTTACCGCATTCCGCACTTGTTATGATTCCTATGAATGAATTATTATGTCATTCAGTTTGTCCAGCTTATTTCATCCATTTTAGGTATCGAGCATTCTATCGAATATCTCGATGATTCCATTTTTGCATTTATTGATTTTGGATGAAAATAGCAATTTAAAATTTTGCAAATCTTTTTCATAAGATTTATTTATAAGTATAACTGGATTTTTGTTCTTAAAATGAACAAAGAATATTCTTAAAAGTTTTTAGAAACATGTTTATCATATAAAAGATGGTTTTGTGATTGTATTGCCCATTGAGTGCTTTAAGAATTCTAGTCGATGCGCTTGATCAACGTTATCGATAGGAATCTCCTAAACTCTTTGATGAGACAGTCAGACACGATATATTGACTTGTAAAAATGTAAATTTTTGTAGAAAGATTATTACATAAAATTAAAAATGTAATTTTGAAAGTTTTAACTTTTCGGGAAAGAGGATTATTTAAAAGAACTCTTCCTTTCGATACTCTTATTCTTGTGATTCCTGAAGGGGAACTAAGACTTTGCTATTTGTACCGATACTAGTCGTACTGGTTTGGATGCCATTCTCTTGCAAAGGAGAACGTGCTATCACTTGTGCTTCTAAATCTTTATAGCTTATCGAGACTAGATATGCCACTCATGATCTAGTGCTCGCGGCTATTGTTTTTACTTTTGGAATTTGGCATCATCATATTTGGATGAGAAATTTGTTCTCTACCTCGATCATAAATCTTTGGAATATTTATTTTCTCATAAGGAACTTCATGTCAACTCGAGTTCCTGGCATCTTATGATCTTGATATTCTGGAAATCGTGTTGCCAACACGCTTTGTCGTAGGCAACAAGTTGTTGATTCTTTGATGTTGTCTGAATGGAATTATCTTTTTATCAAGTTCATCGAACGTTTTGATATACTTCGTTTTATTGAGCTTTATCTCATTTTTTTATGGACTAGCGTCCGATGTTCTTTTATGGTGTTCGGTTCATCGGATGTACTGTTATTATACTACATCGATGTTCCGTTTTATCTGGATCAATGGATGTACCATTATTATACTACATCGTTGTTCCGGTTTATCGGTTCATTGGACGTACCGTTTTTGTACTACGTCGGTGTTCCGAAATTATTCGGGCTTTGGTTCATTGGGCGTACCGTTTTTGTACTACGCTGATGTCCCAAATTATTTGAGTTTCTAGTTTCTCGGGCGTACTGTTATTATACTACGTCGTTGCACCAGCTCAATTTTCTGCTATTCTTAACGTTCTCCATGTCTTTTATCTACGGAAATGCCTTAGGGATTTCGGTTTTTTTTTTCTTGCGCCCGGTGTTATTGAGGAAATTGAAGTTTCACCCAATTTGACTTTTGAGCAACTTTCTACTCGCATCATTGCTTCGGAGGTTGGGCACCTTCGAAATAAAGATGTTCTTTTTGTGAAAATTCTATGGTTCTCAAATCCCAAGGATTTCTCCTGGGAAATCTAGAGAATTCATCGAGCGAACTCATCCGGGTTTACTCTTTCATGCTATTTATGGTGAACTTCTTATTTCAGAAATTCTTTTGTATTGATATGCTTCCATGGTTGTTACTTCTTATTTTCCTCTTAAGTATTGCGAGGACGCAATTTCTTTAAGGAGGGGAGTCTGTAACAACCCGCGTATTTATCGATTGTATGTTTAAATATTTTATTTAAATATTTCACCGTTCGTCGGATTTTGGTCCGAAAAGCTACTTTTTACAAACAGCCGATTTAGGACTCAAGACTGCTTCCATTGAGTTCAAAATGCCATTTGCGACCTTTTTAAGTATAAACTTCGATATGTTTAGAGTTAGTCGAATTTTGCTACTTTTTCACTTAGGGCTTTGGTTTGTTGTCTCAGCCCATTAACCCCAGCTGAGCCCTAGCTCCACCCCCACTTATCTTCATTTCATTTCTAATTCCTAACCCTTCAAGCTTTAGCAACAATGGTGGAAGAGAGTGGAAATTAAAACTCCAAGCCCTAGTTCCATGGCAAAATCCAACTTCTAGCTCCAAATTCAAAGAAAGGCTATTGGTAAGCATCATCTACTTCTTCTCTAACTCATTCTCTCTTTGATTTCTGAAATTTGCTAAACCTAAATTTAGGAATGTTCTTATTTTGAGTTGAGATTCAAGCTCATTTGGGTTGTGTTGAAGAGTGGTTGATTCTTCCTTTGCTTTCAAGCTTCTTCTTCATTAATTTGGGTTCAAAGGTGAGATTTTTATCTCACATCTATGTCTATATCTATCTTTGTTGTTAGGTATGAATTCCTAACACTTATTTATGTTCATTTGCTTTTGGTTTGGATTGATTTGGTGAATATTTCAATTTTTGGTGTTTTGTAGTTAAATCTTTAAAAATCCAATCTTTGATGTTTGAACATGTTTTTGGTGATGCATCGAAGAGCCTATAGTGCTGGGTTGTCGATTGGCATAAATCCTTAGCATCCATCGCTCGTTCGATCGCATTTCGGTTTGGATTTGCCATTTTTTGTCTAGGCTGTTTTTTTGCCTAGCAGAAGATTTCAGACGTCTGAAACCAAATCCAGACGTCTGGTTGAAAAATCCAGACGTCTGGAAAGGGGTCTGGAAAAGGCAGAGACTAAATCCAGACGTCTGAAACAAATTCTAGACGTATGAAATCAAATTCAGACGTCTGGTTGAAAATTTCAGACGTCTGAAATGCCCCAGGAATTAAAAATAGAAGGGAGAAAACACATATACTTCCAGAACCTAGGGCCAGACGTCTGGGAACACCTACCAGACGTCTAGAACTATTTAATTTGCCTATTTTGGCTATTTTTGAGTATATTTCCAACTTTAATCGATTCGTGTTGATTCCCTTTTTGTTGTTATCATTTATTATGGACTTTGATGACATTTTCATCGTGATTTTTGGGAATATCCATTTTGATGGATTCGGTATTGATTTCTTTGGATTTTATTCACGTCTTCGAATGTGAATTTTTATGATTGATTGTTTCTACAATCAATTCTATGATTTGTCACTTTAAAATATAAAGGTTTTCTATACTAATAGTAAATATCAAAACTCTTTCCTCAAAACGATTTCAACTCTATTTTCAATACCAAACTCGTTTATAAAACCGTTTTCCAATCTACTAGTATATACAAACTTTTACCTCACTCGTATGAGAAATCTAATTAAACGACTTAGTAAAACGAGTGGTATGAAACGCTTACGTTTACTTCGTTGGTTAATTCTTGGACTTGTTCGATTGAATCTCTTGTGACAATTTTCTAGTGGAGATCTACAACTTGTTCGCAAATATTTAAGTTAAGCTAGTGGTTATGGGACATGATGCTAAATTCATATATTTACTAGCTTATTGTGATTGACACTTCTTGATGATCAATGATGATCATTTTATGGTTTAGACTAGAAATGTGCGATGTCTCTTTGTCCATGAGGAGGACTATACCTCAATTTTATTGAGCTCCGACTCACCAGGAGGAGCTTCGGCTCAATGTCCGCAATGGGGGACTATACCCTGTCAGGAGGAGCTTCGGCTCAATGTCCGCAATGGGGGACTATACCCTGTCATGAGGAGTTTCGACTCACCAGGAGGAGCTTCGGCTCAATGTCCGCAATGGGGGACTATACCTTGTCAGGAGGAGTTTCGACTCACTAGGAGGAGCTTCGGCTCAATGTCCGCAATGGGGGATTATACCCTGTCAGGAGGAGTTTCGACTCACCAGGAGGAGCTTCGGCTCAATGTCCTCAATGGGGGACTATACCCTGTCAGGAGGAGTTTCAGCTCACCAGGAGGAGCTTCGGCTCAATGTCCGCAATGGGGGACTATGCCCTGTCAGGAGGAGCTCCGGCTCATTTTTATGGGATTGGCCATCCTTTTATTGTGAGTTATGGATTTCTATTTGATGATTTCTGGAATCTATGTTTCACCACCTTTCTCAGTTGGCATTGATATGTATGTCATTTATTGTGGCTTGGTGAATTAAATGAAAATATGACATTCTTTTTGATGCTATGAGATTCTTGAGACATTTGTATGATTTAGTTGATTTTCTATGTATACTTGCCGTAGTATGACATTTTTGGTTATCATACGTCTTTTTATTATATCTCTTCTTATATCTCATTTTAACTGATAATTATAGCTAGACAGATCCGTTTATTATTTTCCTCTTGAATAATACTCGGGTCAGACTGAGATTTTACAGGTGCTTCTGCTTGACTCCTTATCGGACCATCATCTGACTTTTGGCTAACTACTTAGATTAGTAGTTTTTGGATTGTATACATTTGAGATACATACTCTATGATGTATACTTATTCTTTTGTCTAGCACTTGAATCTATTCGTTTTTGTGATATTGTGGATCTTATTTGACCACTACTCTGATGTACACTTTTATGTGTAATATTCATATCTGTTTCCGCCTTTATGATATGGATTGTCTGTGACTGATTTATGTTATGTTTATTTCTATATTTGTTTCTGAAGATATTATAGCCAGTGTGTAATAGCTTTGAGTTTGTGTCGATGTGTCGGATTTCCCTCTGGATAAAGAAATGCATGTTATACTATCTGACATATCGATGCTCGCGCACAGCAATTACACGGATGGTCGCTCCTCAACAGCCTTATTCTCCGTGCTAGTTGACAGCATTCACCGTAATATTCTTGGCTAGCGTGGGTATAGAGGTGGGGCGTCACACTAACCCAATTATATTTGATTCAAAAGAAGGATTTGCAATAAGTCGTAGCTGAATCTGAGATCGTTTGTTATAGATCAAAGCACTATCGACTGTCCTGCATTTTCAAAATCATAAATTGGGAGAATACAAATATCATTTAAACTCATAAGAAGATTTTCAATTACATAAGAAGATTTTCCAATTACAAGAACTGTGTATACCATAGGCATGGATCCCTACGGGAATTCCATTTGAAGTGGTTGGTTGATGATCAACATGTGTGTTGTTTCCAGGTTCGCTTTCTTTCGACTGTGTTGCTATTATACTTGATATGTTTGTACTTATTGATTTGTGTATGACATTAAACCTGTATTATCTTGAAAATGTACTTTATCTACCCTATGTTTTCTCTTTTTTTACAACATGTTGAAAAGTAAGGAAAGTAGCGATTAATTTACAAATTAAATACATGGATATGATTAACTGATGCCAAATCTAAATCACTTTTAATGTCGCCCATGTTTTTGTAACATGCTTCTGCTATTTGAGAATTTACTCCTATTTTTTTCATCTTTTGGATGATTTCTTAGAACATTAGATTCTTGCTATATTAAATTTTAATGTCGCCCATGTCTTTCAATAAGTTTACTCAGTAATGTGATTTCTAATTTAAATAAATAATAATATGTTTGATCAGGCGGAGGCAGTCAACAACGTTGATGGATAAATGGTGGAGGTGGGAAGGCAAGAGAAGCAAGTCTCGGCAATAAAAAAACACGCATACCAACAAATATAAAGCTTTATAAACTCCTAAACTTCATTGTATCCAAAATTCAAATGAGAAATAATGATCTTTTGACAACGACAAGCTATAGTTGTTCACTGATGGAACCTACTTTTATCTAATTAATGGGATGCAAGCTGATATTTGACGGGATGCTAGCTGATATAGTGATAGATTTTCACTCTTCCATGTACCAAATTAATGTTAGTTACTTTTTTTGATTTGCCGACCTGAAGTATTTTACCTAAGTACATATACAAAATTAATGGAGTATACTGACATTTCGAGGTACTGAAACTGTACTTCAGCCATCAACTTCTGTACTTATTACTAGCAGCTTTATACAAATCGTTATGTATGGACCGTAAGTTACATAACATAAATAGACGGATTTGGAAAAGAAGGGAACCATTGTGTACTGTTCGTATAAAAGACTACAGAGGATAAAGCAATTTCCTTTTTTGTCTACATAAAAAACTATGGACTATTAACCAATTCACTTATCAGCTTAAAACTGTATGTATTTTCCATAGTTAATTTGTATCTTTCCCAATCCAACCAGTTACATATATATTACACTGTTCAAATTACCTGACCAATGTTGTGCTTAGCTATTAATTCATTTTTCCCATCCACTCATCACGTACTGAATTACCTTCCTTCCTCCTTTATATATCTATATCGCATTGCTTCATCCCATTCTTTCAACAAACCAACGTTGCTATTACACTGCTTCCCACTAGCCGTTAAAACCCAATATTTCAGCCACAATTATAGTGTTTTGACCACAATTAGGAGCTTGAGATACTTATACCTGTACCTACGATGCCCTAAAAAAAGTTTGATACTATACAAAACTTACAATGGAAAACGAAAGGCAAAAACAGTTTACTGTTTGGGAACAATGGTATACAATGTACAACAAGTATATAATGTATAATAAAATTTTTAGCCTACTGAATTCATTGTTGCACAACGTAGACATAACTGTAATTTAATTAACAACAACATTATTTGTCCTATCAACAAGTCACCATTTTCTTCAAGCACTGCTATTATGAGGACATACTTTTTTTTTCTTCTTTACGTCAGCATATTAAAAGGTCTCTGCTCCATCCAAAAAGATACAAAGAGTTGAAATCACACGGTTTCATGTTTCTGTATCCAGCCAATAAACTTTCAAAAAAATGTTTTCAACCACTACACACTTCTTCGTTTGAAATTTACTACACTTTTATTGGTCGGGCACATCTTCATAACTTTAGAAATAGATGATTCCCACCTGATAGGAACACATCGGCATTAATCGCAACTTAGTTTGGCATGCATGGTGTTTATGTTCACATACAGAGCACGTGCATATGTACTCGTATTAATAATACTAAAGACAAGGCAACATTTAAAATTGAATTTAAAAGTGATTTGTTCAGTTTTAAAAATATATCGCTTAAATTGATATGTAAAAATAGCCTTCCCAGGGACAGTCACGGAATTCGACGAAACTAGTTCCATTACATTCGTAATACCGTATTATTATCGGATTTCAATTTTAGGGTGTTTGGAGTTATCGTTTGGTCACACGGGATATAAATGCGTGGAAATTTATATCGAATTCAATATAATAATTGGGTCCAAAAAGCTATCTTCTCCATACGATCGAATTAGAACTCGAAACCTTTTTCATTGCGTTCGAAATAGGGGTATAACGTTATGAACGTCTAGCGGCATGCCTCGATAGGGGTTTGGAATTTTTAGCTGTGAAAATGGTACAATTTAAAATTTTAAAATAATATATATATATATATATATATATATATATATATATCCTAGTCAAAGTCAAAATCAGGGCTATCATCCTCAAATTGAAACGTACACGTTTCCTTTACTTCTCAAACACGTGACACCCCTCTCTTTTCTTTTAAATCACGTACTCTTCCTCCTCATCTCATATTTGAAATTCACGAATTAAATTCGTGCCTTACTAAATCGATCTTCTGCTTCCATTTATATATTCAAAATATAAATATCCATACGATTTGAAGTTCACGAAATCAATTCATTTTTACAATTTAAGAGAGAATGAACGATCGAATCGACCTTCAGCTTAAACAAATGTTGCAAGCCCCTTCCTCTCTTCTTTCTTTGTTAAAAATCAAAAATTGATTTAAACAAGAGCAAAATTCATGGAGTCGCTCGCTGTGATTCATTCGAGGGTTTCGAAGAGAATGGTTGTGATGCATTAGGGGGGAGAAAAGTTGGGTAGCGGTGTGCGATTTTTAGGTAGAGATCGACGAGTCATGACTAGGTACGATGGGAGGCTTTCGTGATGCTCAAGAGGGTTGAGGTGCTCGTGCAATGCCGTTTAGGACAGCAATGTGGGATTTTCGCAGGTCATGATATGTTAAGGAGAAATAGGTAGTGAAGCTCGAGACTTGGGTGGAGTCAGCCGTGAGGCTCACGTCAAGGCATAGGCGTATAGCGGCATTGGGAATTGATGGAATCACGGGTTTCTCGAGTGGGTGGTGGCCATAAGCATCGTGGTAAATGCCTGAGGGAAGGAGCTTACTTTTTGGGTAGCGATGTCAAGGCAGAGCAGGCTCGTGAGGAGGAAGCTATTGAAGGTATATAACGATTAATTTTTAAATTTATTTTAATTAAGGTGAAGTTAGTTTAAATTATTTAAATGTTAATGAATTTATAATCCATTATTACGAGGTCTAAAAATCGTGAAAGAACAAACCGGGATGGAAATGGCTTGCAAATTAAATTAAAGTGAGAATCTCTCACTCATTGGGATTACCTTTTTAAATTTAAATGTTTAAATTTAAATTATTGGATGTGGATTGAATTGATAAATTTATAATTATCTGTTGGATGATTATATATATACATAGTAATATATATTAGTATTGGAGTGGTATTCCCGCATATATATATAGCAAATGAGACCCTGTGCACCCCGCATAATAGCGGATGACCCTATATACAACGATATTCCCCTAGAAGTGGGATTGGTATTTTTATTATTGTCTAACATCCGTGGATGTAGGGAAAAAAAGAAAAAAAAAACAGGTTGGAGGGATCCAACCAGATTACTCAAAAATATTATTATTTTTCATATATATAAATTGCTGAATTATTGTGTGATGTAAATTTTTAAAGGTTATAATGGCATGGAGATCAATTTTGGGTATATTAAATACCATGAATGTTATTTTAAATTTTCAGGAATTAAAAAGAGATTTTTAATATAAAAAGTTGTATATCAAAATTTGGATTATTTAAAAGAGAATGGTTTAAATAAGAAATGGTTAAATTTTGATCGTATTAAATAATGCGGGAAAATATTTTAAATAGAGAATTTAAAATAAATCATATAAAGGAATTTTTAAAGATGAGATTTTAAAATGGTATTCGAAAAAATATAGAAAGAAGTTGAAATCGATATTAAAAATAGATTGGCAAAAATAAATGGATTTTTAAAGGAATTGAATTTATAAAACAAATTTTATAAATGGGATTATATTTAGATAACTCAACGAAGTTATAAAATTTTATAAACGAAGTTTGTAAATGAAGGAAAGTGATATCGGATGATAAATTTGGAATATTTATGGGGAGAATTTATATTGGAATATGGAATAAGGTAAGAAAAATAGTAGATATTATTTTTTTTAAAATGAAGATGGTTAAGAAGACCGGAATGGGAGAAATGAGACGAAAGGCAAAAGGGGTTATAAGCTGGAAATTTTGGTTATATAGACGTAAAAATTTATTTTTATAGACAAGTTAAGTTTTAGAAAGGAATTTTTATTTATTAAACAATGTAATTTTTAAAGTAACTAGTATCGAAATATTTCAAAAGTGAATTTTTAAATACTGAATATTTATTTTAGTAAAATCCTTAAATTAAAACCTACTTTGAAAAGGATGTTACAAAAAGGTGTTTTTCATATTTTTAATAATTATTTGAATATGTCTTAAAAATAAATTATTATTATTTTCTTTTAAATACTTATTCTTCTCTATTTACACATGTGTGTGTATATATGTATGTATATAGAGTTTTGGAAGGATTTTAAAATTTATTTATAAATCTTCTCGAGAGTTGGAAAGGGTTAGTTAATAGATGGGACTTATAAGAAAATTCTTAAAGCGAAGTTTGAGAAAAAATTAGAAAATTTCGAAGTAGTTAAATAAAAGCAGACTTCGAACATGAAAAATAGAATTCATTGAAAGAAGTAGAAGAGAAATTGGAATTATAAGCAAGTATAATTGACTTTGAGAATACTGAAGGGAATTAATTAAAGAATCTCGAAATTTATAGAATTTGTTGTAATCTAGTCAAGGAGTTTACAAATAAAATTCTAAATGATTTTGAGAAAGGAAAAAGGAAATAAAAGGAATATTTTCCAAGGGTTGAATATCAATGAAGTGGGAAAAATTTCCTAAGTATTGGAAAGGGTTGGAAATGTTCCATGAAAATAGAAGGGATTTGAAAACTATTTTCAAAATGGTTAAGTATGGGAAATTATATCTTATAAAGATATCTTGAAATAATTTTTTTGAAAATTTATAATAAGGCCTGATGATTGTTTATGGACGTGTATTGATAGTTAAACAACCGAATATTAATTTCGGCCAATTTCGTTAATCGTTTCGAAAAGACTGGGATCATATTTAATTATCCGAAAACCACTTCGATCCGGTTTGGACATTACGAATGAATACCGTGAAGATGATGAAGACGGTGATTCGGTTTGTCCAGACCCAGGACAACTTGTATGGACAAATGCTATCAAAACATCGTCATTGGAGGACGATGAGCATTCTAAGTAAAATTGAGTCCCTGAAAGGTAATGCTTAGCCTCGAGCCTCATTAACCGAGGAATGACTAAAACAAGGGAGATGCAGCAAGGTTAAGTGGGTCGCACCCAAGTAGGGTAAGGTTACCCCTATCTAGAGTCCCTTTTATTCGGTTGTGTGGTGCGGTTACTGATCCCAACCGTGAGGTAATCTTACTCGGACTATCCAGGTTAAGGGTAGTCCGGTCTTGTGTAGTAGGGTATCCCAGCATGGTCCTCGGTACACTGTTCTAGAGGTGTACTGTGACGGATGGTACCTCAGTGGCCCAGTCATTCGTTGGAATCCATTCTCTAATACGAGCTTACGGATTTGTTTGTAGAGCCTAGTATGCTGGAATTTAATTAATGTAACAATTTCAGCTATGTGAATAAGTATTTGTATCTAGACATTATTATAATATCACTAAATTTTCTATAAAATGTTTTGGTTATCGTAAGGTAAAAATACGTCGTATTTATTTATGACGTGGTCTTACGATATACCTTTGTTTTTCAAAGGATTTTGAAAAGTTAATAATTCAAATTGAATGTGTTTCATCACGCCGGTTTTCCATACTGAATCGGGTGTTATTTTATTATAATGCTCGGGTCAGATCGAGCATTACAGATTCAGAACATAATGCTGTGGAGCTCAGGGAATGAGCTGGATGGTAAGGCATACTTCCATTCTTGATTATTATTCTATTGTGTAAGGACAAGTTATTAAACTGTCCAGATTTGATGTATTGGATTATTGTACTCTGATAGTGGTATGTATATTAACAATACAGTTGTTGTATTTAAAATTTGTTGTTATATATTATACTTTGTTCCGCTATGATTGTGAGATTCTGTGTTATCTGTTCTTTCTTGTACCCTTTTCATCTTCACCTCTAATGAACCTCCAACACTTGACTGCTCGACGTTTTATACAGTGGATGCATTGATGTCGATTTTCGAGGATCGAAAATCTCCATCCTTTATAATTGGTATCAAGCTGAAGGTTAAGCTAGAAGCTTGGCTCTATTGGGGATTTCTCATTAGAGATAGAGTCTGTAGTACTCTAGAATGTGCTTGAGTGTAATAATAGATATGAGCGTGAATTTATTAGTGAATATAAATTATTCTATATTGTGTTGACTTATTAGTTGAGTGTTTATAAATTCTGGTCGGTACAGTTGGGACAACTATATCGGTAGGGATTTCTAAACTCTTAAACTAAGCAAACCGACATAGTATTGTTTTAAAAAGTGGGTAAATGAAATTATTTTACCTAAAAATATATTGTGATATAAAAGAAATAATTTTCTGAAACTATTATATATATATATATATATAAATTAGAGTGTTTGGATGATAATATTATAATCAAATAAGATTATAAAATTTGAAATGGTCTATATAAAAAATGAAAATTTGTACAAGTATAAATTATACAAATGGATCATAATTAAAATTGTATTCAAATCAAATCTGGAAATTTAAATCCTAGGGATTTTGGAAAAGTTTTCCAAAGTATTTTGAGAGAAAAATAATAGTGATATTCTTTTGGAGGTATTTTTGAAAGAAAATAGTTTTAAAGGGATTTTTGGAAGTGATGTAGCACTGAACTCACTTTAGTCGCTGGAAAGTAATTGTGATGGTTACGGCCGCATCATCAGTATTAATTTCGGGTTTCTAATTGACGGGTTGTTATCGAAATAATTGATTTGGAGATTTTGTTGGAAAAACGAACGTTGTTTAGAAATTCCAAGGAATTTGTTTGGATAAAAACCAGAGTTGGTTTAAATTTTAAAAGTGTGATTTGGGATATTTGTGATTTCAAAATGATTTGAAATAAATACTGGATGTTCAAATTTCGGAATCCTTATTTAAAATGTTTTAGAAAACATCAGGAAATAAGTATGAACTTGTAAAATTGGGAATAACTTTAGAAGAAGGGGAAAAGTGTGGATTTTGAATTTCGGAATTAAATTTAACTTGAGAAAGTAAGATGATTTTTTTTAACTTAAGCTAAGTAAAATTGAGCTGAAGTTGAATTAAATTGAAAATTGAAATCGATAAGCCAAAATAAAAAGAGTTTGATATTTTGGAAATGAAATAAAAACTCAACTTGAATTATAAAATAAATTTGAACTCAAGTAAATTGGTTAAAGTGATTTTTGAAATAAAAATCAAATATCGAATTATAAAGTGGAAATGAACTAATTAGATAATTAATTAGTTGATTGGGTATAGAATGGATATTAACTACGTTAAATAAATTTGTATTGTGAGTAAAAAATGGAATTTGAAAATTAAACTTGAGTTATAAATTAAACTCGACTTATATATAAGCTGATTAAATATATGTCGATTGTGATCAAATAAAATGGAGTTGGGTTGAAATAAAAATGGCTTGAGTTTTAAATAAATTCAATATGGGTGTGAATCGATTGAGTATAGCATTGAATATTATTTCAAATGAATCCAACAATGAATTTGAATATGGAATTAAAGTTTGAAATGGATTAAATAAAGTGAATGAGCTAATTAAATTAATTAGTAAAATGAAATGGAATGTGATTGAATGTGACTCAATCTAAAAAATGAAAATGGAATTTGGTTGCAAGCATAATGAACTTAAGTTATGAAGTGGGAATAAGTTGAAATAAGTGAAGTAACTTGAGTTAATATGTAAATGAAAACTTAGCTCAAATAAATTATGATAGTTATTTAATGAAGTAGGGGGAATGAGTCCGAGCTAAATAAAATGGAATTGATTGAAAATCAATTTAAAATGGAATAGAATTAAGAATAAATTGATTTGAAATCGATTTAAAATATTCATAGCCTGGAATGGTTATTTAATTAAATGAATATTATCAAATTTGCATGGAAAATTTGTCATTCGGCATAAAAAGAAATGAATTTAATTCTATGAATGAATGGAATGTGAATAAAATTGATTTTTAATCAGTTTGGTATAAATATAAATTTGTTGAGGGTAAATATGAAGTGAATGCAAGTTAAATTGGTTAAAAATCATTTCAAATCGAATAAATGAATACGTGAATTGATTGAAAGTGATTAAATTGGTATTGAAACCTTGTGATTGCTTATACATGCTTGTTTAACATGCTTGGTTATGCAAAGTATGTGTTTTTACTATTTAAATAAAAGAAATATTATTAAAATTTCATATTTTGGTACTTACGTTTTAATTTGAGTAAGTACAGGTAACCGGAGGATGTCGGACTAGATTGTGATTGTGTATTTGCATATGAAGTAAATTGCTTGCTTAATAATGCTAACATAAGGTACGTTTTCGGATTAGGTACAACAAATATACAAATATTGATATATATTTTTGTTTTTCGACCGTGTGGGTCGGTGTTTATATATTTATCTCTCTTGTCAAATTGCAAAAGATCCTCCGTACAATAGAGACTCTATCAAAAAAATTCGAAAATTTAGGGTGTTAGAAATTTTTTGAAATTTTTTGAATTTTTTTTTGTTAAGACGAAATTGATTTCAAATTGTAATTGAAATAAGATATTTTTGAATTACAATTGAAAACGAACTGTTAGGTTGAAGTTAAAGGATTAGAAAGTGAATATCGGATTTTCAATAAGTGGTTTTGGAAAAGTTAAAGGGGTTTAGGGCATTATTTATGTCTTAGCAATTTCGGGGACAGAATTCTTTTAATCAGGGAGGAATGTAGCGACCTAGATTTTTCGTTATTCGATTTTGAATGTCGAAATGGTTTTAAATATTGAATTTGAATTATAGATTGTTTTTGAAAATGAAAATTGGATTTATTTATAAAATAAATTCAGAAAATTAAATATAGCAATTTATTGAACAATGTAATTATTGGAGTTTATAATTGAATATTGGTTATAACAGTGAATCTGGAGTTTTAAGCTTGATAAAAATAATTTAAAGGCTTATAAAGTTTATATTAACAATACCAAAGACAATGCAACTTTAAAATTAAATTTAAAAGTGATTTGTCCAGTTTTAAAAATATATCGTTTAAATTAACATGTAAAAACATCCTTCTAAGGTATAGTCTTGGAATTCGACGAAACCCGTTTCATAGGATCCGTAATAGTGTATTATTGTCGGATTTCAAATTTCGGGATGTTTGGAGTTATTGTTTGGCCACACGGGATATAAACGCGTGGAAATTTATGTCGAATTCAATATAATAATTGGGTCCAAGAACCTATCTTCTCCATACAATCAAATTAGGACCCAAAACATTTTCCATTTCATTCAGAATAAGGTATAACATTATGAACGCCTAACAGCATGCCTCGATAGCGATTTGAGATTTTTAGCTGTGAAATCGATACGATTTAAAATTTTAAAATAATATATACATACATATATGTATATATATATATATTTATATATACACATATATCCTAGTCAAAGTCAAAATCAGGGCTGTCGTCCTCAAATTGAAACGTACACGTTTCTTTACCTCCTCAAACACGCGACACCCCTCTCTTTTCTTTTAAATCACGTACTCTTCCTCCTTGTCTCAGATTTGAAATTCACAAAATAAATTTGTGCCTTACGAAATCGATCTTCAGCTTCCATTTATATGTTCAAAATATAAATATCCATACGATTTGAAGTTCATGAAATCAATTCATTTTTAAGATTTAAGAGAGAACGAACAATCGAATGGACCTTCAGCTTAAACAAATGTCGTATGCCCTTCCCTTTCTTCTTTCTCTGTTAAAAATCGAAAATTGATTTAAACAAAAGCAAAATTTGCAGAGTTGCTCGCTGTGATTCATTCAAGGGTTTCGAAGAGAGTGGTCGTGATGCACTAGAGGGGGGTAGAAAAAGCTGGGTAGCGGCGTGCGTTTTTGGGTAGAGATGGGTGGGTCAGGGCTGGGTACGATGGGAGGCTTTTGCGATGCTCAGGATGGTTGCGGCGCTCTTGCGATTCCGTTCAGGGCAGCAATGTAGGATTTTCACGGGTCGTGATATGTTGAGGAGAAATGGGTAGCGAAGCTCGCGATCGCGGCACTCACGTCAAGGCAGAGGTGTATGGCGGCGTTAGGAATTGATGGAATCACGGGTTTCTCGAATGGGTGGTGGCCGCGAGCGTCGTGGTTAACGCCTGAGGGAAGGAGCTTACGTATTGGGTGATGCGATGTCAAGGCAGAGCAGGCTCGTGAGGAGGAAGCTGTTCAAGGTACATAGCTATTAATCTTTAAATTTATTTTAGTTAAGGTGAAGTTAGTTTAAATAATTTAAATGTTAATAAATTTATAATCCACTATTACGAGGTCTAAAAATCGTGAAAGAACATATCGGGATGGAAATGGTTCGCAAATTAAATCAATGTGAGAATCTCTCACTCATTTGGATTACCTTTTTAAATTTAAATGTTTAAATTTAAATAATTGGATGTGGATTGGATGGATAAATTTATAATTATCCGTTGGATGATTATATAACATAGCTATATATATTAGTATTAGAGTGATACACATACACATACACACATATATATATATAGCGGATGAGACCCTATGCATCCCGTATAATAGCGGATGATCCTATATACCGCGATATTCCCCTCAAAGTGGGATTGGTATTTTTATTGTTGTCTAACATCTGTGGATGCAAAGAAAAAAAAGAAAAAAAATCAGGCTGGAGGGATCCAACTGGATTCCTCAAAATTATTATTATTTTTCATATATATAAATTGTTGGATTATTATGTTTTGTAAATTTTTAAAGGTTATATTGGCATAAAGATTAATTTTGGGTATATTAAATACCATGAATATTAATTTAAATTTTCAGAAATTAAAAAGAGATTTTTAATATAAAAATTTGTATGTCGAAATTTGGATTATTTAAAAGAGATTGGTTTAAATAATAAAATTTTAAATTTTGATCGTATTAAATAATGCGGGAAAATATTTTAAACAGAGAATTTAAAATAAATCATATAAAGGAATTTTTAAACATGAGATTTTAGAATGATAATCAGAAAATTACAGAAAGAAGTTGAAATCGATATTAAAAATAGATTGGAAAAAATAAATGGATTTTTGAAGGAATTGACTTTATAAAATAAATTTTATAAATGAGACTATTTTTGGATAACTCAAAGGAGTTATAAAAATTTATCAAAAAAGTTAATAAATGAAGGAAAGTGATATCGGATGATAAATTCGGAATATAAATTTATAGGGAGAATTTATATTGGAATATGGAATAGGGTGAGAAAAATAGTAGATACTATTTTTTAAAAAATGAAGATGGTTAAGGAGACTGGAATGGAAGAAATGAGATGAAAATTGAGAGGGGTTATAAACTGGAAATTTTGGTTACCAGACTTAAAAATTTATTTTTATAAATAACTTAAGTTTTAAATTATAAAATGGAATTTTTATTTATTAAACTATGTATCTTTTTAAGTAATTAGTATTGAAACATTTCAGAAGTGAATTTGTTAATACTTAATATTTATTTCAATAAAGTCCTTAAATTAAAAGCTGCTTTAAAAAGGATGTTACAAAAAAGTGTTTTCCATATTTTTAATAATTATTTGAACATGTCTTAAAAATAAATTATTATTATTTTATTTTAAATACTTATTTTTCTTTATTTACATATGTATATGTGTGTGTGTGTGTGTGTGTGTGTGTGTGTGGAGTTTTGGAAGGGTTTTAAAATTTATTTATAAATCTTCTCAAGAGTTGGAAAGGGTTATTTAATAGATGGGACTTATAAGAAAATTCTTAAAGCGAAGTTCGAGAAAAAGCTAGAAAATTCCGAAGTTGTTAAATTAAAGTAGGCTTCGAAAATGAAATAGAATACATTAAAAGAAGTAGAAGAGAAATTGGAATTATAAGCAAGTATAATTGACTTTGGGAATACTGAAGGGAATTAATTAAAGAACCTAAAATTTATAGAATTTATTGTAAACTAATCAAGGAGAATACATATAAAATTGTAAATGATTTTGAGAAAGGAAAAAGAAAATAAAAGGAATATTTTCCATGGGTTGAATATCAAATGAAGTGGAAAAAGTATTCTTAGTGTTGGAAAGGGTTGGAAATGTTCCATGAAAATAAATGGGATTTGAATACCATTTTCAAAATGTTGAAGTATGGGAAGTAATATCTTATAAAGATATTTTGAAATAAATTTTTGAAAAAATTTATAATAAGGCCTGATGATTGTTTATGGATCTGTATTGATAGTTAAATTACCGACTATAAATTTCGGACAATTACGTTAATCGTTTGAAGAGACCGAGGTCTGATTTAATTATCTAAAAACCACTTCCCGGTTTGAACGTTACAAATGAATACTGTGAAGATAATGAAGACGGTGATTCGATTTGTCCATACCCAGGATAACTTGTATGGAGGAATGCTATCAGAACATCATCATTGGAGGACGATGATCATTCTAAGTAAAATTGAGTTCTTGCTTAGCCTCGACCCTCATCAACGAGGAAATGACTAAAATGGTGGAGATGCAGCAAGGCTAAGTGGGTCGCACCAAGTAAGGTAAGGTTACCCCTATCTAGAGTCCCTTTTATTCGGCTGTGTGGTGCGGTTGTTGATCCCAACCGCGGGGTAATCTTACTCGGACTATCAAGGTTAGGTGTAGTTTGGTCTTGTGTGGTAGGGGATCCCGGTATTCCCGGTACATTGTTCTATAGGTGTACTATGACGGAAGGTACCCTAGTGGCCCAGTCATTCGTTGGAATCCATTCTCCAATACGAGCTTATGGTTTTGTTTGTAGAGTATAGTATGCTGGAATTTAATAAATGTAACAATTTCAGCTATTTAAATAAGTATTTGTATTTAGACACTATTATAATATCACTGGATTTTTATAAAGTGTTTTGGCTATCGTAAGGGAAAAACTTGTCATGTTTATTTGTGACGTGGTCTTATGCGGTACCTTTGTTTTTCAAAGGATTTTGAAAGCTAATAATTCAGATTGAGTGTGTTTTCTCACGCTGGTTTTCCAGACTGACTCGGGTGTTATTTTATTATAATGCTCGGGTCAGACCGAGCATTACGGATTCAAGACATAATGCTATGGAGGTCAGGGAATGAGCTGGATGGCGAGGCATAATTACGCACTTGATTATTATTTCATTGTGTAAGGACAAGTTATTAAACTGTCCATATTTGATTATTGGATTGCTGTACTCTGATTGTGGTATGTATATTAATAATACAGTTCTTGTATTTAAAATCTATTATTGTATATTAAACTTTGTTCCACTGCGATTGTGAGATTCGCCTTTTCTTTCTTCTACCCTTTTCTTCTTCACCCCTAATGAATTGGTATTTCCGACACTCAATTGCTCGACGTTTTATACAATGGACATATTGATGTCGATTTTCGAGGGTCGAAAGTCCCCGTCTATTACATTGCCGCTAATAGAAAATGCCAAATTTGATTTGAGCCTTGGATTAATTTTCAAAATTATCTTGGAAGCCAAAAATTAAGGATTTTGAATTTAAAATAAGACATGTATATTATAAAAATTATAATATAATCTAATTTCTCAAAATGTTTGAAAATAGTAACGTGAGTAATAAAATAAATGAATCAATTAAATGAGTAAATTAGTTATATATATGTACGTGTATAATATATGTATAATGATATGTGTTATGTTGTCTTGAATTGTTTAAGAAGTATATATGTGTGTAAAAGAATTGTTGAAAGAAATAAAATTTAGTTAAAATTGTTTAATTAAGTAAATTAATTAAAAGTTAGTTAATAAATTAAAATACACACAGATACATATATATATAAGATATATGTGTATTGTTATAAAGGTTATAATATATATTCGATATAATATGTTATAATTGAATAATATAATAACTAATTAAAGTGTTAATTAATTAAATACGATTTAATTAATATGATATTATAAATAAAATATTATATAAGTTTAATAAAGTATAAAAGTTATATGATAATAAAAATTAGATAATATAAATGTATAAAGTAAGGTGGAACAATGAAGAAACCCTAAATAGACTTAAGGAATAAATATGTACGTAAAAGTACGTATATCGTGATTTTTGATGTGTTTGACACTTGAATCATGATGGTATTTCCTAAGAAATAATTTATTCTATAAGTTGATATTACTCAATATAATATATTAAAAATTATGAATCTTTAATATAAAGTTGTCCTCTACCATTTATATATCAATAGATTACTTGCATACTTATTAGTTGTTGAGCTTTCCTTAAGCTAGTGATATTATATGTAGTACTATTAATATAATGAATAGATGAGGTAAGAATCAAGATAATTTCATATATTTGTTGTTCCTCAAGGTATGTGCACTATACTTAGACCATCACGAAATGGTAGATATAAGTGTATAATATGTCGTTGTTTATTAAGCTTTCCTCAAGGTAAAGATGATATTAGGATACGGAACCCCAAGTTAGGAGTTATATATGATACAACCGCTAAGGAGTTATCCATCATATGTGGACCTATGATTTATTGAGTTTTTCTTAAGGTCAAAATTTCAAGGCATATGAGTCCTAACACCCACTAGAGCAATTAAAAGATTTCAATATTTTCTCTTAGGGTTTTAAGAAACATAAAAGTATACTGGAAGCCTTATTAGAAAATTGAAATGATAATATTTAACATTTCTAATATTGTAAGAACATCTCCTATATAAAATTATAATAATCCACATTGATAAATTTATGCAATTGATATATATGATAAAATGTTTATCGATTAAAATATACAAACGAACTTAACTAATATTGGCAAATAGAAATATAAAATATACTTATAAATTTTTGCATCTAGACTCATGTAAGTGCCTAATTATATAACCACTAAATAAGTTTGTAACTTGGCCATTTACGAGTTTACTTGCCCGAGACTATGTATTGTCTTCAATGAATTTCAAACTCTAAAATAAAACAAGAATATTGATATTTGATCTATATATGATCATATATGAATGTTATATGGTGAACGGTCACAATTCGTAACGTTGAAACCTTGATGAAATTTGTTTATTGAAATAAGCAAATAAACTATAGTGTGAGATCATGTATTCAATATGATTGGCTATAATCATGGTCTTGTTATGTTAAATGTAACATTAGACCCCAAAAGCAACAAAATAAGTCTAAGAACTCGATCACTGAAATATCAGTTTGATCAGTTTACGTAAAATGCAATTTATTTAATGTCCTTAAAAGTTAAAGATGACCAAATGCACATTTGTAAAGAGTTATTTACAAGTAAAGATTTCCTTTGAATGGCTCGATCATTTTAGAAAGGAAAGTGAATATGAAAGAGTAGATGTAACTCAAGTTATAGTTCAGATGAAGAGAGTGAGTGGTCATGTCTACTTCATAAAGAAATATTGGAAACGAGAATTGTAAAATAACAATAGATGCTTAACAAGGAATAAGAAATATGATATCTATTCCAAATGTATTTTCACATAAAAAATTGTTTTCTATGAGCTTTATTACTTTGAATTTCAGATATTTGATCTTAAAATTCTTGATTGTAAACCAGCTACAGTAGTTTGAACAAATAGCCTATATTAAATGGTTGAATGGAACTCCATATTTCATATGCTATTATAGTAACAGTGGAAATAGTGGAAGCATGCTATTTACACTTATTGGTCACATCAAGTTAAGAAAATTATTTCGTAAAACATACTACACTTATTTATGAAATAACAACTTTTTTCAACGTTGAGTGAACGATAGACACGTTTTATTTCAATATGAATATTTTTAGTAAAATAAAACTATAGTACTAGTATTTGTGATGCACTGGAAAATACCGAACTACCTAAATTTGTTTGCACACATGTTGGAATTATAAACTAATCATAATTTAGAGAAATAATTTTTTATTATGTGATTATTAATCATGTGGTACTAGTAAATTATATCACAAACAATTAAGGGCAAATCACATATTCAGTGGGAGCGACATATGAGTTAGTTAACTCTTCAGATTGATGCATATAGATGTATACAATTGTAAGTTTGATGATACCAAAATGTTTTCACATACTCCTTTGTGTTCACTAATGAGTTATCACAGACATGAACATGTATATTTGATACACATGTAGTATGTTTATGATATGCTCGTAAAGTATAAAATAAAATAAGTAAGATAACATGCAATAGAGAATAAATATGATCTGTTTTGATCGAATAGGTAAGTATATTGAAAAGAGTTCTGAACGTACTTAAAAATGGATAAAGATTCAACCTCAAAAGTCATGACTACCTATGATACATAATGATATGTCGATAAGGAGTAATGGAACTTTGTTAAACAACATATGATTAATGTGTATGAAGTTAAGTTAACTTCTTTTTATAAGGTCGTGTACACAAGAGTATCACACAAGGTTAAATTAATTTCATATAAATAATAGTTTACAAAATCAATAAGATAAGAGTTTATAAGAAACCCCAACAAATCCTCGACCAAGAAGTTGGCGGGTTGTGCGAGCCGAAATATTATACATAGTCTTAAGGGATCTTTTATGAATCTGTAACATCCTGTATCTGGAGGCCAAAAGCTAAGCGTTACAGATGTTGCAGTCGTCTATAGTATTAACTTCTGGAGAAAAAAGTACGGCAATGCTATGGTATCCATAATATCTAAAGCACTTGAATATGAACAAAATGATGGATTTCATGTCATCGTTTTACTAATTACATTTCAAAACAAATTCCTATCCAAATTACATAATCTCATATCATTTCCTAGATAAAGATCAAATGTATTCATTACAAAAATACGCCAAGAGCGACATATGACAAGGCCCTCTTGGTTGATCATAGTTAATATAGTCATATCTGACTTAATATACATAGTGGAATCAAAGCAAAATAAAACTATAACTCCTAATTAGCTATCCGTCAGCCACATGCTCATCTCAGGAAGCTTTATTTGCCAAAATTTCTAAAACCTGTAAGCCTTAATCCTTAGCCCACTAAAATCAATTTTAAGCACCCGAGAGTTTAAGGGGAAACAAAAACTTCGAGTCAGATATAAAGCCTGGTGTGAATAATACTGTTACATCTCTGTTTACTGATATTAAGTGAAACCATGCCTCTTAGTAGAACGGGTTTTACCCTCAGTAATATCACTTATAAAACATATATTTTGCAAATCCTTTCCTGCAATGAAACTAGCTAATCAAACTGATCGTAATAATAACAATAATAATAATAGCAATATCTGTAATGCTAAAACAGGTAATAAATGGACTATCTATCCAAAATATAGGATAACTGCCTACAAACTGAACTAACTGTCCCTTTGATTGACTCAGTTCTTTCAGATAAAATATCAAATGGTCTAAACATCTATTAGACAAAACTTTTGGACGGTTCGTCCTTAACTTACGCCTCCAAGGGTCAACTGATCCTAATGGTTTTGCGGGCTAACCAATAATCTATCTCTATACATGAATATTCCTTTCTGTGTGTAACCATGATTTTTGTCTTACATGTGACTAGACCCCACACACTGGAATTCTGGACTAAATTAGCTAGGGGCTAACAATTAATGAGCATAGTGCGCGACCCTACACAAGTCCTATCTGGTCTTTTAATCGGAGCATTTTCATGGGGTTAACTACCCTTCATCTTTTTCGTTGAAAAACCTTTTCAAAATGATTTAACCTTTTAAATTATATACATACAAGGAAAATACATCTTTAGCTTTATTCTGTGTTATTTTGCCATGTTATATATACTTTACTCAAAATAATGTTGATGAATTTTAATAAGAATTGACTATCCTTTCAAACAAGTTAAAACCCTTTTTAATTTGAAAATACTTAGGCTATATTGCCTATTTAATACATTTGAAACCTTTGTTTAAAACCTTTAAAGAACCCTTTTGGAACCCTTGAAGGTAAACCTTCAGAAACCCTTGAAAGTACCCCTTTCGAAACAATTGAAAGTGCCTCTTTCAAAACCATTAAAAGCCTTTCCTTCGTAAGCTTCAAAACATTAAACATCCTTCTTTAAAACCTTTAAATATTGCCTTTCGAAAAGATATGGAAAATCTTTTCTTTCAATCCATTTGAAACCCTAAGGAACCACCCCTTCGAAATTATTCATTAAAACCCTTTCAAAAGCATTAAACACTAAACCTTTCGAAGACCAATGGGTTCAATTTAAAACAAGTGGAAACCTTTTGAAACCATTAAAAAATTTACCCATTCAAAATCTTTGAAAATTGTTTCGGTCGAAACCTTTTGGAGAAGTGGCCATATTTTAAAACTAAAGCATCCCCTTCAAAACCATCTGGGTCGATAGGTAGAAAGCGACAGCATAAGGTTTTAACTTAGTCGAAAGCAGTTATTTAAAACAAAGGCGCAATCAAATCGAAACCATTTCTTTAAATCCATTTGACCTAGCCGAAACTAACCAAGTCGAAGCTACTGAGTCGAAATTAAGTAGGCGCGTTTTCTTTTTAAAGAAAAGTAATGCCTCAACCCCTTCGGAATCCTTGGTTTCGACTCCATACCTTCCACCTACATCAAATTCACTACGTACTGGTTTCCTGATACCATGTGCACTGGTTTGACTGTGTCGGAAGTGAGGCCAAGGAGGCAGAACTTAGTGCCGAAAGCATCGAAATAGTGAAAAATATATAGATTTGTCCTTTTAAACTATTTCTTTGTACCTAACCTGCCTTGTTTGTCAAATTGTGTTTGGTTGCAAGTTTCTTTTTCTAAATGTACTGCTGACTTTCCAGAATTAACAATTTAAATTTATTTACAAAAAACCCCCTCTCCTTTCATAAATATATAAACATTTAAGTCTCATACCTTAAATAATTTTATATACCCATTAAAACACTTAGGAAAATTCTATAAAAATTCTAGAAAATCAATTTTAATATGTTTTCCAATATATAAAATTTTAGACCCAATCCGTTTATTATTTAACAGTAAATAATTTATAATCCATTTTAACATTTTCTTCACTAGAAAACTCATATAAATTCCACAAAAATTCAGGAAATTCTAGAAATTAAAGTCAATCTCAAAAATGTTATTCCTAGTCTATATAAAAATTCGCAAGGCGTTAGGATGTCATTTAATAGGATTTTCATTTCAAAACATGCCATAAAATCTATATGAACAACCATAAATCATCAAATAGTATATATAATCATTCCACAATTAAAAAACATGGCAAATCAATACAAAACATTTTGGATTTCATCTTAAAACCAAGGAAAAAAGAGATATGAGATGTAAACATTATTCACCTTAGCTTTAGAGATTAAAGAGATTGAGATGTGAATGGTTTTGATTTATATTAGCTTCTTCCTTACCCTTTCTTAATTTTCTTCCTCTTTTCCTTGTTAATTGTGGCTGGCCTTAAGTTTTAAAATTTATAAAATGAAATGAACGTGCATGGGGATACACGACCAAGTTTTAGGGATATAGGAATGGCCTCATTTCTATTTTACCCTACTCTATTTCATTAAACCCTTGTTTAATTCATTGGTTAAATGGCACGACTACCCCTTAATAAAATCAAATCTCAATCCCGTAATCAACACATTATTTTATTTATTTAACTAATTAAATATCCTAATAATGTTATCAAAAATATGGGATGTTACAAACTCCCCTTCTTAAAGAATTTCGTCCTCGAAATTACGATAAGGTACACAAAACGTCAATCAATGAGGTAAAACATACCATCAAACAATTCAGGATAAGTATCTCTAATCCCGCTTTTAATCTCCTAAGTGCAGTCCCTGTCATTGTTTCTCCACTGGACTTTAACTAATTTGAACGTCTTGGTTCTAAGCCTCTTCTCCTCTCTTGCAACAGTGCGAATCGGCTTTCTCACTATTGTCAAGTCCGATTCTACCACTAAGTCCTCTGGCATAGTCTTGCGATAGTAGTCTCCGGGTCTCTAACACATTTTCTGAGATAAGAAACATGGAAAATATCGTGGACTCCTACCAAAATGCCTGGTAATTCGACTACATATGCGACTTTCCCGATCCTCTCAACAATTCGAAAAGGTCCAACAAATCTCGGTGCTAACTTTCCTGATCTTCCAAATCTGATCACACCCTTCATCGTTGACACCTTAACAAAAACCCGATCTCCAACTGAGAACTCTAAATCTTTCCATCTTTTATCTGTATAACTTTTTGCCTAGACTGAGTCTCCTTCATCCTAGCTCGAATGACCTCAATCTTTTCTGTAGCTTCTTTAACCACATCTGAACCAAGAATCAACCTATCTACAGTCTCTAACCAACATACAAGTGATTTGCATGGCCTTCCATATAAAGCTTCAAACAGAGTCATTCCAATACTAGTCTGATAATTATTATCATAAGAAAATTCGATTAAATGCAGATGATCTTCCCATGATCCTTAGAAATCGAGAACACAAGCCCTTAACAAATCTTTCAAGACTTTGTTAACACTTTCCATTTACCCATTTGTCTAGGGATGGTAAGTGGTACTCATCTTGAGCTTGGTTCCTAAAACTTCCTGTAGACTCTTCCAGAACTCGCTAGTGAATAAGAAGTCTATATCACTAACTATACTACTAGGAATTCTGTGCATTCTAACTATATTCTTCATAAACAACTTCGCTAATACAGGTGCCATTCTGGTTGACTTAACTGGAATGAAATAGGCCCTCTTGGTCAATCTATCCACTACAACCTATATACTTTCATTTCCTATGTTCGACCTTAGCAATCCGTCAACAAAATCCATGGAAATAGAATCTCATTTCCATACCGGAATATCTAATGGCTGAAGCAATCCACTTGACTTCTGGTGTTCGACCTTTGCCTGTTGGCAATTCAAGCACCGCTTTACCCATAAGCTAATATCCCACTTCATACCTTCCTAGAAGAAACTTCTCTTCATATCCTGATACATCTTAGTTAATCCTAGATGAATAAATAATTTCAAACAATGGCATTCCTCTGAGACTTCTTTCCTTATGTTTCCTACACTCGAAACACATACTCTTCCTTTCTTTATCAACACCCATTTTGGTTAAGACTGAAATCTTTCAAATCATCGCTCTCGGTTCCATCTTTTAACTTCCTGACCCAATCAGCTAATACCGGATCTTCTTCTTGTTTAGATGTAAACTTTTCAATCATCACTGGTCGAACTTCCAAACAAGATAACACTATGCTTTGTTCGCTAGACCCAACCTCAGATCTCCACTACACTCTAGAATCTGCTAATGCTTCCAGATCTTTCCACTCGGCAATCATCGCTAACACTGCATTTTGATGTTTCCTGCTAAGTGCATCTGCAACCTTGTTGCCTTTCCTCGGTGTGTACTCAATCCCAATATCATAAGCAGCGATAAACTCTAACCACCTCTGCTGTCTCATGTTCAAATCCTTCTGAGAGAACAAATACTTCGGCGACTTATGATCTGTATATAACTCAAATCGCTCTCTCAAAAGGTAATGCCTCCACACCTTCAATGTAAAAATCACCGTTGCCAATCCCAAATCATGCGTCGGATACTTGACCTCATGCGGTCTAAGCTGTCTAGAAGCATAGACAATCACTTTACTTCTTTGCATTAGCACAGCTCCTAATCCTGTTCGACTTGCATCCATATATACCACCAAATCCTGATTCCCTTCTAGAACAACTAACACATGTGTGTGAGTCAATAAGTGTTTCAAACTCTGGAATGCTTCCTCGGACTTACTGGGCCACACAAACTTCACATCCTTTCTCGTTAGCTTGGTCATCGGTGTCGCTATCCGTGAAAAATCCTTATTGAACCTCCGGTAATAATCAGCCAACCCAAGGAAACTTTTAGCTGATGCTGCCTCAGCATCTCAATCACCACTCTACGATGAACTTTATGCTCCTTCTCATCCTTAGAATATATCAAGATATCATCTATGAAAACCAATACGGTCCTATCCAAGCACTCTTGGAAAACTCAGTTCAGCAAATCCACAAAGAAAGCTGGCGCATTAGTTAGTCCGAATGGCATAACTAACCATTAGTATGACCCATATCTAGTCCTAAATGGCGTCAAAGGTATACTATCCTCTACTACTCTGAGCTGATGGAAACCCATTGCCAAATCTAACCGGAAAAATATCTTGGCTCCACTCAACTGATCAAACAAATTGTCAATCCTCGACAATGGATATTGATTCTTTATCGTCCTCTAATTCAACTTACGATAATCGATAAATAGCCTAAACGATCCGTCCGGCTTCTTAGCAAACACTGCGGCTGCTCCCCAAGGCAAACTACTTGGCCTGATAAAATCTTGCCTTCTAAATCCACCAACTATACCTTCAACTCCCTCATCTCTGTTGGGGTCATCCTGCTTGTCGGCCCACTCACTGGTTTTGCTCCCAGAACCAAATCTATCTGAAATTTAATGGCTCGTTTCAGCGTAATCCTACTACAAGCTCAAAAACATCCACGAATTCTCTAACGTCGACTCAGCTCATCTTTTAACTCCATTACACCCAACAAAGCATTCACCTCACCGTTGGAACCTTCTACGGTATAAACTATCCGATCACTACAATTAGGGTGTTTAAGTGATATTTTCCTATTTTGGCAAAATATCCTAGCATCATACTCGTTTAACCAGTCTATTCCAAGAATAATCCCGAACCCCACAAAATCAAACACATGCTAACTGTAAACAAAGGCATGACCTAACAAGTCAAACTCTAACTGGTTACATCTCAGTCCAAGGGTTGCATACCCTTCTATAGGATTCGCAATCGATAAGGAGACTAAATATGTGAGTTTTAGGTTAAACTTATCTATCAAATATCTAGATATAAAAGTATTAGATGCACCAGTATCAAATAGAATGCTAATGGACATACTATGGATCTGAAGCATACCTCCCAAAACTGCCTTTCCCTTCTCCTAAACTGTTGGATTCAAAGTAGAAGGCTCCAATGCATACACTTTTCCCTTTCTATCCTCAGTGGACTTCTTGCACTAGTTCTTATAGTGGCCAATCTGGTCATAATTGAAGCACCTGACATTCTTCTTCAGAGCCACTTCCTTTGCCTTTCCAACATGACACTTATTAACAAAGTGCCCCTTCTTGTCCACTTGAAGCAAACAATTTCAGACTTCTCTTTCTTAGCTGCCCTATCCTTCTAAGCACCTTTTTTTAAGAAAGAGCTTCCTCTTGTGATTCTGTCCAACCTGAACCTCCTTAGTCTTACTCTTCTCTAGAGAATCAAGAATTCCCTCATGCCTTAAGGTCATCTCCGCTACAATGTCAGACGAATCTCTAATATGAGGTAATGTAGCCCTAGCTAACTCAGGCTTCAACCCCTTGATGAACTTCTCATTCCTCTTTATCACAATATCCACTGAAGCATACCCATATCTGGCTAACTCCTCGAACATTCATGCATACTCCAGAATAGACATCTCTCTCTGCTCTAACTTATCAAACTTTCTGATCAAAGCAAATTGTGCCATCATAGACATAAACCTCTCCTGGAACCTCCTTTTGAAATCTTCCTAGGTCATTGTCTCCTTATCCACTGCCACAATCACACTATTCCACCAAAAAAAGCTGCTCCCTGAAGCTGTCTCGAGGCAAGCCTCCTCTTTTGCTCATCATTGAGCCCCAAATCTGCAAAGATTCTCATACAATATAGCAATTAATTTTCTGCCTCAATGGCATCTTCCGTCCCAATAAATGGCTTCTCTCCAAGCTTAGTATAATCTCTGCTCAACTTAGCATACTGTTAGCCATTGGAACTCCTGGAACCCCTACTCCTGTAGCATCTCCTCCTACCACTCCAACTGTAATTCCATCTTGCATGATATTCACAAAAACTGATACATAGCTCCTATATCCACTTGCGGGACTCCAACACCTACATTCTCTGCTTATGCCTGACCTTGGGTCCTCGCTTTGGTCTGACATTCCCATCAGTGCCCTCCCTTCCTGGGTTAGTTCTACCTCTTCCACCATCCATATATGTATTCAAACCTCACGAGATATAGAAAATAACTTAACAAAGATATAAGACTAGAGATAAAGCGTATACTTATATATAGCAAATACAAGTACATTACTATATTGTAATCCCATACCCCAATCTTACTATCCTAAGGATTATGTTTTAAAACCATTTTTAGTTTAAAGTTTTTCATTAACCTATGCTCTAATACAAGTTGTAAGATCTCATATTTAGAGGTCAAAAGCTAAGCGCTACAGATTTTGCAGTCATCTATAGTATTAACTTCTGGTGACAAAATACGGTAATGCTGTTGGTATCCATAATATCAGAAGCACTTGATATGAACAAAATCATAGATTTCAAAAGTCATCATTTTACTAATTACATTTCAAAATAAATTTATATCCAAATTATATAATCCAATATTGTTTCCCAGGCAATGATAAAATATAATAATTACAAAAATATGCCAAGAGCGACAAATAACAATGCCCCCTTAGTTGATCGGAGTCAACATAGTTATATGTGACTTAATATACACAGCGGAATCAAAAGAAAAATAAAACTATAACTCCTAATTAGCCATCCATCAACCACCTGCTCCTCTTAAGAAGCTTTATTCGCCAAAATTTCTAAAACTGTAAACCTTAACCCTCAACCTACTCGAATCAAATTTGAGCACCCGAGAGTTTAAGGGGAAAGAAAAACTTCAAGTCAGACATAAAGCTTGGTATGAATAATATTGTTGCATCTCTGTTTACGGATATTAAGTGTGACCACGCCGCTTAGTGGAACGGATTTCCCTCACTAATATCCTTTTTAAAATGTATATTTTGCAAATCCTTTCTTGCAATCAAACTGGTTAATCAAACTAATCAAAATAATAATAATAATAACAATAATAATAGCAACATCCATTATGCTAAAAACAGGTAATAATTAGACTATCTATCCGAAATCTGGGCTAACTGCCCGCAAACTGGACTAACTATCCCTTTGGCTGACTCGGTCCTACCAGATAAAATATCAAATGGTCTAAACATCTATTAGACGAAACTTTTGGACAGTATATACTTAACTTACTCCTCCAGATTCAACTGATCCTAATGGTTTTTGCAGGCTAACCAATAACCTATCTCTGTACATGAATATTCCTTTCTGTGTGTAACAATCACTTTACTCTTACCGGCAACTATGCCCTATACACTGGAATTCTCGACTAAATTAGCTATGGGATAATAGTTAATGAGCATAGGGCACAACCCTACAAAAGTCCTATCTGGTCTTCTAATTTGAGTAATTTTCATAGGGTTAACTACCCTTAATTTTTATTCCTTAAAAAACCTTTTCAAAATGATTTGACCTTTTAAATCATACATATATAAGGAAAATACATCTTTAGCTTTATTCTAAGCTATTTTGCCATGTTATGTATACTTTGCTCAATAATGTTGATGAATTATAATAAGGATTGGCCATGCTTTCAAATAAGTTAAAACACCTTTTAACTTGAGAAGACTTAGGCTATATTGCCTATTTAATTCATTCGAAAACTCTGTTTAAAACTTTTAAAAAACACTTTCGAAACCCTTGAACGTAACCCTTCTAAAACCCTTGAAAGTAACCCTTTCGAAACCATTGAAAGTGCCTCTTCGAAACCATTAAAAGTCTTTCCTTCGAAAGCTTCAAAACATTAGACATCCTTCTTTAAAACCTTTAACTATTGCCTTTCGAAAACATAGGAAAAACCTTTCATTTCAACCCATTTGAAACCCTGGGGAACCACCCCTTCAAAATCATTCACTAAAACCCTTTCGAAAGCATTAAACACTAAACCTTTAGAAGACCATTGGGTTCAATTTAAAACAAGTGGAAACCTTTCAAAACCATTCAAAAATTTACCCATTCGAAATCTTTGAAAACTGTCTCGGTCGAAACCCTTTGGATTATGCCTTCAAGTAGAGTAAAAGAATTAGAAACCCATTAAAGTCAAAAGCACTTCTTTTGAAATCATTCCTAAATAAAGAAGAGGTGACGTCGAAACCATCCCTTCGAAAGCTTTAGAGAAGTGGCCATATTTTTAAAACAAAGCATCCCTTTCGAAACCATGTGGGTCGAAAGGTAGAAAGCGATAACATAAGGTTTCAACTTAGTCGAAAGCAGTTATTTAAGAGAAAGGCGCAACCAAATCAAAATTATTTCTTTAAATTAATTTGACCTAGTCTAATGCCAACCAAGTTGAAAGCTACCGAGTTGAAAGCAAGCAGGCGCATTTTTATTTTAAAGCAAAGTAATGCCTTAACCCCTTCGGAACCCCTGGTTTCGACTCCATACCTTCCGTCTACATCAAATTTGCTATGTACCAATTCCCCGATATCATGTGCATTGGTTTCGATTTTGTCGAAAGCGAAGCTAAGGAGGCGGAACCTGGTGCCGAAAGCATCGAAACAATGAAAAACATGTAGATTAGGCCTTTTAAACTATTTCTTTATACCTAACTTGCCTTATTTGTCAAATTGTGATTGGTTTCAAGTTTCTCTTTTCTAAAAGCACTACCGACTTTTCGAAATTAACAATTTAAATTTATTTACAAAAAACCACCTCTCCTTTCATAAATGTATAAATATTTAAGTCTCATACCTTAAATAATTTTATATACCCACTAAAACACTTAGGAAAATTCTACAATAGTTCCAAAAATTCTGTTTTAAGATGTTATCTAACATATAAAAATTTCAGACCATTCCTTTTATTATTTAACCGTAAATGATTTAAAATTCAATTTAACATTTTCTTCACTAGAAAATTCATATAAATTTCAAGAAAGTTCAGAAAATTCTAAAAATTGAAACCCATCTCCTTATATTATTTCTGTTCTATATAAAAATTCACAAGGCATTAGTATGTCATTTAATAGGATTTTCATATCAAAACATTTCATAAAATCTATATGAACAACAATAAATCATCAACTAGTATATATAATCATTCCACTAATAAAAAACATGGCAAATCAATGCAAACATTTCAGATTTTATCTTAAAACTAAGAATAAAAGAAATATGAGATGTAAAAATTATTCACCTTAGCTTTAGAGATTAAAGAGATTAAAATGTGAATGTATTTGATTTGAATTAGCTTCTTTCTTAGCTTTTCTTAATCTTCTTCTGAATGTATTTGATTTGAATTAGCTTCTTCCTTAACTTTTCTTAATCTTCTTTCTCTTTTCCTTGTTAATGGTTGTCAGTCTTAAGTTTTAAAATTTATCAAATGAAACGAACGTGTATAGGGATACATGGCCAACTTTTAGGGATATAGGAATGACCTCTTTCCTATTTTACCCTTACTCTATTTCAGTTTAACCCTTGTTTTAATTCGTTGGTTAAATGACATGGCTACCCCTTAATGAAATCAAATCTCAATCCCCTAATCAATACATTATTTTATCTAATTTAACTAATTAAATATCCTAAATAATGTTACCAAAAATATGGGGTGTTATAGAATCTCCCTAAAAGGAGTTTGAGAATGACTGTCATTGGATGAATTATTTATGTTTTGAACATATGTTTTGTAAACTAATATCAAATCAGTTATATATATGAAGCAATTCATATATTATTTATGTATACCATTACACTAGGAAATAACTGTTGTTTTTTGAAATACCAACTTCATAACGAAGGAACTCTTTTTGAAATTACTGATAGTAAAATGGATTTAAATACGATCCAAGGATAAAACTAATTACAAGGGATGAAATGAAATTAACCAAACCTAAAATGAACACAACACATTATAATAAGCATTCATGTGCAATAAAGAGAAACTATGAGTTTCTTATCAATGTTTATAATAGATAATCGTCAGTTGTCAATTAAACCATTAAGAGTATCGACTCTGCGATATGGTATCATGCGCAAATTCGAAATGGATTCCAAGTACATTATCAAAATATGATTTTGATACATTTACTCAAAGAGATATGATCCATTCGGCTATGAATGTGTCTTTAGTATTAAAAACTTATGTAGTTGGAACATAATAAGCAATGTCGATAAGAATAACATCATAAATTTCAATTATTGAAATTAGCGTAATTGATTCATTATTCATCATGCCCAAGTTGATTCGCATTTTTAATCATAAAATTATTGCTTGTTATAACTTTTTTCGGTACATATGTATTAAAATAGAAAATTCTAAATAATGATTTAGAATAGATTGTTTGTACAGGGTAACCAAAGTGTCTCGAAGTTAGTCAGAGCAATATTGAGTTTGTGGGTTTTGGATATGACACAAGAAATAATACGAACAATCTATAAGCATCAAAATTGAATAAGTGTTTCTATATAAATATCAAATAGCTTGATTTTAAGTCAAATGGACATGGAGCATGTGTCCATAATAAAGAACCAATAAAAGGTACATAAATATTTCTAGATTATAAGTAAACAACATATTGTTGATCGTTAACAATGTATTTATGTTAAAATCAATAATAATTTGGTTGTCCAATACTTGATATTGGATTTGTAATTTATATCTTTTATAATAGATATAAAGGATGTAGAGAATGTCCCAAAGGGACATCTAATTAAACTATTTAATGTAACGACCTGGAATTTTATCGATTCATTTGGGAATATATAATTTATTTAAATATTTTATTAATGGTTCAATAATTAAGTAACCTTCTTTTAATTAATAACTAAGGTAGAAAATTTATTTTTGAATTTCGTTTGCAAAAATAGATAGTTTGATGAAAAAAGAAAATATAACCAAAACCCCTTTTTTAGATTTTTTGACTTTTTATTGAATGACAAGTTGTAGAAAGATGTTGAATATTTGTATGCATTTACAGAACATTTAAATGCTAGGCTATGTTAAGAAAAGATTTTATATTGAATTGAGTAAATAAGTAACGTAATAATATTAATGAAAAATCATAAAATATTTTTGAACGTAAAAAATAAATGATGGATGTGAAAATTCAAATGTTCCTTAAGTATTGAAATGAACAAATGTACTTGAACCACTCTAATATCCAACATATTTTCAGGTGCTTGACATCTTAGTGGCTTTGATATGATAGCAAAGTTGAATTTGGTGTAAGGGAATATGTGTCTTTTAGCCTTTTCACTTGTTTATAAAAGTAAGTTTGTATTTCCACTTTTCAATTATTTTCCCTCTTCGTTTATATTTCCTAACTCCATTTTTACCTCTTTCCCTTCTATTCTTAAAATTTAGAAAAATCTCATCTTTTATCTTAAACGGTTTGAAATTTAGTGTGAAACTGATTTGGGGTTTGGTTGCTAAGAGAAAAAATTGGAGTTTGCACTTTCAAATTTTAAATGTGAGAACTTTATACTATTGTTTTCAAACTTTTCGGAAATAATAAAAGTTGTGAAATCTTAAATTTTTCCTCTTGCTTCGTAGATGGTGAATGTTATAGAAAATGTAAATAGTTTTGATTTTGATTTTTGGATAAAATACTCATGTTTATATGAAATGGTTTAAAATCATAAAAGGTTGAATTTGTTTGGAAAATGAATGTTTATGGGGATTGTTATGCTCGCTGCAAAATGAAAAAATGCACACATGCACATGAACATACACACACAGACACATGCTTTCTTCCTCTCCTGTTCTTTGTTAATTGAAAATCAAACTCCACCTCATCTTTTAAAATCATTTTCTTTTAAATCGTAGGAAATTAGCTTATGTGATCAACTGGAAAGTCGTTCGCCTTAGTCCCTAGTTAGTTTTAAAAATAGTCGTTTGTCATTTCGTCGAGCGGGGTGGTCGAAATTGACCTATTACAATAAGTGTTAAATATTGGTTGATTTTCAAGAAGTACGGAATGGAGATTTGAATGTATGGGTGTGTTCTTATCAACAAGTGGGGATTTTTGGTAGTGAACATAGGTTGTCAAGTGGCCAGAGTTGGCCGTGGAGGAATTTTATTCATTTTCCATTCATCTTTTTTTTCCAATGAGCCAGTGGTTAAGGGGACTTGACATTGGTGCTGGAGGGAGCCTTGGGTCTACGGGAGGCATGGTGTGTAGGATCGATTTCACCCTAGAGGGGGGGTGAATAGGGTGATAGTGTAAATTATAAAATTAATCGCGGAAGCTTATAAAATAATTTCAACACAGATCACAGAACAATAGCAGCACAGATAATAATAAAATGCAGAACAGAAAAACACAGAATTTACTCAGCTTCGGCAAAACCCTGCCTACGTGCTGCCCCCAAGGTTTCTACTAGAAATTAGAAAGTCCCTCGCTTACACACGTAAACTCGCTATACCCGCTATCGACTATCCTAACTCTACGCTCAAAACCCTGCCACAACTCAGCCACTGAGTTGCGAATTCTCAAGCTACGCCACGTAGCTTGTCCCCTAGTCACACGACTAGAAAATTAAAACGGTTTAAAAATAAAATTACAAATTAAAACAATTTAAAATAAAATAAACCTAATTTTTAAAACCTATAACCCTTTAAACATAAAATAAAAAGCCCTTTTATCAAAGTAGAATAAGGCCGGCCCTCTCCCCTTTTTCTTTTATTGTGTCGGCCGTTCCTTTATCTTGAGAATGGCGGCTGTGTCTTTGCAAATTAGGGCTTCATTTGATCTCTTTCCTTTTTGCTCTTAAATTAGGGATTTGGACATTTCAAAGATGCCAGCTTTTGGTTGCTAGATCGAAAGGAGGAATTATCACTTTGTTTGCTTCGTCGATCGCTTGCTTCTCTGTTTTACTTACGGCTCTTTGAAATTGATCGAGTTCGATTACAATTTCGGTAAGTACTTTATTCCTTTTGCTGGTTTTGGCTTGCTTGAACTCGATGATTTATGCCGATGATGATTGCAGTAATTTATAGGGATTGAATTCCTAAATTTTCGTTCGTTCAGCTATATTTGAATTTGTCATATAAATTGCTCTGGCCACTTGATGATGCTTGAACGATTGATGATTAATCTGACTTTGTCAAATTCGTATCTTTCACGTTTCTTGGTTGACACGGTTTTGAAATTCATTTTCGTGATAACCACGGCTTCCACTCCGTTCCTTTTTCTGTTGACTGTGACTTGTTTACTTCAGCTTTGTTGTTACTGCATTCATGGTTTTGCTTCGACCACTGTCTTGCATTTTTACTTGAGTACTGGGTTGCTCCAACTCTTCCTGTACTCAGTGTTGTGCGCATAGCACTGAGCTTTACTGTAAACTTTGTGGTCTGGTTTCACTTTGATTTTATAGCATTCAAACTTGACGGCTCTGGCTCGATATTGATTTCCTTTCGTCTTTGGGCATTTGTAAAACATGTTGTTTGCATTTGCTTGTAGTCGGCACCATTTGTAGATGTTCTCTGGTTTGATGTTGATGCTGAAGCTTGTTGGTTTGATTCCAGTATGCTTTTTCACTGTCATGTACATGTTGTTTCATTATATTTGAACTTGCATCACTGCACTAGTTTTCTTCAATTTTCTGGCCTCTGTGAGCTTTTGTCTCTGGCCATTTTAACTGAGCATTTGTTTGGACTTCACTGTGCATTATGATCACTTTGTTTTGACTTGATCATTTTGGCTTGATGGCAGAGGCAGTGTAGTATTGTTGTACATGTTGCATTCACTTACTTGCTGTCGTAGATGTTGCACTGCATCACCACTGTGTCGATCTTGCTTCTGCATATTGTTGTATTTGGACTTGTTGTACATGTTGCCTTGTATCATTGGTGTCTGCACTGTGTTGCATTACAATCATTGCTGCCTGGTCGACTTGATATTGTTGATCTTGGTGGCATGTGTTCCCTGTTGAGTCTTTGGTGATGCTTCCCCTTTGAATTTACTTGCAAACTGTCATGTAATCTGCATCCATGTATACTTGGTGTTATAGCCTTGAGACTGTTGAAGTTGTGTACTTGCCTGCTGCCATACTTGTTCATATGAACTGCTGTTCAATTGTTGGTCTGTGTAGTTGCAGTATTTATGTACACTGTGTTGTACTGAGCTCGACATTGCTTCATGTTGCCTTCATGTAGCTTGTTCTCTACATTTGCTTGATTGTTGCAGTCCATGTTCTGTTGAGTTGTTGTTCTTCTGATCTTCGCTTCCATCCATTTGGTTGTTGCAGTCCTATGCAGTTTCTATGCCTTGTGTTGTTGTAACTTTCATCACTGGTGCATGTACATTGCTGCTATTATCTTGTACTTCCAATGTGCACTTGTTTGTACTGTCATTTTGCTGGAATAACTTCGACATTGTTTTGATGCATTTGGAATTTGTCTAAGCTTTGCATTCTTTTTGTAGCCTTGTGTTGAATCCAGTTTTAAAAACTCGGGTTTGACCTTGTGCTCATGTCGTGATTTTCAATGTATTGCACGTGAGTTGAACCCGGCTTTTCATTTGGGTTTGACCTGTGCTCACCTGTCCCTGTAGCATTATCAAGTGTATATATCGGTGTGCACGGCCTTGTGGCATATACAGTGATACACTGTGTATGTCACAAGTTGTTCGTGTATGTTGAATTCAAATTTAAATTATGACAAACAACCCAAATAACTGAGGCAAATCATATTTTCAAAAATCATATTTTATTTTATATTGCAAAAATATTTCTTTTTCAATTTTACTGCGTTGGTTTATATTTTTGCAGATTGCTCAGATGCTGGATTCAAACTGGAAAGAAGTTGAAGATAAATACGAGTGTGAGTGATATGTAGTGTGGTGAACTGTAAATATGAAATGTGATGTAATTGCAATCAAAGTTGTATAGTTATAGTGGGAGCTTGAAATTGTACTATTCAAAGTTGTAATAAATATTTGTTTGAATAAAATATTCGTTTGAATTCAAATTCTATGTTATTTAATTTATTCAACAAATATTTATTTAATCTGTGAAAATAAAATAGTATATTAACAAATACATTTAAACGAATGTATATATGTTTATTATCATCAAACAAAAATCATATAAGCGCAAAGCGAATATTCAACAATCTCCCCCTTTTGATGATAACAAACATATATTTAAGATTTTGAATGTATTAAATGTATTTGATCGTTCAATTTGCTCCCTCTATTTAAATGCTCCCTCTCTACACAATACTTCCCCTACATATATGCATACAAATAAAAATATGTAAATGAGGCTATATGCAAATGGAAAATTATTTGACCTTTGGTTGATTCTATTTGACAAAATCTTAAATTTTCTCTCCCCCTTTTGTTATCAGCAAAAGAATAACGGTGTTATAAAAATAGGGATGAAGTGACAGACATGAACCAAATATTTAACTCAATTGAATATAAATATCAAATTTCAATAAAACTCAAACAAAAATCATAATTACCCTTGTCAGGCGCATATTCCACTTTCAGAAGTGATGGGAATAAAATCATAAAAAAATCATACAGTTCTATCTATTTGTGGTATATTTATTTCGGGAAATTTGAATATCTACTAACCATGCATAACCGTTAGATGAGATTAGTAGTATTCCAATTTAATTTTTAAAAAGAATTCAAGTATCTTCTAACCACGCATAACCGTGAGGACTTTTAAATGGGATTAGAATCAACTTGTCTATTAAATCAATTAATTTTGATATGCGTTCCATACATGCATAACCGTAAGGACTTTTAAATGAGCATGGAAGCACATAATCAAAAATCCAAGTAATTCACCCATGCATAACCGTGAGGACTTTTAAATGAGAGTGAATACTTTGGATATTTATTTTTATTGAAGAATATAATAAATTGAAGCACAGATAATTTCCTTTATAATAATTAATTGAAGAACGAATAATTTCCTTTGTAAACTACCACAAATTTACATACTATATATGATTTTGATGAGTGATGGTCGATAGAAAGATGATAGAAATAGAAATGATCATGGAATTTTTACCCAACAAAAAGTTTTTATAACTCTTGTTATGAAATTCTAAAGAAATTTTTCTAAATATATTGTCTTGAGTAATGCATGACAAATATCGACACTCATCACTTTTTCAATCACTATTGATCTTTTTCGATAATCATTAGGGAGTTAGATTAGCCAAAATTTGTCATTTAAAATCAAATAAGAATGACTAATCTGAAAATATGGTCAACAATGATTTTCTTGAAGGGGTTATATGAGAAAAATTCTGCTATTTGAAAATTATTTAAAATGAAAAATATGCAGATATTTTCTATGAAAAAAACGATGCAGCAAATGAATGTTTCAAAGATTAATCACATTCCACTAGTAATTTTTCTATCAACTATATTACCAATGTAATCTGCATCTGAATTTAAATTTCACTCAATATTCACTCGTTGGATGTCAAAGACCAGATTGTGAAATTTCAACAAACAATCTCAGAATGAAATTCTCTTGAATTTGAAATGAAGCTATGTTAACACTCAAACAAATATCATAGTGTTAAACTTAGAAACCATAGGATGAATAACTATCAACAGTCATTAAAACTTCATTATTATTTCAAAACAATTTCTTGAAGTTTCAACAATTTTATAAAGTTTCAACAATTTCAAAAATTTCTTAAAATCCTTTTTATAGCATGAGTAAACAGTAATCAATCAACATCATAATTTGACCAAACAGATTAAGTTCAATGATGAAAAGATGGTTGGTCAACTTTTAAGCACAAATCAAAGTAAGAACAAGTCAAAAAATCATATCAATTAAGAATAAGTCAGAATTAAAGACATCATTCATTTCATCATCACATTACTGGCTGATTTAATTCAGATTACGGTGCAGATTATCACATTTAATATATCGTTCAAAACAAATTTACCTATTTTACCTTTACGATAATTTTTCGTCATTGTCCATTGTGATTCTGTCACCTTTATACCAGGCTAAGGAACTTTGCTTTGTCGCCCGTTGTGTTTCTGGAACAGCCAAAATCCAGAGAACACTGTTGTTGTTCCTTAGCCTGCCACCGCACCTACACGAGAAAAGTTTTATGTGACCTATTTGTTTTTATAGGTCCATGGTTGTTAGTGGAAGAATATTTAGAAAAATAATTTTGTGAAGACCCAAAACTATTTATAATTGTTCCCTTTGGCACCCAAATTTGTTTAACTTTGAGAGATTTTATATTTGTGCCTTTTGAAACCCAAATCGATATAGTTTTCACTTGTTTGGGTCTATACTAACAATTATTGTGATTGTGTCCATATTTTCTACAAATTGTGCACATAGAATTAACTTGATTAATATTTCTTTCAACAATTTTCGAACTATTATATCCAAGTTCTTGTCTAACCGAATTAACAGTTTGCTTTCCTAATAGCATATTCAACGATTTTTCACTTTTGGAAAATTTATCTAAAGTAGTAGACAGTTGTTGGACCTGTGATTTGAGAGATTCATTTTCGTTTAACAATTGTGTGCACTTTTTAATAGAATTTTCTCTCCTAGTATTTTCATTTTCTTTCAAAATCAGAATTTCATTTTCAAGTGGTTTTATTTTAGTTTCTGATTTTTTAATTTCTTCTTCAAATGTTGGACACTTATCACACTTAGGGATCCTACTTTGATAGGTTTTAACTAATTGGTCAAGTTGTTTATTTAAATCTATCAAAGTGTCTTTTTGTGATTCAAGTTTAGCGTATTTTTTCCTAAGTCGTTCAAAACAGCCGTTTACTTCATGAAAATATATAAGCAACTCAGAATGGGTAAGTTTTGATACCTCACTTGGCTCGTCATCGTCACTATCAGTTGTATCACCTCGAAGACACAATTCTGCCTTTTCGCTTTCACTACCAGTGCTTTGATCATCCTTGTCTATTTCATCCCAAGTGGCTGCAAAACTTTTCTTTTTCTGTTTCTTTCCATGGCTGATTTTAATTTGTGGACAATCGGGCTTGATATGACCGGGTTTGTTGCAATTATAACAAATAATCTTTTGTTCTTCTGAGTAGTCCAGTGCTTTACCTATTCTGCTTTTCAATTCCTGATTTCAAGCTGGATTTCCATATTTGCGATTCCACTTTTTGAATTTCTTTATTAGTAGTGCCAGCTCTGCTGCTCCTTCATCATCATCGTTACCATCATCACTTTCGGTTGTTCCTTTGAGCGCTATTGATTTCTTTCGAGTATCTCCTCCTTCACGCTCTTCCTTGAATTTCATTTCTAGCTCATAAGCGGTGAGATTTCCGATGAGTTCTTCGACTTTCATTTGTTTCAAATCTTTTGATTCTTGAATGGCAGTCACTTTTGCTTCAAATTTTCGTGGAAGGACTCTAAGGATTTTTCGAACTATCTCCAACTCTGTGTATGATTTTCCAAGAACTTTTGATTTGTAAACGATATTGGACAGTCGTCCATGCATCTCTTTGACATTTTCTTCCTTCGCCATTGTGAAGTTCTCGTATTCGCTGCTTAGCATGGCAAGGCGAGATTCTTTGACTTGAGATGTTCCTTCGTGAGTCACTTCTAGTGTGTGCCATATTTCCTGTGCAGTTAGACAATGTGAGACACGATTAAATTCAAATTGATCCAATGAACAGATAATAGAATTCATAGCTCTAGCATTAGCATTTTGTAATCTATTTTCTAGTTCTGTCCATTGATCCTTTGGTTTCTGTATTTCCTGATTATCTACAGTTATAATTGGTATTCTATAACCTGTCTCAACAATATTCCATGCGTCAATGGTTTTCAGAAAAATTTCTATCCTATTTTTCCAGTAAGCATATTCACCATTGAACATTGGTGGTCTAACTATGGATTGACCCTCCGCAAAAGCATTATTAAAAGAAGCCATTTTAAAAATTCAAATTTTAAAACAAAAACTGATTTTTTGAAAAGAACGAATTTTCAAAAACAAATGACGACTTCTATTCCTAGCCATGATACCACTTGTAGGATCGATTTCACCCTAGAGGGGGGGTGAATAGGGTGATAGTGTAAATTATAAAATTAATTGTGGAAGCTTATAAAATAATTTCAACACAGATCACAGAACAATAGCAGCACAGATAATAATAAAATGCAGAACAGAACAACACAGAATTTACCCAGCTTCGGCAAAACCCTGCCTACGTGCTTCCCCCAAGGTTTCTACTAGAAATTAGAAAGTCCCTCTCTTACACACGTAAACTTGCTATACCCGCTATTGACTATCCTAACTCTACGCTCAAAACCCTACCACAACTCAGCCACTGAGTTGCGAATTCTCAAGCTACGCCACGTAGCTTGTCCCCTAGTCACACGACTAGAAAATTAAAACGGTTTAAAAATAAAATTACAAATTAAAACAATTTAAAATAAAATAACCCTAATTTTTAAAACCTATAACCCTTTAAACATAAAATAAAAAGTCCTTTTATCAAAGTAGAATAAGGCCGGCCCTCTCCCCTTTTTCTTTTATTGTGTCGGCCGTTCCTTTATCTTGAGAATGGCGACTGTGTCTTTGCAAATTAGGGCTTCATTCGATCTCGTTCCTTTTTGCTCTTAAATTAGGGATTTGGACATTTCAAAGATGCCGGCTTTTGGTTGCTAGATCGAAAGGAGGAATTATCACTTTGTTTGCTTCGTCCATCGCTTGCTTCTCTGTTTTACTTACGGCTCTTTGAAATTGATCGAGTTCGATTACAATTTCGGTAAGTACTTTATTCCTTTTGCTGGTTTTGGCTTGCTTGAACTCGATGATTTATGCCGATGATGATTGCAGTAATTTATAGGGATTGAATTCCTAAATTTTCGTTCGTTCAGCTATATTTGAATTTGTCATATAAATTGCTCTGGCCGCTTGATGATGCTTGAACGATTGATGATTAATCTGACTTTGTCAAATTCGTATCTTCAAGTTTCTTGGTTGACACGGTTTTGAAATTCATTTTCGTGATAACCACGGCTTCCACTCCGTTCCTTTTTCTGTTGACTGTGACTTGTTTACTTCGGCTTTGTTGTTACTGCATTCATGGTTTTGCTTCGACCACTGTCTTGCATTTTTACTTGAGTACTGGGTTGCTCCAACTCTTCCTGTACTCAGTATTGTGCGCGTAGCACTGAGCTTTACTGTGAACTTTGTGGTCTGGTTTCACTTTGATTTTGTAGCATTCAAACTTGACGGCTCTGGCTCGATATTGATTTCCTTTCGTCTTTGGGCATTTGTAAAACATGTTGTTTGCATTTGCTTGTAGTCGGCACCATTTGTAGATGTTCTCTGGTTTGATGTTGATGCTGAAGCTTGTTGGTTTGATTCCAGTATGCTTTTTCACTGTCATGTACATGTTGTTTCATTATATTTGAACTTGCATCACTGCACTAGTTTTCTTCAATTTTCTGGCCTCTGTGAGCTTTTGTCTCTGGCCATTTTAACTGAGCATTTGTTTGGACTTCACTGTGCATTATGATCACTTTGTTTTGACTTGATCATTTTGGCTTGATGGCAGAGGCAGTGTAGTATTGTTGTACATGTTGCATTCACTTACTTGCTGTCGTAGATGTTGCACTGCATCACCACTGTGTCGATCTTGCTTCTGCATATTGTTGTATTTAGACTTGTTGTACATGTTGCCTTGTATCATTGGTGTCTGCACTGTGTTGCATTACAATCATTGCTGCCTGGTCGACTTGATATTGTTGATCTTGGTGGCATGTGTTCCCTGTTGAGTCTTTGGTGATGCTTCCCTTTGAATTTACTTGCAAACTGTCATGTAATCTGCATCCATGTATACTTGGTGTTGTAGCCTTGAGACTGTTGAAGTTGTGTACTTGCCTGCTGCCATACTTGTTCATATGAACTGCTGTTCCATTGTTGGTCTGTGTAGTTGCAGTATTTATGTACACTGTGTTGTACTGAGCTCGACATTGCTTCATGTTGCCTTCATGTAGCTTGTTCTCTACATTTGCTTGATTATTGCAGTCCATGTTCTGTTGAGTTGTTGTTCTTTTGGTCTTCGCTTCCATCCATTTGGTTGTTGCAGTCCTATGCAGTTGCTATGCCTTGTGTTCTTGTAACTTTCATCACTGGTGCATGTACATTGCTGCTATTATCTTGTACTTCCAATGTGCACTTGTTTGTACTGTCATTTTGCTGGAATAACTTCGACATTGTTTTGATGCATTTGGAATTTGTCTAAGCTTTGCATTCTTTTTGTAGCCTTGTGTTGAATCCAGTTTTAAAAACTCGGGTTTGACCTTGTGCTCATGTCGTGATTTTCAATGTATTGCACGTGAGTTGAACCCAGCTTTTCATTTGGGTTTGACATGTGCTCACCTGTCCCTATAGCATTATTAAGTGTATATATCGGTGTGCACGACCTTGTGGAATATACAGTGATACACCGTGTATGTCACAAGTTGTTCGTGTATGTTGAATTCAAATTTAAATTATGACGAACAACCCAAATAACTGAGGCAAATCATATTTTCAAAAATCATATTTTATTTTATATTGCAAAAATATTTCCTTTTCAATTTTACCGCGTTAGTTTATATTTTTGCAGATTGCTCAGATGATGGATTCAAACTGGAAAGAAGTTGAAGATAAATACGAGTGTGAGTGAAATGTAGTGAGGTGAACTGTAAATATGAAATGTGATGTAATTGTAATCAAAGTTGTATAGTTATAGTGGGAGCTTGAAATTGTACTATTCAAAGTTGTAATAAATATTTGTTTGAATAAAATATTCGTTTGAATTCAAATTCTATGTTATTTAATTTATTCAACAAATATTTATTTAATCTGTGAAAATAAAATAGTATATTAACAAATACATTTAAACGAATGTATATATGTTTATTATCATCAAACAAAAATCATATAAGCGCAAAGTGCATATTCAACATGGTGTTGATTGAAAATGGTCTGGTGGACTAGAGTGACGGCGGCGGTGAGGTAAACTAGGGTTTTGACCTACTTTTTATTTAAGTTTGAAATTTTGGGTCTAGATGGCGATAGAAGTTGTTGTGCTTTATGTGGATGAGACCAGAGGTGAGACGAGGGGATGGAGTTCATACGGTGGCAGTGTCGTTGGCCAAAGGCGATGATGGAGGAGAGGGTCGATGATGATTGGTGCGTGTTTTTCTTCAGGGCGCACACAACTTGAATATTGGGAAGAGGGGAGAAGTGCTGTAGCTTAGTAGGTCAGGTTCATGATGTTGGTGGGCTAGGCCTGAGTTGTTTGGAGTGGGAATATATATATATATAGTTTATTTTGTTTAAATTATAAATGTAAGTTGCGTTAAATTTAAATCCATTCAACCCATATATTTTTGCATAGACTTATATTTACAGTACAACACCATAGTATAATTTGTTGTTTATTTTGATGAAGTAGAATATTATGATAAATTTATAGTGATTGAATTTAATTATGTTATTTTAAATAATAACATGATTAATTTAATTATACTTCATTGCTGATATCTATTTGACCAAATCAAAAACACCGTTCTATTAAATTAAATTGAATAGATTTTCGATGACATCTATTTAGCAGAATAAATCCTCATTCTGCTATTATATTTACTTTGACATTTATTCTCACGCCAGTTAATAAGTATTGGAAAAAGTGATGGGTAACTTTTGATGGTTAATTATGGATTTGATTTACATATATGTTGCTTACATCAATACTAGTTATGCAACTTGAAAAGTCAAATTGAATTAAATGCGAGCTTGATTTAGTACCATTATGGTCGCTAGACCTCCTTCCAGATTTGAAAGGTTATGTATTTAGATTAACTTCAATTTTATAGCAGTTTTAGGCTAAGTGTTTTTTTAATAATAAATTATTTTAATTATTTTATATATGATGTTTAAGTTAATTAATTATTTTGTTAATGATGTTCTAACTAGGTTATTTAACTTTATTATTAATGTTGCTTTAAGTTAATTAATTGATTTAGTTATAGTTTAAGTTAATTAATTGATTTAATTAATGATCAGTTAAGTTAATAAATATACTTATCTCAATGATATGTGCATTAAAAAAAAATCTTAAGGAAGATTTCCACTTTTCCAAATTCATGTTTAAATTGGCCAAAACAAATCATTTAAAATATTTCTTATTATAAACCAAACCAATTATCCTTCGATTTTAAGTTTGGAAAGAATGTTTCCATACCACCATAATTGAGAATGGTTTATTATAAAAACCAAATTTCATTCCTTTTTAAAAATTCCTTTTAGATAAGCCCATTTCATACTTACAAATCTCCAAATTAACTTATGAACTTCATTTCTAAATCTCTAAAGTGTTTTATAAAATCTCTATCTATTTACAAAACTCTTTCCTATTTATCAAACTCTATTATAAATCATCCTTTATAACTCCTTTATAAAAATCCTTTATAAAATCCTTTACAAAATATTTGAAAGGTTTATGTGCGATTGAAACCCATCTATGTTTATGTGCGACATGGTGTTATGCGATACATTTATTTTTGAAAGGTTTTATAACATTAAGTAAATAAATTTGATTGTGTTTCTCATGCTGATTTTACCAAACTGATCCGGGCGTTATTTTTCTTATATCGCTCGGGTTAGCCTGAGCATATTTTCAAATTTAACTTGACATTTTGGAGCTTCAAGAGACAAGCTGGATCCTCTAAGACATATTTTCATGTTTTATCTTCCATTATTTTGTTCTTATTATGTTTATTAGTAACTGTAAGGACATGTTGTTATTACCGTCCATGCTGATGATAGGTTAGTACTCTGATTTGATGTATATATATAAACGTTTCCTTTTTGTAAGGATTTTAGTATATTATGTATTAATCATCATGTTATGAGATTTTGTTTTGTCTTTGTTTCTTTAACCCCAATGACTTGTCTTTTTGGCATTTGGATGTTCGACACGCGAATACTCTAGATGTATTAGTGTTGACTGTCCAGGATTGAAAAAGCGGGTTGTTGTAGTTGGTACCGGACCTGAAGGTTAAGCGAGAACGTTGACACTAGTGGGGTAAGCTCATTAGAGATGAGTTTAATAACACCCTAGAATGAGTTTAAGAGTGTGTGTGCGTGTGTGTATATTAGAGCGTGTATTTATTAGTTATAAAAAGGTTTATATTGTATTGATTGTTCTGTTGAGCGGTTTATGGATTCTGATCAATATGAGTAGCTAACGCTATTAATAGGGATCTCTAAACACTTGAACAAGGCCAACTGACATAACATTGTTTTTAAATTGGTAAATGAAATAATTTTACCTAGGAGTATGTTTTATATATAAAGGAACAATTATCAGAAATTAACAATTATTTTGATATGTTTGTTTGTTAGGAAATGAGAATATTCAATTATTGTCATTTAAGATTTATTTTTTCATGCTCATCCAGTTTTGAGCATCGACTATCATTTGTTGATTTATAACTAATTTTCCATTTTTAAAGCAAGAGTTGGGTAGATAGAAATTTGTGGGGACTATTGAAAAGAACATCTTACGAATTAAGTTTCACAATTTGACTATAAGGCGTTCGATGATAATGTTGGGTTAAAACTGGGTTTTGATAAAAATATTTATTAAAAAAGCTAAAATATTTTCAAATAAATTTTTGAAAAATGATTTTATTGAGTTGATTTTATGAAATTTATTTATAAGAATGTGGCATATAAGAAAAACAATTTAAGTAAAGAATTTAAGGGCCCAAATTTTGGTGCTTTTGAAAAATGGTTTTTAAGGTTTTTGGAAAAAATAATAATATTATTATTTGAAAGTGTTTTTGAATAGAAGTATTTTGTAAGAGATTTTAAAGGAAACATAAAGCATTGAGCTCACTTCTGTCGTTGAAAAATTATTCCGATGATGATTACAACATCATTGGTGATCATTTTCGAGTTTCTAAGTAGGGAAATGCCACCATGATAAGTTGATACATGATTGTTTTGATAAAATAGATTTTGATCAAATACCAAAAGCATGATTTGTTTATTGTTTGGAATGATTTTGGAAATAGTAGTGATAGTTTACTTGAGAATGTTTTTACAAGTGTAAATATTTTAGGAAGATTATTTTAAAGTAAGGTATATTTTCTTTGGATTGGTTCGGGAAACGAGTATTGATTTGTCTTGTATTAATTTGAGTAATCTTCTAAGTGGTGATCATATGTTTGTCTAGGCAAACGTTTTAGTATGCTTAGTAAATTAGTCCCTTTATCATTGTACGATTGAAACGATTTCGAACCTAAACCAACCCAAAGTAAGCTGGTAAAAGATACTTTGTTAAAACAATTTGTTGGAAATACATACGTTATGGTTTCAAATGGGAAATTTTAAAATATAAGAAGCATTCTTACGTTAAGTAGTTCGAGTGGCTTGGAAAGAACTAAAATTGGGAAAGAGATGTGTTTAGATGGTAAGCGCTTCTCTTAAGTATTGCCCTTTGGTAAGAAAATGTATGATACTATTTGGTAGCACCCAGTTCTTTAGTATCATTTTGGGGTTACTCGGGCTCTCTCTCTCTTAAAAAGGTTTAAATGCTTCATGCTTCAAAATTTAATGTTAGTTTACTTCATATATGTTTATACCTAAATATAAACTTATGTTTTAGATCCAATTATATATTAAAAAGGATAATTTAGGTTTGAAATCTCATACGGTATTAAATTAAATGTTAACAATGTTGGGAGAAATCCCTTCAGGTAATCAGTCTAAGGGAATAAAAAACCCAATGCAACGGAAAATAACTGGATCGTGATTGTAGTGAGACGAAACAAACGGAGATAAATACCAGAATAGAAAGTCACAAATCAATGCCGTGCAAAAAAATAACACCAGTATTTATAGTGGTTCCACTACCACGGGGCAGTGTATGTCCACTCGGGAGGAGGAGATTTTATCAATCACTAAAAGATTAGAGTTATAAGATTGATTCACTTTTGGAGGCTATATATAAGAAGAATTAACAATACAGAAAAAATTCTATAGATTTTTAGCTCTCTAGGATGGCTGCAATTGTTGTCCAGATGCTCCGCTATTTATATAGTGAAGGAATGAGGAGGGGTAGCTGCTATATAGCATCCTTGAGGTTTGGTTCGGCATCCATCTGGGCTGGCAAAGCCCAATAGCATTTGGTTCATCAAACAACACTCAAGATCTGGACCGCCATGGTCTAATACCGAACGAGGTATTTCGTTCGACATCATAGCAACTTTGGAGCAGCATCTTCTTGTTTGGTCAACTTGGTTCGACATCTATCTAGTTCAGCATTTGCATCTAGTCTGACACTCAATGACATAATGCGAAATTTGAACTGGTACTTAATTTGGTTCGACAACATCACCGAAACAAAATTCCAGAGCGGCATGACTTTTCCTTCATATCACCAAACGACTTCTCCTTTACCAAATATTGAATGACTTCTCCTTCATATCACCAAACGAAGTCACCACCGCTGTAGAAATATGGAGTGGAAAATCCAAGCAACACTCGACCACTGATTTGATCCAGCAAGCCCTTGTTCTCAATGACGACAAGCCAAATCAACTTCCTCCTCGTTGTCACTTCAACTAAGGGTTAGGGCTTCGGTGCTTCTTCACTTCATTGATTGCTTCCGCGACATCGCTTCTCCATCGAGATCCTCCTCTAATTGTATTTAGGTATCAAATTCTAATAATCTCCACGTTGATACCATGATTCCATCTAGTCATCCAACTCTTCTACACCTTAATGCTCCAAGCAATGGATACTTACCCAACGAGCTTCAACAATGTCATCACCCATTACACTCTGTCAACGAACCCCGGTAAGGCTACCACCCGTCAACAAAGCATTCGAAGTACCTAGTCTGTGTAAAACCTATCATTCTCCACCATGAAAACAAATGTCTCCATCATTTGACTCAACTCTCCCCCCGTGCCACCTTGTGGCACCTAACACTTCATCAAGCGAATCATGTCTGAGCAATGCTCGAACATAGCAACATGCAACAACTTGGTAAACATGTCTGCTGTATTCTCCTTTGTGTGAACTTTCCGAAGATGAACTAGCTTCTCTTCACCCATCGAGACAAGGAACAACTCTCTCACCTTAATATGCTTCGTCCTCGAGCTGAATGCCAGATTTTTAGCTAAGTGAATTGCACTCTGACTATCATAAGTACACATCTATGCCTTCATATATGAAGCCCAAATCATACAGCAGTTGCCTTAAATAAAGCGCCTCTTTATCTACTTCAACCGCAGCAATGAGCTCTTCCTCTATAGTAGACAAAGCCACATCGTCTACAACCTCGCTTTCTTACTGATCGTTGACCCACCAATGGTAAACACATTGTAACGACCTACCTTTTTGGACGTTTTAAGCAGACACACGCGTCAAACTCAAACCATTGAAAAGGGAAAATTGTTATGGGGTAAATAAGAAAAAGAGAAGCAATAAAAGAAATATAGAATCTCGCATCGAAATATTGAAATATAATAATCAAATAACAGTTCATGAAGATGTTTACAAAACATTTGATTATAATTATACAACATAGAATCAGAGTTACATATATCAGAGATAAATAAATAATGTAGCAGAACAGCATAAGTGCAGTGGAATAAATTTAGTAATTAATAGTAATACAAATCTTCGTCTTCGTCCTCCAAAGATAAGGTTTTCAAATCCTGAAATGCTCAGGCTGACCAGAGCGAATTGAAAAGACCAAACGCCCGAGTCAGAACTAAAAGATCTTATGTAAGTTAAATCCACGGTAAATAAATATGAGTGGGACAGCGCCAGAGATGTTTACGGGGTTTGACATTTCCTATCCAGTGTCTAACATGAGTGCAATAACTTAAACGATGCTATGGATTACCATCTCCTAAGGATCTGTTAAACCATCTACTATGTAGTACAATATGCTATTATAATATTGTCTATAGTAAATTAAAAGTATTCAAATAGCATTAAGGCATTACCCATATCCCCCTGAACATGTTTTATATAGTCCCGTAGTCTATAAAATGTCGTACGCTCCAACAAACTGGTGGTTTACCTAGAGGACATCACATAGGCACAGTACAAAACAAACTCGTAGAAGGCACTCTAGGGCATGTGAACACGGCACTCGAGGCAATGCCAGGGTAGATTTACCAATTGCAGAACCGGGCTGGTGGTAACGCATATCAGCTACTACTGCCCACCTCGGAACGCACTCCCAAATCAAAATCAAGGGGTGGCCACCAAATCATCACAAATGTCATATTATGGTATCGAAGAAGCATACCTTATACTCAAGGGAGTCAGGGTCACGTCATACCTTATACAGAAATCGTTCGTCAACCATCCTACTTCATTTTTGGAATCTCCACCACATACACAGTTGTTAAAATGGTTTTCAGTCTTGGCAAAGAGTATGACAATATCTGATCTCGGTCTTTTTAACAACCAAACGCTTATTTCACATCGGAAGGTTCTTTTACATTTCAAAAGTCAATTCACAGTTTACATCAAAATATCATATTCCCAAAACCGTATCACTTTCGAAATTATATTCACTTTCAAATTCTTATCACATTTGAAATCATGTCATTTCCAAAATCATAGTTTCGAAATTATGTTTCCTTTTAAAAGTCATATTTCCAAAAAGGTTAAATCCTCACTTCAAAATCATCATATTCAATTAATTATAACATTTAACACCCAACTTAGGTTATAACATCATTTAACACCATTGCTTTTAAATCAATGAATTGGAATATAAACACTTCTCCTTTTCTTAGTCTGAAAATTTAGAAATAGTTTAATAGTTAAAAATAGTTAAAATAGTTATACACTAAAATAATTTAATTATAGATTAAAGATACTGTTAAATTGATTTAATATAGTTAAATAGATTTAAAATAGATTTAATATAATTAAAATTGATTAAATAGCTTTAAAATAGATTAATTGGATCTAATTTAAGTTAAAATGGGTTAATTAGTTTTAAATAAACTAAATGGTTTAAAATAAGTTAAATGATTTGATATAGGTTAAAAGAGTCTATTAATTTGAAAATCTTAATAATTAGAATTCTTAAAATAATATATTTTAAATAGTTTACATTAAAATATGAATTTTAAGTTAACTTCAATTTAAACTATTTACTTCTTTTCAACACATCTGAACCATTTAGATTTCCAAATCAACAAAGCCCAATCTCAATCTTTTAATTCCAACTTTTAAATAATTATTAAATTCTATATTGCTTTCTGTGACGACCCGACTTCCTAACTCTAGGAAATTGCATCATCTTGAAGAAAGAAAGGGATAGAAGAAGAAAAGAAAGAGAAAGAAGAAAGATAACAACATCAGAGAACTCACAGCGGAACGAATAAAATATAATATAACACATAAAATATTACACAGTATCATAATACATCAGAGTACACAACTTATACAACACATATTAGACAGTTATAAACATCTGTCTAATTCCAACAACTCAAGTATATAAGATACAGATACCAAACAAACACAGCGGAACCAATATATATATCTACACGTGGAAGCCTCCTGCTCCATTTCTCCTCCAGAATTCGTCAAGCAAACCTGAATCACTTGACTACTCATACATAATATGAGTACCCAAGAGTTTAATAAAACAGAAAATAAACACTCGGGTCAGACAGGGGTCTGGTGTGAGCAAACGGTTTAAAATTGCTTAACTTTAGCAAATCCTTTGAAAAGAAAAGGTATCACGTAAGACTTCCCACACATAAACATGGAAAAGTTTTTACCTTACGCTAACCAAAACATTTGATAGGAAATCCAGTGATATTATAATAGTGTCTAGGGTTTTCAAGTAAATAAGAAATAGCCGAAATTGTTACATCTATTGAATTCCAGCTACTAGCCACAAAAGTGGGTAATACAATCAAAATCGTAGGGTCTCGTAGGAAAAATGGGTTTCCATCAATGGCAGGGCTACTGGGATACCGCCCGTTACAGTACGTGGCCTAGATCACCGTACCAAGGAGTACGCCCGCTCCCCTGCAACACAAGGCCGGGACCATTCCTTACTAAACAGTCCCGAACAAGACAACCCCGGCAGTTGTCCGGATCAACCGCCCCATACAGCCGAATAAAAAGGGTCTTCTCGACAGGAGTAAATCTTGCTCTCCAGTGGGAGCTACCCACGAAGCCTTGCTGCACCTCCCCTGTTTTAGCCATTCCCGGTTGATGAGGCTTGAGGCTGCGATTACCTTTATAGAACACATATATCTTAGAATGCTCATCGTCCACCTGACGATGTGCTGAAAGCATTCAATCCATACAAGTTCGTTCCGGGTTCGAATGAAACCGAAGGCACTATCTCGTTGCACTCATTTTGGAATCACCCTCAGAGTCAACGACCATAGCCCTTGCACTCTAAATCTCCATCTCGAATCTATAAGTACCATTCCGTCAAACTCATTACAGAATCACCCACAGAGTTATACTGAAGTATAGCCCTTACACCTCGAGTCTTCACTTGCTCCACTTGGATTAACGACCTAACGTTTAATTGGAATCGATGTGGTTTTCGGATATCCAAATATGGAAACCCGATCCCTGTCTCACCGAAACCAAACGCCATGTTAATGTCCAAGTTATACTTAAGGGTTTAACAATTAACTTATATTAAGGATGATATAAACAGATAGATGAATAACATTATCTCAATAGATAATTCATATCAACATTCATCTCACAAAGAAACATATCACAAATATTATAGTCATCCAAATCATCCAGTATCAACCAATCACCCAATATCAACCAATATCATTCAACGTCCAATATCAGTCATCCAGTATTAATCAATCACCCATAGTAGAATTAATCATCAATTTAATTAACCTTTTAATTAAATTAATTACTATCCTTTAATTACTTGGATTATTGATTTATTACAAATCAAATTCATTATCATCTCTTAATGATCTTCCTTAATTAATCTTCCTCGATTAATTATCCTTTAATTACATTCAAGTAATTATCCTTAACCATATTCAGTAATTAACCTTTAATTACTATCATTAATTACAATAATTAATGATCCTTTATTAATTAATTAACTATAATTAACTACATTATTCCTTAATTAATTACAATTAATTAATCACACATAAATTAATTACTTATATTAATCAACTTTGATTAATATCATAAATCACATTAATTAATGATCCTTATTAATTAATAATTACTTTAATTAATCAACTTTGATTAATTCATTAATTACACTTATGATACTTTTAATTAATAATTCCTTCAATTAATTAAATAATTAATTTATAATTAATCATCTTATTAATCTTAAACAGTGATTAATAACTTGTAATTACTTATCTTAAATAACTTCTTAATTAATTATATTAATCCTGATTAATTAATTATTTTAATTAATTAATCTTTAATTACTTCATTAAGTAATTATTAAACAATTAAATTAACAATTAATCCTTAATTAATTACCTTATTAATTAATTACAATTTTAATTAATTACACTTAGTAATTAATCTTAAATTAATCTCATTCATTAATTAATTAATCACATTAATTAATTAACTAAAATAATTAAGTGATTAACTCTTAATTACTTACATAAGTAATTATCTCTAATTACTATTATTAATAAATCTTAATTACTTTCTTAATTAATTACTTAACAAATAATTAATTCCATCATTAAATAATTCTTAATTCATTAGTTAATTACTTCATAATTAATTAACTTTAAAACAATTAAGTTAATCAATTCCTTAATTCTTTTATTAATTAATTATTTCATAATTAATTAACTTCAATAATTACATTAATTAATTCTTTAATTGATAACATTTGGTGATTATCCAAAATCACTTCAATTTAAATTACTCCCGTGAGTAACCTCCACTAATTTCTTCCATATTATTTACTTCCATTCTTAATCATTTCAACATTAACATTTGCTTACTTCATTAAGTAATCATACTTAATTAATCAATAATTAATTAAATTAAATGAATAATTAACTAATTATTTAAGATTAATTAAAAAATTAATTAACTTCTAATATTAAAGAAAATCTTTAATAAACTAAGATAACCATAATTTTAAATCAAACTTAACTTATTAACAAAACGTGTTAAATACGTATTCTTAAGTTAATTATCTCGATAATTTAACCTTATTTATTTCCATAAATAAATTATTTGAATTAAATCAAGTTTTAACAACTTAAACAAATTATTCAATTTAGATTTTCAAAATCATAATCACAACCTTATTTGAAAATAAGGAATTTAAAAATCAAATTAATATACTTTAATTATTCCAATTTAAACATATCTATTTAAAATAAATTTGAAAACTTGTTATTAAAAGTATTACTTCAAAATTAAAACTTAGGTTTAATAATTAAATTCAAATTACTCTTTTAAATTTGAATTTTTAAAACTTAATCAAGATAATTATTTTCAAAACAAACAACTTAAAACATTTTTAAATTTGAAATATAAATTCAAATTTCTCTTTAAATAACAAATTTATCCTTAGTTTTCTATATAAACTTGACTGTAATTTAGTGTTTGATTCACCTTTATTTAAAGAGAACAAGTTTCAAAATTTGTAAATTAATTTCCTTTTAAATTAAACACCAGTATTAACTGCAACTAAAACACTACAGGACCAAGACAACCCACTCGAGACGATCCCAGGATTCACTCGCGTCACCCCGAAGCAACCAGGCACCAATCTTCTTTGAGTCGACTTCATGAAATCGCGGAAGTATCCTCGGGCCGTAACCCTTCTTCCCCAAAACCCAGCGTACACGACCACTTGTGCACATACACCAACAAACTCCGGCCACCCTGGTTGGTTGCGCCTATCGCCGAACATCACTCATCCACCCACGAACACGATCGAACAACCAGATCGAACAAAAGACATTTGAATCGAAATTTGACCCATTTGCTCGAAACAGCAAGAAGCACCGACTCCAAAACCACCCCATCGCCGACCATCTCGTCGCCGATTAACCTTGCCGACCCCACCATAGAGACACCACATCCATAAGCTTCGTCTCTCCACCCTCGCGAACACTTCCGGTTCAACATTCCAGTCGCAAAACCCATAATATCAAGCCGAGCATGAAAACAGGTTAAAATCCTAAAACGATCAAAATCAAACTCCACGACCAATTGAAAAATTCGTGAACAATTTTCCCATGCTCACCATTGTTCGAACTACCCTCGATCCAAATTTCAACTCGAATCATCGAGTAGTTTGACGACAATCACCAAAAACTTAGAAAAGGGTCAAACCCAAAATTCACATCAAATACCTAGTTAAAAATTATGATTTCTTCTTCTAAAATCATGAATTCATGTAACAAACACAATTATACCCTTTTAAACAAAAATTAGGATAGTTTATTTTTGACTACAATTTGGTTTTACTGTAAACTTCCTATATTTACATACCTGCAGACTTAAAATAAATATGAGACTAATTTTAAAATTATTATCAAACTATATCATACATTTTTCATTTATACAACAGGTTCAAACAAATTATAGTTTTGAAGGATGTTGGAAAAAAACAAGATCCTGCTTAACAATAGAGTTTATATTTAATCTACAGACACAAATAATCAATGTATTCACATAATCAAATATTATCAAACAAGAATTATTTGCATGCATTATTATTTAACCCAAAGATTAACCAAATCTGTTTTTAAAAATTCCATTTACTCACCTGATTTCAAATATGCAGAGAACAGAACCTTTTCCAGGCCTTGAATCTGGAAAAATACTTTGATTTGCTTTTGATTATGCTTGTTGTAGTGGATTCCTTTGCATGCTTCTAATTAATTTTTTTTAAATGTTGAAATTGTTGTTGTAAAATCCATCTGCATGCTTTAAAGATGAAAACTGCAGATCTTCATTTGCATATTTAAGTTGCAGGTTGAAACTGAATTTCAGCTTGAACTCCATTAATTTGCAGATTGTATTTGCAGATTTTTAATTTGCTTTTGATTTGTTTTTTTTTACTTTTAATTTCAGGTTGCCATTAGTTTTGAAAGAATGAAGAAAAGAAAACAAAGAGTGAAAGTGTTTGAGAAAAATTAATTTTCTTCTTTAATCATTTATTAAAAATATGTTGCCATTTGTTATTAATTTGAACAAATGTCACAAAACATATTTTAAAAGTTAACAAGTGTTATTAAGATGATTAATAGGGTGACACATGTCTTTAAGTATTTTAAATAAACTTTTATTTAATTTAAATGTAAACATAAACTAACATGTTTAATTTGCTTTATTAATGAATACTTACATATGTGAATATAAATTAAATCCTTTAAAGAAAATATTAGAAAACTAATTATAATATAAATAAATCTTATACATGTATTTTTAAAAAAACAAAAATCCAAAACTTATACATATACATTTATAACCATTTAAAATTTTAAACATTATGAAAGAAACAAAACAAAGCTTGTTTAAATCATTTTTAAACTACCTTATTTAAAAATGAACTATTATCTTTTTTTTTTTTTTTTGGAAACAGATTGAATTAATCCTAAATTATCTTTTGAAAAACATTATGTTTTAAAACAAAGCTTCAATTACAATATTCATTCATATATAATTTATTAATAGATTAAGATTGAATTTCAAACAAAATCCAAATTATAACATACACAAACATATATATTACAATTTGAAAATTCATCTTTTAATTTAAAACAAAAGATATTCCCATTCACAATATATATCAAACATATATATATTATAAATAGAATAAAATTTTATTAGCTTTTGAAAAACAATTCTTATCAAAAATTTTAAATTGTTAAAAGATATTGATCACACTTACCAGATTAAATATTTGTTATTCTCTAAAAGATTAATTTCACCAATTTAAATTGAAATTATAAAGTAAATTATCAAATCAATTAAATTATTATTGCAGATTATTAAATTGGTATTGCCCAAAATTCCGGGTCGTTACAATCCTCCCCCTTTAAAAGAATTTCGTACCCAAAATTTAAAAGCAAAGGTAATTTAATAACCCAGCAAAGATTTTAATTCAATCAGCAAAGCATACTTATCAATCAGTTACTATCAACCAAAGCAATCAATCACACAAACAAACTTAACTAATTATCCTGACATACGTCAGAATAAAATTCTAATCTATCTCGAGTTTCCCAAGTGTAAATCATCGGGAGACTCGCTCTTCAAAAGCCAACAAACTAACTACACTACCAAAATCCAGAGCTCCTCTCTTCTCTAGATCCACCAATCTGAACAGAACATCAGATTATACTCAAATCCAGCTCAACATCCAACTCCAATTGAACTACAGATTCAACAAGCAACAATGAATCATACACATACTCCCTCAGAGGTACGTGAAATAAAATGAATTCCAGCTATCCAAACTGGCAATTCAATCTCATAGACAACAAATCTTATCTTATCAGAACACAGATAAGAAATCTCAAATGCCATAGCACTAACCAACCAATCTTACTCAATTTCTATTCTCTTAACCAGAGAAATCTTAACAACAACGAAGTCTTCAACTTCGAATTCCAAAACTCCTTATCTCATATCTGTATAACTTAACAGACAATCCTGGGCTGCCAATCTCTTCCTGATCAGCTCATCCTATGCTGATACTTACAGAAACAACTAGACCAAAGCAAACTAGCTTCTGGATCCTATTCAACAGAAAAATCTTCCAAAATCCGTCGAAATCCAGAACACAAACTCTATTACTCAAGCAAAGGCAAATAGAACTTGCTTCCTTCCTTGCACAGCTGCTACCTCGCTTCCGCTGCGCAACTCTGATTCTGAAATAGAGGAGAATACCGTTGATGAACACAAGTATAATTTATCCAATATCCGAAAAGCTTTGTTCATCCAATCCATAAAAATCCGAGTGACTCATCTGACTCAGCCACACATCCTTATAGCAGAAATCCAAACTCATAAACTAGATCTAACCAGTCCAAACTCCAAAAATAAATTCTTGATCTTCTACACTAATCTCTACTTCTCCAAGAACCATCCTACAACCGGGCTAGCTACCATAATCACTTCTGGAACCAAAACAATATGGAACTCAACTCCAGATGCAGACAACCTTCTGATTACTCCAGCAGTTCCTATTTCCTCATGAGAATCCTCAGTCTCAAACAAAAGAACGCTCAAGAAAATTCCAAACCAATCGCAAGTCACTTTTGCGATCCAACCTAATTCGGATTCCAAAGAAACTGTCCTCACTTTGCCAATTAGAACATCTTTAAACCTTTCCAAACGAGGTTAATTCTTCAAGAAAACATCCACCAACTGCTCGGCTGCTGATAGAAGAAACACCAAGATTTCCGAACCATCGGAGAAACAACCAACATTGCTGCTTCCAAACTCTACTTTGATGATACTGCCAAGCCAAAAGACCGTCTCGTCAGCACACCGAACACTTCCGAGTTGCACTGCTACCACAGCTAACCAAGACTTCTAATCCAAATGCTTCTCGAAAACCAAAACCATCTACAAACCACACAACGGACCTCCGAGATGGCAGACAATCCAAAAGAAACTCGGCTCCAACTAAGCATCAACATCTCGCTCTCCTTAAAGAATAACAAATGAGACTATGCCGAAGTGAAACATCTTACAGACCATAGTCTCATATTCCAGAACAACCAACCTCCATACTGAAGATCCAGATAACTTCTATACAGACGAGTCTTCCCTGAGGCAGGTAAAGACTGCTCCTCAACTATTTCTAAGACTGCTTCAAAGAAAACATCTTTTGGAATATCAACGGATACTGCATCTCATCACGCAGTTATCAAGATATCATTACTTACTTTTGCACTACCAACAGATCCAAACTCAAGAAAAAATTCGCTCACCCAAGCGAAATCCAAACTTATTCTTCAAAGATAAACTCCGAATCTTGAAAAAGATTTCATTCGGATATCAGAGAAATCCTTACTCCAAACAACAAATCTCACTCGAGATGGTATTAGGTCTACAGTCTCGACAAATACTTCCAACCTCAACATATGGACCTCTTCCATCAGTGGTAGTCGTGTTATAAACACACACCACTACTCTATCTACCTCTAAAACTTATGTTGGAAAATCCGAACAGATAACCCAACAGATTAGGTTGATATATATACATACATATATATATATATATATAGTTATATATAAAAATTACAAGTACGCTCTCTCAAGAAAGACACCACTACAGAGCCTAGGTATTCACTCAACCTAATGCTCTGATACCAAATGTGACGACCCGACTTCCTAACCCTAGGAAATCGCATCATCTTGAAGAAAGAAAGGGATAGAAGAAGAAAAGAAAGAGAAAGAAGAAAGACAACAACACCAGAGAACTCACAGCGGAACGAATAAAATATAATATAACACATAAAATATTACACAGTATCATAATACATCAGAGTACACAACTTATACAACACATATTAGACAGTTATAAACATCTGTCTAATTCCAACAACTCAAGTATATAAGATACAGATACCAAACAAACACAGCGGAACCAATATATATATCTACACGTGGAAGCCTCCTGCTCCATTTCTCCTCCAGAATTCGTCAAGCAAACCTGAATCACTTGACTACTCATACATAATATGAGTACCCAAGAGTTTAATAAAACAGAAAATAAACACTCGGGTCAGACAGGGGTCTGGTGTGAGCAAACGGTTTAAAATTGCTTAACTTTAGCAAATCCTTTGAAAAGAAAAGGTATCACGTAAGACTTCCCACACATAAACATGGAAAAGTTTTTACCTTACGCTAACCAAAACATTTGATAGGAAATCCAATGATATTATAATAGTGTCTAGGGTTTTCAAGTAAATAAGAAATAGCCGAAATTGTTACATCTATTAAATTCCAGCTACTAGCCACAAAAATGGGTAATACAATCAAAACCGTAGGGTCTCGTAGGAAAAATGGGTTTCCATCAATGGCAGGGCTACTGGGGTACCGCCCGTCACAGTACGTGGCCTAGATCACCGTACCAAGGAGTACGCCCGCTCCCCTGCAACACAAGGCCGGGACCATTCCTTACTGAACAGTCCCGAACAAGACAACCCCGGCAGTTGTCCGGATCAACCGCCCCACACAGCCGAATAAAAAGGGTCTTCTAGATAGGAGTAAATCTTGCTCTCCAGTGGGAGCTACCCACGAAGCCTTGCTGCACCTCCCCTGTTTTATCCATTCCCGGTTGATGAGGCTTGAGGCTGCGATTACCTTTATAGAACACATATATCTTAGAATGCTCATCATCCACCTGACGATGTCTAAAAACATTCAATCCATACAAGTTCGTTTCGGGTTCGAACGAAACCGAAGGCACTATCTCGTTGCACTCATTTTGGAATCACCCTCAGAGTCAACGACCATAGCCCTTGCACTCTAAATTTCCATCTTGAATCTATAAGTACCATTACGTCAAACTCATTACGGAATCACCCATAGAGTTATACTGACGTATAGCCCTTACACCTCGAGTCTTCACTTGCTCCACTTGGATTAACGACCTAACGTTTAATTGGAATCGATGTGGTTTTCGGATACCCAAATATGGAAACCCGATCCCGGTCTCACTGAAACCAAACGCCATTTTAATGTCCAAGTTATACTTAAGGGTTTGACAATTAACTTATATTCAGGATGATATAAACAGATAGATGAATAACATTATCTCAATAGATAATTCATATCAACATTCATCTCACAAAGAAACATATCACAAATATTATAGTCATCCAAATCATCCAGTATCAACCAATCACCCAATATCAACCAATATCATTCAACATCCAATATCAGTCATTCAATATTAATCAATCACCCATAGTAGAATTAATTATCAATTTAATTAACCTTTTAATTAAATTAATTACTATCCTTTAATTACTTGGATTATTGATTTATTACAAATCAAATTCATTATCATCTCTTAATGATCTTCCTTAATTAATCTTCCTCGATTAATTATCCTTTAATTACATTCAAGTAATTATCCCTAACCATATTCAGTAATTAACCTTTAATTACTATCATTAATTACAATAATTAATGATCCTTCACTAATTAATTAACTATTATTAACTACATTTTCCTTAATTAATTACAATTAATTAATCACACATAAATTAATTACTTATATTAATCAACTTTGATTAATATCATATATCACATTAATTAATGATCCTTATTAATTAATAATTACTTTAATTAATCAACTTTGATTAATTCATTAATTACACTTATGATCCTTTTAATTAATAATTCCTTTAATTAATTAAATAATTAATTTATAATTAATCATCTTATTAATCTAAAACAGTGATTAACAACTTGTAATTACTTATCTTAAATAACTTCTTAATTGATTATATTAATCCTGATTAATTAATTATTTTAATTAATTGATCTTTAATTACTTCATTAAGTAATTATTAAAAAATTAAATTAACAATTAATCCTTAATTAATTACCTTATTAATTAATTACAATTTTATTTAATTACACTAAGTAATTAATCTTAAATTAATCTCATTCATTAATTAATTAATCACACTAATTAATTAACTAAAATAATTAAGTGATTAACTCTTAATTACTTACATAAGTAATTATCTCTAATTACTATTATTAATAAATCTTAATTACTTTCTTAATTAATTACTTAACAAATAATTAATTCCATCTTGAAATAATTCTTAATTCATTAATTAATTAGTTCATAATTAATTAACTTTAAAACAATTAAGTTAATCAATTCCTTAATTCTTTTATTAATTAATTATTTCATAATTAATTAAATTCAATAATTACATTAATTAATTCTTTAATTGATAACATTTGGTGATTATCCAAAAATCACTTCAATTTAAATTACTCCCATGAGTAACCTCCACTAATTTCTTCCATATTATTTACTTCCATTCTTAATCATTTCAACATTAACATTTGCTTACATCATTAAGTAATCATACTTAATTAATCAATAATTAATTAAAATTAAATGAACAATTAACTAATTATTTAAGATTAATTAAACAATTAATTAACTTCTAATATTAAAGAAAATCTTTAATAAACTAAAAAAACCATAATTTTAAATCAAACTTAACTTATTAACAAAACGTGTTAAATACGTATTCTTAAGTTAATTATCTCAATAATTTAACCTTATTTATTTCCATAAATAAATTATTTGAATTAAATCAAGTTTTAACAACTTAAACAAATTATTCAATTTAGATTTTCAAAATCATAATCACAACCTTATTTGAAAATAAGGAATTTAAAAATCAAATTAATATACTTTAATTATTCCAATTTAAACATATCTATTTAAAATAAATTTGAAAACTTGTTATTAAAAGTATTACTTCAAAATTAAAACTTAGGTTTAACAATTAAATTCAAATTACTCTTTTAAATTTGAATTTTTAAAACTTAATCAAGATAATTATTTTCAAAACAAACAACTTAAAACATTTTTAAATTTGAAATATAAATTCAAATTTCTCTTTAAAATAACAAATTTATCCTTAGTTTTCTATACAAACTTGTCTGTAATTTAGTGTTTGATTCACATTTACTTAAAGAGAACAATTTTCAAAATTTGTAAATTAATTTCCTTCTAAATTAAACACTAGTATTAACTGCAACTAAAACACTACAGGACCAAGACAACCCACTCGAGACGATCCAGGATTCACTCGCGTCACCCCGAAGCAACCAGGCAACAATCTTCTTCGAGTCAACTTCATGAAATCGCGAAAGTATCCTCGGCCGTAACCCTTCTTCCCTAAAACCCAGCGTACACGACCACTTTTGCACATACAACAACAACTCCGGCCACCCTGGTTGGTCGCGCCTATCGCTTACCATCACTCATCCACCCACGAACACGATCGAACAACCAGATCGAACAAAAGACATTTGAATCGAAATTTGACCCATTTGCTTGAAACAGCAGGAAGCACCGACTCCAAAACCACCCCATCGCCGACCATCTCGTCGCCGATTAACCTTGCCGACCCCACCATAGAGACACCACATCCATAAGCTTCGTCTATCCACCCTCGCGAACACTTCCGGTTCAACATTCCAGTCGCAAAACCCATAATATCAAGCCGAGCATGAAAACAGGTTAAAACCCTAAAACGATCAAAATCAAACTCCACGACCAATTGAAGAATTCGTGAACAATTTTCCCATGCTCACCATTGTTCGAACTACCCTCGATCCAAATTTCAACTCGAATCATCGAGTAGTTTGACGACAATCACCAAAAACTTAGAAAAGGGTCAAACCCAAAATTCACATCAAATACCTAGTTAAAAATTATGATTTCTTCTTCTAAAATCATGAATTCATGTAACAAACACAATTATACCCTTTTAAACAAAAATTAGGATAGTTTATTTTTGACTACAATTTGGTTTTACTGTAAACTTCCTATATTTACATACCTGCAGACTTAAAATAAATATGAGACTAATTTTAAAATTATTATCAAACTATATCATACATTTTTCATTTATACAATAGGTTCAAACAAATTATAGTTTTGAAGGATGTTGGAAAAAAACAAGATCCTGCTTAACAACAGTGTTTATATTTAATCTACAGACACAAATAATCAATGTATTCACATAATCAAATATTATCAAACAAGAATTATTTGCATGCATTATTATTTAACCCAAAGATTAACCAAATCTGTTTTTAAAAATTCCATTTACTCACCTGATTTCAAATATGCAGAGAACAGAACTTGTTCCAGGCCTTGAATCTGGAAAAATACTTTGATTTGCTTTTGATTATGCTTGCTATAGTGGATTACTTTGCATGCTTCTAATTAATTTTTTTTAAAATGTTGAAATTGTTGTTGTAAAATCCATCTGCATGCTTTAAAGATGAAAACTACAGATCTTCATTTGCATATTTAAGTTGCAGGTTGAAACTGAATTTCAGCTTGAACTCCATTAATTTGCAGATTGTATTTGCAGATTTTTAGTTTGCTTTTGATTTGTTTTTTTTTTTACTTTTAATTTCAGGTTGCCATTAGTTTTGAAAGAATGAAGAAAAGAAAACAAAGAGTGAAAGTGTTTGAGAAAAATTAATTTTCTTCTTTAATCATTTATTAAAAATATGTTGCCACTTGTTATTAATTTGAACAAATGTCACAAACATATTTTAAAAGTTAACAAGTGTTATTAAGATGATTAATAGGGTGACACATGTCTTTAAGTATTTTAAATAAACTTTTATTTAATTTAAATGTAAACATAAACTAACATGTTTAATTTGATTTATTAATGAATACTTACATATGTGAATATAAATTAAATCCTTTAAAGAAAATATTAGAAAACTAATTATAATATAAATAAATCTTATACACGTATTTTTTTTAAAAAAAATCTAAAACTTATACATATACATTTATAACCATTTTAAATTTTAAACATTATAAAAGAAACAAAACAAAGCTTGTTTAAATCATTTTTAAACTATCTTATTTAAAAATGAACTATTATCTTATATATTTTTTTTGGAAACAGATTGAATTAATCCTTAATTTATCTTTTGAAAAAAATTATGTTTTAAAACAAAGCTTCAATTACAATATTCATTCATATATAATTTATTAATAGATTAAGATTAAATTTCAAACAAATTCCAAATTATAACATACACAAACATATATATTACAATTTGAAAATTCATCTTTAATTTAAAACAAAAGATATTCTCATTCACAATATATATCAAACATATATATATTATAAATAGAATAAAATTTTATTAGCTTTTGAAAAACAATTCTTATCAAGTTTTTTAAATTGTCAAAAGATATTGATCACACTTACCAGATTAAATATTTGTGATTCTCTAAAAGATTAATTTCACCAATTTAAATTGAAATTATAAAGTAAATTATCAAATCAATTAAATTATTATTGCAGATTATTAAATCGGTATTGCCCAAAATTCCGGGTCGTTACAGTTTCACCATGTTTGAAATATCAATTTAAATTACTCAAATTCCAATATATTTCAAAGTTACATGTAACGACCCGACTTCCAAACACCAGAAAGTCGCATCGCTAATAAGAAAGAAAGGGATAGAAAAGAGAAAGAAAGAGAAGAAAGAAGAAACAACACATCAGAATCTAAACAGCGGAATGAATAAATTATATTAATAACATAAAATATTACATAGTAACAAACACTACGAGAGCACACAGATAATACAACACATACTAGACAGTTATAAACACCTATCTAGTATTACAACATAATACAATCCAGAGACAACACAGATCACAAAGCAGAATACTAATATCTAACGCAGAAGCCTCCTGCTCCATTGCTCCTCCAATATTCGTCAAAGCTAACCTGAATCTCTTGGCTACTCGTAAAAATTTGAGTACCCAAGAGTTTAAGAAAACAAAGAATAAACTCCGGGTCAGAAATGGGTCTGGTGTGAGTAACAGGTTAAAGTTGCTTAACTTTCAAAAACCTTTTTGAAAAGAAAGGTATCACGTAAGACTTCCCACACATAAACATGGAAAAGTTTTTACCTTACGCTAACCAAAACATTTGATAGGAAATCCAGTGATATTATATTAGGTCTAGGGTTTTCAAGTAAATATGAAATAGCCGAAATTGTTACATGATTAAATTCCAGCTACTAGCCACAAAAGTGGGTAATACAATCAAAATCGTTGGCACTTATTGTATTTTGAATTCCATACAATGGCAGGGCTACTGGGGTACCGCCCATCACAGTACGTGGCCTAGATCAACGTACCGAGGAGTACGCCCGCTCCCCTGCAACACAAGGCCGGACCCATTCCTTACTGAACAGTTCCGAGCAAGACAACCCCGCAGTTGGTGTGCAATTCCAACTGCCCACACAGCCGAATAAAAGGGACTTCCAGACAGGGGAAAATCTTGCACTCCAGTGGAAGCTACCCACGAAGCTTTGCTGCACCTCCCCTGTTTTAGCCATTCCCAGTTGATGAGGCTTGAGGCTACGATTACCTTTAGAGAACACATCTCTTAGAATGCTCATCGTCCACCTGACGATGTTCTGAAAGCATTCAATCCATACAAGTTCATTCCGGTTTCGAACGAAACCCAAGGCATTATCTTGTTACACTCGTTTTGGAATCACCCTCAGAGTTAACGACGATAACCCTTGCACTCTGAATCTCCATCTCGAGCCTGTAAGTACTATTTCTGTCAAACTCATCACGGAATCACCCCCAGAGTTATATTGACTAATAGTCCTTACACCTCGAGTCTTCACTCTTCACATAAGATTCACGACCTATTGTTAATTTGGATCGATGTGGTTTTCGAATATCCAAATATAGAAAGCCGATCCCGGTCTCATCGAAATCCAAAGCGTGTCTTTTAGGTCCAAGTTGTTTTAGAGTTTAAAAATAATTTAATTACATTTTCTATATACACACAGATAGATAATTCAAAGATTCACAACAGGTAATTATCATTATCATAATCACAGATAATCAATATCATCATCACAATGCAACCAATGCATCCATATCAAACAACATTACTAATCTCATAGCTGAGATTCAAACCATTCAAGGCAACCAATATCACCCGTTTATAAGCAATGACTTATAATCATACTATCTATAATTAATTTGAAAAGAATTAAATCAATTACATCATCTCTAATTAATTTAAAATGAACTAAATTAATTACTTACACAATATAAATCTTGCTTGCATCATCATTAATTAATTACAAATTAATTAATTAATTAACCTCTAATTTATCATCTTAATTAATCACATCTGATTAATTATACTTTAATTAATTTCAAAAAATTAATTACTTTAAGCCAAATACAGTAATTAACCTTTAATTACTTCATAAATTAATTAACTATAATTAATTACATTTAACCTTAATTAATTACAATTAATTAATTATACTTAATCATTTATTATTGATTAATTAATCTTAATTAATCAATCTTAATTACATCATTAATTATATTAATTAATGACTCTTAATTATATTTATTTAATTACTCAATTAAATTAATTACTTTCAGTAATTAATCTCACTTAATCCATAATTATTAATCACCTTTGATTAATCTCATTCTGTAATTAACTACGCTTAATTACTTATCAAATTAATTACCCCTGAATTAATTCCTTTAATTAATTCCTTGATTAATTATACAAAATAATTTAATCCAAACTATTTTCACAATCCCAATATCATCCACTAATTACATCCAGTAATTATCTTTATTTACTTCACTGAGTAATTTTACTTTATTAATTACATCAAGTAATTACTATCAAATCCAATGTTTAAAATTAATTAAACTTAATTAATTAATTTAAACCAAACTCAATAAACTCTATTAGTTACATTAAGTAATTAATGTTTTAATTGCTTTCATTTAAGTAATTAAATTTAAATAAATTGCACAATTTATTATCATTCATTAATCTAATTAATTATTAAAAAATTAATCATATTAATTAATTATTAAATTATCTCAAGTTAATGACCATCATTAACCCTTAACTCTTTAATTACTTTTCTTTAGTCACTTCTTAATTAACTCTAATTTAAACTAATTTAAATTATTAATTATAAATTAAATAAATAAGTCACTCCTTAATTATCCTATTTATTTAATTATTTTAATATCTTGATCATTTCTAAAATAACCCATTCCTTATTAATAATTACATAAATATTAAAGCGGACTAAGAACATTGCATTTTAAAATTTAAATTCAAATTCCATTTTGAATCTAAAATTCAAAAATGATATTTATTTATGTATATACCCAATTTAGATTCCATTTAATGTCTTTAAAATAAATGAAAATAACATTTATTACTTTCATTTAAAACTTGTAGAAGATAAGTCTTAATTTACTTAATTTAATTAAAAATTAAGTTTTAAATACATTACTATTTAAACTATAAAAAAATTCAAGTTAACAAATCATTTGACTTCTTTTATAAACCTTTATAAACGACTTCATTCAAAAAGGTAAATCAAATTTAAAACATTTGTTTGAAAACAAATTTACTTCTAATAAACAATTTAAATTTAAACTTGTTTGAAAACATTCAAATTTTTAAAACTTATTCAAATATCCAGATTTTTAAATTCAAAACATTTGAAACATTCCTTATTTAAATTATTTGAATTTAATCTTGAATTAAACTTTTGATTTAAACCTTGATTTTAAAATGCTTTATTTAAAATACAAATTCATTTAAAAAAAACCGAAGATTCAAAGAATCTTAAGAAACTGAACTTAAAATTTTAAATCCAAACTGCTATTTAAAATTAAGTTTCAGATTTCAAATTGAAATTAAATTTTCCAGAAAAAAAACTATCAGGTTTTATATTTTTATTTTTAAAACTGAAAACCCCTTTAAATTTTTAAAACTTATAAGATTCGAAATCATTTGAATCTATAATACAAACTAGATTTAAACCTAACTCAGATTTGAAAACTTATCTTCATTTAAATTCAGTTTTTTTTTTTAAATTTTAGTTTAAAATGGAAACAGAACTACAGGTTTTAAAAAAAACTGTAACCTGTTAATATGATTAAACCCGAGCAAGAACAAACTTGCTTCGAGTCAACAAAACCCCTGCTTCGAGCCAAGCATAGTAACACACAAGTATTAGTTCGAGTAAAAAAACAACAACAATACCCAAAACCCGAAACAGCAGTGCACGGTGCACATGCACCGTGCCTCCGGCGATCTCCAACCACCTCCGGTGGCTTCCCCATGATGGCGACAAACCCTACGACCCTTCACGACCATCAATTATTCCTCCACAGCTCGAAATCAAATTCGAGACTAAATCCCAAAACCTGTAACCAGAAGTACCAAAACCCATCAAACCTGTCATCGCTTCGTTTGCAAAATTCCGACCACCTGCAAGTTTACCACTCCGGCCTCGACTTCGTCTATAAGCAAGCTTCCATTACCCAAGAGCCAGTTGAACTCGATCAACTCTTCAACCCGTGCCGACCAATTTAAATCACCTAGTTAAAACTAGGGTTCTGGACAAGAACACATCACCTCAGCCACCACGATGAACTACAACGCCATCCAACATTTTTCCAAGTTCCGTTGAACACTCCTCTACCCACCAGAGGAAACAAGACTTCCCAAATCAAACTGATCACCAGTGACCACCCACAAACCAATTCCTGGCCAAACCAGAAATATACATCCAAACCCAAATTAAAAATTTAGATTTTTGATTTAAAAATCTTGTTTTAGTCTAAGTACCCAAATTAAGATCCTAGATTTATAAACTAAAATGTTTGGATTTTCCCTTATTCAAAGTTTGCTTTGCTGTTTTAAATACCAAGTAAGATTTCAAATTTTATTTAACTTAAATAATACTTTAAAAACTTCTCTAGGATAAAACAAACAAGTTTTGTTTAAAACTTGAATCTTAACACGGCTTTGATCGAGAGGCATGATTTTTAATTCCAAAAACTAGAGCTTGAACTAAGAACAGAGGGGTTACAGGAATATTTACCATACACACATCATACATGTATAAACATATAGATAATTCATATATATATACATTCACATAAACATATTTATTTCTAGATGTAAACATGCAACCAATTAGTACTTAAGAAATTTTAAGAAAAATGTTACTCACCTTAATCTGATGGGCAGAGCAAAGATTTGAAAAAGAGACTTGTGCTTTTTAAAACTAGAAACTTCATTTTCTGCTAAATTTTGAAACTTTAAATCCTGTTTGATTTTGCTCCAGACTTCACTTGCTTGCAGACACTCCAGATTTTGAAATGAAGGCTCAAACAAAATTTGAAATTGCAAGTGCTTTTACATTTGAAAAAAATATGCAGGCTGTTTTGTTTTGATTTGAGCACAATTGGTTTGCATGCAGGCTTCAGATTTTTAAAAAAAGCAAGCATGCTTTGTTTTGATTTATAAAAAGGATTTGCAGAGTTGAAGATGTTTACAGCTTTATGTTTTTGAATAGAAGTGTTTTATTTTATTTGTCTTCATAGCTTTAGATTTGAAAAGAAACAAAATGGAAGAGAATATGCATAATAAAACTGAAATTATTAAAAATAAAATCAAAAGAAAATGTTAAAATAAATTTTTGACACTTGTCTCACAATGTAGCATTTGTCAAAACTTTATTTTATCATTTAACAAGTGTTATGTAAAACCTTAAGATGTTACACTTGTCTTAAAAAAATAATTAGTATTTAATTAAAAGTTTACTTAGTATTTATTTAAAAATTAATTAGTATTTATTTAGTATGTTAATATAAGATGGATGTAAACTTGTGTTTTAATAAATTAGTTAATTATGTATTTATTCATATGTAGATAAATTTTAAAATAAATAAATCAAATTTAGTTTATAAAATGAAACTTATACAAATAATTCAAAATGAAAACAAATTAAAAACAATACTTTAGATTTCAAAGCTTTGAATTCAAGTTCAAATTAAATTTTGAAATCCAGTTTATTTACAAATATAACTACACAAATTTAAATTTTTGAAAAACAACTATTTTTATTAAAAATTTATTTGTTAAAACTATGTATTATTATATTTTTAAAAACAACAATATTTAATAACCATAAATAACTTATTAAAAGAAATTGCCTTCTTATTAATAAATTATTTATTTTATCACATTATATTTAAAAGAAAATCAAAATAACCTTATTGCTATTTATTTAAATTCAAACTTAAGTTAAACATATTTTAAATCAGTTCAATATTTATCTTATGTATTTAAAACCATATTTTATTTATTAAATAACTTTTAAAAAGTTTAATTTTTAAATAAAATCATAATTCACAATTTACTAAAGATACATGTTTTATAGAAAACAGGATTTATTTATTGATCAGATTAAAACAAGATCTATATACAATATATACAATATTCTATATATATTATAAATAGTAAAAAATCTATTAGATTTAAAAAGATAGAATCTATCAATTAACTATTTATTTTATTGAATTATTAAATTAATTCAAATCTTATTACAAAGATTATCAAATCAATTTAATTTTTATTTCAGATTATTAAATTGATATTGCTTTCAAATTCCGGGTCATCACATTCCTTCCTCCTTAAAAGAATTTCGTCCCCGAAATTTAAAACAAAGGTAATTTAATAATCTATTTAAAGATTTCAATTTTAAAACACAAGCATATACCAATGATATGCTAACAACCATAGCAATCAATTCATCCAATCAATCAAATCTAATTATCCAAGAAAAATTCTGGATAGAACTTCTACGAGTTTCCCCGGTAAAAATATCGGGATACTCGCTCTGTAGATTCCTAACAATAAATACTACTAAGCTACAGAGCTCCTATTCATCTAGATTTACAGAACTAGACAGCTTGTCAGACTACAGACGAGTCTGACTCAACAACCAAACCCTCTAGAACAGCTGGTTCTAAAACCAGAGATAGACCATACACGTACTCCCTCGGAGATACGTGAAACTCATCGAATCCCAGTTATCCAAACTGGCAATTCAAACCTGAAAACCAAACACTGATCCAACCAAAACACAGATGAGATTCAAACATTACCGAGCTAGCTTTCCAGTCTTACCAAAACTTATAGTTCCTGAATCAGAGAAAGCTCCAACAATAACGAAGTCTCCAACTTCCAATTTCAAATTCCTCCGTCCTTTATCCACAAAAGTCTTTGGACAAATTCTGGCTGCCAACATCCAAACTGATCAGCTCAACCCTTTGCTGATTTCTCTAGAACAAACAGAACCAGAAACAATCCAACATAATGATCACCTCAAGATCAATCCAAAACCCAAACACAACTCTACTCCATAACCAGCAGAAGGCAACAAACTTCTCCTAATCTGGAAAAGACAATCAAAAACACTTCCAAACTGCTTCCGCTGCACAACTCTGATCCAAAGTAGATAAGAAAATGCTAACGATAAACACGAGCACAAACTGGACATCACTTCCCAGAAATATGGTCCAACAGATCCATAAAGAAAACTTAGAAATTCCTCCAAAACTGAGTTGCTACATCAAACTCCACCTCTAAGAATCATCCATCAACTAAACAGAACCACCGGTTCCACTCCTGAAATACTAGTCGATCAGAAAACTCAATCTCCAGATGTGGACAAATCTCTGTCTTCCCAGAAGACATCCAGAAAATCTTCAACCATTCAAGAGAACACTCAACTATCGCAAGTCACTTTTGCGATCAACCCAGAACAATTTCTAAAGAAAACCGTTCTCTCTTTACCAAATAGAACAGCTTACACTGGCCTAGTCAATCCATTGAAGAAACAGATTCACTCTGCAGCTTCTGAATTCCACTTCCAGAAAAACTACTCAGCTAAGACCTCTCTGTCGGCACACAGAACACTCCAAGCTGCACTGCTGACACTAATGCCAAACTTCTTGATCCAAAGTTCTTCGAGAAACTTGGACTCCAAAGCAGACAGAAACACCACAACATCCTGCTAAATCCAGCCACAACACCGAAGCAGAATACTTCAAAAACTTGTTCCAAAGAAAACATCCTCGGAAACAATCCATAGTCACTGCATCTCATCACGCATTTATAACTTCCTGAAGTATCAAAATACCATCACTTGCTCCAGCTCAACCAAAAAGATCAAACTCAACTCACCAAACTCTGTACTTCAAAGATGGACTCCGAACCTTAACAGGTTTCCTTCAGAGATCGATGAAATACTTCAACACAACAAAACTTATTCGAGACGGTATTAGATCTATAGTCTCGACAGATACACTTCCAACCTCAAACATCAGACTCCAACCAATGGTAGTAATTGTGTTACAAACACTACTACCTTATCTACCTTTATAATCTATATTGAAAAACCTGAACAGGTAACCCAACAGATAGGTAGAAATAGATAAATATGTATAAATATATATAAAATTACAAATACGCTCTCTCAGTAGACACCACTCCAGAGCCTAGCTATTCACTCAACCTAACACTCTGTTACCACTGTAACGACCCGACTTCCAAACACCAGAAAGTCGCATCGCTAATAAGAAAGAAAGGGATAGAAAAGAGAAAGAAAGAGAAGAAAGAAGAAGCAACACATCAGAATCTAAACAGCGGAACGAATAAATTATATTAATAACATAAAATATTACATAGTTACAAACACTACCAGAGTACACAGATAATACAACACATACTAGACAGTTATAAACACCTGTCTAGTATTTACAACATAATACAATCTAGAGACAACACAGAACACAATGCGGAATACTAATATCCAACGCAGAAGCCTCCTGCTCCATTGCTCCTCCAATATTCGTCAAATCTAACCCGGATCCCTTGGCTACCCGTAAAAATTTGAGTACCCAAGAGTTTAAGAAAAGAAAGAATAAACTCCGGGTCAGACATGGGTCTGGTGCGAGTAACAGATTAAAGTTGCTTAACTTTCCAAAACCTTTTTGAAAAGAAAGGTATCACGTAAGACTTCCCACACATAAACATGGAAAAGTTTTTACCTTACGCTAACCAAAACATTTGATAGGAAATCCAGTGATATTATAATATGTCTAGGGTTTTCAAGTAAATATGAAATAGCCGAAATTGTTACATGATTAAATTCCAGCTACTAGCCACAAAAGTGGGTAATACAATCAAAACCGTTGGCACTTATTGGATTTTTAATTACATACAATGGCAGGGCTACTGGGGTACCGCCCGTCACAGTACGTGGCCTAGATCAACGTACCGAGGAGTACGCCCGCTCCCCTGCAACACAAGGCCGGACTCATTCCTTACCGAACAGTTCCGAACAAGACAACCCCGCAGTTGGTGCGCAATTCCAACTGCCCACACAGCCGAATAAAAGGGACTTCTAGACAGGGGAAAATCTTGCTCTCCAGTGGGAGCTACCCACGAAGCCTCGCTGCACCTCCCATGTTTTAGCCATTCCCGGTTGATGAGGCTGGAGGCTACGATTACCTTTAGAGAACACATCTCTTAGAATGCTCATCGTCCACCTGACGATGTTCTGAAAGCATTCAATCCATACAAGTTCGTTCCCGGTTCGAACGAAATCGAAGGCATTATCTCGTTACACTCGTTTTGGAATCACCCTCAGAGTTAACGACGATAACCCTTGCACTCTGAATCTCCATCTCGAGCCTGTAAGTACTATTTTTGTCAAACTCATCACGGAATCACCTTATACTGACTAATAGTCCTTACACCTCTAGTCTTCACTCTTCACATAAGATTCACGACCTATCGTTAATTTGGATCGATGTGGTTTTCGGATATCCAAATATAGAAAACCGATCCCGGTCTCATCGAAATCCAAAGCGTGTCTTTTAAGTCCAAGTTGTTTTAGAGTTTAAAAATAATTTAATTACATTATCTATACACACACAGATAGATAATTCAAAGATTCACAACAGGTAATTATCATTATCATAATCACAGATAATCAATATCATCATCACAATGCAACCAATGCATCCATATCAAACAACATTACTAATCTCATAGCTGAGATTCAAACCATTCAAGGCAACCAATATCACCCATTTATAAGCAATGACTTATAATCATACTATCAATAATTAATTTAAAAAGAATTAAATTAATTACATCATCTCTAATTAATTTAAAATGAATTAAATTAATTACTTACACAATATAAATCTTGCTTACATCATCATTAATTAATTACAAATTAATTAATTAATTAACCTCCAATTTGTCATCTTAATTAATCACCCCTGATTAATTATACTTTAATTAATTTCACAAAATTAATTACTCTAAGCCAAATACAGTAATTAACATTTAATTACTTCATAAATTAATTAACTATAATTAATTACATTTAACCTTAATTAATTACAATTAATTAATTATACTTAATCATTTATTATTGATTAATTATTCTTAATTAATCAATCTTAATTACATCATTAATTATATTAATTAATGACTCTTAATTATATTTAATTAATTACAAAATTAAATTAATTACTTTCAGTAATTAATCTCACTTAATCCATAATTATTAATCACCTTTGATTAATCTCATTCTGTAATTAACTACGCTTAATTACTTATCAAATTAATTACCCCTGAATTAATTCCTTTAATTAATTCCTTGATTAATTATACAAAATAATTTAATCCAAATATTTTCAAAATCCCAATATCATCCACTAATTACATCCAGTAATTATCTTTAATTACTTCACTGAGTAATTTTACTTTATTAATTACATCAAGTAATTACTATCAAATCCAATGTTTAAAATTAATTAAACTTAATTAATTAATTTAAACCAAACTCAATAAACTCCATTAGTTACATTAAGTAATTAATGTTTTAATTACTTTCATTTAAGTAATTAAATTTAAATAACTTTTACAATTTATTATCATTTATTAATCAAACTAATTATTGAAAAATTAGTCATATTAATTGTTAAATTATCTTAAGTTAATGACCATCATTAACCCTTAACTCTTTAATTACTTTACTTTAATCACTTCTTAATTAACTCTAATTTAAACTAATTTAAATTATTAATTATAAATTAAATAAATAAGTCACTCCTTAATTATCCTATTTATTTAACTATTTTAATATCTTGACCATTTCTAAAATAACCCATTCCTTATTAATAATTACATAAATATTAAAGTGGACTTAGAGCATTGCATTTTAAAATTTAAATTCAAATTCCATTTTGAATCTAAAATTCAAAAATGATATTTATTTAAGTATAAACCCAATTTAGATTCCATTTAATATTCTTTAAAATAAATAAATAACATTATTACTTTCATTTAAAACTTGTAGAAGATAAGTCTTAATTTACTTAATTTAATTAAAAATTAAGTTTTAAATACATTACTATTTAAACTATAAAAAAATTCAAGTTAACAAATTATTTGACTTCTTTTATAAACCTTTATAAACGACTTCATTCAAAAAGGTAAATCAAATTTAAAACAGTTGTTTGAAAACAAATTTACTTCTAATAAACAATTTAAATTTAAACTTGTTTGAAAACATTCAAATTTTTAAAACTTATTCAAATATCCAGATTTTTAAATTCAAAACATTTGAAACATTCCTTATTTAAATTATTTGAATTTAATCTTGAATTAAACTTTTGATTTAAACCTTGATTTTAAAATGCTTTATTTAAAATACAAATTCATTTTTAAAAAAAAAACTGAAGATTCAAAGAATCTTAAGAAACTGAACTTAAAATTTTAAATCCAAACTGCTATTTAAAATTAAGTTTCAGATTTCAAATTGAAATTAAATTTTCCAGAAAAAAAATGTCAGGTTTTATATTTTATTTTTAAAACTGAAAACCCCTTTAAATTTTTAAAACTTATAAGATTCAAAATCATTTGAATCTATAATACAAACTAGATTTAAACCTAACTCAGATTTAAAAACTTAACTTCATTTAAATTCAGTGTTTTTTAAAAAAATTTAGTTTAAAATGGAAACAGAAGTACAGGTTTTAAAAAAAACTGTAACCTGTTAATATGATTAAACCCGAGCGAGAACAAACTTGCTTCGAGTCAGCAAAACCCCTGCTTCGAGCCAAGCACAGCAACACTCGAGTATTACTTCGAGTAAAAAAAACAACAACAACACCCGAAACCTGAAATAGCAGTGCACGGTGCACATGCACCGTGCCTCCGGCGATCTCCAACCACCTCTGGTGGCTTCCCCATGACGGCGACAAACTCTACGACCCTTCACGACCATCAATTATCCCTCCACGGCTCGAAATCAAATTCGAGACTAAATCCCAAAACCTGTAACCAGAAGTACCAAAACCCATCAAACCTGTCATCGCTTCGTTTGCAAAATTTCGACCACCTACAAGTTTACCACTCCGGCCTCGACTTCGTCTATAACCAAGCTTCCATTACCCAAGAGCTAGTTGAACTCGATCAACTCTTCAACCCGTGCCGACCAATTTAAATCACCTAGTTAAAACTAGGGTTCTGGACAAGAACACATCACCGCAGCCACCACGATGAACTACAACGTCGTCCAACATTTTTCCAAGTTCCGCTGAACACTCCTCTACCCACCGGAGGAAACACGACTTCCCAAATCAAACTGATCACCAGTGACCACCCACAAACCAATTCCTGGCCAAACCAGAAATATACATCCAAACCCAAATTAGAAATTTAGATTTTTGATTTAAAAATCTTGTTTTAGTCTATGTACCCAAATTAAGATCCTAGATTTATAAACTAAAATGTTTGGATTTTCCCTTATTCAAAGTTTGCTTTGCTGTTTTAAATACCCAGTAAGATTTCAAATTTTATTTAACTTAAATAATACTTTAAAAACTTCTCTAGGATAAAACAAACAAGTTTTGTTTAAAACTTGAATCTTAACACGGCTTTGATCGAGAGGCATGATTTTTAATTCCAAAAACTAGAGCTTGAACTAAGAACAGAGGGGTTACAGGAATATTTACCATACACACATCATACATGTATAAACATAGAGATAATTCATATATATATACATTCACATAAACATATTTATTTCTAGATGTAAACATGCAACCAATTAGTACTTAAGAAATTTTTAAGAAAAATGTTACTCACCTTAATCTGATGGGCAGAGTAGAGATTTGAAAAAGAGACTTGTGCTTTTTAAAACTGGAAACTTCATTTTCTGCTAAATTTTGAAACTTTAAATCCTGTTTGATTTTGCTCCAGACTTCACTTGAATGCAGACACTCCAGATTTTGAAATGAAGGCTCAAACAAAATTTGAAATTGCAGGTGCTTTTACATTTGAAAAAAAATATGCAGGCTGTTTTGTTTTGATTTGAACACAATTGGTTTGCATGCAGGCTCCATATTTTTAAAAAAAGCAAGCATGCTTTGTTTTGATTTGTAAAAAGGATTCGCAGAGTTGAAGATGTTTACAGCTTTATGTTTTTGAATAAAAGTGTTTTATTTTATTTGTTTGTCTTCATAGCTTTAGATTTGAAGAGAAACAAAATGGAAGAGAATATGCTTAATAAAATTGAAATTATTAAAAATAAAATCAATAGAAAATGTTAAAATAAATTTTTGACACTTGTCTCACAATGTAGCATTTGTCAAAACTTTAGTTTATCATTTAACAAGTGTTATGTAATCCCTTAAGATGTTACACTTGTCTTAAAAAAATAATTAGTATTTAATTAAAAGTTTACTTAGTATTTATTTAAAAGTTAATTAGTATTTATTTAGTATGTTAATATAAGATGGATGTAAACTTGTGTTTTAATAAATTAGTTAATCATGTATTTATTCATATGTAGATAAATTTAAAAATGAATAAATCAAATTTAGTTTATAAAATGAAACTTATACAAATAATTCAAAATCAAAACGAATTCAAAACAATACTTTAGATTTCAAAGCTTTGAATTCAAGTTCAAATTAAATTTGAAATCCAGTTTATTTACAAATATAACTACACAAATTTAAATTTTTGAGAAACAACTATTTTTATTAAAAATTTATTTGTTAAAACAATGTATTATTATATTTTTAAAAACAACAATATTTAATAACCATAAATAACTTATTAAAAGAAATTGTCTTCTTATTAATAAATTATTTATTTTATCATATTATATTTAAAAGAAAATCAAAATAACCTTATTGCTATTTATTTAAATTCAAACTTGAGTTAAACATATTTTAAATCAGTTCAATATTTATCTTATGTATTTAAAACCATATTTTATTTATTAAATAACTTTTAAAAAGTTTAATTTTTAAATAAAATCATAATTCACAATTTACTAAAGATACATATTTTATAGAAAATAGGATTTATTTATTAATCAGATTAAAACAAGATCTATATACAATATATACAATATTCTATATATATTATAAATAGTAAACAATCTATTAGATTTAAAATGATAAAATCTATCAGTTAACTATTTATTTTATTGAATTATTAAATTAATTCAAATCTTATTACAAAGATTATCAAATCAATTTAATTTTTATTTCAGATTATTAAATTGATATTGCTTTCAAATTCCGGGTCATCACATTACATTTCAACAAATTTCAATATCTCAATTCCGTTACATTTATACTTCAAAAATTCAACTTAAAATTTTAATTAAATTTCTTTAAACATTTCCTTTAAACCAATTCAAATTTCAACATAAACTTAATTTCAATAATAATTCAGTTTATATAAATCAAATTTTTTATTTCAAAATATCATTCAGTTAAATTCAAAATTAATGATTTAAAAATCATTAAATTTAACCAATCCAGTGTCCATATATAATTCTCTACCCTAGGGTCAAGTGATATGGATATTTATCATTTCAATCCGTAATTTTAAATTTTATAGTTATGTATCATTTCAAACTGCAATCCCAAATTAATATTAAAAATTCATAAAATCGCTGGAGTATATCATTTCAACCCATAATGATTTTTTCCTATTCTATAGATCATTCGGGTACGTATCATTTCAACCCATAGGGAACTTGCAATGTTATAACAGTATAAAAATACAACATCCAGTCATCCAATATCAACAATTAAACATCCATCACAATCATTTTTCAATTCAATCAATAAATTTCAGCAATTAACAAATTATTATTTACAGGTAATTAACTGGCAATTTAAATTCAATAATAAATAAAATGATAATTTAATTCAAAATAAATTCAAATTAATAGAAATAGCAATTTAAATATACCCAACGACCATAAACAAATTCCTAATCACATCATAAATTAAGTTTAACTAACATAAGAAATTTTAGAAGTTGTGAGTGGGTCAGAACACTCGCCTTTGAATTCAAATCAATTTGAAATTCAAAATAAGGCCCAAATTCAAAGGGTCTCAGAATTTGTCCAAACAAGCATCAAAATGTCCGAAATATCGATACGATTCCGGCAAAATAAATCATGCCCAAATACGAGTGCGTATGCAAAAGTTATTAAAAGTTAGAACGTTTTAAAATAAAATCTAAATAATAAATAAAAAAAACAAACAATATGTACCAGCCACATCACGCTCTATCTCTCCTAACCCTATCGTACCGTTCAAATGCCTACACAACGAACACAACCGCCAACAAAAATTTCACAAACGCCGACCATACGATCGCCGCGATTAGCCTTCGGTTTGTGCCGCCTTCTATGCTTCCGAGTTCCCTCCTCGCGACGACCGAAACCCCCCAAAGGACAGCCGCTTCCATGAAATATTATCCCTAGGTTGAATTTTTCTCGGCAATCTGACCGTCGACATCACCCACGAACTACCTAGATGTTATCCCCTCGGCAATCTCTATGCATCCATACCCCTGATTCGTCGACCAGACGAAGTTGATCAATGCTTGATTGAACGACCGTGAATAGTTCATCGATTGCAGGCCAGATCGAAAACCAAATCGAAAAACTAGTAGAAGATTTTACTTGCGCTCGTCGAGAGCTTCAAATCGATATAAAATTTGATATATTTTGAGGAGTTTAATTTTGGAATAGAATTTGAAATCGAATTTGGAATTTGGGAATTAGGGTTTTGTTTGTATGCCAATGGAAAAAGGAGATGAGAAAAAAATGTACGTACAGACAATAGAAAATAAAAAGTAGCTAGGGTTTATAAAGGATTATTTATAAGTAAAGCTGAAAACAGAAAGAATGGACCAAATTGATTTACACATTGAACAACAAACGACCTGAAAGCTCGTTCGGTCTCCGAAACGAAAGTGGGTCATCCCATATATCAAAATAGATGTTTTCGATATTTTTAAATTCAATGAAACAGGTTTCATGTCCTAATTTCATCATATGAAGAAGTTATGTTAAAATCAGCTTATTTCAAATTGATTTCAGTTGATTTCTAGGCGTTTGGAGTCCATACAATCAAACGACAAGTCCGATCACTACGAAAATTTGAAACCATACAATAATTCACCGTTACGGATCCGATGAAACTAGTTTCGTTGAAATCCAAGACAGTGTCCAAAATGGCTATGTTCATGTTAATTAAATAAATTAACATAAAATTAATTAATTCATTTTTTAATTCAATATTTATTAACTAACGAATTTCATCATTTTTTATTACTTAGACATTTATAATGATTCGAAACAAGTTTACAGATCAATCCAGTGTTTTAAAATTTACTATTTACAGTGTTCAATTTCAACTCTAACTAAATCTAATTTATTCTAATTTAATTCGAACAAATTAATTTTATTAGATTTCAATCTTTATACTCGATCAGTTATTATCCTATAGAGATAGTCAACATTTGTTTATCGTTCTTTACATTAATATTCTCTACTTTCCATCTTTTATTTGTATTAACTACTATATTTTCATTATATTGAATTTTTGTCAATTTTACACATTGATTATAATTTAAAATCCCAATTTAATTTATTTATCTTGATTTCACTCTTTTAATACATCAGTTATTTCTTTATGAATATAATTACATTTATTACATTATAATTTACAGTTATTGTCTTAACTCACATTAGTGTAACATTTGATTTCATTTAATTATCATTTGATGTCCCATTTGATTTAACAGAATATATAAATAGGTAACATATAATAGTTTGTCACCATTAACTTTTAGTCACATTAATAAGTTTATTATTTACAACCAAATGTTGTGATAACTTACATAACACAAATTTTATTCAATTGCCATTTATTACATACTATTTCATTAATTAATTCAATATTTACATTTGTTTTCTTATATTCAATTTATAACCAAGTATAACATTTAAATCATTTTAGTTGATTGGAATTTCATTCAAATTGTTAATAATTAACTTAAGTTGACATTATTAACTTTCATTCTATTATTATTCCCATTATAAATCTTAAAATTTAATTTCTCCCAACTTTAAATTACATTAAATTAACTATTTTTAATTATCGAAAATTACGGGCTCAAAACTTTTCGTCCTCGAAAAGGAGAAAGAAGAGAAAAGAAGGAATCAAGTGATCAACATATCTTATTCAAAATAATAGATTTATAAACAATTAATTTACATCATTAAATACTTTCAAATAAAATATATTAATTTATAACAATTAAATCCTTTCATATTCAAGTCAATAAAAGTTTGAAAAATCATTTCGAAAAAATATTTTCAAGTCCAAAATTCACGAAAAATTTCTGCAGAGTCTCCTTTGTACGTAGATGTCTGGGAGAAATAATAATATCAATCATAAAAATATATAACATATTTTCAAAATAATACATCCCAAGCCACGGGAAAAAAATATCATATCGTTATAAAACCATAATCCGAGAATGTACCTATTTATCGGGCAAACAATGCTTATTTTATGAAACCAAAAGCAGTTATTATTGCTTCCACAACCTGTATTTCACTTATATAGTCCAAAAGTTAATAATTATATAAGAGAAACATTTATGTTGTCTTAAATTATAATAAAACAAATTAACTCAGCATAACAATATTCACTTGTAACCAAAGGCATACACTGATCGCACGCAATCAAAGTAATCAACCATCCATCCATAGCAACCAAAACAAATGGTTTGTTCGGGTTCAGAAACATTTAATTGTATAAAATGACAAATACCTGCTAATGGTACCATATACTCAATAGTCTTAGATAAAACTCAATAGATTATTCATACATCCATATAATTAGAAGTATCCTTTCCCAAACATCCATAGGTTAGAACAACCAAACAATGAATCCAAGTATTAATCAAGTTCATTCTTATTAATTTCATTTCATATTATTTATCTTTCTTCGGTTTAATTCATACATTGATTATTTTATTCATTCATATTCATTTATTTACATATGTTATTTACATTTTCTTACATATGTTACTCATATATAGTTATTTAAACATATGTAAACCAATTTTTAAAGTACTATATAGGTTCCTTTGTAAATAATTCACATTCATTAATTCAATATTCAATTTCATGTACTTTCATTCATTACTTACAAAAATTCATTCATTTTTTCCGTTTATTCACATAATGACAATATATTTTCATTACTTTACATTCATTTCTTAGATAAGTCATTTCCATTCAATTGTTTATAATAGCCAATGAATTCATTATTCAAGTATTCACACATTTTATTGCGTTTAGTTCACATTTATCAGTATATATACTTGATTTCCATTAGATATTAATATTCATTAGTGCATAAGTTCATACTTAAGTTTGTTACTTCTTAATTTACATTCATCACCTTATATAGTCAACTTTTCCAAAGTTATAACCATTTACAAAATATATAGTACTCATTTTATTATTTACTTTTAATTATAAATAGCTTCCATCATTAACTTAAGTTTGTAATCATTTGCTTACAGTATTCATCTTTTTTACTTATTTTAATTATAAATAACTTCAACATTTACTTAATTTTATTATAATTTATTTATAATACTCACCTTTCTATTATATTTAATTAGCAGCATTTCAATTATAACTTAAGTTTATAACAATTATAATATCAAAATTCTTATTTATAAAGAAATTCCATTGAACATTTTCTTTACTTAAGTTTTACTTGTATAATATTCCATTACATTTTCTTATTAAACATCTTAACTTTAAATTTTAGGTAAGTTATATATATGTTTTAATAATGCAAGTGAATATTACCTAAGTTTATCTTACTTATTTTAGTTACTTAATGCTCAATAATTATCATTTCTCATTTTTGTATCCTTTTTATTTATAGTTTCAATATTTCAGTTTCTTATATATTTCATTAATCATTTTAACATTAAATTTCTTATTTTCATCTTAGAAACTTCCAATTATTAATATAGTCAAGATTCCGTTAATTATAATAATTTCAATTTTAATTTATAGAAACTTAAGAACTAAATAACCACGTTTTATTTCAATTATTTAAAATATTATATATAATCGTATCTTTATGTATACCAAATCATACTTGGAATTAAAAATTAAGATTAATTGATCAAAATAACTGTGCAGTAAAATTATTAGAGGTCTTTCCATTTTTAAACTCGAAAATAAATATCGATGATGTGTGCACTCATCATGGAAATTATTTTCCAACGACAGAGAGGGGAGTACATAATTTATTTCCTTCCAAAATTACTTTAAAAATATTTCCTTCAAATTTTATTAAAATATTTATATCGAAAATCACTTCCAAATAATACTAATATTATATTCCAAAATCTTTGATAGAATTTCAAGCTCCCGGAACTTAAGTTCTACATTTCCACTTTATTTTTATTTTATTTGTAAATCTAAATCTCCACCGGTATTTATAAAACTTCATTACCTAATAACCAACATATATAGCAACCAACTATATTATTTATAAAATTTATTATTCAAAAAATATATAATGGGCAAAATTATTTCGTTCACCTATATTTCAAAACAATATCGTGTCGGTCTATCCTATTAAGTGTTAAGAAATCTCTATCGATGTTATAGCGTCCTATGCACCAATAAGAATTTATAAATACAAAACGAAACAAATTAACACAATACAAAACCTTTTATAAGATTAACAAACACGCTTGCTCATATATATACTCAGTGGCTCATTCTAGGGTATTACTACCCTATTCTATATGAGTCAGACCCCACAAAGCTAAGGTAATCGCTAAACCGAAGCTCTGATACCAACAATAACGACCTGCCTTTATGGACGTTTTAAGCAAACACATGCGTCAAACTCAAACCATTCAAAAGGGTGGATTGTTATGGGTTAAATAAGAAAAAGAGAAGAAATAAAACAAATACAGAATCTCGCAGCGGAATGTCATAATATAATATTCAAATAATAGTTCATGAAGCTGTTCACAAAACATTTGATTATAGTTATACAACACAGAACTAGAGTTACACATATCAGAGATAAATAAATAATGCAGCGGAATAGTATGAGTGAAGTGGAACAAATATAGTAATTAATAGTAATATAAATCTTCATCTTCATCCTCCAGAGATAAGGTCTTCAAATCCTGAAATGTTCAAGCTGACCCAAGCGAATTGAAAAGACAAAACACCCGAGTCAGAACTAAAAGATCTTATGTAAGTTAAATCAACGGTAAATAAATATGAGTGGGATGGCATTAGAGATGTTTACGGGGTTTGACATCTCCTATCCAGTGTCTGACATAAGTGCAATAACTTAAGAGATGCTCATGATTAGCATCTCCTAAGGATCCATTAAACTATCTACTATGTAGTACATTATGCTATTATAATAGTGTCTACAGTAAAGTAAAAGTATTAAAATAGCATTAAGGCGTTACCCATATCCCCCTGAACACATTTTATATATTCCCATAGTCTATACAATGCCGTATGCTCCACCTAACCGGTGGCTTACCCAGAGGAAATCACATAGGTACGGTACAAAACAAACTTGTAGAAGGCGCTCTAGGGAATGTGAACACAGCACTCAAGGCAATGCCAGGTTAGATTTACCAATTGCAGAACCGGGCTGGTGGTAACGCATAGCAGCTACTACCACCCACCTCGAAACATGCTCCCAAATCAAAATCAAGGGGTGACCACCAAATCACCACGAATGTCATAATATGGTATCGAAGAAGCATGGATGATCGGAGGAATGACCTCAGTAGGCCCAGGTATAGCTCATGTTTTAGTCGCATCTAAGCTGACTCACGAGAGTCAGGGTCACGTCATACCTTATACGGAAACCGTTCGCTAACCATCCTACTTCATTTCTGGAATCTCCACAATATACATAGTTGTTAAAGTGATTTTTGGTATTGGTAGAGAGTATGACAATTTTCGATTCTAGTCTCTTTAACAACCAAATGCTTATTTCACACCGGATGGTTCTTTTACATTTCAATGTCAATTTACATTTTATATCAAAATATCATATTCTAAAAACCATACCACTTTCAAAATTATATTCACTTTCAAATTCTTATCACATTTGAAATCATATCGTTTTCAAAATCATCATTTCGAAATTATATTTCCTTTCAAAAGTCATATTTCCAAAAAGGTTAAATCTTTACTTGAAAGTCATCATATTCAATTAATTATAATATTTAAATCCCAACTTAAGTTATAACATCATTTAACACCATTGCTTTTAAACCAATGAATTGGAATATATACACTTCCCCTTTTCTTAATTAGAAAATTTAGAAATAGTTTAAACAGTTATAAATAGTTATAAATATTTAAATACTCTAAAAAAAATTAATTATAGATTAAAGATACTATTAAATTGATTTAATATATTTAAATAGATTTAAGATCGATTTAATATAATTAAAATAGATTAAATAGCTTTAAAATAGATTAATTAGATTTAAATTAAGTTAAAATGGGTTAATTAGTTTTCAAATAAATTAAATGGTTCAAAATAGGTTAAATGATTTAATGTAATTAATATAGGTTAAACGAGTTTATTAATTTGAAAATCTTAATATTTAGAAATCCTAGAATAATATATTTTAAACAGTTTACATTAAAATATAATTTTAAGTTAACATCAATGTAAACTATTTATTTCTTTTCAACACACCTGAACCATTTATATTTCCAAATCAACAAAACCCAATTTCAATCTTTTAATTTCAACTCTCAAATAATTATTAAATTCTATATTGCTTTCACCACATTTGAAACATCAATTTAAATTACTTAAATTCCAATATATTTCAAAGTTATATTTCAACAAATTTCAATATCTCAATTCCATTAAATTACATTTATACTTCAAAAATTCAACTTAAAAATTTAACTAAATTTCATTAAACAATTCCTTTAAACCAATTCAAATTTCAACATAAACTTGATTTCAATAATAATTCAATTTATATAAATCAAATTCTTATTTCAAAATATCATTCATTTAAATTCAAAATTAAGGATTTAAAAATCATTAAATTTAACCAATCTAATATCCGTACATAATTCTCTATCCTAGGGTCAAGTGATACAAATATTTATCATTTCAATCCACAATTTAAAATTTTACAGTTGTGTATAATTTCAAACCGCAATCCCGAATTAATATTAAAAATCCATAAAATCGCTCGAGTCTATCATTTCAACCCATAACGATTTTTCTCTATTATATAGGTCGTTCGGGTATGTATCATTTCAACCCATAGGGAACGTGCAGTGTTATAACAGTATAAAAAATACAACATCCAGTCATCCAATATCAACAATTAAACATCCATCACAATCATCATTCAATTCAACCAATAAATATCAATAATTAACAGATTATAATTTATAGGTAATTAACTGGTAAATTAAATTAAATAATAAATTAAATTACAATTTAATTCCAGATAAATTCAAATTAACAGGATAGAAATTTAAATATACTTAATAACCATAAAAAAATTCCTAATCACATCATAAATTAAATTTAACTAACATAATAAATTTTAGAAGTTTTTAGTGGGTCAAAACACTCGCCTTAGAATTCAAATTGACTTGAAATTGAAAATAAAGCCCAAATTCAAATAGTCTCAGAATTCATCCAAAAAAGCTTTAAAATGTCCAAAATTTCGATATGAACCAGGCAAAATAAACCACGTCCAAATCCGAGTCCGTATTAAAAAGGTATTAAGGTTAGAACGTTTTAAAAGAAAATTAAAAAAACAAAAAAAACAATACATACCAGCCACGTCACGCTCTATCTCCCTAACTCTACCGTGACATTCGAATGCTTGCACAACGCACACAGTTGCCACCAAAAATTTCATGAACGTCGACCATACGATCGCCGCAACCAGCCTCCGGCCTTGCGCCGCCTTCTAAGTCTCTGGGTCCCCTACGAGCGACGACCGATCACCCCCCAAGGACAGCTGCCGCCATGAATTTCTGGCCCTAGGTTGAAATTTTGTTGGCAATCCGACCATCGACATCACCCATGAACTACCTAGATGTCATCCCCTCGACAATCTCTACGCATCCATACCCCTGATTCTTTGATCAGATGAAGTTGATCAACGCTTGATTGAACGGCCGTGAATAGTTCAGGCCATATTGAAAACCAAATCTAAAAACTAGAAGTAGATTTGACTTGCGCTCGTCGGGAGCTTTAAATCGACATAAAATTCGATATATTTTGAGGAGTTTAATTTTTGGAATTGAATTTGAAACCGAATTAGAAATTTGGGAATTAGGGTTTTGTTTGTCTGCCATTGGAAAGAGGAGACGAGAAAGAAATGTACGTACAAACAATGTAAAATAAAAAGTAGCTAGAGTTTATAATGGGCTATTTAAAGGCAAAGCTGAAAATAGAAAGAATGGACCATTGATTTACACGTTGAATGATAAATGACCCAAAAAGCCCATTTTGTCTCCAGAACGAAAATGGGTCATCCCATATACCAAAATAGATGTTTTCGATATTTTTAAATTCAATGGAACATGATTCAAGTCCTAATTCCATCATATGAAGAAGTTATGTTAAAAACTAGCTTATTTCAAATTGATTTCAACTAAATTGATTTCTAGGCGTTTCGAGTCCGTACAATCAAACGACGAGTCCGATCACTACGAAACTGGAAACCTTACAATAATTCACCGTTACGGATCTGATGAAACTAGTTACGTTAAAATCCGAGACAGGGGCCAAAATTGCTATTTTCACGTTAATTAAATAAATTGGTATAAAATTAATTAATTAACTTTTTAATTCAATATTTATTGACTAACAAATTTCATCATTTTTGAATACTTAGACATTTATAATGATTCAAAACAAGTTTATGTATCGATCTAGTGTTTTAAATTTTTACTAACATTGTTCAATTTCAACTGTAACTAAAACCAATTTATTATAATTTAATTCCAATAAATAAATTTTATTAGATTTTAAACTTTATACTCAATCAGTTATTATCCTATAGACATAGTCATCATTTGTTTATCTTCATTACATTAATATTCTTTGCTTTCCATCTTTTATTTTTATTAACTACTATATTTCCATTATATTGAATTTTTGTCAATTTTACGCATTAGTTACAATTTAAAATCCCAGTTTAATTTATCTATCTTGATTTCACTCTTTTAATACATCAGTTATTTCCTTATGAATATAACTACATTTCTTTGCATTTTGTTACAATTACAATTTACAGATATTGTCTTAACTCACATTAATTAACATTTAATTTCATTTAATCATCATTTGATTTCCTATTTGATCTAACAGACTATGTAAATAGGTAACATATAAAAGTTTGTCACCATTAACTTTTAGTCACATTAATAAGTTTATTATTTATAACCAAATGTTGTGATTACTTACATAACACAAATTTTTTTCAATTGCCAGTTAGTACATACTATTTCATCAATTAATTCAATATTTACATTTGTTTTCTTATATTCAATTTATAACCAAGTATAACATTTAAATCATTTTAGTTGATTGGAATTTCATTCAAATTCTTAATAATTAACTTAAGTTAACATTATTAACTTTCATTCTGTTATTATTCCTATTATAAATCTTAAAATTTAATTTCCCCTAACTTTAAGTTACAAAATCTTATTAAGCTAAGTATTTTTAATTATCGAAAATTACGGATCGTTACACACATATCCGGAGGTTGACTTCCTTCGATCACTATCACCGGCATAGTAAGAATAGCAAAATCAAACCAAGTTGAAATCTCTTCCTCTACCGCCAAAGACAAGTCTATGGTTTGGAGTTCCTCTAAGGTATCTGAAGATACACTTCACTACTTCCCAATGCATCTTTCCCGGATGTGCCATGAACCTACTCACCAATCCAACAGCCTGTACAATGTCAGTCCTAGTGCAGACCATGACCTACATCAAGCTACCAACTGCACATGCATATGAGACCTTCATCATATAAGCCTTGTCCTTTTCCAAAATCAAAGTGCCTTTACTAGAAAGCTATATGTGCAAATACATGAGTGTGCTAATTGCCTTTTCCCCTTCCATGTTAAACCGAGCAACCACCTTTCGAATGTACTCCTTTTGAGTGACGCTCAAATATCCTAGCTCTCCATCCCTTTGGATTTCCATACCCAAAATTTTCTTTGCTTCTCCATGGTCCTTCATTTTGGATTCCTCTTTTAGCTTTCGCTTTAAACTATCGATTTCAGCCTTATCCTTAGAAGCAATCTGTTAGTCCGTGAAATGATGGTTTTGATGACAACAACCTTAGAATAGTTTATAAAATATAAATACTAACATTATAAGTTTAGATATATATGTATATGCAGGATTTAACCATGCAGGTACTAAGAAAGAAGACCGTACAGTATAGAAATTCAAGATATCAAGATAGAAGACTCATGAGTATCAAGATTATCAAGAGTTCAAGATTTCAAAGTTAAGTATTTTTTATTATTAGGAATTTTTTTAAAACTCATAGAAAAGCACTGGCCTCTTAAAATCCAATTTATTCGTGGAATGGAATCCACTTCGAGCCTGTTAAAGGGATGGAACCTATGAAAAATCTAGTGGAACATTGTTTTATATCCGCTAATTTTTTATTCAAAATGATTTTTCAAAATTATATCCTGTTTTCAAAATGTTTTCAAAACTTTCCTTTTAAAAGATTCAAAACCCTCTATTCTGATTTTAAATAGTTTAGCCTCAAAATTATCTTTAATTTCAAAGTTAAATTACTCCTTATTTTAAACTATCTTTTAATATAATATATTTAACTTTTTAAATATTTATACTTAGATTTAAAATATAAAATTAGAGTTAAATTCTATATATATATTATTCTTTATATTTACTTATGAATTTTAACTATATTCAAGTATATTTATAAAGATTAAATTAGTTTTAATATAAGATAAAGGTTATTTTCAAAGAAAATCAAAACATCAAAAAATGCTTTGGGATGTCGACATGCCTATATACCCCATGTCGACATAGTGTCAGTTGAGTTCAAAATTTAAATTTCAAAAGAAGTGTCTATTCGCCATAACTCTTCACGAATGGACATGGTTATTGTTCTTCTATAAATAAGGGTTAGTTTCAACGAATTTCACATCAGATTTATGGTTTTTCACTCCTCTTCTTCTTCCACTTTTCTTAATACATATTCTTATCATTACTCTGCCGAAATCAACATTGAATCGAACTCGATTACTTCTAGTTTGATTCTCTATCACTCTTTACAAGATTCTCAGTGCTATTCAGAGTTATAGACTTCTTTATAATCTATTAAGCGAGAAAAGGTGTGATTGTAGCCTTGAAAATCAATCAAGAAAGAAAAGGTGTGATTGTAGCGTTGGTAAATCAATTGGGTAAACTTGTGGCCCGGAAATCAAGTATCTCTACCCAGAGGATCGAAATTCTGGAGGGTGTACCTCGTAGCCTTGAAACCGAGGGTGTATACAATTGCTTTTGAAAGGAAATCCATACTTGTGTTGCGGGACTGGATGTAGGGTAACTCCGAACCAGTATAAAATCCGGTGTGTTCTTTCCTTTACTGCTTTTATTTTATTTCTACATCTGTGTTTGTTTTTTTGATCATATCTGTGTCTGTATATTGCATACATCGGTGTCTAAATTAACATAAATTGAAAAAGATTTAGTAATTCTTTATTAACACTCTTCACCACCCCTCCAGTGTTAATTCTAGCCTTAAGATCTGTAATCCACATTTCTCACAATTGGTATCAAAGAAAGGTTTTCAATGTTTCATAATCTGATTTTTGAAAAACTTTCAAAATGGCTACCAACACTGGTACTGTTGCTAACACTAGTATCCCTGTCACTAGTTCATTTGTAGAGGGTCAATCTACTGTCAGACCACCACTTTTTAATGGCAGTAACTATGCATATTGGGCATGTAGGATAAAAATATATTTACAAGGATTAGACACTTGGAATATTACACAAACTGAATAGTTTGAACACACAACTAATTTTGCACAGTGGACTACTGAGAAAAAGACTATTGCACAAAATAATTCTAAGACAATGAATATTCTGTTTTGTTCACTAGATAGAAATGAATTCAATAGAGTGTCGGTTTATAAGTCTGCATATGAAATCTGGAAAACTTTGCAAGTTACTCACGAAGGAACAAGCAAAGTTACACAGACCAAAATTTCCATGCTCACGAATCAGTTTCCATTATTTAAAATGAATCCTAATGAGTCTATTTCAGATATGTATAGTAGATTTCAAGATATTGTGCATTCTCTAATATCTTTGGAAAAGTAATTTTCTGAAGAAGATCAAGTCAGAAATTTTTTAAATTCTCTAACTCCAGAATGGGATCAAAAGACACTTGCGATTAAAGAGGAAAATGACATCAGTACTTTAAAGATAGAAGAATTAATTGGAAATCTAATGTCGTATGAAGTTCAAATGATCGAGAGAAGAGAAAGTAAAGCATCTGAAAAGAAATCAATGGCATTCAATGCATTAACCGATGGATCAGACTCAAACAGCGATAATGATGAAGAGATAGCCTTTATGACCAGAAATTTTAGGAAATTCCTGAAATATAGAAGGATGAATAATCTCAAGAGAAACAACTATAAGAATTCTGGAAATCAGAATGTAGTGTCAGATAATGACAAATGTTACAACTGTGATAAACCAGGCCATTTCAAAAGAGACTGTCCGTATCCAGATAGGCAAAATTCTCCTATGATCAATGATCTAGCAAAGAAACGGAAGCGTGCATTTACTGCTACTCTAGATGACTCAGACTCATCCTCAATTGATGATGATTAGAAAACAGATAATTTGAATTTGTGTTTCACAACTGTTCATGCCTCGGACGAATTCAAAGAAATAGACTCAGAAAAAGGTACACGTTTACAATACAATTGATTGAAATTGCTTGCTTAGAATTAGTTGCTTGATTGTTTGATTGATTGGTTTTGAATTAGCGTGTTGTTTGAATTTTAAAATTTATTTTCTATTTTTTATTATTATTTCATTATTTTATTATTATTTTTATTATTTTTAATAGTATAATAATATTTTCTGAAATATACTTGAAGTTTAATAATATTTCAGATATATATAGGCAGTAAGAATAATAATAATAATATTTATATATATTAGAGAACTTAGGAAAAATCAATTCATGAAAATTCAAAGGCACATGTCGACATGGTCCCTACCATGATGTCGACATGGGTACCTGAATTTGAATTTCAAAATTTGAATTCAAATGTTTGAATTTCCCTCCACCTTTTCACTTCATTCAATTCTCTTAAAAGCTACTTTTTGACCAGAGAATATGTCGTTTGAGAATCTATTTGTTCACTATCTTTTATCATATCTTTTCACTCTCATTTTCAAATTAAAAATCTATCTTCATAACTTCAAACTCTCTACTCTCAACTTTAATAACTTCTTCAAGCAACCCCTCCACCATGAGAATTTCCAAAAAAATCAAAGAGCAATTATTCAATGATCCGGAGGCAATAAAAGCATATATCAATTATGCTAACTATGCCAATGTCCATCCCGGAAAATTTGCTATTTTTCGAGATTTTTCTTCTTATGAACTTAATTCTCTTTTTGCAAACAATGGAGTTCTTAATCTTATTAATGCTTCTCAAAATGATTTTGTTTGCTATCTAAATCTTGTCAAAATTTTCTATGCTAATTTAAACCGTGGATTTTATCATGGAAATGAGGATGAAATTTGGAATAGTGTCAAAGGCACTAGAATTGTTTTGAATTGTGATCTTTTGGCTAACATTCTCAATTTCAAGCGTATGGGAATGGATCTTTCTAATTTTAAAATCGATGAAAATGATCGTGAGACATTTCATCATATTTTCGAAGGGATTGATAATTTTGAATTCAAAAAACGAAATTTTCGACCAAAGGCAAGAACTGTCAATCATCTTTTGCAACATACTTTGATCCCTAGATCGGGGAATTTTAACAATCCTACTTCAGAAGTTTGCAAAGCTCTTTTTGCTATTTTCGGAAATTATGACATAAATTGGGCGCAAGTTATTTTGGATGAACTTCGTCCTAAAAATCTTGAAACGGGTGAGAATACCTTATACCATGGAATTTATCTCACTCGGATTTTTAACTATTTTGGAGTGGATTTCAAAGGCGAAGAATTTATTTGTAGAAAAGTTTTCAACCATTCCAACATTTTGCTTATGAAAATTCCTTTTGTTTTTCAACCTTATGAGACCCTTGCCGGAAAAAAAGAGCGTTTGGCTCATGAGGAAATTGAAGAAGAGGAAGAGGAAGAAGAAGTAGAAGGGGATGAAATGGAAATTGAAGAAGAAGAAGGTGAAACCTCTTTGGAAAGCATTGACAATCTTCCTAATCCATCCACCAAAACCCTTCTCAAAAACCAAAAGACGATTGTTGAGAATCAACGGATTCTTAAAAGATCCGTTAGTAAGAAGTTGGACAAAATTTCATCCAGGATGTACAAGTTTATTTCCAAAGTCAGCAAGAAACTTGGACTATCTTCATCTTCATCATCCTCTAACTAATTTTATCTTTTCGTATCTTTTTGTATTTGTTTTAGTTTGCTTTATTTCGAATGTTCATGTAGTTTGTTGTGTGCTTAATCGTTGTATTATCGTAGTATGCAATGAAATGAAATTTCCTTTTTGTTATCCACCTTATCTTATCTCCAGAATAAATATTAGTATATTATATATATATATATATTTATACACACACACACATAATTATTCACAAAATCAAATTAGTCATAATTTTTCACTGACCCATGTCGACATCCCCTATATGACCATGTCGATATGTACTGGTCAGAAATGACAATTGATTTTGAATTTGAAATTTGAATAACTACCAAATGTCTATTCATTTCAAATGAATTTCTACACCTACATATACATGTTTCTTCCAGAATTCTTCATTGAGATTCATTTCTTATCATCTATATCCTTTATTTCTTTCATAAATTCAACTATGGCTAATCCTATTCACAATCTATCCGAAAATCTTGAAGAAACTCTTAATTCATCCAAGAATATTCTCTCGTTTATTCTACGAAACCAGCGTCACATAGAATTGAGTCAAATGCAGATGATCAAGGAACAAGAAAGGTACTTCGATGCGATATGATGGATGATCTCCTCTCTGCACAAGGATGATAACGAAGCACATCCTCCTGTCTCTCTCACCAATGACAATGATAATTGGGATGCTATTAAGGCAGACCCAATATTTGGAGAAGAAGGATGGGTGGAAGTTCCACGTAACGTTTGATTTTTATTTGTTTGCTTTGTTTGATTTGCTTGAATTGATTCGGTTTGGATTGATACTCTGTGTGGATTTATTTCTTGATATTGGTTTGAAATTTGTTGTATAAAACATATATGTACATTGAAATGTATATAGACTTTTGTTAGTTATAATGTCCATAAGTATAATTATTTCTTAATCTATATATTCCGTTGTATAGTTTATCAATGCAGGTACTGAAGAATGAGGGGGAGTGAATTTTTTTGTTGATGACAAAGGGGAGAAATATAAAATAGGGTAGTGAGGCATAGATTAAGGGGGAGTTATTAGTTTTAGGGGGAGTTATTAGGATAGAAGTAAAATTTTATAAACAAAGGCTGTCATCATCAAAAAGGGGGAGATTATTAGTCCGTGAAATGATGGTTTTGATGACAACAACCTTAGAATAGTTTATAAAATATAAATACTAACATTATAAGTTTAGATATATATGTATATGTAGGATTTAACCATGCATGTACTAAGAAAGAAGATTGTACAGTATAGAGATTCAAGATATCAAGATAGAAGACTCATGAGTATCAAGATTATCAAGAGTTCAAGATTTCAAAGTTAAGTATTTTTTATTATTAGGAATTTTGTTAAAACTCATAGAAAAGCACTGGCATCTTAAAATCCAATTTATTCGTGGAATGGAATCCTCTTCGAGCCTGTTAAAGGGATGATACCCTAAGTAGGATGGAACCTACGAAAAATCTAGTGGAACATTGTTTTGTATCCGCCAATTTTTTATTCAAAATGATTTTTCAAAATTATATCCTGTTTTCAAAATGTTTTCAAAACTTTCCTTTTAAAAGATTCAAAACCCTCTGTCCTGATTTTAAATAATTTTAGCCTCAAAATTATCTTTAATTTCAAAGTCAAATTACTCCTGATTTTAAACTATCTTTTAATATAATATATTTAACTTTTTAAATATTTATACTTAGATTTAAAATATAAAAATAGAGTAAAATTCTATATATATATATATTAATCTTTATATTTACTTATGAATCTTAACTATATTCAAGTATATTTATAAAGTTTAAATTAGTTTTAATATAAGGTAAAGGTTATTTTCAAAAAAAATCAAAACATCAAAAAATGCTTTGGGATGTCGACATGCCTATATACCCCATGTCGACATAGGGTCAGTTGAGTTCAAAATTTAAATTTCAAAAGAAGTGTCTATCGCCATAACTCTTCACGAATGGACATGGCTGTTGTTCTTCTATAAATAGGGGTTAGTTTCAACGAATTTTACATCAGATTTTCTGGTTTTCCACTCCTCTTCTTCTACCACTTTTCTTAATACATATTCTTATCATTACTCTGCCGAAATCAACATTGAATCGAACTCGATTACTTCTAGTTTGATTCTCTATCACTCTCTCTATAAGATTCTCAGTGCTTTTTAGAGTTATGAACTTCTTTGTAATCTATTAAGCAATAAAAGGTGTGATTGTAGCCTTGAAAATCAATCAAGAAAGAAAAGGTGTGATTGTAGCCTTGGTAAATCAATTAGATAAAGTTGTGGCCGGAAATCAAGTATCTCTACCCAGAGGATCGAAATTCTAGAGGGTGTACCTCGTAGCCTTGAAACCGAGGGTGTAATTGTACAATTTCTTTTGAAAGGAAATCCGTACTTGTGTTGCGGGACTGGATGTAGGGTAACTCCGAACCAGTATAAAATCCGGTGTGTTCTTTCCTTTACTGCTTTTATTTTATTTCTACATCTGTGTTTGTTTCTGTGATCATATCTGTGTCTGTATATTGCATACATCGGTGTCTAAATTAACATAAATCGAAAAAGATTTAGTAATTCTTTATTAACACTATCACCCTTCTCTAGTGTTAATTCTAGCCTTAAGATCCGTAATCCTCATGTCTCACACAATCAACATATCATCCACGTACAAGTACACCCATCTATCATTCTTTAAATGCTTGAAGTACACACCAGCGTCTTTAATGCTACGATCAAAACCAAGTGAAAGCAAAAAAGAGTCAAACCTCTTATACCATTATCTAGGCGACTGCTTATGTAACGATCCCGGATTTTTACTAAGTTTAAATTGATAATTAATTTAATTTTTGAATAAAATTTGTGAAATTAATTGGTAAATTGGATTTGAGTTTCTCCAAATACAAATAAAAATATGTGTGTATTTTATTAAAGTATAATTAAGTTTTAAAAACGATTTCTTTGAAGGTTATATATATATGTGTGTGTGTGTGTATTGGAATGCAAATGTAAAATAAGAAAATAAGCATTTAAGTTAGAAATACATATTAAAAATAACAATATATATATATATATATATATATATATATATAAGATAAATTAAAATATAATATGATTTCATTAGGAAAATTTAAACAACATATTAACTATAGAAATTCATTCATGTTATAAAGCCATAAGACAAGAAAAAAATAAATATATATAAAGACATACAAGACAATATTTTTATAATAAAGTATAAATATGAAACAAGTAAACACATACATGAACATATTGCTAAAGAAGGAATATAAATATTTTTAGGCTTGCAAAGGAAGACACTAAAAATATATTCAAGCATGAACAAACAAAAAAAAATCTAAATATCTATAAAAAGAAGACAAAGATCATTAATGCTAGCCATAATATTATCTATCACCCACCATTTTAAAGAAAAAAGAAAAAAATCGGCTGAGTCAAAGAGCAAAGCAAATTAATATAAATATCTTAGCACACCATAATATCATATCAGCCACCATATTAAGAAAAAATCTTTGGTTTGATATTGTACAAAAAAAATAATGTCACCTGTAAACTTCTTTGCTATGTATCAATCATCTTCATCACAGTTCGTTTATTCAAAGCTAAGAAAATCTGAAGTAAATCTCATCTCAAAAACTTAAACAAAATGCCACCTTATAATAATAATTAACAATAATAAATCAAGACAAACCAGAGGATCAAGTGAAAAGTCTCAGCTAGCAAAAACAAAATTTAAGCCTGTTCCAAACAAGCTCTGTTCATTTTAAAATCAAGGTGAGTAACATATGTTTTAAAAATTTAAAAGTTTGAATTTTTTGCATATATATGTCTGTTTCTATATATATAAGATTCTATGAAAATATTGGAAATTTGGAAGCACTTTGTACAGTTTATACATGTTTTCTGTTATGGAATTTTAAGATACCAGATTCTTGATTCAAAAATCATTTGCTCTCGATCTACTTGTTGTTTGGACTCAGTATTAAAACAAAAATTGTTTGATATAGCATAAGCTCAAGATTTAAATTTTATTCAAGTGAAAATAACTTGTAAATACTTCTGGAAATTAACATAACTGGGCAAAGCTTTAAACAAGTTAAAATTCAAAACTTTTAATTCTCGAATTCAGGTTTATAAACTGAATTCTTATACTAAAATATGATTTTTAAAGCAAAAATTATAATTTTTAGATCAAGGATTTGAGAGCAGCTCATTTTTTTTGAAATTTGGTTTTTGACCAATTTCAGTTGACCGGAGTATGGTCGATGGTCGAGGCTTCGCGTGGAGGTGGGGGGCCTACGGTGATGGTGGGGAAAATGCTTGGAGACACTCATAATCACTGTGGCGACAACGGTGTATGGAATTTGTTTCTAAACCTAATTTTGACGTGTGCTTGTATATGGGTTCGTTCGTCGTCGATGATTGACCGAGTTCAACGTGCTTTTAGGGATTGGTAGAGGGGTGGTAGTCGAAGTCGTAGCCAGAGATGTAGACCTTCAGGTGGTGGGAGCTGCGAGGAAGAAGTGTTGACAGGTTGGGTGGTGATGGATTTTGTTATTTCCAGTTTGGATTGTGAACTCATTTTTCGAATTCGAAGAAATGGCGGTGTTCTGATGGTCGGGGAATGGTGCATGGGTGATCGTTGAGTTGCTCGAGGTAGTGGCGACAACTGGAGCAGATCGTCGGCGTTGTGCATGTGCACCGTGCATTATTTTGGGATCTGGAAGTTTTCCTTTGTATTGGGTGGAAGCAGGAGTTACGCGAGATTGTCTTGAGTATTTACTCGAAGCATTTCAGTGTTGAACTCAAACTAAAAAATAGTGAGCCCCAGGTTGTTTGTCTTGCTATAGGTTTTAATAAACCTGACAGTAAATTTGAATTCAAAGCAAATTTAAATAGAATTTAAATGGTGAGATAGATTTAAAAACAAGTTTAAATCTAGATGAAGTTAGATTCAAAATGGCTTTGAAGTTTTAAAGTTTTGAAATATTTAAAAGAGGATTTCAGGTTTTAAAAACAAACCTGACAGTTTTCAGATTTTAAAAATTTAATTTAGAACCTGGAAACAGAATTTAAACCGGGTTTAAATTCAAAAGTTAAGTTTAGTTTCAAATAAACTTTTGAATCTTAAGCTTTTAAAATGAATTTGGATTTTAAATCAAGAAATTTAAAATCAAGAATCTAAAAGTAAGTTTAAATCAAAGTTTTAAATCAAAGTTTAAAGCCAAGTTTAAATCAAATAGCTTTTTAAAGTAATTTGTTTTCAAATAAATATTTGAATTGGATTTCGATAAAGTTGTTTATAAAAAGGATTTTGAAGGAAAATTAAATAATTTGTTTTAACTTGAATTTGCAAGTTAAAATGTAACGTATTTTAAAGCTTAAGTTTTAAATAATAAATTTAAGTAATTTAGTTAGAACTTTTCTTATATAGGTTTATAAATTGATATTTAAATTTCGTTAATGTTTAAATATATAATCATTTTGAATCTTAAATTCAAAATGAAATTTGAATCTAAACTTAGAAGTGTAATGTTTTAAATACACTTTAATATTAATGAAGACATTAATAAAGAAATGAATTACCTTAGAGATAATTAAGGTATTAAAATGATTTAATGAATAAGATAATTAAGGAATGACGTATTCATTTAATTTATAAATTAATGATATAGATTAATTTATAATTAGAGATTAATTAGGCAAGTAATTAAAGAATTGTTATTAGTTAATGAAGTCATTAAATAAGATTATTTAAAAATTGAATTAATGTGATTAATTTTTGATAATTAATTTGGATTAATTAATTTAATAATAATCATTTGTGGAATTGTTAAGTGTAATTACTTAATGAAAGTAATTAAGGAATTAATTATTCAGTGTAATTAATTGAGTTAATTGGATTAGTTTAAGTTAATTAATTAAGTTTAATTAATTCTGAATAATCACTTGACAATTTGGAAAGTATAATTACTTAGAGAAGTAATTAATAGTTAATTGCTGAATGTAATTAATTTAAATAGAATGATTAATAAAAACGTTAATTATGTGGTTGATTCATTTAAATTACATCCACCTTAGTTGAGATGATTAACTATTGTCAAATATTGTGTATTGGTTTGATATTTCTGATATGTGATTGTGATACTGTGTGATGTGAATTGCTTTGTGTTGAACTGTGATTTGTGATTTGTTTCTATGTGTATGTGAAAACTCTATTTGCCCGTAAAACGACATTTAAATTTCAATGCGACAGTGAGTCGGGTTCCAATTGGTTATCCGAAACCCACATCGAATCGTAATGGTAAATCTTTGTGATTGATAAATTTACTTTATCTGTGAATCTATGAATGAAGATAAGCGTTATGGATTATATCGCTTATCGAGATTGATATGATTGGATCTGTGATGATTGATGATATTGCACTATTGTGTGAAACCCCTGGACTACACCATACACACACAAATATGGATTGCATGTGGAAATTGTTTAAGTCACGAATTTTTTGAAATAACTGTGAATTTTAATTTTAAATCCAAACGGTTTTGGAAATGGAATCGGGTTAAAAAAACGAAGAGCTTTTGAAATGGAATTTCAAGATAAAAAAATTATTTTTGGAATAACTTGATTCCGCATTGAAGTTTAAATAATTTGATTTAAATTTAAATACAATATTTGAAACGAAATTCTATGATTTGAAACTAGGGATTAAAGAAGTTATACAAGTTATATATGGGTTAAACCATTTTAAAGATATTGATTCGGGAATTTGAATTTAATTCAAAGGCTTTAACTCGTGCAAATATAATCGAATTCTTCCGAAACGAATACTATTTGTTTCCAAATAATAAAAGCTTTCACATAAGAAATGAACTTCCAATTTGTGTTAAAAGGATTTCAAGTCTGAAATGAAAATGATTTCCAAGTTATGGAAACAGTTTGAAAGCTATAAGTTAAATCTTTATTTGAAGATTTAATGAATTAATCCAATCGAAATGGAAATTGTTTTGGAAATCTATGAATGGATCTTTGTGAAACTAGGTGAACTTTATGAAATAAATCTTTTTGTTTAAAGATGTGGAATGGTAATTTGTTTAAACCATTTGAAGAAAGGTTTTGGTTTTCTTTGAAGCTGTGACTTAACTGAAATCCCATATCCATATGTTTTTTTATATTGCGCTCATTATTCGGTTTAGCCGGGAGATGACCTGTCATATAACCCATTCCGAATAATGATACGTCGTTATGGATAGCATTTGAAGACCGGTGGTGAAGACCGAGTATTTTCGAAAACTAAAGGATAACCCGTCGATTGTCTCTGCACTGAGTCATGCCGGTATAGAAATTTCCTAAGTGATGGGAAGTCCGATCGGGATTGTGAATACCTAGATTTGCAAGGGCTTCTTCGGAAGTGCCTTCAGTTTTGTTCGAACCCGGGACAGACTTGTATGGTTGTATGTCTGACACTACACTTTGAGATATAAAGCAGATTTCTTTCAAATACATATCTGTTGGTGGTGGAGAATTTATTCTCTTAGCTTAACGCCCTTCTTTAAGACGTACGAGCTCAGAGGTTATGTAATTGAAGGTTATTAGTGATATATTCCCAAATTGGTAGTGTGGCATGCTAAGTGCTGCTGTGTGTTGATGATCATTTGTGATCAAAGCATGGCTTTGGTATAAAGCGTAGCTTTGTGTACGAGACTGCATCAGGACCTCACTCCGCGAAAATGGTCGAAACAGGAAAGATGTGGCAAGGTAATGAGGGTCGCGCCCTTTAGGGTGTGTCATTCCCTTCTGGTAAAGGGTGGTATCATGGTATGGAGCCCAGATATTTACCTATGTAGTGGCTTCAATCTCATTTACTGTATGGTTGTTGCTTTGTGGTTTAGAGGCGCCTCGGATAAAGGTCCCAAAGGACCGGAGGGTTGCATGCTCGATAGTAGTTACCTAGTTATAGAGGTAACCCGGCCTTGTGTTGGCAGAGAGCTGGTTAAGTTCTCGGGACGTCCCGCCAGAGGCGTACCCATTGACAGTAGGAAGTTCCTTAGCCTGACCATTTGTTGGAAAATCCAAATAAAACAATACGCGCCTTGCACGGTTTTAGTTGTAGAACCTGCCATTCACTTATGGTGGCGCTGTTTAGATGGTAGCTATAGTAGGCATAGTGCGAAATACCTATGCTGGCTAAGATTAATATTATACTTTCGAAATATTTTCTGCACTATGCACTAATAATAACATTGAAAAGATTTCTCGTATCAAGCATGTTTGACTATCATAAGGATAAATCTCCTCCAATTCTGCGTTTGCATTGTGTGTATGGCGGGAGGCCTTATGGTAGTTTCATTTTCCAAAAGCATTGCGGATTTATTTTAAATTCTTTTGGTGTTTGTTCTAAAGGTAAACTGTTTTTGTTACTCATACCAGTCCCATGACTGACCTGGAGTTTATTGTTCCTTTCCTAAACTTTGGGTGCCCATAATTTTTCCTCACGGACAGTCTAGAGTTGGGTTTTTCAGATAGTCAGGTTTAGTAGAATATATGGGGTTAGTTCAGTCATTGGATCACGATTGCACTTGCTTATCTTTGTGAAACGTGACGTTGGTTCAAGCTAGCTTTGGATTGGAGCATTGAATTTGGAGATGCATTCTTTTGAAGATACTCTTTCCGCTGTGTCTTGCATCTCTGATGGTATTGATATCTATTGTGTATCATATTATATCAGATATTGTATCTGTCATTGTATCAATGTTATATATATATATTGATATTCTTTTTCTTCCGCTGTGTTGTTGTAACTTAATGGTGCTATAAGCTCCGGCAAACCAGATTCGTCGTTTGGATCTACAACATTTGAATATGAGTGTCGTATTCGGTGCCGATTTTCGAAGGTCGAGTCAGGACCGTCACATTTAGTATAAGAGATGAAGGTTAAAACTTTAGCTCAAGAGTATAACACATTAAGTTGCCCATTAGAGATAGGGTGAAGTATACCCTAGAATGAGTATATCCCTAAGATATCCGTTGAAATGTCTCAGTAAATTCTCTTACTATCCACTGATAGTAAGTATGAGCGCCAGAAGAGAACGAGATATGGGACAGGGAGTACCACTACAAATGATCAATACCCTGCCATATCGGAAACAACTTTCTCTATCAATTTCCTTTGATTCGTCTTTCCCATCTCTTTGATTTCTTTATGGCAGTTGAGGGAGAAGCTTCGGTGTGATGGTGACTCTTACGAATCGTGTAGATAAGCTTCTATTTCGTATTCTCTTCGTTAAATTTCAATCGTTTTTAACTTCAATGAATTTGAAATTGAAAATTCTAAATATATTGATTAATAGAATATAGAGCTAAATTTGAATTGTATCAATAAACCGATTTTGTTTAAAACTAAATTTGAAATTCTATTGTAATTTCTTAGGTAGGTCGAAATCCGAAGGGGGACAAGTTGGTATATACTTTGGCGTATTCCGACTTGAGTTTAGAATCCATATCTAATGTTTAAAGAGTTGTGGAAGATTAAATCCATTTATCTATTATTTGGGTCTCGATATATTCTACGAATGGTTAGTTATCCTTCGAACTAACCAATGCCCTGCATATTTGTAGATTCGATGACCCGAGTATCTTGTGTCGTATTGAATGAGTTTGTTCTCATATCGATGGTATTCTGATTTGGTAAGCCAAATACATAATAGATTTCCAGTTTGACCTAAAAGACTATTTCTCTGTCTTCGTGTATCTACCTTTGTTGTTTTCGTGCCTGCAAATTTCGGGGACGAAATTTCTTAAGAGGGAATCTGTAACGATCCCGGATTTTTACCAAGTTTGAATTGATAATTAATTTAATTTTTGAATAAAATTTGTGAAATTAATTGGTAAATTAGATTTTAGTTTCTCTAAATTCAAATAAAAATACGTATGTTTATTTTATTAAAGAGTAATTAAGTTTTAAAGACGATTTCTCTAAAGGTTAAATATCTATATATCTATATATATATATTGGAATGCAAATGTAAAATAAGAAAATAAGCATTTAAGTTAGAAATACATATTAAAAATAGCAATATATATAAGATAAATTAAAATATAAAGTGATTTCATTAGGAAAATTTAATCAACATATTAACTATAGAAATTCATTCATATTATAAAGCCATAAGACAAGAAAAAAATAAATATATATAAAGACATACAAGACAATATTTTTATAATAAAGTATAAATATGAAACAAGTAAACACATACATGAAAATATTGCTAAAGAAGGTATATAAATATCTTTAGGATTGCAAAGGAAGACGGTAAAAATATATTCAAGCATGAACAAACAAAAAAAATCTAAATATCTATAAAAAGAAGACAAAGATCATTAATGCTTGCACAATATTATCTATCAGCCACCATTTTAAAGAAAAAAGAAAAAAAATCGGCTGAGTCAAAGAGCAAAGCAAATTAATACAAATATCTTAGCACACCATAATATCGTATCAGCCACCATATTAAGAAAAAAAATCTTTGGTTTGATATTGTACAGACAAAATAATGTCACCTGTGAACTTCTTTGCTATGTATCAATCATCTTCATCACAGTTCGTTTATTCAAAGCTAAGAAAATCTGAAGTAAATCTCATCTCAAAAACTTAAACAAAATGCCACCTTATAACGATAATTAACAACAATAAATCAAGACAAACCAAGGGATCAAGAGAAAAGTCTCAGCTAGCAAAAACAAAATTCAAGCCTGTTCCAAACAAGCTCTGTTCATTTTAAAATCAAGACGAGTAACATATGTTCTAAAAAGTTAAAAGTTTGAATTTGTTGCATATATATGTCTGTTTCTATATATATAAGGATTCTCTAAATATATTGGAAATTTGGAAGCACTTCGTACATTTTATACATGTTTTCTGTTATGGAATTTTAAGATACCAGATTCTTGATTCAAAAATCATTTGCTCTCGATCTACTTGTTGTTTGGACTCAGTATTAAAACAGAAATTGTTTGATATAGCATAAACTCAAGATTTAAGTTTTATCCAAGTGAAAATAACTTGTAAATACTTCTAGAAATTAACATAACTAGGCAAAGCATTAAACAAGTTAAAATTCAAAACTTTTAATTCTCGAATCCAGGTTTATATACTGAATTCTTATACTAAAATATGATTTTTAAAGAAAAAATTATAATTTTTAGATCAAGGATTTGAGAGCCGTTCGTTTTTGTTTGAAATTTGGGTTTTGACCAATTTCAGTTGGTCGAAGTATGATCGATGGTCGAGGCTTCGCGTGGAGGTGGAAGAGCCTACGGTGATGGTGGGAAAAATGCTCCGAGACGCTCACGATCACTGTGGCGACAGCAGTGTATGGAATTTGTTTCTAAACCTAATTTTGACATGTGCTTGTATTTGGGTTCGTTCGTTGTCGGTGATCGATCGAGTTCAACGTGCTTTTGGGGATTGGTAGAGGGGTGGTAGTCGAAGTCGTAGCCAGAGTTGTAGACCTTCAGGTGGTTGGAGCTGCGAGGAAGAAGCGTTGACAGGTTGGGTGGTGATGGGTTTTGTTATTTCTAGGTTTGGATTGTGAACTCATTTTTCGAATTCGAAGAGATGGCGACGTTCTGATGGTCGGGGAATGGTGCATGGGTGATCGTTGTGTTGCTCGAGGTAGTGGCGACGACGGGAGCAAATCGTCGGCGTCGTGCACGTGCACCGTGCATTATTTTGGGATCTGGAAGTTTTCCTTTGTATTGGGTGGAAGCAGGAGTGAACGCGAGATTGTCTCGAGTATTTACTCGAAGCATTTCAGTGTTGAACTCGAACTAAAAAATAGTGAGCCTTGGGTTGTTTGTCATGCTACAGGTTTTAATAAACCTGACAGTAAATTTGAATTCAAAGCAAATTTAAACAGAATTTAAATGGTGAGATAGATTTAAAAACAAGTTTAATCTAGATGAAGTTAGATTCAAAATGACTTTGAAGTCTTAAAGTTTTGAAATATTTAAAAGAGGGTTTTAGGTTTTAAAAACAAACCTGACAGTTTTCAGATTTTAAAAATTTAATTTAGAACCTGGAAACGGAATTTAAACTGGGTTTAAATTCAAAAGTTAAGTTTAGTTTCAAATAAACTTTTGAATCTTAAGCTTTTAAAATGAATTTGGATTTTAAATCAAGAAATTTGAAATCAAGAATTTAAAAGTAAGTTTAAATCAAAGTTTTAAATCAAAGTTTAAAGCCAAGTTTAAATCAAATCGATTTTTAAAGTAATTTGTTTTCAAATAAATATTTGAATTGGATTTTGATAAAGTTCTTTTATAAAAAGGATTTTGAAGGAAAATTAAATAATTTGTTTTAACTTAAATTTGCAAGTTAAAATGTAATGCATTTTAAAGCTTAAGTTTTAAATAATAAATTTAAGTAATTTAGTTAGAACTTTCCTTATATAGGTTTATAAGTTGATATTTAAATTTTCTTAATGTTTAAATATATAATCATTTTGAATCTTAAATTCAAAATGAAATTTGAATCAAAACTTAGAAGTGTAATGTTTTAAATACTCTTTAATATTAATGAAGACGTTAATAAAGAAATGAATTACCTTAGAGATAATTAAGGTATTAAAATGATTTAATGAATAAGATAATTAAGGAATGACTTATTCATTTAATTTATAAATCAATGATTTAGATTAATTTATAATTAGAGATTAGTTAGGAAAGTAATTAAAGAATTGTTGTTAGTTAATGAAAGTCATTAACTAAGATTATTTAAATAATTGAATTAATGTGATTAATTTTTGATTATTAATTTGGATTAATTAATTTAATAATAATCATTTGTGAAATTGTTAAGTGTAATTACTTAATGGAAGTAATTAAGGAATTAATTACTCAGTGTAATTAATTGAGTTAATTGGATTAGTTTAAGTTAATTAATTAAGTTTAATTAATTTAGAATAATCACTTGACAATTTAGAAAGTATAATTACTTAAAGAAGTAACTAATAGATAATTACTAAATGTAATTAATTTAAATAGAATGATTAATAAAAACGTTAATTATGTGGTTAATTCATTTAAATTACATCCACCTTAATTGAGATGATTAACTATTGTCAAATATTGTGTACTGGATTGATATTTCTGATGTATGATTGTGATACTGTGTGATGTGAATTGCTTTGTGTTGAACTGTGATTTGTGATTTGTTTCTATATGTATGTGAAAACTCTATTTGCCCATAAAACGACATTTAAATTTTGATGCGACAGGGAGTCGGGTTCCAATTGGTTATTCGAAAACCACATCAAATCATAATGGTAAATCCTTGTGATTGATAAATTTACTTTATCTGTGAATCTGTGAATGAAGATAAGCGTAATGGATTATATCGCTTATCGAGATTGATATGATTGGATCTGTGATGATTGATGATGTTGCACTATTGTGTGAAACCCCTGGACTACACCATACACACAAATATGGATTGCACGTGGAAATTGGTTAAGTCGTAGATTTTTTGAAATAATTACGAATTTGAATTTTAAATCCAAATGGTTTTGGAAAAGGAATCGGGTTAACAAAAATGAAGAGCTTTTGAAATGGAATTTCAAGATACAAATTTATTTTTGGAATAACTTGATTACGCCTTGAAGTTTGAATAATTTAATTTAAATTTAAATATAATATTTGAAATGGAATTCTATGATTAAAAATGTTATACAAGTTAAATATGGGTTAAAACATTTTAAAGATATTGATTCGTGAATTTGAATTTAATTCAAAGGCTTTAACTCGTGCAAATATAATTGGATTCTTCCGAAACGAAAACTATTTGTTTCCAAATAATAAAAGCTTTCACATTAGAAATGAACTTCCAATTTGTGTTAAAAGGATTTCAAGTTTGAAATGAAAATGATTTCCAAATTATGGAAACGGTTTGAAAGCTATAAGTTAAATCTTTAATTTGAAGATTTAATGAATTAATCCAATCGAAATGGAAATTGTTTTGGAAATCTATGAATGGATCTTTGTGAACTTTGTGAAATAAATCTTTTTGTTTAAAGATTTGGAATGGTAATTTGTTTAAACCATTTGAAGAAAGGTTTTAATTTTCTTTGAAGTTGTGACTTAACTGAAATCCCATATCCATATGTTTTCTTATATTGCGCTCATTATTCGGTTTAGCCGGGAGAGGACCTTGTGTCATATAACCCATTCCGAATAATGATACGTCATTATGGATAGCATTTGAAGACCGGTGGTGAAGATAGGGTATTTTCAAAAACGAAAGGATGACCCGTCGATTGTCTTTGCACTGAGTCACGCCGGTATAGAGATTTTCTAAGTGATGGGAAGTCCGATCGGGATTGTGAATACCCGATTTGCAAGGGCTTCTTGGAAGTGCCTTCGGTTCTGTTCGAACCCGGGACAGACTTGTATGGTCGTATGTTTGGCACTACACTTTGAGTTATAAGCAGATTTCTTTCAAATACATATCTGTTGGTGGCGGAGAATTTATTCTCTTAGCTTAACACCCTTCTCTGAGACGTACGAGCTCAGAGGTTATGTAATTGAAGGTTATCAGTGATATATTCCCAATTTGGTAGTTTGGCATGCTGAGTGCTGCTGTGTGTTGATGACCATTTGTTGATCATTTGTGATCAAAGCATGGCTTTAGTATAAATTGTATCTTTGTGGACGAGACTGCATCAGGACCTTACTCTTTGGAAATGGTCGAAACAGAAAAGATGCGGCAAGGTTATGAGGGTCGCGCCCTTTAGGGTGTGTCATTCCCTTCTGGTAACGGGTGGTATCATGGTATGGAGCCCAGATATTCACCTATGTTGTGGCTTCAATCTCATTTATTGTGTGGTTGTTGCTTTGTGGTTTAGAGGCACCTCAGATAAAGGTCCCAAATGACCGGGGTTGGCATGCTCGAGTAGTAGTTACCTAGTTACAGAGGTAACTCGGTCTTGTGTTGGCAGAGAGCTGGTTAAGTTCTCAAGACGTCCCGCCAGAGGCATACCCATTAACAATAGGAAGTTCCTTAGCCTGACCATTTGTTGGAAAATCCAAACAAAACAATACGCGCCTTGTACTGTTTAGTCTGTAGAACCTGCCATTTACTTATGGTGGCGCCTCACTATTTAGATGGTAGCTATAGTAGGCATAGCGCGAAATGCCTATGCTGGCTAAGATTAATATTATACCTTCAAAATATTTTCTGCATTATGCACTAATAATAATATTGAAAAGATTTCTCATATCAAGCATGTTTGACTATCATAAGGAGGAATCTCCTCCAATTCTGCGTTTGCATTGTGCGTGTGGCGGGAGGTCTTATGGTAGTTTCATTTTCCAAAAACATTGTGGATTTATTTTAAATTCTTTTGGTGTTTGTTCTAAAGGTAAACTGTTTTTGTTACTCGTTCCAGTCCCATGACTGACCTGGAGTTTGTTGTTCCTTTCCTAAACTCTGGGTGCCCACAATTTTTCCACACGGGCAGTCTAGAGTTGGGTTTTTCAGATAGTCAAGTTTAGTAGATTATCTGGGGTTAGTTAAGTCTTTGAATCACGATTGCACTTGCTTATCTTTGTGATACGTGATGTTGGTTCGAGCTAGGTTTGGATTGGAGCATTGGATTTGGAGATGCATTCTTTTGAAGAGTCTCTTTCCGCTATGTCTGTATCTCTGATGGTATTGATATCTATTGTATCATATTATATCGGATATTGTATCTGTCATTGTATCAATGTTATATATATATTGATATTCCTTTTCTTCCGCTGTGTTGTTGTACTTAATGGTGTTATAAGCTCCGGCGAACCAGATTCAACGTTTGGATCTGCGACATTTGAATATGAGCGTCGTATTCGATGCCGATTTTCAAAGGTCGAGTCAGGGACATCACATTTTCTTAAGTCCATACAACGACTTCTTCAATTTGCAAACCCAATTTTCTTTTCCATCTACAACAAATCCTTCTAGCCGCTTCATATAGATGGTCTCATCCTAGTCTCCATGCAAGAAAGCGGTTTTCACATCTAGTTGCTCCAGCTCCAAGTCATGAGCGCGACGATAGCGAGCAAAATACGGATGGACATATGCCTCACTACTGGAGAGAATATCTCATCGTACTCCAATCCCTTTTTTTGTGAAAACCCTTTGGCAACTAGTCTAGTCTTATATCTCCCACCATCCTTTACCTTAAACACCCATTTGCAACCTATTTCTCAGCTTCCTTGAGGAGATGGTACCAAATCCCAAGTATTGTTCTTCTTCAACAACTCTAACTCCTCTTCCATAGCGCTCATCCACTTCGAACTATCACATGACTTCAAAGCTTCATCAAGGTCAAGCGGCTCCTCAAGAACCACATGTAGGGTATAGTCGGACTGATCACCAAGGCTAAGGTTCGTAAACTGCCGATCATAATACCATTTAGGCGGCTTAATTGTCCTACGACTGACCTGGGTAGGTAATGCTTCGCCTAAACTCCTTTCAGCTCCACCTTGAACTGAAATTCCTCTAGATTCATGCACATCACCGGTACTACCAGAAGGTACCTATGGACTATTCATCAACTGAATTTTCCTTGACAGCATCAACAACAACTCTACTATTTGGATGGAACACAGGAGCTTCTTACATCTCCTTAGACCTATTAGAATCTTCTGATGTAGTAGGTAGCTTCTCCTACGGATTGAACATAGCAAAACCATCAAAAATAACACGTCTGGTCAAAAATAACATATCTGGAATGAATAATCTTTCGATCAATAGGGTTCCAAATTCAATACCCTTTGATACCATCATTGTATCCCATTAGTATGACCTTGTATGCTCTAGCCTCTAGCTTGTCATCACCTGTATGGTGAACGTACATAGGACAACCAAAAATTTGGAAGTAACCAAGATACACTGATTTACCTCTCCACTTTTCGTCTAGAATCTTCCCATCTATGGATGAGCACGAAATTCGATTTATGATATGCACCGCAGTTGATAATGCCTCAGCCCAAAAGCCTCTAGACAAGCCCACCGTCAACTCATGCAACGAGCCTTCTCCAGCAGAGTCATGTTTATCCTTTTCACAACTCCATTGGATTGCGGATCTCCAGGTGTAGTGAAATATCTTTGTATGCCATGTTGTCTACAAAATTGAGGAACTCCCTAGAGAGAAATTCACCGCCATTATCAGATATCAACACCTTCAATCTAGAACCAGATTGGTTCTCGCCAAGCGCTTTCTAGTCTTTGAACTTCTCAAAACTCTCTATTTTGGCCTTCTTCACATACATCCTTACTTTCTGAGAAAAGTCATCAATGAAAGAGTTAAAATACTTTGCTCCTCCATGAGAAGGAGTAGCAACCAGTCCCCAAACATCTGTACGCACTTACTCAAGTACTTGCCTCGACCTATGGAGTCCAACTTTAAAAGGTGCTTTAGTTTGCTTGCCTAACGCACACTCCTGGAAAAAGTCCATCTTGTCGAATCTTCCACCTTTGATCATCTTCCATCTTCAAAGAAACTCTAAGCCCTTCTCCGAAACATGACCCAACCTGAGATGCCAAAGATTTATGTCATCTAGTGCACGAGAACTGTCTACTCCAACACACGACTCTCTAAGAACTGTGGTTCCTTTCAGCAAATACAGATTTTGAAACACATCTCCTTTTATAAAAACTAGTGCACCTCTCGAAACCTTTGGACTATCCTTCTCGATAGTTACCTTGCATCCCAAAGATGCCAACCGTCCTAAAGAAATTAAGGACTTCCACAGACCTAGAATATACCGGACACCTGTCAAAGTGCGTGTCACTCCATAAAACATCCCGATCCTTACTATACCTTCACTATTTGCTCTATAGATAACATGATTACCCATAAGGATAGAGCTTTCCTCTCGTCTAATGAAAGAACTGAAGCAATCCTTATCAGGTGTCATATGGAAAGATGCCCCCCGAGTCCAACACCCACTGGTTGAAGACATCCGACACTGTTGTAGATAAAACATCGTCAGATACAGACTTATCCACCGCAAAAGATGAAGATCCATCTTCTTCCTTCTTCTTTAAATCTTGGCAATCCATTTTCCAATGACTAGGTTTCTTGTAGATAATGCATTTCCCGTCCTTAGATTTTCCTCTTCTTCCACTACCGGGCTTTGCCGATTCTTCTTATCTTCTCTACCTCTTTCAACAAACATGCCATGACTACTACTTCCAGCTCTACTTCCTTCACTTATCTCCTTCATCTGATCTCTCAAGCCCTTAGATAGAATGCCCAAATTCACTCCTTCACCATCATTGTGTCTTTGATGAAGATAAGGCTGTTAGCAAAACCCATGTATCGCTCCGGAAGAGAACACAAAAGAATCATTGCCATTTGCTCCTCATCCGTCTTCAAGTCAACAGTCTTCATCTTCATCATGTAATTATACAAGAAATTAAGATGTTCCTTCATTAAAGTACTCTCTCTCATCCGCATGGTGAAAAATGTCTTTAGCAATATCAGACGATTAGTTAGAGATTTCTTCAAGTTGAGATTTTCTAGCTTGGTCCAAATGCCCCTAGCAATGGTCTCACTACTAATCTCTGAGATAAAAATCTCTTCCGTAGCTAGCTGTAAAGTAGTAAACTCCCATTTCTCCACCTCCTTCCTTTCTGCAACTAAGATGTCAGCCGTAAACTCCTCAGTGGAAAACATTACTAGATAGACTTCATTCCTCATCAGAACATGCTTCATCTTCCATTGCCACTTCTCAAAGTCTTTATCCCCATTCCATTTCTCAATTTCCAACTTTGAACCTGACGCGATATACATCCCTCTAGTATAGAATCTTGTAACAACTAGAGTCCCTTCATCTCCTGCCATAGCGTCTAACACTCCGTAATCAACCTTGCAGCTCTGATACCAAACTCTTGGGAGAAATCCCTTCAAATGACCAGTCTAAGGGAATAAAATACCCAAACATAGCAGAAAACAACTGGATCATGATTGTAGTGAGACGAAACAAACAGAGATAAACACCAGAACAGACAATTATAGATCAATGTTGTGCAAAAAACTAAAATAAATAACACATTATTTATAGTGGTTCCATTACCATTAGACAGTGTATGTCCACTTGGGTGGAGAGGAGATTTTATTAGTCAATGAAAGAAGAGTTACAAGATTGATTCACTTTTGGAGGCTATACATAAGAAGAATTAAAAATACAGACAAAATTCTGCAGAGTTTCAGCTATTTAGGATGGATGTAGTTGTTGTCCAAAAGCTCCACTATTTGTATAGTAAAGAAATGAGGTAGGGGTAGCTGCTATATAGCACCCCTGAGGTTTGGTTCGACATCCATCTGGACCGGAAAAGCCCAATAGCATTTGGTTCGGCAAACAACACTCAAGATCTGGACCGGCATGGTCCAACACCGAACGAGATATTTCGTTTGGCATCACAACAACTTTGGAGCATCATCTTCTAGTTCGATCAACTTGGTTCGGCGTCCATCAGGTTCACCATTTACATCTGGTCCGACACTCAATGACTGAACGAGAAATCTTAACCGGTACTTAATTTGGTTTGGCAACATCATCGAAACAAAATTTTGGAGCAGCATGACTTCTCCTTTATATCACCGAACAACTTCTCCTTTACCAAATACTGAATGACTTCTCCTTCATATCACCAAAAAAAGTCGCCACCACTCCAGAAATCTGGAGCGGTAAATCCAAGCAACATCGGATCACTGATTTGGCCCAGCAAGCCCTAGTTCTTAATGACGACAAGCCATCTCAACTTCCTCCTCGTTGTCACTTCAACTAAGGGTTAGGGCTTGGTGCTTCTTCACTTCATCGATTGCTTCCGCGACATCGCTTGTTCCTCAATATCCTCCTCTAATTGAATTAAGGTATAAAATTCTAACAAATAGGAGATGATAAAGAAGGTAAAATAGATTTACACTTATCATTTCCTTTTCAATTAGACTTGATTATATTTTAGTTGTAACATATTTACCTTTCCATCTTCACTCTTCTAATTTACTCTTACATTCATTGCCTCCGTATGTGGATTATTTTCATACCTTTTATTTATGAATATAAACTATAAGTGGCGATAAAGATGTACATATATATATTATACACCTGTTTATATCACCTTATTTATGCTATCATATTTTTGAATGTATGTTAATGCATTTCTAGTAGAACATTCAATCGAAATGTTAACACGTTGTTTAAATTCTCAATCTCATCCAAGAGAGAGATAAATGAGAAGTTCTTAATGATGTATATTCTTTTAATTTATGACACAAATTTGTATAGAGAATTTATTTTCATTTATTGTGTGTTAATTAAATCTTTAATGGATGTTAATTTTGGTATGTTTGGGGTTAACAAAATTAATTAAGTGAACAATTGTTTTTGAAATTTGAATTCTAAAAGTTTGTTTACAGTATAGAGTTGGTCCATTCATTCCCCTTCAAATTAAGAATTGCCACATTCTTTTCATTATCCATTGCTCCTTTCCATTTACATTGCCCGAAGCTTTTCCATTTTGCAAACATGAACTACTTTTCATATATTTAATTCTTTCTTTTACCTCTTTCTAATACCTGCTATTTTTAAAAAGACTATTCATATCTATTTTATTTCAATACCTAGTTTGTTCATATTTTATTTTTTCGTTCATTTTCCAACTTAATTTCCTGAAATCTCATTTCATTTATTTCTATTTAATAGTAGCCTCTCTTTTCAAATCTTATTGGCCCTAAGCCTAACTCTAACCATATAAATAAGATATGATGCAAATGAACCCTAGCCTCCATTCTAATCTTTTTTTCTTCTTCAAATGTTATTATTCTCTCTCATTTTATTTTTCCTTCCTCTTAAAATATTCTTCTTCTTCAAATCTTCTTATATTTCAAACTTTCTTCTTTCTTTTCAAATCTTGATCTTCTCTTTCATTTTCAGTTCTTCTTGTTTTTAATCCTTTTTTTTTCAATTTTCTTTTTCAAATCTTCTTTTTTCAAACCTTTTAAAAATACATACATACACATATACATACATACATACATACATACATACATACATACATAGGTACATAGGTACATACATACATACATACATACATACATACATATATATAAATATAATAAGGAGGAAAATTAAAGTAAATCAAAACAAAATCAAGTTAAGGAACAAAGCTGGCAATCAAGAAGGAGACTAAGGAAACCTAGAGAAGAGCTATTGATTAGAAGCCTATTATATTCAGATTCGTATAAAGGTGAGTGATTTAACTCACTCATGCGATACTAAACCTTTTTTGTTAGTTGAATTAAGTTTAAGATGTGATAAAAATTTCATTGATTATTGTTTGGTAATTTAAATTATCGTCTAAATTTAATTTGAATTTATTTTGAATTAAATTGCCATTTAAATTAATATTGAATTTTTATTGTTAGTTAAATACCTGATAATGATAACCAGTTAATTGTTGTGATTTATTGACTGATTTGGATGTTGATTGTGATGGATGTTTATTTGTTGATATCTCAGATGATTGGATTTATTTTTATTATATATGTTATTATCACACTGTAGGTTCCCTTAGTTTGTTGTTAGGAAAATCACTATGGGTTGAAATGATACATATCCGAATGATCTTATAGAATAAGAAAAATTACTATGGGTTGAAATGATACATAGCAGAGCGATTTTACTGATTTGGAAATTATTGATTCAGGATACGGGTTGAAATGATCTATATCCGGAAAATTTAACTATTTTGGGTTGAAATGATACACACCCTATCACTTGACCATAGGGTAGAAAATTATATACGGACAATGTTGGTCGGTGTTAAATTATTTTCTAAAATAATAAAGCATGTTTGATTTAAGAAATTTGATTTTTAATTTTAATTAAATGATTTTAGTTTAAACTTATATTTGGAGAATAAACTATTTTATACGTTTAATGTTAAAATTATAAGCAAATATATGATTTTAAGTGTAATCTTAAGATTTTAACTTATAATTTTGTTTAGTTTTAAATATATAATTTATTTTTTTTAGAAATTTAACTTAATAAAATGTTTAATATTGTTGTAAAATAATAAATTTAGTTTTTATTTAATATAATGAATTTAGTTATATTTAATACAATATATTAGTCTTAATTTTATATAATAAACTTAGTTTTAATTTAATATAGTAAAAAAGATTTAATAAAATATGTAACATAGTTTTAAAGAATTATTTAGAAATTTAATTTAATATAATGAATATAGACTTTTATAATAACTTTAACAGATAAATGATTTTTGTAAAAGATTTTAGACTTTCATAAAGGTTTTATAAGAGTTTATAATGGATTTTAAAAAATAATTTATAAAGGATTTTATAATGGTTTTATAAAGGAGTTATAAATGTTTAAAAGGATTTTATAAAGGGTTTTATAAATGAACTTATATAAAGAGATTTGGAAGTATTTTAAAGGAATTTGTGTAAAGATATAAAAAGAGGAAGAGTTGTAAACTGTTTTGGAATTTTAAATAGCTTTATAAATGGTTTTAAAGCATATAAATAGTCTGTAAATGGTTTAAGTAAGATTTATAAATTATTTTCAAAATTGATTGATATAAATCTTCCTCGGCATTTATGAATGTATTTATACTTTTGGAATAAGTATATGGATATCTTGATATGAAAGTATGGACTGTTTTCTTGATTTATTATATAAATTTTTTATAAAATGACCACGGTGTGAAATAAGCATTTGGTTGTTAAAGAGACCGGGTTTGATATTGTCATACTCTTTTCCAATACCGAAACCACTTTAACAATTGTGCATATGGTGGAGAATCCTGAATGAAGTAGGATTGTTTGGCGAACGCTATTGAAATGAAGTAAGAGAACGATGATGGATAGTCTTGACTTTCAGATCATAATTAAAATGACTAAAACATAAGCTATACTGGGCCAAGTGAGATCGCTCCTCCAATCGGGCACATTTCTTCGATACCATATCTATTACTTTGTGATTGATTGGTGGCCAACACTCGATTTTGATTATGTGAGTGTGTCTCGAGGTGGGTGGTAGTGGCTATTATGCATTACCACTAATTCGGGAGTGTAAAACAAAAGAATCCTTCCTTGGGCATTGCCTCACGTGGATTTTCATATTTATCCTGATCGAGCCCACTACGATTTTGGTTTGTATCATACCTATGGAGTGCTCCCTAAGTAAACCACCAGTTTGATGGAGCTTACAATATCTGTATAGACTACGGTATTTATATAAAAATGTGTTAAGGGGGATTTGGGTCTTAATTCTATTTTAATAATTTACTTTAATGTAGACATATTATAGTATTTTATTGTATTATATATGTAGATAGTTTAGCGGATCCTTAGGAGATGGAATCCCGAACATCTCTTAAGTTATTGCACGCACATTGGACATTGAATAGGAGATGTAAAATCCCGTAAATATCTCTGAAGCAGTTACACTGATATTTATTTATGTTGATTTAACTTATATAAGATCTTTTAGTTCTGACTCGAGCTTTTGTCTTTCATTACGCTAAGTCGAATCGTGAAAAGATTTTGACTCCAACAGGCTGGTCAAAATAAGTCATCAATTCTAGGTAAGGTATACCTATTTTTCTTGGTCAACTTATTGAGTTCCCTACAGTCAACGCATAGCCTTAAACAGCCATCTCCCTTAGTGGCGAAGATAACTGGTGCTCCCTATTAAAAGTATTTCGAAAAATAAATCCTTACTACAATAGCTTAAAAAAATAAATCCTTACCACATATATCTTAATGGCATAGCGATAGGTCTAGCATCCTTCTCCAAATCAATTCTGAACTCTATCTCCCTTCAGGGCGAGAGACCCGAGACTTCTTCCTAAACATTAGGGAATTCTCGAACTACGGGCATATATAAGAGCTTACCTTGTGATAAGCTCAGTGAATACAAATAGCTTAACTTGATTGAGTTTTGAGGTGTACAATGAACATCTATATCTCTCCCGTCACAACTCCTTAACCATAAAACTCTCCTATCATAATCTAAGACAACCTCACAGTAGGATAACCAATCCATCCCTAAGATGAGTCCTTACCCCTCCAAACCAAGAACACACGCGTTACATGTAAAATCGACTTTTCATATATCCACACCTAGGTCTTTACAAATCAAAGAAAGATGCGTTGACCCTCCAATAGAAGTTGGTACGACTACTACGTCGATGAAAACTTGGGCTTTTAGACTCAAGGATGTTAACTGCATTTCTAGCTATGAATGAATGTGATTCTCCCAAGTCAAATAATGTACGAATAATATTCTTGAAAATAGTGGTTGCCTTCGATTGCGGCTTTTCTTTGATCTCTAGGAGGAGGTTTACTCAAGATAGGTACACCCTCAATGGCATAAGCTTACTCACTTTGTTTCTTCTTAGCTAGCTTTAGACATCGACTCTTGTAGTATCCCTCCTCATGGCAGTGGTAGCATCTCCCTTTGAAATCCTTCCTCATCAAGCTCACCTTACAGTTCTTAGCAACATATCCATTCTTCTGACATCTGCGGCATGTTATACTTCCCTTCTTGATTTTCCCATTGGCCTTCTTGTCCGCCCAAAATCCTCCTTTGTTAGCACCACCTTGATTTTGCAACGGTCCTACCTTATCCTTCTCCACACTACCCGAGGTCTACAACAGGGCAATTTCAACTATCATCTCATAAGAGACACCATGAATACTTGGTCAAGATTACCTTCGTAAGTGGGGAATTCAGGCCTTTAACAAACTTCATAGCCTCTTCAAGGGGTGTCAATTAGACTCAATCCAAACTTATCCAATACCGTGAACATACTAATATACTCCTTCAACGTTGAATCTCCTTGTCTAAGTTATATAAACTTCTCAAATTGCAAACTTAATTCAGCCATGACACGACTTAAAGCGAGTTTTGAATTTATCCTAAATGATTACTTTCTCAACTGCAACGACCTGACATTTTATCGCTTTGATTTATGAATATTTAATTAATTTTAAATATTTAATTAAAGGTTTTAATACTTAAAATATCCCTCTTGTGACTTATAACTTACGATACAAAATTCACTTCTGAATTTGGTTTACAAAAATAATTGGTTGAAAGGAAAGTAGAAAATGTAACCAGAAAGCTTTTTCAAAAATCTCGATTTTTGATTATCTAAAAGTTGTTAAATAGGTTGTAAAACACCTTAATATATTTAAATGCACACTTATATATATAATGAGTACTTAGTAAGTTTTTTAAAAATGTAAATATATGTACACTTATGATAAGAAAGTGGTGTGACAATTTTCAAGTTTAAAAATTTAAGTAAATGTAAACTATATAATGTCACATTACCTTTCTACATCTTAATACACTTAAGTGCTTTACATGGTGGATAAAAGGGTGGTTCATAGGGGGCAGCATGTGAAACAAGTAAAAGGGGGAGTATGTGGTGACGTGGCATGAATCTAGTGGAGGGAAATGTTACTTGGGGGCATTAAGGTTATTTCAGTAAGTACATTTCTATAATTCTAGTTCCATTTCTCTCTCTCCTTCTTCATTTCATTTTCATTTTTTAAACCTTCTTCTTCATTTCTAAGTTTTTCAAAAGCTTATTAATGACTCCATATTTTAATTTTTTAAAAAAACTTCACCATTTTCACCTTTAAAAGCTCTAAAACTTGTTTAAAACTCTCCCATTTCATTTCTAGCATTTCTTTCTTCTCAAAATAAGCCCATACATCCTACATCACCCTATGTCCGAGCCTAAAGCAATCTTAGGTCGGCCCATAGCATCATATCCAAGCCTATAACATCATGGCCAAGCCTACTTACCATTCCTTTTAGCTAAAGATCAGGTTTGCTTAGGAAAAATCAACTTTTGATTGCAAATTTCAAGTTTTAGAAAGATTTTCTTAAGTTTGGTGAGAAAAAACTCATACCATTTTGTAAAAATTACATCTTTGATATGTGTTGGTATTAGCATGTGTAAATTTCTTGTTTATTGGCCAGTTGTATGGTTGTCATAATTGTGTGTGTTTTTATATATATATATATATATATATATATATATATATATATATATGTTTGTACATGCGTTTGCCTTAAACTTATTAATAAAGTCTAAAAAGAGTTGTTATGGTTATAAACTTTAGATCCTTTGCTTATGTTTGGGGTTATGTATGTTTATGGATGTATAGACATGGATATGCGGTGATATGCTAAGAAAGTTAGCCTCTTTTTTAGTTTAAGCGACATCGAATCCTTTGTGTAAAAAACAACTAAGATGTTGGCATTTAAATCAAAATCATTTTCAAGTTTTAAAATTTGATTTACTTCTATAACACTTACTTTATGTTTGTGGAAAGTTAGTAAGCTTTCAAATGTTAAGTTTTCAACGTAAATTAAAAAACATTTTCTAATTATGGTATCCATTGCGATAGTCGCTATGGATGTAACTACAATAAAAAGTCTGTCTTTTGCAAAATTTAGATTTTATACTTAAAAGTTTTTTAGAAATGTTTTTCTAAACTTAATAATGATGTTTGAGATAGTTAATTAAGTATTTATTGCTTAATTAATTAATAATTAATTAAGTTAGGTAATTAATAATTAATTATTAAACAAGGTATATTGATTATAATTAAGAGGGGATTAATTACTAATTAATTATCTTTTAAAAGTGAGATTTACTTTAATAAATCTTCGATTAAGTAAGATTAATTTTTAATTAATTATGAATTGAGTATATGATTCATTTTAATTAATTACTATTAAGCATAGGGTTAATTATTTATTAATTATTAAGTAAGTGTTTGATTATTCTAATTATAATTAAGGGTTTAATTTATAAATAAATTATTTATTTAAAGGTCAATTATTTATTAATTGATAACTAAGTTAAGTTAAGATTTAACTAAGATTTAATTATGTTTTAAAAGGATTTAACTAATAATTAATTATTTAAAAAGAGCTTAAGTTCTTAATTACTTTGTTTTCCAAGGATCAATTTATGTAAAGGCAACTTTCTTTTACAAAGAATAGTTTTGAACACAAGGTATTCTTTTGTTGATACCACTAAGTAACCATAAAAATGTGAATATGTTATACTAAACTATGATATTTGTCAGCAAAATAAATCCACATTCTGATATACCTTAATTAAGTAGATTATTGGACATCTCTTAGCAGAATAAATCCCCATTCTTCTATATTAAAACTAATAGATTGTGTGGACATCTATTTAGCAGGACAAATCATCAACTTGCTATTATGTTATCTAGACATGTATCTGCCAGTTGGTTTATATTGACGTGTTATTCCCTGATTTAGTTATGAGTTTTATTTACATATATGTTGGTTATGTAAATAATTGTTATGTTACTTGGAAGTCAATTTTAATTAAATGGTAACTTTATTCAGTACATTTTGGTCACTAAGCCTTCTTTCAAAATTTGTAAATTATGGTTTTTAAATTGACTTTAATTATGTATCAATTTGAGGTTAAGTGCTTGTAAATACTTTTATAAGATGCCCAATCATTTTAATAAAGGTATTTACAAATGATATTTTATGAATAATATTTATAAAAAATATTTATCTAAAGAAAATTTACAAATGATATTCATAAATGATACTTTAAAAGGGAATTGTAAATGAGGATTGATAAAAGAGTTTATAAATGACTTTGGATATTTATAATGGAGTTTTATAAATGATTTTTGGACATTTATGAAAGAGTTATAAATGGATTTAGAATTTAAGCAAAGGATATTGCGTAAATGAAAACAACTTATTAAAAGGATTTATTGAAGAAATTTATAAAAGAATTGGAAATGAGATTTTCCTTTGCTGACCTTCTTAATTATGGCGATGTGAACAATTGTTTCATGCTTAACACCGAAGGAATAGTGTTTGGGGTTATCCTTATCTCTAACTTAAATAACATTCATTTGATCCTTTCAATATGATTTTGAAATAAGAAATCTTTCATAATGTTTTGTGAATATACTTATTCCACTGTGATAAGTATATGAATATTTTGATAAATATTCTTAAAAGGGATTTAAACAAATGAAAACTTACTTTGAGGCTCAGTGGTTGCATGGGAATATTAAATCTATGAATTTTTTTTGATTATGTAGTTGGTAGTTAAATAACTGACTATCAAATCTAGTTTCATAATTCTAGTAAAGTGATATGGGGTTCTCACTTTGTGAACTTTGTCGAAGCTTAGATTCTTACCCCTACACGTCCTTGAAATTCATTGGTTGGTTTGCTAGGTGCTTACAGCCGAGAGGCTGGCCATAAAATCAAATTTGAGGTTACTACGGTGTAAGCACCACCCGTTTAGAGGGAGCATTACATCTGGTATTAGAGCTAAAGGTTAAGCGAGAACCTCAGCTTTGGTTGGGTAAACTTATTAGATATAAGGTTAGTAATATCATAGAATGAGTTTGATTGTGTGTATGTATACCACACACAGATATATATATAAGCACACACAGGTGTGGGTGAATATATATATATATATATATATATATATATATATATATATATATATGAGAGTGCATATTTACTAGTGCTATTGTGTTAATTGATCAATTGAATGGCTTATGGATTCTCCTAAAATGAGGAGCTAACTTTATTAATAGGGATCCCTACACACCTAAACAGAGCCAATCGACATAGTATTGTTTTAAAATTGGTAAATTAAATAATTTTACCTAGGAAGACATTTTTATATATACAAGAATGATTTTCAAAAATAGTATTGAATTTTTGAGATGCTTGTTGTTAGGAAATGATAATATTCAATTATTATCATTTAGGATTTGTTTAGTTATGCTCGTTCAGTTTAGGCATTGGCTATGGTTGAGTGTTTATATAATTAGTTTTCCTTTTGAAAATATGGGTTCGGTAAATAGAAACTGGGGAAACATTGAAACGAACTAAGTTTTGTTGAATATGCGCTTATATGATTTTAGTTTGATGATAATAAACATATATACATTCGTTTAAATGTATTTGATAATATACTATTTTATTTTTCACAAATTAAATAAATATTTGCTGAATAAAATAAATAACACGGAATTTGAACTCAAACGAATATTTTATTCAAACAAATATTTATTACATCTTTGAATAGTACAATTTCAAGCTCTCACTATAACTATACAACTTTGATTACAATTACATCACATTTCATATTTACAGTTCACCTCACTACATATCACTCATTCACTCAACTCGTATTTTTATCTTCAACTGCATTCCAGTTTGAATCCAGCATCTGAGCAATCTGCAAAAATATTCACTAACGCAGTAAAATTGAAAAAGAAATATTTTTGCAAAATAAAATGAAATATGGTTTTTGAAAATATGATTTGCCTCAGTTATTTGGGTTGTTCGTCATCATTTAAATTTGAATTCATCATACACGAACAACTTGTGACATACATAGTGTATTACTGTATATGCCACAAGGCCGTGCACGCCGATATATACACTTGATTGATTTACAGGGACATGTGAGCACATGTCAAACCCAAATGAAAAGCCGGGTTCAACTCACGTGCAATATATTCAAAATCACGACTCAAGCACAAGGTCAAACCCGAGTTTTTGAAACTGGATTCAACTCAAGTAAAATTTCAAAAATCAACAAGAAGTGGCCAAGAACTCAACAATGTCTGGACAACATAGATGAACAGTGCAAGCATGAAGTATGCACAGCAAATAACATACACCAAAGCTAACAGCAGTGCCAAGAAACTCAAGTGCTACCAGATAACAAACAAGCATGAAGCAGTCATCACAACTTCAACAGTCTCAAGGCTACAACACCAAGTATACATGGATGCAGATTACAAGACAGTCTGCAAGCAAGTTCAAGTGATGAAGCACTGCAACTCAAAGAGCTCAAATGCATAAATGAACAAGCAGTGCACCAATGAACCATCAAAGAATGCAACACAGTGAAGAGACCAAGTGCACGACTAAACTGACGATGAATACAACTTGAAGCATACAAGCTCAATGAAGATTGCAGCAATATACAGATGAACTAAAGTACAGTACAAAAGACAAATTGCAATTCGAACCAACATATCCAACTAGAAGAGCAACCATCATGTACACACAGTGGTGCTGCATATAATGTACAGTGAAGCCAAAGTAGTACACAAACAATAAGCTGCGGTAAAGCATGAACATGTGTGGACAACGAAAACCAAAGCCATCAGGTCAGAAACAACATTCAAGCTAAATGAAGTACTGTATGCAACAGCAACAAAGAGACAGACATGAAGCAACAAACTACACAGCCAACATGACCCAAATGCCAAAGCTCAATGAAGACCACTAATATATGCAACATGAACATTTAAATGAATACACGAACCAGAATACACAGTGGCAACCACAAGATGCAGACAAACTCAAAGCAAGCCGAGAACAAACACCAAGTGCAACAGTATGAACAAAAGATAAAAGAAAAAGATGGTCAGCGCCGTAATATACAATGCATACATGAGTCAGTGCAGTAAACAGTAAAGCATGTTCATGGAACACAGCAACAACAGCCAGTACCAACATAAACAGAAGGCAGTGAAACTCAGAGCATATGAAATGCAGACTAGAAGTGCAACTGCAATGGATACAACAATGCCCAAGATAACTTGAACAAAGCTACAGGAATGCAGACAGTGGCCGAAGCCAATTTACAAAATGTCGAAGCCGTGGAAGCATAGCAAAGCCAAAGCCAAAAATCGTCACAGTCAATGATGAATGAGTCAAACTTCATCACAAAGTCAAAAATCGAAGCCGTGGCCAACAAAGGATACCCAAGTCAAAGAAAATTGATGCCGTGAACATCAAGTAAGCAAGCATCACAAAATATATACGAAGTGACAAAGTCAGAGAGATCATAATCGTTCAAGCATAATCATACGGCAGAGATAAAAAATTTGACAAATTCAAATCATCAGAACGAACGAGAATATAGGAATTCAATTCCTATTTAAACATAATCATCATCGGCATTTAATCCATCGAATTCCAGAAAGCATAAATCAGTAAAAGCAAAAGCATACAATTACATACCGAAGAAGGAATTCGATCAACGAAGCAGCCGCAAAGAGCATCAAAGTTGAACAAGTATCAAAGGTCGGCGCTTTAATTTGAAAGCCCTAAATTGGATCGAAGGGACAAGCCCTAATTTAGCTTCAAAGTGGAAACGGCCGGCATCTCCAAACAAACAAAGGAAGATAATAAAAGAGATGGGCTAGAAGATAAAAGGGGCCGACATTTTTTAAGGGCTTTAAATTTAAATTAGGGCTATTTTTATTAATTTGTTTTTTTTTTGTTTTGTATTTTTTTAAACCGTTTATTTTTCTAGTCGTGTGACTAGGGGACAAGCTACGTGGCGTAGCTTGAGAATTCGCAACTCGGTAGTTGAGTTGTGGTAGGGTTTTGAGCGTAGAATTAGATTAGTCAATAGCGGGTATAGCGAGTTTACGTGTGTAAGCGAGGGACTATCTAATTTCTAGTAGAAACCTTGGGGGCAGCACGTAGGCAGGGTTTTGCCGAAGCTGGGTAAATTCTGTGTTGTTCTGTTTTATTCTGTTATTTATATTCTGCGATATCTGTGCTGCTATTCTGTGATCTGAATTGAAATTAATTGATAAGCTTCCGCGATTAATTTTTATAATTTACACTATCACCTTATTCACCCCCCCTCTAGGGTGAAATCGATCCTACAAGTGGTATCAGAGCTAGGAACAAAAGCCATTTTTGTTTTAAAAAATTTTGTTTTTACAAAAACCAATTTTTGTTTAAAAATTCGTGTTTCAAAAATCAATTTTTGTTTTAAAAATTCGTGTTTCAAAAAATCGGTTTTTGTTTTAAAAATTTGAATTTTTTAAAATGGCTTCTTTTAATAATAATGAGGGTCGTTCCAATATTATTCCTTCTATTTTTGATGGAACAGATTTTTTGAATTGGAAATTGAAAATGGAATTTTATTTAAAATCTGTTAATATTAAATGTTGGGATATTATTGAAAATGGGTGTGATATAACAGATAAGAAAATTATCTCGATTAATGCTATGGCTATGCATATACTATATTCTCATATTAATCAAGATAATTTTAATTTCATTTCTCATTGTGAAAATGCACAGGAAATCTGGAATACTTTCGACGCAATATATGGCGCAAAAGTCAACAGCAATGAGAAGTCCTCCAGAACTAACTCAGTTAAAGAAATGTGCTTAACAGGATTGGTAAATAGCAGTTGTGATGAGGATGATGATGATGGAGCAGCCGAGCTGGCATTAATAATGAAGAAATTCAAAAGGTGGAGCCGCAAATACGGAAATCCAGCTCTAAAGCAAAAATTAAAAAGCAGAATAATCAAAGCACTGGATAACTCGAAAGAACACGGGATCATCTGCAACAAACCCGGTGATATCAAGCCCAATTATCCCCGATTTCAACGCGATTTTGAAAAGAAATCAAAACGGTGTTTTATAGCCACGTGGAATAAAAGCGATAGCAGTGAGAGTGAGAAAGCATATATGTGCCTTCATGGAAATATAACCGATAGCGACGATGACGAGCCAAGCGAGGTATCAAAACTTACTCACTCTGAATTACTTATTTATTTTCATGAAATAAATGGCTGTTATGAACGACTTAGGGAAAAATATGCCAAACTTGAATCTCAAAAGGATACTTTGATAGAATGCAATGAACAACTTGATCAATTAGTTAAGAACTATCAACTTAGAATCTCTAAGTGTGATAAGTGTCCAACATTCGAAGAAGAAATTAAAAAAATCAGAAATCAATATAAAATCACTTGAAAATGAAATTCTGATTTTAAAAGAGAATGAAAATACTAGGAGAGAGAATTCTATTAAAAGGTGCACACAATTGTTAAACGAAAATGAATCTCTCGAAACACAAGTCCAACAATTGTCAACGACTTTGGATAAATTTTCAAAAAGTGAAAAATCGTTGAATATGCTATTAGGAAAGCAAACTGTTAATTCAGTTAGACAAGGACTTGGATATAATAGTTCGAAAATTGTTGAAAGCAATACTAGTCAAGCTAAATCCATGTGCACAATTTGTAGAAAATATGGACACAATCACAATAATTGTTGGTATAGACCCAAACATGTGAAAACTATACCGATTTGGGTTCCAAAAGGCACAAATATAAAATCTCTCAAAGTTAAACAAATTTAGGTGCCGAAGGGAACAATTATAAATAGTTTTGGGTCTTTACAAAATTGTTTTTCAAAATTTTCTGCCACTAACAACCATGGACCTATAAAAACAAATAGGTCACATAAATCTTTCATCGTGTAGGTGTGGTGGCAGGCTAAGGAACAACAACAGTGTACTCTGGATTTTTTTGGCTGTTCCAGAAACACAACGGACGACGAAGCAAAGTTCCTTAGCCTAGTACAAAGGTGACGGAATCACAACGGACAACAACGGAAAATATCGTAAAGGTAAAACAGGTAATGGTATGTTTTAAACGATATATTAAATGTGATAATCTGCACCATATTCTGAATTTAAATCAGCCAATATTGAGATGATGAAAAGATGATGATTCTGACTTATTCAACATAGTTGGCCAATTATATTCTTATGCCAAAAACACTATAAAAATCTCTAGATTCTTTGAATTACTTCATATATATCAGTTTGGATTAAAAATAGTGTTTTGTTGGATAATACAATTGGTTATAATATGGCTAACTCCTTATTCACGGTTTTCTGATTATTTACACGGCTTCATTTCAAATTCAAAAGAATGTCATTTAAATTGTTGTTAAAATTGAATTTGAAATTTTTGGTGCGCACTTCATGTTTTGGTCTACAAAATTCAATTGATGATAATTTTGAGTGAGAGAGAAATTCAGATGCAGATTACACTGGTAATCTAGTTGATAGAAAAATTACTAGTGAAACGTGATTTTTGAGACATTTAGTAACTGCATCGTTTTTCAAAGAAAATATCTGCATATTCTTCATTTCAAATAATTTTCAAATAGCAGGAAATTTTCTTTTAAAACCCCCTGGAGAAAATCATGGTTGACCATAATTTCAGATTAGTCATTTTTTGAAAAATTAATTTCATAATTATTTTTGAATTTGATTTTAAATGACCATTTTGACTAATCTGACTCCCTAATGTTTATCAAAAAGAAAAATAGCGATTGAAAAAGTGATGAGTGTTAATATTGATCAAATATTATGACTCGAGAAAGTATAATTTGAAAATTTCTTTAGAAATTTAAACAAGAGTTATAAAACTTTTTGTTGGTAATAATTCCATGACCATCTCTATATCTATCATATTTCTAACGAACATCACTCATCAAAATTCTATATAGTTTGTCAATATGTGGTACTTTAAACAGGAATCGTTCGTTTTTCATTTTCACATTTTTTTTTTAAAAAATTAATTAAAAATAAAATAAAAATATTAATAATAATAATAAATAAATACCAAAGTATTCACTCTCATTTAAAAGTCCTCACGGTTATGCATGGGTGAATTACTTGGAATTTGTTATGTGCTTCCATGCTCATTTAAAAGTCCTCACGGTTATGCATGTATGGAACGCATATCAAAAGTTGATTTTTAAAATAAACAAGTTGATTCTAATCCCATTTAAAAGTCCTCATGGTTATGCGTGGTTAGAAGATACTTGAATTCATTTTAAAAAAAATAAAATTGGAATACTACTAATCTCATTTAAAAGTCCTAACGGTTATGCATGGTTAGTAGATATTCAAATTCCTGATATAAATATACCACAAATAGACACAACTGTATGGTTTTATATGATGATATCATTCCTATCATTCTAAAAGTGGAATATGCGCCTAACAAAATATTTACGATTTTTGTTTGATTTTTTATTGAAATTTAATATTTATATTTAATTGAGTTTTAATGTTGGTTAATATCGATAACTTTATCTCTATTTTCTCTAACACTATTATTCTTTTGCTGATAACAAAAGGGGGAGAGAAAAGTTAAGATTTTGTCAAATAGAATCAAGCAAAGGTCAAATAATTTTCCATTTTGCATATAGGCTCATTTATATATTTCTATTTGTATGCATATATATAAGGGGAGCTTTGTGTAGAGAGGAAGCATTTAAATAGGGGGAGCAATTAGAGCATATCAATGATCAAATACATTTAACATATTCAAAATCTTAAATATATGTTTGTTATCATCAAAAGGGGGAGATTGTTGAATATGCGCTTATATGATTTTAGTTTGATGATAATAAAAATATATACATTCGTTTAAATGTATTTGATAATATACTATTTTATTTTTCACAAATTAAATAAATATTTGCTGAATAAAATAAATAACACGGAATTTGAACTCAAACGAATATTTTATTCAAACAAATATTTATTACATCTTTGAATAGTACAATTTCAAGCTCTCACTATAACTATACAACTTTGATTACAATTACATCACATTTCATATTTACAGTTCACCTCACTACATATCACTCATTCACTCAACTCGTATTTTTATCTTCAACTGCATTCCAGTTTGAATCCAGCATCTGGGCAATCTGCAAAAATATTCACTAACGCAGTAAAATTGAAAAAGAAATATTTTTGCAAAATAAAATGAAATATGGTTTTTGAAAATATGATTTTCCTCAGTTATTTGGGTTGTTCGTCATCATTTAAATTTGAATTCATCATACACGAACAACTTGTGACATACACAGTGTATTACTGTATATGCCACAAGGCCGTGCACGCCGATATATACACTTGATTGATTTACAGGGACAGGTGAGCACAGGTCAAACCCAAATGAAAAGCCGGGTTCAACTCACGTGCAATATATTCAAAATCACGACTCAAGCACAAGGTCAAACCCGAGTTTTTGAAACTGGATTCAACTCAAGTAAAATTTCAAAAATCAACAAGAAGTGGCCAAGAACTCAACAATGTCTGGACAACGTAGATGAACAGTGCAAGCATGAAGTATGCACAGCCAATAACATACACCAAAGCTAACAGCAGTGCCAAGAAACTCAAGTGCTACCAGATAACAAACAAGCATGAAGCAGTCATCACAACTTCAACAGTCTCAAGGCTACAACACCAAGTATACATGGATGCAGATTACAAGACAGTCTGCAAGCAAGTTCAAGTGATGAAGCACTGCAACTCAAAGAGCTCAAATGCATAAATGAACAAGCAGTGCACCAATGAACCATCAAAGATTGCAACACAGTGAAGAGACCAAGTGCACGACTAAACTGACGATGAATACAACTTGAAGCATACAAGCTCAATGAAGATTGCAGCAATATACAGATGAACTAAAGTACAGTACAAAAGACAAATTGCAATTCGAACCAACATATCCAACTAAAAGAGCAACCATCAAGTACACACAGTGGTGCTGCATATAATGTACAGTGAAGCCAAAGTAGTACACAAACAATAAGCTGCGGTAAAGCATGAACATGTGTGGACAACGAAAACCAAAGCCATCAGGTCAGAAACAACATTCAAGCTAAATGAAGTACTGTATGCAACAACAACAAAGAGACAGACATGAAGCAACAAACTACACAGCCAACATGACGCAAATGCCAAAGCTCAATGAAGACCACTAATATATGCAACATGAACATTTAAATGAATACACGAACCAGAATACACAGTGGCAACCACAAGATGCAGACAAACTCAAAGCAAGCCGAGAACAAACACCAAGTGCAACAGTATGAACAAAAGATCAAAGAAAAAGATGGTCAGCGCCGTAATATACAATGCATACATGAGTCAGTGCAGTAAACAGTAAAGCATGTTCATGGAACACAGCAACAACAGCCAGTACCAACATGGACAGAAGGCAGTGAAACTCAGAGCATATGAAATGCAGACTAGAAGTGCAACTGCAATGGATACAACAATGCCCAAGATAACTTGAACAAAGCTACAGGAATGCAGACAGTGGCCGAAGCCAATTTACAAAATGTCGAAGCCGTGGAAGCATAGCAAAGCCAAAGCCAAAAATCGTCACAGTCAATGATGAATGAGTCAAACTTCATCACAAAGTCAAAAATCGAAGCCGTGGCCAACAAAGGATACCCAAGTCAAAGAAAATTGATGCCATGAACATCAAGTAAGCAAGCATCACAAAATATATACGAAGTGACAAAGTCAGAGAGATCATAATCGTTCAAGCATAATCATACGGCAGAGATAAAAAAAATTGACAAATTCAAATCATCAGAACGAACGAGAATATAGGAATTCGATTCCTATTTAAACATAATCATCATCGGCATTTAATCCATCGAATTCCAGAAAGCATAAATCAGTAAAAGCAAAAGCATACAATTACATACCGAAGAAGGAATTCGATCAACGAAGCAGCCGCAAAGAGCATCGAAGTTGAACAAGTATCAAAGGTCGGCGCTTCAATTTGAAAGCCCTAAATTGGATCGAAGGGACAAGCCCTAATTTAGCTTCAAAGTGGAAACGGCCGGTATCTCCAAACAAACAAAGGAAGATAATAAAAGAGACGGGCTAGAAGATAAAAGGGGCCGACATTTTTTAAGGGCTTTAAATTTAAATTAGGGATATTTTTATTAATTTGTTTTTTTTGTTTTGTATTTTTTTTAAACCGTTTATTTTTCTAGTCGTGTGACTAGGGGACAAGCTACGTGGCGTAGCTTGAGAATTCGCAACTCGGTAGTTGAGTTGTGGCAGGGTTTTGAGCGTAGAATTAGATTAGTCAATAGCGGGTATAGCGAGTTTACGTGTGTAAGCGAGGGACTATCTAATTTCTAGTAGAAACCTTGGAGGCAGCACGTAGGCAGGGTTTTGCCGAAGCTGGGTAAATTCTGTGTTGTTCTGTTTTATTCTGTTATTTATATTCTGCGATATCTGTGCTGCTATTCTGTGATCTGAATTGAAATTAATTGATAAGCTTCCGCGATTAATTTTTATAATTTACACTATCACCTTATTCACCCCCCCTCTAGGGTGAAATCGATCCTACAAGTTTCACAATTTGATTATAAGGCGTTTGATGTTAATATTAGGTTGAAATTGAGTTTTAAAAAAGATGGTTATTAAAAGAAGAGTTAAGAGATTTTTGGAATAATTATTTGAAAGATAATTTTTTATAGAGAAGTGACTTTATAAAGTTGATTTATAAGATGTGTGTTATAAATAAAAAGAATTTAAGTAGGAAACTTGAGGAGTTAAATCCCGGTGCTTTTGAAAAAAAATAGTTTTCAAGGTTTGGAAAGCAATAATAGTATTATTTGAAAGTATTTTGGTTTAAGTATAAAAATTTTTAGGAATGATATTTTTACGTAAATTCATTTTCTTTTGATTGGTTCGGGTAACGAGTCTAGATTTGTTTTGTGATGATCTAAATAATCTTCTAAGAGACAATTGGACGTTTTCTTAGGTGAACATTGTAGTGCACTTAGTAAATTATTTTCATTATTGTATAATCTAAAAAAGTTCAAATCCAAATGAACCCAAAGCAAGTTGGTAATAGATATTTTGGAAATATATATAATATTGTTTCAAATGGTATTTGAAAAAGAAAAAGTATATTTATGTTAACTAGTTCGAGTGGCTTGAAAATAATTAAAAATAGGAAGAAGATGTGTTCGGATGGAAAACACTTCTCTTGAATGTTACCCTTCTCGCTAAGGGAATGTATGATGTTGTTTGGTAGCACTCAGTTCCTTAGTATAATTTTAGGGTTACTTGGGCTATACATGTATGTTTTCTGTAGTTAAAATATATAAATTCATTTCAAAATGAGTTTTGAAATGAGACCGAGTATTTGGATCTTGAGTTTTCTTAGAAGAAATAAATTAAAATGGAAAGGTTGAATTAAATAATGGTATATACTCTCAGGATGTAATAGAGTATTATATAAGTTAAACCTAAGTTTAGTTTTATAAAATGGTTTCATAAATTATTTTAGCAGAAGTAAAATTGGTGTTAGTAAGAACCAAAATATAAGTGTGTAAGTTGAACATAGTTTATTTCTTGTTTTCATGTAGTTTGATCTAAGATTCAAGTACATGACTTTGAGGTGTTTCACCCATTTCAAATAAGGATCTGTCACTCGATTGTTAACTGCAAGTACTTGATGAGGGATCTTGATAGGGAACCAAAGTTTTCTATCATAATATATGGCTATGTAAGGAGAATTGATGTTTCTACTCAAGAAGCTTAATCGAAGTTCGCACTAGTGAATCGGGTAGCGATACTAACTTGGAAGTGAAGTTATGTATTCGAGTGGAGGTCGAATCAGATTTTGAATATGGATGATCAATGAACAACATGCAGCCTTATGAATAATATTGGGCGTTCAAATGGCAAAATTTAGGGATGAGATACTTTTAAAGGAGGAAGAATTTAATGATCCAGAATCTTATCACTTTGATTTATGGATATTTATTAATTTTAAATATTTAATTAAAGGTTTTAATAATTAAAATAGCCCTCTTATAACTTATAACTTATGATACAAAACTCACTTTTGAATTTGGTTTACAAAAATAATTAGTTGAAAGCAAAGTAGAAAATGTGAGTGGAAATCTTTTTCAAAAATCCTATTTTTTTATTATCTTAAAGTTGTTACAAAGGTTGTAAAACACCTTAATATATTTAAACATAGGCTTATATAAATAATGAGTACTTAATTAAGTTTGTTAAAAATGTAAATATATGCATACTTATTGTAAAAAAGTGATGTGGCAATTTTCAAGTTTAAAAATTTAAATAAAATAAAATTATGTAATGTCACGTTACCTTTCTACATCTTAGTACACTTAAGAGCTTTACATGGCGGATAAAAGGGTGATTCATGAGGGGCAATGTGTGAAACAAGTAAAAGGGGAGTATGGGGTTATGTAGCATGAATCTAGTGGAGGGCAATGGTATTTGGGGGCATTAAGGTAATTTCAATAAATACATTTCTATAAAACTAGTTCCCTTTCTCTCTCTCCTTCTTCATTTTATTTTATTTTTTTAAAACCTTCCTTTTCTTTTCTAAGTTTTTCAAAAACTTATTAATGGCTTTCGTATTTTTTTAAATTTTAAAAGCATTACCTTTTTCACTTTAAAAGCTCTTAAACTTGTTTAAAACTCTTCCTTTTCTTTCCTAGCTCCTCCTTCTTCTCAAAACAAGACCATTCACCCTCCACCACCTAACCAAGCCTAAAATCAACCTTAAGCCGAGCCATTAGTATCATGGCGAGCCTATAGCATCATAGCCGAGCCATTAGTATCATGGCGAGCCTATGGCATCATAGTCGAGCCCACTTACCTTTCCTTTTAGCTAAAGATCAAGTTTGCTTAGGACAAATCTAGTTTTGATTGCAAATTTCAAGTCTTAAAAAGATTTGCTTAATTTTAATGAGTAAAAACTCACACCTATTTTGTAAAAATTACACCTTTGATATGTGTTGGTATTAGCATGTGTAAGTTTCTTGGTTATGGTGTAACACCCTGCATTTTTAAATAATTAAAATTAGTGTACAATGATAAGTAGTAGAAAGAAACATTTTTGAAATTATCGAAATATGGCTTTGGAACTTGTACCATTGCGCCCGGGGTGATTTTGTGATCAGTTTCCATATATAAGTTGTCAAAATCTCAACCAATATGAAGAAGTTATGAACGATACAAAAACAAGAAACAAAATGAAAATAATAATAAATATGTATATGGGCTGACTATGGGTCATCCCAGTGGCACGTAGGTCGACCGCATAGTCGATCGGTTCTTAGAGGCGGTCGACCCACGTACGACCTAGATGAATTTTCGTCCAGGTACGTACGTACAATGACGTGTTTTCTCGTTTTTGCACAACTTGAGCCATATGTTCTTCGGTCCTATGGCTCCGAACGACCCTGTGACATGGTAGCTTCAGGTTCAATCCAAGAATCCAATGGTCTGAGGTCCCCAAGATCCAATATAAATAGTACCCTAGGCCAAGCTATCTTCTCACAATTAGATTTTCTTCCAAGGATTCATTGCCTAAGGCTGAACCCTATAAAGAAAATAATTTCTAGGGAGAAGACCTTATAAATTAAAATATTATATACCTTGGAAGAAGTGGATCCAGAAGGACTATGGAGCTAAGCGGAGCACAAGCAAATCTAAGGACAATAGGTGAGTGGATTTATTTATATATCTTTTAAATTTTATATATATCTTCATTAGATTCCTGTTTAGAAAATTTTATTCAGTAAATAGTCATATTAATCAAATTATGCTGAATTATAAGAAAACTTGTAGTTTATTTATAGTATTAGTATTTATATACTGTTTTCTATGCCTTATTTACATCCTTTCTATGTTTGTGATTTTTTATGCAAGCGTTAGTTTTCTTCTATCCTCTCCTTTTTCTTCACGTGTGGATTAGAATAGATTAAACTCAAACATGGATTAAATAATTAAGAATATTGAAATGAAGAAATTAGATGTAAAATAATAAAAGTTAAGGAATAGAATTACTGTAACAAATTGCACTTAAATGGGAAAACTTAATTTGGAAGCAATTATTAGATTAATTGGTTGGTTTAGAAAATAGGATATATTTCCATAACTTAATATCTAAAAGGTAATGATAAACATAACTGCCGAAATAAAGAAATAAAAAGGGGGAATTAGTGTAAAATAGAAAAACCACTGTATTTTAGACTACTCCAAAATAATAAAAGAGATATCTTGCAGTTATGGATTATTGTTTGTAGTATTATTCAATATTAAGATATGGAAATGGATTAAATAGTTTTCATAGCCAACCAAATAAAATAGGATTACTTCCTAAAATAGCAGACAATAAAGTAAAGTATGATTTGAAACAAGAAAATTATTAATTTAAGAATTGAGGCTATAAAAAAATTAATGAGCCTAAGACTGCATTTACCGCACAGGCTATTTACTAGGCAATTATTATGATAGGTGAATTATGTAATATTAAAGAATTACAGAAAATTCTGTATCATAATAAAAGAAGACAAACTAGAATAGACAAGAAATGCTTGTAATTATATAACGGACTATAAAAGAAGAAAAGGTAATAATTACAAGTAGAATTATAACATAGGTTATAATTATGAAATAAGAACGGAAAGCTTATTGTGAGACTTATAATAAATTGGTAAGCAATGATAGTAGGGAATAATGATAGAAGCTTATTTAAAAAACTTATATTAAGTCGATAAACAAATAAAATAGAAATAATAAAAGAGGCTTATTTTATTGAACTTAAGGATTATATATTAAGTTAAATAAGTAAGATAATGAAAGTGGCTCATACTAACAGCATTCCCTATTAAACCTATGGTTATCTCACAATAGTTAGAAGTGAGACGAGGGCAAGAATATGCTAATTAAATTAAAATAAGTAGCCAATAAAATAAGAAAGCAAACTAAATGCAAACTAAAAGATTAGACTTAGGGTCTAATAGAAGAATCGAAATGTGTTTGGAACAGCCCAAAGGATGAAGCGCCTAACGAAGCAATTCATCACGAATTTCAGCAATGGAGAAGCATGTCCAACTTAGTATTTTTGGGCATCAAGGTAGTACGTGAATTGAACAGGACGCGAGGATACTCTAGAATAGCCCTTTGGGTAGGCCTAACAAAGCTGTATCCCCAAAGGCAGGTCTATAGGTGTTCCATCAAGAAAGTATGCCTTGACTGGATTTGCATTGTAAGCCTAACGAAGCAGACCTTTGTTGGCAGTCAGAAGGGCTTGGTGTTCGAAGTAGGATACTCGTATGTCCATTACTTGCAAGTTAGTTTAAGGACAATCGCCTGTCGATATCGACCAGCATCAAGACCAAGAGTGATTTCAGGAAAGACTAGAGTTAAACCAACAAACCAATGATTATTTAACTATCGAGACATTGGATGTGCGGCACCGTTAATTGGATGTTAGATCATTTATAGTAGGGCATAACCACTTAACTCTTTAGAAGTCTTTCGATTAGTTGAGGGGTGGCTGCATAGGGCCATAACCACGATGAGAAAGAGATAGATCAACTAAAATATCTGTATTGTAGGCCCAATGAAGCAGTCCTATACAGATATAGAAAATCCCCGACCGAGTACCATACAAGATAGACCTTGTTGGCAGGATTAAGTAGACAGAACGATTACGTAGTCCTTAATGTACGCACTGGGTGGCTGTGCAGTTAAAGCGCTTTGCAGATTCAATTTGGCGGAGGTGCAAAAGTCATAGCAGAGATACAGTGAGGATATAGCAGGATATAGCGGATGAATCTAAAATTGCATATAGAACCCACACTTAATGTTTTTACAAATATATAAATGGTAATCAAATGAAAAATTAACATTTGACTAAATTATAATTAATACATAAGTAATTTAAAATAAAAGCATGTGTGAACATACTTTAAATAAATGTAAAACTATTATATAACATAATTGAATTTAATAGAATATTAGAGTTTTTTCGTTTATGAAAATATATTAAAAATTCAATTAAATAAATTAATTTCATAATTTTTATAATGTATAAATGTCATTTTTCAATTCATTTCTTTTAAAGAAGATATAGCAGAAATAACGGAACATAGTTGGAATAACGGGATATAGCGGAAATAGCGGGGCTTAAAACGAAAAGGCTATATTTGGGACTATATGGAAAAATCATAGCGGTAGAAATCTGCTATGAGATATAGTCGGGTTATAGCGGGGTAATAGCGAGGCATTAACTGCATAGCTAGGTTGTACATTGTGGATGTCCGAGCACTGGTATAGACTAGTGCAGATGCGATTTACGTTTTCATAGTAAATAGTGGAGCGTCTGTATTGTAAGCCTTACGAAGCAGTCCTTTACAGATGTAGATACGAAACGCTTGTGGAGCAAAACGATGGAGTATCTATATTATAGGCCTTATGAAGCAGTCCTTTATAGATATAGCTACGGAGCAAGACGATGGAACATCTGTATTGTAGGCCTTACAAAGCAGTCCATTACAGATGTAGCTACGGAACACTCTTGAAGCAAAATGATGGACCCCTTTTCGAGGGGAATACGAAAGGTACCATTGGTGGTACATAGAACCAATATGGTCATTGGGCATATGACGCCCCACCTCTATACCCACGCTAGCCAAGAACACTACGGTGTAGTGCTGTCAACTAGCGCGGAGAATAAGGCTGTTGAGGAGCGACCATCCATGTAATTTCTTATCACACGGTGGCTATAAAATAATCTTCGGAAACAAATATAGAAGTAAGCATAACAAGCGAATCAATCACAGATATCCATATCACAAAGGCGGAAAGAGATATGATTATATATCACATAAAAGTGTACATCAGAGTAGTGGTCTAAAAAGATCCACGATAATACAAAAGAATAGCAACGCGTGCTATACAAAAGAATACAACTATGAGTCTATATCTCAAGTATAAACAACAAAAGCTGCTAATCTAAACAAGTAGCCAAAAGTCTGAGTAGTGAATCACTGGGGGAGGAGTCAAGCAGTAGCACCTGTAACATCTCGGTCTGACCCGAGTATTATTTATAAGAAAATAATAAACGGATCAGTCTAGCTATAAATATCAGATGACATGATATAAAATAAAAGATATGGCATAAACATAAAATATCCATACTGACATACTACTGTAAGTATGCAAATAATGATCAACAGGAGATCAACCGATAAGAGATAAATCAATATCACAAGAATCTTCTCAAAGATCCAAAGAGGGCATCATACCCTAAACTTGTACTCATGACAAGTCAAAGAGATAAATTCCAGAAATCAACACAAGAAATCCAGAAATCATAAAAAGGGAAAGAGGCCTATCACATGACGGTCCGAAGACCATGGGGAGCTACCCCACATGTGTGAGTGGAATCACACAGATTGAGGTCAAGACTAACCAAAAAGCAGAAAGGTATGTGTGAATGGAATCACACAAGTGGTGTCTAGTCTAACCTTGCAATGAAAGAGACATCGCGCAATTGCTAGTCTAATTCATAAAGCGATCATCAAGATCAACGAGAAGTGTCAATTACACTAAGCTAGTAAATATAGAAGTTTAGCTTCATGTCCCATAACCACTTGCTTAACTTAAATATTTACGAACAAACTGTAAATCTTCACTAATAAAATTGTCACAAGAGGTTCAATCGAACAAGTCCAAGAATTAACCGACGAAGTGAACGCAAGCGTTTCATACCACTTGTTTTACTAAGTCGTTTAATTAGATTTCTCATCCGAGTGAGGTAAAGGCTTGTATATACTAATAGATTGGAAAACGGTTTAAGAAAAGATCTTTGTTATTAAAAATAGAGTTGAAATTGTTTGTTAAAAGAGTTTTGATATTTACTACTAGTATTGAAACCTTTATATTATAAAGTGACAAAACACAGAAGCAATTGTAGAAACAATCAGTCACAAAGATCGCATACGGAGATGCGAATAAAATCCAAGGAAATCAGCTCAATGTTTTTCAGATAAGATCCCCTACGGAGGGGGGGCCCGGGGGAGTGGCAACCCCCCAAGGTGGGGGTGCGGGGGCAACGCCACCGCTTACGGGGTTCGACCTGCCCGGTCAGGTCGCGGGGGTCCAGGGGGCAGCGCCCCGACCAAAACGGTACGACCTAGTGAAGACCAAAGGAAGGATAGGATCGAGCGACTTAAAGAGTTTCGACCTAAAGAGTCACGACCTAAAGGAGTAAGCGACCCTAAGGAAACTCGCGACCTAATCATGGCCGAGCTAAGGTGAGGTGCGACTCAACCAGGTAAGCGACCTAAGGGAGACGAGCGACCTAAGGAACTCGCGACCTAACAAAAGCACAGGTCAAGCGACCTAAGGGAGACGAGCGACCTAAGGAACTCGCGACCTAACAATAGCACAGGTCAAGCGACCTAACGTTTTAAGGCCGAGCGACCTAATTAAACTCGCGACTTAATGGTGTGAAAGGCGTGCGACCTAAAGTGTTACGACCTAAGGGTCGAGCGACTTAGTGGAACAAGGTCATACGACCTAACGGAGTAAACGGTCGAGCGACCTAACAGGTTATAGGTCATGCGACCTAGTGGGTTAACGGCCTAACGACCTAAGGGTTATAGGCCCAACGACCTAACGGGTTATAGGTCCAACGACCTAGCGGGTTAGAAGGTCATACGACCTAAAAATGGAAGGCAAGGTCGAGCGACTTAAGGAACCAAGGCCACACGAGTTAAGGCCTAACGGCCTGACGACCTACGACCTAAAGGCCCACGACTTACGACCTAAGGAGCCAGAGCGAGCGACCTAAGGCTATATAGGGGATTTAAGGCCAGAAACGACCTAAGTGTTTGTGATCTAACGACCTAAAAGCCCGCGACCTACGACCTAAGAGCCATACGACCTACGACCTGATTCCGAGTGCCGAGCGACCTAACGTTGTAGGCCATTTTAAGGTCGGAAACGAGCTATTTTGAGGCCGAGACTTTTCCACGCGAACGACCTAGCATAGGCAGAACGACCTAGCATAGGCAGAATGACCTAAGTGCAGAATTTCACCAAAAACACTAAAAATTGGAGTTTTTTCGCCAATTCGATTCAAACCAAATGCAAATGTGCATGCAAAAGTGATAGAGAATCATTCCCAACAGTCCAATATAGTTATAGACTAGAATTGTGAGATAAAAATCTCACCTTTGCTCCAAAAGCCAATGAAAATGAAGAACAAAGCTTGAAGGCAAATGGAGAAGCAACCACAAGCTTGAGTCCGATGTCTTCTTCTTGAATTTGGAGTTGAATGTTGGAGTTGCAATAAAACAAAGACTTTGGAGTTTTAATTTCTCATTCCATTCACCATTTTTGTTGAAGCTTTAGTGTTAGGAAATGAAATGAAGCAATGAAGAAGAAGGGTGGGTGGAACTTGGGCCTAATGGGCTAAAAGTCCAAACCAAAGGCTCGAGTGAAAAAGTGGTGAAATTCCACTAACCCCAAACATATCAATGTTTATACTTAGAAGATTGCAAACGACGTTTCGAACTCAATGGAAGTGGTCTCGAGTCCTAATTTGACCGTTTGCAAAAAGTAGCTTCGGACCAAAATCCGATTAACGATAAAATATTTAAATAAAATATTTAAATATAAAAATCGATAAATATGCGGGTTGTTACAGACTCCCCTCCTTAAAGAAATTGCGTCCTCGCAATATATAAGGTGGAAATAAGAAGTAACAACCATAAAAGCATATTAATACTAAAGAAATTTGATATTAGAAGCTCACCTCAAAGAGCAGGAGTAAGCAAGTCCGGATGTGTTCGCTCGATGAATTCTCTGGATTCCCAAGAGCAATCCTTAGGATTTGTGGACCATTGAACCCTCACAAGCGGAACATCTTTATTTCGAAGCCGTTTACCCTCCGAAGCAATAATTCGAATAGGATGCTGCTCATAAGTTAAATTCGGCGAAACTTCAATTTCTTCCACAACAGCAGGCTCAAGAATGGAATCGGAATCCCGAAGGCATTTCCGTAATTGAGAAACGTGAAACATGTCGTGCATAGCAGAAAACTGAGCCGGTAATGCAAGGCGACAAGCCATGGAATCTATACGTACGGTGATTGGGAATGGCCCAATATATTGAGGCACTAATCTTTCCCTATCAACGGGAACGTACAACACCTATCATAGGTGAAACACGAGTAAAAGACCTAAAACCAGCTTCTCACCGACCTTAAGCCAACAAGAAGGAGATTGGCATAGCATTCCCTAGAGTGCCTCGAAGAATGCCATACCAATACTAGATTGGAAGCTATGATTATAGGAAAATTCAACAAGAGAAATATGATTTTCCCAACTTCCACAAAAATCAAGCACACAACACGAAGAAGGTCTTCCAGAGTTTGGTTCACACGCTCTACTTGTCCATCGGACTGGGGTAATAAGCAGTGCTTAAATTAAGCTTTGTTTCTAAAGCTTTTTGAAGACACTTCCAAAAATCCACTAGTAAACAATGGATCACTATCGCTATTGATAGAAGTAGGAACTCCATGTAATTTAACATCTCCTTTAACAAAGAGTTTGGGCCAAAAGAGGAACGGTTCGGTTAATCCGAATGGGGAATAAAATGGACGGATTTAGTAAGTCTATCTACTATAACCCATAAGTTATCATGACCCGAACGGGAACGGGGAAAGGCATCTATAAAATCCATGGAGATTTGGTCTTACTTCCAAATTGGAATTTCTAAATGTTGCATTAACCCCTACAACATTGGCTAAGAAGAGCCAGTTCAGAATCTAGCCCTTTGAGCTACAAGAATGCAGTCTAAAAAGAATAAGGAACCTCTAGACTACATAAAACAAGGGATGCACATAAATCGGATTTCGTGATCTCGAATCTCTCAAGTGAATAGAGTCTCGAGATCGTTCCATTCGGATATCACCATAGAAAACAACTACTTGTTGCTTACGACTAGTGCATTGGCAACAAGATTTCCCCTTTCAGGGAGTATATAGAATATCAAGATCATAAGATGCAAGAAATTCGAGCCAATATGGTTGCCGCAACTTAATTATGAGAAATAGATATCCCAATGATTTATAATTGAGGTAGAGAACAAATTTCTACACCAAAGACGATGATGCCAAATATTGAAAGCAAAATCAATAGCCGCGAGTACCAGATCATAAGTGGCATTCCTAGTCTCGATCGGCTTTAAAGATTTAGAAGCAAAAGTGATTGCACGTTCTCTTTTGCAAGAGAACGGCATCCAAACCAATACAATAAGCTTGGTACTAAAGTTATAGTCTTGGTTTCCTTTGGGAAACACAAGAATAAGAGTATCGAAAAGAGAGAATTTTAATTTTCTTTTCTCAAAAGCTAAAACTTTCAAAATCACAATCACCTTTATAGAAAAACTTACATTTTACAAGTCAATTTATTTTGTCTGATTGTCACATCAAAGCGTTTAGGAAATCCCTATCGATAACGTTGATCAAGCGCATCGACCAGAATTCTTAAAACACTAAATGGGCAATACAACAAAAAATTATCTCTTTTATAGGAATTTAAGATATCTTCTTAAAAAGATTTGCAAAATTTTAGATTTCTATTTTCATCCAAAATTAATAAATACAAGATTGGAATTATTGAGATATCCATAGAATACTTGATTTATAAAATGGATGAAATAAACTGGATAAACTAAATGACACAATATGTCATTCATATAAATCATAATGAGTGCGGAATGCGGTATGTGGAAGGCTAACTTCCGCAACTCGTAGTGATTGAAATTCGGTGGCAAGGTCAAACTAGAAAGACCTTAACACCACTTAAAAGGTTGCTTAGGTAATGATCCTAAGACAAACTCAAAAATATCGGAGAATTCTCAACCGATATGAATGAGAGAGATATCTCTTTATTCAACATGTGAGCTTAAAGAATAAAATGATGCCATCGATTTGAAATCGAAATCACAAAGGAAAAATATGAATCTGCTTAACAGATTGAAAATGTCGAAAAAGGAATTGTCCATTCGGAACAATTGGATATGGGCTTCAAAGTGATTAAGCCAATCCTTTCACGCAAATCAATTCCGAAACCAAAGCAATGCACAATACGCAAATCGGTTCGGAAAGAAAAATCACATGTAATAATTTTGACATCAATAATAAGCAAATTGAGTGTTGCGAATCCTCTGATTCGGATTCACAATCCTCAAAGAAGTCATCAAGCCCAAAATATAAAAATAAAGAGAATCAACAAGTTCTTCTGATAAATAAAAATGATGAGGGAAACCCATATCAAAAAGAACTCGAATCGGATAATCGCAAAACAAATGAAATCAAGGATTAAATAAGGAATACCTTGACCCAGAGAAGTTTCGTTAGAAGCTTTTAGCTTTCCTTCTCTCTTACTAGGTCGTGTGGGACATGTAGACAAGTAATGGCCCGAGCCCTTGCAATAGCGGCAATAGAGGGGTTCCGGGCACTTAGTTACATAATGGTCTGAGGAACCACAATTATAGCATCTTTTACGACTAGAGGTAGATGGCTTGGCTACCGAAGTTTCTGGTCCCACCCTCTTCTTACTTAGAAGTATGGGGCAGACAGAAATATGATGACTGGAATCTTTGCAGTAACGACAAAAGAGTGGTTCCGGACACTCCTTCGCATAGTCGTCCCTAGAACCGCAGTTGTAGCATTTTCCACAATTAAGGATTGGAGTCTTTGCTCCAAAAATAGGTTGCTTCACCTTCTTATCGGGATGAGGGCTTTTGAATTTAATACGCCTCTTCTTGGAAATCCCAATATCACTATCAATCCCTCTATCAGCCTCTTTTTCTTGTAGCATAATATCTACAAGTTGGTCGAAAGGAACTTCTAGTTTCAGAGGTAAAACCATTTCGGGATCCTTATCCAAAGCACAGATAAACCTTTGATTCGGAGCAAGATCCAAAAGTTGTTGGGCAGACATGAATACGCCATCCAGAGAAGGACTACTGGATTGACCAGCGCTAGGACTGCCAGAACTAACCATCTCTTCTTCTTTTTAAGAAAGAAAAGAGGAAGAAGGAAAAGGTTATTCTCAGAATGAATATCAAGCAATCTTGGCTGATAAAACAAGGAATCATAAAGAAAACAGGACGAATTGGTTCGAAGACTCGAACCAAATCCTGAAGCACGACTCCTAAGGTGGACTTAGGACAATGATCCTTGTTAAGTTATTCTATATTGTTCCGAAGTTTGGCTCCGATACCAAGCTGTGACGCCCCACCTCTATACCCACGCTAGCCAAGAACACTACGGTGTAGTGCTGTCAACTAGCGCGGAGAATAAGGCTGTTGAGGAGCGACCATCCATGTAATTTCTTATCACACGGTGGCTATAAAATAATCTTCGGAAACAAATATAGAAGTAAGCATAACATGCGAATCAATCACAGATATCCATATCACAAAGGCGGAAAGAGATATGATTATATATCACATAAAAGTGTACATCAGAGTAGTGGTCTAAAAAGATCCACGATAATACAAAAGAATAGCAACGCGTGCTATACAAAAGAATACAACTATGAGTCTATATCTCAAGTGTAAACAACAAAAGCTGCTAATCTAAACAAGTAGCCAAAAGTCTGAGTAGTGAATCACTGGGGGAGGAGTCAAGCAGTAGCACCTGTAACATCTCGGTCTGACCCGAGTATTATTTATAAGAAAATAATAAACGGATCAGTCTAGCTATAAATATCAGATGACATGATATAAAATAAAAGATATGGCATAAACATAAAATATCCATACTGACATACTACTATAAGTATGCAAATAATGATCAACAGGAGATCAACCGATAAGAGATAAATCAATATCACAAGAATCTTCTCAAAGATCCAAAGAGGGCATCATACCCTAAACTTGTACTCATGACAAGTCAAAGAGATAAATTCCAGAAATCAACACAAGAAATCCAGAAATCATAAAAAGGGAAAGAGGCCTATCACATGACGGTCCGAAGACCATGGGGAGCTACCCCACATGTGTGAGTGGAATCACACAGATTGAGGTCAAGACTAACCAAAAAGCAGAAAGGTATGTGTGAATGGAATCACACAAGTGGTGTCTAGTCTAACCTTGCAATGAAAGAGACATCGCGCAATTGCTAGTCTAATTCATAAAGCGATCATCAAGATCAACGAGAAGTGTCAATTACACTAAGCTAGTAAATATAGAAGTTTAGCTTCATGTCCCATAACCACTTGCTTAACTTAAATATTTACGAACAAACTGTAAATCTTCACTAATAAAATTGTCACAAGAGGTTCAATCGAACAAGTCCAAGAATTAACCGACGAAGTGAACGCAAGCGTTTCATACCACTTGTTTTACTAAGTCGTTTAATTAGATTTCTCATCCGAGTGAGGTAAAGGCTTGTATATACTAATAGATTGGAAAACGGTTTAAGAAAAGATCTTTGTTATTAAAAATAGAGTTGAAATTGTTTGTTAAAAGAGTTTTGATATTTACTACTAGTATTGAAACCTTTATATTATAAAGTGACAAAACACAGAAGCAATTGTAGAAACAATCAGTCACAAAGATCGCATACGGAGATGCGAATAAAATCCAAGGAAATCAGCTCAATGTTTTTCAGATAAGATCCCCTACGGAGGGGGGGCCCGGGGGAGTGGCAACCCCCCAAGGTGGGGGTGCGGGGGCAACGCCACCGCTTACGGGGTTCGACCTGCCCGGTCAGGTCGCGGGGGTCCAGGGGGCAGCGCCCCGACCAAAACGGTACGACCTAGTGAAGACCAAAGGAAGGATAGGATCGAGCGACTTAAAGAGTTTCGACCTAAAGAGTCACGACCTAAAGGAGTAAGCGACCCTAAGGAAACTCGCGACCTAATCATGGCCGAGCTAAGGTGAGGTGCGACTCAACCAGGTAAGCGACCTAAGGGAGACGAGCGACCTAAGAAACTCGCGACCTAACAAAAGCACAGGTCAAGCGACCTAAGGGAGACGAGCGACCTAAGGAACTCGCGACCTAACAATAGCACAGGTCAAGCGACCTAACGTTTTAAGGCCGAGCGACCTAATTAAACTCGCGACTTAATGGTGTGAAAGGCGTGCGACCTAAAGTGTTACGACCTAAGGGTCGAGCGACTTAGTGGAACAAGGTCATACGACCTAACGGAGTAAACGGTCGAGCGACCTAACAGGTTATAGGTCATGCGACCTAGTGGGTTAACGGCCTAACGACCTAAGGGTTATAGGCCCAACGACCTAACGGGTTATAGGTCCAACGACCTAGCGGGTTAGAAGGTCATGCGACCTAAAAATGGAAGGCAAGGTCGAGCGACTTAAGGAACCAAGGCCACACGAGTTAAGGCCTAACGGCCTGACGACCTACGACCTAAAGGCCCACGACTTACGACCTAAGGAGCCAGAGCGAGCGACCTAAGGCTATATAGGGGATTTAAGGCCAGAAACGACCTAAGTGTTTGTGACCTAACGACCTAAAAGCCCGCGACCTACGACCTAAGAGCCATACGACCTACGACCTAATTCCGAGTGCCGAGCGACCTAACGTTGTAGGCCATTTTAAGGTCGGAAACGAGCTATTTTGAGGCCGAGACTTTTCCACGCGAACGACCTAGCATAGGCAGAACGACCTAGCATAGGCAGAACGACCTAGCATAGGCAGAACGACCTAAGTGCAGAATTTCACCAAAAACACTAAAAATTGGAGTTTTTTCGCCAATTCGATTCAAACCAAATGCAAATGTGCATGCAAAAGTGATAGGGAATCATTCCCAACAGTCCAATATAGTTATAGACTAGAATTGTGAGATAAAAATCTCACCTTTTCTCCAAAACCCAATGAAAATGAAGAACAAAGCTTGAAGGCAAATGGAGAAGCAACCACAAGCTTGAATCCGATGTCTTCTTCTTGAATTTGGAGTTGAATGTTGGAGTTGCAATAAAACAAAGACTTTGGAGTTTTAATTTCTCATTCCATTCACCATTTTTGTTGAAGCTTTAGTGTTAGGAAATGAAATGAAGCAATGAAGAAGAAGGGGGGTGGAACTTGGGCCTAATGGGCTAAAAGTCCAAACCAAAGGCTCGAGTGAAAAAGTGGTGAAATTCCACTAACCCCAAACATATCAATGTTTATACTTAGAAGATTGCAAACGACGTTTCGAACTCAATGGAAGTGGTCTCGAGTCCTAATTTGACCGTTTGCAAAAAGTAGCTTCGGACCAAAATCCGATTAACGATAAAATATTTAAATAAAATATTTAAATATAAAAATCGATAAATATGCGGGTTGTTACAGGGCACATAGCTACATATATGTATATATTAGTTATTAGGTTTTAATTTACTATGGAGTAGATGGGCTCGATTCATGAATAGAGGTGAGAATATTGTAAACTAATGAACCTAACATAAGAATAAATGGAAATAAAATGATATATGTAGAATTAAGCCTAGAAGTATATTATTTATCCATTCACGAGAACTTTTGTTCTAACCCCCACCTCATAACATCCTACAGATTAGTAGATGGTAGAGGCTTCTCAACTTTGTGGCACTTGCTTAGTAAGTGTTATTATTTGAGCGAGTACTTACTTACTATTATATTTTAATTAATTATGCTATGAGATAATTAATTGAGCTCTGATATATTTATCTTTGTCTATTTGTAGGATACTAGATACCCAATTCGGACTTCAGTGGGCTTGGATTTTAGCATTTTTGCGAACAATTCGGACCCATTGGAATTTGGGTTGTTACATTTGGTATCAGAGCTAGGTTTAGGATTCCTAGGTAGATAGTGAGTGAATGTATTTGTATTTTGAATAAAATATAAATATATTATGTACTAGAAATCCAAATAGTACCCAATTATAGACTGTAACATATTGGAAGTTTTTAGAAGTACAATTATGCATAGTTTGCTAGTTGGGTTTGGAATGACCAAAGAGTGTTGTGCCTTAAGTTATTACCGATGTATAATGTATAAAAGCTATGTTTAAATAGAAGACTGGTATTAATATGTTATAAGAAGTGGGAAGGTTTCCTAGGGATAGTAGGGAGAGTATTTCTATTTTAGAAGGAATAAGAGATTTTTGTAAGGAAATGAGATTTCCAAAGTTTAGGAAGGATATTCCTGGGGTAGTAAGAAGAAAATCTACTTTATGTATAGCCCAATAAAATGAAACTTTTGGAATTGAAAAGTTGAAAAATATAATTAATAATATGTTTGAGGAAGTAAATATTGGATTTTTGAAAAAAAAGTGGTATGAAATTTGAATGGTTTTTATATGATGTAATAAAAGTGAGATTCTTTTTCTGAAGAATTATAGAGCATGTATAGCTTGCTATTTTCTTTTAGGTAAACAAACATTTTAAATATGAAAACCTAGAATGTGTTAAGTATCAAGAATGTAGATTACAACATTTATTGTTGTAGTAGATGTTTTTGTGAAAAATAAAGGACGCATAGACTATGACATTATTGTTATAGTAAGTGGCTCCCAAAGAATTTTTTTACGTAACATATGAGATTTATTAATTTAATTGAATCAATACACTAGTATTATTTTTTTGGGTTGATTTACATAACATCTGTTTTGATCCATAAAAATGTGTTTTGAAGATAATTTCTAAGTATAGAAATAAAGTGGTTTGTAAGTAAACTTATTATTTAAATAAGTATATGAAAATGTTTTCTAGTTAGGAAAATATTAAAAACAGTTTTAAAAATGAGTTCTTTCAAAAAAAAGTTGTAAGTTAAGTATTAGGAAATTAATAAATTTCATAGAAAATATCTATTATAAGTGAATATAGATTAAACATACTTTAATCTATTAGAATAAAATGAATAATGATATAATTTTCTATGGAACCAAAACACAAATATAGATGTTTTGTGCAAGTTATAACGAATACGTGAAAGAGATGTACAAGGTATGGAAAGCATCATATTTTGTATAAACTATTTCGATAAAATATAAGATAAGTTCCTTGTAATTTCACATAAATATGAAATCCTCTTTTAAAGGATTCATAGAAGGTTTCAACATTAATGGTTTCTCATAAGAGAAAATAGTACTAATACATTAAGTTATAAAGCCATTAGGTGTAATAAGAAGTGTAATAATTAGAGACAGTGTTAGTTAGAAGGGATATTATAGAGAGCTTTAGTAGCAAATCTAAACAATGGGAATTTCATATTTCCATTGATTTTGCGCATAAGTTGCTTGCCTTCGTAGAAAGTCCTCATTTGTAGTAAGTTAAAAACTCCTCCAAGGTTAGGTAATTAGAAGAGTAGGAAAGTTAAGGGATTTTTGATAAAATATTTGTTCTTATCTACTCCAGTTTTTGTAAATTTGAAAATCTATGAAATGTAGATGTTTTGAAAATGCGTGAGGACATTACTGGAAGTTAATAAAAGAAAAATGTTTTAAAGAAAAATGGTTTGGTGAAAAAGTAAATAAGTTTTTGGAAGAGAAAAACTTAGTAAACAGTTAAATTTAAAAAGTCTAAAATATTTTGAAGGAAAGCTGTAATGGTCTTTAAAAGAAAAGGAGGGATAAGGTTTGGACATAGAATTTGCAAGTTTTCTCCTTTAGGTTTGGGGAATTGTATAAATTCAAAAAGCTGTAAAGATGCAAGTCTCGAAAGATAAAATGTTAAGTAACCAATTACCTTTGAATTTAATAGGAACTTCACATTAACACTTTAAAGGCAAGAATTTTGGAATTTTATGTTTCAAATTTTTTTAGAAGCTTTAACTTTTAAAATGAAATGATAAATACCAAACCAAACTTTTAAATATGGAGTAGATTGGAATCATTTCATAGGTATGACGGGAAAAAGGGTATGACTATGTAGGAGATAGGAGTGATTACTTTTAGTAGTAATAATAAAATTTCCCGTAAAGTGTATAGGACACTAGAGAAAACCTAAGAATGTTGCTTTATGTGTGTAGATTATAAAAGAATAGTGAAGTGATATTAGTAAGATAGCAAGACACACGTGGTTGGAATAGATAGATCTTAAATGGGGAAAATGAAAGGTAATGATAAAGAGAAAATTTCCCAAGCTTAGTTGCCTTTTTAGATAGAGACTGCATAGATTGAAATCTTGATCCATTGTAGTTAATGAGATTTAGTTATTACTTTTTGAGTATGGAATAGAAGAGATAAATAGATCTTATTCGTCATGAGTAATACAGCGAAAGTTGGTAACAATTAATCGATGGTAGGAGGAGAATATGAGTTACTTGGATTCCTAGAGTAGGACCTTTCTATGTCAGAATGGACATGGTCCTAAACCTCCTAGCCCTAGATGACAGCTGTGTTTAGTTGCTATATTAAAAGAAGAGTAAAAGCAAATAAAAGGTAACTAAAAGAAAAAGAGTAAGACCTAAAGAAATAACAGAAACATCAATAGAGATAAATGAGAATTGCAAAAGAAAAATACATCTTTCTCATAAATTAAGCTTGGGGAAAGTTTGAAAAGATTTAAAAAGAAATTTTCTTATGTAAATTGTGCTTGGGAAATTAAAAAGGGATTTTTATAGGATAGTAACCCAAAATTCCAAGTATGGAGAAAGATGTGCGTAAAGGAAAATTAAAGAAATATGAAGTTTCTCCATTTTCTGTCTTCTTTCTAACATAAGAACTCGAATTCAGAAAATTAGAATTTTTTGAAATTGGAAAATTAAAAGTTGTGTGCTAGGATTTGGATGAAATTTTTTCAACTACACCCCAATTCAGTAGGAGTGTGGGAAAAATTGGGTAAAAAATGTTTTAATTTTTCAAAAAATTGCATTTATATAGAAATTGCAAGTATATTTAGGTTGTATGCATCATGTTTTAAAAGTAAAATTAAAAAAAAAAAGCATTCCTATAGAAGGTACCGCTTAGTAATTTATGTACACGCATATATTTTGTCTTGGAAAACACTTTTGCATGAAGCACGGATGGTTACAAAATTGGATGAACACAAACTGGTTGTAATTAATGCGAGAGATTACATAATTTTTACTCTTGTCAAATTTCAGGAATGAAAAATCCTAAGGGTGGGAGAATGTAACACCCTGCATTTTTATATAATTAAATCTTAACATATAACGATAAATAATAAAAGGAAACATTTTTGGAATTATCGAAATATGGCTTCGGAACTTGTACTACCGCGTCCGGGGAGATTTTCTAATCAGTTTCATATATAACTTGTCAAAATATGAACTAGTATGAAGAAGTTATGAACAAAAAAACAAGAAACAAAATGAATAATAATAATAATAATAAATATATACGCATGTGGGCCGACCATAGGTCGACCCAATGGGTACGCAGGTCGACTGCACGGCCGAACGGTGCTTAGAGGCGGTCGACCGCCCCGTCGACCTGCGTATGGCCTGGATGAATTTTCGTCCACGTAAGTACAGTGACGTGTTTTCTCATTTTTGCGCAATCTGAGCCATACGTTCTTCGATCCTATGGCTTCGAACGACCCTGTGACGTGGTGGGTCCAGGTTCGATCTAAGAATCCAACGGTCTGAGGTCCCCAAGCTCCAATATAAATAGTACCCAAGGCCAAGCTATCTTCTTACAGTTAGATTTTCTTCCTTGGGTTCATTGCCTAAGGCCGAACTCTAAAAAGAAAATAATTTCTAGGGAGAAGATCTTCTAAATAAAAATATTATACATCTTGGAAGAAGGGGATCCAGAAAGACTATGGAGCCAAGCGGAGCACAAGCGAAGCTAAGGATGACATGTGAGTGGATATATATATATATATATATATATATATATATATATATATATCTTTTAAGTTTAAGATATATTATCGTTAGATTTCCGTTAAGAAAATTTTATTCAGTAATTTATCATATTATCAAATTATACTGAATTATAAGAAAACTTGCAGTTTATTTACAGTATTAGTATTTATACACTGTTTTCTATGCCTTATTTACATCCTTTTCTATGTTTTGGATTTTATGCAAGCGTCAGTTTTCTTTTATCCTCTCCTTTTTCTTCGCGTATGGATTATAATAGATTAAACGTGAATACCGTAATAAATTGCATTAAAATGGGAAAAGTTAATTTGGAAGTAATTATTAGATTAATTGGTTGGTTTAGAAAATAGGATACATTTTCATAACTTAATATCTAAAAGGTAATGATAAACGTAACCGCCATAATAAAATAAATAAAAAGGAGGAATTAGTGTAAAATAGAGAAACCACTGTATGTTACACTACTTCAAAATAATAAAAGAGATATCTTACAGTTACGGGTTATTGTTTATAGTATTATTCAATATTAAGATAGGGAAATAGATATATAGTTTTCGTAGCCAACAAAACAAAATGGGTTTACGTCCTAAAATAGCATACAATAAAGTAAAGTATGATTTGAAACAAGGAAATTATTAATTTAAAATTTTGAGGCTGTAAAAAATAATAGTAAGCCTAAGTCTGCATTCATCGCACAGGCTATTTACTAGGCGATTATTATGATAAGTGAATTATGTAATACTAGAGAATTAAAGAAATTTCTATATCATAATAAAAAGAAGACTAGAGTAGACAAGAAACACTTGTAATTATATAACGGACTATAAAACAAGAAAATGTAAAAATTACAAGTAGAATTATAACATAGGCTATAATGATGAAATAAGAAAGGAAAAGCTTATCGTGTGACTTATAATAAATTGGTAAGCAATGATAGTAGAGACTAAAGATAGAAACTTATTTAAACAACTTAAATTAAGTCGATAAGCAAATAAAATAGAAATAATAAAAGATGCTTATTTTTATTGAACTTATGGATTTATATATTAAGTTAAATAAGCAAGATAATGAATGTGGCTCATACTAACATCATTCCTTATCAGACCTAAGGTTATCTCACAATAGTTAGAAGTGAGATGAGGGCAAGAATATGCTAATTAAATAAAAATAAGTTGCCAACAGAATAAGAAAGAAAACTAAACGAAAATTAGAAGATTAGACTTAGGGTATAATAGAAGAATCGAAATGTGTTTGGAGTAGCCCAAATGATGAAACGCCTAATGAAGCAATTCATCACGGATTTCAGCTATGGAGAAGCATGTCCAACTTAGTATTTTTGAGCTTCAAGGAAGTACGAGACTTCAACAGGATGTGAGGATACTTTAGGATGGCCCTCTGGGTAGGCGTAATGAAGCTGTATCCCATGAGGCAGGTCTGCAGGTGTTCCATCAAGAGAGTATGCGTTGACTGCATTTTCATTGTAGGCCTAACGAAGTAGATCTTTGTAGGTAGTCAGAAGGGCTTGGTGTTTAGAGTAGGGTATTCGTACGTCCAGTAGTTGCAAGTAAGTTTAAGGATGGTCGCATGCAGATATCAACCAGCATCAAGACCAAGAGCAATTTCGGGAAAGACTAGAGTTAAACCAACATGCCAATGATTCTTTCACTATCGAGACATTGGATGGAGGCACCGCCAATTGGATGTTAGATTAATGCAGGAGGGTACATCCACTTACTCTTTAGAAGTATTTCGATTAGTTGAAGGGTGGCTACATGGGGCCATAGCCACGATGAGAAAGAGACAGACCAACTAGAATATCTGTATTGTAGGCCTAACGAAGGAGTCCTTTACAGATATAGAAAATCCACGACTGAGTTCCGTACAAGGTAGACCTTATTGGTGGAATTCAGATAGTAGACAGAGCAATTACGTAGTCCTTAATGTACGTACTGGGTGATACATTGTGGATGTCCGAGCACTCGTATAGACTAGTGCGGATGTGATTTACGTTTTCATAGTAAGTAGTGGAGCGTCTGTGTTGTAGGCCTTACGAAGCAGTCCTTTACAGATGTATCTACAAAACGCTTGCGGAGCAAAACGATGGATAATCTGTATTGTACGCCTTACGAAGCAGTCCGTTACATATATAACTATGGAGCATGATGATGGAGCATCTATATGGTAGGCTTTGTGAAGCAGTCCTTTACAGATGTAGTTATGTGACGCTCTCAAAGCAAGAAGATGGTGCCCTTTACGAGGAGGATACGGAAGATACCATGGTTGGTACCTAGGACCAATATGGTCATTGGGCATATAGCTATATATATGCATATTTTAGTTATTAGGTTTTAATCCACTATGGAGTAGATGGGCTCAATTCACGAATAGAGGTGAGAATTTTATAACCTAATGAACCAAATATAAGGGTAAATGAAAATAAAATAATATATGTAGAATTAAGCCTAGAATTATATAAGTTATCCATTTGCTAGAACTTTTGTTCTGACCCTCTCCTCATAACATCCTACAGCTTAGGTAGATGACAAAGACTTCTCAGCTTTGTGACACTTGCTTAGAAAGTGTTATTATCTGGGTGAGTATTTTCTTACTATTATATTTCAATCAATTCCACTATGAGATAATTAATTGAGCTCTGATATATTTTTCTTTTCCTATTTACAGGACATTAGATATTCAACTCGGACTTCAATGGGCTTGGCTTTTAGCATTTTTTGCGAAAAATTCGAACCCATTGGAATTCGGGTTGTTACATATTGGCTAGTTGTATGGTTGTTGTAATTATACTTATGTATGTACGTATGTAAAAATGCATGTATTTGCAAATGCATTTGCCTTAAATTTGTTAATAAAGTCTAAAATGTGTTGTTATGATTATAACTTTAGATCTTTTGCTCATATTTGGGGTTGTGATATGAGTATGGATGTATAGACTTAGATATACGGTGAGATGCTAAGAAAATTAGCATCTTTTCTAGTTTAAGCGACATGGAATCCTTTGTGTAAAAAAACTAGGATTTTGGCGTTTAAATCAAAATCTTTTTCATGTTTTAAACTTTGATTTACTTTTATAAGCACTTACTTTAAGTTTATGGAAAATTAGTATGCTTTCAAATATTAAGTTTTCAAAGTAAATTAGAAAAACATTTTCTAGTTATGGTATCCATAGCGATAGTCGTTGTTGATGCAGTTTCGATAAAAAGTCTATTTTTTGCAAAATTTAGTTTTATACTTAAAAGTATTTTATAAATGTATTTCTAAATTTAATAATGATGATTAAGATAGTTAATTAAGTATTAATTAGTTAATTAATAATTAACTAAGTTGGGTAATTAATAATTAAATATTAAACAAGGTTTATTGATTATAATTCTAAAGAGATTAATTACTAATTAATTATCTTTTAAAAGGGAGATTAATTTTAATTAATCTTCGATTAAGTAAGAATAATTTTTAATAATTATAAATCAAGTACATGATTTATTTTTAATTAATTACTAATTATTTATAGGTTTAATTTTTAATTAATTATCAAATAGGTGTTTGATTATTTTAATTATAAATTAAGGGTTTAATTTATAAACAAATTATTTATTTAAAGGTCAATTATTTCTTAATTGATAATTAAGTTAAGCTAAGACTTAACTAAGATTTAATTATGTTTTTGAAAAGGATTTAACTTGTAATTAATTGTTTAAAAAGATGTTTAAGTTCTTAATTACATTGTTTTCCAAGGATCAATTTGTTTAAAGGCAACTTTCTTTTACAAAGAATAGTTTTGGACATAAGGGATTCTGCTGTCGATACCATTAAGTAACCATACAAATGTGAACATATTATACTAAACTTTGACATTATTTAGCAGAATAAATCCCCACTTTATTATATCTTAATTAAGTATATTATTGGACATCTCTTAGTAGAATAAATCCTTGTTCTGCTATATTAAACTTAATTGATTATGTGAACATCTATTTAGAAGGAAAAATCACCATCCTGCTAATTATGTTATCTAGACATGTATCTTCTAGTTGGTTTATATAGATATTTTATTCCCTGATTTATATGAATTTTATGTACATATATGTTGGTTTATATATGTAACGACTCAGAATTTTCACTCATTTGATTGGCGAATATTTAATTAATTTTAAATATTCAATATATAGGTTTTATAATGAAAATAAAACTCTTTTAAATTGTAGATAATGATGGTGAAATAGTTCTAAAATTTGTTTATAAATATATTTGGTTCGAAGAAAAATCGAAAATGTGATCGTCATTTGTTTTCCAAATTTTTTGACTTTCTGTTGACTAAAAATTGTCGAAAATGTTAGGATCAAAATAGCATATGTATATACATTCATTTATAACCAAAGTTAGTATTTCATTTCAAATGTGTATATGTGTATTCGCTTAAATATCATATATATAAATAAGATAAGTTTTCTTTGATATATATATATATATATATATATATATATAAATGTAAAGATGCTTAGGAAAACATAAGTAGACATAAGTACTTTTCTGCATTAAATGCATGTTGGCTAAGAGTTGCAAGGCGGACAAGGTGGTGAGGTGGTGCAAGGTGGTGGAGGGCAAAGGACAAGGGTGTTTAGCTAATTCCTTTTTTTCTTTTATTTATAAATAGTCTTTCCTTCTTCACATGTTACCTCCTCTTCCTTTTATCTTATCTTCCTTATTTCCGACCCAAATGGAGATTTTATTTATTTGAAACTATATGAAATTCCTATAGCTATATGTTTTATTTGTACCACATTTCCAAATTTTGAGTGTAGCTTGTCAAAAATGCATTTCTTTCAGACATGTTTTTGGACTCAGAGATCCAAGTCTGAAAATAACTACTCTTATCTCGGCCATATCTTCCTAAAAAATAACTGAAATTGAGTGTTTCTTTTTTTAAAGTATAGAGAAAAGAATTTACCAAAAAATTTCTATTGACCACTTTTACAAAATCCAAGAAATACATGTTTAAATATCAAGGGGAAGTTGACCTATTTCCGAGTGGATTTTGTGGTTTTCCAAGCTTTTCGAATTTCAAAATCTATCAAGTTTTCAAAGGTTTTTTGATATAAATTCTTTAACTTTTGGGAAAGTTTTACCTTTATATGTATTAATTGGATGCTAAATAAGTTGGTGGTTTAGTTGGAATATTATATGGTTTGAATATATGTATATGTTTCTAGTTATGGTTTGGATATTGACTTGTGAATTGAAAGTTAAAACATTGTGTTTCATTTAAAGATGTGAGTTTTGGGTTTATGCTATGATACTGATATTTTTATAGATGTTTAGGAATGTGCATGTGATGTCGTGCTATGGAAGTGGACACTTTGATATGGCATTGACGATTGGATTTCTTTATGGAAAAACTATTATTTTGTTTAAAGGAAATTGAAACAACTTTTCTTTGTATCCAAACTCTTATTCTATGTTTATGATAAGTTTGTAACTATTTAAGTGTTGAGGTTTTAATGAGTGAAGTCAAAACATTTTTAGGTTATGATGTCCATAGCGATAGTTGCTTTGGGTGCAGTTTTGATTAAAAAGTCAGATTTTTTTTAAATTTAGTTTTCATACTTCAAAGTGCCTTCAAAATGTTTTATAAACTTAATAATGGTGTTTTAGAAAGTTATTTAATAATTTAGTAATTAATTTTTGATTAATTAAGTTTTGATAATTAATAATTGACTAAGTATTAAATAGGATTATAATTATAATTAAGTGAAGATTAACTACTAATTAATTAAGTTTCAAAACTAAGATTAATTTTAATTAATTTTTGATTAAGAAAGTTTAATTCTAAATTAATTATAAGTTAAAAACAATATTTATTTTTAATTGATTACTAGTCAAATATAAGGTTAATTATTTATTTATTTAATTAATCAACCGTTAGCCATTTTTAATGATAAATTAATTAAGGTTTACTTTTAAAGTATATTATTCATTAAGGGTTTAATTTATTATTTAGTTTTTAAATAAAAGATTAATTAACTGATTAATTAAGATTAATTAATATTTAATATTAATGGAAGTTTAATTAATTTTTAAATAATTAATAAAGGATTAATTAGGGTTTAATTAATAGTGAATAATTGTTTAATTATTTAATTAAATTAAGTTAAGATTCAAATAAGATTAATTATAATTTAAATAAGGATTTAACTTATAATTAATTATTTTAAAAAGAGTTTTAAAGTCTTATCCCTTTTGTTTTTCTAACAACCAAACTGTTTTAAAGGAACTTCTATTTCAAAGATGGTTTTGAATTTGAGGGATTCAAGTGTTGACACCATTAAGAAACCATATAATTGTGAATGATTTATAATATAGATTGTTTGATTGGTTGGACATATGTTAGCAAAATAAATCCCTGTTCTTTTATAAATTAATCGGATTGTTTGGACATCTATTTAGTAGGACAAATCACCATCCTGCTATTATGTTATTTGGATATGTATATGCAAGCTAGTACATTGACATGTTATTCCCTGATTTGGATATGAGTTGTATTTACATACATGTTGGGCTACGTAAATAAATGTTAATTGAATTGTAATTAAAATAAAATGGTAACTTAAATTAGTACCATTGTGATCGATAAGCCTCTATTTGAATTTATGAAGTATGATTTTGAATTAACTTCAATACTGTAATTGGTCCGAGATTTTAAAGTTATAAATGATTTTCACATTATACAATTATTTTAAATGTTATTTATAAATAATATCTTCTTTAAATAAAAGGGTTTTATTAAATAAAAGGCTTTATTTAAAGTGATTTAAAATGAGATTTGTAAATGATATTTTGTATTGTCAAAGATATTTTATAAAGGAAATTTTATAAGGAATTTTATACTTGGAAATAGATTTTATAAATCATGGATTTTAAAAAGAAGTTAAAACTAGTTTCAAGATTTATAAGGAGGTTTGAAATATGAAGTGAACTTATAAAAAGAATTTTTATAAGGGATAAGTGAATGCGTTTTATAAAGCAAATGGTTTTATAGTAAGTGATGTTTTGAAAAGGGAACTTCTTGGCTTAGTGGGTCCTATATGAAATCAAATCAATGTTGAATGGTTGTTTATTTGATAGTTAAATAACCGACTATCAAATCTGGACCTAAACGTAACTTTGGAAATATCTAGGTGAAACACGTGAGTTATATGGCATAGTCATCTCCAATAATGCTGTACCATGTGAATAAATCTCGTTTCATTCTTCTAGGAAAAATGATACGGAAATCCATGCACGGACGATTAGGAGGCGAACTCCACCCTTATCTTTGTTTGTGTAATTCCTAAAGAATTGGGGTTAAATTTACCGGAAACCATAGAAAGTTTTTTCGAAGAGACCGAGATCGGATTTATTATCCGAAAACCACTTCGATCCAACTCATATAATTCAAACTGAAGACGTCTTGAAGAAAATGGAATTGAAAACAGAGCATTGAAGTGCAAGGGTAGCTTGCTACTAGTGCTGAGGGTGATTCCAAAATGGATGTAGTAGAAGTAGTGCCTTGGGTTTGTCCTTATTCAACACAACTTGTATGGATGAATGCTGACACTACATTACTGCCTGAAAGGCAATGTTAGCATTTCAAGTAGGATTTCTATCCAAAATTAAGCGAAGCCTCAAGCGACATCAACCGAGATGACTAAAATCAGGGGAGATGCAGCAAGGCTAAGTGGGTCGCACCTATTAGGGTGTACCGTTACCTTTCTAGATACATCTTCATATTTATGGATTAGTTACGCTTGAGATCTCAATAAAAAGGGCTGCAAAGCAGCCGGGTGATGACATATTTGGTACTGTCCAGTCAGGGGTAGACAGGTCTTGTGTTGGCAGGGGATCACGGTGAGGTCTTCGGTACATTTTCTAGATTGTATCGTGATAGGTGGTATCCCGATGCCTTGTCATAGTATGGAATCCAATCTCTAATACATGCCTTTACTGTTTTGATTACAGAACCTAGTATGCTAGAATTTAATTAATGTAACAATTTTGGTTATGATTAATAAATATTTGTACTCTTGACATTATTATAATGTCAATGGATTTTTTGTAAAAATGTTTTGGTTATCGTAAGGTAAAAACCCATCTGTGTTTATGTGCGGCGTGGTATTACGAGATACCTTTGATTTTAAAGGGTTGTAAACATTATAATTTAGCTGTTTGAGTTTACTTACACCAGACCCATGTCTGACCCAGAATTTTTTTCTTTCCCAAAAACTCTTCGATGCTCAAATTTTTATAGGCAGCTAAGTAGTTTAGGTTTTCCACTGATGCATTTTGGAGGACTTGGAGCATTAGGCTTCATCGATAGCCAGTTATTATCCTATTTTCGCTGTGTTATATGTATCTTATATCAGTTAGGTAGGGATAGGCTATTATAGCTATCCAAGGGTAGAATTTTATTAGTATGAATCTGATGTATCATTTTTGAAATAGCATTGTAAAGAATTACGTTGATTAATATATTTTTTCCATTGTGTTGTGAGATTCTATGAATGTTTAGTTTCTTCTTATCTTCTATCTTCTTTCTTTCCACTAACGATCGGTCTTTCCGGCACTTGAATGCTCAACATGAAATATAGTGGACGTATTAGTGTCGATTTTCATGGGTCAAAAATCCCGTTTGTTACATATGGTGTCAAAGCAAGGTTAAGCGAGAACCTTGGCTTTAGTGGGGTAACTCGTTAAGAGATAAGGTAATGGAATGCCTTGTTATAAGTTTGGGTATATTATATAAGAGCGCATAATTGTTAGTGATATAAAACATTTTGTATTATGTTGATTTATCGGTTAAGCGGCGTATGAATTCTGGTCGATACGTAAGGTACACCCGTATCGATATGGGTTTCTAAACACTTGAACTAGGCAAATCGACATAGTATTATTTTGAAAATTAGGTAAGTGAAATAATTTTACCCAAAAATATATTTTATATGTAAAAGAATGATTTTCAAAAATAGTATGGTATTTTTTAGGTGTTGTTTGCTAAGAGACAATAATATTTTATTACTACCATGTAGGGTTGTTTAGTCACGCTCATCCAGTTTGAGCATTGACTATTGTTAGTGTGTATAGGTAGCTTTCCTTTTTAAGATTTGGGTTGGGTAAGTAGAAATAGGAATAACATTGAAGCGAATACCTTGTGAATTAAGTTTCATAATTTGACTATAAGGCATTCCATTGATAATGTTGGATTAAAATTGGGTTTAATATAAGGTGTTTACCAAAAAGAAATATTTCAGTTGATTTTGTAAATCATAATTTTAAAATATATTTTGAAAATAAGATGAATTTTCAAAGAATTTAAATCTCCATGCTTTTGGAAAATGGTTTGCAAGGTTTGGGAAAAGTAGAAAAAAATTACTTTAAAATACTTTGAGATATAAATTCTCTAAGAAAAAATGGGAATTTGAGAGTAAGATTTATCTTTGGGCGGTTTGGGACATAAGCCTCGATATGTTTTGTGACAATCAAATGTTTGCTTAGGAAAATGTGATACTTTGTAATTTATTCTCTTTGTCATTGTATGATCGAAACAAGTTCGAATCCGAAGAAAGTGGATGATAAATATTTTTTAAAAATTGATTTAGCTAGAAATATATATAGTATTGTTTCGAAAAGAGATTTCAAAAAGAAGAAGTATTTTTATGATTAACTAGTTGAGTGATTTGAAAGTGACTAGAAATGGGAAAGGGATGTGTTCGGATGCTAAACACTTCTCTTGAGTATTACCCCTTTGGTAAGGAGATATATATATATATATATATAATATTATTTGGTAGTACCCAGTTCATTAATATCATTTTAGTGTTACTCGGGCTATATTTATATTTCCTATGGGTTAAAAATAAAGTATCATTTCAAAAAAAATTGAAATATAACTCAGGTATTTGGCTCTTAAGTTTCCAAAATAATAAGATGTCTTTATTTTAAACGAGTTAATTAATGAAGTTAAAATTAATTTAATAAGAGGGTTTAATAAACTTGGTTTCATTAATAGTGTCTTTTGATTTTAACATCTAGAAAGTGAAAAATTATTTGATGTTACTGGGCCGGCTAATAAATGTCATTACCTTATAGGTGTCTAAGAAAAGGACTCTATGAAGGAGTTTGGGTACCAGCATCCTACTCTTCTTAGCTACTTACCAGACCGATTATGCAAATAGGTTGGATTGGTCGACTCAGTGTCGAGACCCAAATTATTTTGGGCCTATAATCTGAATTGCTAAAAATTTAATAGAATTAATAATAAGATGTTTTGCATACTCTTAGGACGTAAAAGAGTATTATACAAATTTAATAAATAAAATAATTTTATGAAAAAGTCTCATAAATAAGTCGTGTCATTTTAAAGTGTTGAACCTAAGTTCAAATTTCTATGAAATGTTCCGTAAATCATTTTGGGAGGGTAAAAAGTAACTGGGTAGTAAGAACCTTTAAATGAGTGCATAAGTTATATATAGATCCTTCCTTTTTTCATATAATTCTCGATCCAAGATTCGAGTACATGACTTCGAGGTGTTTCACACCATTCCGAATAAGGATCTATTACTCAATTTTGATGGTAAGCACTTGATGAGGATTTTTGGTATAGGACAACTGTTTTCTATCATAGTTACAACTATATAAGGAGAACAGAGGTTCCATAACAAGAAGCCTAATCGGAGCCCGCACTAGAAAATCGGATGAGCGATACTAGCTCAGAAGTTAAGTTATGTATTCGAGTATATTGTATAAGAATGATCTATGTACATCATATGAATTGGTATATAGTGCTAAGTGTTTTCAAGGATAGGTTGAGATGTAATTTCGAGGATGAAATTCTTTTAAGAAGGGGAGAGAGTGTAACGGCCCAAAATTTTCACTCCTTTGATTGGCAAATATTTAATTAATTTTAAATATTCACAATATAGGTTTTACAATGAAAATAAAACTCTTTTAAATGATAAATAATGATGGTGAAATAATTTTTAAATTTTGTTTACAAAATATTTGGTTCGAAGAAAAATCGAAAATGTGACCGGAATTCGTTTTTTGAATTTTTTTGACTCTCCGTTGACTAAAAGTTGTTAAAAATGTTGTGATCAAAATAGCATATGTATTTACATTCATTGATAACGAAAGTTAGGATTTCATTTCACATGTGTATATATATATATATATGTATGTATGTATTCACTTAAGTATTGTATATATAAGTAAGATAAGTTTTCTTTGATTTAAATATATATATATATATATATATTTAAATGTAAAGATGCTTAGGAAAACATAAGCAGACAAAAGTAATTTTATGAATTAAATGCATGTTGACTTAGCAATGTAAGGGGGAAAAAGCCGGTGAGGTGGCGCAAGGTGGGTGGAAGGCAAAGGACAAGGGTGTTTAGGTAATTCCTTTTTTCTCTTCTTTATAAATAGTCTTTCCTTCTTTACATGTTACCTCCTCTTCCTTCTATCCTATCTTCCTCATTTCCGACCCAAATGGAGATTTTATTTTGTTTAAAGCGTATGAAATTCCAACAGATAGAACTTTTATTTATATCACATTTTCGAATTTTGAGCGTAGCTATATCAAAAATGCATTTCTTTCAGACATGTTTTTGGTCTCAGAGATCCAAGTTCGAAAATAGCTCCTCTTATCACAGTCATATCTTCCCCAAAAATAACTAAAATTGAGTGTTTCTTTTTTTAAAAGTGTAGAGAAAATAATTTCCCAAAAATTTTCTTTTGACCATTTTACCAAAATCCGAAAAATACATGTCCAAATATCAAGGGGAAATGACCTATTTTCGAGTGGATTTTGTAGTTTTCCAAGCTCTCCGAATTCCAAAATGTATCAAGTTTTCAAAGGATTTTTGATGAGTAAATTATTTAAATTTTGAATTTTTTTACCATTATATGTATTTGATATTGGTTGGTAAAATAAATTGGTTTTTTGGTTGGAATATTACATGGTTTGAATATATGTATATGTTGCTAGTTGTGGTTTGGATATTGACTTGTGAATGGAAAGCTAAAACGCTATGTTTCATTATAAAGATGTGATTTTTGGGTTTGTGCTATGATAGTGATATGTTTATGGATTAGGGCATAACCCAAGTCTTTGCTATCACTCATTAGGGACCAATAGTGGTCCTAGCCTATATGCTAGACTTATTACTAAACATCTATACAAAATACTAATATAGTCCACCGACCTTTTAGACTAACCTAGGTAAGTCAAGAAAATCCCCCTTTGGTTACTTAATACCTCTTATTGGAAATGAAGTGGACCCCATTTCCTTAGAAGGATTATGCCATTTAATACTTCAAATCCAAGGCAAACCCTTAGTATATTTTTCCCTTACCTATCTGCATTGCACATCTCTTCCACATGGGTACTATAGTTGGAAGATGTCTCACATCAGTAGTAAGTATAAACGGCTACTGGTGGCCTTTAAGTGAAGGGCAAACCTTCTGTTATGTAACCCAACCCACTAAACCATATCTATCACCCAAAGCCTAAGTATTGGGCTAGGCCCATTAATTCAGACTCGCTATAAATATACATTTGAAGCTATATAATTTCCTACTATGAAAATTATATCGCCTTCTATGTGTATTTACCAGTATTAATACTTATTTGTTCGTTGCATAATTATTTATATTTTATACGCTTAGACTTTGGTCTCCACATTTCCCTCTTATGTCTAATAAATGTCTGTTTTCCGTAATAATTAGTCATTAATGTCCAAATTGGATAATCTCTAATGATATTTATTTAACCATTTCAAAATCCACTTATTATGCCTATTCAGTTTTCCAATAAATGTCATATTAAATTGTCTAATCAGTGCCCATTCAATTCTTTTGACTATTTATTAACTACAAATTTATTGCCCGTTACATTTGTAGTTGTTGTCCATAAATTCTAGAATTTCTATTCCTTATTTTTTCAACCTCCTAGTCCAATAATTATTATGTTATTATTGACTAATCGAATATAGTCATAAATTATGTTGCGTGTGTGCATGTGTGTGTGTATACATATGTGTGTGTCTATGTGTATTTAGTCGTTAAGCGTAGTTATACGTGTGTGTGTGTGTTTTTATTCCTAATTATTAATTAATTCCTAGAACATTCCTACCATGTTTTAGTTTATCAGAGCTACCCTTTCGAAAAGGATTACCGTTGTAGCTTTCCATAAGTTAACCAAAAGTGAGGCCTTGCTTCATTTGAAATTATAACGAATTATTTCTCTTCTTTTTATTGAAATAGATAGTGTAACCTACGGAGAATAATATACATACTTTACACATCTCTTTCCTTTTTGGTGTATCCCTTGTTAATTCATACAGCACACTTATATATATATATATATATATATATATATATATATATATATGGAATAGGATTATTTATGAAAACTAGAAGGAAACAAATATAATTAAATTATACCCCACTCCAAATAAATTAATTATAGAAATTCACATTCCAAGTCAACTAGGGCAACCTAATTTGCAACCTAATTATAAATTTGGAATAACTTTACAACTCTACAAACATTCGACAAATAATAAATATTCGGGACTGATTTCAAATTTATAGATTAAGTTGTTCATACTATTCCTATTCCAATTACCTATTTTATTGAATATATAGGCGATAATCATATATTTGTTTTAATCCTACAACTCAGTAGATCTTATTTAGCTACAATAATTAAATAAAATCCAATGATATAAATTTCAATGTTACAAATAAATTATACAATTTCCACTCACTTTACGAGATTTCGAAATCTGAATCCATTCCTTTACTTAACTCCCTTTCCATTCTAACCTAAATATGTATAACTAGGTATATATATATTCTATTAGAATTACATATCTAAGAAGAGGTTCGAGGTTAATGGGAATATAGACTTATAATAATTGAAATTACCTTTTCTATTGCAACGTTGATTTCCTTCTTCTCTTTTGTTTTCTATTCTTTTTCAATTATATATACATATAATATTTCATAATTTTAAGAAATAGTGGAGAAAGGAAAATGGTAGAGATTTGCTAATTTTAATTATAAAATATAAGAATAAAAGTGAGGGGTTAGGCCTATATTTATGGGCGCTCGAATCAACTAAACCTTTAGATTAAAATAATTAAACCTAAGCCATTTAGCCAAGGTTCAAACCCTAGTCGCCGCCCCCAATCAGTCGATCGCCCTTATAAACGGTCGACTAGCCCAAGTAAGGGTTCGACCATGGGGCCTCCCAGTTATTATTATTTATTTCATGTTTCTCCTTTTTAATTATTTTCATTCTCGAAAGTTCGAATGCTAATAACTTCTTCGTTTGAGCTTCGATCAAGAAACTCCAAATATGAAATTTGCTCAGAAAATTGCCTTAATCACAATGGTGCAAGTTTACGGCCTAATTTCTGTTGTTTTCTCAAATTCTATTTTTGGAACCTTATTAATTATTTATTATTAATCACTTATTTTATGGATTTTTACAGTCTGACTTTGGTTTCTGGTATTTCAGTTAAAGAACTATTCGATACCAATTCTACACACTCATTATCGCTAAAGACTTGGTCGATAGATTGTTATTAGGGTTTACCTATTTAATCACTTCCAAACGTGTAGTAAATCTGATAGGAGGATATGCCACTCTTAGCACTAACTTAGCAATTACATTGGGTGGGTGTAAGTTTTTATGTGATCCCTACGTGTTTGACTTCGTAGGATTTATAGTTATTTTTGGGTGTGGATTGGTTGGAGTGCTAATGGACTAGGATATGCTGCACCGAAAGTATAATAATCTTGAGTCACCCAAGCTAAAAAGAAAGAGTACTTGTGGTTTCGATAGTGCTTAAATCTGGGTGTAGAATTGTTTTGTTAGCTTTAGTTTCAAAGGAGGTAGGTCTCAGCGCAGTAAGGGTAGTAAGAGAATCTTCTGGCGTGTTTGAACTAGTCTTAAGGTTGCCACCTTCGTATGCAATAGACTTTTGTATAGAGTTGCTGCCAAGAGCCAATAGTCAATTCCTAGTAGAATGCCTTTGAAATAGATAGAGAAGTTAAAGAAACAATTAGTAGAGTTAGAAGGAAAGAGCTTCGTAAGGTCAAGAAGCTCACCTTGGGTGGCCATGGTAGTATTCGTGAAGAAGTCTGATGGATCCTTGAGACTGTTATTGACCGTTGGAATCTAATTAAAAGAATAGTTAAGAATATATTTCATTTGCTGAGAATTGATTACTTGTTTGATCAGTTGAATGGAGCTAAGATATTTTTCCAGCTAGATTTGGTTTCGGTGTTCCATCCACTAAGGGTCATGGAGGAAAGTTTTCCATCAATTGCGTTCATGATGAGGTATGGTTCATATAAATGGTTAGTAATTCCTTTTGGGCTAAATAATGCATTTATGTTCTTTGTGGACTTAATGAATAAATTTTTTAGACTAGTTGGATAGATATGTATCACTTTTCATAGATGACATCTTAGTATACTCAAGAGATGAGGAGGAACATGCAATGCACTTAAGGCTTTGCTGGAGATGTTAAGGCAACATAATTTAAATATGAAATTCCCTAACTGTTATTTTTGAAGAAAGGAGTTAAACTTCCTAGGCCATGTGGTTTTGGAAAGGGGTTTGGATGTAGTCCCTTCAAAGGTTGATGTAGTAAATGGGTGGAAGAGACCTAAGACTATAACTAAGGTGTGTAGTTTCTTAGGTTTGGATGGTTATTATCAGAGGTTCATTAAGTACTTCTCTCGTATAGCTGCGCCGATGATGAAACTAACTCGGAAGAATGAGAAGTATATTTAGATGAAGGAGTGTAAGGCATCTCTCCGAAAGTTGAAGCTTTGGTTGATGGATGCTCATGTGCTAGCGATACCTTAGGGGAATGATGATATAATTTTATATAAAAATGCGTTAGGTTCGGGGTTAGGAGTAGTGGTGATATAGATAGGCAAAGTAATAGTCTATGCACCTATGCAGTTGTGACCCCATTAAGTTCGATACCCTGCTCATGACTTGGAGTTAGCGGCTGTTGTCTTTGCATTGAAGATTTCGAGGCATTATTTCATGGGATAAAGGTTCAAGCTATTTACTAACCATAAGTGCTTGAGATACATGTTCCCTCGGAATGATTGAATATGATGTAGTAGAGGTAGTTAATTTTTTTAGCATCATATGATTTGGGATAGATTATGCTTTGGGAAGGGTATACGGTAATTGACGCTTTGAGCCAAAAGTAGCAGAATTGTGTTTTACCAATAATCAAAGAGTGGAATATGTTAGAGTCATTGTCCATGTGTAATATACAATTTTGGTCTAGTGAAGGACAAATTAGAACCTACAAAATGTTAGGCTCCTTGGAATTTTGGCATGTACTAGAAGAGAAGATTACCGAACTGCAAAAGAAAGTCAGATATGTGTCGAGAATAAGAAGCCTAGGTTAAAAAATCGAGGCAGTTGGCCTAAAGGGGTTCAGTGTTGATAGAGAATGCAGATGAATATATGTTATGGATATAGGAGGCCTTTAGAAGGAAGTATTGGACAAATATCATCGTTCAAAATTCACCATTCATTAAGGTGGTAACAAGATGTATCGAGATATGAAGCAAATTTTCTTCTAGAAAGGAATGAAGAAAGATATGAGAAAGTATGTGTGGAAAAGCCTCATATGTCAATAAGTGAAGGTATAGTATCAAAAGCCAAGTAGGTTGTTTAAGCCCTTAGAGGTTCCAATTTGGAAATGGGATTCGATGTCAATGGATTTCCTAGATGGATTTTCGAATTCTTGAGCAGGGAATGAATGTATATGGGTCATGGTGGGTAGATTAACTAAGCATACCTATTTTATTCTGGTAAACACTATAAGAACCATGCCGAAGTTAGCAAAGATATATATATATTATATAATATATATATAATATATATATATATATATATATATATATATATATATATATATATCAAGGTTGTAGTGAGACTGCGCGGAGTTCCCAACACTATAATCGATAACCAAGACTCCCTATTTAGCAGGGAGTTTGGCGTAGTTTGTAGAGTGCTTTAGGATCGGAGTTGCACATGAGTACATACCATAGTGGGATGAGCAGACCGAAAGGTTCAACGAGGTTTTAGAAGAATTACTTAGAGCCTGCATTTTATATTTTAGGGAATATTGGGAAGATCACTTACACCAGTAGAGTTTTCATATAACAGCTGCCAAAGTAGTATTGGGATGACACTATTTGAAGAGTTGTATGGAAGGCTATGTAAGTCACCGATGTGACGGTTAGAGATGGGGGATAGACTCATATTAGAGCTAAATGTAGTGAGCAATGCTACTAAGAAGGTATTGCCGATCCAAACTAGAATGAAGGTAGCGCTGTCTAGGAAAAATAGTTATGCCGAAATGGAAAGGAAAGATATAGAGTTTGTAGTAGAAGATCATGTGTTTGTGTAGGTTTCACCGATGCTATATGTGATGTTCTTTGGAAAGGTTAGAAAGTTAGTGCACAAATATGTAGGTCCATTTTCGATTATAAAGAAGGTTGGAAAGGTTGCATATCGAGTAGAGCTACCAATAGCTTTTGTAGGGATCCATAATGTGTTTCATATACCACATTTGAGGAAGTATATTAGGATTTGGAAGCATTAGTAATTTTAAGAACAGTGGATGGCTTGGTTATGAAACCGACCATAACCTATGAAAGAAAACTAGTTCAAATAGTGGACCAGGATGAGAAGTGGCTTCAGAACAAAGTAGTGAAGCTGGTATGCATCTAGTGGAGTAAGGACCAAGAGGATTGTACATGGGAGACATAGAGTAAGGTTAGGACGACTTTTCCAAAGTTGTTTGTTTTAGCTTAGCATGTGTGTTGGCTTTGTATTGTAGTAAACCTTATATATAAGCATTATGGCTTATAGTTTTGTATTAGTAGATACACTAGTACATTTTCATTATGATATATGGGTAGGGAAATCATGAGAGTATGCTAGGGTAAGCATGGGATAGATTGGCAATCACTACCATACCTTTATTGAATTTCGAGGGAAAAATCCCTTCAAAGGGAGAAGTGTAACGCCCGTAATTAATAACTAATTAATTAAAGAATTAATATTTGAAATAAGAAGTTAATTGGGTAAAGCTAAGAAATGATTAATGAATATGGTGAAGCATTTGGGTGTACACTTGATTACTATATAAGACCAACTATGTATGATAAATAAAATAAGAAAAAGGCAATGAATAAATGGGGAAAAGGCTAGGAGGGCAACGACCCTAATTATTATGGAACAATAAATAAACATATCTCTTTCCTTGTTTCTTCATTTCATACTACTCAAAAATAAAATAAAAGCTTGAGAAGCACATTAATGGTGGAGGCTAAAAAGAGCAAACAAAAAGAAGAAGAACAAAACACAAGCTTAAAAAGGATTAAGAAGATCAAAACTAGATTATTCAAAGATCAAAATGGGTAATACTAAACTCATATACCATTTTAATTGTGTTTGAATTTGGCTATAATATTACACGGTGGTGTTCATATGAGTTAGTGTTTAAATGTGATGAATGTTGTTTTAATGAATGCTTTGGGAAAAATAGTTAAATATGGTTTTTAGATGTGTTTCTCTACTCTAACGATTTTCAAATGTTAATATGAGATATTAATCATGATTTTAGATATGGATTTTAGACTAGAGAGTTTCCCGTATCAAAATCATTACGTATGATTTTTAAAGGAAAATACCTAGTGAATATATAAGAGAAAATTATTTAAAATAAGGAACATAAATAAAATGTGTTAAGTTGATCATTCATAAAAATTCTACAAATTTATAAGTATTTTATGGCCAAAATTTATCATTATCTAAGTTAAAACTACGCAGACTGGGGTAATTGTGTAGATGAATAAAACATTATTTACATAAACATATTGAAACTAACATATTATGATTAGGAGACAAGATCTCATATAAAAGAAGAAAGATAGATAAATGACATTTTCACTGATGGAATGTGGAGTCTGAACATATCAGGTGGTGACATGGGTGAAGATTGGTAACAGACATGTCAGGCTTTATTTGGTATGGAGCTAGGGTGGCGGCCACATATTAAGTAAATTAACTAAATACCCTGGTTCGAAGGTAGTGAATTTCCATAAGATCTTATTGACTTTTGGGGGCGGTCAAGACTGCATGGCAAAGTAGTAACTAAACGATGCAACATTGACAAAAACCAAAAATCAAAAGCCAAAAGACATACTAGGAAACCGTGCTGAAGTCCTTACATTGTTTAAGCTGAAAGTAGCTAGATATACTGCACTAAGACCGAAAGAAGGTAGGATGTACTATATCGTAATATGAGTGAAGCAAACCGTAGCGCAATACAAATGAGGGTATGGTTGAACTGTGTTGAAATGAATTTGTAACCAAAATCTAATACATGACAATTAGGTAAAGTCCGAAGAGCTTAAGATAACTAAGTAAGAGAAGAACCTACACAAGAATGGTTTTCGAAAGGGCTACTAAACCCGAGTGAGGATGCTTACTTGTATGCACACCTTGGGAAGGCGAGGAGATGCATTCAACTTTCGAAGGTACGTGGGACGTTCATGGGTTGTACACTCTTGAAGCTGCATGTGGTTGATTTTTTTGTAGTATAAACTATGGAAAGACAAAACTGCATGTGGCCGAGTCTTTGCAATATAAACGAAAGAAAGATGAAACTGCATATGGATGATTCTTTGCAGTATAAATTAAAGAAAGGCAAAACTACATGGGATTAGTTCTTTGCAGTGTAAGCTAAAGAGAAGTATGAAATTTCATATGGCTGATTCCATGTAGTATAATTAACGAAAGACGAACTGCTTAGGATTATACTTTGCAGTTTAGATTAAGGTGAAACTGAATAATGCTAGGGATGTGTTTAGGGGTAATGAGCTCGAATGTTGAATTGTGCAAGGATGGATTGTGCATTTTGGAAGAGGAATATGAAGGGTGAGCCTAACAGCTGGAATGGGAGGGGATGTATCTTTGGTAGTATGTTCTCATGTGTCGTTTTAATAGGTGGATTTAGATAGGGGTTAGCCATGACCAGATTATATAGGGGTTTCGGAGACAATCAAAGTTTGACCGATGTACTACAAATGTTGCATTTATGTTTTATGTTTATGCTAGTGAGGGGAAGATTCGTTCCATATATGGCAGATTATCGCACTATATGTCATACTTTGTATATGGTATTATTTGCACTTGGCTTTATGTCTGACACGCATTTTTATTATTGTTTTCCCATAAACTCATGGGCAGGATTTTAAAAATTGTAAGGCAAATGTTAGGTAGGAAGTTTGAGCTAAGGATTAATTAGAAATAGGCGTTGATAACTCATGCATTTTGGATATATTTTTAATGTTTTGTTTAGTGTCAACTAATATAAATTAGAAATTTGGAATTTTGGAAGTGCTCACGAGTAGCCAAGGAGAATAGGCAATCTAAAACTAGCACATCGCTGCTTGCACATGTCATTAAATCTTAAATAATGCCTAACCAATGCCTAAATACATGTTTCGATTCTGCATGAGATGGTAAACCTTGTTTAGGCGGGCCTAGGTGAATCGCTAAGCGGTAAACTTGCGTAGCACTTAGGCAAGGCCTAAAAGGAGGCCCGGAATAATTTTTACAACAATGCTTATGGTACTCATTTTGGTCGGTTGACTTTGTTGGTAAATGTAGGTTATCTTACGAGACGAAGAATAAAGACTGAAGACGAAGCGAGAGGCTTTGTTAGCTTTTGTTGTTTAAAGAATTCAGGAGGGCATCATGACTCAACACTCTTCTATGTTATTTTTTTACTGTAATTTGACCTTTTTCGGGTATGACTTTTGGGGTTAATTTGAGAAAATATATATGCAATGAATATGAAGACAATTTATATGTAATGGAAATATTGTAGCTGCTCTATTCACTTAGACTATTTTAAAGACACACATATAAAAAAACACATTAACTCACATTTGCTGCTTGAAAATAATTTTAGTGTTGACCGCAGCATAATCGGTATTCATTTTCAGGCCTCAAAATAGGGGATGATATAGTTGGAGTGAACTTTTGAAAATAACAGTTTTCATCCGGTGCATCGAACGCGTAAAACACCAACGGCTATTTGTCAACTTATCGCACCCTTCTATTCTTTATATTCTCTTCTGCTCTTTTATTCCTCTTCCTTAGCCCAAGTCCTCCTCCTCAATCAAAAAATTCTTGCAAATATAGACACTTATACATCATTTTTTTGAGGTTAATATCATAGAATTTGTTTTTCATATTTATGCCCACCCTCGGTGTTTTTGTTGATCTTTTTTTTATTTTTTTCGCAATGCCGCCCTATGAATCTCTTGATTTGTCTGTCCACCGCATTGAAGGTTGAACCGATGAAAGGATATTAGAATTTATTGACATTTATCTCACCAACATGGGAACTCACAAAGTTTTGGTTGGATATTGGTATAATGAGATCATTAAGACATTCAATGCATAGATGGGCGGTGATTACAACCTCGATCAGCAAAAAACAAGTTCAACAACCAAAAGCCAGATTGGAATCCCTGGAACCAGCTGATGTAGTTTGAAGGCGGGTTTTGAAATGCGAAGAAGGACACTATTGGAGAAGATGACAAGGGTGGGAAACGATTACTAAGTGGTTCAAGAAAGTAAAAGTTTGCTTGCTTTTGAAATTCAGAGACATGAATGTGATATTTGAAGGCTCCATTGAAATCTACCCTGCAAGTTCATAGTTCTAGAGGCTCCACCTGACGATGGCCAGTTCGAACCCAAATGTACATCAGTTTTCTTACAAAGGCAGATTACAATCTATTTGTTTTCTACTAGACGATACCGAGGAGCTTAGATAGCTTGTAATATATCTAGTGGGGAAATTTAGGAGAATGTACTATTGTATTTGTATTCTGAACCACTAGTATTTAATAAAATTTGTCTTTTTTACTGCATTTTTTATATAGAATTTCGTATTTTATATATAACATATTCAATTATCTATATTGTTTAAAAATAATTAAAACAAAATAATGACAAAATAATTATTCATAACAAAATAGTTAAAATACCCCTTTTAGGTTCCTCTTTCGCAACACAACAACACGTTCTTCTTTCTTTGAACAATCTCGTTTTGTGCCCCTTTCAAATTCCCCTTTCGTTTAACAAAGGAATACACCTATAGTTAGGACCCAAAACATAAGCAGAATGGTTTTAACAAATATGTATATTAAAGGACATGAAACATGTATATACACAACATAAAGAGAGAAATATCGCCATAATTTACATTCCTGTATATATTCATATATCTTTTGTACAATATGTCTCTTTCCATAAACCCTAGAGGTGCAAAATACTTATTTTCCTTTTTTAAACGCTAATTTTCTTATTCCTTTACTTTCTTTTCATCCATGCACTTAGATACCCTAATTAAGAATGGCAGCATTAGGTCGACCAACCTCCAAAAAAGGTAGCAATTACTAAACGTGTCATTTTTCTTTAGAAGTTTAATAGCTTTGGTATATATGTCGTTATCTTTATCAAATGTTATGTTTTCCTTCTAGTTTTCAATCTCTAATGCATCTCCAATATTGTTATTATACATAATAGTTGAATTTCAGAATAGTATTTTAAACCGAATAGTTTGTAGTAGTTTGTAATAAAAGAGAGTAAAGATAGGAAAATTTCTGTAGGATATGGTAACTAGCACCAACTAAACATATTGGCAATAACCAGTCACCTTTAAATCAAAATTTTCATTAGTATCTCATAATTTAGTGGTCTTTCAAGATTATACAAAGATTTTTCTTATTTATAATGTATTTAATACTTAAAATTATTTAATACAACAATATAAAAATATGTGTAATAAAATGAACAGAATGATTGAAACTAATAGTTTAATCACTTAATGTGCAGAGCTTTCGCCTTTGCCATTTGATTCTTAACTTTTTCTAAATAGGAAATGAAAATCTTTTAATGTATTTTAGCCGATCACTACTACTGCATTATGCAAATCTTCGACTGACATCTTTTTCTCAAATGAAGTACAAATTATAGCTTCAAAATATCAAAAAATACCATAAGCATATATACTAGATCGTGCAACATAACCACATCAGTCGATAACATCAACCGAAAAAATATACAGCCCCCTTTGTTTAAGGTTAAAACTTTTAGCAAATCCATACTTTCAAATCAACTAAAATCATTACTCAGGCTATGTTAAGAAATTCTTAAAAGGACTTTTGATTTGTAAATCAGAACTTTTTGTTTGTTATTTTATTCACACTTCCGATTAAAATCACCTATTCTAACAAAATTATTTAGAATCTTTCCTCACTTATTTTGCTACATTATAACCATATTAAATTCTATAAATATATGCAAATTCGAAATGTTAATATTAACATTTGAAATATCAAAATTTTCAAGTCTAGTATACTTCTAAATCAACATTTTTGAAAATTCTAAATTTGAAAATTTAAGACTTTTAACTTTGAATTTTTAGAATTAATTTTTTTGAAAACTATTCGTTTTAAAAAAATTCCAAAAGTTCTAAAATTAAAAGTATAAAATTCGTTGCTTTTAGAAAATACCATGGTTTATTTTGAAAATTAAATCATCCAAAATTAACATTTTTACTACGTTTTCTCTTAATTCAAACTTTTATTAACTTAAATCATTTGAAAATTAAAATTTCTACTTTAAATAATCTTTCTTTAAAAGCCAATTGATATAAAGGGAATTACAGTCAAAAGAAACATAATATTAATTCTAACCGGAAGTTTTAAAATGCAAACAAACAAGTAAGTTATTATTAGAATTCAGAGTTTAGCAATCAAAATTCAAAATTTAGCATTTTAAAAAGACCAAGCCTCAATCTCATATGCATGAAAAAAATCAATATAAGTCAAGTCACCAACTCATCAATTTCAATGATGAATTCTAAGAATATTGGTTCAAATTCATCTTGAACTATGGCCATTTACTTTCAAAAATATCAAGCTCTTTTATATTAATTTGAATCAAAATATAAGATAAACTCAAAAAGAAAGTAAGAAGTCAAGATCAAAAGTTAATGTCGAAATTAATTCCTAAATAATAAAATAAAAGGATAGTTGCAAGTACTTATGTAAACATTATTCATTATTTCAAAAAAAAAATATCTATTGAAGCTTGAAGTTGGAATTGTAGTTGAGACATGACAATGAATGTAACCTTAGTAGCGTACATTTGATAGGCTTTAGATTTGGAATGGAAACGATAAACATTTTTTATTTATGATAAGTGGGGCTATTAGTTGTAAGATCATGGAATGATAGTACTGACTTAAATTTAGTATTCTGTTTTGATAGTGGTAGTTTGGTAATTTTAAAAGCTTCAAAGGGTTTTTTCCTCTATATATATAATATATACACACCCAACCAAATGGGAACATTAGGTTTTAAAGACTATTTTGAGTACAATGTTAGTTTAAAGGACAATACTTTAGGTAATTAGGTTTACAAGGTGCACCTTCATATTCGGTTCTATAACAACCTGCAAATTTGAAACTACAAAATATAAATTAATTAAAAATTCAATTTTTAATAGAACGGTGAATTGGGTGTCGTGTTTATAACCATTGCAAAGGTCATTCCAAGCTAGTCAGTTTGATATACATTTTTGATTCATTTGGTGTTATGGTTTGCGAAATAGAAGTGCTATACTATTTAAATAGTGTCCGGATAAACAACCCATTACCTAGTCTAATGACTATACAAGTGAGGCTATGGAACCCCAGCCATCACTTCTATCTTCAATTTTCTTCTCTAGTCCCAAAATTGCTTAATTGTCTACTAATGATTATTACCAAATTAACTAAAAAGTGATAAAGGTCCAAAGTGTCCTTAATGAATTATATATAGATTCAAAGCTCTCGATGAGGCGAAAAGGTATTTGAGATTCATTTTTCCATTCGATGCTTTCGATTGATCAGAAATTGGTGATTTATTCTCGGTTGTTGAATTTAGGGTTCAGAATCAATGGTGAAATGGCGACTATAGGACGATCAGAGAGTACCATGTCATAGAGGGCATCATGGGTAGTCGATCCATACAGTTGGACGTCGAATAATGGTCAAAATGGTTGGAATTTACAAAAAAGGGCTGAAATCTCGTCTTTTGTGGAAGTTTTTTTAGCAGCGCCGGAGTTGGCTAGACTTTGTCCATGAGCAGAGGCGCAATAGGGGAGGTTATTATGGCATCGGTCAAAGTAACATGGCCTGTAGGTGATCGAGGCATCGGTCAATGGTAGTTGAAAGTGGTTCATTTATGTGCATGAATTGTGGCTAAATTAGTTATTTCAAATAAATCATGTAAGTATATTTTCTATTATTTTAACTGTGGCCAAATTAATTATTTTAACTATGCGCTACATAACTTCTGCATACAAACTTCGATTCAAGCATGGTTTTTTCTATGGAACTCATGGAGAAATATTGGACAATATAACACTAGGTTTTCTAAGTTTAGATATTGTTGGACAAATCACATTGATATGGTTTGTTAATTTTAAAATGCTAAATGCATATCCATCGATGGAAAATTATATTGATATGTATTGTGATATACAGACAATTTTTCGGATATTGTGGATATTTTGGATATGGTGTATCTTGGGTTGACTATTTATAATTATTGTTGTATAATTGGATTTTTAGTTGAAATTAACTTTAGGATATGAATGTAACCAATTAAAATAAAACAGGTTAAATAATGTAATTGAGGGGAAAGATTAGATAAATAAATAATAAACAAGATTACTTATAGATTTTGGTCAATGTTTGTAAAAAACTTGATTTAATGAATTAAAATGAGATTAATAGCAGAAATTTAATAAGGTTATTGTTTATGAAATTCTAGGGAAATTCATAAATGATAATAGAAAATATATTATAAATCTTATATTTGGAAGCTTATTATTATTGTTATTATTATTATTATATAATAATATGATTAATGGTTGAATTGAATTATCACCTATATAGTTTTATGACGATGAAACCGCATTTGGATGTGTATGCATATTTTTCCATTATTACTATGTTGCGAGTAGTTAACTGTGTTATTATTGTGTTAATATTTGTGTTACTAAAATAGGGGTTTAGTACACATTTGACGGCCATGTGTATGTGTTACTAATATAGGGGTTTAATACACATTCGATTAACTTATACTTACATTGAGGGTGTATTACTCATGGTTGATGATTAATATATGTGAGTATATATACGTTGTGATTAGCTTATTTGATATTGCGGTTGACATTGTGTGTTGTCAAATGTTTTTAATAATAAATGGCTAAGTGTGTTATTATTGTTGTTACCCTATATTTATGTCTATTGATTGGAATGGTTTAGTAGGAAGAGCGTTTCTTGCTAGAATTGGTTGAATTGATTGCAATGGTTGCATGGATTCTATGGTTGTTATTCACTAATAAGTACTTGAATGCAGTAGAATAGCAGGAAAAAGAACTATGTTGGCTTGATCCCCTAAAAGTGGTACATAGGCAGTGTTTTCCTATGTAATAGCTATCGAGTCTATGACCATCGTGCATAGGGTTAGGTGTAGTCCAAACACAGTTGAAACCTTTTCTTGTCTATTATGTATATATCTATATAGTTGTGAAGTTACATACAGGAGCAAAAGAGGGAATGGAAAGGTGGGCCCAGGTTATGTCGTGGATAGCTGATTTGGTATGTCTTTTTTTATTATTGTCACGTTAGTCATAAGTTGGTGATAATTGATGTATTTAAATAGGAATTGATGTGATCAATGTTGTAAAATAATCATATTATTTAGTTAATGTTCATTTATTCTGATGATTGATCCCGCTGTGAGGTTTTTTTATTTTCATAGTTTTGAAATATCAAATTGTAAAATAAATGATACACTGCTTTTAATATCAAAAATTAGTTACAATCGTATTTTATGGTTTTTCTAATTGATTTCACGTGTTGAAAATAATACACTTGGTATAGAGCTTAGATTTAGCGCCTCTTTGAGCTTTGGGTAGACTTTACCACTTAAGGTAGGTTAATTCGGAACTTTTGGTTGGGTTAAAATTATAGAATGAGAGAACTTTCTTATTAATAACCATATGTTTTTGTTTATGGACTGTGAGTGTAACCACCATCACCTCATCCGAGGGTGTTAGCTATTTATAGTGTCTTTTGAGTGGGAAATAAATACCATAAGGTTAGGGTATGATGAGCACTTTTATGAGGGATTAGATGATGGTTTTAACCCATGTTACACAGATACGATATTAAGATCCACCCTTAATAGGTGGGCTTATTTTTATGGAATTTCGACATGAAAAGTTATATTAAAAATATAAGTTTTGGATTTTAAAGGTCATTTTACTAAAAGAGAAGAAAAAACGTATGTTTTTGGACTTGAAGTTATTTACTGAAATTTTAAAAAAGCTGGAAACAAAATATTTGACTTGAGGAAAATTTGTTTCGACGGCGTTTCGAGGAAAAAAGCTGTTTTAGTAAAATAATATTTGGATATAAAAATACTTTTGAGAAACTATTTTAGCAGAAAAATATATTTGGAAGTAGTTTGTTCGAAAACATTTTTAAAAATATGAGTGAAGAGTTGTGATATGAGATTATGATTACCATTTTGGTGTATGGGGTTATGGTATTTTCCTTTAGTAGCACTTGTTCATTTTGATTAAATTAGTTGTGTTATTCTCTTGCTTATTGACATTAATGTATTAATTTGATGTTCCATTTGGCTGCGTCTATTTTATAGTCTATGGCATGATTATTTGAACTAAGTTATTCCACTTCTATTGTATTATCACCATTCACTTATTCGATAATGGTTGTTTATTAGTTACGTATTCATTTTTTGAGTTAATTCTTTTACTTGTATAATATTTTTGTTGATTGTTTGTTTTGCTTTAATCTACTTAATTATTGGTTGCTTATTGTTTGCCTTGTTATGATTATGTACACTATATAATAAAATACATTGCTTGTTAGTGTTGATAACCTTATGATGAGGTAGTTACCCAATTTTAACTTTTCGGGGATGTGCATTGGAAAAACTAATGAGATGATAAGGGATATATTTGGATTAGTCATGATGGATGATGTGAGGTTTTCTCTAGTTGACTTCAGGACATACATAGGGAAAATAGTGGTTTGCTTCAGATCAAGTGCAAGGAAATCCTAAGAGCCAAGTGAAGTGTTCTAAATTTTGACGATTCGACGATGCGAGCCATGTGAAAATTATCATCCTATGGTATTTATTGATATTACTCTTTAAAAGGTAAAAGTGGTTGTTTGATGGCTGCTACTGCCAAATGAGAGAAAACAAGCTGTTTGTTTTATTTGAATAATTTTAAGTTATATTATGCTGCAAAAGCAGATTTTCGACACTCGAAAATAGACATTAATACATCCACGGTATAGCATGTTGAGAAACCACATGCCGGAAATGCCAGATCTTTAGAGGAAAAGAAGAAAGAGGTAGAAGAAGAAATAGAAATAACAACACCAAATCTCACAATCGCAGCAGAATAAAATATAATATATACCACAGATCTTGTGCAAGAAAAACTGTAACTGTTGATATACATACCAATCATCAGAGTACAATAGTCAAAAAATCAATACCGGACAGTTATAGTAACTTTTCCTTACAAGTGCCGAATATACAATATACAATACACAACGGAATATAATCGAGTACGTGGAATACGTCTCTGTCATCCAGCTTGTCTCCTGAGTTCCATAGCATCCTAACTTGAATCTGTAATACTCGGTCTGACCCGAGCATTATAATAAAATAACACCTGGGTCGGTCTGGAAAACCAACTTGATAAAACACACTCAATTTGAATTATTTAAGTTATCAAAATCCTTTGAAAAGAAAGGTACTTTGTAAGAATGCGTCATACATAAACACGACGGGTTTTTACCTTACGATAACCAAATTACGTTATATCAAAACCGTCTAATATTATACTATTGTCTAAATAAAGTAAATAGAAGATAGCTGAGATGCTTGCATCTCACGTTTCAGCATAGTTGGGTGCAATCAAAATCGTACGGCACTTACTGGAGAATGGATACCATGCAATGATTAGGCATTGGGGTACCACCTATCACGGTAGAACATCTTGAAAAATGTAACAAGGACCTTGCCGAGATCCCCTACAACACAAGACTAGCCCGATCCCTAATCTGGATAGAACCGAATATGTTATCACCGGGTGTTCCCACCCTTATCGAGAGCTATTTGGCATGCACTATCGTATCCATAATTAATAATATATCCAAGGTTATCTAGAAATGTGATAATATACCCTAATTCGGTGTGACCCACTTAGACTTGCTGCATATCCCCTGATTTTTAGTCATTCCGATCGATAAGGCTTGAGGCTACGTTTACCTTTCAGGAAATTTCACTTAGAAGGCTCATCGTCCTCCAATGACGATGTTCTGATAGCATTCGTCTATACAAGTTGTCCTGGATGTGGACAAACCGAATCACCGTATTCATCATCTTCACCGTATTCATACATAACACTCAAATCAGATCGAAGTGGTTTTCGGATAGTTAAATAAGATCCCTGTCTCTTTGAAACGATCAATAAATTTGGCTAAAAATGATCTCAGTTATTTAACTATAAAAAAAATCCATAAGCGAGCATCGGGTCTTATTATAGATTTTCCAAATTTTGTTTAAAAATATCTTTACAAGATATATATTCAAATCCTTTCCAAATTTTCAATATTTGAGACAACTTAAATATTTATATCCATATCGGGAAATATCAGACCATCTCTTATTCCAACACTTAGAAAAACATTTAAAAATATATTTCCCAAACCCCTTACTTCCCAACACTTAGGAAAATTATGACGCCCCACCCCAAGATCCACTTTAGCAAAGAGAATTACAAGTAATTCCGTCTATTAAAGCGGAGAATAGGGCTGATTAAGGGCGACAATCTATAATTTTGTCTTAAACATCTACTGAATACGTTGATAATGCAATATAATCTTTCTTTTTTTAAAGTGGATCGACATACCCAATAAATGCTTAATCCAAAACTATAAGTGGTTAACGGATCTATCAGAACAAAATACAATAACTGAATGTAAATCACATCACAGAACAGTAACCAACATCATATATATAAATATATATACACTGATACATGTTTAGTACAATACAATATGAATATAATAAAGGTGGTACATGACCACACCTATACATCGAATCTAATGTAAATACATTAGAGTATGCGGAAGAAATAAACTACTCAAGTGATAGATAAGCTAATGTCCAACATCAACTTCAGGCTAAGCCCAATAGATGGTACCTAAGACAACTCGGTCTGATTCGATATAAATACACGGGTCAGTTTTGCTACACAAATCAGTCAATATCGATAATATGAAGCAGAATGGATATAGCGATACTTCTTCTCGAATAAGGAGAAGGATTAGATAATTCATAGCTCAATACTTAAGTAACAAACGATACCTAAGTGACTACATACCTCTAAAGAGGTAACTCAAACTCAATACTCAAATAAAACACAAGTGCCTCATATCATCGGCGATAACCCATAATGAACTCAAATCAACTCATATAAAACTCAAGAAAAACTCAAATGGTTTGATGAATCATTACTCCAAAAAGGAGAAAACTCATCTCAATCACAAATAGAAGTCATGAAAGCAACACATGATAACTCCATAAGAATGTGAGATCACAAACTCATAAGTAAGCCAAGACGGCTAAATCTCACACATACATCTCCATCTTAAATACTCATGGAACTCGATACACATTCAAGCTCATACAATCTCAAACTCAATAAAGAATCCGACGCAAGTTCAAAACTTAGAAAATCTTAAAACTAATGCGCCAAAAACGGCGAACTCAAAACTCAAAAAACTCGGATTGGCCAAATTCCCGATTACAATGCCGAAGCAATATTACACATGCTAAACTCAGACAGCCGAAGCCTTAGACAAGGTTGCTAACATCTTCCAAAGCAGATCATTCTCATGGCAAGGTCATCGACACCTTTCCAAGCCATTTTGTTAGCCCTAATAAGGTCGCTAACACCTCCCAAAGTAGTTCGCCCTTATGACAAGGTCGCTAACACCACTCAAAGCAGTTTTGCTAGGTAAACATCGTGAATATGTCACAAACTCACGGATAGGAACCGAAAAGTGTTAGCGTGTTTCCCATACCACACGTTCGCACTTAGCGATTTACTAGCCGCTAGTCGATGCCACACTAGGAACATCATAAAACTCAGAAAATCATATCTCGCCTCGTCTCATTGGCAAGTGATAAAGAGACATCATACTCGTCTCATCTCATCTACAAGTATTAATGGCATCGTAACTTGTCTCATCTCCTCGATAAGTGAAAACATCATGATGTTTCCCCATAAACCATAAATCTCAAAATATGAAATCATATACTCAAGACTTGCCTTATTCATTGGCAAGTCAATAAAACATCGTGATGGTTCTCATCGACCATGCTCATACATAGGAGATCTCAAACCATGATACTTTCCAAATATTAGCCATCTTAAATAATTCCAATAAATAGAAATTATAAAACTCAAAATATGCCATAAAATGGCAAAACATCTCAGAATCAATAATCTCAAATAGCTTCGATCGTACAAGTCCGGAATAAACCGAAATAGTAAACGTATATGTCCTATAACACATGTTTTACCAAATCATTTAATTCTCTTTCTCATACATCCGAATAGTGTAAAATTGTATGTTTTATATATATATAATAGTTTATTAGAGAAAACAAGTTGCTAAAACTTTTCCCGAAAAGATTAATAAAACCAATATTTGAAATTCCTTTATTAGAGGAAATAAATAGATTTTATACTAGAAAAATAATTTTAAATACTATATAATAATTTGAAATTTCCATTTATTTCAAAAAAATCACTTCAAAAATGGTTTAGTGAAAACCTGCTCGAAAACAATGAGGAATAAGGAAGATAACTCAAGACCGATAACTTGAGTTCAATACGAATTCAATTCAAATTTAACCCAAAATCAATTCAAATTCTATTTAAATTTGAATTTCAAAGTCTCCAAATATAGCTAGCCTATTGATAGGCATCATAGCTCTCAAAATATCTCAAAACAACATCAAAATCAAATAAGAATGAGAGCAAAAATAATCTAATACAATTCTCGGGTCAACAATTGTTATTGCTATCGTTCTGCTCTCGGGACAGCAAGAAACAAACACAGCTTTGACCAAGCTAACTTCGAAATTTTAGAAAGCCAAAAAACATGAAACTTTTAGCACAAACTCTAAGCTTTCTGAAACATCTAAAATTATTAAATTTGGATAAGAAATGTGAAAGATACGTCCAAAAAAAAATTCTTCGATCAACAATCATTATTGCTGTCATTTTGCTCTTGGGATAGCAACAAACAAATACAGTTTAGACCAAGCAAACATCAAAATTTCAGAAAACACAAAACATGAAACTTTTAGTAAAAATTTAAGCATTCCTAAACATCAAAGATTATGGAATTTGGATAAGAAACGAAAAGGTTATGATAAAAATAGTTTAGGGGTCTGAATTGCAATACCTCTGTCATTTTGGTCCCGGGATAGCAACAATCAACACATTTTTGACAAAACTAACATCAAAATTTAAGAAAATTCAAAACATAAACTTTTATAACATGATTTAAGCTTTTCATAACATCTAAAATTATCAAATTCTAATCAAAAAAGAGAAAGTTATGGCTAATTTTGTTTCAGCTTCAAACATAGAGCAAATATAGGTTTTTCTCTCGAGATAGCAGTAGAAAAATTCAATTTTGACATAGCTAACCTCAAAAATATATGAAAACTCAATACATGAAAGTTGAAATACATGATTTAAGCTTTTAAACACCTAAAATTATCCAATTTTGATCAAAATGAGAAAGTTTTGGCTAATTTTGTTTCAGCTTCAAACACAGAGCAAATATAGGTTTTACTTTTGGGATAGCAGTAGAAAAATTCGATTTTGACATAGCTAACCTCAAAATTGAAAAAATCTCAACACATGAAAGTTGTACTACATGATTTAAGCTTTCCAGAAAAGTCAAAATTATTGAATTTAACGAAGAAACGAAAGTGTTATGGCCAAAACAATGCTCAGGCCAGTGATTGTTGTTACTGTCGATTTGCTCTCGAGATAGCAACAAACAAGCACGATTTTGATCAAACAAACCTCAAAATTTTAGAAAACTTAAAACATATAACTTGTAGGTCTATGTCTAAGATTTTTAAAACATCTAAAATTATTTAATTTGGTGAAGAAATGAAAATGATATGGCAAGTCAAAGTGATAACTAGAAACAAAGAATTTAGATAACAAAGAACACACTTTTTCATTTACAGTAAGCATTTCTATGAACGATTTACAGAACATTCAACCTTTCTAGCTAGAATTTGCGAGTACTAAACTCACCTTGATGATTAAGCATCGATTTAGGTTGCAAGATGCGAAATTAGATGAAGATAGAAGCTCTAGGAACTTGTAGAAGTTTGAAAACAGACATGCAAACAAGCAAAAGAAAATTACAGACAATACATATCTTAATTCAAAGATTTTGATAAAAACTTTTGGTATTTGATGGAGATTACCTTTAATTTTCTTATTCTAGTGATTCTCTTCTTTTATTTGCAGCAAATTTGGGTGAAAAATGAATTTACTTGAAGGTAGCCATGGTTTTTCTTATTTTTCTTTTACTGTATATTTTTAGTTTAGGAAGAAGGAAGATGAGAGAAAAGAGTACATACTGAATGTTTTCTCTACACCAGAAGTTTCCAGATCAAGGGTTTTGGAGAAACCTTACCCAAAAAATCCCAAGACTAAATATACTTAGAGAAATTCCTATGTTATATACATATTTAACATATTTAATTAATTTATACACTAGTTTTTTCATTTTTAACCAAATAAAATATTCTACAACCAATTATTTGCAATAAAATTGGTATTTTGACAAATAAAATTAATTTTAACAATAAAAAGCCATTTTTTACAAATATAACCTTATTTTTAATAATATTTTGCAATTTATACTATTTTATTACAAAACACTATTTTTAATTCAACAATTTGTACATAAATTGTTCTCTTGTCAAATAAATTAAAATAAATCATTTTAACTCTTTTAAATCATCAAAATATTGTTTTAAACCACATTTCACTCTTTTTTTAATCAATAAATACATAATAACTTTGTATTTCTCCTTTTTAAAATCAAAAAAAGATTAATATGGGCAATAGTTTCCAATATTTTGTATTGACTCAATTAAAATCAATAAATGATCATTTTCTCTCCAAATTCTCTAAATAAAGTTTTTAAAACTTTATTTTCATCAACTAGCTTTATTTTAATGATCTAAATGTTGAAATATATCACTTATTTAATTTATTAGCTCCAAACAAATATAAACCCCATATTTTTTATTTATTTAATCGAATACTTATCCAATCAAATTTAATCCCTTATTTAACCTCAAAACATTGTTTATTTGAAATAAATAATTTTTAATAAATTTATCTTCTCCAATTTATTATATTCTCAACTAAAACATAACCATCTTTATATTTTAATATTATAGGTATTCACTGATACTTGGGTTGTTACAGACTCCCCCTTATAAAAATTGCATCCCTGCAATTTTATAGAAAAAGAGTTGTAAAAAAACATAAAAATTCAATCAACAAAGGTGATAGACAAGCTTGAAACTCAAACCATTCATATTCTCAACATAGAATGGTAGAGAGAAATAGGGAAAAACTCCCTTGGTTAATCCAATGGTCCATCATATGCTAACATAGTGATTTGCAAACCATCGAATTTTCCAACCAGCTCGAAAGAATTTCGAAGATATCCTGTCTTCGAATCAATGCTCAATAAAAAGCTCAACAAATAATCAATCAAATAAGATAGATTTCTCAAAACTCTACGAACACAGTTGAGATCAAACTCACTCAAAACCAAACTCTAAGCAAAAATGATCATCAACACAATTTTCCGCATAATTGTATGGAAAGAACATCCTCACAACCAGGATAGACTCAATAGGCAAGACAGATAAATCGCAAAAAAGGGATTCTCATGAGGCCACCAAACTCGAACGACCGTGAAAATGCACGTCGTAAACAATAACACAAGAATAGAATGAACTCAAGAACAAGAATATAAGCTTGAATTACTTTTCAATCCACGATATTTAGATTTTTTTTTCTTATTTTTATCAACATCTTTTAAATTTTAAATCTCAATTTTCAACATTAGAAAATTTTCAAACTCTTTACTATATGACTTAGCAAGCTATATAAAACTCAAATTAAAAGTCCAAAATTCTTCTCTTACTTCAAAATTAATTTCCAAAGAATTTTGTTAATCCATAATAATATTCCTCAAAATAAATTAAGGGTTTAAATTCTCTTTACTCTTTTTAGTAAACCACTTAAATAGCTTAAAAACAATCTTTAAATTCTCTTATACATCTTCTCTTAAAGCATCCAATGTATATAATATAGATTATAAATTATTAAAATATATTTCAATAAAGTACAGCTCAAGAATATTCTCACTTATTCTCATCTTTATAATTTCAAAATAAATAAAAAATGTCATTGCCTCGCCATTGAATCTCTAATAAATAGATGTGTCCATTGGCTACAGAGTCGATCGAATGATCAAAACTTCCTCGCCACTTTGTTACTCATCTCTAAAATCAATGGCTGCAATTACCATTCAAAAATAAATTTAATATATGATCTCAAAATATTATTTTCGAAATCTCAATTTTTAAAACACAACCCATCATGTCTGATTGCCTCGTCATAGCATTTAGGAGATTCCTATCGATAATGTTGATCAGGCGTATCGACCAGAACTCTTAAACTACTCGACAGACAACCTAACACTCTCAAATTATTTCTATAAAATAAATACTACTCATGCAAATATATTCTCAAAATATTCTTTGATTTTTTTTAATATCGCAAAGCTCAAATATCTCTTTAAACTCATATTCATATAGCTACAAAACTCAAACCAAAGAAAATTAAGAGAATGCATCAAGATATTCCCAGAATACTCGATTCTCAAAATCAACAGAAGGAGATAAAGTGTTCGTCAATCTTACGATGTCACGAGCCATTCCCAAAAATCATCAAGATACAGGATAAGAAAGATATTCTTCTCGAAGGAGAAGAAGCACACAATCCACGAATCACTACTTCAAATGGAGTAATGCTACAAAGGATAATATTGATTGAGTATCTAAAAAGAACACTCGAATAAAGCTGAATGATAAACTCAATCAAACTCGAACAATCTAGAAACTCACCTCATTCCTTAGTAGATATCCTCATGGAAGGATAACCAAAGAGCTAAGAGCTAGGAATAAGGTTACCTCAACACTCAATTGCTCGATTGGATGTCAAATTCAAACGGACTCACAAAAATCAACAAGGTCACCTTGACTGGAATTCAAGATATACCATCAATATCTCAATACTCAAGAGTGAATACAGAAACTTTGAAATCATCATTAACATTCAAAAGTGATGGGAATAATAAACCAATCAAATTAGGATGCCTAAAGAAATATAGGATCCTATAACAACAAAACGATCGGACTTAACATCAAATAAGTCAATCCATCTCAAATCAGATACATCTCAAGATAGTGAGTAACAAAAAAATACTCACTAAAGCAGCAACAAATAAAAAAAACTCATAATGCTCACAACGAACCAATCATTGTGGATCCCCTCAATAGGATTCACAACTCTCAAAGGAATGCAACAAGAATGCTCAAAGAAATCAATCAGCTCCATCGATAAGAACTTACTCGTATCGACAAAAATAGGAATAGAATAATCCCAAATAAGATTATTTATAAGATAAGATGACATCACTTTATTATGGAATATTACAGGATATAATATACATACATACGTACATATATATATATATATATATATATATATATATATATATATATATATATATTCCCAAACATATTCCATCTCAATAATCCCAAAACTCGAAAAAGAATCAAGGCTCGATTCGAAAACAAGCTCGAATAAAAGACAATGATTCACGCGTATTGTACTTCGATGTATCACGATATACGTACTGTTCTGTGTTTATTCTACTTTGTTCTGACCACGGCTCTGACAACAAACTGTGACGCCCTACCCCGAGACCTACCTTAGCAAAGAAAATTAACAAGTAATTCTGTCTATTAAAGCGGAGAATAGGGCTAGCTAAAGGCGACCATCTACAATTTTTTCTTAAACATCTACTGAATACGTCGATAAATGCAATATAATTTTTCTTTTTTTTAAAGTAGATCGACATACCACTAAATGCTTAATCCAAAACTATATGTGGCTAACGGATCTATCCGAACAAAATACAATAAATGAATGTAAATCACATCACATAACAGTAACCAACATTATATATATACACATATATATACACCGATACATGTTTAGTACAACAAAATATGAATATAATAAAGGTGGTACACGACCACACCATATACATTGAATCTAATGTAAATACATTAGAGTATGCGGTAGAAATAAATTACTCAAGCAATAGATAAGCTATTATCCAAGATCAACTTCAAGCTAAGCCTAATAGATGATATCTGAAACAACTCGGTCTGACCTGAGTATAAATACACGGGTCTGTCTAGCTACACGAATTAGTCAATATCGATAATATGAAGCAGAATGGATATAGTGATACTTCTTCTCGAATGAGGAGAAGGATTAGATAACACATAGCTCAATACTTAAGTAACAAATGCTACCTAAGTGACTAAATACCTCGAAAGAGGTAACTCTAACTCAATATTCAAATAAAACACAAGTGCCTCATATCATCGGCGATAACCCATAATGAAATCAAATCAACTCATATAAAACTCAAGAAAAACTCAAATGGTTCGATGAACCATTACTTCAAAAAGGAAAAAACTCATCTCAATCACAAATAAAAGTCATGAAAGCTACACAAGATAACTCCATAAAAATGTGAGATAACAAACTCATAAGTAAGACAAAATGCTAAATCTCACACATACATCTCAATTTAAAAGCTTATGGAACTCGATACGAATATAAACTCATAAAATCTCAAACTTAATAAAGAATCCGATGCAAGTTCAAAACTTAGAAAATCTTAACATAAATGCACCAAAAAAGGCGAACTCAAAAAACTCGGAGTGGCCAGATTCTCGATTACAAAGCCGAAACAATATTGCACGTGCTAAACTCAGACGTCCAAAGCCTTAGATAAGGTCGCTAACACCTTCCAAAGCAGTTTGTCCTCATGGCAAGGTCGCTGACACTTTTCCAAGCCATTCTATCAGCCCTAACAAGGTCGCTAACACCTCCAAAAGTAGTTTGTCCTCGTGACAAGGTCGCTAACACCTCTCAAAGCAGTTCTGCTTGGTAAACATCATGAATACGTCACAAACTCATGAATAGAAACCTGAAAAGTGTTAACGTGTGTCACATACCACACGTTTGCACTTAACGGTTTAATAGCCACTAGTCGATGCCAACTAGGAACATCTTAAAACTCAGAAAATCATATCTCGCCTTGTCTCATTGGCAAGTGATAAAGAGACACCATACTCGTCTCATCTCATCTACAAGTATTAAATGGCGTCGTAACTTGTCTCATCTACTCGACAATCGAAAACATCGTGACGGATCCTCATAAACCATAATTCTCAAAATATGAAATCATATACTATCATTGGCAAGTAAATAAAACATCGTGATGGTTCTCATCGACCATACTCCTACATAGGAGATCTCAAACCATGATACTTTCCAAATATTGGCCATCTTAAATAATTCCAATAAACATAAATCATAAAACTCAAAATACGCCATAAAATGGCAAAACATCTCAGAATCAATAATCTCAAATAGCTTCGACCATACAAGTCTGGAACTAACCGAAATAGTAAACGCACATGTCACATACCACATGTTTTACCAAATCGTTTAATTCACTTTCTCATACGTCCGAATAGTGTATAAGTGGATGTTATATGTATATAATAGTGTACTAGAGAAAACAGGCTTCTAAAACTTTTTCTTGAAAAGATTAATAAAACCAATATTTGAAATTCCTTTATTATATGAAATAAATAGATTTTGCATTAGAAAAATAATTTTAAAATACTATATAATAATAATTTGAAATTTCCATTTATTTCAAAAAAATCACTTCAAAAATGGTTTAGTGAAAACCGTGCTCGAAAACAATGAGAAACAAGGAAAATAACTCAAGACCGATAACTTAAGTTCAATACAAATTCAATTCAAATTTAACCCAAAATCAATTCAAATTCCATTTAAATTTGAATTTCAAATTCTCCAGATATAGCTAGCCTATTGATAGGCATCACAGCTCTCAAAACATCCCAAAACAACATCAAAATCGAATAAGAATGAGAGCAAAAATAATCTAATACAATTCTCGGGTCAATAATTGTTACTGCTATCGTTTTGCTCTCGGAACAACAACAAACAAACACAGTTTTGACTAAGCTAACTTCGGAATTTCAAAAAACTTTAAACATGAAATTTTTAGCACAAACTCTAAGCTTTCTGAGACATCTAAAACTATTGAATTGGATAAGAAACGTGAAAGATATGTCCAAAACAATTCTTAGATCAACAATCATTGTTGCTGTCATTTTGCTCTCGGGATAGCAACAAACTATTACAATTTAGACCAAGCAAACGTCAAAATTTCAGGAAACAAAAAACATAAAAATTTTAGTAAAAAGTTTAAGATTTTCGGAACATATAAGATTATTGAATTTGGGTAAGAAATAAAAAGTTATGAGAAAAATAGTTCAGGGGTCTGAATTGCAATACCTCTGTCATTTTGGTCTCGGGATAGCAACAATCAACATATTTTTGACCAAACTAACATCAAAATTTAAGAAAAATAAAAACATGAAACTTTCAGTACATGATTTAAGTTTTCTATAACATCTAAAATTACCAAATTTCGATCAAAAACAAGAAAGTTATGGCTAATTTTGTTTCGGCTTCAAACACAGAGAAAATATAGGTTTTGCTCCAGGATAGCAGTAGAAAAATTCAATTTTATCATAGCTAATCTGAAAATTACTGAACACTCAATACATGAAAGTTGTATTACATGATTTAAGCTTTCTGGAACAGTTAAAATTATCCAATTCTGATCAAAAATGAGAAAGTTATGGCTAATTTTGTTTTACCTTCAAACACAGAGAAAATATATGTTTTGCTCTCGGGATAGTAGTAGAAAAATTCAATTTTGACGTAGCTAACCGCATAATTACAAACAACACAATGCATGAAAGTTGTACTATATGATTTAAGCTTTCCAGAACAGCCAAAATTATTGAATTTGATTAAGAAACAAAAGGGTTATGGCCAAACAAATGCTCAGGCCTGTGATTGTTGTTGCTGTCGATTTGCTCTCGGGACAACAACAAACAAGCACGATTTAGATCAGGCAAATCTCAAAATTTTAAAAATCTTAAAACATTAAACTTGTAAGTCTATGTGTAAGCTTTCCAAAGCATCCAAAATTATTTAATTTGCTTAAGAAACGAAAAAGATGTGGTCAGTCAAAGTGGTAACTAGAAACAAAGAATTTAGATAACAAAGAACACACTTTTATATTTACAGTAAGCAATTCTATGAACGATTTACACATCATTCAACCTTTCTAGCTAGCATTTGTGGGTACTAAACTCACCTTGATGATTAAGCAACGATTTAGGTTGCAAGAAGCAAAATTAGATGAAGATAAAAGCTTTAGGAACCAGTAGAAGTTTGAAAACAGACATGTAAACAAACAAAAGAAAATTACAGACAATACATATCTTAATTCAAAGATTTTGATAAAAACCTTTTGTATTTGATGGAAATTACCTTTAATTTTCTTATTCTAGTGATTCTCTTCTTTCATTTGTGTTGGGCGAATTCTCACCCAGAAGATCTCGAGATCGAGAAGCGTCAGTTTCATCCAGTGTTATCCCATTTTTGGTCAAAGCTGGAATATCAATGTTGTGTGCATTTCCACCACGAACAAACCAAGAAGAAGGAGCCAGCAAGCATATATGAGTCTGGGACGATTCAAGTATAAAAGTCCATTCGGCCTTATACTCTCATGTTCATTCGGTGACAATAGTCTTTGAGTTCATTCAGTATTAAAAGATGCAAGCGTTATGTTTCATTCGGCAATCCATGCCTAAGGTCATTCGGCACTCCTAATATACAAGCTCATTCGACATAGCATCCATCCGGTCCAAGCACCAAGCCACCGAACCAGCTCACGACCGGACCAACACCTACAAGCTACCAGTCCAGACCTCTCCACTTCCATGCCGAACCAACTCCATGACTTCACCGTGCCGGACCAACCTCCTCCAGGAACGACCGAGCCAACGTCACCACCGGACCACATACCCACCGAACCACATCAAGGCCGGATCAACCTCATACCTCACTACCGAATGAACCTCCAACCCACCTACCACCGGTCCACTCCATCACCGGTCCGAGCTCCATGCCGAATGAAGCCTCGCCGAACCAGAACGCTGCCAGGCCAGATTGCTTCAGCCCAGGCCCACCAGCAGCTATATACATCCAAGACCCCTGCCCCCAACCTCACTCTATAAATAGAGGGGCAGGGGTACAACAATGGCAGACAAGTTTGAGAGCTCAAGCACGGAAGGAACTTTCAAACTACTTTCATATACTTGTACACAAAGCATTGTACTTGTAATTTGAAAGAAAGAAGATAATAACATATAAAGTGGACGTAGGCACGTTCTGGCCGAACCACTATAAATCTGTGTGTCTTTTACATTTCAGCCCCTGCTTTTTTCATATTTACATAACTCATCTAAATCATTAAGAATCGCGTAAAATCAACTAAATCACACGACTTGGAGGTGTTTGCCCATTTTTTGCGCAAACATTTTTGGTGCTTTCACTGAGAGCTTCGAACTCGAAGCTAAAGCTTCCCTCATTCAACCTTCTTTCCCAATAGCACCCTTCATTGCCTAGGAAACATGACTTCCAGGCCAAGAAAAGACGCCAACAAGGGAAAGAACGTTGCAACTAGCAGCGCTCCAAATCCAGTGGATCCAGATCAAGAGAACCATCCCACTACAGCAGCAGTGCCGCATGTAGATCAGGCAATTCCAACAGCCCCTGCCGCGGAAAAACCAGCAGTAATCACTAGAGCAGACCTAGACAGAGTTGTGGTGGAAGTGACTAACCACTTCGCATCCCAACAAGAAGCTTTGGTGAACCAACTCATGTCACGCTTGAGGGATGTCTAAGAATCCAACCGCAACACTGAATCATGGGGTGAATCTCAATCTGGAGGATCTCGGAGACAACAAAGATCTTCCCTCTTCGAGGAAGCCATCAACAGGAACAACAATGATAGGGGCCGCGCCCGGACTCAGCCCGAACTCCGACTCGAGGAAGCGCTTGGAACCGAACCGAGTGGGGGAGGCGCCAGGCGAGGGTCGGATGTAGCTGAGCCAGTCATGCCACCTAATCATAGAAACCCCGCTGAACGAAGCCGAGCTAGAACCCAGCCCGATGTTGACCCCATGGAAATGCTCGAAACAGAACCCCACAGGGGAAGATCAAGGCAGGGGGCAACTGTAGCTGGTCCTAGCATGCATCCGAGCAGCCAGAGGCAACCACTGGATAACGTCAGAAGTGATAGACTATACCATCCCTACAGGTCATCTGGACGAGATCGATCCCGCAAGGAAGAACCAAGTTCATTTCTATCCGCTCCAAATTCTGATGAAAGAATGGCACGATTATTCAGAGAATGCGTCCAACGGGAGCAAAGGGACCGAGGAATAGGCGCTAGGGTCACCAGCCCCTTCACCCGCAATATCGAAACTGCCATCACCCCCCGGGAATGGAAAATGCCAACCATGGAACCTTACAAGGGAACTTCTGACCCCATCGTACACTTACAGAGATACACCCAGCATATGCTCATGAGCGGAGCAACAGAAGGGGTGTTGTGTAAATGCTTTCCGCTATTCCTAGCAGATCTAGCTACCTCCTGGTTCTGCCATCTACCCCAAGGATCTATCAGCTCATGGGAGATGTTGAAAGAAAGGTTCATTAGCCAGTTCCGCATCCATGTAGAACAACCCAAGGATGCTTATTCTCTATCCAATGTCAAACAGAAATCCGGAGAGACACTGCAACAATATCTAACCCGGTTCAACGCCGCAGCAGCCGCAGTCCAAGATGCCGATGAGAAGCTCACCCTAATGGCCCTCTGTAGTGGTGTACACCCAGATACTAAGTTCGCTAGAAGACTAACTAAGGAAAAACCAGCTACTTTACCTGATTTCTTCCATGAAGCTGGAAAGTATATGAGACTTGAAGACGCCGCCACTGAGAGGCAGTCAGGGCAACAAGGTAAGACAACTTCGGACAAGGTTCCCGCTGCAGCTAAGGACACTCGAAGAAATGAATCTAGAGACAATGTTGGGGGCAGGAAGGTTGAAAAACGCCAATATCGACCAGGACCAAGATTTGACTCCTACACTCCTTTGAATGAAACAATCGAAAACATCTTTCTAGCCACTCAGGGCGAACTCGGATACAAGCGCCCCCCGCACAAGAAAGAATCTGATAACGCACTCAAGTTTGGAAAGTTCTGCCGCTTCCACGAATCCCACGGACATGACACCAATGAATGCCACCATCTCCGGGACTTGATCGAAGAACACATCAGAAGAAGAAGGCTGGAACGCTATGTGAAAGGCCAGAACAGGACTCCAACTCCTGCCAATGAGAACTCAAAGCGACCCCTCGCAGAAGTAGGCGGAGGGAATCGCAACACCAGTGGCTCTAGTCAAGAGAAGATAGTGGTCCATACCATCTCGGGAGGACCACACATCGCCGACAGAAGCTGGGCAGAGATGGAAAGATACGACAAGTCACTTAGAAATGCTGAAGGCTATGTTAACTCCATTATGGAAGAACGCCACCCGAAACGGAAAGAGAGTGACGACATCGTATTCAGTAGGCGTGATTTAGAAGGAAGACAGTATCCACATATGAATCCCATGGTCATCTCTGCCTGGTTCGGTCCAGCTAAAGTTTTTCGAATTCTAATAGACACAGGAAGCTCCGTAAGTATCCTATTCAAGCATGCTTTCGACAAAATGAAGCTGTCAATGAAGGATGTGTCTCCCTGCAACAAACCCTTGCACGGTTTCACTGGAGATGCGAAAATGCCCCTCGGGCAACTTGACCTCTTCGTCGAAATAGGAAGTCATCTCCGCTCCGTTGTGCGAAAACAAACGTTCGTACTAATAGAAAACCACTCGGCCTACAACGCCTTCTTGGGAAGACCAGCCTTATCTGACTTCCAAATTGTCCTAGTCCCGTGGTGCCTAAAGATGAAATTCCCAACAGATAACGGAATAGGAGAAGTTGAAGGAGATCAAGACGCCGCTCGAGATTGCTATGTAACTGAACTTCGCAATAACCGTAGAAAGAATAAAGGGAAAGATGCAGAGACTACTCTCTGCATGAAAAGCTTGGAAGCATAGCAACTAAAGAAAGCCCCTCCTCTTCGATACACCAACGATCCTTTCAATGAACTAGACCCCAGGGATAAGGAGGAGGAGGCTACCGCTGAGCCTGCAGAGGCCATGGAATTCATATCTGTAGACAAACGTGATTCAAGTAGACTATTAAAAATAAGATCTCAGCTAAAAACAGAATTGGAGGATCAACTCATTGACTTTCTCCGCCACAACTTAGATGTATTTGCGTGGACACATGCCGATATGACAGGAATCTCCCCAGACATAGCATGCCACATGCTGAACATCGATCCCACCAAGGTACCGATAAAGCAGAAAAAGAGAAGCATGGGAGCAGAACGATCAGCAGCCCTCGATGAGGAAGTAGAGAACCTACTTGCTAATGACTTCATACGAGAAGCCATCTACCCAGAATGGATCACTAACCCGGTACTAGTAAAGAAAGCTAATGGGAAGTGGCGAACATGCATTGATTTCTCCAACTTAAATGACGCTTTCCCGAAAGACTGCTTCCCGCTCCCCCGAATCGATCAACTTGTGGACAGCACTGCCGGGCACGAACTTTTATCTTTTATGGATGCATACTCCGGATACAACCAGATTCCCATGCACGCTCCCGATCAAGACCACACTAGCTTCATCACTGATCGGGGATTATATTGTTACAAAGTCATGCCTTTTGGACTCAAAAATGCCGGAGCTACCTATCAGCGCCTCGTCAACAAGATGTTCGCGGAATTAATAGGACGAACTATGGAAGTATATGTGGATGACATGTTGGTAAAGTCCAGGAGAGCCGACGATCATGTAAGCCACCTAGGCGAGATGTTTCAGGTACTTCGCCGATATGGAATGAAGCTGAATCCTCTAAAGTGCTCCTTCGGAGTGTCATCGGGAAAATTCTTAGGATTCATCGTCCATGCCAGAGGAATTGAAGCAAACCCTGAACAAATCCGGGCTCTAAAAGAAATAAGGATACCTTCCACTCGAAAAGAAATGCAGAGCCTAAACGGAAGGGTGGCCGCCCTAAGCAGATTCATTTCCAAAGCAACTTACAAGTGCGTCCCTTTCTTCGAAGCTCTCAAGAAAGACAAAGGAAAGTTCGAGTGGACCGATGAATGCTTAAAAGCCTTCCTTAACCTGATCGAACACCTTCAGAGACCACCAGTACTCTCAACTCCAAACGAAGGCGAAGAGCTATACCTATACCTCGCTGTATCATCTCATGCTCTAAGCGCTGCCTTGGTAAGAGAAGAGGACCGCACACAACGCCCGGTATACTTTATAAGTAAGAGATTTACAGGGGCAGAAGCCAGATATCCTAAACTTGAGAAATTGGCATATTGTTTATTGATCGCGTCACGAAAACTGCGACACTACTTCCAATCTCACTCCATCAGAGTTCTAACCGATCAACCACTAAGACAGGTGCTCCATCGTCCCGACACTTCTGGACGACTCCTCAAATGGTGCATTGAACTAAGTCAGTATGACGTCACCTACCACCCTCGCACCGCTATCAAGGGGCAAGCCATGGCCGATTTCATTGCCGAATTCACTACCAACGAAGGCAAGGATCAATTTGAAATAGCAAAAAACATCAAGTGGAACCTCTTTGTAGATGGAGCATCGAACGAACAAGGCTCGGGGGCAGGTATTGTGATAATCACCCCCAGGGGAAGAAAGCTGTACTATGCATTAAGGTTGGAATTCGCGGCCACTAACAACGATGCGGAGTATGAGGCAGTAATAGCGGGATTGGAGCTTGCCTTAGAAATTGGAGTCAATTCTTTATGTCTTCATAGTGATTCTCAACTTATCGTAAACCAAGTACTAGGAGAGTTCCAGACACGAGGAGAACGACTCACAGCATATCTAAAGAAAACCAAACTGCTGCTCGATCAATTGGACCATTATCTAATCAATCACATTCCTCGAGAAGATAACCAAGAGGCCGATGAACTAGCAAAGCAAGCTAGTATGAAGAATAGCACCATTTCCGGAGCACTAGCCATCTCAAGGCAGCTAGCCCCAAGTTGCGAACAAGTGAATCTGATAACTGCAATCGAAGAAGGAACTTGGATGACTCCTATCCGGAAATATTTGCAGGACGGCACACTACCAGACAAACGTGATGAAGTCAGGAGAATTTTGAGGAAAGCTCCCCACTACACAATACAAGAGGGCATCCTCTATCGGCGTGGCTTCTCTAGCCCCTTATTCAGATGCGTCGCTGGAAGTAAAGCCAAGGAAATCTTATTCAACGTCCATCAAGGAAGTTGCGGAGATCACACTAGAGGGCAGACTCTGGCGAAAAAGATACTCCGATATGGATATTACTGGCCCATACTAAACAAAGACGCCTTAGACTTCGTCAAGAGATGCGACAGATGTCAGAAATTTGCCAAGATTCCTCGACTACCCACAAATGAGATTACTCAAATGACCAGCCCTTGGCCCTTTGCTGTATGGGGAATTGATTTAATTGGCGAACTGCCAACGGGCAGAGGCGGAGCCAAATATGCTATAGTGGCAGTCGATTATTTCACCAAATGGGTGGAAGCGGAACACCTAAATAAAATATCTTCAGCAAAAGTTATCAACTTCTTGATCAAAAATATTCTGTGCAGGTACGGAGTACCACTCAAGATCATATCGGACAACGGACTCCAATTTGACAGCAAAGAATTCGCCGACTGGTGCCAAGAGCATGGAATTCATAAAAGCTTCTCATCAGTAGCTTATCCTCAGGCAAACGGACAAGTCAAAGCTGTCAACAAAATTCTCAAAACCCTAATCAAGAAGAAACTTGAAAAGTCAAAAGGCGCTTGGGTGGACGAACTTCCTACGGCACTTTGGGCCTACCGCACATCTTTCAGAACATCAACGGGACATACTCCTTTCTCTTTGGCATACGGATCGGAGGCAATGCTCCCTGTTGAGACTATTGTTCCTTCCCACCGTAGGATCCACTACAATCCAGAAGAAAACGAAGAACTCCTCCTCATGTCTTTGGATTTGATTGAGGAAAGGAGAAACGATGCAGCACTCAAAGCAGCAGCTCACAAACAAAAAGTGGCAGCACTATACAACTCCAAAGTCAAGCATCGCATCTTACAAGAAGGAGATCTTGTCCTCAGGCGAATCTTTCCGCGCCCCGGGGCACTGGACCCCATCTGGGACGGACCATATGTAATTCATAAAGATCTCCACAACGGAGCTTATATTTTGTCAACAGTGGACGGAGAGGTGTTCCAGAGGGCATGGAACATCCGACACCTCCGTCTATACTTTTCTTAACTTGTACTGCCCATATGAAGTGAATTAACAAAGAGAATCAGTGGACGTAGGCATTTTCATGCCGAACCACTTTAAAAAATCTTGTCTCTTTTTAACTTGTTCCTTTATATCTTGGCTGCTTGTTAAGCTTTATCCTTTTCTGTTGAACAAAATCCTATGGCATCTCCACTCAAGGCGCACCACGGCCTCATCTGGACAAGGCCTAACAGGTACTCTACGATTCTATGCACTCGCCAATGAGACTCTTTTGCTCCAGCATCCCTCTGCTGCGGGTTAACTCATTGCTCGCGACTGCCCTCAAAGCCAACTGTAATGAGCCGATTATAAGTCATCATAAAGGCCGACTATAGCCGATGGCAGCTCATTACGGCGTTCGGCTCGCCGGCAACTGTGAACCTAATTTAAGCCCCAACATAAGGTGTGGCCAGCCAGGGGTAGTTCACGGCCAACGGCACCCACGCTAGCCGGCCACGGTAAATCGAATAATACCCACGATTACGGACCATAATGGTTCGGGTAGTTACCGTGCGCGATCTCGGCTCCGATGTGTCTTAAGTGCGGCTGTGGTAAAAAAGGAAACTCCCCGCGGAGGCGTAAGATGGGTGACAAATGTCTCCAAGACCCACAGCTAGGGAAAGTGACTACAAAACCCGTTTGCCACGAACTTAAGCACATCGACGGCCTTCCGTGACCGGAAGTTTTACTTTTCCCATATTTCCATTTCATTTAAATACTTTTCTCCTATCCTGTATAACAAACTCTAAAGTACAGGAAACCAAATAGGGAGCATTCACTCATGAGAATCTAAGCATGCGTACTGGGTGGCAAGGTACTCAGCTATGTCCATGATCAGTTACACAAGACGCTCAAAGCTACCACCTGCAACTAAAACATGAAGGGCGGTACTCTCTTCTCTTGTACATAAATATGTAACTATAGTTTATTCATACGTCACACTAACATCGCAAAACATGAAATTATATTTCAAGCAACAGCTTAACATTAAACACAACTAAAAACACAGGCATATGCATACTTCTCACGCACCACATCAAAATGACAACAACATTTAAACATAACAAAATCAGCTTATGTCATAAAATCACATAAAGTTATTCTTTGCAAATAATATTATTACAGTCACATCAATGTTTTGGACTAACATAAACAGCGATAAAGGGAAATAAAAAGGTGGCCAAATCCGGACAAGTAACCAGCTGCGTCCACACTTCGCTCTCATCCTACCAACTCCTCCAAGCCTACTTGGCCGCAGGGTCGGAGCTCCCAGCGTGTTGATCGGAAGTTCCATCTGTCCAATCCAGAAGAGGAATTCATTAAACAAACGATAAACGATCAAGTTATGGAAACCCAGAAAGAAAAGGAAAAGAGAAGAATAACTCACCAGCGTCCGCCGCTTGATCCTCATCCTCCAGTTGCACACCCGCTTCCTCCGCTGCAAGCAACCGCATCCCCTCCTTCACCGCCGCTTGCTCCTCTTTCGAGAACTGAGCAGTGACCACATCTAGACTAAAAGTCACTCCACCTTCCTTACCCGCATTGACCCTGGCCTCCTCTAAAGCCCGAAGATATATCTTGGCCATGACCCGGGGATAGTCATCCATCCAAGACAAGCTGCCCTCCTTCCAAGTGCGGAAGTACATGTCCTGCAGCATCTCGTCCATCATCCCCTCATTCTCCTCAAACTCCCTCACCCGGGCCTCGGAAATCTGCAACTTGGCGACAGCGACATCCCTCTCTGATCGGTATCTCAAGCAGTCAGCCTGGGGAGACCTCCTCATCTCCTCCATCTCCTCCTTTAACTTGACTTGAGCCATCTCCGCGACCTCAAGCCTCCCAGCTCCTCTACCTGCTCGAGATCCGCATTCCGAACCTCATCCACTGTCGCAAATGGCCATGTCGATCCGCTCCTTACAGGCGGCCTCCATCTTCAGTAGTTCTGCCCTACTAGCCTTTTCCATGGTCTCTTTCAGCCGCCTGGAGGCTTCCTCGTGCTGAGAAATCTGAACGGCTTGACCGGCAAGCTGTTCGGCCTGATCGGCAACCTTTAGCCGCAACCGAATATTAGCACTCCCAATCTCCTCCCCGGCCTTGACCAATTGAGCATGATGCTTCATTAACTTCTTGGTCTCTTCAGCCACCCGATCGATATTAGCTTTGGCTTCGTCTCCCATGGTAACTACCTGAGTGGTAAGCAGATCAAGATCTAGGGACTCGGCCTCGTCTAGCACTCGTACCATGGGGTTGCGGGGAAGAAGGTGCTCACCCATGGCCTCATCAAATGAAATATCCCGAGAGCTTGGATCTAAATCAGGATGACCGGCAAAGGGGTCGCGAGGCACGTCAGGACGCCTTATACGGATAACAGTGGGATTCTTAGAAGGAGGTGGAGGGGGATAAACTCCGTGCTCTCCTCCGTGGTATCACGAGGAGGCTGAACAGGGAGCTGCGGACCAGGGGAAGGCTCAAATAAGGAACGACTCCTCTTCTTTTTCTGAATGCTCTCTTCAATGACCCCAAGAAGAGGACGGTATCTGACCACGTCCCCAGGACGACCAGTAAGAGGTTTCGGCTTATCAGAAGCTCTCATCAACTTGAATTGTTCAAGGCGGTGTCGAACGTCTGACGTTTTAGCCGTCTGGCCTGCCCCTGGAGTAAAAAACAAGTGTTATGAACATACGACGATCCATAATTCAAGAAACATGTTAAGTTAAAAAGAAAGAAAAAGTGAGAATGCACATCTATTATACAAACCCTGCGGAGGAGTGGGATACTGCAATAAGTCATGAATCTCATTCCAGGACGGAAGTGAACCATAAAATATTTCTAAGTCCCAATCGTAAATGGAATCGACAGAGGACAAAAGTTCACCTTGCACCGCCGGAGTCACCCTGGCTGAGGAGCCCTTAGGGGATAGATCGGCGCCAGCCCTGACCTTGCCAGTCTCCTTCGCCTTCTCCGCTTCCGATTCTCCCTCCGATTCCCCGAAGGCCTGGCGGAGGGCCTCATCCAGTTCAGAGTCTTGCCCAGAAGTTAAGGCACCAGCACCACTACCACCCTGACCATCTCCATCTCCTCCGCCCTCCGACTCTCATTCCATATCGCCTCCTTCGCCCTCTTCCACACCTTCCTCCTCCGGGATGATCGGGCAAGTACTAGGAGAGGGGCCCTCAGACTCCTTAAGCTTCTTGCCTCCCGCGACGGGATGTTGTGCAAAGGGCTTCCTCTTGCCACTCTTCACCGTGGCCCCCTCCTTAGCTTTAGCAGCCTTCTCCTCAGCCGTGTCCCTCTGCTTAACCACGGACTGGTGCGGCTGGATCAAGTTGTACTCCAGGAGGGTAGCGTTCCTGATCAGGAACGAAGCCGACCTGTCCCGTGCGGGAATGGCCTTTATTTCAGCAGCCATCCATGCCAAAGAATCATCTTCCACGACTGCAATGCCACCTGTCGCTAGCAAGAAATAGAAGCGTGTCAGAAGAAACGCTACAGTCAGAACATGGAAAATATAAATGAAATTCATCTTACAGCCGGAAGTGAAAAGGCGGAAAGAAACAGAATCGTCCTTGATAAAAAACCATTCTTTCTTGAACATGGTAAACTTTGAATATAAGTCCAAGACCGGTTTGAAGGGCACGGCCGCTTCTAGACTAATATACGGAGACCCCTTCTTGTAGCCTCTCAGGTTATACAAATATCGAATTTCCCGGTTAGAAGGAGGGCGCCCGTACCTCCTCCGAAAGATAACGAAGAGGCTCACCAGAATGGCATAAGAGTTCGGCTGGAGCTGGAACAGAGCCACCTTCAAATATGTGGTAAAGCTAACTATCCAGGCATTGATAGGAGGGATAGCACCACACATGCAATGATATCTGCTGTAAGCAAAGTAGCCTTCGGGGGGATTATACGGCATCACTCCATCTCCCGGCAACAGCATGCGAGCCCTGTCTATCCCGAAGGAACGGGATATAACATCAAGTTGCTCCTCCTTTAGGGAGCTAGGAAAGCAATCGGGAGGGGAGACCAGAAGTTCCTGGGGACCGTACCCATCCACTAACGACCTCGGGGCAGGCCCATGTGGCACCGGTCTTGGTTGGGCTGGGGGCACGGAGGAGGATGACTCTCCTCTACTTTTAGATTTCTTTTTATCCGATCGGGTTTCCGCTTTGCGAGACATTTATCTGCAACACAAGAAAAACACGGTGTTAGAACAAGAAGTATAGAAACATAAACAAACAAGTATATAAAGCAAGCAAGTGTATATAGGTCTGGTATTCCACTCGAGATTCAAGTATGAATTCTCATTCGGCATATACTCTATTCGGTAGTTTCATTCGGCCTTGGAAGTTCATCCGGTATACTTGCTCATTCGGTAATACAATGCAAAGAAGCATTCGGCAAATAAAAACTTTCGTGTTTATTCGGCATTAGACCCATTCGGTTATCAAGTTCATTCGGCAAAGGGATATATACCTGGTTCGGCACGAGATTGGTTCGGCTAGTGATTGATTCGGTATAAGGTTGATTCGGCCCTCGTTGATTCGGTAAAGAATTTCTAAGGGGGTGTAGCCCCTATATATAGACGAGCGCAGAAGCACCGGTCCAACCGGTTCGGCATACCGGACCAGACCAAGACCGAATGAAGCTACCAAACCGACAAAGACCAGAAGCGGGGGCATGCAAAGCGCCTCGCTCAGATAAGTACCGGACCCTAGGATCTACTGATAAAATAGAGATTCTGAGAACGATGAACAAGTAGTAAATCTCTCACTAACATGGGTTTATCATTTACACATGTACGCGACCACGAACGGTCCACGGGCATGCTCTGAATGGCTATTAACCCTATCGTTGTGAGAATCTACACTTTGACATCCTTCTAAAATTCATCGGTTGGATGGATATTTAGCTCTGCTAATTCTGAAATGGCTAAGCTACTTACACATGTACGGGGTCGCGAACGATCCTTAGGCATGCTCTGAGCTGGCGATAAACCATCTTCACAAACGATCCAGGGACCCCCTCGAACGTAAACCTGGCATCAATAATGCTAAGTCCCCTCGGGGCACACCTACTCGCCTCGAACGGCACCCGACCTCGAACGATCGTCATTTGAAATCACATTAAAACTGTATATTCCTTCGCAGGAAACCAACAGGATAGGAACGTCCAGTTCATGGCACTGCCAAACACACCTTCCTACCGCAGGGAAACAAAGCGCGACACATGCAAGCACGTGCCCCACTTTGGGGGGCAAATGTTGGGCGAATTCTCACCCAGAAGATCTCGAGACCGAGAAGCGTCAGTTTCATCCAGTGTTATCCCATTTTTGGTCAAAGCTGGAATATCAATGTTGTGTGCATTTCCACCACGAACAAACCAAGAAGAAGCAGCCAGCAAGCATATATGAGTCTGGGACGATTCAAGTATAAAAGTCCATTCGGCCTTATACTCTCATGTTCATTCGGTGACAATAGTCTTTGAGTTCATTCAGTATTAAAAGATGCAAGCGTTATGTTTCATTCGGCAATCCATGCCTAAGGTCATTCAGCACTCCTAATATACAAGCTCATTCGACATAGCATCCATCCGGTCCAAGCACCAAGCCACTGAACCAGCTCACGACCGGACCAACACCTACAAGCTACCGGTCCAGACCTCTCCACTTCCATACCGAACCAACTCCATGACTTCACCGTGCCGGACCAACCTCCTCCAGGAACGACCGAGCCAACGTCACCACCGGACCACATACCCACCGAACCACACCAAGGCCGGATCAACCTCATACCTCACTACCGAATGAACCTCCAACCCACCTACCACCGGTCCACTCCATCACCGGTTCGAGCTCCATGCCGAATGAAGCCTCGCCGAACCAGAACGCTACCAGGCCAGATTGCTTCAGCCCAGGCCCACCAACAGCTATATACATCCAAGACCCCTGCCCCCAACCTCACTCTATAAATAGAGGGGCAGGGGTACAACAATGGTAGACAAGTTTGAGAGCTCAAGCACGGAAGGAACTTTCAAACTACTTTCATATACTTGTACACAAAGCATTGTACTTGTAATCTGAAAGAAAGAAGATAATAACATATAAAGTGGACGTAGGCACGTTCTGGCCGAACCACTATAAATCTGTGTGTCTTTTACATTTCAGCCCCTGCTTTTTTCATATTTACATAACTCATCTAAATCATTAAGAATCACGTAAAATCAACTAAATCACATGACTTGGAGGTGTTTGCCCATTTTTTGCGCAAACAATTTGCAGCAAAATTGGGCGAATTGAATTTAGTTAAAGGAAGCCATGGTTTTTCTTATTTTTCTTTTACTGTATATTTTTAGTTTGGGAAGAAGGAAGATGAGAGAAAAGAGTACGTACTGAATGTTTTCTCTACATCAGAAGTTTCCAGATTAAGGGTTCTAGATCCAAATCTTACCCAAATAAGCCCAAGATTAAATATACTTACAGAAGTTCCTATGTTATACACATATTTAACATATTTAATCAATTTATACACTAGTTTTCTCATTTTTAACCAAATAAAATATTCTACAACCAATTGTTTGCAATAAAATTGTTATTTTAACAAATAAAATTTATTTTAACAATAAAATGTCATTTTTTTACAAATAAAACCTTATTTTTAACAATATTTTGCAATTTACACTATTTTATTACAAAATACTATTTTTAATTCAACAATTTGTACAAAAATTGTTCCCTTGCCAAATAAACTAAAATAAATTATTTTACCTCTTTTAAATCATCAAAATATTGTTTATAAACCACATTTCACTCTTTTTTATCAATAAATACATAATTACTTCGTATTTCTCCTTTTTAAAATCAATAAAAGATTAATATTGGCAATAGTTTCATATATTGTTGTATTGACTCAATAAATAATCATTTTCTCTCCGAATTCTCAAAATAAAGTTTTTAAATCTTTATTTTCATCAATTTGATTTATTTTAACAATTTAAATGTTGAAATGTATCACTTAATTAATTTATTAGCTCCAAACAAATATAAACCCCATATTTATAATTTATTTAATCGAATACTTATCCAATCAAATTTAATCCCTTATTTAACCTCAAAACATTGTTTATTTTAAATAAAAAAAATTTAATAAAATTTATCTTCTCCAATTTATTTTATTCCCAATAAAAATATAACCATCGTTATATTTTAATATTATAAGTAATCACCGATACTTGGGTTGTTACAAAAATATCACTTATTTCTCTTTTCTCAAAACCTTTCATAATTTATATTGTAAATTCCTTAACTTGTTTATAACGAATTCTATAAGTTTCGGGTTCCTTAATTAAACCGGTTTATTCAAAAATATATACTTATCTAACTGAAACAAGTATAGTCACAAACCATTTCCTTCAAAATTATTTGAAAAACCTTTTAAGATAAATATGGAAAGCACCATGTAATATCAACCATGGATTCATAGTTCAATGATTACGTCTCTATCCCAGAGAAATCCAAACTTAAGTACAGACAATCCCTGCCTCCGATTTCACCATGAAAGTATACCATTACTTTCCAAAAACATATTTGATAATTATCTCTAAATAATGCTTATAATGTTTCTATGATAATTTTTTTCCAAGTTTAATTGAAGCGAATACTCTTAAAGAAAAGTTATTATATAAACCATATTAATATTGAATAATTTATCTTTTAAAAATTATAATACTGATTTATTTCGATTTATTAATAAATTTCTATTTGTTTTACAAGACGTGTTTATAAACTAATAATTCATTTTGACATTTGAAAATATTTATATAACTATTTATTTTGAAAAAAATTTATGCTAAAACATTTATTTAAATTACCTAGTTTAATAATTCAAAATCCTCTATTTAAAACACACTCAACTTCTCGACGACAATATATTTTCAATCCCAATATAGCCAGTCTAATACTTATAAATCTCCTTAGATTTATCACCAATCGATTTACGTCCCAATTTCTTAAATCCTATTTTTCATATTTATAAAAGTAAATCTATCATTTATTTTTAAACCGATTTACCCATCTCATTATAAATTGTCACCATGAATTTATATCTTCAATTTATCAATTGAAAATCATTTCACTTTATTTATGAACATTGTTTATAAATCTCACAATTTTCAATTCCAGTTTATAATGGTTTCGCATCACTTAAGTCCATTATAAATTGATTTCTAAATTAAATTCATTTTATAAATCAATTCCTCAAATAACCCAAAATTGTACTCCAACCAACCAAATCTCAATTTTATTCTATTTCGTAATTTAAGAAATCTTATTTTAAGATCCAATATAATCAATTTTTATACTTATTTTCCAAATTCCCTTTTTTCTCCCAAATTATTTAAAGTCTCGATTTTTTAAAATCCTTTTGCACTTAAACAAACATTGCTTAAGTTTTATTATTTAAAATCCTTTATTTACATTATTCCAAAGTCTCCATTTAAAACATCACGTAATATTCAAGTACAAAGTCAACCATTTATTTCATCCCAATATATTTCGTTAATTAATCCAAATTTCAATATAAATACTTCACGTCCAAATCCTTTTTTAATTTCTTTTTAAATTCAATATATATATTTATGGTATTTTAAAGTACCAAAATTTAGTAATACCATACATCCAATAACTTCAAATCATACGATAATCTATGACAGATATTCATACGAATCATATATCACTATATATGAAATTAAATTCAACATTTTTGTGGAAACCAGTTGGATTCCTCCAACATGTTCCCTGCATCCACAGATGTTAATACAGTATAAAAAATATCAATCCCGCTTCAAGGCGGGATATCGTGGTATATAGGATCATCCACTATTATGCGGGATGCAGGTCTCATCCGCTTCAATAGGTGGGAATATATCCAACTACTAATATATGTACTAATATATATATATATATATATATATATATATATATATATATATATATATATATATAATAACTTTCAATAGATAATAATATATCAATTCATCTTATCAATCAATTCATAAATCTAAGCTATCTAAAATTTAAACTAGCAGTCCAAATGAGTACTCACATTTACCCTTTGACTGCATCCGACCAAGCCTATGAAAAACACTACCTCACCCTCCAGCGTGACCCATGCGACAGCCAGGTGGTGCAGTTAGTCCAGCTATAAATGCAATAACAGGCTTGTCTGTTCCACCTTTCTTGATTAAAGCTGTAACATCTTCATCTGCAGTTCCTCTTATCTCTCATACGCAAGTTGATGGTCCAAAACCAATGCTTCATAGGTCAAAGTTCCAGATCTAGACACAATTCCAATGTGCCCTGGCTTGTGGTCATAACCAGCCATTATTCCAATTTTGCATTCTCCAGGCTTAATAATACCAGGACAATTTGGTCCTATTAACCGAGTTCAGATTGCTTATTAAGAGCATCTTTTGCTCTAACCATGTCATGCTGTGGGATCCCTTCAGTAATACAAACCACGAGGTCAAGTTTAGCTTACATAGCTTCCATGATTGTAGCTGTAGCAAAAGGCGGTGGAACATAAACAACTGATGCGTTAGCTTTTGTTTCTGCCTTTGCTTCGGTATCTGAGTTAAATACAGGTAGGCCCAAGTGCTCAGTCCCACCTTTTTTTTAGGTGTAACTTCTCCGATCATTTTGGTGCCGTACTCAGTCGCTTGCTCGGTATGAAGAGTTTCGTTCTTTCCAGAGATTCCTTGACAGATCACATGCGTATTCTTGTCTACAAACACCGTAGGCGATTGAGATTGAGCGGCGGCTGCTGCATAGTTTCGTAATTGTGATGCAAATAGTTTGATGATTATAATACAGCATTCAGAAGCTTCCGTGATCGCTGTGCCATTGTTGATTGTAGGAAAGGTTGAAAAAGAAAAGGAATTGGGTTTTAAGATTTTTCGTTGAGTAAATTTGGAGATAGTAATTTTTGAAATTGATTTTTTTTCTTTTCATTCAATCTTTGTTTGCCGATTTTAAAAAAGTGAAGAGAAGGAAGCATTTATACGAAGGAAATGTAGAATAGGGTGGCTGATGGAACGTTCTAAATGGCTGATGTGAATATACATATTAAAAATTCCAAAATATCCAGATATTTTATTCAAACCCCTATCGAGGCATGCCTTTTGGCGTTTATAATATTATACCCTATTCCAAATACAGTGGAAAATATTTTATGTTCTAATTTGATGATATGAAAAAGATAGCCTTTTTAACTCAATTATTATATTGAATTTTCAATATTAATTTCAACGCATTTATATCCGTACGGTCAAATGATAACTCCAAGCACTCCGAAATTTGAAATCCGATAATAATACACTATTATGAATGCAATGGAATTGGATTCATCGGATTCCAAGACTGTGTCTTGAAAGACTATTTTTATACATTAATTTAGACAAGCTATTTTTAAAATCGAGTAAACCGCTTTTAGATTCAACTGAAAATTTTATTCACCTTCATTCTTATTAACAGAAATTTTATAGGCCTTTAAATCATTTTTATCAAGCTCCAAAACTCAAGATTCAATGTTTTTAACAAATTTTCAATTATTAAATTCAATAATTAAATCATCCAAAAAATCATTATATTTGAAATTTAGATTATAAATCTATAAAATTAACTTTTAAATGTTAAAAATTAATTTAATATTCCAATTTCAAATAACCAAAATTCTAAGTCGTTACATGTTAAGTTTGATGGTTAAATTTTGTTGCGTCTTTTTATTTGCTTATAAACTGTTTGTTACTTTTGGTAACTAATTTATCAAATAAATATTATGTTTATAGATTGTGGTGCTTGATAATTGTATCAAAGTGTTTTGCAAGAAATAACAATAAGAACATCGCATATATGCAGATCTTTTAAACACTATACTAAATATATGATGTGCCAACTTTCTATCTTATTTAATTAAAAAATACAGTAATGTATCAACTTATTAGTTTATTCTAAATTATAAGCAAATGGTGCAATGAATTGTGACATAGTGCTATAGCTAAAAATATAACTCATTCTTGATTGAAACAAAAATACCACTTAATTTTAGTGATTTTTTAGGAATCTAGACCGTCACAATTTCCGAGAGAGTTAACGGTATGTGTTTGGCATTTATTAATCTATTATATAAGCTTAACTTTATAATAAATCTTGTTTGAAATAAAATTACTTTTTTTGGTTTTGTTTTCTATTTATGTCTATTTTATTTTATAGAATTAATGACATGAGCATTAGATATTAATAAATAGAAAATTCTTATGTAGAACATTATGGGGATCATAGTTACGAATAAATCATAATCATGAGTGCTGAATCGATTTGGTAAAATAATATATCACATTAAATATTCCTAGTCAATATGCACTAGGAAAGGGATACCGATGCATTTGTGGAGTATAGTGTACATAATGCTCTCCAAATGTTGGACGGTGATTTACTCAAGACCATTTGGGGCACCAAGAGGTTGCGTACTTGTAATTATAAAATAATTTAAGAGTGGCTCAAATGAGAGTCCTATGTAGCATAAATATTGTTAGAACTAGGCCAACATGTAGTGAGTGAAATGAGTAAATTTCAAAAAATGTATTCCATTTGGATCTTATTTGGCTTATGTAGTCGAAATTTATTTAGGTCTTATCTAAATTTATTTTAAATAAAATCAATATATTTTTAATTTACAATATAAAGTTTTATATTAATGTTATATTTATAATCTAATATATGATATATGTATCATATACACATATATGTGCCCATGCACATGCAAGATAAATGGTGTACATGATTTAATATGCCCATGTATATATTTGTATATGTATAGTTTTATATTATTGCAGAATAAGGTTTGTAAATATAAGCATTTATATAAATATATTTTACACACACACACACACACACACACACTATATTGTAATTTAACATAAATATAAATATATTAAAAATAACAATGAAAGCCAAAATCAAATTTTAAAACTCAAATTTTAGATTTAGATCTAGATCTATAAAATAAATATCTAGTAATTTCAATTTCAAATTAATATATTTGTTTTAAATAAATATAGTTTATATATAAATAAGTATATATTTCAAAATTAATATTTCTTAAACATATACATATTATATATAATTCAGAATAATGTTAAAAATCGTATATATAAATGATATACACACACAATTTTGTTTTAATGTAAATTATTAATTAAATAAATATATATATGTACTTACATATTCGGCAAATATTTTTTTACTTGCAGTTCTAAAGTTGTTTCAAAAAATACTTCGAAAATAAATACAAAAATCTTTTTAATTTTTAGAACACATTCCTAAAGTTATACATATTATATTAAATATTTATATTTATATTTTTATGGCATATGAATATGTTTTTATACAATGGGTATAATATTTAAATTGAATAATATATATATGTTATATTATATTCATATTTTAAAATATATTTATATATGGATTCTTTTTACAAAAATAATAGACATATGTATACATATGCTAATAAATATAAAACATATTTCATATAGTAGTATTTGCATTAAAATCAATTTTATTTTAAAATTATTTTAATATTATTAGATTCGAAGATAATTTTTTATAGGATGTGAGTATTATGTATGTAATATACATAATTTTTCTATACACGTATATATTTCATTTAATGAAAACAACACCAACATATATAGATTCACGATATTGAAGTACCATCTAAGCGTATAATATTACATAAACAATTATATATGAATATACATATATATGTATTATGCATATATGTATATAAAATTTTCCTTGTCCATGGCCTAGATGAAACATCTTGAAACATTAAATCCAATGATTCCTTCAATCGACATTCAAACCTTTAGAATGAGCTACCAAATGGAAAGCTGCAACCATTGGTATTTGAATTTTATTTAACTTGTAAATTTGGAAGCTTGAATTTGAGGAGGTTTGAGGCAATATAGCTAGCATTTGATGGTTGAAAATGGAGCAAGAGAGACCTAAAAGATGGGATTAGATATGAATATATAGTAAAGATCTAAGGAGTAAAAGGAGGATCCAGATCCTACTTTCTCTCTTACCAATTCACCTCCTTTTGAACCAAAATTCAAGCCCTCCTTTAGCCATCTATAGCTGGCCATGATAAGCTCCCTTATGGGGCTAAAAATCATTTCAAGCCCAATCAACGAAAAAACACATTTTAAATCTAATTCAAATGAACATCGATATTGCATATGATACATGTGCTTATAACTATTACACATGCACTAGTTAATATTAATCAACACGGATTAAATAAAATTTTATAATTAATATTTTAGAAATATTAATTAATTTAATTAATTTATAGCAATTATAATTGATTAAATTAGGTGGTAGTAGGAATATTCAACATTTCGGTTGTGTGACTCTGAAGTGTAAATTTGACCAGCGATTAACATCAAACAATTCAAATTTTAATGTCCATAGGTCACTTAGCAGGTGATGTGATATTATGGCCAAATTTATCACTTACATAACGTCAGTAAAGTCCAATTTTACTATATTTAAGTTTTTCTTGGTAGTGATAATTATTTACACAAATTCTCTTCGTCACTATATTACATTAGGACTTATGATATTAACGATTAAAATTCGAATTTCGTCCATATTCAACTTTATAGTCCAAAAATAAAGTCCTTGGTGTAATAATAACAATTATTATTAATCGTCTACCTTGGCTTGAGATTTTAATTTTGAGTTGACTTCAGTTGACCGTGATACCAACCTTATATAATTAAGGAGACAAATACTCTTTTGAATAGTGCTTCAGTTCTAAAGCTTCCACTCAACCCAACTATAGTCCCTCGATGGACGTTGTGCCATGATTTAACTATAGTCATATCAGAGCTTCCACATTGAAGATTAACAGTATTCTTAAGTCAAGGGAACTGTGTAATATTGTCACATCGATATTTTTTGTTTGACCTTAGATATATTTACCAATAGAAAACTATCGAGGGGGTCTTTTCATAATTATCTAATAACTATTAGTATGTAACCTCTAGGTGCCCCCCAAAGGTCATGAGTAATACACTTCTCAACATTTAGAGAGCGTTACATACTCTTTCTCAACGGATGCATTGATATCCAATCTTGATACATCTTGATAAGGAATATTTAAAATGGTGTGCTTGTTACATTATAATAATTATCATGATTACAACTATTTGTAATTACTATCGGGACACACTATTTATAGATTTTTTTGTTAAATATACTTAAACTAAATAATTAATTAAGCATAACATGTTAGAACAAGCATTAATAGAAAGAAAATACCTTTTATTACGAAAGATATTTGATTATAAAGTTGATAATTTACAATAAATAACAGAATTGCCCCAACGATATATCCCTAACTCCATCAATCTCCCACTTGCATTTGAGACCAATTATGGAATCTCAATCCCATTCCTTCAACCAATTTCTCGAGAACCGACCAACCTCGACCCTTAGTGAATAGATCTTTTATGTTGTCCTTGGTATCTACCCATTTTATCATGACCTATTTCTTCTCAACAAATTCTCTGATAAGATGGAACTTTCAAAGTACATGCCATGGTTTCTTGAATGCATTGGGATCCTTAGCGGTTTGAATCACTGCATTATTGTCATAGAACAATGCCATTGGGTTTTTTATATTGGGAATCACTTCAAGCTCACTTATAAACTTAACCACCTCTTTAGCTGCTTTATTGAAGGTGATGTACTAGACCTCCATCATAGAATCATCTACTATTTTCTATTTAGAACTTTCCAACTAACAGCCCAATCGTTAAGTGTAAAAACATAACCCAATACCGACTTACTATCGCCGACATCACTCTGGAAGCTAAAGTTGGTATATCCCTTCATAAGGAGGTGTCAATCCCTATGTATCAGGAATAAGTCTCGAGTATTTCTCAAATACTTCAATATACATTTTACAGTCGTCCAATGCTTTTTTCCTAGATTAGATTGGTGTCGGCTTACGCATGTAATGCATATGCCACATTCGGCCTAGTACATAGCAAAGGATACATTATAGAACCAATTTCTGAACCATACAATATCCTCTTCATACGTTCCTTGTCCTCATTATTATAAGGAGTGTCCTTCTAACAAAAGATGATTTCAGATTGCGTTGGAACATTTTCAAGCTTGGAATTCTTCGTACTGAACTATTTCAGTATGGTATATGTATACAGGGATTGGGACAATCCCAACAGTCTTTTAGATCTATCTCTATCGATCTTTATGCCTAATATATAGGCTGCTTCTTCCAAATCCTTCACGGAGAAATTCTTAGAAGCTAAGTTTTCACTAATTGAAATAACAAATGCCAATTAACAGTAGGTAGTTATGTATGGTGCTAAGTATATGACAGCGTTGCCCTGTGTTATCAACATATTTTCCAAAAGGAATAAAATGAAGGCAAGGGAATATGATATCGAATCAATGAGTCTACAATTGGGCTTTCAAGATAATATCATAACAAGTATAAGAATGTCAAAGCTTAGGTGATATAGGATCCAAGGGCGACATGGGTTATTACACTTATGAATGTAAAGAAATGCCGAAATTATTGGCAAATGAAGATATCGGACTTGGAAACATAAAGTATCTCACATAGGCAAAAGCATTTTGTACCAATACAAGAGTAGTGATGAACCTATTGCAAGTAATATCGCGCCCTAAAGGATATCGTGCATCATCGATACGGCATGGAATGCCGCACCTCATCGGCATGAAAGTCAATATTGAAGACTAGCAAGTGGAAATACGTCGAAAGCCTACACCATAATGATGTTGTGATCCAGCAATAAAGGTAAAAGAGGATACCGCATGCCATCCATGCCACACTTAACAATGTCGCATATCGTCCATGCTGCGCTTTATCGATGCCGCATTCCATTGATGCCGCATTCCATTGATGCCGCATGTCATCCGTAACCAATTGAAGGGTTTTAGGTTTAAAGAAACCATATATATGAAGTTATCTCCTGCTAATAATATACAAAAAGCATGTCGCATTACTGCAGTGCTACCTCTCTTTAGTGTCATATATCATTGGTGACGCATCTCGTCTATATCGCATATCATCAGTAATTAGTGATATCGTAGGAAGCCAATGCTACGCTTCATCAAGATACGAATTAATGTCGAATTCTAGGTGATGTCGTCTTCCTTTGATATCACACGTTATTAGCCTCCAAAAAATGTTGTAAGGTGGCATTAACTTCGAAGATCATTGATATCTACAATAGTTGTCGTATGTTACCGAAGTTGCACATCATCAAAGCGAAAGAGGGTGTTATCAATCATTAATCCAACATGATACAACATATCAATAATATAACTGGGGTTATCGGAAAAGAACAATGCATCTTACAGCTCAGCAATGTGGCAAAGGATGTCGTATGCCTTTGCTCTCTGAAGGAATGCCGAAGATCATCAAAAATAAAGCATAGCATTAGGAACCATCGAGATTGTTGATACCAAAGCCAAGCATGATGAAGGTGACACGTGGCAGCCATGCCAGTCCTCCCAACCCCTATAAATATGGGCCTAGAAGCATGGGGGAGGGGGCATTCATTTCTTTTCTCGCTTCTTAAAATTAAACAATTGTAACATTCAATCGACTTGGGGAAAATCTTGAATTAATTGTAAACCTTACAATTTTATATAATTAAGGACTTGAACAACAATCTAACAATCCCACCTACCCTGATTGTGAAACTTTGAAATGAGCACGCATATAATAAAGCTCTTTGGGCCTTAAGTCTCATCTTGGTTTTATCTCGCATAAAAGCACATGAAGTTCAGCCTAAACTAGTGTTTATATGCATGACTTCTATTTTGCTTACTACATATAGATAATGGATTGTGAACCATGAGGATTACTTACTTAATTCATTAACGAATGCTTAATGAACTATTTCACATACTTGCGACTTATTATTTCTCTTCTATTGAACATATGACATGAACTTTTAAATAACTTTATCAAAGTTCATGGGTATAATGAGGCCGTCCATAAATGGCACTATCGTGTGCTAAGCTTGAATGATACACTCTTTATTTCTTATCATAATTTGATCTCATCAACTAAGCTATGCTTATTTATGCGATCAACGGGGAAAAAAACCAAGTTTAAGCTCATCATACATAGCTTCATGGTTGTTATACCAATTTTTAGTTTAACATTTTAGTGCTAGAAGGAGGGCCTGAACCTCCAATTCCCTATAACTCTCTCCTTAAACTAATTACAAAAGGTTCATTTTATTTTAGTTGTGAGACAAAAGTGAATTAACGTTTCAAATGAAGAAGTCACACAAAGGGCAACATTGGAAGAAAATGTCGTCCCCAACTTCAACTTGGAAAATGTAGAAGCTAGACAGCCGTTAGAGCCAGCAAAACCTACCAATAGCGAAGCTAAGATAAAAGATCTAACCTAGTAGATGGCAATATGGAGGAGTTATTGGAAAAGATCCTTGCATAAAAATCTTCGAAGCTCATTGAAGGAGTAGAAGTTGAATCTTCAAGAAGAAATTTGGATGCTTCTTCACTTAGGAGCAAAGGCAAAAGCAAACTCACCGTGACTCCGCCAAAGAGGATAGGAGACCGAGAAGCTGAAGCAATAGAATTTTCTCCTAAATCATCAGTGGACGGTAAGGCCAAAGAAAATTATCAAGGAAGGTTAGGAGACAGGTCCCACGAGCAGTCTGAAAGTTAAATTTCCAAGGAGTACAAGCCTAACAGAAGGAATTATCACAACCATGAAGCTTATTTGAGGGGCATGCCTGAAAAATGGCGAAGGATATGCTTAATCTTAAAGGGAAGAGGACACTCTATGCTAAGGTCAACAATAACCTCCAGGAAGCCCCATTCATAGATAGAATCATGTCCACAAGAATTCCATCTCACATTAAAATTCAACCCTTGAGATACAATGAGACTACTGATCCGACTGATCACCTAGTAGGATATGAAAATCAGATGGACCTCTGTAATGCTTCAGGAGCTATAAACTATCTACTTTTCCCTATCATAGGTAGAATATGCTAATATATTGTTTTTGTTTGATGATAATAAACACACACACACACACACACACACATATATATATATATATATTTGTTTAAATGTATTTGTTGTTGTACTATTTTATTTTCCACGTAATTAAATAAACATTCGATGAATAAAATAAATAACACAGAATTCGTATCCAAATAAATATATTATTCAAACAAATATTTTATTACAAATTCAAATAGTACAAATTTGAGCTCACACTATATATATATACACATTTCTCAATTACATTACAATTTCAATTACATCACAAATTTGAAATTACAATTTTGACCTCACTACATATGTTCACTCACACTCGTATTTTATCTTCATATTTGTTCCAGCCTATGCCAGCATCTGAATTATTTGCAAAATAAATACTGATGCAGTAAACTTAAAAAAGAAATATTTTGCAGTGTATAATAAAATTGTGTGTTTGAAAATATCATTTGCCTTAGTGAGTTGGGTTGTTCGCCTTCATTTATTTTGAATTCATCTTACATGAATAGCTTGTAACATGCACAGTGTATCACTGTACATGTCACAAAGCCATGCATACCGATATACACTTGATAAAATTGCAAGGATAAGTAGGCATAAGGTCAAACCCAAGCCAAAGGCTGGATTCAACTCAAGTGCATACGAGTTTCGACGAAATCAACCAAAACCAGACATGTACAATTTCATATGTACAGACTCAAATGCAGCAACCAAGTTTATATGCAATAATGAGACAAACACAAGTCTGCAACATGATCAACGCACCAGAGGAAAGTGCATAAGAAAAGTGTGTCAAGACTTCAATTTCAAAGAAAATGAATAGTACAGACCCAAAGAAACTTGAAGATCAATGGGAGCTAGCACTTCAATAGAGAATGCAACTCAAAGACATGAGTGTCAACTACACCAGAAATAGACCAGGCTAATGTAGTTAAAACGAAGTGATGAACTAAATGGGTGCAGCAAAATGAAACACAAAACTACATGCAGAACAAATGCACAAGCCAGTAAATACACAGGAAGATACACATGTATGCATATATATATATATATATACACACACACACACACACACACACACACACACACACACATACATACACACAACAGCCTTAACCAATCAGACCATGCTAACAAGACCAATAGTTCAGTTTGAAGAAATGCAAGGCCTATACACTTGAACAAACACATATGCCACCACACAATGTAACCTGATCAGCACAACAATGGACAAAGGATACAAACTAACAACATGACATACAAACTAAAACTCCATGATGCAACAACACATACTGACTTATACATATGCATATGGTCAGATGCAAGGCAGTACATCAAGCAGCACAACAACAATGGCTCAAGTCCAAAAACATGTAACATGAAGATCTCAAACAATCAACAAGAACTCAGACCAACTACAAGTGAGACAAAACTTAAGAGGAACAACATAAATAGCTCTCTAAATCAATACAATCAAACTACTTAACTCATGTTCAACTAAAGGCGGTAGCACAAGCAGTTCAACATGTTCACTAACTAGAGTATATATGGTACCAGACAAGAATCAAGTACAAGACAAATGCAGACTTCAACCACCACCAAAGTGAACCCATAAATGAAGAAATGAACGAGCAATATGAACTAGACCATTTCTACATATGCAATAGTCACTACATTCAGACAACAGGTTCAGAAACAAACCAAGACAATGGTGATTGAAAAAGACTTTAATGGTTTTAAACTCAATTGCAACAGAGTCCAGGATCAACATGCAGTGCAATCTGAAGACCAGTTCAACCAGACCAACCAAAATCAAGTATAAAGTTTTAGCACAACACACACACACACATATGTATATATGTATATACATGGTGACACATATACAATCACAAGTTCAAAGTAAATGAGCAATGAAATGGTCAGAAGCCATGGGTCATTGAAAGTAGGCTCCAAGTTTAATGTGCTGATGAGGATACGTACATGAGTAAACATGGTAGTTCATAATTAAAATGACTCTAGGCAGTTTACAAAAAATCAAATTAGAACAGCAGCAGGTTGAACAAGTGTTGCAATGAAGTCAATCAAGGTAAAACAGAACAAGTCAGAGTTTATCAAGTTAGGACTATTTAAAATTCAAAGCCATTGATCATGAACGAGAAACAAATTCAAGTGCCAGAAAAGAACAGAACCAAATCCAACCGAGTATGAAATGGACAAGTCAAAAGTAAATACCATCGTTCGATTAAAAAATCATGGCCAAGTAAATTCATATAGAATTCAAATAAGAAATACACGAACGTAATTTTAGGGATTCACCCAATTATCATCATAGGAAAAAAAGCATTCGAGTTCAAGAAAAATCACTGAGCCAAGATTCAAATTAAAATCCCAAATCAATAACTCGAATCAAGTTCGAACTAAAGAAAAACAACAGATAAATTAAACAACAAAAATCACGTACAAATTTATACTCCTTTTAAACCTATCGTTGAAGCGGCCGAAGAGAATCGAAGAGTGGTAAATGAAGAAGCATCAAAGTATGAAAGCACAATTGCAATGAATCTGAAATTCAATCACCAAACAACAGCTTTAAGAATCACAAAACCCTAATTCCTCTTTTAAGAGAAACAAAGAAAGAACGGCCAGAGCAAACGAATCGAAGAAAAAGGAAGACTCTTCTTTTGTTATGATTGTGCCAACTTTTATTTGTGTTTAGGCTTAGAGTTATTAATGTGGTTTTATTTATTTAGTTTGTTTTTAGTTTTAAATTGTATTTACTTTTTAAATTGTGCACCTTTCTAGTCGTGTGACTAGGTTACGATTACGGTGGTGTAGTTCAAGAATTCATACTCAGTGCCTAACTTGTGGCAAGGTCTTGAGCCTAGAGTTAGGTTAGTCATTAGCGGGCATCGTAAGTTTACGTGTGTAAGCATCTGACTACTTAATTTCTAGTAGTAACCTTCAGGGCAGCACGTAGGTAGGTTATTGTCGATGCTGGGTAAATCTGTGTTGTTCTATTTCTGCTTTTAATATTCTGCTATTATCTATGCTACAATTATTATATATATTTCCACATTGATTTTTATTATTAATGGTATCACCCTATTCATCCTCATTCTTGGGTGAAATTGATCTTACAAGTGGTATCAGAGCTAGGATCAAAAACCATTTTTAGTTTTAACAATTTGATTTTTTAAATGGCTTCTTTTAATAATACTTTTGCTGAGGGTCAGTCCATAGTTAGACCACCCATGTCAAATGGTGAATATGCTTACTGGAAAAATAGGGTGAATTTTTTTCTAAAAACCATAGATGCATGGAATATTGTTGAGATGGGATATATGACACCAATTATAGTGGTAGATAATCAAGAAACTGAAAAATTGATAGATCAATGGACAGTCTTGAAAATAAACTACAGAATGCTAACGCTAAAGCTATGAATTCTATTATTTGTTCATTAGATCAAATTGAACTTAATCGTGTCTCACATTGTCAAACTGCGATGAAAATTTGACAACACTTAAAGTGACTCACGAGGAACCTCCCAAGTCAAAGAATCTCGCCTTTCCATGTTCGGTAGCGAATACGAAACTTCACAATGGCAAAGGATGAAAGTGTCAAAGAAATGTATGGATAACTTTCTAATCTCGTATACAAGTCAAAATCTCTTGGAAGACCATATACAGAGTTGGAAATAATTTGAAAAATTCTCAGAATTCTTCCATGAAATTTTGAAGCAAAAGTGACTGCTATTCAAGAATCAAAAGATCCGAAACAAATTAAAGTTGAAGAACTCATCGGAAATATCACCACTTATATGCTAGAAATCAAACTCAAGGAAGAATGTGAAGGAGGTGATACATGAAAGAAATTAATAGATCTGAAAGGAACGATGGAAAGTGAAGATAATGATGATGAGGATGGAGCAGCTGAACTGGGACTGTTAATAAAGAGATTTAAACGGTGGAACCACAAATATGGAAATCCATCTTTAAGTCAACAATTAGAAAGTAGAATAGTCAAAGTAATAGAAAACTCAGAAGAGCAGGAGATCAACTGTCACAAGCACAATAAACCTGGTCACATCAAGCCCAATTGTCCTCAAATTCGACTTAGTCAAGAAAAGAAATCGAAAAGGAGAAGTTTCGCAGCCACTTGGTACAAAATTGATGATGATAATAAAAGCATTAGCAGTGAGAGTGAAAAAGGAGATCCGTGTCTTCTAGGTGATACAACTGATAGTGATGATGACGAGCCAAGCGAGGTATCAAAAATTGACTCACTCACAATTACTAATATTTTTTCACGAAGTAAATGGCTATTTTGAACCACCTAGGGAGAAGTACACTAAACTTGAATCACAAAAGATAGTTTGTTAGAACTAAATAAACAGGTTCATAAATTGGTTAAAAACTATCTAAATAAGAGCCCTAAGTGTGATAAGTGTCCATCATTTGAAGAAGAAATTAAAAATAGAAATTGAAATTAAATCACTTGAAAATGAAATTCATATTTTGAAAGAAAGTGAATATACTAGGAGAGAAAATTCTATCAAAATGTGCACTTTGTTACTGAATGAAAGTCGATCTATCAGAACACAAGTCCAACAATTGTCTACAACTTTAGGGAAATTCTCCAAAGGAGAAAAATCGCTAAATATGTTACTCGGGAAATAAACTGTTAATCCTATTAGACTAGGACTTGGATATACTCAATCTGAACATGTTAGAAGCGAAATTAATCAAGTCAAATCCGAGTGCACAATTTGTAGAAAAATTGGACACAATCAAAACAATTGTTGGTATAGGCCCAAACACATGAAAACCGTACCAATCTGGGTTCCTAAAGGCATAAATGTACAATCCCTTAAAGTCAAACAAATCTAGGTGCCAAAAGGAATAAACATAATCCTGTCTTAGTTCTACACGGACTTATTTTTCAAAATCGTTTGTCACCAAAATCGTGGACCAATAAAAACAAATAGGTCACAAAAATCTTTCCTCGTGTAGGTGTGCTAGCAGGCTAAGGAACAAAAATAGTGTTACCTGGATTCCGGCTGTTCCAGGCACACAATGGGAGATGAATCAAAGTTCCTTAGCCTAGTACAAAGATGGCAGAGTCATAATGAGTAACAACGAAAAATTATCGATAAAGATAAAATAGGTAATGGTACATTCATTTTGAACAATATATTTTATGTTGAATATTTGTACCATAATCTGATTTAAGTCAGCTAGTTATGTGATAAGGAAATAAATGTTGATTTTGATTCTGAATTATACAAAAATGTTGACCAATCATCTTTTCATCCTTGAACTAATTAATATAGATTCATGTGGACTAACAATATTAAAAATTTAAGTGGTAAGAGAAAGTGTCTTGTGTTGGTTGATGATTACTCTAGGTACACGTAGATATATTAGTTTATCTTACCGCTTCTCGATCTGACATTATGTTCGTTAGTTGTTTATGTATATGTTTTCAATCAAATCCTCTAGAAATCACATTTTAAAAGCTGTAAAATGATTATATGGTATTTGTTGCACACTTCACGATTTGTTTATGATAACCTTAAATCAAAGAGGAATTCAGATGCAGATTACAGTGGTAACCTAGTTGATCGGAAAATTATTAGTAGATATGTTTTATGTTGAGACATTCATTAGTTGCATCACATTTTCAAAGAAAAAATCTACATATATTTCATTTCAACTGATTTTCAATTGGCAGACATTTTTTTCAAAACCCCTTTTAGAAAATAGTTTTTGTTGAATTCATTTTAGATTAGGCATTTTAGAACTTTGATTTTTTATTTTTTTATTTGATCTTAAATAACTACATTAACTAATTTGACTCCCCACTGATTATCGAAAAGAGAAATAGTGGCTGAAAAAGTGATGAGTGTTAATATTAATTATAAATTATGACTTGAGAAATTATATTTAGTAAATTCCTTTAAAAATTCAAACAAAATTTGTAATCACTTTGATTGGTAAAAATTCCATGACCATCTCTATCTCTATCATATTTCTAACGATCATCATTCATTAAAATCGAATATAGTATGTTAAAATGTGGTACTTTCAACGGGAAATTATATATATTTTTAATTAATTAGCAATAGAAACATTCAAAATATTCACTCTCATTTAAAAGTCCTCATGGCTATGAATGTGTGAATTACTTGGAATATTTGATTATGTGCTTTCATGCTCATTTAAAATCCCTCACGGTTATGCATGTATGGAACGCATATCAAAATTAATTATTTAATAGACGAGTTGATTCTATTCCCATTTAAAAGTCCTCATGGTTATGCATGTTAGAAGATACTTGAAATTCATTTTTTTTAATTTTTTTAAAGAATACTACTAATCTCATTTAAAGTCCTAACGATTATGCATAGTTAGTAAGTATCCAAATTCTATTATAAATCTACCATAAATAGACACGACTATATAGTTTTATATGCCGACATCACCCCTATCACTCCAAAGGGGAATATGCACCTAACAGAGTATTTACGATTTTTGTTTGATTTTTTTACTGAAATTTAATATTTATACTTGAATGGGTATTAATGTTGTATTAATGTTTATCACTATGTTCATATTTTTGTAAGACTATTACTCTTTTGCTGATAACAAACGGGGGAGAGAAAAGTTAAGATTTTAGCAAATAAAGTTCAAATATTTTATTTTTTATTTTCATATTCCCATCAAGGTTCATTTGCATATTTTTATTTATTTTCATGCATATACGATGGGAGAGCTTTGTTGTAGAGAGAGCATTCAAGTAGGGGGAGCAAATAGAATTCATTAAAACCAAATACATTTAATATAGTCAAAATCTTAATATATGTTTGTTATCATCAAAAGGGGGATATTGTAGAATATGCTAATACATGATTTTTGTTTGATGATAGTAAACACACACAGATATATATATATATATATATATATATGTATTCGTTTAAATGTATTTGTTGTTGTAATATTTTATTTTCCACATAATTAAATAAATATTTGATGAATAAAATAAATAATACAGATTTCATATTCAAACGAACATTTTATTACAAATCTAAATAGTACAAATTTGAGCTCTTACTGCATATATACATTTCTTAATTACATTACAATTTCAATTACATCACAAATTTCAGTTTACTATTTGACCTCACTACATATATTCACTCATGCTCGTATTTTATCTTCAATTTTGTTCGAGTCTGTATCCAGCATTTGAATTATCTACAAAGTAAACACCGATGCAGTAAAATTAAAAAGAAATATTTTGTAGTGGACAATAAAAATATATGTTTCAAAATATCATTTGCCTCAGTTATTTAGGTTGTTCGTCATCATTTATTTTGAATTCATCTTACACGAACAGCTTGTAACATGCACAAGGTATCACTATACACGACACAAGGCCGTGCACACTTATATACACTTGATAAAGTTGCAGGGATAGGTGAGCACAAGGTCAAACCCAAGCCAAAGGCTGGATTCAACTCAAGTGCATATGAGCCACGACCAAATCAACCAAAACCAAACATGTACAAGTTTACATGCATGGACTCAAATGCAACAACTAAGTTTATATGCAATAATGAAACAAACTCAAGTCCGTAGCATGATCAACACACCAGAGGAAAGTGCACAAGACAAGTGTGTCAAGGCTTCAAGTTCAAAGAAAATGAACAATAAATACACAAAGAAACTTGAAGACCAATGTGAGCTAGCACTTCAACGGAGAATGCAACTCAAAGACATGAATGTTAACTACACCAGAAATAAACTAGGCCATTGCAGTTAAAACAAAGTGGTGAAATGAATGGATATAGCAAAATGAAAAACAGACTACATGGGGAACAAGTACATGAGAACTACTCCAGTAAACACACATGAAGACACACATGTATGCATAAACATACACACACACACACACACACACACACACACACAACACAACCTCAACTATTCAGACCATCCTAACAAGGCCAATGAGTTCAATTCGAAGCAGTGCAAGGCCTACACACTTTAACAAACACATATGCCACCACACGATGTAACCAGATCAGAACACCACAACAATGTACAGAGGATATAAACCAAACAACATGACGTACAAACCAAAACTCCATGATGCAACAACACATATTGATGTATACATATGCATATAGTCAGATATAAGGCAGTACATAAGGCAGCACAACAACAATGACTCAAGTCCAAAAACATGTAACATGAAGATCTCAAACAATCAATAAGAACTCAGACCAACTACAAGTGAAACAAGACCGAAGAGGAACAACATAAAAACTAGCTCTCTAAATCAACACAATCAAATTACTTAACTCAGGTCGAACTAAAGGCAGTAGTACAAGCAGTTCAACATGTTCACTAGTTAGAGTATATAGGGCACCATACCATAATCAAGTATAAGACAAATGCAGACTTCAACCACCACGAAGTGAACCCATAAATGAAGAAATGAATGAACAATATGAACCCAACCATTTCTACATATGCAATGGCCACTACATTCAGAAAATAAGTTCAGAAACAAACCAAGACAACAACGATTGAAAAAGACTTCAATGGTTTTAGAATCAATTGCAATAGAGACAAGGATCAACATGCAGTGCAACATGAAGACCAGTACAACCAGGACAACCACAACCAAGTACAAAGTTCTAGCACAACACATATACACACACATATATATGTATGTATGTATATGCATGGTGACATATATATAATCACAAATTCAAAGCCAATGTGCAATGAAATGGTCAGAAGTCATGGGTCATCGAGAGAAGACTTCAAGTTCAATGTGTAGATGAGCATACATATATGAGTAAACATGGCAGTTCATAATTAAAACGACTCGAGGCAGTTTACGGAAAATCAAATAAGAACAGCAGCAGGTTGAAACAGTGTTGTAGTGAAGTCAGTCAAGGTAAAACATAATGAACAAGTTGGAGTTTATCAAGTCAAGACTATTTAAAATTCAAAGCCATGGATCACGAACGAGAAACAAATTCAAATGCCAAAAAAGAATGGAACCAAATCCAACCTAGTATGAAATGAACAAGTCAAAAGTAAATACCATCGTTCGATTAAAAAATCACGGCCAAGTAAATTCACGAAGAATTCAAATGAGAAATATACGAACGTAATTTTAGGGATTCAATCGCTATAAATATCCAATAATCATCAAATGCAGAAAAGCATTCAGGTTCAAGAAAAATCACTGTGCCAAGATTCAAATTAAAATCCCAAATCAATAATTGGAATCAAGTTCAAACCACAGCAAAACAACAGAGAAATTAAACGGCAAAAACCATGTACGAATTTTATGCTCCTTTCGAACTTATCCCTAAAGCAGCCGAAGAGAATCGAAGAGTGGTAAACGAAGAAGCATCGAAGTATAAAAGAACAATTGTAATCAATCTGGAATTCAATCTCTAAGGGGTGGCTTTAAGAATCACAAAACCGTAATTCCTCTTTAAAGAGAAACAAAGAAAGAACGACCAGAGCAAATGAATTAAAGAAAAAGGAAGACTGTTCTTTTGTTATAATTGGGTCGGCTTTTATTAGTGTTTGGGCTTAGAGTTATTAATATGCTTTTATTTATTTAGTTTGTTTTTAGTTTTAATTTGTATTCGCCTTGTAAATTGTGTAACTTTCTAGTCATGTGACTAGGTTATGAACTACGATGGTGTAGTTCGAGAATTCACAACTCAGTGGCTGAGTTGTGTTAGACTTTTGAGCGTTGAGTTAGGTTAGTCGTTAGTGGGTGTCACAAGGTTATGTGTATAAGCGTTTGACTACTTAATTTCTAGTAGAAACCTTAGGGGCAACATGCAGGCAGGTTATTGCCGAAGGTGGGTAAATCTTCGATGTTCTATTTCTACTATTATTATTCTGCTATTATCTGTGCTGCAATTATTATATATATTTCTGCATTAATTTTTATTATTATTGGTATCGCCTTATTCATCCCCTCCCTCTAGGGTGAACCGGATCCTACATCACCATGCAAAAGGGCAGCAACTAAGTGGTATAGACACTATCGGAAGAAGACCAAATACTCTTGGGAGCAGTTCTCTTATAAGTTCTCTGCACAATTTTTTATTTGAAAGGATCCTACGATTGACTTTAGTGTATTGGCTAATGTCAAGCAAAGACTAGAAAGTTGCTGGGTAATTATCTTAAGAGATTCAATGTAGAAGTGCTAAAGGCATATGATATGACCGGTAAAGTTAAATTAATGGCAGTACGTTAGGGCTAATTGAGCAGACACCATTATGGCAAGAACTCTATCTTCATGGATGCAGAGATCTCCAAGACATCCATTTTCAAGCTGATAAATTCATCTATATGGATGAAATGTTTCATGAAAAGAAGAAATCCCAAATGAAAAAGAGACAGAAAAGCCAGGCTTTAATCATAACAGCAGGAAACCGAGATGGAGGAGGTCCTAAAGACCAATTATTTTGCTCTGAACAAACTGATATCCTATATCTTCGCTACAAAAAAAGTGGTGACTTTTCAATTTCCTACAAAGCTAATAACAAACTTGAACCGAGAAGGGGGGAAAATTACTGTACATATCATAAGGCGAATGGGTATAAGATAGATGAATGTCATACATTGGTAGGGATAATTCAGAGCATGATCCATTCTGGGCACTTGAAAATTTATCAAATAAAATCGAAAAATTTCACGTCCTGATAAAGGAAACCAAAGGCTCTCAAACAACACTATGAACTTTGTAGAAAGTGACACTCAACCAGATTTTAGTCCACCCCTCAACCGAATTGATGTAATTCATAAGGGCCCGCATTTGGATGGAAACAACAAGGGAGCTAGAAACCAATATGTTTGGGAGGCAAGAGATGGGGTTTGCTCTATCTAGGATGAACTACCGATCAAGGATCCTAGGTTTTAGATCCAGATGCATAGCCTAACCATAACCCCGTAGGATCTAAGAGGAGTCTGTTATCCACATAACAATCTAGTTATGATAACTTACCAAATCGGACTTTCTGTGGTTATTGAAATTATTGTAGATACTGGAAGCTTAGTGAATGTTACTTTCAAATATGCCTTTGATCAGATGGGAATTCTAAAAGAAAAGTTAGAACCAAGCTTTGAGCCCATCTTTGGGTTTAATAACAAAGGATCGACTCCTATGGGATAAATAAGGCTTTTGGTACGGATACAGATGGGAATCCCATGACATTCAAGACTTTTGAGAATCTATTTGTCATTATGGACCAACCTTCTTACTACGATGCCTTCTTTGGGAGATTAGCTTTGAAAAAGGTCGATACTTTGTCTTACCAAAATATCTGATGGTGAAGTTTCCGACAAACATCGAATGGGGAACAACTAGAGGAGAGCAATTCAGCTCTTGGGAATTGCACTTCGCCACTCTCGATCAATGCAAACAAGATAATATTTCTTGTTATGACTCGAAGAAAGGTGAATCAATCATAATTGAAATTAAAATTCCCTTAGGTGAAGGTCCTTTAAGCCAATCATCCAAGGCAAAAGCAAAGACCGTTGAAAAGCTAATTGTGCATTAAGAAGATTTGACTTGTATGAAAAGAAAAGAAAATGAAAAGAAGAAAATTTGATAGAGGACGAAGTAGATTGTGATGAAATCATCACCGAACTGGATCATAGAGGTGAATAGGAAAGAATGAAGCCCACCGAGGATCTGGAGGAGATATACTTGGATTCAGTTAACCCAACAAAGATAGTGAAAATTGAGAAAGAGCTTGATGGGAAACTCAAAGGGGAGTTAGTCCAATTTCTTTGATCCAGCAAAGACGTGTTTATCTAGACACATTCAGATATGGTTGGAATAGATCCAACCATCACGTGTCATGCCTTAAACATAAACCCAAGTATTACACCCATCTGGAAAAAGAAGAAACAATTCGATAAAGTTAGAGCTAATGCTTCAAAAGAGAAGGTCAAGAGGATGCTTGAAAATGGGTTCACCAGAGAAATGCTTTATTCGAACTAGTTGGCCAATCCAGTATTAGTCAAAAAGCCTAATGTGAAATGGAGGACACGTGTTAATTATACCAATTTAAACAAGGCATGCTCACAAACTCCAGGTACAATTAATCCTCGATGTTCAAATAGGACGAGAAAAGCACTAGCTTCATAACAGACTAGGGAAATTAATGCTATTCGGATTAAAGAATACCGGAGCCACCTACCAACGGTTAGTAAATAGAATGTTTAGAGAACATATCGCCATAACATGGATGTATACGTGGATGATATGCTGGTTAAATCTCAAGAAGAATGCAACCATCCAAGTGATGTTGAAGAGATGTTCGGGGTATTATGGAAATATCATATGAAGCTCAAACTTTAGAAATGTTCTTTCAAAATCTGGTCTGGAAAATTCTTGGGGTATATTGTTAGTGCTTGGGGAACAGAAGCTTACCGTGATCAGATCCAAGCTATTAAAGACATGCCGGAGCTTAAGACAGCTAAAGATATAATGAGCTTAGATGGAAGAGTTGCAGCTTGGATAGATTCATTGACAAGGCCACTAACAAATGCATCCCATTCTCTGATGTAATTAAAAAGAATAAAAACTTAGAATGAAGAGATGATTGTCATAAAGCCTTTATGGAACTAAAAGATCATCTCGAGGAATCGCCAGTTGTATCCAATCCTATAGAAGGGGAAAACCTTTATCTTTATATGGCAATTTTAGAACATGCAGTTACCGCTATTCTAATAAGAGAATAGAAGGGAACTCGGCTTCTAGTGTACTATACAAGTAGAAGGCTTAAAGATGCAGAAACTAGGAACCCAATTATAGAAAAACTGGCATACTATTTAACGCTCACAACACAAAAATTGAGAGCTTACTTTCAGGCACATCCAATTAAGATTCTAACTAGCTTTCCACATAAGAAAGTCTTTAATAAATCCAAAGCTTCGGGAAGATTAGTAAAACGGGGAATAGAACTTAGCCAGTGTGATATTTAATTTCTACAATGAGTGGTAATTAAAGGTCAAGCTCTAGCCGGTTTTGTTAATGAATGTATGGGATTAATCAAAGAGTAATCAAATAAGGAAAAAGTTTTAAAGCCTAAATAGAAAGTATTCATAGACGAGAAAACGAACAAGGGGCTGGAGTAGGGTATGTGATTATTACCCCCGATGGACACCGTTTTCATTATGTAATGAAAAGGGGTTTCCTGCCATTAATAATGTGGCAAAAAATGAGTCGACGGTGGCAGATTTCATCCTGGCCCAATAATTGAAAATCCCCAATATTGTGATTTTCGATAATTCCTAATTAATGGTAAATCAGTTGACCAAACATATCAGACAAAGGATGCTAAGTTGGTCTTACATTCAAGAAGGTGTTAAAATTGTTAGCCCTATTTGAGGACTTCTCAATATAACAAGTGCTAAGAGAAAGACTACCAGGTGATTCTTTAGCTAAGTTGGCTTGCTCATAAGGAGCACCAGAAATCGAATCATCCTAGTAGGCTACCAATCAAATCCTAGTATAGAGGAAAAAGGCCCTGAGCCAGAAAAGGAGTCAATGGTATTAACCAGATCTCAAGCCCTAACGCACGAGGAAAAGGAAAATGGAAATGAAACCCTTTATGAAAAATCCACTTTTACAGAAACTGGTGATCAATATGAGGATAATTACTTGATATCTATTGCCTAATAGCTAATGAAAGAGAAATTGCCAACAGATAAAAAGGAAGCAAGAAGGATAAAACATCAAACCCCGACATTAGTTATGATAAACATGATACTTTATAAAAAAAGGGTATTCGCTTCTTTACTTAAGTTGTGTTAGTCTGGAAAAAGAAGTAAAATTATTAAAAGAAGCCCACGAAGGATTTTGTGGGGACCATTCTAATGACATAAAGCTAAACAAAAAGGTTATGAGACAATGATTCTATCAGCCTCAGATGACTAACCATGCTATAGATTATGTAAAGAGATGTGAAAAATCCTAAGAGTTCTCTAAGATCCCCCACTTTCCACCAAGTGAATTAACTTCGATCTCAATTCCATGGCCTTTTGATGTGTAGGGAATCAACTTGATAGAACCACTACCTATATCCAAAGAAGGAGCTCAATTTGCATTAGTAGCCATTGGTTATTTTACCAAATGCATAGAAGCGGAGCCTCAACCGTATATCACATCAAGAAAAGTGCTTAAATACGTAATCAAGAATATTGTCACTAGGGTTGGAATGCCATGTAAGATGATATCCGACAATGGAACTCAGTTTGAAAGCGAGGAATTTACCAGATTCTATAATAGAAATGGGATTATCAAGGGTTTTTCATCTATAGTAAACCCCTAGGATAATGGAGCTGTTGAAGCTGCCAATAAAACCATCCTACAGAAATAGTTCGACAAAGCAAAAGGAAATTGGGTAGAAGAACAACCTCTTCTGGTATGGGTATATAGAACTTCTGTCAAAACTACAATGGATAACATATGGATATGAAGCCATGCTTCCAATCGAGGTTGAAGTATCCTCTCATCGAAGGATTGCATATGCATTTAATCCTAATCAAGATTGAAAGGAGAATTCTTAGACCCAATCAATAAGCTAAGAGATGAAGTGGTTGTACGACCGGCTAAATGTCAGCACAGAATAACCAATTGCTACACTTCCAAATTCAAGGAAAGATCACTTCAAAATAAAGATTTAATACTCTTAAAAATCGCGGAAAATACTAAAAATCTAGCGGATGGTTAGCTTAGGTAAAATTGGGAAGGACCCTTGTTATCCACAAAGTAATCCCACCAGGGACCCATTGATTATGTCGACCAAATGGTAACATCAAAGTAAGAATTTCGAACGCCGAACTTCTAAGGCCATATTGTCTTACAATGGATGAATAAAGAAGTTGACAAGTATATCCACTAAATCAATCATAGAAAGGAGTAGGAATCTCCTAAAATAAAGGCGGATGGAGTAAGCCTTTGGTCCTACCTAAGATTGCCTGGCCAAAGCACTGAATCAGCATTCGGTATTGCCAAAACACCCATATTTTGAGGCCCGAAGCTAAGCGCTACAGATGATGCAGTCATCTATAGTATTAACTTTCAAAGATAAAATACGGTAATGTTAATGGTATCCATAATATCAGAAGCATGTGAATATTGAATAAAATCAACATAGATTTAAAAAAACATCTTTTCTGATTATATTTTAAATCAATATTTCATATTCAATTACATAATCCTAAAATGATTCCCGGGTTTTGACTAATATAATTATTACCAAATACGCAAAGAGCCATATATGAAGATTCCCTTTAGATGATCAAAGTACTAGATAGATAGACATATCAGTCATAAAAACATCATACTGGGAATATTACTAAATAATTCCTATATAGCTAGCTTTGCCTCCTGCGCATTTTTGGATGCTTATTCATCCAACCTACTAAACCTGAAAAGTCCTTAACTCTTAATTACTCAAATTTAATTTTGAGCACTCGAGAGTTTAAGGAGAAAACATAAATCTTGAGTCAAACATAAAGCCTGGTGTGAATAATTCTATTACATGTCGGTTTACTAATATTAAGTGAGACTACGCCGCTTAGTGGAACGGGTTTCACCTCACTAATATCCTTTTAAAATCATATCCTTTGCAAATCAAAATCCTATAATCAAAATGATTGTAGCAACAATAGCAATAACATATATGCATATAAATCAGGTAATGAATGGACTATTTGTCCGAACATTATTGTTTTATCTGGCTAAATATTAATCATTAGCTGACTCGGGACTATCGGACATAATGAATATTCTAACTTTTGTTAGATACAATACTGGACGATCCATCCTTTACTTCTCCAAGTTTCAACTGATCCTAATGGTTATGCGGGCTCACTAATAAACTACCTCTACTCTATGTGTTCTTTTCTCTATGTAACATAATTTTAGTCTTACCTGTGTTAGAGCCCTACACACTGGAATTTTGGATCTATATTAGCTAGGGGCTACTAGCTAAAGTATAGAGCGTGAACCCATACCAGTCTCACTTGGTCATCTAAATATCCGGGTCATATACTTAGGGTTAACTACCCTATTCAAATTTTGTTTGCTTGAAAATAATCTTTTACAAATGATTTACCCTTGAAATCATATCTTTATAAAATAAGGAAGTGATACTCTTTGCTTTAGTCAAAGTGATTATGTCATGATATATGCTTTACAAAACAACACTGATGAAAACATAAAACCAATAGGGCTATCTATCCCTTTGAAATAAGCCAAAGCCCTTTTTAACTCAGAAGACATTAGGCTATAAAGCCAAAACAAAACCTTTGAAACCATTGTTTAAAACCTTAAACAATCCCTTTTGAAATCATGAAAAGCATCCTTTTCTAAATCATTGCTTAAAACCTTAGACTTCCTCTTTCGAAACCCTTAAACATATCTTTCGAAGGTATTGGAAACATTCCTTAGAAACATGAAAGAATACGTGTCGAAACACTGAAATCATACCTTTCAAATGCATTGAAAACATACCTTTCGAAGGCATCGGGTTCAAGTAAGAAGTTATGGAAGCATAACTTTGAAACCAATTAAAAGTATTACTTTCAAGACTATATTTTGAAAAAAAAGAAGCAACAATGTATAAAAGACAACATATTTAAAAGCTATTCTTTCGAAACCGCTGCCTCAATTGGTAAAAGCGGCTAAGACACTCCTTTCGAAAGCATTGGGAAGGTGGCTTCAATTTAACAACTGCCTTCCTTTTGAATATCTTAATTTAAGGTTATAAAGAAAAGAGGCCTCTAACTAATATGAAAGGTAAAAATGCGGCATCCTGGGTATCAAAGGGGTTCAAAATCGGCAACCCTTTTGAAAGCTTCTTTTAAAAAACAAAGGCAAGTTAATGGATATGAAAGCAAATAAAACTGGCTACAACCCTTTCGAAAGCATGCTTTCGACACCGTCCATTCCTTTCGTTTTTCTCCAATACACTACTTATCAACTGCTTGATACCATATGCATTGGTTTTGAATGGGTGCGAAAGGTTTACTGAGTATGGTGATGGAAGGAAGAAATGGAAGCGGTGAAGTTGTAATTTGCAACAAAAATGATTCTATGCTTTTTAAAGCAATTCCTTTTCACCTAACATGCATAATTTTTTAAAATATTATTGGTTACCAATTCTTTACCAAATTTTTTTTTCAAAATAGGCAGCCAAATTTAGCATTTAAGAATTGAAACATTTTAAGCAAATAAACCATTTTCCTGAATAAAAAAATTTAAGTCCTCTAACTTTAATAATTTAGTAACCATAGTGAAAGACTTAGGAAAAATCCCAAAAATCACAATAATTCACTTTAATTATGTTTTCTAACATGTACAAATTTCAGACCTGAAAGAATTATGTAATTGCCTTAAATAATTTGAATCCAAATTAACTATTTTCTCTCATAGAAAATTCATAATAAATCCACAATCACTTAGAAAATTATGAAACTTGAAACACACTTCTAAAATAGTGTTTTTGACCATATATCAATGATGCAAATCATTTGGATGTCATTTGATAGGTTTTCCAATCCAAACGTATCATAAAATCTATATTAAACTATATAAATCAACAACAAGCAATATATCCATTTTAACAAACATAACATGACATATTATTTACATAGTTCAGATCTAACTTGAAATCGAAATCATTATCAAAAGTGATATGTAAATTAATTATTCATCTTGACTTTGTGTTAAGAATGTTGAGATTTGGATTAAAGTTGATTTCCTAAGCTCTTGACCTTAAATCTCCTAGCTTTAATCTTTGGTTCCTCTTCTCCTTAATAGCCGGACACACCACTTAGGTTTTTGTTTAGTTTGTAAATGTAAATGAATAAATGAAGTGGAGAATGAGAGGTTTTTAGGATATAAGGATAAGGATCTTCCTATTTTGCCCTTCTTATTTTCCATGTCCTTATCTTAATTTTAATTACTTATTTTAGTTCATCCACAAGGCACGACTCAAGTTTGATTATCTAATCACAACCTCCTCTTAACCTTCTACGTTATTAAATTTAATTTATCTAATTAAATATTCTAAATAATGTTAGTCAAAATAGGGTCCTTACAAACTCCCCTCATTAAAGAATTTCATCCCCGAAATTAAGATAAAGCACTCACAACAATCACACATAAACGTAAAACATACCATCAAACATGTTAGGATAAGTATCTCTGATCCTGCTCTCGGTTTTCCAAATGTAGTCTCTCTCGTCGTCACTCCATTGTACTTCGACTAATCTGACTATCTTGTTTCTTAGTCTCTTCTCATCTCTCGCAACGATACGAACTGGTTTTCTAACTATAGTCGTATCTAGTTCCACCTAGATCCTCTAACACAGCCGGTGTAATAGTAGTCCCTGGATCTCGAATACACTTCCTTAGATGAGAAATACAGAAAATATTATGGACTCCAGCCAAACCATTCAGTAACTCTACTATGTACACGAGTTTCCCGATCCTTCCCATAATAGGAAATGGTCCAACGGATCTTGGTGCCAATATTCTTGATTTTCCAAATCTGATCACACCTTTCATCGGTGACACTTTTCCGAAAATATTATCTCCTACCGTGAACTTAAGTTTTCCTTCTCTTATCAGCATAACTCTTCTACCTAGACAAAGCTTCCTTTATTCTAGCCCGAATTAACTCAATCTTTTCTACAGCTTCTCTAAACAAATCCATACCAAGAGTTAATCTATCCCCGGTCTCTAACTAACAAACAGAAGATTTGCATGGCCTTCCGTACAGAGCTTCAAATGGTGCCATCCCTATACTACTCTGATAACTGTTTTTATACGAAAACTTGACTAAGTATAGATGGTCTTCCAGTGATCCTCCAAACTCTAGCATACAAGCTCTTAACAAATCCTTTAAGACTTTGTTAACTTTCTTTGTTTGCCCATCTGTTTGTGGATGCTAAGCAGTACTCATTTTGAGGTTGGTACCAAAAATCTCCTGTAGATTCTTCCAGAAATCACTAGTGAATAAGGAATCTCTGTCACTTACTATATTACCATAAATTCCATACAGTCTAATTACGTTCCTTATGAATAACTTAGCTAAATCTAGTGTTTTCCTTTTCGACTTAACGGGTATAAAGTGTGCACTTTTAGTTATCCGTCCAATATAACCCAGATACTCTCATTTCCTCTATTCGACCTTGGTAACCTGTCTATGAAATCCATTGAGATAGAATCCCATTTCCAGACTAGAACATCCAAAGGCTGAGGTAATCCACTCAGTTTATGATGTTCGGCTTTACCTATCGATGGTTAAAACACTGCCTCACCCATAAGCTTACATCTCTCTTCATACCATCCCAAAAGAAACTCCTCTTCATATCCCGACACATCTTGGTCCCCCCAAAATGAACCGTAAATTTTGATCGATGACATTCTCTAAGGACCTCCTTTCTTAGGTTTTCTACATTCGAGACACATAATCGTCCCTTCTTTCTCAACCACCCACTCCGATCAAGACTAAAATCCTTCAGATTGTCAATCTCAATTCCAGCCTTTGGCCTTATAATCTTCTCAGCTAACACTGGGTCATCTCTCTGCTTAGATGCAATCCTTTCAATCATCATCGGTCAAACTTCTAAACACGATAACATGGCGGTTTCTCGACTAGAACTGGCTTCAGATGTCCATTTTACTTCGCATGTAGTCAATGCTTCTAAATCTTTCCACTCAACTACCATTGTCAATTCTACATTTTGTTGTTTCTACTAAATGCATCTTTAACTTGTTTCCTTTTCGTAGTGCGTGCTTAATACAAAAGTGGTATGCAACTATGAACTCTAACCATCTCTGTTGTCTCAAATTCAACTCCTTCTAAGGGAACGTATATTTTAGTGACTTGTGATCTATAAATAGCTCGAACCTTTCTCCTAAAAGGTAATGTATCCACACCTTCAATGCAAAAATTACCGCTGCTAATTCCAAATCATGAGTTGGATAACTAACTTCATGCGGTCTTAGCTGTCGAGAAGCATAGGCAATCACTTTACCTCTTTGCATTAGCACGACTACTAATCATGTTACACATGCATTTGTGTATACCACCAAATCCTGATTCCCCTCTGGAACAACTAACACAGGTGCATTAGTCAATAAATGTTTTGATTTCTGGAATTCCTCCTCACACTTATTAGTCCAAACAAACTTCACATCTTTCTAAGTTAGCCTAGTCATCGGTGCTGCTATTCGCAAGAAATCCTTAATGAATCTCTGGTAATAGTTAGCTAATCCAAGAAAACTCTTTATTTCAATCACTGTCTTAGGTCTCTTCCAGTTATTCACTGCCTTGATCTTGGCCGGATCAATTGACAATCCTTTCTTCGAGACTACAGGACCAGGAAACTTAACTTCTATCTTCTAAAAGTAACAATTCAAAATTTTTGTCTTTAATTGATGATGTTTTAATGTCTCAAGCATTATCCGAAGATGAACTTCATGATCTCTTTCATCCTTGAAATATATCAATATATCATCTATGAACGCGTATACAAATCTATCCAGATGCTCCCAAAATATTCTATTCATCAAGTCCACAAAGAATGATAACGCATTTGTTAGACCAAACGGCATTACCAACCATTTGTATGATCTATTTCTGGTCCTAAACACCGTCAAAAGAATACTATCCTCTGCTACTCTAAGTTGATGAAACCATGTTGCTAAATCCAACTGAGAAAATATTTTGGCTTCACTAATTAGTCGAGCAAATGATCAATCCTAGGTAAGGGATATCGATTCTTTATCGTCTTCTCATTCAGCTTACGATAATCGATACACAACCTCAACGACCTGTTCGGTTTCTTAACAAATACTACGGCTGCTCCCCAATGCAAACTGCTTGGTCTGATAAAAAATTTACCTTCTAAATCCACCAACTACACTTTTAGCTCCTTCATCTCGGTTGGTTTCATTTTACTTGGCGATCTACTAACTGGTTCAGATCCTGGTACTAAATCTATCTGAAACTCAATGGCTCGTTTCGGTAGTAGTCCTACCACGGGATCAAAGTTGTCTACGAATTCTCTAATAGAGAAGATTCGATTCAACTCGTCTTCATCGTCCATAACACCAAATAAAGCATTAACCACAAAACTAGGGTTTTCTAAGGAGTATACAATTTGATCGCTACAATTAGGGTGTCTAAGTGATATTTTCATATCATGGAAAAATATCCTGGCTCATACATACTTAACCAATCCATACCCAAAATAATTCCAAACCCTACAAAGTCAAATACATGTAAACTGCAAGCGAATATGTGACCTAACAATTCAAAATCTAACCGATTACATCTCATCCCAAGCGTCGCGTACCCTCCTATCGGATTCGCAACCCTTAAGGATATAAATAGGTATAATGGTTCTAGGTTAAGCTTATCCACCAAATAATGAGATAGAAAAGATTGTGATGCACCAGTATCAAATAGAACTCTAACTGACACACCATGAATCAAAAGCGTATCTTCCAACACAACTTTTCCTTTCTCCTCTGCTGTTGGTTTTGAGGTAGCTAGTTCCAATGCAAACACTTTTCCCTTTCCATCCTTGGTCGGTTCTTTGCACTGGTTCTTATAATGTCCAATCTGATCATAGTTGAAGCAGTTCACTCCTTTCTTGTCAAACCTTCTTTTCTTTTCCCGTTCGACACTCGTGAGTAAAATATCCCTTCTTGTCGCACTTTTAGCAAACTACTTCAGCCTTCCCTTTCTTAGCCGCTCCTCCTTTCTGAGCTCCTTTCTTATGGTAAAACTTTCTCTTCTGGTTCTGTCCACCTTGAGTTTCCACCACTTTGTCACCATTAAATAAAGCAATCATCTCCTCATTCCTCAAAGCCATCTCAAAAGCTACATCACATGGATCCCTACTATGTGGTAAAGTTGCTTTAGCAAGTTCGGTTCTCAATCCGCAGATGAACTTCCCATTCCTTTTGGTAACCATATCAACCATAGAATATCCATATCTCGATATTTCCTCAAACTTGGTAGCATACTCAAGCACTATCTTGTCCCTCTGCACTAACTCAGCAAACTTCCCAAGTAGAGTTAACTAGACGATCACTGACATGAATCTTTCCTCAAACCTCCTTTTGAATTCTACCCAAGTCATAGCCTCTTCAACTTCTCCTATAGTAACATTGTTAAACCAGTACAGTGTTGCTCCTTGTAGCTATTTGGATGCCAATCTCCTTTTTTGCTCATCATTAAGTCCTAAATCAACGAAAATCGCTTCGCAATAAAGCAACCAGTTCTCCACTTCAATTGCATCCTCAGTCCTGATAAATGTCTTTCCTTTAAACCTAGCATAGTCCCTGCTCAATACTTCATAGTTATTGATCATCAAAGCTTCTTTATTTCCTCCTCCAACATTTCCTTTGACTAATCTCACAACAGCACCAGGTTTCATCACATTGACGAAGAACTGATACATAACTCCTATATCAATTTGCGATGCTCTAGCACTTATATTAGTAGTTTATGCCTAACCTAGATTCTTTCTCGTGTTTGGACTGGCATTTCCATTAGTCATGGTGCTTCCTCCAACAAGGTTAACTCTTTCATTCCTAGCATCCATATCTTACTTCCTTAAAATCTGCATTTGAGTCTTTGTAAGATATAAAAGAATAGCCTAAGAGAGATGAGAGAATAGAGATAAAGCATATACTTATATATAGCAATTACAAATACGTAACTATAACATTATCTCATACCCTAATCTTTTCTCTAGTTCCTTAGGATTATGTTTTCAAAATCATTTTAAGTTTTCATAAACCTATGCTCTGAACCCAAGTTGTAACATCCCCTATTTTGAGGCCCGAAGATAAGTGCTATAGATGCTGCAGTCATCTATTAGTGTTAAGTTCCAATGAAAAATACAGTAATATTTATGATATCCATAATATTAGAAGTACGTGAATATGAAATAAAATCAACACAGATTTCAAAAAATAGCTTTTCTGATTACGTTTCAAATCAATATTTCATATTCATTTACATGATTCCAAAACGATTCCTAGGTTTTGGTCAAATATAATTATTACAAAATACGCCTAAAGCGATATATGATGATGCCCCTTTGGATGATAAAAGTACTATATAGACAGACATATCAATCATAAATACATCACAGTAGGAATACTACTAAATAACTCCTATATAGCTAGCTTTGCCTCCTGCATGTCTTCGGAAGCTTATTCATCCAATCTACTAAACCTGAAAAGTCCTTAACTATCAATCTACTCAAATTTAATTTTGAGCACACAGGAGTTTAACGTGAAAACATAAACTTTGAGTCAGACATAAAGCCTGATGTAAATAATTCTATTACATCCCGATTTACTATATTAAGTGAGACCATGCTGCTTGGTGGAACAGGTTTCCCCTCACTAATATCCTTTTAAAATCATATCCTTTGTAAATCAAAATCCTGCAATCAAACTGATTATAGCAACAATAGCAATAACATATATGCATATAAATTAGGTAATTAATGGACTATCTATCCGAACATTGTAGTTTTATCTGGCTAACTAATAACCACGGGGAAACTTGAGCCTACCAAACATAATAAATATTATAATTTCTCTTAGATACAATACTGGATGATCCATCCTTAACTTACTTCCCTAAGGGTCAACTGATTCTAATGGTTTTGCGGGCTCAAAGATAACCTACATGTACTTTATGTATTCCTTTTTATGTGTAACATCATTTTAGACTTATATTAGTTAGGGGCTACTAGCTAAAGTATATGGCGCGACCCTATACCAGTCCCAACTGGTCATCTATTATATGAGTCATGTACTTAGGGTTTACTTCCCTATTCAAATTTCATTTCCTTGAAAACAATCATTACGAATGGTTTACCCTTGAAACCATAGCCTTATAAAACAAGGAAATCACACTCTTTGCTTTACTCAAAATACTTATGCGATGATATATGCTTTATAAAACAATGTTGATGAAAACCTAAAATCAATAGGGTTATCTATCGCTTTGAAATAAGTTAAAGCCCTTTTAACTTAGAAAACATTAGGCTATAAACCCAAAAAATACCTTCAAACCCATTGTTTAAATCCTTAAACAATCCCTTTCGAAATCATACAAAGCATCCCTTTCGAAATCATTGAAAGTATCTCTTTCGAATCATTGCTTAAAACTTTAGACATCCTCTTTCGAAACCATTAAATATATCTTTCGAAAGCATTGGATACGTTCCTTAGAAAGACTTAAAAACATACCTTTTGAAACATTGAAAACATACCTTTCGAAGGCATCGGGTTCAAGTAAGAAGTTATGAAAGCATAGCTTCGGAACCAATTAAAAATATTACTTTCAAAACCATAATTTGAAAAACAAACTACAAAGTATAAAAGAGGACACATTCAAAAGTTATCCTTTCGAAACCATTTCCTCCAAAATAATTGGTAAAAGCGGCTAAGACATTCTTTTTGGGAAGCATTGGGAAGGTGGCTTTAATATTAAAAAGGCGAAAGCCTTCCTTTCAAACACATTGATTTAATGTTATAAAGAAAAGTGGGCTTTAAGTATTGAAGGGGTTCAAAATTAGAAACCCTTTCGAAAGCTTCTTTAAAAAAAAGGGCAAGTTAATGGATTCGAAAGTTAATAAATGTGGCCTCAATCTTTCGAAAGCATGCTTCGACACCATCCATTCCTTCCGTCTTCTCCAATGCACTACGTACCAATTGCTTGATACCATATGCATTAGTTTCGAATGGGTGTGAAAAGTTTACCAGGTATAGTGACAGAAATAAGCAATGGAAGTGGTGAAGTTGTAATTCAAAACAAAACTGATTTTATGCTTTTTAAAGCAATTTCTTTTCGCCCTACGTGCATAATTTGTCAAAATATGATTGTTAGCCAATTCTTTACCAAAATTCTTTTCAAAAAAGGCTGTCGAATTCAGCCTTTAACAATTAAAACATTATAAGCAAACAAGACATTTTCCTTAATAAAACATTTAAAACGTTTAAGTCATCTAACTTAAATAATTTATTAACCTTAGTGAAACACTTAGGAAAAATCCCCAAAAATCACAACAATTCTTTTTAGTTATGTAACCTAACAGATATAAATTTCAGACCCAAAAACATTATGTAATTGCCTTAAATAATTAAACCCAAAATTAACTATTTCTTATAGAAAATTCATAATAAATCCATAATCACTTAGAAAATTATGAAAATTGGAAACCCATGTCTAAAATAATGTTTTTGACCATATATAAAAAATCAACTCATTTGGATGCCATTTAATAGGTATTCTAATCCAAACATATCATATAATCTGTATTAAACCATATAAATCATCAACAACCATATATATCCATTTTAACAAACATAACATGGCATATTATTTCAAACGTAGTTTGGATCTAACTTGAAACCGAAATCATTATAAAAAGTGAGATGTAAGTTAATTGTTCACTTGGCTATGTGTTAAGAATGCTGAGATTTGGATTAAAGTTGATTTCCCATGTTCTTGATCTTAAGTCTCCTAGCTTTAATCTTTGGTTCCCCTTCTCTTTAATATTCGGACATACCTCTTAGGTTTTGGTTTAGTTTGTAAATGGAAATGAATGAACGAACGAATGAATGAAGTGGAGAATGAGTGGTTTTTAGGATATAAGGATAATGCTCTTCGTATTTTGTCCTCCTTATTTTCCTTCTCCTTATCTTAAGTTTTAATTACTTAGTTTAGTTCATACGTAAGGCACAACTCAGGTTTGGTTTTCAAATCTCAACCTCCTCTTAACCTTCTGCAATATTTAATTTAATTTATCTAATTAAATATTATAAATAATGCTAGTTAAAATTAGGGTCATTACAATTGCCTATAAGGTCTAACTGAAGTACCTTCTAGAGGGAGGTCGGGTAAGTCTTTGGTTTTTTAAGATAGCTAACCAAATGCATCAGACGAAAGACCTAAATCATCATCTAATATAGAGATAATGGGCGCGATCTAAGTTGAGATCATTACCTAAAGATGGTAATAAAGATATTAATCAAAGCCTAAATCACTAACTAAAGAGTAGTAAGGGGCAATCTTCTAGATGGAAATCAATAAAAAATGAGCCATTAGTGCTCCCAGAGCAAAAGCAATCTTCTAGAGGAAGATCAACCAATAATGAGCCAACAGTGCTTCCAAAGAAAAAGCAATCTTCTAGAGAAAGATCAATTAGAAATGAGCCATTAGTGCTCCCAAAGAAAAAGCAAACTTCTAGAGTTAGAACAATTAAAAATGAGCCAGTCGAGCACTAAAGAAAATACGAAGCATTCTTCAAGCGGAAGATCTATCAAATATGAGTTGTTGTGCTTCAAAGAAAAGAAAGCGGAATTTCTTCGGTAATGCAAAATAAAATGTTTTTGCCATATGGATTTTATGGTCTTTTATTCATATAATCACCCAAACGATTTCTAGTCTTCCATTAATATTATTGCCTGAAAAATTTTCCGGTCTCCTATTTATATTATTGCTAGAATGGTTTTCTGGTCTTATGTTTAGATTGGTATTACCAGAATAGTTTTCTGGTCTTCTATTTAGATTATTACTACCAAAGTGGTTTTCTGGCCTTCTATATAGATCGTTATTACAAGAATGGTTTTCTCGTCTTCTATTTAGATTTTATTACTAGTTCTGGTCTGTTATTTAGATTATTATTACCAGAATGATTTTCTAGTCTTCTATTCAGAGATTATTATTACCAGAATAATTTTCTGGTCTTCTATTCAGAAATTGTTATTGCAAGAAGGTTTTCTAGTCTTCTATTCGGAAATTATTCTGGCCAGATAGATTTTTTGTTCCTCTATTCAGATGAATTTTCTGGTCTTCTAATCAGGAGTTGGATTTCAGATATTCTATTCATGATATTGCCAAAAGAGTTTCTGGTCCTCCCTCCTATGACATGTCTAGATGGTTTTTTAATTTTCTGTTTAGAAAATTATAATTCTTAAATGACTTTCTAGTTTTCATAAATCATTAGTGGTAGATAATTTTCTAATCTTAATTCTATGGGGTTTTATTTAAGTAAAATTCCTGCCAAATAGATTTTTGGTCTCTTTAAGCAAGTCTATATCTTCCAAAAGTAACATTGAGTTACGAATGACTTGTCAAAATCTAGAAAGGTTTACCTAAATAAAATTTAAAAGTTAATAATGAAGATCATAGTTTGCTTTATGTTTTGCAGGAAGACAAGGTTGGAAAGGAAACAGTGCAAAGAACTATAAAAGTTAGGAAACTTTTGGTTACATTAAAGTGTAAAAAGCTTCTTTTATACAAGGAGGAGTGCAAATGTTATCCATATATTTTCCAAAGGGAATAAAATGAAGGCAAGGAATATGATGTCGAATCAATGCGGCTACAATTAGGATTCGTGGGTAATATCTTAACAAACATAAGAAGTCAAATCTGAAGTGATATTGAATCCAAGGGCGACATGGGTTACACTTATAACCGTAAAGCAATGTCGAACTTATTGACAAATGAAGATACTGGACTTGGAAGCATAAATTATCTTGCACGAGCAAAAGCATTTCACACCAATACAAGAATAGTTGATGAACCTATTGCAAGCAAATGTCACGCCCTAAGGGGTATCGTGCATCATTAATGCGGCATGGAATGTTGCACCTCATCGGTATGAAAGTCAATATTTAAGACTAGCAAGTGGAAAGACATCGAAAGCCTACAGACACAGTGAAGTTGTGCTCCATTAATAAAGGAAAAGGAGGATACTACATTTCATCCATGTCGCACTTAATCAATGTTGCATATCATCCATACCACGCTTTATCAATGTTGCATCCCATTGATGCCGCATGTCATCGGTAGCTAGTTAAAGAGTTTTATGTTTAAAGAAACCATGTATATGAAGTTTTCGCCTACTAATAATGTACAAAAAGCATGTCGCATTATAGCAATGCTGCTTCTCTTCAGTGTCATATATAATTGATGTCGCGTCTCATTTGTATCGTATATCATTAGTAAGTGATATCATTTGAAGCTAATGCTACACTTCATCTAGGTAATAGTTGTGCTGAATATGCCAGTATATGATTTTTGTTTGATGATAATAAACATATATATATATATATATATTCATTTAAATGTATTTATTAATGTACTATTTTATTTTCACATAATTAAATAAATATTTGATAAATAAAACAAATAACACAGAATTTAATTTCAAACAAACATGTTATTCAAACATATATATATTATAATTTTGAATAGTAAAAAATTTATGCTCTATATATAATACAAAGTTTCAATCACAATACATTTCAATTTACATAAATGTCCTCACTACATATCACTCGTTCACTCATATTTGTTCTTTAGCTGTATTTCCATTTGTATCCCGCATCTGAGTTATCTGCAAAATAAACATTAATGTGGTAAAACTGAAATTGAAATATTTTTGCAGTAAAATAAAATGTGTTTTTGAAAATATTATTTGCCATAGTTATTTGGGTTGTTCGACATCATATTCATTTTGAATTCATTATACATAAACAACTTGTGACATACACAGTGTATCACTGTACATGCTAGAACGCCGTGCATATCGATATACACTTGATAAAAATGTAGGGACGGATGAGCATAAGGTCAAACCCGAGCCAAGGTTGGATTTAACTCAAGTGCAATAGAAATAAAGTCATGACATGAGCACAAGGTCAAACCCGGGCCAACGCTAGGTTCAACTCAGGTGCATTACAAAAACATCACAAAATTGTCAAGTACAAGAATTCAAAAACCAACATAAAACAATCCTCTACCAAAAGTTCAATATACAAGCAAGGTTAGGATTTCAAGGAAAAATGCACATCATTACAAAACTACAAACTGTTTTTTTACATAAGAATGTACTTGTCAACAAAACAAAACATTGGAGCATATAAATGAACCAGATCAAAATCTAGGCAGTGCAATAGTGGTAAACAACGCATAAAGGAGGCAAACAAGTAAAGATATCAATTGAAGGCCACACAAGCTCAACTGTATACAAGTTCATTTGCACTGGTTCAAACGTATGCAATATGAAAACAAATTTCAGTGGCATGGCACAAAGGCACACAACACAATCTCCACCAAAACAACAAATCATTTCATGCTCCAAACCAGACTCAAGTGAAAACAAAATGTAACGTGACATGCACAGTTGAAGATATCAAGTGCACTAGTACAAAAAAGTGCAGACTTACATCAAAACACACACATATGTACATACATTTATGTATGTATGTATACAAGTGGAGATGAACATCAACTCATCAGTTTAGAAGCAACAACAAAGTGGTAAATCAGAGAATACAACCAGGCTCCACAAAGTTACATAGAATCAGAAAAAAATGCATCAGACTAATGGAATGTCCAGACCAGACTTCAAGATGACACAAAGCAGATTTCAAGTGCAAAGCACAATGGAACCAAACAGTGATATGTATGAAACAAGTGCAGACCGCACAGTTATGTCTTTAAGAAGCTTCAAATAAAAATAGATCAATGAGCAAGGCAAAATGAAGACAACAAAGTACAGACCCAGCAACATATGCAAATTAGCTTGAAGCAAAAACTCAGTGCAAACACATATGGTCAGACACAAGAACAAAGAAACAAATGTATTCAAAACTAAAGTAAATGGACAGACCATCAAACATAGTGCAAGTTCAACTCAATTTACATTCAGGCATGAAAGAAAATCTTGTCAATATCAAACCAAACTGCAACAACACACATATACACACATGCATATGTATGTGTGTACATATATGATGATGCACATTCAAGTTAAAACAAATACCGGAGCTAGCATATCATACTGCAGTAAGACCACAATAACAATGTAACAAAACATCTTCATCGTCAATGAATCAAAATGCAGACCCAAGTGTACCAAGCGCCTCATACAGTGAATTAATGAAGCAACAATTTCAACCAGAACTAGTCCTAAACCAAAGTCCAATTCAAATGTACATATTCAAGTACATGAGTTGGTGCAGCATGAATCATAATATATATGCACACATAAATGGAATAATGCAACAAGAAAGTCAGAAAATCAAGGCAGGTCTAAGTAGCAGTTTCACAAAGATAGAGGTGTTTTAAATATCATCAAACTAAAATGCAAAAGTCAATTTTTTTATCTCGCAGTAGATTATATGATAAACATGAATTAACCAAGTCAATGATCCCAAAAATTAGGAAGCTGATGCCAAGCAACAAAAATATACAAATTGAAAATGTCAAAAACATATGAGCATCCAAGAAAAACTGAATGGCCGAGCTAAAGTAGCAGACGAATTCAATAAAATATATACGAACGAGATTATAGAAATTCGAATCCTATTTTACCCAATCTCATTATAGGCCTAAAATTCATTCGAGTTCAAAACAATATCATAGAGCATAGCTTCAAATCAATAACTCCAATCGAATCGAGTACAAGCAAGTTAACCAGAAAAGCAAAAGGGAAATCACATACAAATTCAAATCGAACTCGATCGAGAAGCAGCCGTTTGCAAATCAAAGAAACGATTTATCAAGCAAGCATAACAGCAAGATTTCAAGCATCATTTTTCAAGCGGCGACTTCAACAAAGTGAGGCCCTAATTTTCTTAAAGAGGAACGAACGAGTAAGAGGTAGCCATTTTTTTCACAACACAAAGGAGGATACGGGCTGATAATAAAAAAATGGAGAAGAAGGATACAGGCCGATAATAGAAAAAAACATGGGAAATTATTTAAATGTGTTTTAATTTGGGTCGGTGTATTTTAAATATAATTGAGCTTTATTGTCAACTAGGGTTTCTTGTTTATAATTTGTAATTTTCTTTTAAACTTCTGTATAATTCTAGTCATGTGACTAGGGGATGAAATACGGTGGTGTAGTTCGAGAATTCGCAACTCAGTGACTGAGTTGTAGTAGGGTTTTCAGCGTAGAGTTAGGTTAGTCGATAACGGATGTCGCGAGTTTACATGTGTAAGCATCTGACAATTTAATTTCTAGTAGAAACCTTGGGGGCAGCACGAAAGCAGGGTTTTGCCAAAGCTGGGTAAATCTGTGTTGTTCTATTTTAGCTCTAATATTCTGCTATTGTCTATGCTGCTATTATTCTGCTATTATCTGTGCTGTAATTATTTTATATATTTCCGTATTAGTTTTTATAATTATTAGTATCACCCTATTCACCCCCCTCTAGGGTGAAATCGACCCTACAAGTGGGATCAGAGCTAGGAACAAAGGCCAATTTTTGTTTTAAAATTTTGATTTTTCACTAACAAATATTTTAATTTTTTTAAATGGCTTCTTTTTGATAATGCTTTTGCTAAGGGTCAGTCCATAGTTAGACCACCATTGTTCAATGGTGAATATGCGTATTGGAAAAATAGAATGAAAATTTTTGTGAAAACTATTGATGCTTGGAATATTGTTGAGATAGGATATAGCACACCAACACAGTAATAGATAATTAGGAAATAGATAAACCGATGGGTCAATGGCCAGATCTTGGAAATAAACTGCAGAATACTAATGCTAAAGCTATGAATTCTATTATTTGTTTATTAGATCAAATTGAATTTAATCGTGTCTCACATTGTCTAACTGCGCAGGAAATCTGGCATACACTTGAAGTGACTCACGAAGGAACATCTCAAGTCAAGGAATCTCGCCTTGCCATGCTTAATAGCTAATATGAGAACTTCACAATGGCCAAGGATGAAAATGTCAAAGAGATGTATGGACAACTTTCCAATATTGTACACAAATCAAAAGCACTCGAAAAATCATACACAGAATTGGAAATAGTCTGAAAAATTCTCAAAGTCCTTCCACGTAGTTTGAAAGTGAAAGTTACAGCCATTTTAAGAATCAAAAGATCTAAAATAAATCAAAGTCGAAGAACTCATCGGAAATCTCACCACTTACAAGCAAGAAATCAAATTCAAGGAAGAACGCGAAGGAGGTGATACATGAAAGAAATCAATAGCTCTTAAAGGAACAACGGAAAGTGATGATGATAACGGAGCAATTGAGCTGGCGCTACTAATAAAGAGATTCAAAAAGTTAAACCGTAAATACGTAAATCAAGCTCTAAATCAACAATTGAAAAGCAGAATAGTCAAAGCACTAGACAACTCAGAAGAGTAGGAGATCATATGTCACGTGCAACAAATCCGGTCATATCAAGCCCAATTGTCCTCAGAATCGATTCGGTCAAGGAAAGAAACCGAAAAGCAGAATTTTTACAGCCATTTGGGATGAAACCGATGAAGATAATAAGAGCACTAGCAGTGAGAGTGAAAAAGCAGATTTGTGTCTTCAAGGTGATAATAACTAATAGCAATGATGACGAGCCAAGGGAGGGATCAAAACTTACTCACTCAAGACTACTTATATATTTTCACGAAGTAAATGACTATTTCGAAAGACTTAGGGAGAAATACACTAAAATTGAATCACAAAGAGATACTCTGATAGATTTAAATAAACAGCTTGATCAATTGGTTAAAAACTATCAAACCAAGAGCCCTAAGTGTGATAAGTGTCCATCATTTAAAGAAGAGATTAAAAAAATCAGAAATTAAAATTAAATTGCTTGAAATGAAATTCAGATTTTGAAAGAAAGTGAAAATACTACGAGAGAAGATTATACTAAAAAGTGCACTCAATTATTGAATGAAAATGGATCTCTCAAAACATAAGTCCAGCAATTTTCTACAACTTTAGGAAAATTTTCCAAAAGGAGAAAGATTATTAAATATGATATTAGGGAAACAAACTATTAGTACTATTAGATAATGACTTGGGTATATTCAATCTGAACGCATTAGAAGATAAATTAATCAAATCAATTCCAAGTGCACAACTTGTGGAAAAATTGGACACAATCAAATTTATTGTTGGTATAGACCCAAACACATGAAAACAATTCCAATTTGGGTTCCGAAAGGCACGAATATAAAATTCCTTAAAGTCAAACAAATCTAGGTAAGGAACAAATATAAATAGTCTTGGGTCTACACAAACATATTTTTCAAAATCTTTTGCCACTAACAACCATGGACCTTTAAAAACAAATAGGTGATAAAAACCTTTTCTCACATAGGTGTGGTGGAAGGCTAAGGAACAACAACAGTGTTACCTAGATTTTGGCTGTTCCAGGCATATGACGGGCTTGAAATCAAAGTTCCTTAGCCTAGTATAAAGGTGACAGAATCACAGTGAGCAACAACGAAATTTTTTCTTAAAGGGAAAATACGTAACGGTTATTTATCTTGAACAATTTATTAAATGTGATAATCTGCACCAAAATCTGATTTAAATTCAGCCAGTTATTTGATAATGAAATAAATGATTTTAATTTTTAAAATGTTGACCGATCGTCTTTGAACTATTTCATATAGATTTGCTAGGACTAACAATGTGGTTGATGATTACTTAAGATACACATGGATATATTTATTTATCTTATTCTGACATTATGCTCATTATTTGTTTGTTTGCATGGTTTCAATTCAAATTCAAATTCAAAAGAATTTCATTTAAAAGCTGTAAAAAGTATTTTAAGGAATTTGTTGCAACTTCATGGTCGAGTCTATGATATCTAATGATAAATTTAAGTCAACAAGAGATGAAGATTACATTGGTAATCTAGTTGATAGTAAAATTATTAGTAGAATTTTTTTTTTATGTAAAGACATTCATTAGCTGCATCACATTTTCGAAAAATTATCTGCATATGTTTATTTCAAACAATTTTCAATTAGCAGACATTTTTCTTATAAAACCTTTTCCAGAAAATAGTTTTTATTGACCTTGTTTCAGATTAGTCATTTGATAATTATTTTTGGATTTGATCTTAAATGACTACATTAGCTAATCCGACTCCCTATAGATTATCAAAAAGAAAAATAGTGATTGAAAAAGTGATGAGTGTTGATATTAATCATATATTATGATTTGAGAAAGTATATTTTGTAAATTTCCTTAAAAAGTTAAACAAGAATTATAATAACTCTTGTTGGGTAAAAATATTTATGACCATCTTTATTTCTATCATATTTCTAACAACCATCACTCATCAAAATCCAATATAGCATGTCAATATGTGGTATTTTAAATGGAAAATTATTCGTTTTTCATTTTATTATATTTTTAGCAATAAAAACATTCAAAGTATTCACTCTCATTCAAAAGTCCTCACGGTTATGCATGGTTAAATAACTTGGAATTTTTGATTATGTTCTTTCATGCTTATTTAAATGTACTCACGGCTATGCATGTATGGAACACATATCAAAATTGATTATCAAATAGACATTTGATTCTAATCCCATTTAAAAGTCCTCATGGTTATGCGTGGTTAAAAGATGCTTGAATTCATTTTTTTACTTTTATTAATTTTTAAAATATGGGAATACTACTAATCTCATTTAAAAGTCCTAACGGTTATGCATGGTTAGTAGATATTCAAATCCCTGATATAAATATACCACGGATAGACAAAAATATATGGTTTTACATCATCCCTGTCATTCTAAAGTGGAATATGCGCCAACCTGAGTATTTATGATTTTTTTTATTTTTTATTGAAATTTAATATTTATACTCGATCGGATATTAATGTTGTATTAATGTCTATCACTTTATCTCTATTTTTCTAACACTATTACTATTTTGCTGATAACGAAAGGGGGAGGGAAAAGTTAAGATTTTGGCAAATAAAGGTCAAATATTATTTTATTTTGTATTTTCTATTTGCATCTAGGCTCATTTGCATATTTTTATTTATTTTCATGCATATATGAAAGGGGAGCTTTGCTGTAGAGAGGGAGCATTCAAATAGGAGGAGCAAATTGAATGCTCCAATACATTTAATAAATTCAAAATCTTAAATATATGTTTGTTATCATCAAAAGAGGGAGATTGTTGAATATGCTAGTATATGATTTTTGTTTGATGATAATATATATATATATATTCATTTAAATGTTTTTGTTAATGTGCTATTTTATTTTCACATAACTAAATAAATATTTGCTGAATAAAATAAATAACATAGAATTTAAATTCAAACAGATATTTTATTCAAACAAATATATATTATAATTTTGAATAGTACAAAATTTGTGCTCTCACTACATAAACAAAATTTCAATTACCATATATTTCAATTTACATAACCGTCCTCATTACATATCACTCATTCACTCATATTTGTTCTTCAGCTGTATTCCCATTTATATCCCATATCTGATTTATCTACAAAATAAACACCGACGTAGTAAAATTGAAAATGAAATATTTTTGCAGTGTAAAATAAAATGTGTTTTTGAAAATATTATTTGCCTTGGTTATTTGGGTTGCTCGCCATCATATTCATTTTGAATTCATCATACACGAACAACTTGTGACATGCACAGTGCATCACTATACATGCCACAAGGCCATGCACACCGATTTACATTTGATAAAACTACAGGGACAGGTGAGCACATGGTCAAACTCGAGCAGAGGCTGGATTCAACTCAAGTGCATACAAATAAAGTCATGACATGAGCACAAGGTCAAACCCGAGCCAAAGCTAGGTTCAACTCAGGTGCATTGCAAAAACATCACAAAATTGTCGAGTACAAGAATTCAAAAATCAACATATAACAAGCCTCAATCAAAAGTTCAATATACAAGCAAGGCTACGATTTCAAGGATAAATGCACATCATCACAAAACAGTAGATTGATTTTAAACATAAGAATGTACTTGTCAACAAAACAAAACAATGGAGCGTATAGATGAACCATATCAAAACCAGGGCAGTGCAATAGTGGTAAACAGCAAATAAAGGAGGCAAACAAGTAAAGATATCAAGTGATGGCCATATAAGCTCAAATGTATACAAGTTCATTTGCACTGGATCGAATATGAAAACAAAGTTCAGTGGCATGGCACAAAGGCACACAACATAGTCTCCACCAAAACAACAAATTATTTAAGGTCCAAACCAGATTCAAGTGAAAACAAAATGTAAAGTGGCATGCACAGGTGAAGATATCAAGTGGACTAGTACAACATGTTAGTCCGTGAGATGATGGTTTTGATGACAACAACCTTAGAATAGATTATAAAATATAAATACTAACAGTATAAGTTTAGATATATATGTATATGTAGGATTTAACCATGCAGGTAACAAAAATGAAGACTGTACAATATAGAAATTCAAGATATCAAGATTGAAGACTCATGAGTATCAAGATTCTCAAGAGTTCAAGAAATCAAGTAATTTTTTCTTTAATTAGAATTTTTTTTAAAACTCCTAGAAAAGCACTGACATCTTAAAATCCAATTTATTCGTGGAATGGAATCCACTTCGAGCCCGTTAAAGGGATGGAACCCTAAGTAGGATGGAACCTACGAAAAATCTAATGGAACATTGTTTTGTATCCACTAACTTTTTATTCAAAACGATTTTTCAAAATTATATCTTGTTTTCAAAATGATTTCAAAACCTACCTTTTAAAAGCATCAAAAACATCTATCCTGATTTCAAATACTTTTAGCCTCAAAATAATCTTTAATTTCAAAATCAAATTATCCTTGTTTTTAAACTATCTTTTGAATATAATATAATTAACTTTTAGATATTTAGATTTTAAATGGTACAATTTTGTATATATTATTCTTTATATTTACTTATGTATTTTAATTATAGTCAAGTATATTTATAAAGTTTAAAATAGTTTTAATATAAAATAATAGTTATTTTCAAAGAAAATCAAAACACTAAAAAATCCTTTGGGATGTCGACATGCCCAAGTACCCCATGTCGACATGGTGTCAGTCGAGTTCAAAATTTAAATTTCAAAAGAAGTGTCTATTCGTCATAACTCTTCATGAATGGACATGGCTGTTATTACTCTATAAATAGGGGTTAGTTTCAACGAATGTTAACAGAAGTTTTCTAGTTTTTCACTCCTCTTCTTCTTCCACGTTTCTTAATACATATTCTTACCATTACTCTTCCGAAATCAACATTGAATCAAACTCGATCATTCATTGTTTGATTCTCTATCACTATCACAACAAGATCCTCAGTGCTATTCGGAGCTATAGGCTTTTTGTAATCAACTTAGCGATAAAAGATGTGATTGTAGCCTTGAAAATCGATCAAGCGAGATAAGGTGTGATTGTAGCATTGGGAAATCAATTGGGTGGACTTGTTGCCTGGGAAATAAAGTATCTCTACCCAGAGGATTGTGATTCTAGAGGGTGTACCTCGTTGCCTTGAAATCGAGGGTGTAATTGTAAAGATTTCTTTTGAAAGGAAATCCATACTTGTTGTGCGGTACTGGATGTAGGGTAACTCTGAACCAGTATCAAATCCGGTGTGTTCTTTCCATTACTGCTTTTACTTTATATTTGCATTTTTGTTTGATTCTGTGATCATATCACAGTCTGAATATTGCATACATTTGTGTTTAAATTAACAAAAACTCAAAAAGATTTAACAATTCTCTAAAACACTATTCACACCCCTCTAATGTTTATCCTTAGCCTTAGGATCCTTAATCCGCATTTCTAATATTGGGTATCAGAGCAAGGTTTTTAAAGTTTCATAATCTGATTTTTGAAAAAGTTTTCAAAATAGCTACCAACACTGGTATTATTGCTAACACTAATATGCTTATCACTAGTTCACTTGTAGAAGGTCAGTCTACTGTCAGACCACCACATTTTAATGGCAGTAACTATGCATATTGGGCATGTAGGATGAAATATATTTACAATCTATAGGATTAGACACTTGGAATATCACACAAACTGAATATTCTGAACCCACAACTGATTTTGCACAGTGGACCGCTGAGCAAAAGTCTGTTGCACAAAATAATTCTAAAGTAATGAATATTCTGTTTTGTTCATTTGGTAGAAATGAATTCAATAGAGTGTCAGTTTGTAAGTATGCATATGAAATCTGAAAAACTTTGCAAGTAACTCACGAAGAAACAAGCAAAGTTAAACAGACCAAAATTTTCACGCTCGCAAATTAGTTTCAGTTATTTAAATGGATCCTAATGAGTCTTTTTCAGATATGTATAGGAGATTTCAAGATATTGTGCATTCTTTAATATCCTTGGGAAAGGAATTTTCTAAAGAAGATCAAGTCAGAATTTTTTTAAATTCTCTTACTCCAGAATGGGATCAAAAGACACTTGTAATCGAAGAGGCAAATGGCATCGGTAGCTCAAAGATAGAAGAATTAATTGGAAATCTAATGTCATTTGAAGTCCAAATGATCAGGAGTAGAGAAAGAAAAGCATCTGAAAAGAAATCAATGACATTCAATGCATTGACTAATGGATCAGACTTAAACAGTGATAATGATGAAGAGATAACCTTTATGACCAGAAATTTTAGGAAATTCCTAAAATACAGAAAGGCGAATAATATCAAAAGAAACAACTATAAGAACTCTGGAAATCGGAATGTAGTACCAAATAATGTCAAATGTTTCAACTGTGATGACCCAGGCCACATCAAAAGAGACTGTCCGTATCTAGAAAGGAAGAATCGTCCTATGAACAATGATCCAGCAAAGAAACGAAAGCGTTCATTTACTACTACTTTAGATGATTCAGTCTCATCCTCAAGTGATGATGATCAGAAAATAGATAATTCAAATTTATGTTTCACGACAGTTCACGACTCCAATGAATTCAAAGAAATGGACTCAGAAAATGGTACACATTTTCAATATAATTGGTTGAAATTACTTGCTTAGAATTAGATGCTTAATTGCTTGATTGATTGATTTTGAATTGGTGTGTTATTTGAACTTTAAAACTTATTTCTATTTTTTATTGTTATTTTATTATTTTATTATTATTTTTAATAGTATATTAATACTTTTTGAAATATACTATAAGTCCAATAATATTTTAGAAATATATAGACATAAAAAATAATAAAGTATATATATATTTATTAGAGAAGTTAGGAAAAATAAATCACAAAAATTCACTGGCACATGTTGACATGGTCCCTACCACGATGTCGACATGGGTACCAGAATTTGAATTTCAAAATTTGAATTCAAATGTTTGAATTTTCCTCCACCTTTTCACTTCATTCAATTATCTGAAAAGCTGCCTTTTGACCAGAGAACATATCCTTTGAGAATCTGTTCATTCACTATCTTTTATCATATCTTTTCACTCTCATTTTCGAATTCAAACTCTCTCTTCAAAACTTCAAGCTCTCTACTCTCTACTTTAATGGCTTCTTCAAGCAGCCCCGCCACCATGAGAATTTCCAGAAAGATAAAAGAGCAACTCTTCAATGATCCGGAGGCAATAAAAGCATACATCAATTATGCTAATTATGCCAAAGTCCATTCGAAAAGTTTGCTATTTTTCAAGATTTCTCTTCTTATGAACTTGATTCTCGTTTTGCAAACAATGGAGTTCTTAGTCTTATTGATGCTTCTCAAAATGATTTTGTTTGCTATCCAAATCTTGTCAAAATTTTCAATGCTAATTTCAACCATGGATTTTATAATGGAAATGAGGATGAAATTTAGAGTAGTGTCAAAGGCATTAGAATTGTTTTGAATTGTGATCTTTTGGTACCATTCTCAATTGAAAGAGTACAGGAATGGATCTTTCTAACTTTAAAATGGATGAAAATGATCGTGAGACATTTCATCACATTTTCGAAGGAAATGATAATTTTGAATCTAAAAATCGAAATTTTCGACCAAAGGCAAGAATTGTCAATCTTCTTTTGCAACATACTTTAACCCCAAGATCAAGGAATTTTAACAATCCTACTTCAAAAGTTTGCAAATCACTTTTTTCTACTTTTGGAAATTATGACATAAATTGGACGCAAGTTATCAAAAATCATGAAAAAAGTGAGAATACTTTGTAGCATGAAATTTATCTCACTCGGATTTTTAACTATTTTGGAGTGGAATTCAAAGGCGAAGTATTTGTTTGTAGAAAAGTTTTCAATCATTCCAATATTTCGCTTATGAAAATTCCATTTGTTTTTCAACCTTATGAGACTCTTGCCGAAAAGAAAGAGCGTTTGGCTCATGAGGAAATGGAAGAAGGGGAAGAAGAAGAAAAAGGGGATGAAATGGAAATTGAAGAAGAAGAAGAAGGTGAAACCTCTTTGAAAAACATCGACTATCCTCCTAATCCATCCAACAAAACCCTTCTCCAAAGCAAAAGAACGATTGTTGACAATCAATGGATTCTTAAACGATCCGTCAGTAAGAATTTGGACAAAATTTCATCCAAGATGAACAAGTTCATTTCCAAAGTCAGCAAGAACCTTGGACTTTCTTCATCATCATCATCCTCTAACTAGTTCTACCTTATCGTATGTCGTTTTATTAGTTTTAGTTTATTTTGATTTGAATGTTCGTGTAGTTCTTTATGATTGATCATTGTATCGTCTTAAGTATGCAATGAAATGAATTTTTCTTTCTGTTATCTAGCTTATCTTATCTCAAGAATAAATGTTAGTATATTATATAAACATACATACACACACAAAATTATTCACAAAATCAAAATATCATCAAATTTCACTACACCATGTCAACATACCCCCTATGACCATGTCAACATGTACTGGTCAGAAATGACAATTCATTTTGAATTTGAAATTTGAATATGTACCATATGTCTATTCATTTCAAACGAATTTCTATACCTATAAATACTTATTTCTTCTAGAATTCATCACTGAAAACTATTTCTTATCCACTCTATTTCTCATTCTTCTTACAAATCCAAATATGGCTAATCCAATTCATAACTTATCCGAAAATCTTGAAGAAACTCTTAATTCTTTCAAGAATATTCTCTCGTTCATTCTTCGTAACTAGCGACATTTAGAATTGAGTCACATGCAGATGATCAAGGAGCAAGAAAGGCATTTCGATGCAATACGATGGATGATTTCCTCCCTACACGAGGATGATAATGAAGCACATCCTCCAGTCTCTCTCACCAACGACAATGATAATTGGGATGCTATTAAAGCAGACCCTATCTTTGGAGAAGAAGGATGGGTGGATGTTCCACGTAATGTTTAATTTTATTTGGTTGCTTTGTTTGAATTGTTTGCTTTGATTGATTTGATTTCATTTGCTTTGGCTTGGTTTGAATTTGATTGATATTTAGTAATGGATTGATGTTTTTTGTACAAAACATGTATGATTATACATTAATTTGTATATAATCTTTGATTCATTATTGTGGCTATCAATATAATTATTTCTTAATTCTATATTCCATTGTATAAGTTTATTAATGCAGGTATTTTAATCCAAAAATGAGGGGGAGTTATATAGTTTGGAGTTAGTTTTTTTTGTTGATGACAAAGGGGGAGAAGTATAAAATAGGGTAGTTAGGCATAGATTAAGGGGGAGTTATTAGGATAGAAGTAATATTTTATAAACAAAGGTTGTCATCATCAAAAAGGGGGAGATTGTTAGTACGTGAGATGGTTTTGATGACAACAACCTTAGAATAGATTATAAAATATAAATACTAATAGTATAAGTTTAGATATATATATATATATATATATATATATATATATATATATATATGTATATGCAGGATTTAACCATGCAGGTAACAAGAATGAAGACTGTACAGTATAGAGATTCAAGATATCAAGATTGAAGACTCATGAGTATCAAGATTATAAAGAGTTCAAGAATTCAAGTAATTTATTCTTTAATTAGATTTTTTTTTAAAACTCCTAGAAAAGCACTGGCATCTTAAAATCCAATTTATTCGTGGAATGGAATCCACTTCGATCCCATTAAAGGGATGGAACCCTAAGTAGGATGGAACCTATGAAAAATCTAGTGGAACATTGTTTTGTATCCGCTAACTTTTTATTCAAAATGATTTTTCAAAATTATATCTTGTTTTCAAAATGGTTTCAAAACCTTCCTTTTAAAAGCATTAAAAACATCTATCCTGATTTCAAAAACTTTTAGCCTCAAAATAAAATTTAATTTCAAAATCAAACTATCCTTGTTTTCAAACTATCTTTTAAATATAATATATTTAACTTTGAAATATTTAGATTTTAAATAGTAAAATTTTGTATATATTTTTCTTTATATTTACTTATGTATTTTAGTTATAGTCAAGTATATTTATATAGTATAAAATATTTCTAATATAAAATAGAAGTTATTTTCAAAGAAAATCAAAACACCAAAAAATACTTTGGGATGTCGGCATGCCCAAGTACCCCATTTCAACATGGTGTCAGTTGAGTTTAAAATTTAAATTTCAAAAGAAGTGTCTATTCGTCATAACTCTTCATGAATGGACATGGCTGTTGTTACTCTATAAATAGGGGTTAGTTTCAACGAATTTTAACGAAGTTTTCTAGTTTTTCAGTCCTCTCTTCTTCCACATTTCTTAATACATATTCTTACCATTACTCTGCCGAAATCAACATTGAATCAAACTCGATCATTCATTGTTTGATTCTCTATCACTATCACAACAGGATCCTCAGTGCTATTCAGAGCTATAGGCTTTTTGTAATCAACTTAGCGAGAAAAGGTGTGATTGTAGCCTTGAAAATCAATCAAGCGAGATAAGGCGTGATTGTAGCCTTGGGAATCAATTGGGTGAATTTATTGCCCGAGAAATCAAGTATCTCTACCTAGAGGATTGTGATTCTGGAGGGTGTACCTCGTTGCCTTGAAATCGAAGGTGTAATTGTAAAGATTGCTTTCGAAAGGAAATCCGTACTTGTTGTGTGGGACTAGATGTAGGGTAACTCCAAACCAGTATAAAATCCGGTGTGTTCTTTCCTTTACTGCTTTTACTTTATATTTGCATTTGTGTATGATTCTGTGATCATATCTGTGTCTGAATATTGCATACATTTGTGTTTAGATTAACAAAAACTCAAAAAGGTTTAACAATTCTCTAAAACACTATTCACCCCCCTCTATTGTTTATCCTTATCCTTAAGATCCTTAATCCGCATTTCTAACACAGCAAAGTGCAGACTTACATCAAAACACACACATATATACATACATTTATGTATGCATGTATGTATACAAGTGGAGATGAACACCAACTCATCAGTTCAGAAGCAACAACAAAGTGGTAAAATAGAGAATACATCCAGACACCACAAAGTTACATGGAACCAGATCACCATGCATCAGTGTAATGAAATGTCTAGACCAGACTTCAAGATGGCACAGAACAAATTTCAAGTGCAAAGCACAATGGAACCAAATTCAAAAGTATATACCAGATAGTGATATGTATGAAACAAGTGCATAATGCATAGTTGTGACTTCATAAAGCTTCAAATAAAACCAGATCAATTAGCAAGGAAAAATGAAGACAACAAAGTACAGACCTGGCAACATATGCAAACTAGCTCGAAGAAACAACTTAGTGCAAACACATGTGATTAGGCACAAGAATAAGGAATCAAATGTATTCAGACCTAAAGTAGCTGGCAGACCATCAAACACACTGTAGGTTCAACTCAATCTACATTAAGCATGAAAGAAAATCTCGTCAATATCAAACCAAACTGCAACAACACACATACATATGTATGTACATATATGATGACACACATTCGAGTTAAAACAAATACCAGAGCTAGCATATCATACTTCCAAGACCACAATAGCAATGTAACCAGACATCATCATCATCAATGGATCAAAATGCAGACCCAAGTGTACCAAATGCCTCAATATAGTGAATTAATGAAGCAACAACTTCAGCCAGAACTATTCCTAAACCAAAGTCCAGTTCAAATGTACATATTCAAGTAAATGAGTCAGTGCAGCATGAGTCACAATATATATGCACACATACATGGAGTAATGCAACAAGCAAGTCAGAAAATCAAGGCAAGCCTAAGTAGCAGTTTCGAACAAAGACGTTGATGTTTTAAATATCATCAAACTTAAGCGCCGAAGTCAATTTTATTTTATCTCACAGTAGATAATATGATAAACACGAATTAACCAAGTCAATGATCTCAAAAATTAAGATGCCGATGTCAATAGAGAAAAGAACGGAACCAAATCTAGAGAAATCACAAACCGTGGTAATCAAGCAACAAAAATATACGAATTGAAAAATTCAAAAACATCACAAGCATCCAAGAAAAATCGAATGGCCGAGCTAAAGTAGCAGACGAATTCAATAAAATATATACGAACGAGATTATAGGAATTCGAATCCTATTTAACCCAATCTCATCATGGGCTTAAAATTCAATCGATTTCATAACAATATCGTGGAGCATAGTTTCAAATCAATAACTCGAATCGAATCAGGTTCAAGAAAATTAACCAGAAAAGAAAAAGGAAATAACATACCAATTCAAATCGAACTCGATCGAGAAGCAGCCATGTGCAAGTCAAAGAAACGATCTATCAAGCAAGCATACCAACAAGATTTCGAGCATCATTTTTCAAGCGGCGGCTTCAACAAAGTGAAGCCCTAGTTTTCTTAAAGATGAACAAACGAGCAAGCGGCAGCCATTATTTTCACAACGCAAAGGAGTATACGGTCGATAATAAAAAAAGGAGAAGAAGGATACGGGCTGATAATATAAAAGAAAAAGGGGGAAATTATTTTATCGTTTTTTAACTTGAGCCGGTGTCTTTTAAATATAATTGGGATTTATTGTCAATTAGGGTTTCTTGTTTTTAATTTGTAATTTTCTTTTATACTTTTTTTATAATTCTAATTGTGCGACAAGGGGACAAACTACGATGTTGTAGTTCGAGAATTCGCAACTCAATGGCTAAGTTGTGGCAGTGTTTTGAGTGTAGAGTTAGGTTAGTCGATAGCGGGTGTCGCGAGTTTACGTATGTAAGCGTCTGACTACTTAATTTCTAGTAGAAACCTTGTAAGCATAACGTAGGCAGGGTTTTGCTGAAGCTGGGTAAATCTGTGTTGTTCCATTTTTGCTTGTAATATTCAGCCATTATCTGTGCTGCTATTATCTGTGCTACAATTATTTTATATATTTCCACATTAATTTTTATAATTATTAGTATCACCCTATTCACCCCTCCCTTCCAGGGTGAAATCGATCCTACAAGTTGATATTAAATTCTAGGTGATGTCATCTCCCTTTGATATCGTAAGTTCTTAGCCTTCAAAGAATGTCATAAGGTGGCATTGACGATGAAGAATATCAGTATCTACAAGAGTTATCGTATGTTACTGACGTCGCACATCATCAAAGTGAAAGAGGGTGTTATCAATCATTAATCCAGCATGATACCACATATCTATAACATAATTGGGATTATCAGAAAACAACGATGCATCTTGTAGCTTAGCAATGCAGCAAAGGATGTCGTATGTCTTTGCCTCTTGAAGGAATGTCGAAGATCATCAAAAACAAAGCGTAGCACTTGGCGCCATCGAGATTGTTGATGCCGAAAGCCAAGCATGCCGGAGGTGACATGTGGAAATCATGCCACTCCTCCCAACTTCTATAAATATGGACCTAGAAGCATGGAAGAAGGGGCCAACCATTTCTTTTCTCTCTTCTCAAAATTAACAATTGTAACCCTAAATCGAATTAGGGAAAAATCTTGAATTGATTGTAAACCTTATAATTTTATATGAGCAAGGACTTAGAGAACAATCTAACATAGCCCATCTATCCTAATTATGCAACTTTGAAAGGAACATAGATATAATAAAGCTCTTTAGGCCCTAAGTCTCATCTTTATTTTGTCTTGCATAAAGTCACATGAACTTCAGCCTAAACTTGTGTTTATATGCATGACCTCTGTTTTGATAAATACATATGGACAATGGATTATGAACCATGAGGATTGCTTACTAGTTCATTAACGAATGCTTAATGAACTATTTCATGTACTTGCAACTTATTCTTTTTCTTCTATTGAACATATGACATGAGCTTTCAAATAACTTTGGTAAAGTTCATGGGCATTATGGACTCATCCCTAAATGGCAGTATTGTGTGCTAAGCCGTGAATGGTGGTCTAGCTCTTTATTTATTAGCACTATTTGATCATCAACTAAGCTATGCTTAGTTATGCAATCAAGGGGGCAAAAATCAAGTTAAGCTCATCATACTAGGCTTCTTGAGGTGTTATACCCATTTTCGATTTAACACTTTGTTCCTTTCAGTATACACATGCTTCCTTTGTGTTTTGATATAAACTAAACTATTTGATTACTTTATCAAAATACTTATTCCTACTTCTTGAAGCTTGTTTAAGTCCATAAATGGATTTTAATAACATGTAAGCTTTACCCTCACTCCCACTGACATCTAAATCCTCGAACGGCAACATATTGACGATCACATCTAAATCAGCATTTAGAAATTATGTCTTTATGTCCATTTGCCATATTTAATAGATATATAATGCAGCAAAGCCAGGATCTGAATGGACTTAAGTATGGCTATGGGTGAAACTGTCTCATCGTAACAAACACCTTGAATTTAACGAAACCCGTTTGCAGTTAGCCTAGCTTTATAAGTCTCCAGTTGTTCGTATGCATTTAGAATTTTCTTAAAAACATTTGCAATCTATAGGTTCTATCCCATTGGGTATGTCAGACAAAGTCCACACTTTGTTTTCATAATGGGATCCATCTCGGATTTCATTGTTCCAAGCCAGAGTTCTGACTCTTTACTCTGTAATGCTTGCTGAATGACAGAGGAGTGTTATCAAATGAGATACAATCCTTCTTCTCACTATCCATAAGGAAATCATAATATCTCTTTGGTGCGTAATATTCCCTACTAGACCTAATATGTTGCTTGCTTTCGTATATAGGTGAATTTGGTTCTTCCATTGGTTTGGCCTCAATGTTAGTTTCTTGGATCTCATCCTAGTCTACAACCTCGTTGTTAATTTCTTTTGATAGAAATTCCTTTTTTTAAAAGACAACATGTTGAGAAAAAATAACCCTTTTTTCTTCGGTATTGTAGAATATATATCCTATCAAGTTTTTGGTGTATCCTATAAATTTACACAACACCGATCTTACCTCGAGTTTATTTGTATCAACGTTCTTAACGTAGGCGAGATGACCCTACACCTTCAAATACTTGAGTTGGGGTTTCTTCCCATACCACATATCATATGAAATCTTAGGGACAAATTTAGTGGGCATCAAATTCAACACATGCACTACAGTTTTCAATGCATACTCTTAATAGGACAGAAGTAACTCAACCTTACTCATTATTGAATGAACCATATATAATAAGGTTCAATTTCTATGCTCTGAACACCATTTTGTTGTAGAGTATAGGGTGGAGTAACCCAAGAGATAATTCCATTATCTTTTAAGAACTATTGGAGTTCTTGTCCAACGTACTCACCTTCTAGATCAAATTAAAGTACTTTATTATTTCGGTTCATCTGATTCCCATTCTCATTCTTATAATCAATAAATTTTTCACAGATATTATATTTGTTCTTCATAAGATACACATATCCTAATCTCGAAAAATCATCAGTAAAGGTTACAAATAAGAACCGTTATCTTTGATAATTATAGGCATTGGACCACATACATCAGTATATACGAGCCCCAAGAGTTTATTAACTCTTTCATTGCTCCCACTGAAAGGGTTCTTAGTCATCTTATCTTTGAGACATGAATCACACGTGTCAAATGATTTAGAATCAAATAATGGGATAAAATCTTTGGTTATTAATTTGTGAAATCATTTCTCACTAATGTCACCTAGCCCATAATGCCAAAGATAATTTTAATTATATCGTTATTCAAAGAACTACTTATGGAACAGAAATATTTCGTATTGGTGAAATAAATTCCTTGATCTAAAATATGATCACATACTTTATTACCATCTAAAATAATTTTCATAAAATTATTAGCATAGTGAAAAACATAATAAGTCTAAGACAATCTAGACATAGAAACACTACCACAAATAAAGGCTTTTACAGAATAGAAATTATTTAATATCAAAACAAATCCATTCGGAAAACTCAAATGAAAATCTCCAACTTTCGTTGCATCTTTGATAGACCCATTAGCAACTTGAAATCTTGTTTCTCCCTTTGCCATGTGATGCCAGTTTTTAAGCCTTTGCAATAAATTACATATGTGAGTTCCAAATCTAGTATCTAAAACCCAACATAATTTATTGATTTCAAAACAACTTTGAATCACAAATATAACTAATGGAGTGACATAACCATTTTGCTTCTTCTCTTTAACGATCTTCAAGTACTCTAGAAAATTCCATTTCCAATGACCCTTTTTGTAACAGTGAAGACATTTACCCTTATTTGTAGCAGCAGTCTTCTTATTTTTATTGTTAACCCATTTCTACTTCTTTGAATCTTTTGAAGATGACACGTTTTCCTTAGCTACAAGTACGACCTCTTGATCCTTGGGTGAAGATTCGGCTGGCCTCAACATATTAAGGAGGTGCACAAGCCTTATGATCAATTGGTTTATATTATAGTTTAATATAAACAGCTCTTGCTGGAGAGTAAGAGACCCAAGTATTAAATCTACCTGCATTTCGTTTCTTATCGCCATGTCCAACTATGCATGTCTATTAATATAGCCTTTCATCATTGGAACGTAATCATCTACTTTTTGACCCTTGATCATTTTCGGATTGCACAGTTTCTCTAAAAGGTTATACCTTGCAGAATGAGACAAATCCTCAAAAAGAGCTTTGAGACTATCTAAAATATCATCGATAGACATGTTTTCATGTTGCCTCTGCAATTGCTTGTGTAACGTAGACAACATGAAAACCTAGACGATCTCTAGGATTAAAGCCCATTTCTCATAAGCAAGCCTAAATTCGGGGTCCACATCGTCAGTTGGTTGTTCTTTTAGAGGTGTAGTTATCGATAACCAAAGATGTTCATAAGTCAACACTATGTTAATTCCTCTTAGCTAATCAACATAGTTTGGTCTGGTAAATCTATCAGTTTTAGGAAATAATTAGGGGCATACATTTTTCTGCAAATTTTAAAATTAGTAGATTAGGACAATTTCATAGTAAATATTCTATAATATGAGTAAGGTTAAACTTTATGTTATATTTTACTAATAAGCTTCCACTAGTCTTTTATGTTTCTTCAAACCCTAAGATGAATTATAGAAGCCTTTCAACTTCATAGGTGGGTGTTAGAACCCATCTGCCTTGGCATTCTAACCTTGAGTTTTCACAAGAAGTCATGGCCCCACAGACGATGGATAACTCTTTATCAGTTTTATCATATACAACTCCTAACCCGTGATTCCTTGTCCTAATCTCATTTCAACCTTAAGTTTGCTTAACAAATTGAAAGAGATTATTCGGTCATACCTACCATTTCGCCGTAGCCTAAGGATAGTATATGTACCTTGAGTCTACTCAACAAATACATATAGCTATCATACTTCGTCCATTCTATATATTAACAATACTACACATAACATCTCTGCTTGAGTTTGCTCAACAACTAGATTTTATGCAAGTAATTTATTAAAATACAAATGCTAGATGACAAGATAACATTAAAGATTTATAATCTTTAATATATTATATTTAGAGTGATATAGACTTATGAGATAATATATTTTTTATGAAATACCCTCATGATTCAAGTGTCAGATACATCAAAAATCTTGATATACATACTATGCATATTTATTTATCTCTTAAATCTATTTAGATTTCTCTAATGTTCCACCTTCAATTTATACATTCGTATTATATAAGTTTCATCATTATATAATTTTCATAATTTAATTTACTTATATAATAGTCTTAGTGGTTACACTAAAAATCGACATAAACGCCCAACAGAGGTCCTGTAGAGAAATAAATGAAGAATATTAAATGTAAACAGTAGGAATGTGGCAATAAAGAAATCAAAATTAAGCTAATAACAGAGACACGGTAATTTATAGTGGTTCGACATTGTTTGCTTATGTCCACTTTAAATAGATAACTTTATTAATCGCTTGAATTGAGTACAATAAGAATCGAATGAAAATCCTTAGTTACAAATGAGTACAAACCAACAAGCAATGTAACGATCCCTGAAATGAACAATCAAGCTTGTATTTATAAAGAAAGAGGGCGAAATATCTCCTTGGAAATTCAGTAGAAGGATCTCCAAAACAATAGGGTCCCATAAGAGGGATCGCATGGCCCAAATCCCACGAAATAGGGATTGGGGCTAATCCCTACTTTCAATGAGTTTCGTGGTGCGATCCTTATGGGCACTTCTCCATGTTGTATTATGATATCCTCCAAGTTTCATGCCAACTGGGTTAGTAGAACTTGATTTATTAATCAATCCTTGTCGCAACATATTGTCTATCCTATTTTTGGCCGATTCCTCTTGCTTGCTCCTTTTGAGGTGCAACCCCTAAGGTGGACTCCCTAGGGATCCCACATCTTGTTCCTAAAGTTTTATATGCATTGGACTTTTTGATCTCGAAATATCGATTGTTTTTCATTGAGTTGCCCTTGTTTAGCTGAAGTGGACCGATCCCTATGTTTGAGAAGGATTATTGTAATCCCTTTTCTAGATCAACTATGTTCTATACTCTGAACATTCTAATTGCATAACTCTTAATATGTTCAATCAGGCTTCATATTACCATCTGTACTTGATTTCTGAACCCCATAATCATCACTCTTGGCTTAGTGGCCTTGATGACAGTCAAGTTTAACTTGTCCAGTCAGTTCGAACATAGCCAGGTCAAAATGCTAGATAACACTTGCCCCCTAAAGTATGTCTTGTGTTCAACATGATGCATTTTGAATCAAAGCAAGTTAGAGTCACCGGAAAGAAATCCATCAAGTTTTCTAAATAGTCGCCACCCTTCCATCGAATTATTTTCCTAAAGTTTCATATCTCTCTTTAATCGTTGTGACACTTGGTCGATCTCTAATAGTATAAACTCAGGATTATATTATATCAGTTGTCGTCTATGTCCAGTTCCACGAGACTAGTAAGCTTTGGCTGTCTAATACAATATCGACCATAAAACCTTCAGTTTGAATTCAGTTTTTGTGGATTTCAAAATTTGAATTTTTAGAATATACACGTGCACTTCAGGTACACATTCTTATCGTTGGCTCCAGGATGCATTTTCATGTTCATGAGTCGTTGCCAATTTTCATTGAATTAAACGCGATTTCAGTGCATCAATGTATTTGCTTATTTTACATATCTTTAGTATACATGCTTCCATGCACGTAAGGGTCGTACCCAATCCCTTTGCTCTTTTTTTAATGTTTATGGGGATTGAAATTTCGCTAGCCGATCCTTTTCTTTCCTATCTTCTCTCTCTTTATTTTTATTTCTTTATGTTAGTAGGGATCAAAGTTTCTCTTTTCTCCATTTAGGGACCATACCCGATCCATTTCTTTCCTTTTTAACTTCTTTTATTTATGTACATAGGGATCTGGTCAGATCCCCAAGTCGAGGGATCATACCCCATCTCTTCATATGTTGGGGACTTAACGGTTTAGCTTCATGGATAAGCTAAAGTAGGTCGATCCCACAAACCTTGTATATACCAATATCTCCCCTCCATCCTTCACTTTAGTTCATTTCTACATCCGAACCCTCCTTTAAAAATTAGTGAAGCCGAACCCTTCCCCCTCTTCCTTCTTCAATTCCAAACCAAAATCCATTGCAAACCTTCATACTTTTATAAATCTGCTTCGTCTTCCCCTTCAATTTCAGTCATCTCCAAACCATTTGTCGTCACTTCTGTCTTCTCTATATATCATCGATAATTTATATATATGTAGGCTTTAGTTTACATAAGGTTTCGATTTGTGACGAGATAATAGGTTCAGTTGTGCCATGGGTCGAATTAAATAAAGAGGAGGAGAATAGTGGCGCGTTGGGTTCGATGAGGTGGTAGAAGAGGAGAAGGAAAGGAATGAAGCTTAAAGGAAGTGGAGGCATCGGTTGTATGTTGTATGTGGAGCATAGAAGGACCGGTCGTATTGGAGTAGGGAGGAGAGGGATCAGTATTTTGCATTGCTTAAGGGATTAGAGTAAAGAGTTGAGGGAAACATGAAAACGACTAAGTAAAAGGTACAATGAAGAGGCATGTCATAGGGATAGGTTATTAGAGTTTGAGGAGGGATCGATAATGGAGTGTTTGGCTAAGGGATTAGTTGTATTGGATTAGGTGTAAGGATCGATTATCGATATCTTTGAGTATGGAGGGATCGGTTGTGACGACTCAAAATTCCGTGCCCTTTGAGCCGACAAATAAAACACACATGTCTGACCCAAGTTGCGCAGAAGTATGGATGATCAAGGGTAATAAAGAAAAATAGATAGAACAAAATCTCACGCAAATGGAATAATATATAATATTGAACAAACATCTTTACAACTAAAAATTTTTAAACACATATATCAGAGTTTAACCTAAATTCAGCTTGAACAGTAATAAACATTTTTCCTTACAATTTCTAACAAATATAAACTAAAACAAACTAAGTAGGATAATAGAATATGTCCATATGTAGATGAATATCTCCAGCTCTCCTTTGGAAGCTCCAACAGTCTTCGACTAAACCTGAAACTACTCGGATCTGACCTGAAAATTGAAAATACTCATATTAGGCTTGATAACTAGCATGAGAAAAACTCAATAATGAATGACAGTGTCATATATCATCATTTGAATAAAATCCTATAAAAAGAAAGAGCATCTCATAAGACCACGCCCACACATAAACACGGACGGGTTTTTACCTTATGATAACTAAATCACTTTTATATCAAAACATTGATATTATTTATAATGACATTCTTTGAAAACATTTGCAAATAAACTTATTAATCTTATCTGAAATGGTTACCCATATAGTATTTTGAGGCTATTCATTATGCAAATACAAACAAAATTGTAGGTTCTTATTAGAGAATGGAGTTCTATACAAATGACCAGGTGAAGGATCTACCTTCGGAATGGGTACACCTCTAGATGAATGTCCCGAGGACCATCATAAAGGATCCTCTGCCAACATAAGACCGATCTACCTCTGTAACTAGATAGTACCGAATATGTCATCCCCCGGTCATTACCGACCTTTGAATCGAGCGCTCGAGCATACAAACCACATTAATTTACATCCCGAACGTCATAGCGGGAAGAAATATATCTAGAAGGGGATGACCATACCCTACTTAGGAATGACCCAATTATCCTTGCCGCATTTAATCCTGTTTTGGCCATTTCCGGATTGATGAGGCTTGAGGCAACGATTACCTTTTCACATAGCACATATCATATCTCTGAATGTCACATTGCCATTTCCATTAACTACTAATTGCCTTCCATAAAAACACAACCCTTGAGCTCGTACATCTAAAGGAGGGCGTTAAGCTAAGAAAAGTTGCATTCTCCAGCACCACTGATGTACGATTGTAAAAAACAACGTATGTAATCTTTAGAAATGCAATGCCAGAAAAACTTCCATACAAGTTGTCTACGAACAGGATAAACCGAAGGCACTCACCTACTACCACTAGTAGCGAGTAGTCCTTGCAACCCGAAAAATCTCCACAATGAGGAGACCACTACTATATATAACTATATACTGGGTGCGATCCTGAGAAAATCAACAAGCAGTCCTCATGCTATGAAGATCCGCAGTCTTTAATAATCATCATCTTCAACATGTCTTCACGTTCAAACATATATATTGGTTCGAAGTGGTTTTCGGATAGGAATCACCAAAATCCGACCCCGGTACCTTTGAAATCCAATTATCAATAAAAAGTGAATACGAATATATAGAATTTATGTAGTCTCTTTTCACTTTAATTCTTTTTGGATGATTTCGAAATCTCTTGCTTTTGATATAGAATAATTCTAAGTAATTCATTCTTTTACTTTGGAAAATATCTCAGATTTCCTCCCTTAAATTCTCAATCCAAATTCCTTAACTTTTAGGCGGGTCAAAAACAATGTTATTTAATACATAGTTTATGATAAACCCTAAAATAAATCTTAGCAAACATTTTTGAGTAAATAGGACGATAGAAATCATTCATTTTGGAGATTGCTTAAATTTTGGATAATACCAATCTTCTTTTATTTTGGAAACTTAGTACGATTTTTTATTTAAGAGCATCCGGTTTTCCTTTCGATATGTTCCACCCCTCGCCTAAGAAAAGAAAACATAGGCCAGGTAAGTTTTGGACGCTAGTTGCTCCATCCCTAACCATAGTCAAACACGTTGTTTTATCTTCCCAGATCTCACAGTCGCGACAAATGTACTAGTCGTTTTCGCATACTCAATTATCGATTTTATTTTGAAATTGATAATAAAGATTCCAAATTATCTTTCAATTTCTTAATTTTCCTTTTTAAAAACATTCACAATTGATTCCAGGAAAAATCATTATGTTTAAACTTACATTCACAAAGTTATACAATTTACAGCATAGAAGTGCTGTAGAAAGTGCTATATAAGCTTATTTGATTTAAACAACTTTTAAACATTCGATAATTCATATTTTCCAATCCAAATCTCTTTTAAACCATTTAAATAGATTTATCAAATTTATTTATATTTTTCCAATATTAAAAATATCCGTTTAAATGGATTTCCTGTTATGGTCACTTAACTGCACTAGCGTAATTTTTTTTAGAAAATTGATTTGGACTTAATTCAAAATCTACTCAACGAAATTCTGATTTTTTTCTTCGTTTAGAAGATATGGATATAATAGTCTAGAATCTTCTTATCTTGAAGAATTCCGAACTATATTCCACTCTACACATTCATTTGAACTTTTCAACGTGAAATCGCGAACTACCATTGCGCGACGCACCCAGTCTTAACTTATTTTTCAATATTTGAAATAATTTATTCAAGTTGAATTCTATTACTTATAAAATCATTATAAATCATTTTAAATTAATATTTTCACTTTTTAAAGTATTTAAAATGAATTTTCACCATTCCCATATTATAACATTATTATATTTCCATTATTTTAATATTAAATTTCAAATTCCAATTTCAATTCTAACTTCAAATTAAACAGATTTAAAGCTTAGATTTAAAATCTAATTTCAATTTAAACTTCAATTCAACCTAATCTCAACTTGAATTTTCAAAATCGATTTCAATTTCAATTTCACTATTCACCTCAATTTCAATTTCAGTTTAACTATCCTTTTCAAACCCGTTTCACTTCAAAATTCAAATGCTCTTTTATTTTTACTTTAATTACACCTCTAATTGAAAAGAGACTTATTTTTTCAAAATATCTCATATCACTAAAGTTTGGTCTTTCTTAACAAAGGGATAAATCAAAATGAACATAACCAATGTCCATATTCATCACTAACATAATATCCATTCAACCAATCACATCACATATGATTTCAAATCCAACATACACTATTAATACCATACAGGATATATTATCACAATTCAATTATCTAACCAACTATCAATCATCCATATTGACAATCAATTTGGTATAAACATTCATATGTCATAAGGGTATCAATGTGATTGTTTTAACATAAGCAAAATATAATTTCAATAGCGATGAGGGTTTATCACCTTCATATCCTCTCCGTCAATCTTTTTGTAGGCTAACGTGCTTCTCGAACTAGTGTGCTTTTTCCATACGTCTCAAATTCTCGCCTTTATTTATTTTCCTTTCGAACTGCTTTTGTTTTCCTCTCTTTTCATTTTTCCTTTTTCTCTCTTTTTTTTTCTTTCTATTACTTTATTTGGCCGTGAGCTTTTGGAAGGGGGTAGGTGTCTTGGGCTCGGGTTTTGTGGGGTACAGGTGTGTAGGTGGGTATGGGAGGTGGGTAGGTGGAAGTTTAGGCTCAGGTTGGCTTGTAGGTGCTCGGCCATGGTGGTAAGGAAGGGGTACACCTTGTAGGGTGGAGGTGGAGCTCGGGTTGGTGGTTTAAGGGGAGGTCGTGTGTTATAGGAAGGATGTAGAGTGGTTTAGGTGATGATGTGGCTAAGCTTTGGTGATGTGGAGGTGTTAGCTTGAAGGTAGATGAGCAATGGAGGAAGTAGAGAAAGATTTTGGAAATTCTATGAAATGAAAATGAAGTGAAAAGGAAGGGATTTGAGGTTGTATTTATAAGCGGAGATTTTGGTTGTAAATAACACAAATAGCCTTGTTTACGTTTGAACTTTGATTAGCACTGATTTGAGTTGCATTTAATGTATGGAATGATGGTTATGGAAGAGTGTGTTAAGAGATGAAGAGGTGTCACTTTCTTATGGTTTCTAATTGTTTAAACATAAATTTTTGCTCCTTTTCTATGTATAAACATAACATCTCATTAATGATATGAGAAGTAAGATAATGATGTTGTTTATAAAGATTTAAAATAAATTTTAATTAGTCAAATCATGTCTTTTCACTTTTTGTACATTTATTTAAACTTTCCAAAAGTAAACTCCTTTTGCCTATTAGTGCTAAATGTAAAGTGTTTAAAAGTTTGTAAACTTGTATTTATATGTTAGAAAATATATCAAGTTGCAACAACTTGACAACAACTTGTTTTGGTTAAAAAGGGTATTTTTTGTCGACAAATTTAAAGTCTAAATTTAACTTTTCTGTTAAGCTATATATTGAAGTAAACCAAACTTTGAAATGAACTTTTTAATTCTTTAAATAAATTAAAACATGTCTCTTTATATTTTAAAATCATACTTAATTAATATCAAAATCTCTAGTTTTACAATGTATGTAAAACTGACAAAATGCGACAAAATTTGGTTCTTTTTGTAAAAGGGTTATTAACATACTTTTAGATATTTTATTATACGTTTATTATCTTTATTAGATGTTTTAAATAAAAGTTATCTTTATAAATAAATATTTAAATCCATTTATTTAACCCATTATTTATTATTAGCAAAACTTAACTTTTGCTGATTTGTTCTAAAATCTAAATTTATGATTTTAATTATTAACTATAAGAATAGATAATTATTTATTATATATAACATATTTATTTAAGTTTTAAATTCCTTTTAATTTTAAAATGAACGAAATCCCTCATTTTCGAAGTAGCGAAATTATGGGTCGTTATATTCTCCCTTACTTAAAAGCATTTCGTCTTCGAAATGAAATCAAAGATACAGAACTATAAAGGTCAACAATACATGTCAAAGGAAATACTACTACTAAATACCGATCATGAAATACAATCATCGATCCTAGTCCCAAACTGAGTGTGTATTGTACATTTGAGGTAAATACATAGTCATAAGTCAACTATTTACAACAATCAACCAAAATATCATACTAAAGGACAAAATCACATATCTTAGCGCATAGTACGTGCTTAGGATAATAACAACTGCTATAATACAAACCCAAAATATCCCTAAGTGTGAAACACTACTCATCGGATGAACCCTCTAATGGTGCCTCCAGGTCGATCTCTACTGGTTGCTCTACTTCTTCCCTGTCCTCAACTGGCTCCTTATCATCTATCATCTCTGGAACTATGTCCCAACCTAGCAGCTGCCACTACTGACCTCCAGGAATCCACGGCTCATGCTCCTCCATTTCAATATCTTACAAACCAAGATCCTCGGCTATCTCTGGAACGGGAGATCCTTTCTCCTGAATATGCGTACCTATCTCCCAAATGATTTTCTCATCACTCTCCAAATCATCATCCTCATATAACCATGCATTGTAAATCCCTGAATCTTCCATCTCCATTGCCATGGGTTCCTCTATCGGCGACTCGATCTCCTCTGAAACTTCCATGGGCTCCTCTATAGGTTCTTCTTTTACGGGATCCTCGTCCTCACTCAAAGGATCCCACATCCAATCATCTGTATTCATCGTCGGCCTCTGCTCCTGCATCAACATCTGTGCATACTGACAACACATCCTCCTCATCTGAAATAACTATCAACTTCTCATCCTCTGAGATACCTATCATATGGTTGAATGATCCTAGTACTATCCTTGAGTGATCCCCAACTTGCATAACCTCCTCATCACTCGAAAATTATGTACCCAAAACTTCTAAGTCTTCGTATTTAGACAAGGCTTTCCTAAATCTTTGCCTAATTGCTAGTCTTTTGGCTTTGGTTACTTTCTACAATTTATAAAAGAACTTAAAATCAGTTATCCTTTCTTATCAAAGATCCTATCTCAACTTTACTTATTTTATCTCATTTTATTAAGTGCTTCTTACTTAATTATTATCGTTTCTCTTTTCATTCTTTTTATAAATAGGATTAAATCTTTTTAGATTTTCTAATAAGCTCTAACAGAATTGGTTATTGACAAACAGCAAAATGATAATGTTTGTGTGTGTATATTGATTCCCAAAAAACATTCATACTAAGTGACTTCTACGGAGTACACTCAAAAAGTTTTACAAAAGTCATGTGGTTAAAATACTTATATGGCATTTACTAATACATGCTTAACTAACTTATGCTTCCACTATCCCTTTTCCTTTTTCTGCAGCAGTAGGTGGACGAGTAAGGGTAACAAAAGGCCTAGGCTATTCTGCCATCTTGAGCATTGGATAGTCTCTAGCGATATGTCCTATAAGATGGTAGTAATAACAACTCTTTAGGACAGTTTTCTTAAAGGTCTCAATGTTTACTTCTGATCTACATTCTTTTGTAAGGTGACTTCTTTGTCTACATTGAAACAATAAAATTTGTTCTTTTTATGCCTTTTCTTCTTGTCTGGTACTTCAGAAATGGGATGTGGAACAGCACCTTCGAATTTTAGGGCGTTGCTTATCACCTTTCTAAATGATCCATGGATGAAGCTTACCATGCTATGCTGGAGCTCATCACACTTTCTTAACTAATCCTTAATTTCCATAATCTTTTCCATTCCTAAAAACTTTCTTTGACTTAGGAACTCGAATTCCCAACAAAGTGAAGCGAAGTTCAGGGGGTTTAGTCTTTCCTTAAAAGAATATTATTTTTCTACATATCATCATCAAATACCTTATAGTCAAATTGTGAAACTTAATTCACAAGGTATTTGTTCTTAGTCCTTTTAAATTAACCCATTTTATACTTATCAAATCATTATTATTTCTTAAGGCTGAATGTCTAGGGTTATATGGTGAAAGTTCTAAATTCTAGTTCTCAAACAATTGATTCTATATAAAATATCTTATAGTCAAATTATGAAAATCTAATCACAAGATATTCGTAGTTTAGTTTTACTAAACAAAATCACAATCAATCCTTTATTTTTACCCAAAAATAATAATATCCCCTTTTGCATATTTGAAATATAAACCCAAAGTAAGATTATTTCATTTAGCAATTTCTTTAAAAAAATCATTTTTATAAAATTAAAAAATATGCACTCATATATATATAATACTCCCATAACTCATTTTAGGGTGTTACTAACCCTCTCTCTAATGAGTTACTCATCCTAGGTATTATTAATCCTAACTTTGATTAAACTTACCCTTATCAGGCTTCGATGTTCGCTCAACCAAAAACTCTGATACCAAATGTGACGAACCACAATTCAGTGCCCTTTGAGTCGACAAATAAAACACTCATGTCCGACCCAAGTTACGTGGAAGTATGGATGATCAAGAGTAATAAAGAAAAACAGACAGAACAGAATCTTAGACGAATGGAATACTATATAATATTGAACAAATATCTTTATAGTGGAAAACTTTTAAATATATATATATATATATATATATATATATATATATCAGAGTCTAACCTAAATTCAGCTTGGACGGTTATAAACATCCGTCCTTACAATTGCAGACAAACATCAACTAAAGCAAAGTAAGTACAATGGATAATAGAATATGTCCATATGTTGATGAATATCTCCAGCTCTCCTTTGGAAACTCCAACCATCTTCGTCTAAACCTGAAAATACTCGGATCTGAACTGAGTATTAAAAATACGCGGATCAGGCTTAATAACCAGCATAAGAAAAACTCAATAACGAATGAAAGTGTCATATATTAGCCTTTGAATAAAATCCTTTGAAAATAAAAGGTATCTCATAAGACCATGCCCACACATAAACACGGACGGGTTTTTACCTTATGATAACTAAAACACTTTTATATCAAAACATTTCACATTATTTACAATGACATTCTTTGAAAACATTTTCAAATAAACTTATTAATCTTATCCGAAATGGTTACCCATATAGCATTTGGAGGCTATTCATTATGCTAATACAAACAAAATCACAGGTTCTTATTAGAGAATAGATTTTCTTACAAATGACCAGGCAAATGATCTACTTTCCGAATGGGTACACCTCTAGATGGATGTCCCGAGGACCATCACAAAGGATCCTCTGCCAACACAAGAATGGCCTACCCTTGTAACTAGATAGTACCTAATATGTCAACTCCTGGTCATTACCGACCTTTGAATCGGGCGCCTCGGCATACAAACCACATTAATTTACATCCCGAACGTCATAACGGGAAGAAATATATCTAGAAGTCGATGGCCATACCCTACTTAGAAATGACCCACTCAGCGTTGCCGCATCTAATCCTGTTTCGGTCATTTCCGGTTTGATGAGGCTTGAGGCAACGATTCTCTTTTACTTTTACTTTAATTACACTTCTAATTGAAAAGAGGTTTATTTTTCCAAAATATCTCATATCACTAAAATTTGGTCTTTCTTAACAAAGGGATAAATCAAAATGAACATAACCAACGTCCATATTCATCACCAACGTAACATTCTTTCAACCAATCATATGACATATGATTTCAAATTCAACATTCTATATTAATAACATACGGGGTATATTATCACAATTCAATTATCAAACATCCATATTAACAATCAATTTGGTATAAACATTCATATGTCATAAGGGTATCTATGTGATTGTTTTAACATAACCAAATATAATTCCAAAAGTGATGAGGATTTCTCATCTTCATATCCACTCCGTCAATCGTTTTGTAGGCTAACGTTCTTTTCGAGCTAATGTGCTTTTTTCGAACGTCTCGAATTCTCGCGTTTATGTATTTTATTTTCGAATTTCTTTTGTTTTCCTCTCTTTTCTTTTTTTCTTTTTCTCTTTTTCCCTTTCTTCTACTTTATTTGGCCATGAGATTTTGGAAGGGGGTAGGTGTTTTGGGATCGGGTTTTATAGGGTAGAGGTGTGTAGGTGGGTGTAGGAGGTGGGTAGGTGGAAGTTTGGGCTCAGGTTGGCTTGTAGGTGTTTGGCCTTGGTGGTAAGGAGGGGATACGGCCTTGTAGGTTGGAGGTGGAGCTTGGGTTGGTGGTCGAATGGGAGGGAGTGTGTTATAGGAAGGATGTAGGGTGGTTTAGGTGATGCTGTGGCTAAGCTTTGGTGATGTGGAGGTGATAGCTTGAAGGTAGAAGAGAAATGGACGAAGTAGAGAATGATTTGGAAATTTTGTGAAATGAAAATGAAGTGAAAAGGAAGGGATTTGAGGTTGTATTTATAGGTGCAGATTTTGATGATAAATGACACAAATAGCCTGTTTACTTTAGAACTTTGATTAGCTTTGATTTGAGTTGCATTTAATGTATGGAATGATGGTTATGGAAGAGTGTGTTAAGAGGTGAAGATGTGTCACTTCTTATGGTTTATAATTGTTTAAACATAAATTTTTACTCCTTTTCTATTTATAAACATAACATCCCATTAATGAGATGAGAAGTAAGGTAATGATGTTGTTTATAAAGATTTAAAATAAAATTTAATTAGTCAAATCACATCTTTTCACTTTTTATACACTTTTCAAAAGTAAACTCCTTTTGTCTTTTAGTGCTAAATTTAAAGTGTTAAAAGTTTGTAAACTCGTATTTATATGTTAGAAAATGTATCAAGTTGCAACAACTTGACGACAACTTATTTGGTTAAAAACAATGTTTTTTGTTGATAAATTTTACAGTCAAAATTTGACGTTTTTGTTAAGCTATATGTTGAAGTAAACCAAATCTTAAAATGAACCTTTTACTTCTTTAAATAAATTAAAACATGTTTTTTATATCTAAATCATACATAATTAATATCAAAATCTCTAATTTTACAGTATATGTAAAACCGACAAAATACGACAAAATTTGGTTATTTTTGTAAAACGATTATTAACATACTTTTAAATCTTTTAATATACTCTTGTTATCTTTATTAGATGTTTTAAATAAGATTTATATTTTTAAATAAATATTTAAATCCATTTATTTAAGTGTTTATTTATCATTAACAAAACTTAACTTTTGTTTATTTGTTCTAAAATCCAAATTTATCCTTTTAATTATTAACTATAAGAATAGATAATTATTTGTTATATATAACATATTTATTTAAGTTTTAAATTCCTGTGAATTTTAAAAAGAACAAAATCTCTCATTTTCGAAGTAGCGAAATTATGGGTCGTTACATTGGTGGTGTTAGAGAACGAAGGGATCAATCATAGGCTTTTTGAGAGGCATCGGTTGTATTAAGATAAAGGGATTAGCTATAGGGACTTAGTCGATTCTAAGGCTTTGAATTGAGTTTGAAAATTTAAGCAAACCAATCCATATTAGTATGCATAAACAATCAGAACTGATCCCATCTTAATAAACTTGAATATATGACGATAACGGACAACGGGACTTGCTTATCCAACTTTGAATTCGAAACTGAATAATTAAACTGCCAGGACTTGAACAAAAATTAAAACTTAACATATGGACTTCAATATTGAATTTCATACTTTATCAAGTTGATAGTCGATCCCAAAGTTTACATAACCGATCAATCTAAATGCCAGTTGAGACTGTCAACAATGATGGTCACTTTGGTCCGAATACAAAGTCATGTCACTCACTTTTGCTTTTAATTTGGGACTGTTTTCCTCTACACTGCACTACACTAGTTTACACTTAGCACATGAGGACATGTAAAGTTTTCTAATCTTGATTATCTACTGAATTTTGTTGATATGGGCTCCAAACGTTTAGGGTGTTTGGTTGTAGTGTCTTCTGGACAACTTACGCAGCAATACAATCCGGGTGCCGAGCCAAGTTCTGCTACTGTATCCAGCAGACTCTTTCCTCTGAGAAATTGAAGATTTCTGGTCCGTTGGTTGACCTTTTCTTTGATGGTCCCATTCTTCTGGTCCGTTGGTTGACCTTTTCTTTGATGGTCCCATCAATCACATTAACTCCCTGGCCAACTCTACAAAATAAAGGAAAAAGTGTAACATATGACTATGGTACACAACAAAAACTCATCTCAAGCACAATGACTATGAGCTCCGAAAAGGAGAAAAATATACCTAAAAACATAGACGAAAGATACATACTTGCAATAAGCTATGAAATAGGAGGACAAATTACCAAGAAGATACAAGGTTGCAAATATCAAGACTGAAATAGTCAATCACCAGTACCAAAATGCCATAAAGGAGAGGAGAATGGTGTAACAACCAAAAGGCCCAAAGGAAGCTTGACAACCAACATCAATTTCGTACCCTTAGTTATGGAGCAATCGCAAAGGACAGAAAGTGATGAGGTGAAATACATAACTCGGCAAGAACATTGTCCAACACCCAAACACCCTAGATCTAAAAAAACTACGAGTCTAGCCTACACTACCACCAACCTAAACGATAACCAAAACATCTGCAAAAATCAACAATACGGAGCAGATAATGACGAAGAAGCACATATACTACTTCACAGGCAAGCCAACAAAACTACATGAGAATAATACTGACAGTGCAAGCGGACCAAGGGAGAAGATGGCTTATCGACGCTAGATCCAAGTGAGGGACGTTAAGAGAAAGCGCGCTGAGTTGGGAACAGTAAAAATGTGGAGCACGGGAGTTGCGAATTAAGATCGGCATACAACAATAGAAAAATCTAGGTGAAGGGAGTTGGAGATGAGACAATGACAAGGAGAAGGAGGGGATTCAAACAAAAGAAGTAACAAAGTGGAGTGGAGGAAAAAGAAGACGACCATTAATGCAAGCTTTAAACAATCACTCTTATGACTTGTGCATGTCATAGATTCCATTTGATTTCTTATGATTGCATGGTCTGTATTTGATGCTTGCGATGACAACTTATGATTACTAGCCATGTAGGGTAGCTATATTTGACTTTTCCTTATTTGACTGGGATTTCGGGGGTGAAATTCCTAAAGAGGGAAAGAGTGTAATGATGCATATTTTATGTATCAAAGGATTGTAAAAATTATTTTTAAACTCATATGAATTCATAAGACTCTATGATTTTTAAAAATATTAACTAGGGAAAATTTTCATTTATAGAATTTTTGTTCTGACGGTTTTGACCCTCAAAGTTTTATAGATCCTATAACTTCTGATAACGGCTGAATTATGGTCAAAAACCACTTTCATTCGATCAGAATGATGGTTTATATTTCCGTAAAGTGGTCATATTAAGAATTTATACTTACCCTATGGACGTATGGTTGTTTGAAGTTATGACTAGTTTTGAGCAAATCAGTGGGTAATTAGAGAGTGGTTAATGCATCCCATAAGCCCAATCCGACATTACGTTAATGCCATTTCTTCCTAGCTATTATCAGTTATTTCTCTTCTTCCTTATTCACCTCCTAACCTCCATTAATCGAAAAAACTACTATTTCTCCAATCTAATTGGTGTAGTTAGTGGATCTAAGAGGGATTAACATAGGAAGATAGTAGATCTGCTATTTTGAAGCTTTGGGACACATGTAGTTATTGTTATATATCAGTTTTGCTTAGGGATTTGAGTGTTTTGATCCAAGGTGAGTTATTTTACCTCTCTCACTATACTATGCTTACTTATATGGTAAAATTGTGATTTCTAGTACGAGTATTAAAGTAGAAATGTTTGAGAATTTAGATCTGATATAAATAACACCCTAGAACATGTTTTAAAAAGATAGATAGGTATATTAACATGATTTATATTGTTTATCAACCATATTTTCAATTTAATAGAAAACCAGATCTAGAATGATTTAGGCTAGTAAGTCATGTTTGGATGAATTGTATGCATTGCTTGGATGTTATATGATGATGTTTGGTAGTTGTGTTGATTACTTTGATATGTATGATAGTTGTTCTGCATGGTTAGAGAAGTGGTATGTCGTTTGGTACAAATAATAATAAAGTTGTCAAAACGTTGTGAAACTTGGATATGTTGTGCTCAAAAAAATTCAAGCGGCTTGGAGTTGCTTGATGGTTCAAAATCATGTCATCAAATGAGGTCAGTAGTGGGAAAAAAGTGCTTGAAATGACATGAAGTTTTGATATAATTTTATTGGAGCCTTAGGAAGCCTACACAGCAAGTTTCAAGTGATTTAGAGTTGATTTGATAACCCAAAATCGTGTCATCAAATCAAGTTGGTATTGATGAAAAAGAGTACGGTTATCACTTGGAATTCTAGCTGGTGTGCTTTGAGTCAATATGACGTTTATTCAGGTTTTTGGTGTTATTAATTGAAATGGACTTGGGAGTGCAATGCAATGGAAACTTTAGACTTAGCAAAATTTGACAAAAAGGAATACCTTGGCATCGAGATGATTTACCCCGAATTTTCAGATGGTTGGTGCTGAGAATTTCATGGCATGACGTCAGGTTAGCTTTGAGGCAAGTGGGGAGATGCAAGAAGTGAGAGGGCTTCAAATTAGAACATGGTCAAATGAGTTGAAGTTTTTAGAACGTACGTGTATTATTCTAGTGTTCATGTACATGTGTTATTTCGATCATTCGACGTTCGTTTTCTATGGTTATAATGCAATGAATATCGACGGTAAAGAATGAGGCGGAGGCTTGATGCTTGAACGTGATGTCTTTAGAACTGTGATGAGATGAATCTATGACATAAGATGGATTTCTAAAGATGTTCCAAAGTCCAACGATGGAGGCATTTGATCATGTACTTTTAGAAAGTCATAGTGGAGTGATATGCTAGAAACGATCATGATTGGATGGGACTCCAGAAATGATCGTAGCAATGTTGGATTTTAGGAATACCTTGAGAAAATTATGGTAATGGGGACTTTAAGAATGTTACAATGGAGTAAAACCCCAGAAAGAATCACGGTGAACCGAGACTTTGGTAATGGTCATGGTGAAGCGAGGATTTGGTGATAATCATGGTGATGCAAGAATTTTGGGATAGTAGTAGCAATGCATGACGAGGTGAGACCTTAGGGATGGACATGACAATTCGAGACCTCGAGGATTGTTGTTGGTGCGTGTTTACTTTGTTCTTGTTATGATTGGTGTGATGGTTGGATGTCGTGCGATGATGGTATTCTTGAGATAAGTACCCTGACAGCCATAATACTTAGCGTGGTATACCTATATGACAATGATAGTAGTATAGCATATATCATGTTATATGCTAACTTTGTGGATGCAGGGTTATGTCAGGTATGATTATTCATACCATATGTCCTTTACTATATCGGCTTTTATAGTACTTTAAGATTTTTTATCACTGATACTAGAATGTTATCCGACTCAAATATTTATGTTTTGCTTCTTATTATCTATCATACTCTTAAATAAGTAACCTAGATAAAAGGTGTGATTAGTGCAAGGAGCTGTTCAGAGGATTAGTTGGAGGCTGGCACTATTATATTTATTAGTAAAGTTTGTCGCGTATTCTAATGTGCAGCACTATGGAGCTTTAGTAGTGCTTTACCTTATTTAGGGACAAATTTCCTTTGAGTTTATTTTGATGATGTATAAACTCTACTCCATCTGTTCTGCATAGCTATTGTGGACCTTGCACTCTGATATTTTTTTCATTCATTAAGTTATACTTATCTATCTTGCATGTTTTATATCTATGTTGCATTATATTTCTTCCAACGTATTGTGAGATATACGATAGGTTACAACTAGAATTTAGTTATTTTACCCTTGACAATTGCAATACCCCCACCTCTATACCTACTATGCAAGAGTATTGCAGAGTAATAATGACAGATATTACAGAGAATGAGGCTATATGAGGTACATATGTGAATATTTCGTATGTATTAAAACATCAAGTATATAACTCACCTATACAGTATCGGTATAAAGCAATAGATATGTGTGCCTACAGGATAGAATAATACATAAAATATAGTACAATACAGAGAAGACAGAGTCAGTTGCAGCGATAACATATAATAGAAATACATTTTTGTTATACAATACAATTCAAACGTTAATTATATATATATACATATAATAAAACAATGTCAAACAAATATCGTATGGCAATCCTAATACAGAACTCCTATAAGCCCAATGAAATACATGCTGGTCAAGTTGTCCCCATACCTGAAATGTCTCAGACTGCTCCGAGCATTATAAAATAATACATAGGGTAGACTATGTCTAATCAAGGATCATAAGAAGGTAATACAGTATAAACAAGGATTAATACGATATCGCTATTAAAGATACTCAATACATCAGATGACATATCAAAGTATATATACATATAGAATACTCCTCAAGGCATTAAATCAACCAAATATCCTAAATCCATATAAAGATGTCATTACCATTTAAAAATGCATCATATCAAAATTCACGTAAAACAACATCGAATGGGTGAATCATCCATATCTCGAAATCGCTATTAAATTAAGAAATAATCATTAATGAGACATTCTCAAGTGAAGTCGGGCAGTAGTGAAACAATGCCCACTATCTCTCTTAATCTCATATTATAAATACCAATATTAAATCAATAATAAAGATTTGAGCAAGCTCATAATAATGACGCAATGTGCAATATCACATATCTTGACCCGCGGCTCTTGGAGAGGCGAGTCCCGACTGAAAGGTCCAAAGAGATAGAAACAACAAATCAATAGTAAGTAGGTCATCTTTCTGAGAAGGATATGGGTTGATCTTAGACACAGTCTCAAGTATAATCACTTTTATACATAATATATGTCTATCTACTACCCACATACATACACCCATACCATAACTAGACGGGAGACTGACAGCATGTCTGCTAGCTCTAGAAACTACACATGGTCCATATGACACGACTCCTACAATCATCGGTTATCATTACCTCTCCTCTCTCGTTATCGTGACAAAGGTCCACTATTGGCTCAACAACATATAGCCTTTTCAGTCGCGACTATTGACATGTGCCCATATGGTAACTGACTGCTGGCCTATGCGGCACAAAGAGAAACTAACTACTAATCTCATGATGCACATCAAATATCAATAACAATCACAGTGTGCGAATCTAGGGTGTGACCCACGATCAGGCTGCTAAAATGGATACTAGACAATGTGACCCACGATCAGGCCGCTAAAATGGATACTAGCCAATGTGTCCCACGATCAGGCCGCTAAAATGGATACTAGCCAATTTGGTTTGCTCATGAAATATAGAACAAAGGTAGACAGACATATAATGTACACTAACTATGTGGCGTAGCCTTCATACGTGCTCAATGTAACAAGTCACACACATATCACATACCCCCATATGAGTATCATTCATGAACAAAGAATAATTAAATAAATAACAAAACAACGTCTTATACCACCGCATGTTACTAGTCCATTTATTCGGTGCTTACACTCACATTCGCCCTTATTTATTCTATATAATAAGTCTAAAGAATAACCGAAAAGTATTACTAAAAGTCTCATACCACATGGTACCACTAAACCGTTTATTCAGATTTCTTGTCACATAAAATACGATATCACAAAATCATTCTAAAGGATGTCATCAATGTATCATCTTAAAGTAGAACACAAATCAATTTCAATGGTGGATCATTCGTAACAAATAAGTCAACATAAAAGGAATAAGAAATTACAATAATATAATAAAATATTATCTAATCTAATATGCAAAATATCTTCTTATTAATTATAAATACTCTTAAAATATTCGTACTTTGGGTAATATCTTCTATATACACACACACACATACACACATCTGTGCGTGTGCATGTGCATATGTGTTTACAAACTAAGACTTGAATATGAAAATTTACTATTAATTATTTGTTTAAATATAGTTATCTCAAAATAAAATTTATACATCGGAATTCTTGTACAAATCAATATTTATGTAGATATATGTAATTCAAACTCAAAATTACTCAAATTTATTTCCAACTCCTTTTATATATATTTTCAAAATCATCAAAACTCGCTATACAAATCGAAACTAATTTTATAAATTATTCTATAAATTTCTATAACTAAATAATGCTTTTAAAATATATTTATAGATCCACAAATAATTCTTTTCATCTCAAATTATAATTTATAATTCAAAATATTCTTCTTATACTCAAATAGTTAAAAATAAATACATTCCAAATTATTTGTGCCCAAAGTAATTTCCAAGAAACCAATATATTTTCCAACCAGTTTTATTTATTTATAAATATACTTCAATTTAATTTTCAAATGATAAAAATAATTTATTGAAGCTCTCAAATATATATATTTCAAAACCGAAAAAACAATTGATCGTTCAAAATATAAATTATAAAGAAAATTCTCCAAAATCAACAATAAAATCATCAATGTAAATTTTATCATATGGCCGAGTCGAATTCCCTCGAATTTCTGCTATGGACACTATATATAATATAGTTAAATTACATAAGTTAAAATGCAAATTGTCATCATCCCTGTTGCATTTCAGACATTCAAACTCAAATCTTATTCCACTCAATCAATTAAATATCTCGATCGACGACTCATCCAAACAATCCAATTCAACGTATGCAATCCATCAAACTCAAATAAATATTTCAACTAAGCAATTTAACAATATCAAAAGTGTATGCATATATGTATGATGTATAATAAATTTTAGATATAGTAGTGACTGAGAAATACTCACCTCGAATAATGCTCAAGCTCCAATAATTAGCAACTAGACAATGTCGATGTCGCTGCCTAACCACACTCATTAACAACACTTCGATCTTTAGCAATTGCTGCCCGAACTTGAAGCATTGCCCAAATCAATCGTCGCTTCATCCCATATTGCCACCGACCTGCTTTGTTACTCACATCTTCGACTTCGCTAAATTCAACCATGTAGCTTTTAAGGAGAATATCCTCTTCGTTGAAATTCGCCATGACTTCAAAGGGTTTCTTTTACGGCTGCACCCTTTAACTCCTCCAATACAACCACATCGCCAACCATTACTCCCAAATCCACCCTCGACCAGCCACGATGCACCTTCACACTCGCTTCATCAATCTCCTACAACTACCAGGTCGTTCACTATTCAAGCCAACGTCATAACACACACCATGAATCGAAAGCCTATAACTTGCCTGCGAAAAACGCTAACCAGAATTCAATTGTGTGCCTCCAAGTCCCAACATCGCTCCACAACATCACCCCAAGTCACAATGACCTTGCTGCTACCGTCGAGCATCGTGTGCTCACTCCCCTAGACTACTTCGATCGCCAGCCACCCAAAACTAGCATCATGATTTTATTTTATTTTTATTTATTTTTTCGTTATACTCGATTTGCGTTTGAGATGATTTTAGGGCAACTTGAACAATAATGGTCGAGTTATGCTTTAACTTAAGTTAAAATGAGAAAACAAAGTTCTAGCTAGTTGGGTTTGGGCTTTGTTTTGTATTAAGGGTTAGTTTCTATTTATTTATTTTCTTTTCTTTTCTTTTCTCTTAAAAAACACTTTTAGTTCATTTGTAGATAAATTCCAATCTAGTCTGAATAGAATTTACACTCCACTCTACAATTCTATTTCGATAACCACGCAATTTCTTTCAATTCAGTATTTGTTTGTTTTATTTAACTATCCATTTTATTATTATAACATAAATTTAACCCTATACAATCATGGTCATATATATAAGTTATTTACACTTTAAAATACTTATATTAATTAAAACATATATATTCAATTCCGATATATTATTCGGAAAGAATTTATTAATTTAACTTAATATGTTAAAAGAAAATCTTTTATTAAAATAGAATTCAAATAAGTAAGAATTTTTTCAAATAATAATTACTATCAAGATTGAATTCAACTGATTTTCACTTTAATTAAATTTGCATATTTTTACGACGTAGAAAGTAGGATTGCTACAAACTTTCCCCTCTTTTGAAAATTGTGTTCTTGCAATTTCTTATAGGGATGCGTCATGCAACTTATATCCTAACTTTCTTCACATCTACAATCTTCTACCAAACTTAACTACTTAGTCCTTTATGTGGCTCCTCCTCCAATTTCACATCTACAATTTAATAGATTCAGTCTAATGACTTTCTATTTTCGCATATGATAAAAAAATGTGCAAATTTTCCAACTGTCGGATTTTTCAAAAGTTACGGTAAGTCTCCTTAATATAGAGAGCATTCCAAAAAAATTAAAATACAGTATAATTAAATTATATACATCTTTGAAGAGGCATCCCAATACGGGGCATCCTGAAATATGGGAAAAAAATATAGTGTCACAATATATCTCTCTATAATTTAAAAACATATCTTTAACATTGCATTTAAAAAAAATTATTTCATTTTGTGCAAGAAAAAGAAAGCATGCACCAAATCCATTTCATACTCATCTTCATATACCTAGGTTAGTTTGAAAGAAACCATATTAGCTCATATCTTACAAAGAAAAAGAGGGTTCGCATTCAAATATCCTTGTAACTCAAAATACCAAACCAACATACATAGACACAATCATAACAAATAACACAATAAGTACATCTCCATGCCCTTCAGTCTTGTAGTTTATAATAAATATAGCTACTAATCAAATATAGCAAAATCCTCGAATTGGCTGAAATTAATTCTAATTATCCAAGCATTCATTACAACATGTTACAACATGGTTCTCATAAAATTTACGTTATGCCAATTCAAAAATTAACATTAAGTTTCAATGTAGCAATTAAACAAAGATATATTTATGTAGCATGAATTCTTTTTTTCCATTAGTAGTAGCCTACGGATGCTGCCGAAGGCACCCGCCTGCTGCTGCTTGTAGTAGCATTTTTTAATGTTGTGGCATGGCCCTGTATCCTATTCTTTGTGTATTTAGATGTGAACTTGAAAAAGGGTAACATTATTTAATATTTATGATCCTTATGCATCATTAGTTTAAATGCCTTTCTGATTAAAAGAATAAACATCATGTACATTTAGTTTTCAATAAAAGTACAAATATGTAGGTCCAATTTTCTCCATTACAAACCCTAGTGCCTTCTGTTGAATATGCGATTGCATGATTTTTTGTTTGATGATAATAAACATATATATATATATATATATATATTCGTTTAAATGTATTTGGTAATGTACTATTTTATTTTTCATAGATTAAATAAATATTTGTGAATAAAATAAATAACACAGAATTTGAATTCAAACAGAAATTTTATTCAAACAAATATTTATTACAATCTTTGAATAGTACAAATTTCAAGCTCTCACTATATATATACAATTTCAATTACAGTACAATTTTGATTACATCACGATTCACATTTACATTTGACCTCACTACATATCACTCATTCACTCAACTCGTATTTTATCTTCAACTTTACTCCAAATTGAATCCACCATCTGAGCAATCTGCAAAAATAAATATTGACGCAGTAAAATTGAAAAGAAAATATTTTTGCAGTATAAAATAAAATGTGGATGTTGAAAATAATATTTGCCTCAGTTATCTGGGTTGTTCGTCGTCATTTAATTTTGAATTCATCATACACGAACAGCTTGTGACATACATAGTGTATCACTGTATATGCCACAAGGCCGTGCACACCAATATATACACTTGATAAAATTACAGGGACAGGTGAGCACAGGGCAAACCCAAAACGTCGGGTTCAACTCAAGTGCAATAAAAATAACGTCACAATTTTCAGCACAAGGTCAAATCCGAGCTACAAGCTGGATTCAACTCAGGTGTGCTACAAAACATCAACTAAGTCCAAATGGTCAAGACAGCTACAACACAAATGCAAACTGACTTACATATGCTCAAGCAATACATGAACAAAGTAGTATAGTGATGCACAAGAACCAAGACTCAAGAATGCATCACTGTGACACAATCACAAGCTAGAATGCATACTGCACTAATCCATACAGCATGAACAACATCAATGATCAACACTAATGAACCAGTGGCTATAAACAAAATACATGAACACTGCAACAGGTCAAGGATGAGCAACCAAAACAAATGCAATAACCAAAACAAATGAAACTAAACCACAAAGAAGACAATGCAAATGCAACATGCAGGCTACAGGTCTGGCAAGAGATAAGCAAGCATATACACCAGTATCAGATTCAAGTGCATATACAAGTATGCAACTGTGAAATTGGATCAAGCAAGTGCAGACTCAAGTGATACAAGTTCGAACAAAGCATGCACAACAGAGCAAGCAAGTGCACCATAAACTGCAAACAAAGTAAAACTGCTCATATACACGAACCGGTGCCAACAGACTCGAGTGCTACCAGATAACAATGAAGCATGAAGAAAAACATATAGAACAGTGGATAGTGCACTGTAGAAAGGACAACTCAGCCCAACAGACTCACATAGACCAGGCACCAAGAACACATGAATTGAAGTATGCTCAAAACAACAACAAGTCAATCAAGTCTGACCACATACAAGTCAAAGAAACTAAAGCAATTTAAAAAATGACCGAAGTCAGATGTATGAACTCGAGCAAGTCTAGCTACCACATGAAAGAAACCATACATATATTTGCGTGTGAAACAGCATGTATACATATAGGCGTTGCAAACTAGCTCAAAGCATTAACTCGAAATAATTCAATATCAGATATAATGCAACAGTGTGCATAGAAGTGCTACAAGACCATGTCAAATACAGTGCAACAAAATATAAGTGTCGACCAAAGAATCAAGCTTCAAAAGTACAGGGTGCAGTGATGCAAAAATCACAAGGAATTCAATCTAGTGCCGAAATCAACAGTTTCATCTTAAAGTTATCAAGAGCCGATGCCAACAGAGAAAATACCAAAGTCAAGGCCGCAAGTAAATCAAGGTACAAGCTGAAGTCAACAAAGTGAAGAACAGTATCAATATCAAGTGACTGAAGTAAACAAAATGCCAGCAAAATTGAAACCGTGGTGAGCAAGGAATCAATCACTATCAATTCAAAGCTGTGTCAATCAAGGAAACAAAATATACATTTTTAGAACAAGTCAGAAATCATCATCAGCATCAAAACAAAAACGAATGGCCGAGATGAATAAATTGACAAATTCAGATAAATGTATACGTACGAAATCAAGCGTTGCGAACCCTATATAAAAACCCATTCATCATTGGCTTTAAAATCCATCAAGTTCAAGTAAGCCAAAACTAGTAAAGCAAAAGGAGTAAATTACATACCAGGATCAAATTCGAACTTGATCGAACTGAAGTAGCCGAACGCATCTCAAGAGACGATTAATCGACAGAGCAAGGAAATCGAAATCTATAGATCTAATTAAAGTCGGCATCTTTAAATTTCTCCAAAGCCCTAATTTTGATCGAACAAGGAAGAAGCAACGAGCCACTATTTTATAGAGCAAAGAAATACGGCCGATATAATAAAAAGAAAAGGGATTGGGCCGGCCTTGTTTCAATTATAAGGCTTAATAGTTAAAAATTAGGGTTTTTATTTTTAATTTGTTTTAAATTGTATTTTTCCTTTTTAAACGTTGTAATTACTAGTCGTGTGACTAGGGGACAAACTACGTGGCGTAGTTTGAGAATTCGCAACTCAGTGGCTGAGTTGTGGCAGGGTTTTGAGCGTAGAGTTAGGTTAGTCAGCAGCGGGTGTCGCGAGTTTACGTGTGTAAGCGTGTGACGACTTAATTTCTTGTAGAAACCTTGGGGGCAGCACGTAGGTAGGGTTTTGCCAAAGCTGGGTAAATTCTGTGTCATTCTATTTCTGCATTTATTATTCTGCTATTATTTGTGCTGCTATAATTTTGATATATCTGTGTTGAAATAATTTTATAAGCTTCCACGATAATTTTTATAGTTAACAGTATCACCCTATTCACCCCCCTCCCTCTAGGGTGAATTCGATCCAACACTTTCTTTGTCAAAATAATCTTAGCTTTCACATTCATTTAAATTTCCGTCAAAACTAAAAACTTAACTATCTATGTCGCTGTAATGATGCTTATGCAATTTTCTATAACACATATCAAAATCAAACTATTCAGTACATGCATTCGACAATAATTAGAATGCTTTTGAACAATGTTTAGTAGATACAAAGCTAATCTTACCACAACATCAGTCTATAGTAGTTATAAATTATTCTGAAGGGGTACTTTAAAAGCTTCGCTCACTACTTGCTAAAATATGTATGGGTTCATAGATCAATATTTATATCTAATATATAGTGGAAATTAGGGAGGCATCCCTATTGTACTTTCATATTGTAAAGCGGGTCTCGGTCAAAGTTTCATTGTAAATCAGGACCCTATTTTCTGGAAACGAAGAAAAATTATTGCTGTAATGTCAGCAACTTTTATAAATAAGTGCTGATATTTCAGCAAGTTTCCCTGTCAAAGTTTCATTCTAAATCTGGTCCCTATTTTCTAGAAATAAAAACAAATTATTGCTGAAATGCCAGCAACTTTTATAAATAAGTGCTGATGTTTCAGTAACTTTCATAAACTGTGTTTACAATGTACATAAATGTTGCTGAAATTTCAGCAACTTTTATAAATAAGTGTTGATATTTCGGCAACTTTCATACACTATATTCGCAGTGTACAGAAAAATTTCGAAAATGTCAGCAACTTTTATGAAAAGTTGCATCATGCTCTGCAATAACCGTGAATAAAAAATAGGGACCTAATTTACACTGAAATTTAGTGAAGGACTTTTCGTGAATTTTGAAACTTAATAAGGACCTATGCCAAAAGTACCCAAATATATATGTTCTGCCAAATCAACTTTCATTTATCTCTATCTATTTACTATACTGTAATTGATGAGTTAACAAAAATTTCAACAACAAATCATTAATTCTTAACTATACATAATTAAATTTTGTTGGCAGCCAAACTACCAATACTATCAACAGACACAATACAAACAAAAAGTTTTTTTTTTAAATCGGCAATGACCTAAACATATCTATAACAAAACAAGCTTATAATATTGCTCCAAATGTATAATTAGATGATGATTAAAATTTGAAAAAAAGAAGACAGATTTGCAAGCCTAAGAGTTAAAAATGCATTTATTTTGTAACCTTAATCATATTCGAAGTGCACCATATACAGTGTTCTTAAAATTACAACATCTAAATCATTAACTAGAGCATAGAACCGCAAACCAATGATAACTACATCAATTGCTTACTCTATATGTAGTAGGCAATTCAATGTAAAAAATCACATTTCACTTACCCTAGTTTTATTTATTTGTAACGACCCGCAAATCCGTACCCCTTGAGTCAACACTATTCTATAACAATCAACTCAAGTTGCACAGAAATACGAACCATTTAGGTTAAAGAAGAAGAGGTAGAAGAAGAAAATAGAAAACAATAACAGAATCTAACCATCGCAGCGGAATAAAATATAATAGATAATAAATAACCTTTACTCAACATCAAATATTTCTGTTTATATATTACATTATCAGAGTACATCAATCACATCTCAACATCAATATCATACAGTGGATACACAACAACTCAACACAGCGGAATATGTATATATATACAAGTACAATAGTACGTGTCGTCATCCAGCTCGTCTCCTGAGCTCCACAGCCTCATATCCTGTATCCTATAATACTCGGTCTGACCCGAGTATTACAGTTAAATAACACCCGAGTCAGTCTGGAATACCAGCGTGAGAAAAATCACACCCAATTTATTATTAAAGTTTCAAAAATTCTTTGAAAACAAAAGCATCTCGTAAGACCACGCCACAAATAAACATGTTGGGTTTTTCCCTTACGATAGCCAAAACAATTTTTATAGAAATCCTCTGATATTATAATAGGTCTATTTACAAATACTTATAAAACCGAAATTGTTACATGATTAAATTCCAGCTACTAGCCACAAAGTGGGTAATACAAACAAAACTCGTACAAGGCTCGTAGGGAGAATGGATTTTCAACCAATGACTAGGCACTGGGGTACCACCTGTCACGGTACGGGGCCTAGATCACCGTACCAAGGAGTACGCCCGCTCCCCTGGAAACAAGGCCGGGACTACCCCTTACTGGATAATCCCGAGTGAGATCACCCTGCGGTTGGGATCAGCAACCGCCCACTAAGCCGAAATAAAAAGGGACATCTAGACTGGGATGACCTCACCCTGCTTGGGTGCTACCCACCTAGCCTTGCTGCATAACCCCTGATTTTCAGTCACTCCCATTTGATGAGGCTTGAGGCTAAGCGTTACCTTTTTAGAATATATACCTTAGAATGCCCATCGTCCACCTGACGATGTTTCGCAAGCACTCATCCATACAAGTCCGTCCCGGGTTTGAACGGAACCGAAGGCACTATTCCTACTACATCCATTTTGGAAATATCCTCAGGATTAGTAGCGACTAGCCCTTGCACTTCACTTCTCCATCTTCGAATCCAAAATCGTTTTTCCCGAAACGTACAAACCGGATCGAAGTGGTTTTCGAGAAATTAATCTCGATCCCGGTCTCTTCGAAATGATCAACGCATTTGTCCAATATTGATAGTCGGTTATTTAACTATCAATTAATATTCACAAACAACCATCCAACAATAAATAATTTTCCAAATTATTTATTAACCTCAAAGTATCTTCACAAGATATATTTCTATTTTCAATGCCTTGAAAACAGTTTCAAAACCATCTTTCCTTTCAGAATAAAATTCCCCAAATATTTTCTATCTCCTCTGAAATCACCAAGCACAAAACTTTATATTTTTAAAATAATTTAAAACACTTTAATTTGAAATATATTTTAAAACATTTATTTAAAACTACTTCAATGATTTGTTAAAAATACATACTATATGAATATTTGAAAATAAGGTTACTAAATAAAATATAAAACTAGATGTTCAATAAAAGTACTAAGTATCTCTTTAAATAATTATTGCTATAATAGATTAAATGGAAATACTTACTTTAGAATTTAAATATTTAGAAATAGTAAATTTTTCAAGACATACTTCTTAAAATAACTTGAAACTTTTAATTTATATTTAAAACTTTACTTTGAAAACGTACTTGGTTATTCAGAGAGAAATTTCCAATCTCAATCACTTAAATCAATTTTCCAAATTGATTCTCAGTTTATTCCATTTGAACTAAATTTCTTTACTTATCAATTCATTACAAAATTCATTAATTATGGACTTTATTATTATTTTCAGTTTGATTTTTAAATCCTTTAGCTGAAATGTACAAATTTCAGGTTATTCCCAATTTCTTTTCTTTTTTAAAAAATTTAAATCCTAAATTTAAAATAAATGTTTTGTTCTTTTAAACAATAACATTGAAGTTTAAGTTTCATTAACTTTCTGTTTATTTAAATTTTCCTTCTCATACTCAAGATTTATTTATTAAATTTTAAAGTCACTTTATTTCCTTTCCAGTTCGTTCATAAATTTATTCAACTTTTCTATAATTATTTTACTTACAATTTCACTTCTTTTATTTTCATTCCCAAACTCAAATTATATATTTGGTAATTCATTATTGCCCGATTGTAACAATCAAGCCATAGCATTCAATATTTCCACATAATTCATTACAGAATATCAAATATTCAGAACAGAGAATATTAAATAATTAAATAAAGTTGAGGGGTCCATTTGGATCCCTCTAACCTGTTTTTCCTACATCCACAGATGTTAGTGCAATATAAAATGCCAATTCCAAAATATACCAATTATAGCACATCAATCAATTCAACCATCCAAACAATTTATTTAAATTTAATCTTTTAAATTTAAATATAACTGAGTGAGATTAACTCACCTTTTAACTTTGCATGCAAATTATTTCCAATCCGGCTTGATTCTCCACAATTTGGACCTTGTATAAACATTAGATGATTTTTATTAATGTTCAAATAAATCGAATAATTTGATTTCCATTTATAAATTTAGTTCCCAATGATTTTATTTTTAAAGCAAACTAGCAAATTAAAATACGTAAGCGTATATTTATTTTTTCTTGAAATCCTTTATATATATATATGTATATATATACTTATAAGAAATAATTTATATAGATAACAATCTAACTTCACATAACTTTAACACATTTTTTAAAATCCATATATATATATTTTTTCAAACCTGACCTATTATATATATATATATCCTATTTTACTCTTATATTGAAATAAAGATATGCAAGTAATAATTAATTTCTGGACTAATTTTTTTTTTCAACACCTGCCTTCATATATTTTCTGTTTACTTTTATAAAATAAAACATGTCTGGGCATCTATGTGTATATACATAATTTAACTTAAAACAGAATCCACATCTTCTGTAATTATATATTTTTCTTTTCTGTTTATATATATATATATATATATATATATATATATATTTAAGTTAAATTAGGAGAAATAAAAATAGAGAATACCTCAAAATCGCCATCACCTCCACCTGACGAATCGATCGCATCTATCACGACCGACCTCAGCCAAGCGAACCCTAGAATTGCCAATCGCCATGACCGCCATCCACGATGAAAGCCTCACCAATTTTCTAGGATCGAAGACTTCCTGCTAGATTTGAACAAACCCTTGTCGCGACCTCGGCTTCGCCTAAGCCCACCCAGTTGAACGCCACCGCACAACCCAAACTTCGAGCACGGCAGTACACAAACCCTAAATCTCGAGTCGCCTAGCACGAAACCCCCCCTCCCCAGTTCGATTCGACAATGATGAAGATGCAATTATCCCCGCGTGTTTACGCGAGACCCTCCTTTTGTTCCGCCATTCTTTTCTCTTTTTCTTTTTTAGAATTTGATTTTCGAGGAGGCCTTGATTCGAGATTCTGAAGAGAAGAAGGGTCGCGGCCTAATATTTGTCTATTTTAGTTTTTAGCTGTAGAGGCTTCGGCCATTGTTGATTTTTGAAGAACGAAATGATTTTTCCCTTCCTTCTCTTTTTTCTTAGATTTTTAAAGAAAGATTCGAATGATAAAAAGTTGATGCAGAGGATGTTAGTGTGCTGCTGTTAAAAGGGGGAACAGGGATATGAAAAGAAGTCGGCTGTGATTTGAACTTCCTTCAGATAAAAATATTTAAATTAGATCGATAATTATCGTCTAAGCGTTTATACCTCGTACGATCACACGTTAATTCCGAAAGCTACAAAATTTGAAATCCGGTAATAACTCAATATTACGGACCCAATGGAACTGGATTCGTCGGATTCCGAGACTGTGCCTCGGAAGGCTATTTTTAAATTCAATTTAAACGATAAAATTTCAAAACTGAACAAACCACTTCCAAATTAAATTTTAACACTTTTACTATCTTCACTATCATCAATATAAATTTTATAAGCCTTCAAATTATTTTTAATCGGTTTAAAATTCTAGATTCAATAAATTCCCAACTTCAAATTATTTAATTCAATAATTAAATTATCAAATAAATTGTGATATTTGTAATTCAAGTTAAAATTGCTCTATTGAATATTTAAAATCAATTAAATATTCTGATTTTAAATGCTCAAAAATTTCGGGTCGTCACATTCCTCCCCCCTTAAAAGAATTTCGTCCCCGAATTTACTAATTAGGAAGAATGGTCCAATAGCCGTTTATTATTTCCCTAAAACCAAACAGTTTCTAAAAATCCAACATCTCACCAACTATCTTCTTATAAAACACTTATTATTATTCCTATTAACTTTCCAAACTTTTCCAAAACCTTCTACAGTTTTCAAATAACTTACTTGTTCAACTATTCAAATTATAATTCAAAACTAAATGTTGAATTATCAAAATTTTTCCAAAATTTTTCTAACTCTTTAAATTTCCGAAAAATTTCGCTAGCGTCTCCTTTGCGCGGCTAGCTCGGTACAACTACAAAATGGCCCTACGGCCTTCCAAATCCAAAAAGAAAACAAAACGCCAAGTGGCTCGATCCAAAAATCCAATCCAATTTACACCAAATTTGAATACATACCTTTTTGTCGAGCATTCCAAATTTATCTTCCGAAATCAAAACAAATTTTCTTTTCCTTTTGCAATACCTGCATATCCTGCTTAACACTAATATCTACTCACAGCATTCCCAAAACATTTTATCGATTTTGTTATGAAATGTCAATATTATTCATTCAAATATTAACCTAGAATATATTTGTAATATCAATTCCAAAATCAAGAATTCACCATTCTCTTCTTAAGTTAGTATAAGCATTTTATCAGTTTCTTATATTTATTTCATCTCCCACTTTAGTTTATATCTATTTCTATTCAAATCGATTCTTTCATTTCCATATGAATTCAATTTATTCTTAACTCTGAATATATAAATTTTATTTGTCATTTATTACTAATTCATATCATTATTTTAAATTAGTCTCATTTACTAACTTATTTCAATTTTTGATTCGAAACTGTTTTGTCGTTACAAAATTTTCTAACTCCCAAAATTTCTGAAATTTTTTGGCAGAGTCTCCTTTGTACGGAGGAGCTTTTGCAATTTGACAAAAGAGATAAATATATATACATCGACCCACACGGTCGGAAAAACCAAAAACAGTTCATATTTCCTATTTTTATTGCGTAGGCGTACCTTATTTAGCATTTTAAGCAAGCAGCTTATTATCTTTAGCAAATAGTACAACCAAATCCAGCCAAACGGCTTCCCGGTACCTGTACTTACTCAGTTTAAACACATAAATACTATATATATAAGGTTTATAGCATTCCACTTAAATTTAAATAGCTAAAACATCAATGTTGTAACAATGCGTATGATATACTGGCATGAACCTATAAATTTCACATAAAATGCATGTTAATTAATTTCCATAAGCATATAAAAGGTTCCAACACTTATTACAATTGCTTATAATCAATTCTCAAACCATTCCATTCGGTTGAAGTGATTTACAACTCACTTGTTTTTATTTAATTCATTTTAGGCAAACCAAACTCATACTCATTCCTATTGATGCAAAAATTAATTTATCACACTGCTATTGATTCATAAAATTTTACTTACTTTTAATTACGTCGAACGACCAATTTACTATTGCAATACGGCAATATAAAGGTGAATAAATAATTACATAAGCTTTATAAAAAAAATTTAAATTGATTCTAACTCAATCTACACTTAATCCCATCCCATTTAATTTATTCACAAACTTTCATTGCAATTCTTTCATATCCAACAAGATTGATTCCGACTATTTTTATTATACTCGACATCTTCCCATGCTTCTATTAATTTTAAACTTAATTTAATTTACTTCAATTCACTATCATTTCATAACTTAAGTTCATTCTCGTTTTAATTTATTCACTTAAGTTTAACGACTAATTTCTATGCAGATTGTGGTTATTTAAACAAATAACCAATTCTTAAGCTTATAACCATTAACATTAATTCCCAACATATATTCATATTAATTTTATTCGATTTTGCATGGTTACAATCCAAGCATTCTTATCACATTGCAAATTTTTACTCAATTTCTTATTTTCACTTCAAGATCATCATTTAAGTTTAAATTAATAAAATCCCATTCCCACACTGGATTTTTTTATTATTTATATTTCAAATTTTGACCAATTATCAAAATTATATTCTTTACAATACAAATTCCATTTCATTGTAATTCAATTTATTCTCTAACCTAACCCGTATTAGGTTATAATTTACTTCCCCAATTCACTCTGAATTCATTTATAATATGACCATTTTCCAATTATTTCATTTAACAAATTTAAATTTCTACCTTTCTTTTTTTTCTTTTTTACTCCTTTAAATAAAATCTAAATTTCTTTCAATATTATTTATTACACAACTAAAATTTAATTTCAACTCCATTATCAAAACAAATTTCATTTTCCCCCTACATAAGTTCAAGACTTATTTGCCAACTTAAGAACATCCACCTTTATATATTCTCACTTTGCTTCATTACACTTTAGATCTCATTTATGGTTAAGTTTTGAATTTGCCACCCCATTCAACTCTTTCCATTAATGAATTTCAAATTTTACTTCCATTCAAGAGTTTAGATTGCTTACTTAAGTCCATTTCCATTTTATAATCACAAATTCAAATTATAACACTTAATAACTTGAGAATATGAATTCCTTTATGCAATTATAAGCAATTTTACATTTCACCTTTACATCCAATTTAATTTCATTTAAGTTTAAGTTCTATTTAACTTATCTCAAGTTAAATTCAAATATATTTTCTTCACTTTCATTTACATAAGTTAAATTTTAATTGCCGGATTAAAATTTTGAATTTCTTCTTATTAATATCAACTTTACTCTATCAGTTCAATAGTTGATTCATTTATTCATTCACAATTTCATTTTCAACCAATGAATTTTGTTTCAAACATTAATTATTTTTAATCTATTTGAACTTATTCTGCACCTTATCTTACACATCTAAATCAGCATCATCCAACATTGAATTTTCAATTCATTTGCATACCATATTAACTAATCAGTTACTTATAAATTTTAAATCTCAAAACTTTGTTTTATTTAGTCCAACTTGTCTAATTTTTTCATTTTACATAATTTAACACAATCCAGATTTAGGTTTCTAGTATTCAGTTTTCAAAATTCCCTTTGAAATCTTCTATATCCAAAATTCCTTTAATAAATTCAATTTATCTCTTTGAATTTTCAAAGCCCACCCAGTTTTGCAAACAATTTCAATTTCAAACAGCTTGGTAGCAATCTTTCTCTTGGAAACTCGAAAATAAACATCGACGATGCTGCAGTCACCACCGAAGTAATTTTCCAGCGACCGTAAGAGTTCAATGTTTTTCTTTCATTTAAAACTCTTTAAATATTTTAATTTCCAAATCTCTCTAGACTTCAAACCCGATTCAAAAATATTTCTCAATATATATTATCTTCTCAACTTTGAGAATCATTATCAAATTCAAAGGAACTTAAATCTCCAAATTCCAAACTCTTTAAATTTACACTCAAACATTACTTTGGAATCTTATTTTATTTTAGTTATTAATCACCTTATAATTTACATTATAGTTTACATTTGCACATTTCATTTATATATAAATTTGTTTCCTAGTTTTTATTTATTTATTATAGTTTTCAATTCCTTATTCAATTGTAATCACATTTACAAATTTCATTCATTTAATTAATTTATCTCTTAATCTTTGGTTATTATCCCAATTTCTTATTCAATTTTACTCATTAATAATAATTCAATGTTGTTATTCCTAACAACCAAGCATTCATATATAACTATAATAATTTATGAAAAAATCATTTTCTTTCATATACAAAAATAATTTTGAGTAAAAGTATTTCATTTACCCTATTTAAAACAATACTGTGTCGGTTTATCTTGTTTAAGAGTTTAGAAATCCCTATCGATGAAATGGCGTCCCATACATCGACCAGAATCCATAAACACTCAACCGATAAATCAACGCAATATAAAAACAATTTTATATTCACTAACAAATATGCGCTCATATCTATTAATACGCTCAAATTCATTCTAAAGTACCTTAGACTCTATTTAATGAGTAATTCCCACCAGAGCCAGGGTTATCATCAACCTATGCTTTGATACCAAGTGTAACGATCCGCAAATCCATACCCCTTGAGTCAACACTATTCTTTAACAATCAACTCAAGTTGCACAGAAATACGAACAATTTAGGTTAAAGAAGAAGAGGTAGAAGAAAAAAATAGAAAATAATAACAGATTCTAACCATCGCACCGGAATAAAATATAATAGATAATAAATAACCTTTACTCAACATCAAATATTTCTGTTTATATATTACATTATCAGAGTACATCAATCACAGCTCAACATCAATATCATACAATGGATACACAACAACTCAACACAGTGGAATATGTATATATATACAAGTACGAGAGTACGTGTCGTCATCCAGCTCGTCTCCTGAGCTCCACAACCTCATATCCTGTATCCTATAATACTCGGTCTGACCCGAGCATTACAGTTAAATAACACCCGAGTCAGTCTGGAATACCAGCGTAAGAAAAATCACACCCAATTTATTATTAAAGTTTCAAAAATTCTTTGAAAACAAAAGCATCTCGTAAGACCACGCCACAAATAAACATGTCGGGTTTTTCCCTTACGATAGCTAAAGCAATTTTTATAGAAATCCTCTGATATTATAATAGGGTCTATTTACAAATACTTATAAAATAGCCGAAATTGTTACATGATTAAATTCCAGCTACTAGCCACAAAGTGGGTAATACAAACAAAACTCGTATAAGGCTCGTAGGGAGAATGGATTTTCAACCAATGACTAGGCACTGGGGTACCACCTGTCACAGTACGGGGCCTAGATCACCGTACCGAGGAGTACGCCCGCTCTCCTGCAACACAAGGCCGGGATTACCCCTTACTGGATAATCCCGAGTGAGATCACCCTGCGGTTGGGATCAGAAACCGCCCACTAAGCCGAAATAGAAAGGGACATCTAGACTGGGATGACCTCACCCTGCTTGGATGCTACCCACCTAGCCTTACTGCATAACCCCTGATTTTCAGTCATTCCCATTTGATGAGGCTTGAGGCTAAGCGTTACCTTTTTAGAATATATACCTTAGAATGCCCATCGTCCACCTGACGATGTTTCGCAAGCACTCATCCACACAAGTCCGTCCCGGGTTCGAACGGAACCGAAGGCACTATTCCTACTACATCCATTTTGGAAATATCCTCAGGATTAGTAGCGACTAGCCCTTGCACTTCACTGCTCCATCTTCGAATCCAAAATCATTTTTCCCGAAACGTACAAACCGGATCGAAGTGGTTTTCGAGAAATTAATCTCGATCCCGATCTCTTCGAAACGATCAACGCATTTGTCCAATATTGATAGTCGGTTATTTAACTATCAATTAATATTCACAAACAACCATCTAACAATAAATAATTTCCCAAATTATTTATTAACCTCAAAGTATCTTCACAAGATATATTTCTATTTTCAATCCTTTGAAAACAGTTTCAAAACCTTCTTTCCTTTCAGAATAAAATTCCCCAAATATTTTCTATCTCCTCTGAAATCACCAAGCACAAAACTTTATATTTTTAAAATAATTTAAAACACTTTACTTTGAAATATATTTTAAAACATTTATTTAAAACTACTTCAATGATTTGATAAAAATACATACTATATGAATATTTGAAAATAAGGTTACTAAATAAAATATAAAACCAGATGTTCAATAAAAGTACTAAGTCACTCTTTAAATAATTATTGCTATAATAGATTAAAAGGAAATACTTACTTTAGAATTTAAATATTTAGAAATAGTAAATTTTTCAAGACATACTTCTTAAAACAACTTAAAACTTTTAATTTATATTTAAAACTTTACTTTGAAAACGTACTTGGTTATTCAGAGAGAAATTTCCAATCTCAATCACTTAAATCAATTTTCCAAATTGATTCTCAGTTTATTCCATTTGAAATAAATTTCTTTACTTATCAATTCATTACAAAATTCATTAATTATGGACTTTATTATTATTTTCAGTTTGATTTTTAAATCCTTTAGCTGAAATGTACAAATTTCAGGTTATTCCCAATTTCTTTTCTTTTTTAAAAAATTTAAATCCTAAATTTAAAATAAATGTTTTGTTCTTTTAAACAATAACATTGAAGTTTAAGTTTCATTAACTTTCTGTTTATTTAAATTTTCCTTCCCATACTCAAGATTTATTTATTAAATTTTAAAGTCACTTTATTTCCTTTCCAGTTCATTCATAAATTTATTCAACTTTTCTATAATTATTTTACTTACAATTTCACTTCTTTTATTTTCATTCCCAAACTCAAATTATATATCTAGTAATTCATTATTGCCCGATTATAACAATCAAGCCATAGCATTCAATATTTCCACATAATTCATTACAGAATATCAAATATTCAGAACAGAGAATATTAAATAATTAAATAAAGTTGAGGGGTCCAGTTGGATCCCTCTAACCTGTTTTCCCTGCATCCACGGATGTTAGCACAATACAAATGCCAATTCCAAAATATACCAATTATAGCACATCAATCAATTCAACCATCCAAACAATTTATTTAAATTTAATCTTTTAAATTTAAATATAACTGAGTGAGATTAACTCACCTTTTAACTTTGCATGCAAATTATTTCCAATCCGGCTTGATTCTCCACAATTTGGACCTTTTATAAACATTAGATAATTTTTATTAATGTTCAAATAAATCGAATAATTTGATTTCCATTCATAAATTTAATTCCCAATGATTTTATTTTTAAAGCAAACTAGCAAATTAAAATACATAAGCATATATTTATTTTTTCTTGAAATCCTATATATATATATATATATATATATATACTTATAAGAAATAATTTATATAGATAACAATCTAACTTCACATAACTTTAACACATTTTAAAAAATCCATATATATATATATATATATTTTCAAACCTGACCTATTATATATATATATATATATATCCTATTTTACTCTTATATTGAAATCAAGATATGCAAGTAATAATTAATTTCTGGACTAATTTTTTTTTTCAACACCCGCCTTCATATATTTTCTGTTTACTTTTATAAAATAAAACATGTCTGGGCATCTATGTGTATATACATAATTTAACTTAAAACAGAATCCACATCTTCTGTAATTATATATTTTTCTTTTCTGTTTATATATATATATATATATATATATTTAAGTTAAATTAGGAGAAATAAAAATAGAGAATACCACAAAATCGCCATCACCTCCACCTGACGAATCGATCGCATATATCACGACCGACCTCAGCCCAAGCGAACCCTAGAATTGCCAATCGCCATGACCGCCATCCACGATGAAAGCCTCACCAATTTTCTAGGATTGAAGCCTTCCTGCTAGATTTGAACAAACCCTTGTCGCGACCTCGGCTTCGCCTAAGCCCACCCAGTTGAACGCCACCGCACAACCCGAACTTCGAGCATGGCAGTACACAAACCCTAAATCTCGAGTCGCCTAGCACGAAACCCCCCCTCCCCAGTTCGATTCGACAATGATGAAGACGCAATTATCCCCGCCTGTTTACGCAAGTCCTCCCCTTTTGTTCCGCCATTTTTTTTTTTTGGAATTTGATTTTCGAGGAGGCCTTGATTCGAGATTCTGAAGGGAAGAAGGGTCGCGGCCTAATATTTGTTTATTTTAGTTTTTAGCTCTAGAGGCTTCGGCCATTGTTGATTTCTGAAGAACGAAATTATTTTTCCCTTCCTTCTCTTTTTTTAAGATTTTTAAAGAAAGATTCGACTGATAAAAAGTTGATGCAGAGGATGTTAGCGTGCTGCTGTTAAAAGGGGGAACAGGGATATGAAAGGGAGTCGGCTGTGATTTGAACTTCCTTCAGATAAAAATATTTAAATTAGATCGATAATTATCATCTAAGCGTTTATACCTCATACGATCACACGTTAATTCTGAAAGCTACGAAATTTGAAATCCGGTAATAACTCAATATTACGGACCCAATGGAACTGGATTCGTCAGATTCCGAGACTGTGCCTCGGAAGGCTATTTTTAAATTCAATTTAAACGATAAAATTTCAAAACTGAACAAACCACTTCCAAATTAAATTTTAACACTTTTACTATCTTCACTATCATCAATATAAATTTTATAAGCCTTCAAATTATTTTTAATCGGTTTAAAATTTTAGATTCAATAAATTCCCAACTTCAAATTATTTAATTCAATAATTAAATTATCGAATAAATTGTGATAGTTGTAATTCAAGTTAAAATTGCTCTATTGAATATTTAAAATCAAATAAATATTCTGATTTTAAATGCTCAAAAATTTCGGGTCGTCACATTATTTTTCAAAACACTGTATTGATATTATTTTCCATGCATTAATCAGTTTGATTGGACTATTTAATTTTGAATTTCGAGAAAGAAAATCCGTTTTGTGATCATGTTTATCATTGAATCAAGAAAAATCTAAGTATTGTTGGCGTTATTTGCGTTGCTTTTGTTTGGCATTAAATATCTAAAAATTTATTGTCTGTAAATATTTTGCTTATAATTATTTAATCATACATATTATAAGTAAATTTCAATTTTTTTAAATCTCATACACAGTGAAATACAATGCTAGTATCAAAGAGGATTATGAGCTATGTGGCTTGACATCTTAAGTAATCACTAAGCTAATTATTCCACATTTACTTTTTACTTGAAAAACTATCAACGAGACACATGGTTTTGCAATCAAATGTCTTTGTTTTCTCACAAATTTTAAGATAAATGAGAATGCCATTTGATCAATGTTTATGTTATTTTCAATATTATGTGATTACATATTAAGTTAACAAAGCTTCCACCCTCTTGGTGACATTACTGTTTTGAAAATTATATTCGTCTCAAAATAGAAGATGTGCACTATTACCGGTATATGGTTGATAATAATTTGTAAGTAAGTGGATTATGAAAGTTATGTGTTTTGAGTTATCTTGCTTAAACTAAACTACATTTTAAAGGATAGTGAGTGTTTATAATTCGTTGTATACATAACAATTTCAATATTTAAACATTTTAAACTTAATAATAAATCATTTTCTCATAAACATTCTATTAATTAAAACCTCTTTTCCCAAAATCAAATATTTCATCCTAAATAAAAATAATAAACAAATTTTCCAAATTATAATAATGTTTGCATTATTATTTTAAAATCGTTTGAAAAAACCTTTGATAACATTTTGATTTATACACACACATACACATTACGCTAACATTTTCAAAATATTATACTCTTTTCAAAATATCATTTTAACTCGCCTCAAAACGTTTTCCTTTCAAAACATTGTTTATAATGTTACTCAAAGCTTTGGTGTTCATAAGTCTCGTCCTAGCGTTTAGGAATCCCTATCGAGAACATTGGCTAACGCATCGATCAGAATTCTTAAATTACTCAATGGACGAATTAACACCAAATAAATTGTTAAACATTTTTAAATTAGTTTGCAAAAATCAAATTCATATGATTGCTTTCAATGAATTCACATATTAATAGTGATTACATTAACACTTAAAAATTCACTCACTATCAACACATAATCAAGCAATTAATTTAATTCATTGTTGTTATTATTATTTAATAATAATATTTGTTTACATAGTCAATTTGTTAACTATAGACAACATTACAATCCATCACACACCAATCAATTACACAAACGCCTTCAGCGGAAAGCTTTCTATTAGCATCCGCCACACACTCTGATCTCTACTGGATCAAACTACTATATTCAAAGCCATACAAAGATTTATTCATCTTCACCAATGCCAACATTATTGGTCTAGCCAACAAATCTTTATTTCACTACCTCCATCAACAATTTAAATTTCATAATGAGATTAACACACAAAAGTGATAGGGATAAAATAATATATAGTAAGAAAAATAACAAGAACGTCCCCAGATGGTTACCCTAGTAATCACCTTATACTCTTACTATCCCTTTAATATCGAGTAACTACCAACACATCCAAGGGGACAAGGACTCTCAGTCTCTCTAAGATCTTGATTCATGTCTCTTATATATAATGTATTGTTTTGAACCTTGCATTGATATCAACTGTAACACCCCAACCTCTTTACCCATATTATCCAAGAGTATTATAGAGTAATACTGTCAGATAATATAGAGAATGAGGTTATATGCAGTATACGTATTAATATTCCCTTGGACTAACACTGGTATGTATTAAAACATCAAGTATATAACTCATATATACATACACAGTATCGGCACAAAGCAGTAGATACGTGTGCCTCCAGGATGGAACAGTACAAAATATATAGAATAACATAGAGAACACATAGTCAGTCGTAACGATACATATAATATAGATACATTAATGTTATACAATTCAATTCAAATGTCAATTATATATTAATACAATGAAACAATGTCAAACAAATACCATGTAAAATAAAGAACTCCTCTAAGCCTAATGAAATGCATGCTATTCAAGTCGTCCCTATACTTGAAATGTCTCGGATTGGCCCGAGGATTTTAAAATAATGCATGGGTCAGACTATGTCTAATCAAGGATCATAAGAAGGTGATGCAGTATAAACAAGGAAAAATATGATATCACTATTAAAGATTGTCAATACATCAGACGACATATCAAAGTATATATACATATAGAATAATCCTCAAGGTATTAAATCACCCAAATATCTCAAATCCATATAAAGATGTCATCACCATTTTCAACACATCAAATCAAAATTCACATAAAACAACATGGAATGGATGAATCATCCATACCTTGAAATCACTATCAAATCTAAAAGTAATCATTAATGAGACATCCTCAAGTGAATTCAGGCAATAATGAAATAATGCCCACTATCTCTCTTAATCTAGTATCGTAAATACTAATATCAAATCAATAAGGAATATTTTAGCCAGCTCATAACAATGATGCAATGTGAAAAATCATGCATTTCGACCCACGGCCCTTGCAAAGGTGAAACTCTCGACTGAAAAGGCTTAAGAGATAGGAACAACAAATCAATAATAAGTAGGCCATCTACTGGAGATGGATACAGCGTTGATCATACTCAAGACATAATATCAAGTATAATCTCGTTCATACATAATATTTGTCTATCTACAACCCACATACATACACCCGCACTAGAACAACAGATGGGACCCTGAAAGTACGTCTACGAGCTCTATGAGCCACCGTGGTTCATATGACATGACTCCTATAGTCACCGGCTACCATTACCTCCCCTCTCTCGGTATCGTCTCGACAACACGTAGCCTCCTTGGCCACAACTACCAATGTGTTCCCCTATGGTAACGAACTGCTGGCTTATGCGACACAAGGGCAACTAACTACCAATCTCGTGATGTGCATCGAATAATAACAACAATAACGATGTTGGGAATCTAGAGCGTGATCCCACGATCAGCTGCCACGGTGAATACTGGATAATCTGGTTCATTTCCGTAACATAAAGGGCGTTAAAGAAAGGTTGATAGACATATAATGTAGACTAACTATGTGGCTAACAAGTAGCCTCCATGTGTGCTCACCGCAGCGAGTCACACACACACACCACTACCCCCGATTGAGTGTCATTCATGATCAAAGAACAACTGAATAAGTAACAGAACAACATCTCATACCACCGTATGTTACTAGTCAATTTATTCAGCGCTCACACATCACATCGTCCTTCCTTATTTTATATAACAAGTCTAAAAATAACCAAAAAAGTGTTACCAAAAGTTCCATACTAGACGGTATCACCAAGCCGTATATTCAGATTTTTTCATCACATAGAATACAATATCATAAAATCATTTCAAAGAATTTCATCACTGTATCATCTTAAAATATAACACAAATAAATGTCAATGGTGAACCATTCGTAAAAATTAAATCAACGTAAAAGGAATAAGAAATTATGGTAATATAATAAAATATTATTTAATATAATATATAAAATGTCTTAATTAATTTTTCTCATTAAATACAAATCATTCTTAAATTTTGGCACTTTGGGTGATACTCTTGATATACACACAAACACAAACATTACTATTAATTCTTTATTTAAATATAGTTACCTCAATATGACATTTAAATGTAGGAATTCTTTTACAAGTCAATATTTATATAAATATGTGTAATTCAAACTTCTAAATTACTCAAAGTTATTTCCATTTCCTTTTATATGTCTTTTTTTTCTAAATCATCAAAACTCACTTTACAAATCAAAACTGCATATGTAAATTATTCTATAATTTTATATAACTAAATAATACTCTTAAAAATACATTTATAAATCCAAAAGTAATTCTTTTTATCTCAAACTGTAATTTAGAATTCAAAATATTCTCTTTATACTCAAATATTTAAATATATATATATATATATTCTTGAAAATTTAAAAAGAAAAGAATATTAAATTAAATCTTATTTTAAAGTTTCATACTAAAACACATTGCTCTTTAATACATATGAAGTAAATTTATTTCGACAACAATTTTTAAAAGGAAACAAAATAAAATTTGATTATAATATACTATCTTAAGCTATTATATTTTTGAATAAAATAAATATTTACTTTAATTACTTTTGAAAATATAAGATAGATTTTTAAATAAGCTATTGAAAAAGTTCAATATTAAATCCAATCAAATCTTCCAATTCACGATATATATACGTATACATATATTATAAATTTGAAAATATATCTTATTAAATTTAAATTTAAATCAAACTCCCTATTTAAAATGTATACACTCATATATACATTATAAACAGAATATCTTAAAATTTATCTTTCTAAGCTAATTAAAAGATATTCTATTTATAATGTATATATGAGTGTATACATTTTAAATAGGGAGTTTGATTTTAATTTTAATTTAATAAGAAATATTTTCAAATTTATAATATATGTATACATATATCTTATATTTCAAAAGTAATTAAAGTAAATATTTATTTTATTTAAAAATATAATAGCTTGAGATAGTTTATTATAATAAAAGTTTATTTTGTTTCTTTTTAAAAACTATTTTTGAAATAAATTTAGTTCATATAAATTAAAGAGCAATGTTTTTTTAGTATGAAACTTTAAAATAATATTTAATTTAATATTCTTTTCTTTAAAAGCACAAATGAAAATAAACAGAGACCATTTTACAAACATGTTATACTTATATTCGCACAATTAAAATCAAGCAAGCATTATAAACTATATTCCTACACATGCAACAGATTTCATCACAGGTTTGTAATTTTTTTTTAAAAGGTTTACTCACCAAAACATGCAGAGCAGAGAACATTATTTCCTGGAACTGTTTTAATTTGCATTTTGAATCTGGAGTTTGTTGATTGATTGTAGTTTTGATTCATGTTGCTTGCAAATGATTATAGTTGTTGAATTTACTAGCTGTAGGTCCAGAGATCCTTGCAGAGATGTTGTGTAGGATCTAGATTAACCCTAGAGGGGGGGTGAATAGGGTTATAACAAATTTTTGCGAATTAAACACTGAAGCAAACTGCAGAAATAAATATGCTGAAAAATAAATCACACACAGAATTTACCCAGCTTCGGCAACCCCTGCCTACTGCTGCATTCCCAGATTTCTATTAGAATTAAACAGTTTCCTGCTTACAAACACTCTAACAGACTTGCAAACCCTGCTACCGCCTATAGAGTTTTGCAAACTTGCAAACCCTGCTAACTGGACTAACTCTAACTAGACAATCTGTCAACACCTAAACCCTAGGTGATAAATTATCATGTTTTGTTTTGAAAAGAACATACAAATAAAGCGAATTATAAAAGCAAGCACTAAATTTAAAACTATTTAAATTATCTTGCCTTTATATAAAAAAAAATACCCTAACCCAATACAAACATAAGATATGCGGTCACTTCCCTTTATCTTATTTTACCCGGTCCATTTTCTTTTGTTTGTGAGAAAAAAAATGGCCGATCCTTTTCTTTTTCAATTTAGGGCTTCGGTTCTTCTGTGAGATTTGGGGCTTTGTTCTGATGATTGATTCTTTGACTTTTGTTGATCTTTCTCACGCTCGTTCTCTGATGATTTGATGCTTGTTGCTAGCTCGTCCTCTGATAATCGAGTTTACTGTTGCGGTATGTAATCTTTTTGCTTGTTTGTGGTTTTTGTGATTTTCGAACTCGATTGTTCTATTGTCTATGATGATTTCTTGGGGTGTATTTATAGGGTTGAAACCCTAATTAACACTGTCAGATTTGATTTCTTCATGTCGTTGATTATTTTCCTGAATTTGTTCTGGATTTGGAGTATTCCTTTCTTGATTCAATTTCGAATAAATGCTGACCATATTTGAATTCGAATTAATTGATTCGAAAATTTCTTGCTGTATTTGTTGTCTCGGTCCTCATTTGAATTAATACTGACCATATATGAATTCGAGAAATTTGATGCAAAGATTTCTTTCCAAATTAGAAATCTTTGACTTAATCAAAGACTTAATCAAAAGATACGAATTTGTTCATTAATTTCGGCTTGATTTCTGCACTGCCTTGTTCTTGCCACTGTCTTGTGTTCCATACTGCACATTCTCCAGTTTACTATATATGTGCATATATACATTTGTATGTGTGTATGCATATATTTTTGGGTTTGTACTTTCATTGTGACTTGATTTTGCTATGGGATTGAATCAGAACTTCATTTGATCTGCATGTAGTTGTGATCTGATTCTTGATAGCTTGCTGGTGCATCTCATTTGTTTCTAGCTCAAATTCATCTTTGAGGAACACTGTACTTGTTGTTATGATGTTTTGAACTTGATTCACTTCATGTTGCATTAGTCACTTGCATTGGTGCATTGCCTTGTACATCCATGTTCTTTACTTGGTTGTTGTCACTGGTCTGCTGCCATGTTCACGTGCACTTGAGTTTGTTTCCACTGTTTTGATACAGATGATACACTTGTTCATGTTGCCTTGAGTTGAACTTATCTTGGGTTTGACCTTGTTTGTGACTTTTGTGCATTGTGCTAAGTTGTTGTATGTGCATTGTGTTACTGATTTTGGTCGAGACTTTGTTTGTTGCTGTTTGTCACTGTAATTGCTGTTACATTTCTACACAGTGTTGCATTTGTTCATGTAGCTCTGTTGTTGCTGTGTTCCATGAGCATGCTTCACTGCATTATGAAAATGTTGCATTGTACTCTGACCATGTTGTACAATTTCTGTTGTTTCCAGTTGCACTTGCTTACTGCTTGATGGTCTTGTGACTCTTGCCATGTCTTTGTGCATTTTAACCTATAACTTGAACTTGAATCTGCAACCATCACTGCATTATGAAAATGTTGCATTGTACTCTGTGTTCACTGTTGCACTTGGTGTTTGTAGCTGCTATGCAGTTGCTATGCATCACTATATATATATACTATGTTCTGTACTGCATTGATGCAGTTTCCATATTTTGTGTATTTTGATGTTTCATGCTGCCGTGATGCAGTTTCTTTCACTGTTGTATCTTTGAGAGCTTGCACTGCTTCATGTTGAATTTGTGCAGTGTTGTACTTGTTGCCTTGTATCACTGGTTCATTCTGGTTGGTGCATTCTGATGCTGCACTTGGTCTTTGTTCTTCTCTGTTATGTTACTTTGAATGAATTTGTGTTTTGTTGTAGTTTGTGCACACGAGTTGGCGTGGTAGTGCACACGTATACGAATGTATACGTGTGTACTGCAGCCACTTATAATTGCCTGTCCCTGATAAAAATTACTGATATGCATAGATATTGCACAATCAAAGATGATGACAATAACCCATGTATCTGAGACACAAACAAATTTTATTTTTGCAAATTTAAATTTGTTTGTTTTTCAGATTACTGTTGTAGTTGCTAATTATACAGGTACACAGGAGACAGGACGAGAAGTGGAGCTGGACAATGCAGATAGATGCAGATGTGCAGACAGAGTGAAAAACTGAGTGTTGAGTGTTGTAGTGAGAAAAGTAAAATGTATGAACTGATGTATGTATGTATATAGAGAGAGCTGAAAACTTTGTATTGTTTAAGTGTTGTAATAAAATATTATATTGAATAAAAAATACTAGTTGAATTATATAGATTCTGTGCAATAGTATAATTATTCAATATGAATATAGTCCAAACTGCAAACACATATATATATATATTGATATATATATGTTTGTTATCATCAAACAAAAAATCACATCAAACAATCTCCCCCTTTTGATGATGACAAACATATATATTGAAGATTTTGAAATGCTAATACATGTGTTTGAACACGAAATTTTTAGCTCCCCCTATTTGAATGCTCCCCCTACAACCAAGACCACTCCCTGTTTAGATGATAACAAAAAAATTACAAAAGAATAAAAGAACTAAAGAAAAATTAACTAACAACATTTAACCAAATTTGTTGAAATAGGTCAAAAAAATATTTACTTTCTCATCAAAATCTTGTTCTTCTCCCCCTTTTGTCATTATCAAAAGACTGACAAAAAAAATGGAATAGTAGGAACAAAAAATAATATATCATAACGAGATAAAAACTTCCATATTGTAGAGGATGGATCGATGATTAGTTTTAATAAGAAGAGAGATATTTTAACATTAATTTGAAATTTAAGCACAAAAAAATAAGCACTTACTAACCACGCATAACCATAAGGACTTTTAAATGGGATTAGCAGTTACTTATAAGTCTAAGCATCCAGACTATTAAGTGAGACCAGAATACTTAGTTACCATACTCCATCCATGCATAACCATAAGGACTTTTAAATGAGAATGGAGTAATGATAAAAATAATTCACTCACATGCTCCATCCATGCATAACCATAAGGACTTTTAAATGAGAATGGATGCATGAGAGTTATTATTATTTATTATTATATATATATATATATATATATATATATATATATATATATATTTAAATTTGAAATAATTCACTCTTCTTATTTTATCAAACCATTATGAACGATAGAAAGATGGTAGAAATAGAAATGATCGTGGAATAAGTTACCAAGTTAATTATATTATGTAATATCCAGTACTGAATACCATATTCAAATCAATCTTTGGAAAATATCCAAAACTTGTTTGAATCCTAGAAATTGAAGTTGAAAGTATATATCCAAGAATATTTCAACCTAAAAATGAAAAAAAAAAATGGTTAGTCAATTTCTATAATCCCCAAATCCAAACGTAATCTAGAAAATCTGTCTTCGGGGAGGGGTTTTGTGAAAATATCAGCAAGTTGAGCCTCAGTTGAAATATATTCAATGCAAATGTCTTCCTTAGCAATGTGATCTCTAAGAAAGTGGTGTCTCACATCAATGTGTTTTGTGCGTGAATGATGAACAGGATTATCTGATAAGTCTATTGCACTTTTACTGTCACATTTTAATGGAACTTGTTTATAAACTAAGCCAAAATCAGAAAGAGTTTGCATCATCCATAAAATTTGAGCACAGCAACTTCCTAAAGCAATATATTCTGCTTCAGTGGTGGATAATGCAACACAATTCTGTTTTCGACTTGACCATGAAACTAATGAATGTCCTAGCATGAAACATGTCCCACTGGTGCTTTTCCTGTCAACCAATGAACCAGCATAATCAGCATCAGAATAACCAACTAAATCAAAGTTTTCACAAGAAGGGTACCATAATCCAAATTTGTGTGTGTGTGAAAGATATCTCAAAATTCGTTTAGTGGCTTTCAAATGAGATTCTTTAGGATTAGATTGAAAACGTGCACACAAACACACAGAAAACATAATATCAGGTCTAGAAGCAGTAAGATAGAGAAGTGAACCAATTATCCCTCGATATTTTTTCTGATCAACAGCACTTCCTTTCTCGTCTTTGTCCAACATTGTTGATGGGCTCATAGGAGTTCTCAATGGTTTGGAGTTCTCAGCTCCAAATTTCTTCAACAGTTCCAACACATACTTGGATTGCGAAATGAAAATGCCATCACTGCTTTGCTTGATTTGAAATCCAAGAAAATATTTCAATTCTCCAACCAAGCTCATCTCGAATTTAGCCTGCATGACTTGTTCAAATTTCTCGCACAAGAGTTCATTAGTAGCACCATAAATGATATCATCCACATAAATCTGAACAATCAAAAAATCACTTCCTTTATGTAATAGAAACAGTGTCGTGTCAGCACTCCCCTTTTCAAAGCCATTTTCCAGAAGATATGTACAAAGGCAGTCATACCAAGCTCTAGGGGCTTGCTTAAGACCATATAATGCTTTTTCAAGTTTATACACATGATTTGGAAAATCGTGATTTTCAAAACCGGGGGGTTGTTCAACAAAAACTTCTTCTTTCAGATCACCATTTAGAAATGCACTTTTTACATCCATTTGTTTTAGTTTGAAACCTTTATAACAAGCAAAGCTGAGCAAAATCCTAATGGCTTCTAACCTAGAAACTGGTGCAAATGTCTCATCACAATCTATGCCTTCTATTTGGTTATATCCTTTTGCGACCAACCTAGCTTTGTTTCTAATTACATTTCCTGATTCATCAAGTTTGTTTTTGAACACCCATTTAGTTCCTACAATTGGATAGTCATTAGGCCTAGGAACTAATTTCCAAACTTTATTTCTCTCAAATTGATTAAGTTCATCTTGCATTGCTAAAACCCAACTTTCATCATTAAGAGCCATTTCAACAGAATCAGGTTCTATTTCAGAAATAAAACCACTATGACAACAAAACGCACACAAATTTTTATCAAATGCAGAGCGAGTGCATATACCTTCCGTAGGATCTCCTATAACCAATTCAGGAGGATGATTGGATTTGAACTTCAATCTATCAGCATCAACAGTCCTACTTCCATCTTTCTCAGTAGATGTCCCTTCTTTAATGCCTTCATGATCTACCCCATCATCACCCGTTTTTTCAGTTATCCTTTCCAGATCAGATTCATCAAATTTCACATTGACTGATTCAACAATTGTCTCTGTTCGTTTGTTGTATATCCTGTAAGCCTTGCTCCTTGTTGAATAGCCAATGAAAATTCCCTCATCGGCCTTTGATTCAAATTTTCCAAGTTGATCACCTGTGTTAAGAATGAAACAAGGACATCCAAAAACACGAAAATAAGAGATGTTAGGTTTCCTTTCATGCCACACTTCATAAGCAGTTTTGCCAAGTATTGGTCTAATCATTACTCTATTCATTACGTAGCACGAAGTATTCACCGCCTCTGCACAAAAAGTTAGAGGTAGTTTATACTCACTCAACATGGATCTAGCCAATTCTTGTAATGTACGATTTTTCCTTTCAACCACCCCATTTTGTTGAGGTGTTCGTGGGGCAGAAAATTCATGTTTTAAACCATTTTCTTCACAAAAGTTTTCAAATTCTAAATTTTCAAATTCGCCTCCATGATCACTTCTCAAAGTTTTAATTGAAACTCCTTTTTCATTTTGAACAAGTTTAGCAAATTTTCAAAAATAATCAAAAGATTAAGACTTTTTGGCTAAGAAATAAACCCATGTAAATCTAGAATAATCATCAACCAATACATAACAATAACGTTTTCCATTCAAGCTTGCAATTTCATTTGGTCCAAATAAGTCCATATGAATTAATTCGAGGACCCTTGATGTGCTAACAATGTTTTTAGGGCGAAATGATGATCGACTAAGCTTGCCCAAGGAACATGCTTTACACACTTTGTTATCTTTAAATTTCTGATGTGGTAACCCTCTGACTAATTCTTTTGTTTCAAGATTTCTTAAGAGACTCATGCTAGCATGTCCAAGTCTCCTATGCCATAAAGATGCCTCTTTGTCAGTGGCTACCAAACATCTGGAAAGATTTAGATTGTCAAACGAAAGTGAGTAAACATTTCCTTTTCTTTTGCCCATAAAGACAATGTTATTAGAAGTTTTATCAATGATTTTGCAAGTATCACTATCAAAAACCACATTCATACCTTTGTCACATAGTTGGCTAATAGAAATGAGATTGTGATGCAAATTATCAACGTATAAAACATTAGTCAAGGAAAAAGTACCATTACTTACTTCACCTTTCCCAATAATCTTACACTTGCTATTATCTCCCATGATCACATTTCCACCTCTAAACTTCTCTAGGCTAAGGAACTTAGATTTATCACCTGTCATATGTCTAGAACAACCTGAATCTAGAAACCATTCTTGTTGCTCCTTAGCCCGCCAACAGACCTACATAAAGAGAGAGGAGGATGACCTAGAGAAACTCTTAGGTCCAATGATATTAGTAACTGAAGCATTGTGAACAAACAATCCCTTTGGAACCCAAACTTGTTTTGTCTTTTTATTTTTGTTCCTATAGACATGAAATTTGTTTGTAGAATTTTTAGGAACCCAAACTTGTATAAATTTTGTGTTCTTGTTCCTATGACTACAATTTTCAACACGATGTCCAATTTCACTTCTAACAAAGACACTCTTACCTTTTGCATGATCATCAACCTGTGTTTTCCCAAAACCTAGTCCTTTTCTGTTGTTAGCAAAGAGTTGATTTCCCAATAACATGTTAAACGATTTTTCTCCTCTTGAAAAGTTATTCAGAGATTTCTCAAGATTTTGGACTTTGGTTTTTAGTGTTGTGTTTTCAGTCACAAGTGTGGTGCATCTATTTATAAAATCCTTTTTCCTAGTGTCAATGGTTTCCTTAAGACTCGAGTTTTCTTTTTCAAGATTATCGAAGCTATTCTTAAGTCTTGATATTTCTGAATCTAAAATTTTACATTTTTTACAGTCTAGGTTTTGAATATTTTCAAGTTCAGTTTCTAACCTAGTATTCTCATGAACGAGTTCTCTCCTGTCAGACTTCAATTTTTCAATTTTAGTTTCAAGAGTATCAATTGTATTAGTAAAATCATAACACATCAAAACAAGTTCTTTATAAGAATAGTTACGTACCTCACTGGATTCCTCTGAACTTGTTTCTGAATCTGATTTTGCCATAAGGCACAAGTTAGCCTCTTCTGAGCTATTATCCGAAACTTCTTCTCCTTCTTCATCATCCCAAGTTGCTGCAAAGGCCTTCTTCTTCTTTTTCTTTCTTGTTGTTTTTGAGAAATGGACATTTTTGTTTGAAGTGGCCAGGCTTTTTGCAGTTAAAGCATGTTAATTCATTATCGGAATCATCAGAATCTTTTGACTTATTACCACTTGTTTTCTTCTTGCGTGGCCTGAATTTTGACCATTTTCTAAGATTATTGACAGCCATTGCAAGCTCTTCAATTGGATCTTCTTCTTCTTCACCGCTTTCTTCTTTGCTTTTTAAGGCAATCGTCTTCTTTTTTGATTCGAAGTTGTTACGTTCCTCCTTTGCCTTTAGCTCAAGCTCATATGTCATCAAGTTTCCGATCAACTCCTCCATGCTTAGTTTACTCAGATCTTTTGATTCTTGTATCGCAGTGACTTTTGCCTCAAAGTTCATTGGTAAGACTCGCAGTATCTTCCGTACAAGCTCTACTTCAGTGAAGACCTTCCCAAGCGCTCTAGCATTGTACACCAAAGTTGAAAATCGTCCAAACATATCTTTTATGCTCTCGCCCTTCTCCATCACAAAGTTTTCGTATTCATTGCTAAATAGAGATAGTCGTGACTCCTTGACTTGAGAAGTTCCTTCATGTGTCACTTCCAGAGTGTGCCAAATTTCCTGTGCTGTTGTACAATGAGAAATTCTATTAAATTCATTTTTATCAAGAGCACAGATCAAGGCGTTCATTGCTTTGGCATTTGTAGTTTTTAATTTCTTATCGTTAGCATCCCACCTATCCTTAGGTTTAGGAATCTCAGTATCACCAACAACTATAGTGGGAGATTTATAGCCAGTTTCAATAATATCCCAAACATCATAATCGACTGAACTAAGATAAATACTCATTCTAACTTTCCAATAAGCATAATCATTCCCATTAAACATGGGTGGCCTAGCAATAGATTGCCCCTCAGAAAAAGCATTATTTGGTGGATTCATGGCTCTAGAGTTAAAGTAAAATACCTTGCTCTGATACCACTTGTAGGATCTAGATTAACCCTAGAGGGGGGGTGAATAGGGTTATAACAAATTTTTGCGAATTAAACACTGAAGCAAACTGCAGAAATAAATATGCTGAAAAATAAATCACACACAGAATTTACCCAGCTTCGGCAACCCCTGCCTACTGCTGCATTCCCAGATTTCTATTAGAATTAAACAGTTTCCCGCTTACAAACACTCTAACAGACTTGCAAACCCTGCTACCGCCTATAGAGTTTTGCAAACTTGCAAACCCTGCTAACTGGACTAACTCTAACTAGACAATCTGTCAACACCTAAACCCTAGGTGATAAATTATCATGTTTTGTTTTGAAAAGAACATACAAATAAAGCGAATTATAAAAGCAAGCACTAAATTTAAAACTATTTAAATTATCTTGCCTTTATATAAAAAAAAATACCCTAACCCAATACAAACATAAGATATGCGGTCACTTCCCTTTATCTTATTTTACCCGGTCCATTTTCTTTTGTTTGTGAGAAAAAAAATGGCCGATCCTTTTCTTTTTCAATTTAGGGCTTCGGTTCTTCTGTGAGATTTGGGGCTTTGTTCTGATGATTGATTCTTTGACTTTTGTTGATCTTTCTCACGCTTGTTCTCTGATGATTTGATGCTTGTTGCTAGCTCGTCCTCTGATAATCGAGTTTACTGTTGCGGTATGTAATCTTTTTGCTTGTTTGTGGTTTTTGTGATTTTCGAACTCGATTGTTCTATTGTCTATGATGATTTCTTGGGGTGTATTTATAGGGTTAAAACCCTAATTAACACTGTCAGATTTGATTTCTTCATGTCGTTGATTATTTTCCTGAATTTGTTCTGGATTTGGAGTATTCCTTTCTTGATTCAATTTCGAATAAATGTTGACCATATTTGAATTCGAATTAATTGATTCGAAAATTTCTTGCTGTATTTGTTGTCTCGGTCCTCATTTGAATTAATACTGACCATATATGAATTCGAGAAATTTGATGCAAAGATTTCTTTCCAAATTAGAAATCTTTGACTTAATCAAAGATTTAATCAAAAGATACGAATTTGTTCTTTAATTTCGGCTTGATTTCTGCACTGCCTTGTTCTTGCCACTGTCTTGTGTTCCCTACTGCACATTCACCAGTTTACTATATATGTGCATATATACATTTGTATGTGTGTATGCATATATTTTTGGGTTTGTACTTTCATTGTGACTTGATTTTGCTATGGGATTGAATCAGAACTTCATTTGATCTGCATGTAGTTGTGATCTGATTCTTGATAGCTTGCTGGTGCATCTCATTTGTTTCTAGCTCAAATTCATCTTTGAGGAACACTGTACTTGTTGTTATGATGTTTTGAACTTGATTCACTTCATGTTGCATTAGTCACTTGCATTGGTGCATTGCCTTGTACATCCATGTTCTTTACTTGGTTGTTGTCACTGGTCTGCTGCCATGTTCACGTGCACTTGAGTTTGTTTCCACTGTTTTGATACAGATGCTACACTTGTTCATGTTGCCTTGAGTTGAACTTATCTTGGGTTTGACCTTGTTTGTGACTTTTGTGCATTGTGCTAAGTTGTTGTATGTGCATTGTGTTACTGATTTTGGTCGAGACTTTGTTTGTTGCTGTTTGTCACTGTAATTGCTGTTACATTTCTACACAGTGTTGCATTTGTTCATGTAGCTCTGTTGTTGCTGTGTTCCATGAGCATGCTTCACTGCATTATGAAAATGTTGCATTGTACTCTGACCATGTTGTACAATTTCTGTTGTTTCCAGTTGCACTTGCTTACTGCTTGATGGTCTTGTGACTCTTGCCATGTCTTTGTGCATTTTAACCTGTAACTTGAACTTGAATCTGCAACCATCACTGCATTATGAAAATGTTGCATTGTACTCTGTGTTCACTGTTGCATTTGGTGTTTGTAGCTGCTATGCAGTTGCTATGCATCACTATATATATATACTATGTTCTGTACTGCATTGATGCAGTTTCCATATTTTGTGTATTTTGATGTTTCATGCTGCCGTGATGCAGTTTCTTTCACTGTTGTATCTTTGAGAGCTTGCACTGCTTCATGTTGAATTTGTGCAGTGTTGTACTTGTTGCCTTGTATCACTGGTTCATTCTGGTTGGTGCATTCTGATGCTGCACTTGGTCTTTGTTCTTCTCTGTTATGTTGCTTTGAATGAATTTGTGTTTTGTTGTAGTTTGTGCACACGAGTTGGCGTGGCAGTGCACACGTATACGAATGTATACGTGTGTACTGCAGCCACTTATAATTGCCTGTCCCTGATAAAAATTACTGATATGCATAGATATTGCACAATCAAAGATGATGACAATAACCCATGTATCTGAGACACAAACAAATTTTATTTTTGCAAATTTAAATTTGTTTGTTTTTCAGATTACTGTTGTAGTTGCTAATTATACAGGTACACAGGAGACAGGACGAGAAGTGGAGCTGGACAATGCAGATAGATGCAGATGTGCAGACAGAGTGAAAAACTGAGTGTTGAGTGTTGTAGTGAGAAAAGTAAAATGTATGAACTGATGTATGTATGTATATAGAGAGAGCTGAAAACTTTGTATTGTTTAAGTGTTGTAATAAAATATTATATTGAATAAAAAATACTAGTTGAATTATATAGATTCTGTGCAATAGTATAATTATTCAATATGAATATAGTCCAAACTGCAAACACATATATATATTGATATATATATGTTTGTTATCATCAAACAAAAAATCACATCAAACATGTTGATTTTACTTGCTTGTTATAAATTTTTGAACAGATTTTACATTTTGATTTTAGCTTTGAACTTTTCTCCAAAATCTCAGGTCAGACCGAGTATTACAGATTTTCAGGTAAGGACGTTCTGGAGCTCAGGAGATGAGCTGGATGACAGGAACGTATGGAGTGTTCCCGATGTAGTATATTGTTGTATATATCTGAGACATGTTGATTGTATCTGTCCAGTGTTTGTATATATGTTGTATTAAAGTGAAATTTGACAAGTACAGTTTTCCTTTGTATAACTGTTATTATTGGTTATTATATTTTATCCGCTGTGAATGTGAGATGTTGGTGTTTCTACTTCTTTTTTTCTTCTATCTCTTTCTTCTTTTCCCTAACTATCTGGAATTTTTGGGATCGAAAATTCCGGGTCTGATACCTTATGAGTACCCGAGAGATCAGGTTTCGGCTTGACAAGTATTGGATAGCTTGAAGCAGGAGTCCAGATGTAGCTATATCTATATTTCCACTGTGCTGTATTGAAGTCTTTGTCTGTTGTATTTGAGATGTATGATAGACAGGTTTTATAACTGTCTAAAGTGGTGATGTTATGTATTTGTGTAACTCTGATGCAAATGACAATGTAATATTTATGTTATATATTATATTTTGTTCCGTTCTGCTGTGAGATTCTGATTTTGTTGAGTTCTTTCTTCTTTCTGTTCTATTTCTACATGTTTCTTTGTTATCGATGATGCGTCTTTCTGTGGTATGAAAGGCGGGTCGTCTAATGTAACATCTAGAATTTTCGATCTCGAAAATTCCAGATAGTTAGGGAAAAGAAGAAAGAGATAAAAGAAACAGAAGAAACAGAAACACCAACATCTCACATTCTCAGCGGATAAAATATAATATCACATAAAACAACAGTATACAAAACAAAACTGTATCAGTCAATCACATTTTAATACATCCGAGTTACAACATTTACATATCACACTGGACATATTCAATCAACATATCGCATACAATTACAATATATCAAAACGAAATGCTCTCCATACATTCCTGCCATCTACTCGCCTCCTAAGCTCCAGAACGTCCTTACCTAAAAATCTGTAATATTCGGTCTGACCCGAGAAATAATTTTTATATCCAAAATAATTCCCATAAAATCAATATATTTTTCGACCAAATTTATTTATGTATAAATATACTTCAATTTAATTCTAAATTACTAATTTATTGAAGCTCTCAAATATTTATATTTCAAAATTGGAAAAATAATCGAACGTTCAAAATATAAATTGTTAAGTAAATGCTTTAAAATCAACAATAAAATCATTAATGTATATTTTATCGTGTGATCAAGTGGAATTCCATCGAATTCCAGCTATAGACACACTAGATATATAATATAAATAAATTATTTATATTATAAATAAATTACATAAGCTAAAATGCAAACGGACAACATCTCCATTGCATCCAGATATCCAACAAATCAAATCCTATCTGACTCAATCAATTATATATCTCGATCGAACACTTAGCCAAACTATCGAGTTCAACATACACAATCCATCAAACTCAAATAAATATTTCAACCAAGCAATTAACAATATCGAAATTATATGCATATATATATGATAGATAATAAACTTTAGGCATAGTAGTGAGTGAAAAATATTCACCTCGAATAACGCTCGAGTTCCAATACTTAGCAACTAGATGTTGTCGATGACACTGCTTGTAACGTCCCGCCTTTTCGCACGCTTTAAAGCGACACACGTGTCAATTCAAACCATACTAAAGGGCGGATTGTTATGGGGTAAATAAGAAAAACGAGAAGAAATAAAAGAAAATAGAATCTCACGGCGGAAGGATAAAATATAATAATCAAATATACAGTTCATGAAGCCGTTTACAAAATATTTAATTTTACTTATACAATATATATCAGAGTACACATACCAATAATAACAATGCAGCGGAATACAGTGTATAGTGGAATATAATAAATAATAATAATAGAAATCTCCGTCTTCGTCCTCCAGTGCTAAAGTCTTCGGTCGTGAAATGCTCGGACTGACCCGAGCGAATTGAAAAGACAAAACACTCGAGTCAGAACTAAAAGATCTTATGTAAGTTAAATCATTGAAATAAATATGAGTGCAGTAACTTAAAAGATGCTCGGGATTCACATCTCTTAAGGATCTGTTAAACTATTTACTATGTAGTATATTTCGCTATTATAATAGTGTCTATTTGTAAAATAAACTTACTTTTAAATAGCGTTAAGGGGTTACCCATATAGCCCTTAACACAAAATATATTCCCATAGTCTATACAGTATCGTAATCTCCCCCGTACTGGGCGTCGTCAGAGGGCACTCCATAGGTATGGTATAAAACAAAATCGTATAAGGAACGCTAGGGTAGGTGACACGGCACAACTAGGCAATGCCAGGGTAGATATACCAATTGCTATCCGGGCTGGTGGTAACGCGTAGCAGCTACAACCGCCCACCTCGAACAACAACCCAAAAATCAAAGAAATCAAAAGTGGCCACCGAATCAATCCAAAAGTCAAGAGTATAATATCGAAGGAGTGCATTCGATCAGAGGAATGACCTCATTGGCCCGAGAATCGCTCCTGTTTTAGCCAACTTATGCCAACTCACGGGAGTCGGGTCCACGTATTTACCTCAAAGGAAATGCCGCCACCATCCTACTTCATTCTAGAATCTCCACCGTGTACACGGTTGTTAAAGTGGTTTTCGGGGTTGGCAGAGAGTATGACAACTTCCGATCCCGGTCTCTTCAACAACCAAACATTATTATAACACCGTGGTTATTTCAAAATAATTTATACTTTGAAACCAGAATATAATATCTCTTTCAAACCATATAAATACGATATCATTTATATTTTTAAAACCCCAAATCAATATGATATCATTTTTATTTTATAAATATCCCTTTCCCAAAATCATAATATTTTCAAATATATACCTTGAAAACCATAGCTTTGGAACATAACTTTTAAATAGTTTAAATACTATATTACTTTATATAATAAAATAGTTTCTTTAAAGTTCACAATAAATTCTCAATATCAATTTGAACCTCCAAATAAACCATTTTAATTCCCATATATTTCAAAGCTTAAATATTTTATATTCAAAACTTAAATTTTTATAGTTCATATATTTCAATCTTTAAATATTCCATTATTTCAAAATAGATTTTTTTGATAATTTGATCTATATCAAATCCAATTCCTATTATTTCAATTTGAAATATTTACTTAATAAATCATTATTATTTAAGTAAAACCCATAAACTTCAATAACAGAATATACTTTAATTTAATTTAACTTGATGATATTCATTTAAATCCTCTAAACCGAAATCAAGTTATAAAAATCATACCCCTTTAAAATAACGGTTTTTATTAAATTTTTAAATCAATTTTATTCGGGTATAATTCTTTAATAATTTTATTCAAATCAATTTCACATTTTTCTCCAACTTAAATTTTTATTTAAGTCATTAAAACTTAATCTATACAATATCTTAAACAGGTACTTAACCATATACTATAAACCATCAACTCCATTTATTAAGCTTATTTTTATTAACAATTTTATACATAGCTTAAATTCAAGAATTTAGATAAAATAAAATTTATATAATATCAAAAATTAATATCCATTTAACCATATTATATAAAAATCAAACTTTAATATTGGGCTTATTTTATATTTCCAGGCATACTTATATATATAGTTAGAATCAAAAATAAATTTGACGTTTATATAACATCAAAAATCAATATTTATAAAATCCGTGTATTCCTTTCCAAAACCATAGAAAATCATTTCAAAAATAATTTTATATTGTTAGCGCCAAAATTGGTCACTAACACCCTTAGAGAGTTTGTGTAGAGAGATTAATGAAGAAGATAGATTAAAATAGAGAAGATAATATATATTAAAATGCGGGAGACGTGAACACAGAATTTCTAGTGGTTCGGCGTTGTAGCCTACGTCCACTTTGAAGTTGATCCTTTTATTTCTTCACTTTAATCTTGATTACAGATACAATCCGCTTTTAAGTATTCAAATACAATTGTGAAATAAAAGTAGAGGTCTTGGATGAGGTTAGAAAATGGCAGAGTCTCCTCAGTGTTCTCTCAAATCTCCCCTTCTTCTGTGCCCTTGCCCCTCTATATATAGACGAATGTGGACTGGACTTCCCTGGTGGGCCAGATGGCTAGACAGCTTGGCCCAAATAGGGCATGCTCTGTGTGCCGAGTAGAACATGCCGAGCGATAGGAACTCCAACTGATAGTAATACCGAACGACAGGTGTGCCGAGCCCTCCTAATGCCGAACGATCTCCTTGTTGAATGGAGGAGGTAGGCCAAATGATCACTTCGGCCGAGTGGGAGGAGGCCGAGCATACTGACTTCCTTAGGGAGCACTTGTGCCGAGTGAACTAAGCCGAACGATCTTCTGGAGGCCGAACGTTCCACACATTGCCGAGCAGTGTGCTAGTGCCGAACAATAGTTGGATGCCGAGTACTATGGGGTGCCGAACACGTTTGTATGCCGAACGTCTATAGGTGCCGGGCGTCACTCGTATGCCGAACGTTCCCAGAGGCCGAGTGCACCTTTATGCCGAGCGTCCTCCTACGCCGAGTATAACTCTGTACGGCCGAACAACCCCTGATGTCGAGTACAACTCTGGATGACCGAACGTCTAGTTGCCTGGTCGATTTTCCAGGTAACATTTTGCCCCCCAAAGTATGCCGTGTGTTCGAACTGGGTGTGCTTTGAACTACTGGATCAGGGCATCGTCACCGGGTGTTAAGGATGTCGAACGATACGAGTGCCGAGTGAAACCGTTTCGTCCGGTAGATCCGGTCAAAGTCTCTTCGACTTCTCCTTCCTCTTTATAAGAACCACCTCCTTCTTCTTTCTTTCTTTACTTTTACTCCTGCAATCCCAAATTTTCGAGCCACCCTTGCAATCAAAATCTAAGGACTTCTCAAACCTTTCTAAAGCTCGATCCACGAACTAGGTACAATCCCTTTACCTAACTCCTTTTCCTGGTGAGTTTCCACTGATTCACATGGGTTCAGTGTAGACGGGAATTCGAATTTTTACTTGGAGTGTTTCCAAAGTTGAGCGACGTGAGGTAGGGAGAGAGAGACAAGTATGAATGCCTTGTAGGGTTCGAGAGGGAGTTAGGCGGAGGAGAGGAAGGTATGGAGGCTACGCCGAGTGTTAGAAATCGGCATGATCTTAGTTCGACCCGGCATAACGACGGCCGAACGATGGGTTAGAAGGAAGATGTGCAAGTCAGTGGGTAGGCCGGGCGTTGTTTTGGCCGAATCGTGTTTTGGCCGAATCGTGTTTTGGCCGAACGACACTATCTCAGTGCGAACTGAGGTTCGGCCGAACGATGGTTGTAGGCCGAACAGTAGTCTTGTCGAGTCACCTATTAACCGAACAAACTGGCATGCCGGACATAGTTGAATGCCGAACATACTTACATGCCGAACACGTATAAATGTCGGACCTATCTTCATGCCGAACATAATTAGAAGCCGAGTATAAACCAATGCCGAACAAACTAAGTGCCGAACATACTTATGTGTTGAACATAGTTAGCATGCCGAGCGTAATTAGGTGCCGAGCACACATACATGCCGGACATATACAAATGCCGAACATACTCCCCTTGCCCAATTTCGTAGCTGGCCTTTACTCGGCAGTATCTTACTGTGGTCGTTATTCAGAAGGCTTTCGAAGACGGTCAGCGATGACGGTTTTCGGAAGCGACGTTTTTAGGCTTGACGTTATATTAAATGCTTATGCACGATTGATTGCACTAGTTCACACACCACACGAGGGGGGGGGGGGGTTATGTGCGTTGTTAATTCTAACGTCAATCATTTTTCGAGTATAGTTCACACAGGTGCTTGGCCGGGTCTGCTATTTATTCAAGATGTCCAAAAGATCCAGTTCTGCTACACTTTCTGACAAACCTGGGCCGTCTTCTAAGCGAACGGCCCCCGACACAACTGACCCGTCAGTTTCCCCCGCTCATGACTGGGCCCCCGATACTTTGGAATCTTCGATCTTACTGGATGACCCAGTTGACTCACAGGCCTCGAGGGTCACTGAGGCCGCTCTCAAGCGGATATGTTCTATTCATGGCATTCCGTTTGCTGACGTACGCGTTTCGTCGGGGCATGACCGCCCACATCTGCCCCCAGTGGGATATACGGCGTGTAGCAAATTCATGTGCTGGGTTGGTAGCGTGCCACCTTTCAATCTATTCCTTCACGGCGTGCTGCAGTACCTGGACGTTGCCCCGTCTCAGCTTCATCCAAATGGTCACGCTTTCATTTATGGCACGTATATGCTCTTCATGGCCATCCTCTCTAGGCCTCCAACCCCTGGCGATATAAGGTACATATACATGACCAAGAAATGGGGAGACAGCCCCTCTTACATGTTCCTTGAGCCACATCGGAAGTGCCAACTTTTCACTAGCGCGTGGAGTAGCAAATTTGCCCTGTACAAGCAGGAGTGGTTTTACGTGCGATGCCCCCAGGGCTTTGCGAGGCGATGGATTGAAGGAAGTAAGTCTTTTTTATGAGTTGACATCCGCTCCCAGTTGAGGCCGAGCTCCTCCTAATTTGCCGTTCTATCTTTTCAGGTTCCATCCCCCGCCCCGAGGGCCGAGGGTACTCTGATGCTGTTGACGCCATTAGAGCTCTTCCCGCTGAAGAGCGAGATATCCGAGCTCTCATTTCCAATGAGTCATTATCAAAGTTTGGCTTGTTAGCCCCTGGCCGCCGGGTTACTCTTCCAGAGGGCGCCTTGCTTCCCAAGCCCGTACACGTCAGAGGGAAAAAACTGCCTGAATCATCCGTTCGCCCTTCTCTTGAAGCTCCGGAAGAAGGGGAAATTCCAGGCGAGTCACCCGAAAGGCAAGGTGAGGATTTGGGCTCTGCAGCCGAAGTTCATGATATTGAAACGTCATCTTCCCCTTCGAAGGGGAAAAAGGAGCCGGCGTGCAAGTCGAGGAAGGAGAAAGCTGGTGGGACTTCCAAAGTTACGCCTATTCAGCCAGAGAAAGAGGCTTCTCCACAGCGCGTTGAAAGTTCTCTGAAGGGCTTATCGAATCTCTCCATTCCCGAAGACTTGCTCAACTATGATTTCAACGATCCGGAGCTGTTTAAGTTTCGCTCGCCCGTCAGGGGCGATGCGGGTGTCCTGGCCCCGATCCAAAGGGAAAAGACTCCTGTTAGCAAAGCCACTGGTCCGTCGGGGGGTAGCACTAGGACACACACAGACACATGCATTTCACTTTGTATCTACCTTTCTTTCACCATTCTGCTCTTTCGCTAATTCGCTATTGTTCGATTGCAGGTGACATGGAGCGCTCTCATGGATACGACCGCCTTCGCGGCTCATCGACTTTACGTCGGTCTGGTCTGGACTCGGGCCTCGGAAAGCGCCGAGACAGAGACAGCGACAGCGACCAAGATTATCATGCCCGAGACTCATCATCCCGGAAGAAAACTTATTATCAGCCCGAGCACCGCCAGGAGACCTCTTCTCATCAGGAGCGAAGTAAAGACAAACGTGGCCACGTGAGGTCGCATTCTGATGCTCCCCGGGACCAACACTCTGACTCTTCTTCTACCCGGCACTCCCGAGATTCTCATAGGAAGGGCGAACTCTCAAAGCCGCCTCCTCCCGCTCCTGTAACAGACCCGACAGTGCCGGAGAGATTGAACGAACTTAAGGCTAAGTTTCCGAAGATTTGTTTTGATGGGTTAAAGTTCCTCCCGGCGATCCATCCTATTCCCGGAGATGTTAAACAAAATGCTATCGCCTGTACCAACGACGTCTACGTGCAACATGACGCGTTCGTTCACCTGGCTGAGAAACTTTCTGAAGTCTCTATGGAGCGCCAGCATGAAATTGACCGCCTAAAGCTTGAAGCTATTCATGATAGGGATATCATTAAGGCACAGGATGAAGAAATTGCTGCCTATAAGTACGAGCTTGAAGCTACTCGTCGGAGCGCTAAGGACACCGTCGAGGCTGTTTTCCGCCTCGAATTAACTCATAAGAAAGAGCTCGATGAAGCGGTTCAACGGTGTGGGGCATTAGCTTTGGAGAAAGACTCCATTCAGAAGGAGCGGACACACTTAGTTATCAGGTCAAGGAACTCGAGGTGCAACTTCTCGTGGAGAGGAAAGAGAAAGTGGCTGCCCAGGTTGAGGCACAACATTATTGCGATGAGATTGTCGCCACCCGACTCCTAGAGGAGAAACTAAAGGACGATCTCTCCAAAGTTGAGGCCCTAAAACATGAAGCCCGTGAGGAGGGCAAAAAGATAGCGACTGCCGATATCGATTCTCACCTTGAGGCAGTTAGGAAAGAAGGTAGGGAGGAAATTAAGACTGAGTTCGACCCGCTGATCGCCTAGTTCAATGCCCGAGTCCTCATGCATAGGGATTTAACTTTTCTGGGCGACGGTTACCTCGAGTCTCTAATCGAGGCATGGGAGACCTTGGTTCAGATCAAGAAGGTCGAGAGCGATGCCGAAGAAGTCGATGAGGAAGCTTTAATTAAGGAGTTCTTGAAGGGAAAAGAACCCTCAGACCTATCAGCGGCCAAGGCCCTTTACGGCAAAGATTTTCCTTCGAGGAAAGGAAAGGAAGTGATTTCAGGTCCATCCGGTGCTATGCCCCCAGTTCATGCGCCTACCCAGCCGGCTAGCCGGCCGACGCTTGATCCCTTCGAGCGGCATCTTGCCTACGACCCGGATGCCCCGGGCTTGGCGTTCATGCCATATCTCCCATCCCGGAGGGTGAGACCCCCCTGATGACTGAGAACCCACCGGCATCTGGTGAGTAACTTCTGTGCTTCACAAAGAACTTTCTCGTTCCTCCAGAAGTTGTTGTGTTCTAACACTTGTTCTTCTTTTTCGCGATTTCTGCGCAGGCTGTTCTGACCCCGAGCCCACTCCGAGGAGCGATGCCGCCAAGGAGGTGGAGAAAAAGGCGAGTGACGCTACTCAAGCTGGCGGGGATCCTGGTCCAGATGCTCAAGTAATCGGGGCGCTTGATGAAGGCAAATCCGAATCTTCCTCGGAGAGTTTTGAAATAGAAATCACAGGCGCGTCTGAGCACACATCCGAGTTGAGCATGAAGGAACGGCTCGAGAAAGAGGAAAGAGATACGACCTCAGTCAAGGTCGAGCCGCGTGAAGTGGACCTGGATGATCCTCTGAACAAACCATTGAAGGTCATTCTTCCTGGCAAGTCCCACCCCATGGATGTTCCCCCTACGTCTTCGGTCGTCACCCCTCCGTCAGGGAAGGATTCCAAGAGTAAGCGCTCTGGGAAGGAACCATCCGGAAGAAGTCAAAGAAACACAAGAAATGACCGTCGTCCCCGTTCAACGAGAACTAGTTTAAGTCATGTACTAATTTTTATAGACTGTGTAAATAGGCTGTCGGCCCCGGACTTCGGAGCGTTTTTGTAACTGGAAGCTTTTTCGTGAATAAAGTTTGATCTTCACTTTTGTCTTCTCAAAAGACTTCTATTACTCAGTTTCTTTTATGGTTGTGATTGAAATCTGAATTGTGATGGGTAACTCAGACTTCTTGGTCCGTCTTTACATGGCTTGGGAGTTCCCCTGGATTTGATCAATCTCCACTTGGTGCTTCAAGCACTTAGAATATTTCATAGCCCGTATGTTGGGGACTTGACATATCCAAGTCATTTGCGTCGTAGTTCCTTTTCAAGGAACTCGGAGGTCTGAACTACTTGTAATTAAGTCTGTACACCGGACATCGAGTACTCCAGCCTGTGCCCCCGGGGACTTGGAGATTTTTAATCGTTTATACTCGAGTCCGCGCTCCGGGGACTTAGAGTACTCCAGTTCGCACTCCGGGGACTTGGAGATTTTTAATCGTTTATACTCGAGTCCGCACTCCGGGGACTTAGAGTACTCCCGTCCGCACTCCGGGGACTTGGAGATTTTTAATCGTTTATACTCGAGTCCGCACTCCGGGGACTTGGAGATTTTTAATCGTTTATACTCGAGTCCGCACTCCGGGGACTTAGAGTACTCCCGTCCGCACTCCGTGGACTTGGAGATTTTTAATCGTTTATACTCGAGTCCGCACTCTGGGGACTTAGAGTACTCCCGTCCGCACTCTGGGGACTTGGAGATTTTTAATCGTTTATACTCGAGTCCGCACTCCGGGGACTTAGAGTACTCCCGTCCGCACTCCGGGGACTTGGAGATTTTTAATCGTTTATACTCGAGTCCGCGCTCCGGGGACTTAGAGTACTCCAGTCCGCACTCCGAGGATTTGGAGATTTTTAATCGTTTATACTCGAGTCCGCGCTCCGGGGACTTAGAGTACTCCCGTCCGCACTCCGAGGACTTGGAGATTTTTAATCGTTTATACTCGAGTCCGCACTCCGGGGACTTAGAGTACTCCAGTCCGCACTCCGGGGACTTGGAGATTTTTAATCGTTTATACTCGAGTCCGCGCTCCGGGGACTTAGAGTACTCCAGTCCGCACTCCGGGGACTTAGAGATTTTTAATCGTTTATTATAAGCGTTCGCACGCCAGCCAGGATATCATAATCTTTAATTGCGCGTTATAGGAATATCATGCGAAGAGACATTGGTCATTCATGGAAAAGATGGCTTCAAGCCTTTATTGATGAAAACAAGCTAGATTATCTAATTACATTGGAAATAAATGCAACTATCGCATAAAGGAAATAGACTAAGTGTAATAACGCCGCAAATGCTCGCTGTTCCATGCTCGAGGGAGTGTCGCACCATCGAGGGTCGTTAGCTTGAAAGTTCCTTCTCCAAGCCTCCGTTCGATGACGTATGGACCTTCCCATGCAGGATTCATGTGCGAAGAGGTTGGAAAGACTCGTTTCAAAACGAGATCTCCCACACTAAAGGTTCTCGGTTGGACTTTCCCGTTATAATATTTAGCGACTCGGTGTCTGTATGAGGCTGCTCTCAAATCAGCTTCTTCGCGTTTCTCATCGATGAAGTCTAATGATTCCAATAGGAGATCCCGTTTTGATGCAGTATCGTAATAGGTTACTCGGTGTGACGGAACTTTAAGCTCTACGGGTATGACGGCTTCCGTGCCGTACGCCAGTGCGAATGGTGTGTGGCCAGTCGTGGTCTTGTGGGTTGTTCTATAGGCCCAAAGCGCTGTTGGGAGTTCGTCCACCCACTTGCCTCTAGCCTTTTCCAAACGCTTCTTCAATATGGACTTGATGATTTTATTGACGGCTTCTACCTGCCCATTCGCCTTCGGGTGAGCAACCGCTGCGAACCTTTTCTCAATGCCATACCTCTGACAGAACTCTTTGAATTCCTTGCTTTCGAACTGAGTTCCGTTGTCAGTTATGATGGTCCGCGGAAGGACAAAACGACATATGATATTTCGTACAACGAAATTAATGACTTTCTTGGTGGTGATTGTGGCCATTGGCTCCGCTTCCGCCCACTTGGTGAAATAATCGACTGCCACTATTGCATATTTCGCGCCTCCTTTGGCTATGGGCAGAGATCCAATTAGGTCGATTCCCCACATTGCAAATGGCCAGGGACTAACCATTTGTGTGAGTTCCGTTGGCGGAGCTCTTGGAATCTTTGCATATATCTGGCATTTATCACATCTTCTTGCATAGTCTGCTGCATCCCGATTTATAGTCGGCCAGTAGTATCCATAGCGGAGGATTTTCTTTGCTAATGTTTGCCCCCCAGTATGGCCGCCGCATTCTCCTTCATGAACTTCCCCCAAGATTCGCTTTATTTCGTCGTGTGCTACACATCGAAGCAAGGGGGTTGAGAATCCCCTTCGATACATTATTCTGTCTTATATCACATAACGCGAGGCCTTACGAATGACTTAGCGTCTTTCGCTTCTTTTCTCAGGTAAGTCCTCGTATAGCAAGTATTGTTTGATCGGGGTCAGCCATGATCCCCTTTCGAGTTCGGTCTCCAAGACGAGATCTATCTCCATCATGTCAATACTTGGAGCAAGCAGAGTCTCGACAGGGAACAATCCCATTTGCTGTGCATCGCCAGTACTCGCGAATTTAGCTAACGAGTCGGCCTCCCTGTTCTGTTCGCGCGGGACATGCGAGATGTCATAATATTCTAGGTTTACCAGTAGTTCCCAGACCTGAGCAAGGTAAGGAGCCAACCTCTGTCCTTTCGCCTGGTAGTCTCCCCGTACCTGATATACCATCAGCTGTGAGTCGCAGAAGATTTCGATGGACGTCACCCTTAGTTCATTGGCAAGTCTTAAGCCGGCAATCAGTGCTTCGTATTCGGCTTCGTTATTTGTCGCTGCAAATTCGAGCTTCAAAGCGTAGCAAATCGATCGGTTTTCGGGAGTTATCAGAACTATCCCAGCTCCCGACCAACGGTCGTTAGATGCCCCGTCAGTGAATATCTTCCATCGGACAGGAGGGATTTCTTTGTGATTTTCACCCGGTTCATCCGGAATGGTGAACTCAGCAACGAAGTCAGCTAATGCTTGCCTTTGGATGGTCCTTCGCGGCAGGTAGGTGATATCAAACTGGCTTAGCTCGATGTTCCACTTTAGCATCCTACCGGAGGTTTCTGGTCGTTGGAGTACCTGCCGTAAGGGTTGGTCAGTGTAAACACTGATTGAGTGCGCCTGAAAGTAGGGACGAAGCTTGCGTGATGCAATCACCAGGCAATAGGCAAGTTTCTCGATCTTTGGATAATTCTTTTCTGCCCCCGTCAGTCGTTTACTAACATAGTACACCGGCCTTTGGACCTTGTCTTCTTCGCGAACCAGGGCTGTACTGATAGCGTGCCGGGACACCGCCAAATATACTTACAACGTCTCGTGGTCTACTGGTTTTGACAACACCGGAGGACTTTCCAAGTGTCTTATCAGGGCTCTGAATGCTTCCTCGCAGTCGGTTGTCCATTCGAAGGTTCTCTTTCCTTTCTTTATGACATCGAAGAAAGGAACACACTTATCTGTGGCTCTGGATATGAATCGACTGAGCGCAGCTACTTTTCCGTTCAGGCTCTGTACCTGTTTTACGGTTCTAGGTGCCTGTATATCTCGGATGGCCTGGATCTTTTCCGGGTTAGCTTCAATTCCTCGTGCATTTACAATGAATCCCAAGAACTTCTCTGATGCTACACCGAATGAACACTTTGAAGGATTGATCCTTATCCCATAGTGCCTTAGTACACCGAACATTTCCGCCAAGTCTCGGATGTGGTCGTTTGACCGTCGTGACTTCACGAGCATGTCATCCACATAGACTTCCATTGTTCTACCAATCTGGTCTTTGAACATCCGATTTACCAGACGCTGGTAAGTTGCTCCGGCGTTCTTCAGTCCGAAGGGCATCACTACATAGCAGTATAGCCCGACATTCGTGACAAAGCTGGTGTGTTCTTGGTCTGGGATGTGCATCGGAATTTGTTTGTATCCAGAGTATGCATCCATAAATGACAATAACTCATGCCCTGCAGTTGAATCGACCAGTTGATCAATTCGTGGTAGCGGGAAGCTATCCTTCGGGCATGCTTTGTTTAAATCAGAATAGTCAACGCAGGTTCTCCATTTCCCGTTTTCTTTCTTTACCAACACAGGGTTGGACACCCATTCCGGGTAGAGGGCGTCGCGGACAAACCCATTGGCTTTGAGTTTATCCACCTCCTCTTTGAGAGCCGTAGACCTCTCCGGGTCCATGCCTCTCCTTTTTTGCTTCACAGGTATGTGTTTCGGGTCTATATTCAACATATGGCTCGCAATTGCAGGGGAAATCCCACGCATGTCAGAGTGCGTCCAGGCGAAGACATCAAGATTCGCTCGGAGGAAATCAGATAGATTCTCCGCCATTAGGGGATCGAGCTGCGACCCAATTTTAAGAACTCATGTTGGGTCGCTGTGGCTAACTGGAATATCAGTTGTTGGTTCGGCCGGTGCTGCGTCCGGTTCCCTGGGCTCCCCTTTGTCATCTCTCGGATCTATGTCTCCAACGATCCGAGAATGTCGCTCGAGCCAGGGCTCGGGCGCTAATTGTCAATCATCAGAACTCGGGATGCGGACGATGTTGTCCGCAGTCTTCCCCTTTTCTCTGCGCTGGGCTTCTCTTAGCTCGGCCACGTAACATGCACGTCCGGTTGCTTGGTCGCCGTGCACTACGCCAACTCCTTTGTCCATCGGGAATTTCAGTGTGAGACACCACAGGGCCAAGGCCGCCCTGAAATCTGCGAGGGCCGGTCGCCCCAAAAACACGTTGTATGGTGAATCAACATCCAGCACTATGAATGGTAGGATTCGCACTCTCCTGCGTTCACCTTGTCCCAGTTAAACTGGCAACTCCACATATCCTACTGCGTCTGTGGCCGCGCCGTTAAAGCCATGGATTCGGGCTTTAGATGGCTTCAAATCCTTAGTTTCCAGCTTCATTTGGTCATACGCTTTCTTGAAGATGATATTAACGGAACTACCTCAATCAATTAGGATTCTCCTTACGAATGCCGGTCCGATGGTTGCGGATATGACCAATGGATCGATGGTGGGAGCTTCCACTTTATCCGCGTCTCTATTCCTAAATACAATATCGTCGTGCATCGTGCGCTGCTGCTTTGCGGGAGCTCCATCCTCCACATTTGAACAGCATTCATGCTCTGTATGTCTCAAGGAATTAGCATATCGCTCCATTTCCTGCCAATTTTTATCCGCAGGATGAGGTCCACCAGCAATTGTGTTAATAATCAATCTTCCCATAGTTCGAGTAGGGTGCTCTGGTTGGTGTAGAGCTGGGCCATGTCCGGGGTCTAAAGTCTCTTGTCTTCCTTCTGGTGTATCTTTGACGAATTCCTGCAGCTTCTTCTGCCTAATCAATTTTTCAATAGCGTCATGGAGGTGCCTGCATTCGTCTGTGTTGTGCCCATAAGTCTCGTGAAAGCGGCAATACTTTCCAGTCCGCTTTTGCTCCTCTGTTGATTCCTTAGGGCGTGGTTTTCTATATTGAAAAGTGTTGCAGGTCGATAAGTAGATGTTTTCGAGAGACGCATTCAATGGAGTGTATTCGTTGTAGGTTGGGATCCTTGATTTCCATTTCCCCGTTTCCTTCTTCTTTCCAGGGTTTCCACTTCCAGCTCCCTTAGGCTGCCCGGGCTTATTTTGGACGTTGGCCTGAGTTTTTTCAGGGTTATCGCCGGTTGCTTTCATGGCGGTATTGCCCTTTACAGACTCCTGAACGGACCCTGGTGCCTTGTCTTTTCTTATCCACCGAGCTTCTTCTCTCCTTATGAACTGGTGGGCTTTCGAGTAGAAACGTTCCAACGTAGCTGGTGGCTTTCCTGCCAACCAATCTCCAAACTCAGAATCTGGATTAACTCCGCGCATTACCGCCATCAAAATTGCGTGGTCGTTTGGATTGCTCACTTCAGTAGCGGCAACATGAAATCTCTGCAAGTATGCTTTCAGTGACTCTCCAGGAGCTTGGGTCACGCTTGATAAGGACATCACATCCTTAGGTCGAGTGGCGTGTATTCTGAATTGTTCTATGAATTTCCTTGCTAATTCGTCGAAATTTGAGACTGACCGTGGAGGAAGCCGAGTGAACCACATGGTGGCAATTTCGGATAGAGTTATTGGAAAGCACCTGCACTTAGTTGCGTCGTTGGCCCTTGCTGAATCCATCATCCATCCATACCTCATTACATGTTGTCTAGGGTCAGTTTTTCCTTCATAGGCGGGCATGGTGGGCATGTTAAACTTCCTTGGGTATTCAGCCTGTAGAATCGTATCTGCAAAGGGAGTATGACTATTAGACATTCCCCAATCTTCATTAGTCAAACCTTGATTCTCTCTCATCAACTGCCTGACCATAGCTGTCAAATCCGGGGTTTGTATGGTAGGAGGAAGTTTGGGTTCCGCTCCACGGGCTTGATTTCTAGTAGAGCGGTCAGTGACACCCGCTTGGTCATCTTCATCCTTGCGGCGTCTACGCTTGGGAGGTTCATCAGCTGAGGTTGAGTTACCATCTTCGGAATAGGGGACAGGGCTACCTCCGGCATTCCGATGCTGCCGTTGGGGCAAGTCGGGTCATGAGGTCAGCATTAACTTGCATTTGCTCAGCGAGTTGTCTTCTGCTTTCCGTAAGCTCCTTTATCAAGTCATTCAATTCTTCTCGTGAAACAGCTTCCGCTTGGTTTTGGCTGGAGGGCCCCGTGCCTCGAATAGCTTGTTGATCGTTAGGTCCAAGTTGTTGAACACTAGCGGCTTCACGGGCATCTACATTTTGGGAGGTCGATCTTGTTCGTGGTCTTCCCATGGTAGAGTCGTGGGTGGTAACTCTGAGTAGAATCAATAGATGCCTTATGAATAATTACGGATCTTCTTCGGGGGATTGATGTAATCCAGTAGCTACAAAGTAGATCCTCACAACCTGAATTCGTTTCTCAGTGAAAGCACCAAAATGTTAGCGCCAAAATTGGTCACTAACACCCTTAGAGAGTTTGTGTAGAGAGATTAATGAAGAAGATAGATTAAAATAGAGAAGATAATATATATTAAAATGCGGGAGACGTGAACACAGAATTTATAGTGGTTCGGCGTTGTAGCCTACGTCCACTTTGAAGTTGATCCTTTTATTTCTTCACTTTAATCTTGATTACAGATACAATCCGCTTTTAAGTATTCAAATACAATTGTGAAATAAAAGTAGAGGTCTTGGATGAGGTTAGAAAATGGCAGAGTCTCCTCAGTGTTCTCTCAAATCTCCCCCTTCTTCTGTGCCCCTGCCCCTCTATATATAGACGAATGTGGACTGGACTTCCCTGGTGGGCCAGATGGCTAGACAGCTTGGCCCAAATAGGGCATGCTCTGTGTGCCGAGCAGAACATGCCGAGCGATAGGAACGCCAACTGATAGTAATGCCGAACGACAGGTGTGCCGAGCCCTCCTAATGCCGAACGATCTCCTTGTTGAATGGAGGAGGTAGGCCAAATGATCACTTCGGTCGAGTGGGAGGAGGCCGAGCATACTGACTTCCTTAGGGAGCACTTATGCCGAGTGAACTAAGCCGAACGATCTTCTGGAGGCCGAACGTTCCACACATTGCCGAGCAGTGTGCTAGTGCCGAACAATAGTTGGATGCCGAGTACTATGGGGTGCCGAACGCGTTTGTATGTCGAACGTCTATAAGTGTCGGGCGTCACTCGTATGCCGAACGTTCCCAGAGGTCGAGTGCACCTTTATGCCAAGGTCCTCCTACGCTGAGTATAACTCTGTACGGCCGAACAACCCCTGATGTCGAGTACAACTCTGGATGACCGAACGTCTAGTTGCCTGGTCGATTTTCCAGGTAACATATATATATATATATATATACCGTTGTGCCTGTATATAATTTTCTATCCTATGGTCAAGTGATACAGATATTTATCATTTCAATCCGCAATTTAAAAATAAAAAAATGCGGTTGTATATCATTTCAAACCGCAATCCCGAATGAAATGAAAATGCATAATAACTTGCAGTTTATACAATATAAATACAGCATCCATTCATCCATTGTAACGACCCAGAATTTTTATTAATTAAAATTTGAATATTTAATTAAATTTAAATATTAATAAGTGAAATTTATAGGTCGAATAAATTTTATTTCGAATAATTGGATTTAATTGGATAATTAAATCGATAATTAAATAGTTGAAAATAAAGAAATAATTGAAAATTGGGTTTAATACGATTAAAATTGATTTGTAAAATTTTATTTTATCATGTTGGAGTTAGAACGATATTATAGAACTTTTAAAATTGAATTTGGAGTTAATCTGTGAAAATTGAATATTTTAATATTTAATTATCGACTGAAAAATAGCCAATTTTCGAACAGTCTCAGGATTGGTCGAGAACAGTTCCATTGGATCCGTAATAGTTAGTTATTATCGGATTTCAATTTTCGTAGCAATCGGAGTTATCGTTTGATCGTGGCAGCTCGAAACGCATCGAAATTATTTTAATTTTAATTTGGCGAGTTAAAATAGCCATTTTGTCAAAAAGTCTCGGATTTCGACGAAACCAGTTTCATCGGATCCGTAATGTGATATTATTGTAAGCTTTCAAAATTCAAGTCAATCGGATTTACCGTTTGTCCGGTGCAAGCTAAAACGCCTAGCAAATCGTTTAATCGGTTTAATTTTAAATCAAACGTTTATTGCCATAACTCGCACAGATGACCGAATTAGCTTCCGAAACCTTTTCCATTGTGTCCGGAACGCGGGATAAACCCTAGAAACGCTAGTCACCGCACGTAAATCGGAGTTTGGAAATTCCGGAATGAATAGTGTCGTTCAAACTTCTATAAATAGCACCTTATTATTTTCTTTTTTTTTTTCTAAAATATCTCAAACCCTAAACCTAATACCTAGCCGCCAGTAGCTTATACCAATGGCCGAAAAATTTTCACCTTCTTCCTCAAATCTCTTCAAATTCGTGAAGAATTACAACAAACTTTCAACATGGAACTCGTAGAGCTCGTCAAGAGCTAGACATCCAACAGCTAAGATCGTTTCTAGTGCTTCGGATTGGCGGCAAATCGAGCTAGAAGTCCTGTAGTTGTGCACGACTTTCAAGGAGGATGGGGCAGCCGAGTTGCATAGGGTTTGGGCCGAAGTTTGCTCGTGTGATGCTCTTCAAAATGGAGGTGCCTGATCGAATTTTAGTCGAGTGTTGGTGGCGCAAAGTGAAACCCTAGTTCGGCCTATATGGGTTTGTGCGTATGAGGCTAGTATCTGTAGGAATTACGTGAGTGATGAGGGAGAGATGATGTGCACGGTCCTGATTCCTTTGCTTGAGATGCACGGCCAGGAATTGTTTTGGGTTAATTACAAAATAAAAGTTGTAAAATTTGTTTATATAAAATCGTGTAATCTTTAAAAATTCATATATTTTTCATACGAGGTCGAAAATGCGCGAAACCAGTTGCGTTGGAATCGTACGGACGAGCACTACGTATGGAATTGGATTGGAGTCGTTTGGAGTTAGTGAGAATTTCGGGTAAAATTAAACGTCCGTTTAATTTTATTCGAAATAAATCGCTAAAACGAAATTGAAATCAAGGTGAGAACTTCTCACTCAATCGAATCGGTTTCGATTTTTATTTTAAATAGTTAGATTTAAAATATTTGAATGCATGTTTGAATGATGATTGTTATCTATTGATTGTTAAAATAGACATTATGCGCCGTTAGTAAGCGGAAGTTATTTATTAAAAACATATACCGTGAATATTTCATAGACAGTGAAATTGGTATTATATATAATAGCAATCTATATATATTGGCATATGTATATATTGCAGTTGTTGATTTCCCGTATTATATAGCGGATGAGACCCTATTGCGCCGTCTATTAAGCGGATAATATTTATAAATCCCATATACCGCGATAATTCCTTACTGGAGCGGAATTGGTATTGTGCTAATATTTGTGGATGCAGGGAAACAGGTTGGAGGGATCCAACTGGATTCCTCAACTGTATTGATTTATTTACAGATATTGTGATATTTGTTGATTATCATATCGATATATGATACTTGGATGTCGTGATTGACTATTTGGTACTGCTGCATCATCGGATCCATTTTTGAAGTTTTAAAATAATGATTTTGGTTTTAAAGGAATTTTTAAAGTGATTTTTGAAAGTATACGTTTTATTAAAATTTTGAATTGATTTATTTTAAATAAATTAATGTTATAAGTTTAATGTTATAAAAGTTATAATTTTTGTAAAATATAACCAAATTAAGATTTTTGAAATAAATAGTGATTAATTTATAAAAGGGTTTAATTGGGAATTTTGAATTATTATAAACGGTTTATATAAAAGATTTATAAAATTGATATTTATAAATTAAAAATACTGGAATTATAAAACGAGTTTTTATAAGTAATAAAGTGAAATAAAAATGGATTTCATAAGTAAATTGAGATTTATAAATTTATGAAATATGAATATATAAAATGGATAGATTTTGTAAAATATAAGATTTATAAGTAATCAACTTATAAATCGGATTTTGGCATTTAAAATGAGATATAAAAAGGATTTTTATAAATAGAAGTTTGTAAAAATATAAATGGAGTTTATAAACGTTGTTTATAAATCCGAAATAAATTGAATTTGATAAGTTGGATATAGGAATATATGAAAGGAATTATATTCACGATTTTGGACAGTGAATATATTATTAAATGAAATGGATATAATTTTGGGGAAGGAACATTATGAAATGAAGTTAATGATTTTAAAGACGTTTTAAAATGCATTAAGTATCGAATACATAGATTTCAACATTCATTGTTGAAATAGACGTTTTCGAGAAATAGAAGAAATGGTGGACTATAACACTGTTGTTATAGTAAATGGTTTCCGAAAGGAAATGTTTTGTATAGTATTGGGATTTATATATCTATTTAAACTTTGAATCCCTATACTAGTGATTTTGGGTCGTCGTAACGATGTTTTACGTAACATTCGTTTTGGCCCAAACAAATGTGTTTAAGAGAATGATTTCTTAAAGAATGAAATATATACTTAATTTTCGATTTAAGTATATTGAATATTTTCCAAGTGTTGAAATTGAATGGATTTGTGAACTACTTATGAATAAATAAGTACGGAAATATTTTTCCAATGTGAAATGAACGTTTTAGAATTTATCCTTGTAAAGACAAATTGAAAGTGAATATTTGAAATCGATTGAAAATCGTATATCATAAATATTTTCGGATTATAAATTCACTAAGGAATTTATAAAAGAAAGGGGAAATTGTTTAAAAATAAATGTTGATTTATTTTTGAAGTGTGGGAATTGATTTACGGATTTGGAACGTAAATATAAAGTAAATCGGTAAGGATTTATTTAATTGGTTTAAATGAACCATGTTGAAATGAAAGTATTTCCGAGTAAGGAAAATGATTGAAATTTATTTTCAGAAGTTGATAAAGTATTGAAAAGTGATTTGAAAATTGGTTTTCAAATGTTGAAGTGTGGAAAATTTTATATCTAGTAAAGATATTTTGGAAAGTAAATAATTTGAGAAATTATTTGGAACTTGGTGATGTTGAGCACGCCTATTGATTGTTAAATAATCCGACTATCAATATTTACCTTTAAATAGGTATTTGTTGTGATTGTTTGAATTTGAATGCCACGCTTATTTTTGAATAAGCGCTCACTATTCGGGTTAGCGGGAAAGGACCTTAGGGTCGTATAACCCATTCCGAATATGTGATACGTCGTAATGGATTGCATTCGATGACCGGTGTTGAAGACCGGATATTTGTGAAAACGGAAGGATTACCGTCGAGTTACTCTACATCGGCTGATCTCCGATATAGAGGTTTTATCACCCATAGTGACGGGAAGTCCGGTCGTGATTAGTGAATATCCGGATTGCAAGGACTTCTTTGGAAGTGCCTTCGGTTCTGTTCGATCCCGGAACAGACTTGTATGGATTGTATGTCTGACATTACAAATTGAGATATAAAGCTGATTTCTTTCAAATATATTTCTGTTGGTGGCGGAGAATTTATTCTCTTAGCTTAACACCCTTCTCTGAGACGTACGAGCTCAGAGGTTATATAGTTGAAGGTTATTAGTGATATACTCCCAATTTGGTAGTGTGGCATGCTGAGTGTTGCTGTGAAATGATCATTGTATGATCATTTGTGATAGGATCATTTATTTGATCATTTATCTTGGTGATCATTTTTATGATCATTTGTTGACCCAAAGCACGGCTTTTGTATAAAGCGTGGCTTTGTGGACGAGACTTCGTCGGATCTCACACCCCGGAAATGGTCAAAACAGGAAGGATGCGGCAAGGTTATTAGGGGATAGCGCCCCTTTAGTGTATGTCATTCCTTCTGGATAGAGGTGGTATCATGGTATGGAGCCCAGATATTTAACCTATGTTGTTGCTGCATATTTTGTGGTTGTTGGAAATCGAGGATCCTCGGATAGATCGGTTACGATCGGGGGATGACATATTCGTGTCAGTAGTTACCCAGTTAGGGGTAACCCGGCCTTGTGTTGGCAGAGATCCGGTTTGGTTCTCGGGACGTCATTCCAAAGGCGTTTCCATGTGGCAATGGGAAGTTCCTTGGCCTGACCATTTGTTGGAAATCCAATTCCCAATACAAAACCCTGTACGGTTTTAGTTGTAGAACCTGCCATTTACTTATGGTGGTAACCACTGTTTAGATGGTAGCTATAGTAGGCATAGTTCGAAATGTCTATGCTGGCTAAGATTAATATTCTACTTTTGAAATGTTTTCCTCACTATGCACTAGTAATAATATCAAATGTTTCTTTTAATGCGTATCAAGCATCTTTGACTATCATAAGGAGAAATCTCCTCCGATTCTGCGTTTGCATTGTGTGTGTGTGCGCGAGGCCTTATGGTAGTCTCATTTTTAAAAGCATTGCGAATTGACTTTAAAAATATTCTTCTATTTTGATTTTAAAGATAAATAAACTGTTTTGAGTTCTCACACCAGTCACATGACTGACTCGGAGTTTATTGTTTTCCTTCCAAAACTCTGGGTGCCCACCAATTTCCACACGGGCAGTCAAGAGTTAAGGTTTATTCAGGATATTCAGGAGTTGCTGGAGGCAAGATGGATGGTATGGCGTATTACTAGTATATAGTATTTCTTTTCCGCTGTCGATGTTGTTGTTGTACACTCTGATGATGTAATGTAATGAAATGTGATGTAATGGAATAACTGGTATAGTTCTTTGTTTAAAGATTATTCATTTATTTATTATATGTTGTTCGGCTGCGAATTGTGAGATTCTGATGTTGTTCTATTATTTCTTCTGTTCTGTTCTATCTTTTTCTATCTTCTTCTACTTTTTCTTGTTCTAAAACCCTAACGGTACGGTTTTCCGGCCTTCGATTGCTCGGCAGTTGATACAGTGGACGTATTGATGTCGATTTTCGTGGACGAAAAATCTCAAACGTTACATCCATCATACCAATCATCAAACATTCATCAATTTATCATCCAATTCAAACAATCACATCAATAAATAATAATTAGTTACTGACGTACATTTTTCAATAATGAATTAAATAACTGCTTAACTGTAGTTTATATGCAATAATAAATAAATTTAACTAGCAGGTTATATGCAATAATAAATTTAGCTAAAATTTTAACTGGCAGTTTTAAATGCAATGAATAAATTAATTAACAATTAACTGGCAGTTTTAAATGCAACAATGAATTAAATAATGCGTAAATTAAATGAATGCAATTTAACTGAGAAAATGATGAAACATATGCCAAACATCTATAAATAAAATTTTAAACACATCATCAATCAATTTAACAAACGTAAGAAATTTTAGAAGTTGTGAGTGGGTTAAAACACTCACCTCTTGAATTTAAATTGAATTTAAATTCAAAAATTTGACAGTCTCCAAATCCGTCCAAACCAGCGTCAGAATGTCCGGAAATCCAATACGAACCTAGCGGAGAAAACTGCGCGCGAAATCGAATTCGTATGTGAGAGTTATTTAATTCAGAGTGATTGAAATTGAAATATAAATCATAAAAAAAACAAAATAATTAAAAATCCAATTTACCACGTCACCATATGCTTTGACCACGCGAAAACCCAAATCACCTCGTGCCTTGTTCGAAACAGAAACACGCCGCCACGATAGTTGATCAAATTCGATCGCTCTCGACCCAATCAGAGGCCGCCACTGACCTACGGAGCTTCGGCCGCACCCAACCCCTGAACGCCTCCATGTCTGATCATCCTATTTGCGTTCGCCTCCGTGTATTTCCCAAGCCAATTCTGGGGAATTGGCGCACCTATCCGATGAAACGAACCGATGGATCGGCTTATCTAGTCACCATCTACGCCCCCATGCCTTCCAATCGAGACAACTCTGAAGATCCACCGTTAAAACCCACAACCATACATGAACGGCCGGAAATTCTCTGATTTTAACCGGTCAAATGACAAACTGAATCGAAAAACGAACACCACCAGTGAATTACTCTAGTCGAGAGCTTCAACATATATTTTTTTCAAATTTTTCTAAGGACTTTGAATTTTTGACTTTGATTTTGAATTGGATCTACGGTTTGCATCCATTGAGGAAGAGGAAGAGTTGATGAAATTTTACGCGCAGATAAATGAGAATAGGCGGAGGCTAGGGTTTAGCATGGTATTTATAGGCAAATTGAAATAAAATATATGGATCGGGCTGATGGCTATAAGTGCTAGCGCTAACGTGGCCCAAAAAAGCCCGTTCTGACCTCGGAACGAAATTTGATAAACCCATATATCGAAATAGGTGTTTTAAAATATTTTGAACGCGATGGAAAAAGTTTCACGTCCAAATTCCATCGTATGAAGAAGTTATGCTGAAATCAATATTTTCAAACTGATTTCAATTGATTTTTAATTAAATCGATTTCAATGCATTTCACGTTCATACGATCAAACGATAAGTCTGATCGCTACGAAACTTGAAACCTTACAATAATTCACCGTTACAGATCCGATGAGACTAGTTTCATCGAAATCCGAGTCAGTGGCCAAAATGGCTATTTTTACACTAATTAGATAAATTTATTATTAATTAATTAAATCCAATTAAAAAATTTAAATTCTAAATTTGAAAATTTTATCACCTTTATATTTCACAAAAATTTTCAATGATTTAACAATTTTTAAATGTCAATTTATTAAAGATTAATCAATATAAATCTTAAATTTCATAAAATTAAAATTTATAGATAAATTCCCAAAATTTCCATTAAATTGAATTTACCCATAATTATTCCATTCATAAATTACAAATAGAAGGGTTTACCATTGGATTTAAAATTATTACATAAATATTTCCAAATTTCAACTTAATTTTTAAATTAACATAATAGTTAAATATTTGATTTCATTTATTTGCAATAAATCCAATTGTTATAAATTAAATAAATTAACCCACTATTAAAAATTCAAATTCTATTATTCAATACACTATCAATTGACGGATAAATATTGGATTTACAACTATTGCCATAATATTCTTACATTCCATTTAACTTTCTGTTAACGTAATAATTAGATGTTTGGTTTCATTTAATTCCAATAAAACCTATTATTATACGCTAATTCCCAATATATTGACACACTTAAATTTGCATTCTTTCTATTCAATATCAACTGTCATTTTATAAGTAAAATTAACATTAGATTCATACTCATCACATAAATAACTACAATTTCATCTAAATAAATATTTACGAAATTTTCAAATATTAAATCCATTTAATTGCAATAAACCATATTATCGTGATTTAAATTCAAATAAATAATTAAATGTTGATTCCCATTCTTTTTATTCAAACAATCGTTATCCTATAAGCATATTTAACATTTGTTTACATTTCATTACACTGATACTTCTATATACCTCTTAGATTTGTATCAACGGTTATATTTAAAAATGTGAATCTTGTCAATTACGTGTATTAATTAAGGTTTTAAACTCAATTAACAAAATTTCTAAGTCAAATCCCCTTTTACCAAATTTGACAATCCCTAACCATTTGTACTACATTCCATATTAATGTAATATTTATTGGATTTTATTCCAAATTAACGTACAACTTAATTTCCCTTAATTGAGATCTGATTCCCAAATTTTTATTTAACATACTTAATGAATAAATAACCTAAATAAATGGTCACCTACTTACTTTCTTTCATTTATAAGTTTACTACTTACCCACCCAGGTATAAATCCCATATATAACACTAATTAATTTCCATTAACACTGCGTTATCCAATTATCATAAATTTGTTCAATATATACTCTTGTTTACTTATAAATAAATTTATGTTTCCTATCAATTCTCATTCACTCTTCCGTTACTAAATTAAAAATCATTAAGTAACGTTTCCTTAATAACAGTACTAAAATTACTTAACATTTAAGAGGTCTTTATTTCAAATAAATTGATTGACCATAAATTAGGTTATATATAATAATTGTTATCATACCCTTAAGATTTACGCTTGTTCTCTTCTATTTGATTTATAGCCTAAAATAATATAAACAATCTTACCCCATAAATAAACTTATTTTATTACCCAAATTATACATAGTTTGAATTCAATACTTACTTCTTCTTTTCTCCATATTCAATTATATTCAGGTATAATACTTACCCTATTTCATTTATTTCGGTTTCATTAAATCTATCCAAATTTTATTCGCTTCAATATTATTCCATTTAAAGCAATTGGTCATTTAAATTCTAACGTTCACTTTATTATGAATTATAATATTTTCTTCTCTATCTAAACATTAGTACAAAATCATATTAAATTCCAGTTTAAATCTTCAAAAATTTCAGGTCGTTACACTGCCCAACCACACTCACTAATAACACTACAACCTTCAACAATTGCTACTCGAACTTGAAGCACAGCCTAAATTGGTCATCGCATCTTCCCATATTTCCATCGATCTGCCTTATTACTCACATCTTCGACTTCACTAACTTCAACCTTGAAGTTCTTGAGGAGGATATCATCTTCACTAAAATTCACCATGACTTAAAAGGGTTTCTTTTCCAGTTTGTACCCTCTAACTCCTCCAATACGACCACATCACCAACCAATGCCCCCAAATCCATATTCAACCAACCACGACACACCTCCACACTTGCAACATCAACCTCCTACAACTACCAGGTCATGTACTATTCAAACCAAAACCAGAACACACACCATAAATCGAATGCCTATAACTTTCCTGTGACAAATGCCAACCAGAATTTAATCGCATACCTCCAAGTCATGACAACACTCTAGAGCATCACCCTAAGTCGCAACAACCTTGTTGCTACCGTCGACATCGCGTGCTCACTCCCCTAGGCTGCTTCGACCGCCGACCACCCAAAACTAGCATTAAGATTTTTTATTTTATCTTTGAATTCGATTTCCCTTTGAGACGATTTTAGGGAACTTGGACAATAGTGATCGGGTTATGCTTTGAACTTAAGTTAAAATGAGAAAAGAAGATTCTAGCCAGTTAGTTTTGTGTTTTGTTTTATGTTAAGGGTTAGTTTTTATTTATTTTATTTTCTTTAAAAAAACACTTTTAATTCATTTGTAAATAAATTCCAATCTAGTTTTAACAGAATTTACACTCCATTCTACAGTTCAATATCGATGACCACACAATTTCTTTCAATTCAATATTTGTTTTTTTATTTTATTATCCATCATATTATCACCAAACATATTTATCCCCAAACCATTTCAGTCATATATAAAAGTTATTTACACTTTAAAATATTTAGAATTGATTAAAACATATATATTCAATTCTAATATATTATCTGGAAAGAATTAATTAATTTAATTCAATATGTTAAAAAATCTTTTATTAAAATAGAATTTGAATAATTAAGAATTTATTTTTAAAATAATAATAATTATCAAAATTGAATTCGAAGGATTTTTACTTCAATTAAATTTACGTATTTTTACGATGTAGAAAGCAGGATTGTTACAATAGTCATCCTGCATCGGCCTGGTGCTGTTGCAACGCATTCTTTAGGTATATTGGGTACCAGAGATGTAAGGCGGTCGTCACATTATGTTAGTCAATGGGTAGTCCATAAAAATGTTTTGAATGCCGATTTCACCACATCGAGATAAAATTATTGTTTCAAGAAACACTACATTCCTATCAAAGGAATTTATTTCTAAAGAAATTAATGGTAGTGTGAAGGACTTGTACGATCCAAGATTATGATAAAAAAACTTGGTTATAATGATGATACTAATTTAAACAAGACCAAAAGTACAAATTTCATTAGAATATCTCATAATAATTATTGTATGTTGAAGAGAAACTATGAGTTCTTATCAATATCGAGAAAATAGATTATTAGTAATAACAATCCCTTCGGTTGTTAATAAGCCATTGAGAGTATAGACTCTGCCACATGGCATGATGCTTTAGATCCAAAATAGATTCCAAGTCCATTAACAAAATTTGATTTTGGTGAAAAACCAAAAAGATTAACCATTGGCTACAAGCGAGTTTCGAGATGAAGATCAGTACATTTGAAAAAAATACACGGCAGGTTAATGTGAAATAACCATGTAAATTCAAAATGTTGAAAATTAGTTGTATAGTTTCGTTGGTCAAATTTCTTAAGTTCATTCTCTTCTCGCAAATTATCACACAACATAACTACGAGTTTTGGCACATTGATGTTGAAATAGAATTTCTAGATAATGATTTAGCAAAGGATTGTTTGTATATAGTTGCCAAAATGTCTTCAAGTTAGTGAGGGCAACCATAAAGCTTGGGTACTTTTATGATTTGATCTTAGACAAGCATTTAAGCAAGTTGATGATAAGGAATTATTGTACTATGATTTATATGCGTTGGCTCTTACCCCAACATGTCCTGGTCAAAAACTTGATAGTTTGTGTATGAATTGAGAGGCTACACATAGAACTTACATCCAATGGATCTTGTTGGGTCACTTCTAAGGAGTTTGGTACCCACCAACAAAGATCCAAGAGTTGATACAACAATGGCTTTAGTCATAATGCAAACGAATCATGTGACTATAAGAAAGAAAAACAAAGGTATTAAATCACATCTAATATTATAAGTAAACAATATAGTACTAATTGCTAATGATGTGCCCCTTTTAAAATTAATTAAAGTTTGGTTATTTAACTCTCAATATAATATTTGAAAGTGACATCTTTTACGGTTGGTATAATAGATGTTGGGATTGTCCCAAACGATATACAAGGATACTATATTAAAATGTTTAATATGGATCACATAGGATAGATCCCTTATGCATTGGAAATAGGAATCATCATATATTCTATGCTATGTAGCATATTAGATCTCTCTTGCAGAATTGGTATCTTAAGCAAATATTAAATCTGAGGTAAATATAATGGATCGTAGTAAAGATTGGTCTCAAGTATTTATGAAATACTAGAGAATTCATTTTGGAAATAATGAACTTTTGATAAAGGAGTGTTTAGACTTGAACTTCATAAGTGACATTGAATATAGTAAGTCAAATTTAAATTCAGTTTCACTCTTGATTAAGGAGCTTCAAGTTGGAATTATTCCAAATGGGAGGTTTTGGCAGATTCAACTATAAAGGCTAGCTATATTGCCTTTATTATCACCACAATGAATGTATTATATGTGCAAAAATTTACAAAAAAAATAAGGGTGGTTCCCACCATTATGAACCTAATATTGTATTGTGATTGCAATATTTTATTATAAATTGCAACGAGAAACAATTTCTTGATAAGGTGTTGAGAAATGTTCTCTGTAATTAACAAGCGATAAAATATTTTATCAGCAGCGAAGAAGTATAGCGAAAAGAAGATACAAAACAATAATATTGCACACTCATTCATCAATGCCCTTTCTCAGTTTAATTTAGGTATACCGATCGATGGTATGGGCATGAGTTTCCATAATTGGCTCTAAGCACAAATGAGAGACCGATAGAGTTAAGATTGTGCTTGTAACAATCCGTATTTTTGGTATTTGCAAGTAAAAGAAAGTCATATAGTGGAGATAATGTAATCAGGATCCGATACCACTTCCATTATTCTCAAAATGTTATTTGCGACTATTCTATGTATAAGCTTCAATATATTTGAAGTTTCAGGTTTTGAGTCAAAAGTTATAACTCAAGCCATAAGCAATCGAGAAAGTTAACTTTTGTCTACAATGAAAATTAAACCTGAGACTACTTCCAAATCCACTGTGTTTAAAATTCCATTCCCAATTCTTTTATGTATATATTTTGATGTATTTAGAGTTTTGGATTTTGAGGTATGAAGGAATGAAGCTTACTGAAATCAAAGGTAAAGTTAAATTTGACTTGTCAACGGCCCTCCATGCTTACATTTAGTTGGCTACGCCCCTCTTAATTCTCATTCCCATTTCCTTCCTCTTTTTAGTTACATTACTGTCGTCAAGCCCTTCAATTTAATCACTCAAAACCTACTCACATTGATTCTTGAAATCCTAATGAATTCACTTAAATTCTAATTGACAGATTTAGAGTGAATCCCCTTTATCGCAAGTTATTTGGAGGAGAATTTGGTTACTAATAAGTTGGACCCACCATAACAAACAACCAAGAATGGTTTGGCCAATTCTGAACAAATCAAAACTCGATTGCAAAAAAAATAGTAGATGTTGATTGCGCTCTTCGAGAGCTTCGAAACAGTATATAATTTTCTAGGGTTTGGAGAGTTTGAAATTTGAAATTGATTTTGAAATTGGATTTAGGGTTTTGATCTGCAGCCAATGGAAGAAAGAAGAAGAAGATTGGTGGAATAGAAAAATACGTATGTAGACAAGAAATAAAAAGGCTATTAGGGTTTAGAAAATCTATTTACATGGACAAGGCCCGATAAGGAAGAATGAACATATTGAATTGGTCTGAAACGATAATAACGACCTGAAAAGCCCGTTCCGAAATGTAAATAGGTCATCCCATATATCAAAATAGATGTTTTTGATATTTTTAAACTCAATAGAATAGGTCTCAAGTCCTAATTCTATTGTATGAAGAATTTGGATTTTAAAATCAGCTTAATTCAACTTGGTTTCATTAGATTGATTTCTATGCGCTTCGAGCCTGCATGAGCAAACGACAAGTCTGATCGCTACGATACTTAAAGTCCTACAATAATTCATTGTTACGGATCTGATGAAACTGGTTTCGTCGAAATCTGAGATAGTGGCCAAAATGGCTATTTTCACGTTAATTAAATAATTATTATTAAATTGGCTTATTCACTTTTCTAATTCAAAGTAAATTATCAACAATTTTCATCAACGTTTATTACATATAAATTTATAATCTTTTTAAATAACTTTCCATGTTAATCTCAATATATATATATATATGTACATACATACATACTGCACAATTTCAGCGTTCAATTGCAATTGCAATAAATTTTCGGTTAATTATAAAATTTAATTCCAAATAAACTCATTTATTTTGATCTCACCCTTATTATCGAATCCATTATTATCTTAAGAATACGATTAACATTGGTCTACATTTTATTACATCACTATTCTATAATTATCATCTTTTATCATATTATTTGCAGTATTTAATTACTTTTAAATTAATTAATTTCCAATTTTTTCCAAATTAATTTCAGTTAATTATAGTTTACTTTCAATCAAATTCTTTTATTTTGCTTTACATTCTTATTTTTAGTAATTCAATACCATATATATTCATTAAACACTAGTTTACATTTTAATTATAGTCATTATCCTATAGTTAACTCTTTTACCATGTAAATTGCAATGTTCCGGTTATATAAGATTTTTATCGGTTTCTAAATTAATTTAAACGGATTAAATAACAATCGATAATTAAAGCAATTACCATACATTAATGATTCAAATACATTCCCAAACTTACTGTTTACAAATGAAAGCTACTGGAATTACATACTTGTTAATTTATTTTCATATTTTGATTAATAACATATAATTGCAACATTAAATCCAACATTCAATTATTGTAATTCCATTAATTACCCATTTAATATTCAAGCGGACAAATTAATGAGAAGATAATTAAAACAATCGTTTATAATAATAGCTCGTATCCATTATCATATTATTTACAACCAAGGGTCATAAATTGCTTTTATATTATATATTAACCTACTTCAACCATTACATACAATCTCACCATTTATTCCATCATTTAATTTATTTCATTATTTACAATTATAAAGAATTAACTAAAAATTTATTTCATTTGATTGGAATTACATTATAGTACTTAGCAATTACCTTAAATTAACATTACCAACATTACATTCTAGTTATTCCTCTTATTATTAAATCACAAATTTTAGTTTTCTTTCAATATTAAATTTCAAATTATTAATATTTTAATATTTTATTTATTTGAAAAATATGGGTCATTGCACTCTCCCTCACTCAAAACTTTTCATCGTCGAAAAGGGAAAAAGAAGGAACTAAGGGATTAATATATTTTATTCAAAGCATTCAATCTATAAACAATTAATTAAAATAATTAAGTGATTTAAATAAAATATACTAATTAATAAAAATCAAATCTTCGTATTGAAGTTTCTACAATTTGTAAATATTCTCACTTTCACAAAATTTCTAAGTCTAAAATTCACGAAAATTTTTGGCATATCATATTAGAGGTATATTCTCACTTTGTATGGAGAGGTCCGGGAGAAATAATAATATCAATAATAACCATATATATCATATTTCAAAAACAATATATATTCCGAACCTTGGAAAAAACAATATAATATCGTTATAAAACCGTAATCCGAAAAGTACATATTTGTCGAGCAAATAACGGTTATTTGTGAAACCAAAAGCAGTAGTTATTGCTTCCATAAACCTATATTTCATTCATATAATCCAAAATAGTGAGAATTATGTACAACAGAAATATTTAGTTATTTTCAATTGGCAACAAAAACATATCAATATAAAACATATACAAACAAACAATACAACCAAAGAATCCATCATACATCCATAGCAACCAAAACCAATGGTTTCTTTAGTCCAGAAATTCTTAATCGTGCAAGGTGATAAATAACCATCAAGTGTACCCTACGCTTAACAGCCTTGGATAATTACTTAATAGATTAACCATATAACCTTAAACAATTAGAGGTGTCCTTTTCAAACATCTCATATGCCAAAACAACCAATAATTTCAACACATTATCTAAGTTTATTCAATTAGTTTCTTTTCACATCATTCACTTTTCATCATTTTTTTCATTCATTTGTATAGTATCTTCCTTTCCATTCACTTACATTCATTTACTTACATAAGTTTTTGGTATTAGCCCTTGAAAAGAGAAAAATATTTTAATATATCTAAAATTCAATTAAAACATTTAACCTCATTCACTTAGTAAGAATATAAGATATATTTAAAACATCCTCATAGCATTACGCAAGGATTTTCCAAAAAGTTTAAACAATGTTAGAAGTTTATATCAAACATTATGATAAGCTCTTTTTTAAAAAAAAATCCTTAAATCCAATAATTTACTAGACTCGTTATCTTAAAGTAAGAATAAACTCTAAATTATTATACTGAAACTAATAGTATACTCAAATCTTACATTAAATATCCAAGTCAAAATACAAAAATTCATGTCTTCCTAATTAATTTTACACACTTGTTTTAAAATGAATATTCAACTAATGGAAACCTATAAATTTACTATTAGTACTTCGAAGTCAAGCAAATATTTCAAACCATACTTCCATAATAGAGATTCAATTTATTTGTCACGTATATTACTATAAATAAAACTTCGCAAATCATTTTTCCTTTTATATAATATCTTTAAATTATACTTTTATAAAAACTTACATAAATTTTACTTGAAATATTCATTTGAAAACTTCATTTGCAAATCAATCATCTTTAATACTTTAATGTTTTACGGAAAGAAACTCATCTATAAAATTTCTTGCTTCATTTGCATATATCATTTAAATTTTTTAAATAACATCTTTATAAATATATGTAAACTATTTGGAAACAAGTATTTAAATCATTACTTATATTTAAAAAGAAGTTATTGAAAACCTTAAATCCATTATTTATAATTTTTTATTAGTTTTGATCTCAAAATACTTTTAAACATCATTAATAAATCAATAATTAAAAACTTCTCACAATATTTACAACACTGGTAATTTACTATTAAACTGTGTTGCATATAAATAAACAATATTTTAAACATTTTAAAGTATTTAGAAATGAGATAAATGACCAAAATACCTTTTATATAATACTTTATCAACATATTTTTATAACTCGATGTTAAAACAAGTTTATCTTCGTTCTTGCAAACTCTAGTCGTACGTTGATCAGGCGTAAAATTAGAAACCTCCATGTACTTAGTAGACCTATTTCAAATCCCAGTGAAAAATACTTAAAAACAGGTATGAGAAGTGCCGCTCAAAATCCGATGTCAAATGATGATGTTATGATAGCAGTGGCCCGCTGCTGATCCAGTGTTTACACAATGGACACAAAACTTTCTAGAAGGTCCTTCTACCTTTCGGATTCTAGAAATATATTGTAGCCATTTCGTAAATAAGGGACCATCGACCCCTGCTGCAGTGATAACTGCTGATTCAATGATTTACATAATGGATGCACTTCCTTTCCGGAAGATCCATAAACAATAAATCCCAGGAATGAAGGCGCCTTCATTGGGTAAACTAAAGAACCATCTACCCTGGAAAATATGATTTTAAGTCCGGACAACCATATTGGTTCGAATCCATTTTTGAATTCAACCAAGTATATTAGGGTTTATTGGTTGAACCCATTTCTGGATTCCCCAAGTCCATCTGGGTCGAAGCATATCATACCATACTTCTTCGTGGAGGGTACTTCCCTATACCTTTTACTTCAAAATAATAACACATCATATATAGTACTCTTTCAAAATCATAACTTCAACTATCACACTTATATAAATTCCATTATATATAAGATTCCATTTTTAGATAGAGTACTTTCCAAAGTCAATAGTCTCGAATATGTCAAATCATTCTTATATAAATTCCATTATATATAAGATTCATCTCTTCAGATCGAACCCCTCCAAAGTCAATAGTCTTCCAAATCACCATGTACTTATATAAAGTCCATTTATATAAGAATCAAATTTTTCCAAAATCAATTTCGATGTGTTAAGAGCCATATGGGATTGGACATCTTTGCTTTATAAAAGTTTTTAAATTTAGAATAGTTTTGTATATGAATCAGTTTGTGAAATAGTTTTGTATATAAAATAGTTTTGTATATAAAATAGTTTTGCAAAATAATTTTGTAAATAAAATAGTTTGTAAAATAGTTTTCTACATAAAGTAGAATAAGATAGTTTGTATAAGAAAAATAAATAAAAAATAGTTTTGTAAAAACGGTTTTAAATTAATAGTATTTTTGCATAAAAGAAAATTTCCAATTTAAATTACAAAGATATCCAACCCAACAGCTTTCAATTTCAGCGTCAAAGCATATCAATAATATTAGAACATAAGATGTACACATGTCATCATTTCGTAAAACCACATTCGATCGCTCGCTCGATTACACAAGTTTGCTTTCGAACTAGTATTGTCCGTACGACTTTCCTAATGCAGACTTCGATATGATTTCTTGACTAGAAGCCATCATTCTCCTCGCATAGCCATATACTATGATAGACAATTTTATCGACCCAAAAATCCATATTAAATATTCGCCATCAAGAATTGAATGAAAAGTCCTAACACGAAATGGTGTGATTCACCTTTGTAACGCCCCACCCCGAGACCCACCTTAGTAAAGAGAATTAACAAGTAATTCCGTCTACTAAAGCGGAGAATATGGCTGGTTAAGGGCGACCATCTATAACTTTGTCTTAAACATCTACTGAATAAGTCGATAAATGCAACATAATTTTTTTCTTTTCTATCTCAATGGATCGACATACACAGTAAATGCTTAATCCAAAACTATAGGTGGCTAACGGATCTATCAGAACAAAATACAATAACTAAATGTAAAGCACATCACAGAACAGTAATCAACATCATATATATACATATACTGATACATGTTTAGTACAATACAATATGAATACAGATAAAGGTGGTACTCGACCACATCATAAATATCGAATCAAATATAACTACATCAGAGTATGCGAAAGAACAAAAACTACTCAAGAGAAAGAAGAGCTGATATCCAACATCAACTTCAAGCTAAGTCCAATAGATGATACCTGAAACAACTCGGTCTGACCCGAGTGAAAACACAGGGGTCAGGCTAGCTAGAACTTATCATTAATACAGGTGATGATAAGAGATAAGGGAAAAACATTCCATCGTTACCAATGGAATGATATAAGTCATCAAGTTATCTCTAGAGTGATACATCAATGGTTCGTCATGATTGCATAGAGGAATACAATATGTATATTATATTGACATGGTTCACCTAATTATATATGTAACCGAATGAAATGGGTGAGGATATGGACCATAGAGTAAATCTTCATAAGATAATTAAAACTTCAAGAATCCATCATAAATAAAACTCATCTAATAGAAACTTCTTAATTATTATACCTTATCCCATCGATATAAATATAAATACATCTCAAATCCATCATTAAACTCATTATAAAGGAATCTCCATAATCATTTATACCTCATCTCATTGGTATAAATACAAATATATCTTAAATCTATTATCAACACTCATCATAAAAGAATTACCATAATTTATACCTCATCTCATTGGTATAAATATATATAATGTCTCAAATCCATCTTGATAGAGCCCGGAAAGAATCCAAAACATCATATTCGAAATCACAAATAAAACCATGTATGTCAATAAGCCTTTTTCATACATAAGGCTATACTAAAGCATCATCATCAAAATAGTGAAATCAAAACACCTAAAACCTCATGGAAAGCAGCACGTGCATTTACATCTTGACTAGTACTACCATTATTTGGTACCATTCATCGTGCTGACTTGGGGTCACATAACATCATAACATCGTGATCATCTTGATTGACAATAGTCGGAAACATCTTGATGACATCCCACAAAAACCCGAGTAATAACATCATGATGATTGGAGTCGAGTAATAACTTCATGAACATCGTGATGACTCCAATCGAATACTCGGTCTGTAGCACTAGTAACATCGTGAATGTGTCTCAACTTCTCGAATAGGAACCCAATAGGCGTCAACGTACGTCCCATACCATACGTTCATACCTATTGGTTTACTAATCGTTAGTCGATGCCACATTAGAAAACCATCATAAAACATCATCAAATAAATACTGCCTCATCTCATCAGCGAGTGTAAGATACCTAACTCGTCTTATCTCTTACTTGGACGAGTTTTAAGTGACATCGAGACTTGTCTCATTTCATTGACAAGTAAAAATTCATCATAAATATCGAAATCATCATCAATCCATCATAACAACTTGCCTCATCTCCTAGGAAAGTAAAAGAACTCGTGATGGTTATTTCTAACCATAGTTTCAAATTAAAACTTAACATCAATATTGCCTCATTTCATCGGCAAGTTAATATAATACCATACTCATCTCTTCTCATCGACGAGTAATGGTTCCATTGTGACTTGTCTAGTTTCATCGACCAATAAAAGTCATCATAACCATCTTAACTTCTTAAATCATCATAACATCTTAACTTCATGAATACTTCATAAATAGACTTACCTCGTCTCATCGGTAAGTAAAACAACATCATGACGGTTATTTCTAATCATAATTCTCCAAACGGAAATTTTCGTCTTGGTCGCCTCATCTCATCAGCGATTGTAAAAACATCTAGATTGGTTCGTCATCAAACGTACTCAAAAAGAGTAATTCTCCAACCAATAATGTTCGTTAAAATTTGGCAACTTCTAAATCATCTCAAAATAATAATTCAAATTAGTTTCGCTCGTAGAAGTCTGATATTAAGCGATAAAGCAAGAACACATGCCTCATACCATATATCCTTACTAAATCGTTTAATCCTCATTCTTATACATCCGAAAGGGAAAAAAATAATAGTTTATGATCTTTGCGCAATAATTTACTAAGGTAGTTGGGTTTTAAAATAAATTTTTCGAAACCCAAAGAAATCCTTTTATTAAAATTCTACTTATTTATATAAAATAAATATAGTATATCTACTTTTATTATTTAGAAATACTCTTAAAAAAATTTAAAATAAAATATTTAACACCATAATTAGCAAGACTGTTATCCCATTTTTGGTCAAAACTGGAATATCAATGTTGTGTGCATTTCCACCTACCGAACCAAGGTAAACCGGACCAAGGCAATACCGTATATCCTCATTCGGTGGTCCGGGCACCCATTTCCATTCGGCAGCTCAGGTATAAAAGAGACATTCGGTGCTTGGAACACGCGAGGTTCATTCGGTGAGCCAAGTCCATCTGCACATTCGGTAGTACAAAACAAAGACACATTCGGCAGGAAAGCCGAACCAAGAGGGAGGAAGACAATGCCGAACCAACCTTCTTTTCCTTGCATAACCGAACCAATCGCCTTCCCATACATAGCCGAATCAAAACCACTCCACCACAACACCGAATCAACAATGCCGAACCATCTCCTCTCCAAGCATCCATCACCGGACCAACCTCTATCGGTCCAACACCTCTCCCTACAGAGCCGAACCAACTCTTCACCCAAGTCATGCCGAACCAACTCACTCCAACCACTACCAGACCAAGTGGATACCGAACCAACATCGCCAGACCAGATTGCTTCGGCCCAGGTCCACCAGCAGCTATATACATCCAAGACCTCTACCTCCAGCCTCACTCTATAAATAGAGGGGCAGGGGTACAACAATGGGAGACAAGTTTGAGAGCTCAAGCATGGATAGAACTTTCAAACAACTTTCAATTACTTGTAATCAAGCTTTGTACTTGTAATCTGAAGAGAAAAGGAGAATAACATATAAAGTGGACGTAGGCACGTTCTGGCCGAACCACTATAAATCTGTGTGTCTTTTACAGTTTAGTCCCTGCTTTTTATATATTTGCATAAATCACCCAAATCACTAAAAACAACTTAAAATCAATGGAATCATACGACTTTGAGGTGTTTGTCCATTTTTTGCGCAAACATTTTTGGTCCTTTCACTGAGAAATGAACTCAGGACCTACCGCTTGGAAGTTGAATTTGAGGGTTTAGAGATTCAGATTGGAAGAGTCATGGCGAGACAATCAAGCAGAAGGCCAAGGCCAGAGCAGAGTCAACAGGAAGGGAGTCAAGAGGCTTCCTCAGGAGCAAACCAAGCTTCAGCCTTCATCACCAGGGATGAGATGGAGGCTATGATGAGAAGACAGGAAGAGATGATCCAGAACTTGCTTCAGCAAATTGGGCAACTTGGAGCACAAAACCAAGGAGCAACTGGAGTTCAGAACGGAGCAGGACCATCTGGCGTAGCACCAGAGCTAGGGGGCACTCACGCAGAGCATGTTGATCCGACCCCGGGAAGAGAGATGGGGGCATCCGAGCCACCTGGTAGCAATAGAGGAATGAACGTTCAGCCAGGGAGGCATACACTTGAAAACTCCCGCGGACTCGGGGGGCAGGTCGAAGGCAGTGAACGAGGACTACAGCTTGGAGACAATGACAGATTAGCAGAGATTGTTAGAAGAGCTATGAGAGGCGGTTTAGTAAACAGAGACTTGGAAGATGTAAACAGGAGTCCTTTTTCTTCTGCGATTAGGATGGCTAGGAACCCACCAGAGTTCAAGCTACCATCAGTAGAGATGTACGATGGGAGGACAGACTCTGCGGTCCATCTTACTAAGTATATGAGGCACATGGAAGTGCTGGGGGCATCACAGGAGATCATGGCCCGGTGCTTTCCACTGTATTTGACGGACATTGCAGCGTTATGGTTTAGGCAACTGGAGAACGGCTCCATAGGAACGTGGGCAGATTTAACTGAGAGATTCATGAGGCAATTCAGGGTTCATATTGCGAGACCCAAGAATGTGATGACTTTGGCAACCTTGAAGCAGAAAACTGGAGAGACTTTGAGGAGCTTTCTAACGCGATTTAATGCGGCGGCAGCATCTGTGGATCGACCAGATCCATCTATGGTCATGATGGCGGCTGTATCTGGAATAGCTGATAGTACAGAGTTCAAGAATTCGTTAACCAAGGACCCGCCTATGAATCTGGGAGATTTCTATCATGAGGCTAAAAAGTTTCTGCGTTTGGAAGATGCTAGTGCAGAAAGAGAGGAAGAAGATGACGTTTACGCAATCAAGAGCGGAAACCCACCTGGAAAGGGTTCGGAGACTAGCAAAGGAAAGAGAAAGGCTGAGGATAATGATGACAGGACAAAGAGGCAACGGAGGGAGCCGCGATTCACCACTCACACTGAGCTGAATGAGAGTCTGGAACGAATTTACCAGGATACCAAGGAGCATGTTCGATATCGTAGACCAATACGAAGGGATCCAACCTCTGACGAAAGAAAATCAGATAAGTTTTGTGTATTCCATGAATTAAATGGTCATAACACTAATGATGGTAGGCACTTGAAGGACGAGGTGGAAGGGCATATCAGGAACGGTATGCTCCTTCAGTATGTGAGGAGGCGAACACCAGCTGTGGAGCCAGAGCGACCACCGTCTACATCGGCTAGAGGTGACCCTGGATCGGGGCACCGTTTGATTATCCATTGATTGCTTGATTAAAATAACGATGAACAAGTTGTAAACCTCTCGCTAACACGGTTAAATCATTTACACATGTGAGCGATCGCGCACGATCCATAGGCATGCTCTGAATGACTACCAGCCGCGTTATAGTAAGAGTTTACGCTTTGACATCTTCATGCTGCTCTTTGCTTTGATTTTGATTTGAACATTTAAATTCTTCCTGTTTGGACATGTCTGCTGTAAGGTTCATATGATTATTGCTTTAACATTTACAATTTTATGGAAAAATTACTTGTATGCCCGTGGATCGCAAACGGTCCACGAGCACCTCTTGCATGGCAGTGAACTGCCGAAGTCTTTGATTAGGAAACTCCCCCGAACAATAACTCCGACACTGATAATATTAAGTCCCCCTGGGCACACACAATCTGCCTCGAACGGCACCCGACCTCGAACGGTCACAACTCGCCTCGAGCGGCACTCGACTACGAACAGTCACAATTCGCCTAGAACGGCACCCGACTACGAACAGTCACAATTCGCCACGAACAGTCACAATTCTCCTCGAACGGCACCCGACTTCGAACAGTCACAACTCGCCTCGAACGGCACCCGACTACGAACAGTCACAAACTCGCCTCGAACGACACCCGACCTCGAACGGTCACAATTCGCCTCGAACGGCACCCGACTTCGAACAGTCACAAACTCGCCTCGAACGGCACAACTCATCTCGCCACAAATGGCTCGATCGCGAAAGGTCGCCATTTGAGGTCCACCCCTTGACCGCCAACAGTCGCACCTTACCACGAATGGCTCGATCTCGAACGATCGTCATCCGAAGTAAGGCGCTTGACCGCGAACGGTCCCATTTCATCTCTTGCCGCGAACGGCACCGGCCGTGAACGGTCACATTTCGCCCCAAGTGGCTTGATCGCGAACGGTCGCCATTTGAGGTCCGCTCTCTGACCGGGCTCGGTCGCACTTTACCTCGAATGGCTCGATCCCGAACGGTCGTCATTTGAAGTAAAGCGCTTGACCGTGAACGATCACATTCCACTGCAAATGACTCGATCTCGAACGATCGTCGCATGGATTTAGACGCTTGACCGCGAACGGTCGCACTTCACCTCAAATGACTTGATCGCGAACGGTCGTCATTTGAAGTTAGGCGCTTGACCATGAACGGCCGCGCTTCATCCCAAATAGCTTGATCCCCGAACGGTCGTCATTTGGGGCCATATAAAATATCAAGCTCTTTACAGGTTGTCAACAGGATATGAACATCCAGCTCATGGCATTACAAAACACGCCTTCCTACCGCAAGGACATCCACAGGATATGAACATCCAGCTCATGGCATTACAAAACACGCCTTCCTATCGCAAGGCATGTTTTGGGGGGGAAAGTGTTATCCCATTTTTGGTCAAAACTGGAATATCAATGTTGCGTGCATTTCCACCTACCGAACCAAGGTAAACCGGACCAAGGCAATACCGTATATCCTCATTCGGTGGTCCGGGCACCCATTTCCATTCGGCAGCTCAGGTATAAAAGAGACATTCGGTGCTTGGAACACGCGAGGTTCATTCGGTGAGCCAAGTCCATCTGCACATTCGGTAGTACAAAACAAAAACACATTCGGCAGGAAAGCCGAACCAAGAGGAAGGAAGACAATGCCGAACCAACCTTCTTTCCCTTGCATAACCGAACCAATCGCCTTCCCATACATAGCCGAATCAAAACCACTCCACCACAACACCGAATCAACAATGCCGAACCATATCCTCTCCAAGCATCCATCACCGGACCAACCTCTACCGGTCCAACACCTCTCCCTACAGAGCCGAACCAACTCTTCACCCAAGCCATGCCGAACCAACTCACTCCAACCACTACCAGACCAAGTGGATACCGAACCAACATCGCCAGACCAGATTGCTTCGGCCCAGGGAAACCAGCAGCTATATACATCCAAGACCTCTACCCCCAGCCTCACTCTATAAATAGAGGGGCAGGGGTACAACAATGGGAGACAAGTTTGAGAGCTCAAGCATGGATAGAACTTTCAAACAACTTTCAGTTACTTGTAATCAAGCTTTGTACTTGTAATCTGAAGAGAAAAGGAGAATAACATATAAAGTGGACGTAGGCACGTTCTGGCCGAATCACTATAAATATGTGTGTCTTTTACAGTTTAGTCCCTGCTTTTTATATATTTGCATAAATCACCCAAATCACTAAAAACAACTTAAAATCAACGGAACCATACGACTTTGAGGTGTTTTCCCATTTTTTGCGCAAACAAAGACTGAACATGCATATACGTGTTCATGGATGCAAAATAATTTTCAAGTGGTTTGAAAACAATAAGTGCACTAACAACACGGAACAAAACACAGGACATCGGATAAAATCCGCTGTTTTGAGCTAGCAAACATTGAAATATTTAAAAACATATAGAATGAAAGTTGTTGCATATGATTCAAGCTTTCCAGAATGACCAAGGTCAATCAATTCGGATAAATGATTCAAAAGTTATGATCGTTTTACTCAAAACATAAAATTCGGCCTGAAGTTATGTATTTGCAAGACAACGACAAACAATTGCAACTATAACATAGGTAACCTCAAAATCAGGCAAAATAAATAAAAGGAAAATTGTAGTTTAGCTTCTAAGATTTCCAGAATGACCAAGATCTTCAAATTCCGATCATTGGTTCAAAAGTTATGATCATTTTACACAAAACATCAAATTCAGCCTGAATCTATGTATTTTCTGGACAGCGACAAATAATTGCAATTATATCATAGATAATTTCAAAATCTGGAAAAATGAATAAAACAAAGTTGTAGCTTAGTTTCGAAGATTTCCGGAACATCTAAAATTATCGAAATTGGCTGAGAAACAAAGAAGTTATGGCCAATTTAGTTTCAGCCTTAAGCACAGAGCAAATATTGGTTTTGCTCTCGGGATTACAGTAGAAAATTTCAATTTTGACACACCTAACTTCAAAATTACAGAAAACACAAAAAATGAAAGTTGTGTCACAAGAATTAAGCTTTCCAAAACATCTAAAATTATCAAAATCGGTTAAGAAACGAAAAAGTTATAGTCAAATTCGTTTCAGCTTCAAAGATGGACAGAATTTAGTTTTTGGATTGAGCACAAAATATGATCAAAACTTGATTTTTATAGCTCCAAGCATTCAATTTTACACTAAATATGAATAAACATTGTATACAGAAAGCGTGAGTGATTTTACTCACCTTAGTGTTTGTTTGCAGCGAATTAAATGATTTTGCTTGCAAAGAAAGGAGCTTTAGTCTTGGATTAGTAATTAGAAACCTATAGAAGCTATAGAAACAACATGCAAGCATGGAAAAATATCAAAACTCAATTATAGTGAATAAAATATGAGAATTGATATGAATATAAGATTAAATAGGTAGGAGATTACCTTATCTTATGTGTGTGACTTGAATTGAACCTTGAATTTGCGAGAGAATGAGTGAATTTTGATTTTTCCTCATATGGAGGCCATTGTTTTATGTTTATTGTAAGTTGTATTATTTTTTTTTGAGAAGAAGGAATGAATAGAGGAATAGAAGCAATTCCTTCTCACTAGATGCTTCTAGAGTTAGGGTTTTGGATCTAAAACCTTACCCAATAAGAGCAAAGGCAATTATACTTAGTGAAATTCTAAGTAATGTATATTGTTCATCCATTTCAACCAAATAAAATTTATTTTTAAGTCTAATTAAGTGTATTATAATGTTTTAACATTTTTATAACATTAAAACATCATTCCAAGCCCATTTACACTTCTAAATTTTATTTTCTTCATATTATTCCTTTATTTTGCAATAAAAAGCTAACATTGGAATAAATTTTCGATATTACTAACTAACTCAAATTAAACCATCACAATTATTTATTTACAACACAAATCCATAAATAATGTTTTCCAAACTTTATTTTCATTCATTTGCACTTATTTCAACCATCAGATGTTCAAATAAGCGTCAAGTAAAATAATATGACTTATTTAAATTTCAAATCCCATATTATATTCATCAGGATATTGTTTATATAAAATAAACAATATAATCCCCTATTTTATTATCCAGTTCATTTTTAAAAACAATATTAAATTATAATTTTCTTCATAATTTAATATTAATAGTAATCTCCAAAATCTCGGGTTGTTACAGACTCTCCCCCTTAACAAAATTGTGTCCTCGCAATTTCTAAAGGAAAAGGCTGTAAACAACATAAAAATTCAATCAACAAAGGTGATAGACAAGCTCAAAACTCAAACCATTCATTCTCCTAACATAGAATGGTAGAGAGAGATAAGGAAAAACTTTCTTGGTTAATCCAATAGTCCATCATATGCTAATATAGCGACTAGGAAATCATCGAATTTTTCCAAGTAACTCGAAAGGATTTCGAAGATATCCCATCTTCGAAACAATACTCAATAAAAAGCTCAACAAATTATCTATCAAATAAGATAGATTTCTCAAAACTCTATGAATAGCGTCGGGATCAAACTCATTCAAACCCGAACTTTAAGCAACAAAAATGACCAACAACACAATTTTCCGCATAATAATACGGAAAGAACGCCCTCTTACCAAGGATAGACTCAATAGACAGGATTGATAAATCGCATAAAATGGCTTCTCACAAGACCGCCAAACTCGAATGACTGCGAAAAATGCACATCATTGCTATCAGCTCAGGGATAGAATATACTCAAGAAACAAGAATATAAGCTCAAATTACTTTTCAATTCAAGATATGTAAAATTGATAAATCTCAACATCTTTTAAATTTAAATCTCAATTTTCAACATTTGAAAATTTTCAAACTCTTTACTATATTACTTTGTAAGTAATTTAAAACTCAAATTAAAAGTCCAAATTTCTTCTCATACTTCAAAATTAATTTTCAAAAGATTTTGTAAATCCATAATAATATTCCTTAAAATAAATTAAGAGTTTAAATTCTCTTTAGTCTTTTTATTAAACCACTTAAATAGTTTAAAACGATCTTCAAATCCCCTTATAACTCTTCTTTTAAAACATCCAATGTATATAACATAATTCTAAAATCTCAAAATATACTTTAAATAAAGTATAGTTCAATAATTTTCTCATATATTCTCATCTTTATAATTTCAAAATAAATATATAAATAAATGGCATTGCCTTGCCACTGAATCTCTAATAAATAGATATGTTCGTTGGCTGCAGAGTCGGTCGAACGATCAAAACTGCCTCGCCACTCTGATACTCGTCTCTAAAAGCAATGGCTGCAATTACCATTCAAAAATAAATTTAATATTTAATCTCAAATATTATTTTCAAAATATCGATTTTTAAAACATAAACCATCAAGTCCGATTGCCTCATCATAGCATTTAGGAGATTCCTATCAATAACGTTGATCAGGCGTATCGACCAGAACTCTTAACTACTCAATGGACAACCCAACATTCTCAAATTATTTCTAAAAAAATACTACTCTTGTAAATATATTCTCAAAATATTCTTTGATTTTTTTTTTGTATCTCAAAGCTCAAATTTCTCTTTAAAACTCATATTTATATAGCTTCAAAACTCAGACCAAAGAACATTAAGAGAATGCATCGAGATATTCCCTGAATACTCGATTCTCAACATCAACAGAAGAAGATAGAGTGTTCGTCAATCTTACGATGTCACGAGCCACTCCCAAAAATCATCAAGATACAGGATAAGCAAGATATTCTTCTCAAAGGAGAAGAAGCACACAATCCACGAATCACTACTTCAATCGGAGTAATGCTAAAGGATAACATTGATTGAGTATATGAAAAGAACACTCAAACGAAGCTGAATGATAAACTCAATCAAACTCGAACAATCTAGAAACTCACCTCATTCCTTAGTGGAAATCCTCGTGGAAGGATAACCGAAGAGCTAGGAATAAGGTTACCTCAACACTTGATTGCCCGATTGGATGTCAAACAAACGGACTCACGAAACTCAACAAAGTCACCTTGACTGGAATTCGAGATATATCATCAACATCTCGATACTCAAATGTGAATACAGAAACTTCGGAATCATCACTAACATTTCAAAGTGATAGAAATAATAACCTAATCAGGATGCCTAAATAAATATAGGATCATATAACAACAAAAAGATCAGACTTAACATCAAATAAGTCAATCCGTCTCAAACCAGATACATCTCAAGATAGTGAGTAATAAAAAAATGCTCACTAAAGTAGCAACAAATAGAAAACCAAGAATGCTCACAACAAGCCACTCGTTGTGGATCCCCTCAATAGGATTCACAACTCTCAAAGGAATGCAACGAGAATGCTCAAAGAAATCAATCAGCTTCATCGATACGAATTCACTCGTATCGATAAAAATAAGAATAGAACAATCCCAAATAAGATTTTATATAAGACAAGATGACATCAAACTCTCTACTATGGAATACTACGGAATACAATATATCTATATTCCTAGACATATTCCATCTTAACAATCCTAAAACTCGAAAAAGAATCAAGGCTCGATTCGAAAACAAGCTTGAATAAAGGAAAATGATTCACTCATATTGTATTTCGATGTATCATGATATACGTACTGTTCCGTGTTTATTCTACTTTGTTCTGACCATAGCTCTGATACCAAGCTGTAACGCCCCACCCCGAGACCCACCTTAGTAAAGAGAATTAACAAGTAATTCCGTCTACTAAAGCGGAGAATATGGCTGGTTAAGGGCGGCCATCTATAACTTTGTCTTAAACATCTACTGAATAAGTCGATAAATGCAACATAAATTTCAATGGTTTGAAAATAATAAGTGCACTAACAACACGGAACAAAACACAGGACATCGGATAAAATCCGTTGTTTTGAGCTAGCAAACATTGAAATATTTAAAAACATTCAGAATGAAAGTTGTTGCATATGATTCAAGCTTTCCAGAATGACCAAGGTCAATCAATTCGGATCAATGATTCAAAAGTTATGATCGTTTTACTCAAAACATAAAATTCGGCCTGAAATTATGTATTTGCAGGACAGCGACAAACAATTGCAATTATAACATAGGTAACCTCAAAATCAGGCAAAATAAATAATAGGAAAATTGTAGTTTAGCTTCTAAGATTTCCATAATGACCAAGATCTTCAAATTCCGATCATTGGTTCAAAAGTTATGATCATTTTACACAAAACATCAAATTCAGCCTGAATATATGTATTTGCTGGACAGCGACAAACAATTGCAATTATATCATAGATAATTTCAAAATCTGGGAAAATGAATAAAATAAAAGTTGTACCTTAGTTTCTAAGATTTCCGGAACATCTAAAATTATCGAAGTTGGCTGAGAAACAAAGAAGTTATGGCCAATTTAGTTTCAGCCTTAAGCACAGAGCAAATATTGGTTTTGCTCTCGGGATTACAGTAGAAAAATTCAATTTTGACACACCTAACTTCAAAACTACAGAAAACACAAAACATGAAAGTTGTATCATAAGAATTAAGCTTTCCAAAACATCTAAAATTATCAAAATCGGTTAAGAAACGAAAAAGTTATAGTCAAATTCGTTTCAGCTTCAAAGATGGACAGAATTCAGTTTTTGGATTGAGCACAAAATATGATCAAAACTTGATTTTTATAGCTCCAAGCATTAAACTTTACACTAAATATGAATAAACATTGTATACAGCAAGCGTGGGTGATTTTACTCACCTTAGGATTTGTTTGCAGCGAATTAAATGATTTTGCTTGCAAAGAAAGGAGCTTTAGCCTTGGATTAGTAATTAGAAACCTATAGAAGCTACAGAAACAACATACAAGCATGGAAAAATATCAAAACTCAATTATAGTGAATCAAATCTGAGAATTGATATGAATATAAGATTAAATAGGTAGGAGATTACCTTATCTTATGTGTGTGACTTGAATTGAACCTTGAATTTGCGAGAGAATGAGTGAATTTTGATTTTTCCTCATATGGAGGCCATTGTTTTAGGTTTATTGTAAGTTGTATTTTTTTTTTTTTGATAAGAAGGAATGAATAGAGTAATAGAAGCAATTCCTTCTCACTAGATGCTTCTAGATTTAGGATTTTGGATCTAAAACCTTACCCAATAAGAGCAAAGGCAATTATACTTAGTGAAATTCTAAGTAATGTATATATTTCATCCATTTCAACCAAATAAAATTTATTTTTAAGTCTAATTAAGTGTATTATAATGTTTTAACATTTTTATAACATTAAAACATCATTCCAAGCCTATTTACACTTCTAGATTTTATTTTCTTCATATTATTCCTTTATTTTGCAATAAAAGGCTAACATTGGAATAAATTTTCGATATTACTAATTAACTCAAATTAAACCATCACAATTATTTATTTACAACACAAATCCATAAATAATGTTTTCCAAACTTTATTTTCATTCATTTGCACTTATTTCAACCATCAGATGTTCAAATAAGCGTCAAGTAAAATAATATGACTTATTTAAATTTTAAATCCCATATTATATTCATCAAGATATTGTTTATATAAAATAAACAATATAATCCCCTATTTTATTATCCAGTTCATTTTTAAAAACAATATTAAATTATAATTTTCTTCATAATTTAATATTAATAGTAATCTCCAAAATCTCGGGTTGTTACAACATTAAACTTGTGCACTCAAATCTGGATCAAATTAATTATACGAATAAAACAATATACGTATAACTTACGTATTTATTCCAATTTATTTCATCATAATTACATTTAAATTTAAATTCATTGTTAATCTCGTTGATTAACACAAGTGTCACTTCACACTTTAATATTTGTTTCATAAAATTTCTAAATCTAATATAAGACATTAACTTATTCATTCTTATAATATTACTTATATTTCTCTTAAATTTAAATTACATTTGTTTCCACATGTAATATTTCTCATTTAATGCTACACTTATTTGTGAATCATTTCATAAGAAATTTCCTTAAATTTATAACCAATTTATAAAAGCTTAACTTCTTTTATAAAACGTTGCTCGAGTTTAAAGTTATCGCACTTTAATTATAACCATTTATTGCGATATCCATTTACTTTCATAAAAAATTTACACATCATGGCTTTATTTATAATCATTTCACTTTTAGTTAATATTTGTTCGTCTAATTAGTATTCCAGTTTTACTTTCAAATTTATTTATGACCCATTTCATAAATGTTAATTAATTTTGAATGCATACAACAATCATTTATTTACTAAACACAGATATAACAAATTAAACCATGTTTCTCTTGCTTTCAAATTAAGTTACCAAATTCAACTGCATAATTCAACACAATTACTATGTTTCAACTCATATATTAATTCAAAAGTTTTCGACTACCCAAACATCCAGATATTCCATTTTATTACAATAATTGAAACTACCTAAAACAACAAAATTCACAACAAAACATTTCATTCTCATAAACAAATATTCTAATTATTCATTTTATTCTCTTTAATACACAGTTATTAAACTAGTGTATAGTCCATAAATTCAATCAACAATGATAGCTAATGCTGATAAACTGGCTAAATACACAACAAATAATGATAATAATTAAATATTATCATTTCGTAAAAAACACATTACAAATAACTATATTAGTTATAAAATTTATTCCTTTATATATATCATATAATACTAGGAATTTTTTTTTATTTCATTTCAAAACTAATACAAAACATTTTATAACACTAACAAATACGCGGTCTCATATATACACCGAGACAACTCATTCTAGGGTATTACTATCCTATCTCTGATGAGTTAACCCCAACAAGCTAAGGTATGTCTAAACTTGGCTCTAATACCAACTGTAACGACCCACCCTTTTTGACGGTTTAAATCGACAATAAACCACATATATCTAATTCAAACCATTTAAAAGGGAGGATTGTTAATGGGGTAAATACGAAAATAAAAGAAAGAAAGAATAAAACACAAAATCTCACAGCGGAATGATAAAAATATAATAATCAAATAAATAGTTCATGAATCTGTTTTACAGAATACCATTTGATTACACTTTTACAATTCGAATCAGAGTTATACATACATCAACAATAAACAAAAATGCAGCGGAACACATAGTGTAGTGGGATAATAATAAATAATATTAATATACTGAATCTTCGTCTTCATCCTCTAGAAAATAGTCTTCAATATACTGAAAAGCTCAGACCGACCCGAGCATAATGAAAAGAAAAAACATTTAAGTTGGAACTAAAAGATATTATGTAAGTCAAATCAGAATAAGTAAAATAGAAATATTAGTGCAATGGTTTCAGAGAGGTTACGTGATTTCCAACTCCTGTCAAGTGTGCAGCATGGATACAATTATTTAAAAAGATTTTAAAAAAATTTGAAATACCAATCCTAATCATTTAAGTAATATAAATCTGATGTTTAAATTTACTTATACCTTTCCAATAATTCAAATACAAGAAATAATATGGGCATATCATTCCAACCAATATCTGAAAAACCAAAACTTCCAAATCAATGAAACCCTCTTGGGTTTATCATTTCAACTCATAACTATTTTCCCTGATCTATAAGATCGTTCGGGTATGTATCATTTCAACCCATAGGGATAACAAGGATATAAACATAAATAAACATTCAGTCATCCAAAATATCAACCAATAGCATCCATCCAATCATCCGAATATCAACAATTGAACATACAACACGATCATCATTCAAATCAACCAATAACTAACAATAATTACTAGTTATCATTAAAGGGTATTTAACTGGCAATTAAATTCAATAGATTTATCTGATTGACAATTTATAATATACCGAACAACAACCAATCAATTTCTAATCACTTCACAAGTTAAATTTAACTAACACAAGATAATTTAGTATTCATGAGTGGGTTAAAACACTCAAATTTGATTTTTCATCGATTCTAAAATCCAAAATTCAACAGCCTCAGAATTCGTCCAAACCAGAGCCAAAATATCCGGAACTTCAGTATGAGTTACAAATCTTAGAACAAGTTGAAATTGAAATTTTAAATAAAATAAAATAAGAAGAATTACCACTCCTATACGGCCATGTCAGCGCCTTCTTTCATCGTTCCCAACCGCACGTGAATCAAACAGAGAAACCATAATCCCTAAACGTCGACCTTTCTCATGTATGAATAGCCGCCTACAACATCGACCACGCACGCGATTGCCCACAACAACCCATACGCCTCCGCCTCTGGCCAGCCACGGTCACGCCACCCCACCCGAATGCACGCCAGTGCTGCCGAACATCCCCAGGTCACGATCTAATGTAGCCGCTACCAGTAATATCAAACCCTACTAGAATTATTCACGACGATCGAACCATCAACTGGCCAAATGAACAACATGGATGCAATCCCCTCATTTATCTCCACGCGATAGTACCCTCTAATCGATGATCCTTCGACGATGATCATCCACCACAATGAATGGCCGAGAATGATTTGGCCTATTCTGAACAAACCAAAACTTGATTGTAAAAACAAATAGTAGATCTAGACTGCGCTCTTCGAGAGCTTTGAAACGGTATATAATTTGCTAGGGTTTGGAGAGTTTGAAATTTGAAATTAATTTTGAAATTGGATTTAGGGTTTTGATCTGCAGCCAATGGAAGGAAGAAGAAGAAGATTGGTGGAATAGACAGATACGTACATAGATAAGCAATAAAAAGGCTACTAGGGTTTAGAAAAATCTATTTACACGGACAAGGCCCGATAAGGAAGAATGCACATATTGAATTGGTCCGAAACGACAATAACTACCCGAAAAGCCCATTCCGAAATGAAAATAGGTCATCCCATTTATCAAAATAGACATTTTCGATATTTTTAAACTCAATGGAATAGGTTTCAAGTCCTAATTCAATTTTATGAAGAATTTGGTTTTTAAAATCAGCTTAATTCAAATTGATTTCATTAAATTGATTTCTATGCGTTTCGAGCCCGCATGATCAAACGACAAGTCTGATCGCTATGAAACTTAAAATTCTACAATAATTCATTATTATGGATCTGATGAAAATGGTTTCTTCGAAATCTGAGATAGTGGCCAAAATGGTATTTTCACGTTAAGTAAATTATTATTATTAAATTTGCTTATTTACTTTTCAAATTCAAAGTAAATTATTAACAATTTTCATCATTGTTTTTTACATATAAATTTATAATCTTTTTAAATAACTTTCCATGTTAATCTCAATATACACACACATACACATATTGCACAATTTCATAGTTCAATTGCAATTGCAATAAATTTTTGGTTAATTATAATTTAAATTCCAAATAAACTCATTTATTTAGATCTCACCCTTATTATCGAATCCATTATTATCTTATGAATACAATTAATATTGGTTTACATTTTATTACATCACTATTCTATAGTTATCATCTTTTAACATATTATTTGCAGCATTTAATTACTTTTAAATTTATTCATTTCCAAATTAATTTCAGTTAATTATAATTTAATTTCGATCAAATTTTTTTATTTTGTTTTACATTCTTATTTTTAATCATTCAATACCATATATATTCATGAAACACTAGTTTACATTTTAATTACAGTCATTGTCCTATAGTTCACTCTTTTACCATGTAAATTACAATGTTCCAGTTATAAAAGATTTTTATCGGTTTCTAAATTAATTTAAACGGTTAAATAACAATCGATAATTAAAGCAATTATCATACATTAATGATTCAAATACATTCCCAAACTTACTGTTTACAAACGAAAGCTACTGGATTTACATACTTGTTAATTTATTTTCATATTTCGGTTAATAACATATAATTGCAACACTAAATCCACCATTCAATTGCCTTAATTCCATTAATTACCCATTCAATATTCAAACGAACAAATTAATGAGAAGATAATTAAAACAATAGTTTATAATAATAGCTCATATCCGTTATCCTATTATTCAACCAAGGGTTGTAGATTGCTTTTATATTCTATGTTAACCTATTCAACCATTACATACAATCTCACCATTTATTCCATCATTTAGTTTATCTCATTATTTACAATTATAAACAAATTAACAAAAAAGTTATTTAAGTTGATTGGAATTACATTAAAGTAGTTAGCAATTACCTTAAATTAACATTATCAACATTACATTCTAGTTATTCCACTTATTATTAAATAGCATATTTTAGTTTTCTTTCAATATTAAATTTTAAAATCTTAATATATTAATATTTTATTTATCGAAAAAATACGGGTTGTTACACTCTCACTCACTCAAAACTTTTCGTCCTCGAAAAGGGAAAAATGAGGAATTAAGGGATTAATATATTTTATTCAAAGTATTCAATTTATAAACAATTAATTTAAATAATTTAGTAATTTAAATAAAATATACTAATTAATAACAATTAAATCTTCGTACTCAAGTTTCTACATTTGAAAGTATTCTCACTTTCACGAAAATTCTAAGTCTAAAATTCACAAAATTTTTTGGTAGAGTCTCCTTTGTATAGAGAGATCCGGAAGAAGTAATACTATCAATAATAACCATATATACCATATTTCAAAAATAACATATATCCCAAACCATGGGAAAAACAATATAATGTCACTATAAAACCGTAATCTAAAAACGTACTTATTTGTCGGGCAAACAAGGGTTATTTAGAAAACCAAAAGCAGTATTTATTGCTTCCATAAACCTGTATTTCACTTATGTAATCCAAAATAGTGAGAATTATGTACAACAAAAATATTTAGTCATTTTCAATTGGCAACAAAAGAAAATCAATATAAAACATATACAAACAAACAATATAACCAAAGAATCCATCATACATCCGTACAACCAAAACCAATGGTTTGTTTAGTCCAAAAACTCTTAATCGTGCAAGGTGATAAATAACCATCAAGTATACCCTACGTTTAACAGCCTTGGATAATTACATAATAGATTATCCATAAAACCTTAAACAATTAGAGGTATCCTTTTCAAACATCTCATATGCCAAAACAACCAATAAATTCAACACATTATTTAAGTTTATTCAATTGGTTTCTTTTCAAATCATTTACCGTTCATCATTTTTTTCATTCGTTCGTTCGTATAATATCTTCCTTTCAATTCACTTACACTCATTTACTTACATAAGTTTTTGGTATTAGCCCTTAAAGAGAAAAGAAATATTTCAATATATGTAAAATTCAATTAGCCCGTTTAACCTCGTTCACTTAGTAAGAATATAAGATATATTTAAAACATCCTCATATCATTATGCAAGGATTTTTTAAAAAGTTTAAAATGTTAGAAGTTTATATCAAGCATTATGATAAGCTCTTTTTTGAAAAAAAATCCTTAAATCTGATACTTTATTAGACTCATTATCTTAAAATAAGAATAAACTCTAAATTATTAAACTGAAACTAATAGTATACTCAAATCTTACATTAAATATCCAAATCAAAGTATAAAAATTCATGCCTTCCTAATTAATTCTACACATTTGTTTTAAAATGAATATTCAACTCATGGAAAAAATTTATTATGGTTTAATATAAAAAATCAAATAGTGATTAAACCTATAAATTTACTATTAGTACTTCGAAGTCAAGCAAATATTTCAAATTATACTTCCATAATAGAGATTCAATTTATTTGTCAAGTATATAACTATAAATAAAACTTCGCAAATCATTTTTTCCTTTTATATAGTATCTTTAAATTATACATTCATAGAAACGTATATAAATTTTACTTGAAATATTCATTTGAAAGCTTCATTTGCAAATCAATCATCTTTCATACTTCAATATTTTACAGAAAAAAATTCATCTGTAAATTTTCTTGCTTCATTTATAAATACCATTTAAAAAATTTAATAACATCTTTATAAATATATGTAAACTATTTGGATACAAGTAGTTAAATCATTACTTATATTTAAAAAGAAGTTATTGAAAACCTTAAATCCATTATTTATAAATTTTTATTAGTTTTAAATCTCAAAACACTTTTAAACATCATTAATAAATCAATAATTAATAACTTCTCACAATATTTACAACACTGATAATTTACTATTAAACCATGTTGTATATAAATAAACAATATTTAAACATTTTAAAGTATTTAGAAATAAAAAAAATGACCAAAATATCTTTTATATAATACTTTATAAAAATACTTTTATAACTCGATGTTTTAACAAGTTTATCTTTGTTCTTGCAGACTCTAGTCGTACGTTGATCAGGCGTAAGACCAGAAATCTCCATGTAGTAGACCTATTTCAACTCCCAGTTAAAAATACTTAAAAACAGGTATGAGAAGTACCGCTCAAAATCTGATGTCAAATGATGATGTTACGATAGCAGTGCCCGCTGCTGATCCAGTGTTTACACAATGGACACAAAACTTTCTAGAAGATCCTTCTACCTTTGGGATTCTAGAAATATATTATAGCCATTTCGTAAATAAGGAACCATCCACCCATGCTGCAGTGGTAACTGTGATTCAATGATTTATGCAATGGATGCGGTTCCTTCTCGGAAGATCTATAAACAATAGATCCCAGGATGGAAAGCACCTCTATTAGGTAAACAAAAGAACCATCTACCCTGGAAAAAAATCAAGGAACTCATGAGTTTAAGTTTGGAAAACCATATCGGTTCGAATCCATTTCTGAATTCATCCAAGTATGTTAGGGTTTATCGGTTGAATCCATTCTTGGATTCCCCAAGTCCATCTAGGTCGAAGCATATCATATTACACTTCTTCGCGGAGGGTACTTCCCTATACCTTTTACTTCAAAATAATAACATATCATATGTAGTACTCTTTCAAAATCATAACTTCAACTCTCACACTTATATAAATTTCATTATATATAAGATTTCATTTTTAGATATAGAATAACTAGAAGATCAACCAATAACATCCATCCAATCATCCGAATATCTTCTCATTAATGAGTACAAAATTTCTTTATATAACCTAAAATGCCACATTGAATACATCTATTTTGAGCGACACTTGTTCGTGATCCATGAAACCTTTTATCCGAGTTGAACATGCATGCTAGAATTTCTTCGCATTGATGGTGGACATATATAAGAACCTTCGTACACATTCAATGATGACTATCGAGTACATGATGAAATAAAGGAGGACAAACATTGATGTCCTAAATTGTTGTGTACCACGTTGAAACTAAATCAAAGTGTGCTCTATTCGCACTCATGTGTACGTGCTACTAATACATGTGGGCATAAAAAATGATCTAAAGTTAGAATGTTGCACGAACACTTGGCTGCATTATCCTCGATATTTACTATATAATCAAGCATATGTACATCTTTCACTTCCCATTCCATTTTTATATCTCTTAGATAAATGTCTTAACCCTTTAGCTCTACCTTTTACTAATGCTTCCCACTTTGGTATCAATTGAGACGTCCATTCCTCCCCTTGAGTATGACATTCGTAGAAGTAATGGTTCAAACGATGAAAAGTCCATGCAACAGATGATCTAATGAGTGAATTTCTTATTCCATTCAAAATACTGTTAAAGCTTTCGCATATATTTTTTGACATCATATTGAACCTTACTCCATTATCATAACAAAGTGTCCAATACGATTCTTGATCTTTTAAACTTTTTTCAATCCATGCATCAACTTTTGGATTTACAATCTTCAATTGTTTTATCACTTCACTGTATTTTACAACCGTCGATGCAGTAACACATGCATGTAACAAGTTCTGAACCTTATATGAATTGAAACTAGCTTTCTTAAAATTTGCCTTAATATGTCGAATGTAATAGCGATAACGATGTTCTATGGACCAACTTTTTTGAGCACGTGGAATTCCTTTCATACGGTCTGAGATAAGTGTAATACATCTATTATGTAAGAATATAATTCCACACACAACTAACAAATCACTCCATATTTCCATGATCTTGTCTGCACAATGGCAAAAGATAATGGAAAAAACCTTGATTTGCGTCGCCATTAGTTGCTAAAAGTAACATATCAAGATACTTTCTGTACAAATGATTGACATCAAATACTTGACGAGAGTGTGCCAGATGGTCCAAAAGCCCAGAAAACACCATTAAAAATACCACGAGTCATATCAAATTGCTAATTTACATTATTTTAAGATATTTTGATAATTCTGCATACGATGATTCCCATTTCCATAATTATTCCAAGCGTCTTTTATAGTCCTTGCCAAACTTGAAACAACTTGCTTTGGTATGAAGCATACTCGATATTGTTTCTTGAACAGTTGCAGTCATATTTGCTTCAAATTTGATTAAGGAAATTTTTTTGCTACATATTAACTTTGACGTTGCTTGTCAATGGTTTGAGTTGATGGTTGCATTTAAATAGATATGATCACCTCCATATGTTTTCTATTTTCCATCAATTTTAAGATCTTCTCATAGATAAGTCCCATGCACTCTCCAAAGACATTTTTCATCTAATCACATCAAATCGAATATTAATTTGCATGCAACTCTACTAATTAAAAAGAAACTGAACATTTAATAGTTCATTCACACAACTATTCAATGAGTTTCTCTTTGGTTTCATAATTAATCCAACCGATGTACTTTTTTAGCATATTTTCTTTTGATCACTTTTACTTCTAATTGAAAGATTTTTATAATGAATTTTATCATCATCATTGCAGTATATAGATCATCGGCCACAGAATCTTCATATATGAATGTCACTTCATCAGCATTTAGATCGTCAACTAGTTGATTATCTTCGTATATGATCGCTTCATTCTATGTCACGAACCCAAGTTGTATCTATATCATCCACACAAACGACTTGCATGCTATCTAATTGCACTTCATTATTGTTTGCATTCTCAATGCAAGCATCATCATTATTCACATAAGCATTGGATGGTTCTTCCATATGAAACATTATGAAACTATAAATCGCAAAATTATTGATAAGAGTAATTTGGAATGCAAGTAAGATATATAAAGTTATGATCCAAATTATGGCTATTATTGTAATGGTAACCTTTACCAATACAATAAAACCATTATCGTGCTGATATTATTGATAAGTTAAAAATGACTACCAATACTTTACCATTACCGTTGGTAAAATGTTCATTAGTATATCAATAAACTGGTAAATTATTGACTGGTAATGGTAAAGTAACCAATACATAAAACTTTTAATATTTTATTACATTAAAATTTTGATAACGATAAAAATGTAAACATTTGTTACTTATTCAGTGTCGATCGCTCTATACCTCAAATACCTAATATACATATGTAATGGGCAGTGGAGGTACCCAATCAATGCAGGACGATAGCCGAAAGTGTAAAGTAACAAAAACCAAAACACATAACAAGTAGAACATCTCATGACATAGAGACAAAATATAATATAGAAAACATAGATGTAAAAAAGGTGAGACGGTGATATAATCAAATGAACCTTAAACAAGAACATCAGAGTGCATCAACTCACAAATCATACAAAAATAGAAATAAAAGGTTTTATACATCCCAAGTCCCAAAAATAAACTCTATAACCGTCTCTCAAAATACAAGTACTGGTATAGCTCCACAGTATTGCACAGCGGAATATAAGCAGTAGTAAGCTCCAAAATATAGACATATGAAAGTGTAGCCTCCTGCTCGTCCTTCGTACAGCTCCGTGCAATATCTAGACCTGTTATCTCTAATCTACTCATTTAAGAGTACTAGGATAATAAGAAGCAAAGCATAAAATCTTGAGTCAGACGACAGTCTGGTGTGAGTGATATATCATCCAAAAAGTACTATTAAAATTGTACATAGTAAATAGGGGCATAGGGTATAAAGAACAATACCTGACATATCCCTACATCCAAAGTGTTAGCACATAACAGTCGATGTGCGCTAATCTACTATCATCTCCACATAAGTGTACTACAATCGAAGTACAATGTCTACTGTCTAGGTATACGGTGGTAAGTACCTACGTCGTGCGACACCAAGTGATAAACAACCATGACAAACATAGCATCCATGAACCCTCACAATCACTTGTGTGCATTGGATACATGATAGCTCATATGGCACAATCACAAACCAAGGACCCAATCAGAATCCTAGCTTCATTGGTGCTTGAATCCATGCCACTCTATAAGACTAAGAACCAGGTCCATAATCGCAAAAGCCCAGCGTAATCTACTATTGCAAGATCCGAACACAATTGCAAATCCAGGCGGACATCCCCAAATAGCCCTTCTTTAGGAGTAAACAAGAAGCCTTCGAGTTATCAACGATCCATTTGCAAGTGTCTCCCTAATGGAAATCAATCAGTATTCCATCATGGCAATCTCCATAGTAGAATATAGTCATAAACCCTATTCGCAAGCCTCTGTCATTGAATGTGCCCTTATGGATCACCATTGAAACTCCCATCGTTAAGTCATCATCTTTGGAACGCCTCTAGACACCCATCGTAAGTCTCAGAGCTATCGTACTATGGTCCCAAAGTCATCGCTTCGAAGAATTACGCCACCGCTTCCTCTGTTTTTTGCATAGAATCCAAGGCTATACCGAGTCGTTTAGGGTCATCCACCTTTTCCCCAAGTCATCCACAAAATCACCAAAGAGGGTCATGAAGAACCTCGAAGCACCACCTCTCCAAACTCAAAGTTCCTCAACTTCCCATCTCTATCTGCTCCTCCTTGTGCTCATCCTAAAACCACCAAACGAAAACAATACCGAACACTCCCCCATGTTCAAAGTCCGGGCATAGCGCCAATGAACATCAACGGACAACAAATGTTGTCCAATCCCTAATGACACAACTGGACAACAAATGCTATCTAGTCTTTTTTGTCACTACTGGATAGTATTTGTTATCCAGTATTCCAAGCAATCACCGGACAAAAAATGTAGTCGGGTCCTCGATGACATTACCGGATGGCAAATGCTATCCGGTCTTCCCCACCACTAGACCATGCTCCCTTCAAACCGACCATGCCAAACCAAAACCTATAACTCCTTCAACACATCAACACTGCACCGATTCTATCACTACATTCCACACCTCGATTCTCATGCATCTCCTATGCAACGATATGACTCCAAATGCTCAAGAGCCTATCCGTCGAAGTCAAATTTCAAGGTTCCTACCTCTAATTCGCTCCGATGAGCTTTTTGACCATACAAGCATACAAACAGACGTCATATGTGCATCAAACAACATTCAAAATTGCAAATATACAATAATTCATGGCAAATCATCTTATAATATGTCCCTAACATAGCCTAACATACATTAAGGCAATCATTCATCAAATTAAGATGATCAAAATGTTTAAAACACTTTAGATTCATTTTTACTTCAGGTTTCACTTTAAAATGGTCCCAAAATATGGTTTTTAATTTAAAAATGAGTTTAAAATATGCCAAAACCTACAGATACGTATATAATATGGTAAAAGATGATAAATCACCCACAAAACCTTAAAAATCAAAGTTTTGCATGTAAATCGAGGCAAATCCAAAAATCAACAACCAAGCCCTAAGTTTTCTTCCCCAAAAATATAGATTTGAAGATCTCTAATGAATCCCTTGCTAACATACCCTTAATATATGATTTAGACTTGATTTGGAGGAGAAAAAGAAGATTTTGGATGTAGAATGGTTTATTGGGGGCTTAAATCTATTTGAGAAGTCGTAAAAGTGATTTGTTGATGATGGTTCAGCCTGTTACAGTCTACAAACCTAAAATGGGTTTGTGGGTTTGCCCCTAAAATCACTAATTACTCGCAAGGAAACTCCAAAAACTGTCAAACTCTAAACAATCATATCTTTTAACCAAAAAGTCCAAATCGGTATTAGACCACTCTAAGAAAAGGGAAACCATCTTATCTTTTAGACAGAAAGTCCAAATGCTATTAGACCACTTTACGGAAAAGGAAACCACCACATCTTTCCAATGAAAGTGGTCTTGGACGCTAATTCAGGTTCTATCAAAAGTTTATCCATTACGATTTTTCAGGGGTAAAATCCTTCGAAAAAATTGTAAATATAGGATATGTCACTAGTAGGCATTTTTGAAAGTTATAGAGTGATACGACCTCGTATGAATGTAAAAATAATATTTTACGATCCTTTGATACATAAAATACAAACTGTTACGCTCTCTCCCTTTAAGAATTTCGCCCCTGAAATCCCAGATACAAACAAAGTGAAATCAAACACAGCTACCCCGCATGCCTAACATCCACAAGCATACATACCAAACATCAAACATGCACACACAAGCAAGTAATGATATCTACTCCTATTCTAGCATGCAGAATATTAAAATACCCAATATGATATCGTAAGTGAAAGTAAATGCGCCAAACATAAGTTTCACCGAGGAAAGAGCTCCAGATAAATGGTCCTCATGCTCTTCTCGGTCTCCCAAGTACAATTTTCTTCCCTCAAACTCCACAGAACCTTCACCGGCTCTACCATCTTCCTCCTAAGCTACTTCGTATCACGTCCGAGGATATGAATAGGCATATGAGGTCTCGAAGCTTCTGGTTCAATCTTGATATCATCGAGTCGATTCGGTTCAACTATCATGCCTGAGTCATGCACAAACTAATATATGCGAGAGATGTGGAATGCATTTTGCACGCCTTCCATCTTCTGGGGTAATTCAATTCTATATGCTAGATTCTCAATCATCTCAAGTATCGAAAAATGAACAATGAATCCTGATGCCAACTTCCACTTAGTACCAAACCGAACAACATTCTTCCACTTAGTCTTCTCCTATCAACATAGCTCTTCTGCCTCTCCTGAGCAGCTTTCATTCGTTGCCAAGTGATCTTGATCTTCTCCGAAGTCCCTCTAATCATAAGTGGGCCAAGTATCAGTTTCTCACCTGCTTTCCACCAATATGAAGGAGCGTTGCATGGCCGGCCATATAATGTTTCAAATGTGGCCATATCGATGCTGGACTGATAATGTTGTTGTATGCAAACTCTACTAAATTATCATCCCACAAGCCACCAAAATGGAGAATGCAAGCTCATAAAAGATCCTTCGGGATATGATTCACCCTTTCGGTCTGTCCATCTGTTTATGGGTGATTAGTTGTACTGGATGTAGCTCTGTCCCTGATGTCTCCTCTAAGCTCTTCCTAAACCCGCTAGTGAAAAAATGGTCTCGGTTGCTCACATTGCTCTTTGGCACACCATGGAATCGAATAACCCACTTCACATACAATTCGACTAATTTAGATGTCGTCCTACTAGAACCGACGGGTATGAATCAAGCACTCTTCATTAATATATCGACAATGACCCAAATATTGTCGTATCCTCCTCTAGTCCTTGGGAATCCATCGATGAAATCCTTCCAAACGTGTTCCTATTTCCACTCGGGAACCTCGAGCGGTTGTAGCGAACCACTTATGTTCTTTCGCTCTTCCTTTATCAACTGATGGTTCATGCACTTCGAGATGAATGTTCCAACGTACTTCGTCATCTTTTCCCAATATAATGTCTGCCTCATATCACAGTACATTTTGTTCCCCTGGGGATGTACAATCAACCTCGAATGATAGCACCTCATCACTTAACCATCAACATCAAGAACAAATAATCTTTCATCCTTACGAAGCTAAAATCACGGTCGAGTCTGTACTGCATCTCCTCAAACTCTTGTTAGGAAATCCAATATACGGTTTCGATGACAACAACTATACAATGGAAATCGAATATACATATATATTTATATATACAGTACTTGCTAGAAAAACATCACTAGAAAGACAAGAACAACGCTTAAAGAAACTACAAGAGACTACAAGTCGATAGGTACAAAGAAGCAAAAGAAAAGATGCACAAAACAGACATGTACCAGTATCAGACATCTGGGTGCACAAGCCAGACGTTTGGAAAAGTCCTCTGGAATAATAAACAGGCTAAACCAAGCGTCTGGTAATAACACTCAAACGTCTAAAAATCTACTGTGTATAAAACATATATAGTATCAAACGTCTGAAATAAATACCAGACATTTGAATTCAAACTCGGACTTCAGAGAAGAACTGCAACTGTCACGTGCGAATGAACATCTCCGTTTCTCTTCGCCACAACTCTTCACCATCAACAGAAGCAACTTTGGAGTGTTTGTTAATGAATGCAACTTCTCAAGATACCTATCTACAACTATATATAGCATCAAGAATCAAGAGAAAAAACTCACCTTACTTACTTATGCTTTCTAATTCTATACTCTAGCATATATTCTTGATCTCTGCACTCTAGTAATCTTCAGTTATATTTACTCTTCCATATACTCAGTTCTTCGTAGATAACTTTCTTTAGATATATATTAGAAGCGATCGTACTAATGAGTCAACATCCATGTTATACTAGAACACAAATTTGACAAGAACAATTTATTGTAACCAAGCCTATTCCTTCGGGCGAAGCGAGGTTTTTGATAGTCGAATTCTGAAGGGAAGCTTTAGGACTGGACGTAGGACGGAAGGTCCGAACCAATATAAAATCCTGGTATGCTTATTCCGTATTTACTTAGATTAATATTATTTTAGTTGCATCATATATTTTATCACATATACTTGCATATACACTACAAGATCCGCCCTTTAGACCTACAACTAGTTTCAGAGCAAGGTTTGATCAAAGTACAGTAATATGTATTTGAATCACTTTAAAATGGCAAGTATTTTTCAAGAAGGACAATCCACAGCACGTCCCCCACATTTTAATGGTTCTAATTATGCATATTGGTCAACACGTATGAGAATTTTCATAGGAGCTAATGGATTAGAAATTTGGTCAGCCACTCAAAATAAATATGAAGCAACTGACACTGCTATGAACACATGAAATGATGCACAGAAAACCACAGCTTCTAATAATGCCAAAGCCATGAATGTTTTATTTTGTTTGTTAGATAAGAACGAATTTTCATGTGTCATGTTATGTAACACTGCATATGATATTTGGCGTACCTTACAAGTTATACATGAAGGCACAAACAAAGTTAAACAAACTAAAATTTTAATTTACAAAATCAATGTTCATCATTTAAAATGAAACAAAATGAATCTATAGTGGATATGTACTCTAGATTCCAAACTATTCAACACGATTTAATGGCATCTGGAGTCAAATTCACAAATTTTGACTTACTATCTAGAATACTCAATTCTTTAACTCCAGAGTAGGAAAGAAAAATATTATCTATCGAAGAAGCTAATGATCTCTCAATGCTCTTAGTAGAAGAATTGATAGGAAATTTAATGTCCTATGAAGCTAATCTTCAGGCAAGAAAAGAACAAAATTCGAAAAAGAAAAACATAGCATTTCTAGCAACAAATGAAGACTCCGACTTAGACAAAGATGAAACCGTATTTGTTTCCAAAAACTACAAACATTCAAGAAGTTTAGGAAAATGACCAGATTTCATAAAGGAGGAAAATCAAGCTCAACAAATCAAACGTCAATCAAATGCTATGAATGTGATTGATTTGGACATATGAAGAAAGATTGTCCCAAGCTCAATAATGATAAACCGAAGAACAAATTTGAAATTTTTTAAAAGAAGAAAGCTTTCAAAGTAACATGGGATGACTCGGATTCTTCATCATCATCAAACGGTGACAGGATAGTGATGGAGAACAAGCTAATATATGTTTTATGGCACTGATGAGGTATGTCCCAAACTTAGCTATGATGAATTATTTGAACTTAGCATGGAATTAGATGATAAATTTAGATAAATTAAAAAACTAAATAAAGAACACAGCGAAAATAAATAGATTAGAACTTGAAATAGGAATGTTAAAAGATGAAAAAATTATTTTAGAGAAGGAACTAGAATTATCTCAAGAAAAAAATAAAAGTTGTTTAGGTTAAAATGAGACTATATCCAATGATTTTGGAAAAGTTAAATTCGAAAAGGATAACTTGTTAAAAAAAATATCAACTTCAAAAGTAATATAGAAACATTGTAAATTGAAAATTTAGAACTAAAAGAAAAATCAGATAAAATTACAAATAATGTTTCAAAATTTAATAAAGGAAAACAGGATTTAGAAAATCTTATCAAAAATTCAAAACCGTCAAGTAATAGAAATGGAATAGGACTTAAAAATATTCCTAAACAAAAAGAGGATAATATTAAGAAATATAGTTTTATTTATCAAATGACTAAAAAGTCTAAAACGAATACCAAAAATATAAAAATTTGGATTCCTAAGACAAATAATAATTTGATTAGACAAAAACATGTTAATAATTTTCTAGATAACGTAGTCTATAATAAAAATTATGTTCATAAAGATACCAAACCTTCTTGGGTATGGTTACCTACTCCTCCTAACATATAGGACCCTACCAAAATATATGGGTACCAATTAAATCATTTTTATTTTGCAGGTACCTAAAGTAAAAAATAAGGAGAAATGTATACTTGATAGTAGATGCTCCAAGCATATGACTGGAAACTCAAAAATGTTATCAAATATAACATACATCGATGGTGGAATGGTAACTTTTGGAGATAACTCAAAAGGATACATCATTGGCATCGTGAAGTCATCAACTCTGGTATTTCTATCTCTCCTATTATTACAAATGTTTTGTTAGTAGAAAATTTAAAACACAATCTACTTAGAATTAGTCAATTATGCGATAATGGTTTTCAAATTAATTCGAAAAAGATAGATGTAATATTTTCGAAAATAATAAACAACTTATCTTTGAAGGTTTTAGAAGCAAAAATATTTGTGTCTTAAATATGAATATAAATCGAAATTCAAACTTATGCTTAACCGCCAAACATGATAATCCATGGTTGTGGCATAAACGATTCAATCATATTAGTTTTAAATATATTAATAAATTAGCAAAATATGAGCTAGTTAGAGGTTTACCTAAAATAAATTATAAAGTAGAAAATTTATGTGACGATTGTCAAATCGAAAAACTAAAGAAAAGCTCTTTTAAATCTAAAAATAATATTTCTACAAAACAACCATTAGAATTATTAAAGTTAGATTTATTTGGTCCAACTCAAGTACGATCTATAGATCAAAACAATATATTTTCGTAATAGTTGATGAATTTTCAACATATACATGGACTTTATTTTTAAAACATAAAAGTGACACCTTTGGTATGTTTAAAATTTTGCTAAAAGAATTAAAACTCAAATGAATTTGAAAATTAAGAATATTCAAAGTGATCATGGTGGAGAATTCGAAAATGATTTTTTTACTGACTATTGTAATAAAAAGGGCGTAAGTCATAATTTTTCTTTTCCACGCACACCTCAACAAAAACGGTGCAGTAGAAAGAAAAAAACATACGTTACAAGAATGTGCACGAACACTATTAAATAGTAGTAGTTTACCAAAACATTTTTGGGCTGAAGCTATTGCTACGGCTTGTTATGTTTTGAATCGAGTAACCATACGACCTATGACTAAACATACTTGTTTCGAAATACTTTTTGGAAGAAAACCTTGACAAATGCACAAAATAATACTTTAGTTTAATCTTCTAGAATTCCAAAAGATCATCCAAAAGATAATATCATTGGGGATCTTAGCTCCAAAGTAACTAGAAATTAACCTAACCAAATAAATCATATAGCATTTGTGTCAAATTTTGAACCAAAAAATTATAAAGAAGCTTCAAACAAAAATATAGTTAGGAATAAAGCACGTTTAGACGCTCAGAGTTATAATCAAGAAGAAGGTATTGACTATGACGAAACTTTTGCTCCAGTAACAAAACTCGATGCCATACGTACATTACTTGCTTTTATAAGCCATCACAATTTTAAATTACTTCAAATGGATGTCAAAAGTGATTTTTTGAAAGGTTTTATTAAAGAAAAACATATATGTTGAATAACCTCCATTATTTGTTCACAAAAAATATCCCGATCATGTTTTTAAGTTAAAAAAGCCTTGTATGGTTTAAAGCAAGCCCCCCGTGCCTGGTACGTACATCTCAATAATCATTTAATTACATCTGGTTTTCAAATAGGTAAAATATATACGACTTTATTTATTAAACGAGAAAATAATAGTACCTTAGTTGTACAAATTTACATAGACGATGTTATTTTTGGTTCAACCAACGAAAATCTTTGTATTCAATTTTCAATAATTATGAAAAAAGAATTTGAAATGTCTTACGTGGGTGAATTGGATTTCTTTTTAGGTCTACAAATAAAATAACTTGAAAATGTTATTTTCATTTATCAAGAAAAATATTGTAACGATTTATTACATCGTTTTGAAATGGAAAAAACTTCAAGAAAACCAACACCAATGAGTACTAATGTTCACTTGGAAAAAGATGATAACGAAAAAGATTTTGATGAAAAATTATATCGTGGTATGATTGACTCCTTACTGTATTTGATGGCTAGTCGACCTGACATTATGATGAGCGTATGTCTTTATGCCCGATTTTAAGTAAAACCAAAAGAGTCTCACCAAAGAGCTGTTAAACATATCTTAAGTTATTTATCTAGTACTAGAGATTACGGTTTGTTTTATCCTAAGAGATCATCGTTTGAACTAGTTTCATATACTGACGTGGATTTCGGTGGACGTAAAACAGATCGTAAGAGTACTAGCGGAACGTGTCACTTTAAAGGACAACCAATAGTTTCATGGTTTAGCAAAAAGAAAAATTGTGTTTCCTTATCTACTTGCGAAGCCGGATATATTTCAGCGGCTTTAGCATGTGCACAAGTGATACATGCAACAAACGCTTAAAGATTCTGACGAAGTTATCGATAAATCACCAATATATTGCAATAATACAAGTGCAATAAATTTATCAAAAAACCCTGTAAATCACTCACGTACTAAACACATGGATATAGGACATCAATTTTTACATGACAATGTAGACAAAGGAATTATTACATTAGAATACGTAAATACGGAGAATCAAATAGTAGACATTTTCACAAAACAACTAAATGAACAAATGTTTGTTAAACTGCAACAAGATTTAGGAATATGTCCTCTTAATGATCTTCTCAGTTAATATTGTATTTCATTCATTCTATTTTTGGTTAAAAATTATTATCCACAAATCAAAATTTTAAACACTAGCCAACAATTTTTTAGAACTTTGTTTTCTGAAATTACCTATGTATAACCTTTTCAATCATGTATAAATAGTATTTCTTTTTACAAAACAAAATGTGTGTGTGTGTGTGTGTGTATATATATATTTCATATTCCTTCTTACAAAAGAAAAAAAAAAGCATACCTTCCGACAACCCTCATCTCTCCTTCTCAACACCAACATTGGATAGTTCAGCAGATACCCCTCATCGACTTCCTACACCAAGTCAAGAGCCAACCTATAAGTGATCCTCCTACCACACGGGATTCATTCTCGTTAAAAAAAAGGCCCAAATGATTTCTATTTGTCCCTCCTAACATCAGCAGAAAATCGATGAGATACATCATTACCAAAAGCAAAAAATAGATTTACAACGAGAATTATACTTTGAACAAAAAGTCACTGCTCGATGCCTTAGTTTTCTGGAGCAAGTAGCGATCAAATTTTGCACTTCACGAAAGAAGGATATACATGAATCACTTCTGATTCCTTGCAATCCTTTGGATCCTTCTGCATCTTATCGTACACCTTGGGATCCTCCACCTAGGTAATTTTTCGGTTCTCCAAAAATCAACGAACGTGGAAATATTTGGTCTCTGTTCAAGCCATGGAAGGATAGCACGGTTGAAGATCGCAATGCTCCATTTTCATCTCACTAAATTTATTTATTGTTTTTTCCATATACGTATATTTGTATTTGTTTTTAAAAAATAATAATATTATGTTCCATTAAAATCGATCTCTCAAAAAATAAGCAGCGCTGTACAAAATAAGGCTATTTTAAGACAAACTGGATATTTCAAACGTCTGAACAATGTCGTTAGACGTCTAACACCATTGCTTCACATAATTTTTCAATATTGTGCATATATTAGATGTCTGGTATATTCAACCAAACGTCTGAAAATTGTTTCTGCCTCGCAAAAAACACAACAGCCTATTTCAGACATCTAAAAATAATTCTCAGACGTCTGAACAAAGTATCTGCCTTCTTAACATAGCAACAAAGCCAATTTCAGACGTCCGCCCGATGTTTGAAAAACTCTCTGCCTTACGAAATTTACAACTCTATCTATTCCAGACGCCTACCACTGACAACCAGACGTCTGAACATATTTACTGTCTTTATATTAGATTAAATCAGACGTCTGATTCACCTTTCACACGTCTGAAATTCAATCGACAATCTTAAATAACCTTATAAAAACTATTTTTTCAACCATTCTCACTTTCATATCATTTTGTTTCTATTTCAAAATCAATACCCCAATTCTCCAAGTCGCTTTCTCCTCCAATTCGCTCGATGGCGCCCAAAACAAAAAACACTAAAATCTCTAAACGCAAGCAAGACCAAGCAACTTCATCCGACCCGCAAGTGTGCTCTAATGATCAAATTGAGAGATGGATGAATTGAGCACCTTATTCAATCAAAAAATTTGAAGACATGCAAAAGAAGAAACTACATACAGGTCCTTTTTATAATTTGCTTAAGTTCCCAATGTACGATTTAGATGAAATGTGCGAAAATGCTAGGTTAGAAACATTGATTTCCTTCAATCCCAATAATGTCCAAATCGATCAGCTCGCCATATTCCTTTTCTATGCCCACCTCGATAGCACTACCGTATGGAACACTGACAATGAGGATAATTGGGTGTGGTCAAGTGTAACGACCCGATTTTACGACTTTCGAAAGTCGACTTCAATACGTCTACTGTATCAGATGCCGCACAATTGTATGCCGGAAAACCGAACCATTAGGGTTAAAGAAAAAGAAGATAGGAGAAGAAATAGATACAATAACGGAATCTCACATTTCGCAGCGGAACAACATATAATAGATAAATAAATATCTTTAAAACAAAGAACTATTTCAATTTTACATACATCACATTATCGGAGTTTACAACAACATAATACATCACTGACAGTCATTATAACTTGACTACATGGAAATTTACTTTTCGGCAACTCAAACGCGGCAAATACTACATAGCATAAGTAATATGTCTCGCCATCCAGCTTGAACTCCAAATCTCCATAGCAACTTCTTGACTTCGCTCTAGAACAACTAATAACCTGACTCTAGGCTGCTCCTGTGGGAATTGATGGGCACCCAGAGTTCAGAAAGGGAACAATAAACTCCAGGTCAGTCATGGGACTGGTGTGAGATCTTAAAAACTATTATTTTCACAAAGAAAATAAAAAGAAATTCGCTATGCTTTTGGAAAATGAAACTACCATAAGGCCTCCCGGCACACACACAATGCAATCGCACACTTGGAGGTGATTTCTCCTTATGATAGTCAAACATGCTTGATACGCAAAATTCTTTTTTATATTATCATTAATGCATAGTGGAAAACATTTGCAAGTATAATATTAATCTTAGCCAGCATACGTACCGTTATAGTATGCCTATTATAGCTACCATGTTAAATGGCAGGTTCTACAACTAAAACCGTACAAGGCGCGTATTGATGATTGGATTTCCAACAAATGGTCAGGCTAAGGAATTTCCTATGCCACATGGGTATGTCTCTGGAGGGACGCCCCGAGAACTTAACCAGCTCTCTGCCAACACAAGGCCGGGTTACCTCTGTAACTAGGTAACCACTACACGAGTTGCCATCCCCCGGTCGTTTGCGACCTTTATCCGAGGATCCTCAACCACAAAGCAACAAGCATAAAGTATAATAAATTTGCAGCGTCAACATAGGTAAAATATCTGAGCTCCATAGCATGATACTACCCTTTTCCATAAGGAAATGACATACCCTCAGGGGGCGCTACCCCCAAATAACCTTAACGCATCCTTCCTGTTTTGACCATTTCCGGGGTGTGAGGTCCGACGAAGTCTCGTCCACAAAGCTACACTTTTCACAAAGTCATGCTTCGATCAACGAATGATCAACAGCACTTCGTATGCCACATTACCAATTTGAGAATATATCACTAGTAACCATTAACTACATAACCTCTAAGCTCGTACGTCTCAGAGAAAGGTGTTAAGCTAAGAGAATAAATTCTCCACCAACAACAGAAATGTATTTGATAGAAATCAGCTTTATCTCTCAAAGCGTAATGTCAGACACACATCCATACAAGTCCGTTCTGGGATTGAACGGAACTGAAGGCACTTCAAAGAAGCCCTTGCAAATACGGATATTCACTAATCACGTCCGGAATCCCCATCACAAAGGGTGATAAAATCTCTATACCGGAGCAACCCGGTGCAGAGACATTCGATAGATAATCCTTTCGCTTTTGAAAATACCCAGTCTTCAGCACCGTATTCAAATGCAATCCCATTTCTTTGTATCATTATTCGGAATGGGTTTTATGACACAAAGTCCTCTCCCCGCTAATCCGAATAACGAGCGCTTATTTTTAAAAATAAGTGTTCCATTCAGATTTCAACAAATCACAACAATTTCCAATCTGATCTTTTAAACAAAAGATCCATCACAATCACAAAGGTTCGATGTGATTTTCGAATATCCATTTGAAATCCGACCCCCGGTCGCATCGAAAGTCAATTGCCGATTAAAGGCCAATATTGATAGTCGGTGTTTAACTATCAATCAATATTTGCAATAATCACTATCAAATAATATTCACAACAATCACCAAGATTTAAATAATTTTTCCAAATTATTTATTTTCAAAATATCTTTGCAAGATATGTTTTTAACACTTCATCACTTTGAAAACAAATTTCAAATTACTTTCCACACTTCAACCCCTTGAAAACAAATTTCAAATCGTTTACCTTACACGGAATATATTTCCAAATTTTTATTCATTTCCACTGAAAATCTACCGAGTTCAAATACTTTAAAATAGTTCAAATCACTTATCCAAAATATACTTGGAATATTTAAAATAAACTATTTCTAAATACTTATTTAAATATTAGATATGATAATATTATACCAATACTTCATATAACACTTCAAGTCCAAACTAAATTTTAAATAAAATTAGTAGATAGAGTATAAATATTTAAATAACTATTATCTAAATCAAATATCAATTTAATCTTTAAAATAATCCCTTTTATAATTAATTAAATAAATCTTTACTTTAAAGATTTAAAACAATTCCCAAAAGTAATTTCTCCAACAATATTTTATTTCAAATCAATTTCTAGAACTTTTTAATTTATACAAAAGCAACTTTAAAAATATATTCGGCTTTTCAGGGAAGAATTCTCTTTCCATTTCAAAATGCTCCATTTAAAACAAATAATAAATCTTCTCGATTTATTTTAATTTACATTCCAAATCTGTAAATTTCTTTCCACACTTGTAAAAATAAACTAACATTTATTTTTAAAAACAAAATTCCCTTTCCTTTATAAAATTCCCATTGTGAATTTTAAATTTCCAAAATATCCACCGATATACGATTTTTAAATTGTTTTCCAAATATTCACTTTCGAACACCAAATCAAATTCCAAATTGTTTTTTAATTTAATTTTCCAATACCAAATCAAATTTTCCAAATTGATTTCCCAAAGATTTATTTTAAAACACCAAATCGATTTCCCAATTTATTTCCAAAACACCAAATCAAATTTCCGAATCAATTCCTAGGATTCATTTCAACTCCAAATTAAATCCTAAATTTAATTTCTAAATTTGTTTCCTTTTTTGAAATAAATTCCTTTATCTCTTTTAAATATCTAAAATTCGTATTTTAAATAAATTCTTCAATTATTAAACAATATTACTCAAAATTCCTTTATTAAGACATTTCCCCATATTTTTGGAATTTATTCAATAAGTTTTAAAAATAAAACTTTACCCATTTAAATTTATTCTTTTAAATTCACCCAATTTTTTAAATGAATTTACTATAAATTTTCTACCCAAATTTCAAAATCCAATTTTTTATTTATTTCTAGTATCCTACGTACCAAAAATATATTCGGCTAAATTATAGCCTTCAACGATTTTAATCACCCATATAATCACACAGAGATTATAAATAGTCAACCCACAACATATGAAACACATTAAATATTTGAGGAATACAATTGGATCCCTCCAACCTGTTTCCCTGCATCCACAGACGTTAGCACAACAATTAAATACCAATTCCACTTCGAGGTGGAATATCGCGGTATAAGGGATTAATATAATATCATCCGCTTATTATGTGGCTTTCAATACAATTGATAATTAATTATTATCCAAGCACACAATCAACACAATCAACAATTTTAAATCTAATTATTTAAAATTAAATCGAAAAAATCTGATTGGGTGAGAAGATCTCGCCTTTGCTTTTATTTTTGCAATCCAATCCAATACAGCTTGTTTTCATGAATTTTTGACGTTTTATAACAATTATATGATTTCATTAATATTCGAATAAATCAAACAATTAATTTCCATAGATTTAATTAATTCATTTAATTAAAAGCTAAATTCCTTTAAATAAATTAATTAGTTAACAATTCAATTCTAACTAAATAATTATCTCTTTCTTATCTTTCTTTCTTTTTTCTTTTCTAGAATTTTTTAGTAGTTAAAATAAATTTGCTAAATTTTTTATTTAAATCAAAATTTTCCTTTAATAATTTATTTTTAGTGACTAAAATGATTATATGGGTAAATTAAACGAGTCAATCACTAAAGTTCATTATTTAAAATAAATTAGTGGGTTTAAAATAAATTAGTGACTAAAATGAAACCACATACATACTTATATAAATAACTTATTAAGTTTTTTTTTTAAAAAAAATCTAATTTCTTATATACCTTCAATATTCAAAATTATTTTCAAAATCTTAAACATATATTTTCAGTTTACCATTTAAATTAGGCATGTGAATATATTTATATATTTTTTTACAACAAAACTTAGCTTACTATAAAAAAATTTAAAACATATTTTTTTCTTACCGTAAATAATAAAAAAAATCTTCTACATGCACACACACATATATATATATCAAGTTACAGAAAATACCTCGATCACGCGAATGCACGCATCCCAGAACAACATTCCCTCGTCACTTCCATCCTTCATGCCATAGCAGCACTCGCATGCCCCCACTGCCATTCCTCTTGCTCGCGACGGAGCTCGGCCCCCTTTCTCACGCTCATCGACCAGGGAAGTCACGATTTTGTGAAAACGAGGAGATCGACAATATCGAAGTCCAGGCGTATCGACTCTGCCGTCGTTGCGACACATTGAGCTTAGCCTCTGTTTGCCCTAATTATCGCGCGCCCATCCACCATTGAACGCCGCACTTGTACTCGAGCGCAATCACCCCCCCTCACAGTCGTCGCTAACGTTCTGCTCGTTTTCATTTTTTTATTTAAATTCGCCATTGCGATTTAAGAGGAGGAGGAGATTTTTTTTTGCGAACTCGATGTAAGCTTTGAAGTCCGCCATTTTTTTCTTTGATTTTGAACATTTTGATATATTTTTTGAGAAGGGAGAGAGCTCGGCTATTTTTTTTCTCCGATTGATTTCCCCTTTTTCTTTTCTTCTAACTTCGGCCATTGTTTTTATTTAAACGAACGAAGATAATTTCATTTACTTGTTTTATATTTTATTTTTCTAAAGAACGAACGCGTGGTGAAGTTAAACAGGAAAAGAAGGGCATGTGTCTCAAAGTGGACAAGTGGCTAGTGTGCCAAGTTTTGAAGTTTGAAATAAATTGACTAGCCAAATTATTTAAAATTTTGAATTCAAATCATCACAATTACACAACCTAAAATTTCGATTTTAAATCGAGGCGTGCCGCCAGGCGTTTATAACGTCAAACCCCTGTTCCGAACGCAATGGAAAAGGTTCAGAGCCCAAATTCGATCGTATGGAGAAGATATCTTTATGAAGCAGTTAAAACATTGAACTTTCAATTCAAATTTCAGCGCGTTTGCTTATCGTACGACCACACGATCACTCCGAATGCTACAAAAATTGAAATTCAATAATAATACAATATTATGGATCCAATGGAACTGGTTCCGTTGAATTCCGAGACTGTGCCTCGGAAGGCTATTTTTTAAATATCGATTTAAACGATATAATTTCAATACTGAACAAAACAGTTTCAAATTCAATTTTGAAGGTTCCATTATCTTCAATATCATCAATAAAAAATTTCTAAGCCATCAAATTATTTTTAACAGGCTTAAAAATTGAAGATTCAAATTTTTACCCATCATTAATAAATTAAATTCAATCATTAAATTGCCAAATCCATATTTATATCTGAAATTCAAGTGTAAAATACTTCAAATATCTAAAATTAATTAAATATTTCATTCTCAAATGTTCAAAATTTCCGAGTCATCACAATCTTCCCCCTTAAAAGAATTTCATCCCGAAATTACTAGTTAAGAAGAATGATCCTCAACCCGTTTATCATTTTTTCCAATTCAAATAGTTTTTTTTGAACAAAAATTAAATAAATCTTTTTATCAATGACCCATTATCACTTCAACTAACTTTCCAAAATCAACCATAAGTTTCAAACAACATTGTTTTCTTAACAATTCAAATTTAAATTGAAATTGAAATTTCAAAATTTCAAAATTTGATCAAAATTTTTCTAACTCCCTAAATTTTCGAAAAATTTCGCCAGCGTCTCCTTTACGCAGTTAGCTCGATGCGACTACAAAATGGCACCATGGGCCCCCAGATTCAAAAAGAAAACCAAAAGCCAAGTGGCTAGACAAGAAAATCATCAAATTTCATATGGAATTTAAATACATACCTTTTCCGAGCAATTTCAATTATCTTCAAAATCAAAATCCCAATTCATTTTCCTTTATACATGTATGCTATTTAACAACCATATCCAATTTCTACCTTCAAAAATTATTTTTCATATACCATTACAAAAGTTTGAATACTTACTTCTTATACCATTTTTTCTTCACTATTGAAGTTATATATCCATTTTCATTCAATCTCACATTTTCAGTTTCATTTGAATTCAATTTACACTTTCAATTTTTTATTTGGATTCAACTTATCTTCTTAATATTGAGTTTTGTCAACTATTATTCATACACAATTGATTCATCTCACTATTTTAAATCAGTTTCACTTACTAATTTATTATAAATTCCAATTCATTTTATCTCAAACCATTTTTTCCACCTTTTTTACCTTTAGTTCACTTTGAACTAATTTTACAACTTCATTTTATTTCACACAATTCAAATTGGTTTCCAATATTCAGTTTCAATTCCAGTTTTTATTCTTTTGTTCATTCCCAAAAATTTATTTTCAACTCACCATTTTGGTTTACAATCACTTATATTTAAACTGGATTTCAAATTCCATATGAATTTAATTCATTTCTAACCATATTTTCTTTGTCATTCCTTTAATTAGTTTTACTTACTAATTTTATTTCAATACTTCACTTTGTTTATCACAAATCAAATTCAAGTCTAATTCCAGTTCCATTTATTACAAATTCAAAATGAATATCAACATTCAATTTCATTTTCATTTACCTGCAATTGTAAATTTATTAATACATTCAGAAATTTATTTCCATAATTCAAACTCAATTCCAATTTATTTGTCTCTACCCTAAATTTATTTTTAACCTAATAAATTTTATTTAAGAAATCATGATACTTAGTCTCCTTAGACTTTCCTTTAAATTCACTTCATTTAATTAATTCACTTATACTTACTTTAATTTAACTCCAACCTTAAGTTAAATTTATTCTATCAAAATTTAAATTGTATAAGTTATCAACTCATTTATATTCCATAAATATTTTAAATAGGATTCCAGAGCCTTTCCAATCTTTTCAAAACCAATTTTGAAATCAATTCAAAATATCTTTTGAACTTCCAAAACCAAACCCAGTTTTCTAAACAACTTCCTTTTTAAATAATTTTGCAGCAATTCCTCTCTTGGAAACTCGAAAATAAACACCGATGATGTCGCAATCATCATCGGAATTATTTTCCAGCGACCGAAAAGAGTTTAGAGCTTTTATCCATTCAAAACATTTTTCCAAACCTTTGAAAATCATTTTCAAACTCCAAGGGAATTTAGTCTTTTCCAAATTTCAAAATTTTCAAAATCATTCAAAATCTTTTAAATGTTCCTCTAAAATTCTAGTTCAAATTATAAATTACATTTAAAATTTATATTTACAAATCTCGTTTGTATATGAATTTTATTTTTCATCTTTTGATTATGATTTCAATTCCTTATTCAATTTCAATGATATAATTTAATATTATCATTTCCTAACAAACAAGCAACCGTATAATACTATAATAATTTACATAAAATGATTTCTTTTCTATACAAAAATAGTTTGGGTAAAATTATCTCATTTACCCGATTTTAAAACAATACCGTGTCAGTTTATCTTGTTTAAAAGTTTAGAAACCCCTATCGATACAGTTGGCTTAAATTGCCATATCGATCATCCGCTTATTATGTGGAACATAGGGTCTAATTCAATGCAGCTGACAATTAATTATTATCCAAGCACACAATCAATAATTTTAAATCTAACTATTTAAAATTAAATCAGAAAAATCTGATTGAGTGAAAAGATCTCACCTTTGCTTTTATTTTTGCAATCCAATCCAATCTAGCTTGTTTTCATGAATTTTTGACCTTGTATAACAATTATATGATTTCATAATATTCGAATAAATCAAACAATTAATTTCCATAGATTTAATTAATTCATTTAATTAAAAACTAAATTCCTTTAAACAAATTAATTAGTTAACAATTCAATTCTAACTAAATAATTATCTCTATCTTTTCTTTCTTTTTATCTTTTTAGAATTTTTTAGTAGTTAAAATAAATTTGGTAAAAATTGTATTTAAATCAAAAATTTCCTTTAATAATTTATTTTTATGACTAAAATGATTAAATGGGTAAATTAAACGAGTCAGTCACTATAGTTCGTTATTTAAAATAAATTAGTGGGTTTAAAATAATTTAGTGACTAAAATAAAACCACACACATACTTATATAAATAACTTATGTAGTTTTTAAAAAAAAATCTAATTTCTTATATAAACCTTCAACATTCAAAATTATTTTCAAAATCCTAAACATATATTTTCAATTTACTATTTAAATTAGGCATGTGAATATATTTATATATTTTCTTACAACAAAAATTAGCTTACTGTAAAAAAATTAAAACGGTTTTTTCTTACTGTAAATAACAAAAAAATTCCTTCTGCATGCACATATTCACATATATATATATATATATATATATATATATATATATATAAATCAAGTTACAGAAAAAACCTCGATCACGCGAACGCACACATCCTAGAACAACATTCCTTCGTCACTTCCATCCTTCACGCCATAACAGCAATCGATTCCCCCACTGCCATTCCACTTGCTCGCGATGGAGCTCGGACCCCCTTCTCGCGCTCATCGACCAGGGAAATCGCGATTTTGTGAAAACAAAGGATTGAAAATATCAAAGTCCAGGCGTATCGACTCTGTCGTCGCTGCGAGACATTGAGCTTAGCCGCTGTTTGCCCTAATTATCGCGCGCCCATCCACCATTGAACGCCGCACTTGTACTCGAGCGCAAACCCTCCCCCTCGCAGTCGTCCCTGACGTTCTGCTCGTTTTCTTTTTTTTGTTTAAATTCGCCATTGCGATTTAAAATGAGGATATGTTTTTTTCTTTTCACGAACTCGATGTAACCTTTGAAGTCCGCCATTTTTTTTTCTTTGATTTCGAACATTTTGATTTCTTTTTGAGAAGGGAGAGAGCTTGGCTATTTTTTTCTCTGATTGATTTCCCCCTTCCTTTTCTTTTCTTTTGGCTTCGGCCATTGTTTTTATTTAAACAAACGAAGATAGTTTCGTTTACTTGTTTCATATTTTATTTTTTTAAAGAACAAACGCGTGGTGAAGTTAAATAGGAAAAGAAGGGCACGTGTATCAAAGTGGACAAGTGGCTAGTGTGTAAAGTTCTGAAGTTTGAAATAAATTGACCAGCCAAATTATTTAAAATTTTGAATTCAAATCATCACAATTACACAAAATAGAATTTCAATCTTAAATCGAGGCATGCCGCCAGGTGTTTATAATGTCAAACCCCTGTTCCAAATGCAATGGAAAAGGTTCTGAGCCCAAATTCGATCGTATGAAGAAGATAGCTTTATGAAGCAGTTAAAACATTGAATTTTCAATTCAAATTTCAGCACGTTGCTTATCGTACGGCTACACGATCACTCTGAATGCTACAAAAATTGAAATCCAATAATAATACAATATTACGGAAACAATGGAACTGGTTTCGTTGAATTCCGAGACTGTGCCTCGGAAGGCTATTTTTTAAATATCGATTTAAACGATATAATTTCAATACTGAACATAACAGTTTCAAATTCAATTTTGAAGCTTCCATTATCTTCTATATCATCAATATAAATTTTCTAAGCCATCAAAATATTTTTAACAGGCTTAAAATTGAAGATTTAAATTTTTACCCATCATTAATAAATTAAATTCAATCATTAAATTGCCAGATCCATAATTATATCTGAAATTCAAGTGTACAATAACTTCAAATATCGAAAATTAATTTAATATTTCATTCTCAAGTGTTCAAATTTTCTAGGTCGTCACATCAAGTGTTTACGGCAACGTTATTCATCTAACTCCAAGAATAATAAGCTAAACTCTAGGTTGCTCTGACTCCGAAGAAGATTTATATAACATCCTGGATATGCGCCTTAAACCTAGAGATAATATTACTCATCGGTTTTGGTAAGATGAAATGCCGAGGTTTGCTTCAAAATACTTACAACCTAAGGCAAGACTACTCACTAGAATGATTATCAACACCATCATTCCTCGCCTTAGTAGCCATGAGCAAATCACAGAGTTAGAGCATAAGGCTCTATATGCTATCTTCAGTGGCACTAGAGTAAATTGGGCAAAATTCATATTCGATGAGCTTAGACACTATTGGACTTGATCACGTCCATCTATCATCTACCCTGCCTACATCATGCGCCTTCTAAAAGCTCACAACATTCCGTCGTAACTATCAATTTTTGAAGATATTTCTCCAAAGCACGCCTCAACAAAGTTTTTTTCTCTTATGCACTTACCAGAAAATCCTATGGATTTTATGTCATTTGAAGAATGGACGCAACATAATCAACAAGCCGGACAAGCTAGGCCTCAAACTCATCAACAACCACCACCACCATCACAAGAAAAGGAACAACAACACGAACAAACTCCTCCTCCTCCAGAACCTTTTGACTATCCAGGCCAAGATGACATTTTGGAGACTCGCACTAAGACCAATCCGAATGAAAGTATTCAAGATTTAACTCTCCACAATCAACATATCCTATTAAGAAATCAAAAATTATTGGCTAAGCTAATTGATAGCTTTGAAACAACGTTTGCTTCTCGCCTAGCCACAGTTGAAACATCGCTTTCAACAACTTTATCCATTCTAAAAGAGGTTCTTCACCCCTACACCTCCTTGGAACATTGGCCAACTCCAGTACCTTCTCCTCCTCCTTCAAATCACTCTAAACTTTCTGAAATGGACAAAGAATCTCTCGAACATACTCCAAAATCTCCTAAAAACAAGCGAGTTCTTCAAAGAATGAAGATAAAGGAGATGATCAAGCTCAATCCTCCACAAAAGATCCTTAGATTTTTTTAGGAATCCATCTTTTGTATTATAATCATCAATCTATGCATGTAATCTATCAATATGTTTAACCAAAAGTGCTTTTTAGTTTATTATTTCTATGTATATTCATATAATCTTCCGAAGTTTAGTAAATATTAAATGGTATGAACGTGATGTCTAAGTTAAAAATTATTAATTTTTTTTTATAATGCCAAAGGGGAAGAAAAAAATGGAAAGCATATATTCAGGGGATATTTATAAAATTATATCTAAGTACATTGTATAGTTGTCATCATCAAAAAGGGGGAGAATGTTTGGAAATCCAATATACGATTTCGATGACAACAACTATACAATAGAAATCAAATATACATATATATTTATATATACAGGTACTTGCTAGAACAACATTACTAGAAAGACAAGAACAACGCTCAAAGAACACTACAAGAGACTAGAAGCCGATAGGTACAAAGAAGCAAAAGAAAAGATGCACAAAACAGACATGCACCAGTATCATACATCTGGGTGCACAAGCCAGATGTTTGGAAAGTCCTCTGGAACAACAAACAGGCTAAACCAGACGTTTGGTAATAGCACTCAGACGTCTGAAAATCTACTATGTACAAAAAATATATAGTATCACACGTCTGAAACAAATACCAGACGTCTGAATTCAAACTCGGACTTCAGAGAAGAACTGCAACTACCACATGCGAATGGATATCTCTGCTTCTCTTCGCCACAACTCTTCACCATCAACAAAAGCAACTTTAGAGTGTTCATTAATGGATGCACCTACTCAAGATACCTATCTATAACTATATATAGCATCAAGAATCAAGAGAAAAAACTCACCTTACTTACTTATGCTTTCTAATTGTATACTCTATCATATATTCTTGACCTCTGCACTATACAATCATCACTTATATTTACTCTTCCATATACTCAGTTCTTCATAGACAATATTCTTTAGATATATATTGGAAGCGATTATACTGATTAGTCAACATCCGCGTTATACTAGAACACACATTTGACAAGAACGACTTATTGTAACCAAGCCTATTCCTATGGACGAAGCGAGGTTTTTTGATAGTCGAATTCCGAAGGGGAGCTTCGGGACTGGATGTAGGACGGGAGGTCCAAACCAGTATAAAATCCTAGTGTGCTTATTCTATATTTACTTAGATTAATAGTATTTTAGTTGCATCATATAATTTATCACATATATTTGCATATACACTACATGATCCACCCTGTAGACTTACAACTCTACCCTTTCCTTTACCTTTTCCATGATCTCGGATGGTATATCTTCTTGCCTCTGACTAGTGCTGATCTACTAAATCAAGGTAGGTTTGATCATCAGGCTAGCCAACACTCCCGGCTCTTGCTCATATCGAGGTCTTAAACCATAGCCAGAGATAAACTCTAGCTGCTTCCGGTCTAGGACATTAATCCCAAGCTAGCATGTCTCCTACTTAAACCACCAACGACCACATTTCTCTTGCTAGATGTATAGGAAATTTCAAAGTCATAGGAGGCTATGAACTTTAGCCATGTTGTTGATGAAGGTTAAAGTTCTTCTGGAAGAATAGATACTTCAACGACTTATGGTCCATATACAACTCAAACCTCTCCCTAAGAAAATAATGCCCCCATGTCTTCAAATCCAACTCTATCACCACCCATTCCAAATCGTGAGTTGGATATTTTTTTCTCAGGTGGTTTCAGTTGTCGACTAGCATAGACGAAAGCCTTTCCCTCTACATCAAGACCGCACCTAGTCCAGTAATACTGGCATCTGTGTATGCTGTCAACTTCTCATTCCATCTAGGAATGAATAAACCAGTGCGCACATCTACCTCTCCTTCAGACTTACAAACCCGTGCTCGCATCTCCCGTCCTAAATAAAAGTCTGATTATTCTTCGTCAAGTTGTCTGACGGCATCGCTACCTTAGAGAAGTCCTTGATAAAACGTGTACAGTATCCCACCAACCCAAGGAAACTTCTCACATTTGTAGCGTTCTTGGATCAATCCCAGTCCTGTACAACTGCCACATCTATAAGAACTACAATAATACCTTACTGAGAAACAACGTGACCCGAAAATTGCACTTCCCTCCTTTAGACGTGACACTTCGAAAACTTCGCCCTCAAATAGTCTTTTCTCAACACTTCGAGCACAATCCTCAAATATTCTTTGCGTTCATCCTCCGTCCTCGAATAAATAAGAATATCATCCATGAACACAAGTAATACTTATTTAGTTGATCCCTTAAAACACGATTCAAAGATCAACAAAGTATGCCAGTGTGTTGGTTAACCTGAATGGCATAATCAACCACTCATAGAATCTAGACGGCGTACGAAACACTATAGTTGGCACACTCTCCTTCGCCACTCTCAGTTGATGAAACTCTATCATAAGGTCCAACAGAAAGAACACCCTAGCACCATGGAGATGATCGAACAAGTCATCAATATGCAAGAGTGGATTCATTTTTTCTTTGTCCCCTTATTCAGCTCACAGTGACCTACATACAACCGTAGAGAGCCATCCTCCTTAGTGATGATACTACAGGTGTGCCCCACTCAGATATGCTCCTATGAATGAACACTTACCTCAATAGATCATTCACTTGCACCTCCAATTCCTTCTGCTCTCTGAGTGTCATAAGTCTCAAAGGCATAACTACCGGTCATGCATCCTTCTATACAAACTCTATCTCCCTATGTGGTGGTAATCCAATCACATCCTCGAATGTATCCAGATACTCCCTAGCTATAGGCATAGATGACAACTCATCATGTAGGATCTCGAGCAAGCACAGAAAGCCAACCCTCACCTCATCCTTGAGTAGGCAGCTTATCTCCAACCTATGCCCATCATCCATCCCTATCACCATCAACAGCCTCTCACAATCCACAACTACTTTTTACCTCTACAGCCAGTCCATCCCTAGAATAATACTGAACCCTACAAAACCCAAAATAAGGCAATCACAAGCAAATAAACATCCATGACTCCATAAGGCTATATCTCCACAAACCATATAAAGGCTAGTTGATCCTCCAACGAGGTTAGTGACAATCAAAGATCGGTCAATTATCTCGGGTTTCAACCCCTAATCTATCTACAAAATCACTAGATATGAAGGAAGGTGAAGTACCGGTATCAAATAAAGCAAGTACAAATGTGTCAAAAATAGGAAGCATACTTTTTATAACAATGCTCTTCCCCTTCTTCATTCCCGAGCACTCGGCAAAGCCGAAACAAAGTTTAAAGTGCCAGCAACCACAACCTGCTTATTTCTTGGTGGTTCTGGACAATCCTTCTTGATATGCTCCGGCTTATTGCAGTTGTAGCCTTGTTTCCCTCCTCCTTACAGCCTTTGACAAGATGGTCTTCTCCCTACAATTATAGAAAATAGGCGCCCACTTCCCTTCTTCAGACCACTCTTCCGAAACTGCCTTTTATTATTGTCCCACTTCCTCTTGCCTCCCCCAGGCTTTGGCTCATACTTGGGAGCAACAACCGACTTAGGATTAGACTACAGACTCTCATGTCGAAGAGCCTTCTCCACCAGCCTCTTAAAGGTCTCATTTATACGACTCATCAGTTTTTTTCCAAGAAAATTGTTCAATCCCATAATAAACTTCTCATTCTTCTTGAATTGAGTATCGATAAAAGATAGGTCGTACTTCCATAGCATGTTGAACTCAGCCACATACTCCGACATAGACATACCTCCCTGTCTTAAGTCAACAAACTTTTAAAAGAGCATTGACTTTTGAGTGGTCAATATACACTTCTCTTCAAACCTAGCCTTAAAACGCTTTCAAGTAATCTTATCCTCGGGACTAGTAATCTTATTGGCATTCCACCATCCCATAGCTCGTCCATGAAGCTGCCTAGAGGCCAACTTCCTTTTCATCGCATCCTCCAACTCCATATCATCATAGACGCATTTGCATGTGTCTTACCGAATCATGCACTTTGATGGCTAATTCCATTCCAAGAAATGGTTTGCCTCCCAGAGTAGAATAATCCTTGCTTAATCTGCCAAATTCAGCCATCAGGGCTCGCATTGGATCACCACCAGGAATAGCTACAGAAGAAGCAACTTGGGCATTTTGAACCATGTTTCATACCGTCTTAGAGAACATGTTCTGCGAGTCAGGGTTAGCAGCCCCCGATCATGTCCCCTCTTCAACTCCAGAAACGGAGTTCCTAACAACATTCCTTATTAGTCGATTCATTCTTATAAGTTGTAATAAAAATGATTAGTCTCTCTAAAACGAATACATGGTGTGCATGAATGCAGCGTGACTTATATATATTACACACACAAACGCACACACTCTACTACATAGTTTTAAAAACCCAAATATAACAAGTACGCTCTTTTATATATCGCTCGACCCATTCTAAGGCAATAGCTCCTTCCTCATCTTTAATAGATCCAAGTATCAACATAGGTCGTCTATGCAACATAAGTTCTTATACCAAAATGGCCACCGCCCTACACCTCCGTTACCCGATATACCTATATAGTGCGCTATGGAGGTACTTGACCGACATAGGACAGTAGCCAAGAGTGTAAAGTAACAAAAATCAAAGCATAGAACCCGTATAACATCTCATAGTGCATAGACAAAATATAATATAATAATACATATGTAAAATAGGCAAGACAATGATATAATCATATGACCATAAATAAGAGCATCAAAGTGCATCGGGTTCACAGATCATACAAAAACTAAACTAAAAGAGTTTATACACCTCAAGTTTCAAAAATAAACTATAATTGTTTCTCAAAATATAAGTATTGATATAACTACATGGTACCGGGTAAATTACAATCATAAGATCCGGACACAATCGCAAACCAAAGTGGGTGTCCTCATATAGCCTGTAACATCTCATAAATTTGGCATTAGTTATTTAATTAGTTGTTAATTAGGTTCCAAAAATGGAATTTGTGCAAATGATGGGATTTAACCCCGAAACTTTCATATTTGGAGTTTTGCGATCGGAGTCTAAACAAAAATGTTACGGACGATAAATAGATTCAGAACGAAAATAAATATATTATAAATAATTAACATTATATATTAATTACTGGGACATACAAGTCGACAGGCTCATTGCGACCGATTGACACCTAGCGATCGATTGGCATGCAAGCCGGCGGTCTAAGCTCGCCTAGGCCAAAACGATCCAATTTTAATGTATTTCAATTAAACGGCTATGATTGATTCAAGTGCCTATAAATTCATGTCTAACCCTCTCTTCTATTGTCGTAGTTTTATAAAAGCAGTAGCAAAACTCTGTGATTTTTTCTTCTCCACTATTTTCTAAATTATAAAATAAATTATGTACATTTGTATATTTACAAATCAGAAAAGACTAGAAATCAAATAAGAGAAAAGGAAGAAGAGCAAATCAACACTACGCGATAACAAGGTTATATACACACACACCCCATACACACACACACACACACATATATATATATATATATACATATATATGTATGTATGTATATACGTATATATATGTATATACGTATGTATGTATGTATACATATTACATATATATGCTACACACACACACATATATATGACGTATGTGTGTATATATATTACCTCGTTATCACATAGTATTGATTCGCTCTTCTTCTTCTCTACTTGATTTCTATTCTTCTCCAATTTATATATACATATACATATATATTTATATATATACAAACATATACACAGACACACACACACACACACACACACACACACACACATATATATATATATGTCGATATCTATTTTTGTATTTATATTTATATTTCCCTTCAACCCCAAATCTCTTGTTAGATCTATAATTCTAATATATATATATATATATATATATATACACCATTTAAAACGTGTTTCTTGGAAAAATAAGGAAATAAAGTTGAATCAAAGGTTTTACTTCGGATCTGAAGATTTAGAACGCTTTTAGAAGGTGAGTGGGAAATTTATATATTGTTTATAATTTCGAATATATTTCGTTGGCATACATTTGATTTTTATGCCTAAATGAATATATATAAATTATAGGCAAAAATTAAATGCATTAAACATCGCCTACATATTCTTAGGAGATTTGATTGTAATTATTGTTATGCCCTGATCTGAAAATCGGCCCCAAAAGTTATAGATATAAATATTGATTAGATATGAAATTTATTCCAGATCTGAAATTGGGTGGTAGATTATTAGTTTGATTTTGATTATTACCCTAATTATGTTGAATTAGGAATTTTCTATGGTTTAATTTTTTGAAAGAATATCCATTTGATTTTTATAAATTTGTTTGTGTTTCTAAATTGCATAGAAAATACAGCATTTGATTTAACAAGGAATATACGCAAATAAAAAGGAAGAGATTTGCAAAGTACATATTTATTCTTCGTAGTTTACACTATCTTCTACAATAAAAAGAAATTACCCATTCCTTGTAATTTCAAATGAGAAAATATTTCCTTATATTTTTAATCTTTTGTTTTAAACTAAATTGTTGAAATCACAAGGGAGAATCTTCCTAAGAAATGTAATTTCACGAAATTAAGTATAGAAAAAATATTCTAGATAAAGATTTATGACTAGAATATATTTAGTAGAAGTAGGTATTTATATGTATTTATACGCGCTAATAACTATGACAATTTATGTGTAATGCTCACTTAGGATATTAGTATAAGTAGTAATAACATTGATTTGCGAATAGAAATTAGGAAGAAGAATGAGGAAAGATTGTAAATCCAATTAATGGGTAGTAAGTGTGGAATGAATTTGGGAGTTACAAATAATTGATATGGTAAATGGATTAACGGGACTGATAAATATGAAAGATTAGATTAATAACTATGAAATAGTTAAAAAGATATTATCGATTGGGCATTAGTTAATATATAAATGTTTTAGGAAATATCCTTAGGAGGATAATCTTTTATCATGGATAAGTTGACATTTATGGAGAAATGGATAAAAAGTGTATTTATGGGAAGTTTAATATGTAAGGTATATTACATAGCCTTAAACATATAGAAAGAGGTTAGTAAGCTAAGTCCAATATCCAATTTAGGATGATAAAGCTTAGGATAATATGGCTTAAGTTAGTAAGTCCTAGAGTAGTTAATTGGACTTAGTAGATTAGGATGCAAGGTTAGTAGAATTACAGAACACAAGTCTTCCTTTTACTTTAAGGCTACCGGCAGTTGTGTATCCTTCGTACTAATGTGAAATAACTTTAACTATAGGACTCGTAGAAAAATTAAGCTTAAAAGATTGGGATGCGAGTTCAGTAAAGTGACACAATGGAAGTCTACCCTTCACTTAGAGGCTTCCAGCAGTTGTGTACACTTATTACTGATGTGGGATATCACCAATCATAGGACCCATGGGAAACGGTTATATGAACCATAGGATCTGCTTAGGGGTTCGAGGTATTAAGTGGTTATTTAAGGCCTCGTCACTTTTCTAATTAAAAAGTATTAAATGGTCCGAAGTATCGATTAGGAGCGGTAGTGGATATCTTGAGAAGAGTCCGCTTCGGGTTTGAGATATTAAGTGACTTATCTAGGGCCCAGCTTTCTTTCATAAAGAAATATTAAGTGTCCCAGTGAGATTCCGAACAATGTCAGCTAGATAGTACAAATGAGGAATCCGCCATGGGTTTAGATATTAAATGACAAAGACCTAACTAGAATATTAGTATTAAATGATCGATGGTTTGCTTAGTTTTTATTAATAAGATATTAACTAGCATGGGTACTGTCTTTCACATGGCTAAGATTTAAATGATGATAAATGCATTAGTCGTATATCTAATATATATTAAGGCCATAAATAGTGATCAAAGGTCTATGTAGCTAGGACCAGTAAACCAATGGTGACGATGCTAGGAGTTGCTTCATATTTGAAAGTATTAAGTGGCCGATAGACTTACATCAGTATTTTTTACCTTGGGAAGGGTAGGTAGATGAATTATGCTAGCTAGAAATATCATGTTTGCAATAGTAGATTAAACTTAGAATACTAAATTATGTTATAAGCCTGTATAGATTTTCCAGTCGCTAGAACGTTGTTCTGACCCCTCCTCATTACATCCCACATAATAGATTTAAAGGAACGTTTCACTAAAGCAAATGTAATTGATTGTTGGTGAAGTAGTCTTTTCTCTCGTGCTCAATGCCGATATGGCAATTTGATATCCAAGTGATATCATAAATCCCAAGGTAGCAGCCATAGTTAGTATTTAAATCATATTATTATTTTCGCTGTGAGTTTAGATTTTATCAATCTCTGGTAATGCTCATGCTTATTTGCAGGTACCAAATCCAATTATCTATGCTTTGATAGACTTGGGCTTCGATTCTTGTAGAAATTTAGGCTCATTAAAGTGCGGGTTGTTACATTTGGTATCAAAGCCTAGGTTAGTCGATCAGAGGAATTAGGAAAAACTAAGAGAACTTGTTTGTAATTTCCTATCTATTATTACTCTTATGCTCAACTCTATGAATCTCAACTATAGAAGTAGTTGTAGTTCCACTCCGAAGGAATGGGCAAAGCAACTATTGGTTAGAAATAACTTAGAGTTAAGATTTTCACGCCGACTCCAAATTACCCCATGGAGTGTTAGCGAGGCATAGGGCACTGATGAAGAAGAGCATGAGTACGACATATGGCAGAATTCCAAAAATTGGAGGGTGTTCGACTTGATGGTTGAGATACTAACTACCTTGTAGCTTTTGGATCTTGATGAAGACTTGCATTCAAAGATACATAACTATTTCAAATAAGCTGGAAATAGAATTCAATATGTTGTAAACATCTGAAAACCAGTTTGGCAAGGGAATGTCCATCAACCACTTTCAGATGGCAAACCGTTTTTTATCTGAAGAATTAAGGTTAATTCTGTAGTCTAAACCCATGAGAGAATTTTTATAAAATATTTTGGAAATGTCTTAGAATTTGAAAAAGGGTTTCCAGATGATTTCTTCTCCTAAGGATTTATTTCGAAAATTTTGTTTTGGGAAGTTCTAAAATTTAATTTTCAAGAAACACGGATACCATTATGTTTGGTTGTGTTAAGCAATTTTGGTTAATAAGTAGTAAATTTTGAAATCCTTAAATATTTATATGTATATATATCAACAAAGGTTTGATTTTGATATTTGGAAAGAAAATAGTTATTCGATTTGGAAATGAGTTTCAAATGGTGAATATTTAGCCTAATGATTTTCCTATTTACAAAAATCAAAGTTTTTAAAGTTTCTATCTCTGACGCCCCAACCTGAGACCCATATTAACAAAGAGAATTACATAGTGATTCTATCTGCTAATGCGGAGAATATGGCTGGTTAAGAGCGACCATCATAGTCTTGCATTGGATAAGAGCTAAGTACATCGATATTTATACTCCTTTTTTTCGTTGCATCTCGAGTATTCAACATGCTTAATTCTTATCTTATACACTACTATGGTGGCTACAGGATCGATTCAGAAACAAAATATAATAACTATCAATTACAAGTCATAGAATAGCAACACAGAAACGATACATATGAATACATACATCAAATGTAATACAACATGCCACTAGTGGTATACAACCACAATATATACATACATTCCCCACAAAAGAATATATACAAAAAAAGTTCCCAACAGAAAGACTACTACACAAAAACTATGCCATATCCCAAGTCGATGGTGAAGTAAGGTAAAGCAAGCTAAGAGTCCAACTACCTAACCTGCAACTCGGTCTGGCCCGAGTAATAAATACACGGGTCAGGCTAGCTAGAACTTGATATTAGTATAAGATAATAGGAATATAAGTGCATAAGGGAATTCATCCTTTAACTATAAAGGATGGGTACAAGTATAGTATAATCTCAATGCATGGTATATGTTCACCAAGGGTTGTCGCATGAATAGGTTTAATTCAACATAAGAAACTCATACTTAATGGCATTCAACTCAAATACAAGGAATCATATGAAAGTCATGAGAGAAACTCATTAAAATTCCAATATGAATCTCATGGACTCAAGATAAAGTTCAAATATCATAAAAACGAAATCACTATATATAACATCTCATGTAGCACTAGGCTATCGATGTAACAAAAATATCTCAAAGTATTGAAATCGTATAAAACACAGAAAGCTCAAAAACCTCGGATTGGCCAGAACCCTGATTGCAAAGCTGAAGCAATGCTGCACGTGCTAAACTCTTGTCTCAGCTAGATATTTGTGAGTTGATAGACAAAATAGGATTGACATTTAATTTTATCGAGGTATGAAGTTAGAAGGGTTTGTTGTTCTTGCCAGCGATTGGAAGAAGTATTTCCCTATGAAGAATGCAGAGAATAGTAGTTGGAATATTATTGGATTTTTGGAATTATTGATAGTTGAAGTAGTATAAATCTAAAATACTGCGGAATAGTGGATGAATGGTTCAGAAGCTAGACGGTAAGCATGGGCACCGTTGTGAAGAGGGCAATGATTTTTGGATCATCTCGAGTCAAGGAGATAGGCGTGAAACGATTGTAATTATTATTATTATTGTTATCTATTTAACCATGCCGTAGAGTCTAGATTCAACCTGCGCAAAAATGCCATAGAGCGATCGACCACCTAACGGTTTATTGGTAACTCTAGAGCGGCCGACTGGTCAATGGGTGTTTGCCTAATTTGAACCTGGAATGTGATAACAAAAGTCATGTCCATTTTTCTTCCAGTCGCACTCGCACCCCGTTCTCAATAACCGAACCAAAAACCCCACCACCTACTCCTCCTCTAAGTTGGGGGCCGCTATCCCCATCCACCTCCAGGCGATGCCGTTTCTTAAGATCTCCACTTTTCTCAGCTTTGCCAGCTTCAAATTTCTGGAGGGACGACTGGTAAATTTTGGAGACTTCACGGCTTTTTGGCTAGAAGCGCTTTTAGAGTCGGCAGGACTTGCACCGATCCTGTGCTTTAAGACTTATGAACGAGAATGCTATCCACGCTGCATTCACCTTTTCGATGCTCATTTGGCGCCAAATTTCGATGAAGGCAATAGTTTCATTCAGTCAGAGGTTAAGGGAGTCAGGATTGAGTTGTTCGATGATAACTTCGATGACATTTTGGAGATTTCCACGGATGGTGCAATTTGGATAATATTGAGATGACCGACCCAGAGATCTTATAGCAGATCATCTCTTAGGATATCAGTGTTTGGAAGATGGAGAATCTGCGTCCAACTACCCGTCTTGTAGTTATTAGTGGTATAACCGTCAATTGGGCTTGCACTCTTATGACTCATTTTTCCGACTAGGAAGTTGTAACATCCTGCCTTTTCGTATGCTTTAAATCGACGATAAACCACACACATCAGACTCAAACCGTACAGGCGGATTGTTATTGGGGTAAATAAGAAAAGCAGAGAATAAAATAAAACAAAACAGAATCTTACAGCGGAACGATAAAATATAATAATCAAATAAATAGTTCATGAAGCTGTTTACAAAATATTCGATTATACTTATACAATACATATCAGAGTTACACATACCAGAGAATAAAAATTTATGCAGTGGAACGGTATGAATGCAGTGGAATAATATAATAAATAATAGTAATAGAATCTTCGTCTTCGTCCTCTAGAAATAAAGTTTTCATATCCTGAAATGCCCAAACTGACGCGAGCGAATTGAAAAGACAAAACACTCGAGTCAGAACTAAAAGACCTTATGTAAGTTAACTCAACGGTAAATAATATGAATGGAACGACGTCAGAGATATCTATGGGATTTGACATCTTCTATCCAGTGTCTAACGTGAGTGCAGTAACTTAAGAGATGCTCGGGATTCACATCTCCTAAGGACCCGTTAAACTATTTACTATGTAGTAATATTTCGTTATTATAATATTGTCTATTGGTAAAATAAACTTACTTTAAAATAGCGTTAAGGGGTTACCCATATAGCCCTTAACACGTAATAGTGCCAGTAGTCTATACAGTACCTGCATATCTCCTGATCGAGAGACTATGAGAAGATACTCCATAGGTACGACACATATCAAACTCGTACAAGGCTCGCTAGGGTAGGTAACACGGCACACAAGGCAATGCCAGGGTTGATATACCAATTACGCAGACGGGCTGGTGGTGACGCATAGTGCGCAGCCACCGCCCACTTCGAGTCACACCCTTAAAAATCAAAGGGTCCCAATCAATCATAGAGTAATAGAATGGTATTGAAGGAGTGTGTCCGATAAGAGGAGCTACCTCACTGGCCTGAGATCGCTACTGCTTTTAGCCACCTTCAGCCAAATCACGGGAGTCGGGTCCATGTTTATACCTCAAAGGAACGCCGCCGCCATCCTACTTTATTCTGAAATCTCCACCGCGTACAAGCTGTTAAAGTGGTTTTTGAAGTTGGCAGAGATTATGACAACTTCCGATCTCGGCCTCTTTAACAACCAAACGTAATTATAACACCGCGGTCATTTCAAAATAATTTATACCTTTTGAAACCAAATATCCTTGCCCTTTTCAAAACCAAATCAATACGATATCATTTTCATTTCAATATATATCTTTTCTAAAATTATAACACTTCAAAGTTATACCATTTCGAAATCAAAATACTTGACTATAACACTTTCAAATTATAATGCCTTGATACTCATAACTTTGAAACATCACATCCACCACCTAAACGGTTTGGAATATTAGAATACTATATGTAATAAAATAGCTTCTTAAATTTCACAAATCAATTCCAAACAACTCGAATTTCTAGATTTTAATTTAACCAAATCACAAATTTCAATTCAACTGAGTTTCCAAATAAACTTTTCCAAATTACGTCGTTTTCAAAACCATTTCAAATTCAACATATTTCAAACTTTAAGTATTCAACCATTTCAAAACTAAGTTTGGAAATTTCAATTTGACAATTCAATTTCTGTTATTTGGTTTTGAAATAATTTACATAATAAATCCATTAAAATTTAAATATAACCCAAATTTCAAATTACTGAATATTTCCTTAAATTTAATTATACTTGAAATATTCATTTAAATCACTCTAAACCAAAGTCAAGTTATAAAAATCATATCCTTTAAAATCTCAATTTTTATCTAAATTTCAAATTAAATTTATTCGAGTATAATTCTTAAATAACTTTATTCAAATCAATTTCGTATTTATCTTTCAACCATAAATTTATTTAGGTCAATTAAACCCTATATACAACATAATTTTAAACATATACTTAATCGTATTATATAAAACAATCAAATTTTATTATTTAACTTATTTTATATTTCAGAACAAATTTATACATAGCTAAAATCAATAATAAAATAACATTTATATAACTTCAAAAATCAATAATTATATAACCCATATATTTCTAGATAAACCATAGAAATCACTTCAAATTATTTTTATATATAGACTACGGTGTTTGTATATAATTTTCTATCATATGGTCAAGTGATACGGATATTTATCATTTCAGTCCGTAACTTAAAATAAAAATACGGTTATATATCATTTCAAACAGCAATCCCGAATGAAATAAAAATGCATAACAACTTGAAGTTTATAACAATATAAAATACAACATCCATTCATCCAATATCAATCATCAACCATTTATCACAATCATCATTCAATTCAAACAATAATATCAATATAGAACAGAAAATAATTAACAGGTATTTACTGGCAGTTTATATTCAATAATAAATTAAATAATAATTTAACTGGAAGTTTATATGCAATAATAAATTAAATAACAATTTAGTTCAATAAATTCAATTTAACTGAAATGATGATAAAAATATACCAAACAGCCATAAATAAATTTCTAATCACATCAGAAATTAGTTTAACACACATAAGAAATTTTAGAAGTTGTGAGTGGGTTAAAACACTCATCTTTTGAAATTAAATTGATTTTAAATTCAATTTAAACCCAAAATTTGAACAATCTCAGAATTCATCCAAACAAGTGCCAAAATGTCCGAAATTTTGATACGATCCTAGCGAAAAAAAACCGTGCGAGAAACGGACCTCGTATGCAAAAGTTATTCGAATTAGAAGATTTGAAATCAAAAATAAAATCAAAAATAGAAAAATAACACTTACTCCTTCTGCCACGTCACGCACGTCCCTGTACGCAAGCAAATCCACAGACCAACGAACCTAAACCTGCAAGTAGTCACCATCGGTTTCGACGCTATCGCACGCGACTGCAGCCACAATCACCTCAATCGGCTTCCATCCCCATGCTGCCCAAGCCGAGCCGCCTTCACTGGTACCCACGCCAACGACCATGGCCGCCTGTAGCGCCGTGTGCCGCCCCCACCTGCCAGGGTTTTTGAACCCTAATTTTCTTCCTGCTGACGATCTAACCATCACATCACCCCCAAAAACACCACCGATGAACTCCGCTTGACGATCTCTACAATACCCCTAATTTGATTTGACGATCGGACAAGTTTGATTGCGGCATGATGAACAGCCATGAACAGTTCATCAATTTGCCACACCGAAACCTAGATTGAAAAACAAATCATATATTTGATTTGCGCTCGATGAGAGCTTCAAATCCATATATAATTTGATATAGTTTGTGGAGTTTGAAATTTTTGACTTGATTTTGAATTGCAATTGGATTGTGAAATGTAAGGTTTTTCTGTCATTGAGAAAGAGGAGCGACAGAAGTTTTATACGTACAGAAATGAGAAATAGAATGGCTGCTAGGGTTTATAACAGGGTATATATAGGTGGATCAGAAAAATAGAAATCATTGGATTGAATCGGTTTGAAAGTTGAACGCTACACGGCCCAAAATGCCCGTTTCGACTCCGGAACGAAAATTGGTCAAACCATATATTGAGATAGATGTTTTAAAATATTTTAAAATCAATGAAATAGGTTTCAAGTCCAAATTCCATCATATGAACTAGTTATGCTAAAATCAAGTTATTTTAAATTGATTTCATTGATTTCAATCAAATTGATTTCAAGGCGTTTCAAGCGCGTACGATCAAAAGACAAGTCCGATCGTTACGAAACTTGAAATTCAACAATAACTCACTGTTGCGGATCCGATGAAACTGGTTTCTGTCGAAATCCGAGCCAGTGACCAAAATGGTTATTTTCTAGTTAATTAAATAAATTAATAATTAATTAATTAAATCACCTTTTCAGTTTGAATTTAATTATTTACCATTTCTATCATTTTTGATTTCTTAATCATTTACAATAACTTAAACAATTCTAGATGTCAATTTAGAGTTGATTAATTTATCGATTTCAGTGTTAACCTCAATTTCATTAAATTCAGAAATTGTAAATTTAATTTCCAATAATTCCATTTAATTACTTTTCATTCTATTATTCAATTCATTATTATCAAGTAGATCAATTTAACATTGGATCCAAACTATTACAGTAATATTCTCATAATCCATCTTAATTTCAATTAACGTAATATTTAGATATTTAATTTCATTTAATTGTGATAAATCCAATTATTGTAGTTCAAATCCCATTAAATTGATAAGTCTTCATTTCCATTCTTTTAAATTCAACAAATTGTCCTATTATGGATAAAGTAAATGTTATTTCCCATTATTAACTAAATTTACATTAACAAAAAACTTAATTTAGATTTATTGCAATTTTTACCCAATTTAAATTAACAGGCTAAACAAATAGGTAACATAGAATATTTGTTACCATTTACTTTCAATCACACTTATAAGTTATTATTCACAAACAATTGTTTACATAACACAAATTTCATTCAGTCATCATTAACAATATATTATTTCATTATTAAATTACAAACTTTTATTACTTTCAATATTAAATAACAAAATTTAATTAAATTAATAATTTAAATTATTGAAATTTTATGGGTCGTTACACTCTCCCCCACTCAAAACTTTTCGTCCCCGAAAAGGAAAAGAGGGGAAAAGAAAGAAGAATTTATAAATCAATATATATTATTCAAAACATTATATTCATAAACAATGAATTTACAGAATAAGATAATTTAAATAAAATACATAGATTTATAAATAATTAAATATTTTTATATTCAAATTGAAAAGGTTTGGAAAACATTTTTCAAAATTTTTCGAAGTCCAAAATTTACAGAAAATTTTGGCAGAGTCTCCTTTGTACGGGGAGGCTCTGAAGAAAAGATAATATCAAATGTAACAATATACAACATATACTTTCCAAAATAATATATATCCCAACACGGGAAGAACAATATAATAACACTATAAACCGTAATCCGAAAACGTATCTATTTGTCAGGCAAACAAACGCTTAATTATGAAACCAAAAGCAGTAGCAATTGCTTCCATAACCTGTATTTCACTTATATAATCCAAAAAGAGTTAATAATTATATAAAATAAAATGTTTAAAGTTGTTTCAATCATACACAAACAAATCAATACAGACAACAATCACTTGCAACAAGGCATACAACCATCACATAGAATCAACAAAAATCAATCATTCACTCATATCAAACAAAACAAATAGTTAAACGGGTTCAAACTTTAAATTGCATAGAATGAAAATAAACTACTTAGTGCGCCATTTACTTAACAGTCCTAGATGAAACTAAATAGATTATTCATTCATCTAAATAATTTTTAAAGTATCCTTGCCCAAACAATCATAAATCAAACAAACAACAACTTGGACAATAGATCAAGTTCATTCTTATTGATTTCATTTCATACATTTGTTGTTTGATTTTCCTTTTATTTCATATAATCATTTATCTTTTTACTTTACATTTAATTTCTTATAATTTTCATTTATTTTCATTTATTCATATCATGTAAATTTCCTTTTATTGTATTACCTTCATTTATTCACTATTTAATTTCATTTATTCATTTATTTATAATACTTACCTTTTAATTATACTTAAGTTTATACCAACTACAACATCCAATTCTTATTTATTAAAGAATTTCATTGAATACTTTCATTATTTCAAATTTTACTTGTAAAATTTCCTATTACATTTTCTTTTAACATTTTAACCTTTTATAGTTGGTAAGTTATATATATAGGCTTTAAGAATGTAATTGAAAGTTATACAAGTTTTCTTACAAATTAACGTTCGATAATCATATCTTCTGTTTTTATAGGTTATATATTTCAACTTTCTGGAAATTTCATTTATAACCTAGCATTTAATCTCTTATTTAAATTAAAGGTTCCAATTATTAATTAGTTACAACCCATTTCACTACAATAATTGAAGCTATTAATTAACGAAAACTTAAGAACTAAATACCGGGTTAAATTTCAAATCATTTAAAATAATAGCTAAATATATATACTTACAACTTATATATCCAATTATAATTAAAACAAAATAAAATTTATATTTGTTTATTAAAATAAGTCTGCAGTAAAACTAGTACAGTAGGCTTCCCACTTCAAAACCCGAAAATGAATGTCGATGATGCGTGCACTCATCACCGAAATTATTTTCCAGCGACAGAGAGGGGAGTACAGAACTTATTTCTTTCCAAAGTTTCTTTAAAGCAAGTCTTTCAAATTATATTAAATTATTTATATCAGAAAATACTTATAAACAATATTATTATATTCTAAAACCCTTTGAAAGCAATTTTTTTTAAAAATCCCGGAACCAAGTTCTACTTTCTAATTTTATTTATTTTAATTTGAATCTTATTTCCAACCAATATTCATAAATTTCACTACCTAACAACTAATATTATACAACCAAATATAACCTTTATAAAATTTATTACTTTATATACAAAAATATAATAGGCAAAATTATTTCATTCACCTATATTTCAAAATAAATATTATGTCGATCTGTCCGATTAAGTGTTTAGAAATCCCTATTAATGCCATAGCATCCTATGCACCAACCAGAATTTATAAATACAGAACGGAACAAATTAACGCAATATCAAAACCTTTTTATAACACTAACAGATATGCTTTCTCATATATATACACTCAGTGACTCATCATAGGGTATTTCTACCCTATTAAAGAGTCAGACCCCACAAAGCTAAGGTTTATTGCTAAACCAAAGCTCTGATACCAGATGTAACATCCCGCCTTTTCGTATGCTTTAAATCGACGATAAACCATACACGTCAGACTCAAACCATACAGAAGAGCGGATTGTTATTGGGGTAAATAAGAAAAGCAGAGAAATAAATAAAACAAAACATAATCTCATAGCGAAACGATAAAATATAATAATCAAATAAACAGTTCATGAAGTTGTTTACAAAATATTTGATTATACTTATACAATACATATCAGAGTTACACATACCAGAGAATAAAAATTTATGCAGCGGAACAATATGAATGCAGTGGAATAATATAATAAATAATAGTAATAGAATCTTTGTCTTCGTCCTCTAGAAATAAAGTCTTCATATCCTAAAATGCTCAGACTGACCCAAGCGAATTGAAAAGACAAAACACTCGACTCAAAACAAAAAGATCTTATGTAAGTTAAATCAACGGTAAATAATATGAGTGGAATGGCGTCAGAGATGTTTACGGGATTTGACATCTCCTATCTAGTGTCTAACGTGGGTGCAGTAACTTAAGAGATGCTCGGGATTCACATTTCTTAAGGATCCGTTAAACTATTTACTATGCAATAATATTTCGTTATTATAATAATGTCTGTTAGTAAAATAAACTTACTTTAAAATAGCGTTAAGGGGTTACCCATATAGCCCTTAACACGTAACAGTGCCAATAGTCTATACAGTACCTGCATATCTCCTGATCGAGAGACTACGAGAAGATACTCCATAGGTACGATACAAATCAAACTCGTACAAGGCTCGCTAGGGTAGGTGATATGGCACATAAGGCAATGCCAGGGTAGATATACCAATTACGCACACGGGCTGGTGGTGATGCATAGCGCGCAGCTACCGCCCACCTCGAACCACACCCCCAAAATCAAAGGGCCCCAATCAATCACAGAGTAATAGAATGGTATCGAAAAAGTGTGTCCGATAAAAGGGGCTACCTCATTGGCCCAAGATCGCGCCTGTTTTAGCCACCTTAAATCAACTCACGGGAGTCGGGTCCACGTTCATACCTCAAAGGAATGCCGCCACCATCCTACTACAATCTGGAATATCCACCGTGTACACCATTGTTAAAGTGGTTTTCGGAGTTGGCATAGAGTGTGACAACTTCCGATCTCGGTCTCTTTAACAACCAAACGTTATTATAACACCGCGGTCATTTCAGAATAATTTATACCTTTAAAACCAAATATCCTTGCCCTTTTCAAAACCAAATCAATACAATATCATTTTCATTTCAATATATATCCTTTCTAAAATTCTAACACGTCAAAGTTATACCATTTCGAAATCAAAACACTAGAATATAACACTATCAAATTATAATGCCTTGAAACTCATAACTGTGAAACATCACTTCCATCACCTAAATGGTTTGGAATATTAGAATACTATATGTAATAAAATAGCTTCTTAAATTTCACAAATCAATCCAAACAACTCGAATTTTTAGATTTTAATTTAACCAAATCACAATTCAATTAAACTCGGTTTCCAAATAAACTTTTCCAAATTATGTCATTTTCAAAACCATTTCAAATTCAATATATTTCAAACTTTAAGTATTCAACCATTTCAAAACTAAGTTTGGAAATTTCAATTTGACAATTCAATTTCTATTATTTGGTTTTGAAATAATTTACATAACAAATCCATTAAAATTTAAATATAATCCAAATTTCAGATAACTGAATATTTCCTTCAATTTAATTATACTTGAAATATTCATTTTAATCACTCTAAACCAAAATCAAGTTATAAAAATATATCCTTTAAAATTTCAATTTTTATCTAAATTTCAAATTAAATTTGTTCGAGTATAATTCTTAAATAACTTAATTCAGATCAATTTCGTATTTATCTTCCAACCTCAAATTTATTTAAGTCAATATAAACCCTATATACAACATAATTTTAAACATATACTTAATCATATTATATAAAACAATCAAACTTTATTATTTAACTTATTTCATATTTCAAAATAAATTTATACATAGCTAAAATCAATAATAAAATAACATTTATTTAACTTCAAAAATCAATAATTATATAACCCATATATTTCTTGATAAACCATAGAAATCATTTCAAATTATTTTTATATTAGACCGCGGTGTCTGTATATAATTTTCTATCCTATGGTCAAGTGATACGGATATTTATCATTTCAATCCGTAATTTAAAATAAAATACGGTTATATATCATTTCAAACCGCAATCCCGAATGAAATAAAAATGCATAACAACTTACAGTCTATAACAATATAAAATACAACATCCATTCATCCAATATCAATTATCAACCATTTATCACAATCATCATCCAATTCAAACAATAACATTAATATAGAAAAGATAATAATTAGCAGGTATTTACTGGCAGTTTATATTCAATAATAAATTAAATAACAATTTAACTGGCAGTTTATATACAATAATAAATTAAATAACAATTTAATTCAACAAATTCAATTTAACTAGAATGATGATAAAAATATACCAAACAGCCATAAATAAATTTCTAATCACGTCAGAAATTAATTTAACACACATAAGGAATTTTAGAAGTTGTGAGTGGGTTAAAACACTCACATCTTGAATTTAAATCCAATTTAAATCCAATTTAAATCCAAAATTTGAACAGTCTCAGAATTCATCCAAACCCGCGCCAAAGGTCCAAAATTTTAATAAGATCCTAATGGAGAAAACCATGCACGAAACGGACCTCGTATGCAAAAGTTATTCGAATTAGAAGATTTGAAATCAAAAATAAAATTAAAAATAGAAAAACAATACTTACTCCTTCTACCACGTTACGCACGACCCTGTACGCAAGCAAATCCGCAGACCAACGAACCCAAACCCGCACGTATTGCCACCGGTTTCGATGCTATCGCACGCGAATGCAGCCATAATCACCTCGATCGGCCTCCATCCCCATGCTACCCAAGCCGAGCCGCCTTCACTGGTACCCATGCCAACGACCATGGCTTCCAGTAGCGCCGTGCGCCGCCGCCACATGCTAGGGTTTTCGAACCCTAGTTCGCTTCCTACCGACGATCTAACCATCACATCACCCCCACAAACACCACCGATGAACTCCGCTTGACGATTTCTACAAAACCCTTAAGTTGATTTGATGATCGGACAAGTTTAATTGCGGCGTGATGAACGGCCGTGAACAGTTCATCGATTTTCGGCTACACCGAAACCCATATTGAAAAATGAATCATATATTTGACTTGCGCTCGTCAAGAGCTTCAAATCCATATTTAATTCGATATAGTTTGTGGAGTTTGAAATTTTTGACTTGATTTTGAATTGCAATTGGATTGTGAAATGTACGGTTTGTCTGTCATTGAGAAAGAGGAGCGACATAAGTTTTATACGTACAGAAATAAGAAATAGAAAGGCTGCTAGGGTTTATAACAGGATATATATAGGTGGATCAGAAAAATAGAAACAATTGGATCGAATCAGTTTGAAAGTTGAACGCTACACGGCCCACAAAGCCCGTTTCGACTCCGAAACGAAAATTGGTCAACCCGTATATTGAGATAGATGTTTTAAAATATTCTAAAATCAATGAAACATGTTTCAGGTCCAAATTCCATCGTATGCACAAGTTATGCTAAAATTAAGTTATTTTAAATTGATTTCAGTTGATTTCAATCAAATTGATTTCAAGGCGTTTCAAGCCCGACGATCAAACAACAAGTCCGATTACTACGAAACTTGAAATCCTACAATAATTTGTTGTTGCAGATCCGATGAAACTGGTTTCGTCGAAATCTGAGTCAGTGGTCAAAATGGCTATTTTTTATTTAATTAGATAAATTAATAATTAATTAATTAAATCACCTTTTCAGTTTAAATTTAATTATTTTCCATTCCTATCATTTTTTATTTCTTAATTATTTACAATAACTTAAACAATTCTAGACGTCAATTTAGAGTTAATTAGTTTATCGATTTCAGTGTTAACCTCAATTTCATTACATTCAGAAATTGTAAATTTAATTTCCAATAATTCCATTTAATTACTTTTCATTCTATTATTCAATTCATTATTGTCAAATAGATGGATTTAACATTGGATCCAAACTATTACATTAATATTCTCACAATTCATCTTAATTTCAATTAACGTAATATTTAGATATTTAATTTCATTTAATTGCAATAAATCCAATTATTATAGTTGAAATCCTATTAAATTGATAAGTCTTCATTTTCATTTTTTAAATTCAACAAATTGTCCTATTATAGATAAAGTAAATGTTATTTTCCATTTATTAACTAAATTTACATTAACAAAATATTTAATTTACATTTGTTGTAATTTTTACCAAATTTAAATTAACAGGCTAAATAAATAGGTAACATAAAATATTTGTTACCATTTACTTTCAATCACACTTATAAGTTATTATTCCCAAACAATTGTTACAATTGTTTACATAACACAAATTTCGTTCAATCAATATTAACAATATATTATTTCATTATTAAATTACAAATTTTTATTTCTTCAAATATTAAATAAAAAAATTAATTAAATTAATAATTTAAATTATCAAAAATTTATGGGTCGTTACAGAAGTTGCAACCCACGGATTTACTTTCCGTATTGTCACCTATTAACTCTCATCTTCAGGCGATACAGGGTGAATCTTAATGTGGAGACTGCACAAACGAAGGTCCTGCCTGCCATTGATAGAGCCTCTGTTAGGAAGGTGAGAATTCCTTTTCCACCAGTCGTAGCAGCCAAGCCAGCAGTAAAGCAGCGGCCGTAATAGGAGCAGAGTAGGTACTTGGGTACCAAGGAATATCAGAGTCCCCAGCCAGTCGCTAATCGGCAGGTCCGGACTGAGCTCCAGGGATCCACGCCAACTAGCGAGAGATAAGGATCGAGCTACAACGCCAGAGTCATGAGATTGGATGCTTAGCCGCTATGTTTCACCCTTTTCGAGGCCGCAACGATGGAACGAGTTCCAATCTAGGATCAGGACCGTCCTATAGTCTATAGATAGTGTTTTAGGTTCTGTGGTGTGTTGTGTATCTTTTCATTCCGATATTTTTTCTTTCCATTTTAGGTTGTTGGGTTGTAACTGTTAGTTGGCTCTTTTAAAGACGCGCGTGATATTATAAGATGTATTTATATTTATTTACTATGTTATTATTTCCAAATATGTGAACTGCTCTTATATGTATGTTTGGAAAAAATAGTATAAATATGAAAATCTCGTAAGGGAACTTAGAAAATAGTAAATTGCAATATGAGACTGAAGTTTTAAATAGATAGGAATTTTAGCAAGAGAAAGATAGGCTAAATTATGTTGGAAACTATGGGTCACTGTTCATGTTCCTTAAAGGCTAAAATTTTTGAATAACCGAGTATGATGACATTTTTAAATAAAATGTCAGGTTTTATGGGGTAAGGTTAGTTGTAGAATGTTAGAATTGAGCTTGTTTGTTTAGCACATAACTGACTTCCGACTAAACTGAAATGTGGCTTGATTTATCTAAAAAATTTAGAAGGAAAACATTTGAAAAGTTTCCCTTAATTTTGAAAGTTTTGCTTAAAAAAGAAGAGCAAATGAGGTTTCGATTTTTAAATTATTTTTAACGCTCAAATAAACTTTAGAATTTTTGCCCAAATTTTATTTTAAGGGAAAAATATGCATCCAAATATTTTAAAATTTTAATTTTCAAGTGACGTACAATTTGAAAAGAGAAAAAGATTTTTATGACATTTTTTACTTTGAAGGCCACATGCTAAACGTAGGGAAAGAAAATAGATTTGAAATGCAAATTTAAAGGTGCATTAGGATCGACTATACGGTAAATGCAAGTGTGACAAGAGAAAAAGATGTTCTAACTTGTAATTTATATCTCATACCTTATCGACGACGCGCGCAAGTCTATTTTAGGACTCAATTCCGTTTTACAGCTTGGAAACAAGCCATATTATGCATTTTATGCGTGAAAATTTTGAAGTAACTCCAGGACAGCGAGGAAATTTTCATTGTACAACGGAAAATGGATAGCTTATAGAGTGGTAAGAATATATAGTTCTCCACCTAAATTTCTTTTTCCGGCATAGAAGTGACGTTTAGAAAGCGAGATTTGGATGCGTTAGATTTTTTGGTTGGTAGGAATTGGATGCAAATTTATTGCATCTTACTTCTGTTTGTAGAAATATAAGGATTTTTAGTGAAAAGGTTATTCAAAATCTGCATACTTATAGAACTAGCAGTATATATATAGGTTGTTTGCACCATATTTTCAAAAATGTTTTCAAAAAGAAAAACATTTATATAAAAGGACCCGATTTAGAACCATTCTACATATATATATTTCTATGTTGTGATTCACTATGCACTTATGGACGTTGGTTACAAAAAATTCTGTACACTAATTGAATCTGCAGTTTAGAATAACTGCAAGCTAGAATTATGACTTAGTCATTGGTATAATTTCAGGGATGAAATTATTTTAAAGGGGGAGAATGTAACACCACATAACTTTGGCGTTAGTTATTTAATTAGTAAGTTAGTTAATTAGGTTCCAAAAATATTTTTTTGCAAATGATGGAATTTGATAATGAAATTTGCACCATTGCAATCGTGGTGAAACTCTAAGCAACTTTCATATTTTAGTTTGGCGATCGGAGTCCAAACGAAGAAGTTACGGACAATAAATGGATTCGAAACAGAAATAATTTGATTATAAATAATTAACATTTATATATTAATCACCAAGACACACAGGTCGACAGCCTCATTGCGACCGGTCGACACCTAGCGGTCAACCGATGCTCATGAGCAGTTGACCGGTAGGCAAGCCAGGGGCTAGGGTTTGCTTAGGCCAGGACGGCCTGGATTTAATATATTTTCGATCGTATGGCTGTGGTTGATTCGAGTGCCTATAAATTCACGCCTAACCCTCTCTTCTCTTCTCATATTTTTCTGAAAGCAACAGCGAAGCTCTGTCATTTTCTCTTCACCACTATTTCCTAAATTATTAAATAAATTATTTATATTTGTATATATGCAAATTGGAGAAGAATAGAAATCAAATAAGAGAAGAAGAGTGAATCTACACTATGCGATAATGAGGTAATATATGTATATTTTTATATTTTTATATTTTCCTTCAACCCCGAATCTCTTCACATATTATATTTCTAATGTATGTATATAACCTTTTTTATACATATTTCTTACAATAAGAAGGAAATGGAGTTGAATCAAATGTTTTACTTCAAATCTGGAGATTTGAAATGATTGTAGAAGGTGGGTGAGAAATTTATATATTGTTTATGATTTTGAATCTACTATGTTGGCATACGTTTGATTTTTATGCGTAAATTAATATGTGAATTGTAGGCTAAAATTGAATGTATTAAACATCGTCGACATATTCCTAAGAGATCTAATTGAAATTATTATTAACCCTAATATGAAAATCTATCCTAAAAGTTATAGATATGAATATTGATTAGATATGAAATTTATTCTAGATCTGAAATTGGGTTGTAGATTATTTGTATGATTTTGATTATTACTCTAACTATGTTGAATTGGGAGTTTTCCGTTGTTTAATTTCTAAGAAGAATGTCCATTTGATTTTTATAAATTTGTTTATGTTTTCAAATTGCGTGGAAAATGCAACGTTGATTTAACAAGAAATATATGCAAATAAAAAGGAAGAGATGTGTAATGTACATATTATTCTTCGTAGTTTATACTGTCTATTCCAATAAAAAGAAAAAGTAATAATTCCTTGTAATTTCAAATGAGGCAAGTCTTTCTTTTTATTCTTGATCTTTTATTTTAAACTAATTTATCGAAATCACAGTGAAGAATTTTTCCAAGAAATGTAATTTCAGCAAATTAAGTATGGAAAGAATATTCTAGTTAAAGATTTGTGACTAGAATACATTTGTAGAAGTATGTATTTATACGCATTTATACGCGCTAATAAATATGACGACTTATGCGCAACGCTCACTTAGTATATTAGTATACGTAATAATAATGTTGATTAGCGAATAGGGATTAGGAAGGAGAATGAAGAAAGGGTGTAACTCCAATCGATGGGTAATAAGTATGAAATGAATTCGTGAGTTACAAATAATTGATATGGTAAATGGACTAATGGGACTAATAAATATGGAAGATTAGATTAATAACTATGGAATGGTTAAAAAGAGATTATTGATTGAGAATTACTCAATATATAAATGTCTTAGGAAATGTCCTTAGGATGAGAATCTTTTATCATAGACAAGTTGACATTTATGGAGAAATGGATAAAAGGGGGATTATGAGAAGTTGAATATTTAAGGTAAATTATATAGCCTAAAATAAATAGAAGGAGATTAGTAAGCTAAGTCCAATATCCAATTTAGGATGATAAAGCATAAGATAATATGGCTTAAGTAAGTAAAGCCTAGAATAGTTAATTGAATTAGTAGGTTGGAATGCGAGGTCAGTAGAGTTACAGAACAGAAGTTTGCCCTTCACTTTGAGACTATCAGGAATTGTTTACACTTCCTACTGATGTGAGACATCTTTAACCATAGGACCCATAGAATAATCGAGCTTAGAAGATTAGGATGCGAGGTTAGTAAAGTGTCACAACGGAAGTCTGCCTTTCACTCAGAGGCTACCAGCAGTTGTGTACACTTATTACTGATGTGGAACATCACTAATCATAGGACCCATGGGAATTAGTTATATAATCCATAGGATCTTCTTAGGGGTTAGAGGTATTAAATGGTTGTTTGAGGGCCTGCCTCTTTCTTAATTAAAAAGTATTAAATGGTCCAAAGTATCGATTAGGTGCAGCAGTATATATCTCGGAAAGGGACTGCATTGGGTTTGAGATATTAAATGATTGATCTAGGGTCCTCCTCTCTCCCATAAAGAAGTATTAATGTCCTAATGAGATTCCAAGAAATGTCAGCTAAATAGTACTAGTGAGAAGTCCGTCTTGGGGTTAAATATTAAATGACAAAGGCCTACCTAGAATATAGGTATTAAATGGTCAGGGGTCTACCTAGTCCTTATTAATGAGGTATTAAGTGGCTTGAGTACTGTCTCTTATATGATAAGACTTTAACGACAATAGATGCATTAGTAGTATGGTTAATATATATATATATATATATATATATATATATATATATATATATATATATTAAGACCATAAATAGTGGTCAAATGTCTTTGTAGCTAGGACCAATAGACCAACGGTGACGATGCTAGGAGCCCGCTTCATATTTGAAAGTATTAAGTGGCAGATAAACTTACGTTGGTATTTCGTACCTTGGGAAAGATAGGTAGATGAATTGTGCTAGGTAGGAATATCGTGTGTACAATATTAGGTTAATTTGGTTAACCTTGGAATAGTAGACATAACGGTTAAATTAAAACCAATTGGTATAAATTTATATTATGGACACCGTATAGATTTTCCAATCAGCAGAACGTTGTTCTGGTCCCCTCCTCATTACAACCCACATGATAGATTTACAAGGACATGTCACTAGAGCTGAACGCGAGTATTTGTTTAAGAAGTCTTATTTTCTCTCATGCTCGATGATAATGCGGCAATCTGATATCCAAGGAATACCATTAATTCGAAGGTAGTAGGCATAGTCAATATTTATATCATATTATTGTTTCCGCTATGAGTTTAGATTTTATCAATCTCTGATAATGCTCATGCTTATTTGTGGGTACCAAATCAATGACATGTGCTTTGATGGACTTGAGTTTCGATTGTTGTCAAAATTTAGGCTCGTTAAAGTGCGCGTTGTTACGTACCCCTTTACGAGCACACTAGAAGCCTCCAAGTTATACAAGATCCATTTGCATGCATCTCCCTAATGGAACTCAATCGTTATTCATCCCGGCCATCACCACAGTAGAACACAGTCGCAAATCCTACTCGCAAGCCCCTATTATTGGGCTTGCCCTTGTGGATCACCATCACGACTCCCATCGTTACGTCGTCATCTTCAAAACGCCAGTAGACACCCATCGTAAGTCGTAGAGCCCTCATACAATTGTCCTGAAGTCACCACTTCGAAGCGTTATGCCGCCGCTTCCTTTGTTGCTGCACAGAATCTAAGGCCACCCCGAGTCGGGTGGTCATCCACCTTATCCCTAAGTCACCCACAAAAACCCCAAACAAATCATGAAGAACCCGAAGAACCGCCTCTCCAAACTCGATGTTCCCTAACTTCCCATCTCTGTTTGGTCCTCCCTATGCTCGGCCAAAAACCACCAAACAAAAACGACACCAAATACTCTTCCATGTTCGATGTTCGAGCATAACGCCACTAGACAACATTTGATGTCCAGTCTCCTATGACATCACCAGATAGCAAATGTTGTCCGGTCCCCAATGACACCACCAGACAACAAATGTTGTCTGGTCTTCTTGCCACTACTGGACAACATTCGTTGTCCGGTCTTCCAAGCCACATGGGACAAAAAATGCAACCTGGTCCTCCTTGACATCATCGGATAACAAATGTTGTCCAGTTTGCTCCACCACCGGACCATGCTCCCACCTGACCGACCATGTCAAACCAAAACCTATAGCTCCTTCAGCACATCAACATCGCGCCAACTCCATCGCTATATTCCACACCTTGATGCTCATGCATCGCCTATGCAATAATACAACTCCAAACTCTTTAAAGCCTACCCGTCGAAGTCCGATTTCAAGGTTCATGCCTCTAGTTCGCTTCGATGAGGGTTTTCGACTAGACAAGCAAACAAATAAACGCCATACATGCACCAAACAACATTCGAACGTGCAAACGTACAACAATTCATGGCTAATCATCCTATAATATGTATCTAACATAGCCTAACACATATCAAGGCAATCATTTATCAAATTAACATGATTAAAACATTTTAAATTCGTTTTTACTTCAGATTTCACTTTAAAACAGTCCTAAACATGATTGTGACTTTAAAAAGGAGTTTAAAACATGTCAAACATGTAGATTTATATGTAATAAGGAGAGAGATGATAAATCACTCATCAAAACCTCAAAAGTCCCGGTTTTTCATGCAAATCGAGGCAAATCCAAAAAACAACAGCCAAGGCTCAAGTTTTCTTCCTCAAAAATGTATATTTAAAATTTTCTAATGTAACCCCTTGCTAACATACCATTAATCTATGATTTAGACTTGATTTGCAGGATAGAAGAGAATGTTTTGGATGTAGAATGGGCTAATTGGAGTTTAGATCTACTTGAAAAGTGATAAAAGTGATTTCAGGATGATGATTCAACCTATTATAGCCACCAAACCCGAAATGGGTTAGTGAATTTGCCTCCAAACTCACTAATTACCCACTAAGATGCTCCAAAAACTATCAATTTTCATACAAGCTTATCGCCTAGCCAGAAAGTCCAAATTGTTATTATGACTACTTTATGAAAAGGAAACCAACATATATTTCCAACGAAAGTAATCTCGGATGCTAATTCGACTTCTATCAAAAGTTAAAGCCGCTATGAGTTTTCAGGGCTAAAATCATTCGAAAAAATTCTAAATATAGAAAATGTTGCTAGTAGGCATTTTCCAAAGTTAGTCATACGACATCATATGAATTTAAAAATAATATTATACGATTCGCCGATACGTAATATACGGGTCGTTACAAATTTTAACTCCATTAATGTTTATAGACATTTTGACTTATTTTAGTTGATATAGAAATTTTTCTTGGTTCATCACAAATTATTTATAACAATACGAAATAATAGTTTTGGTAATCTTAAAATTTGAAGTTAATAAAGCCAAAAGAAAATAATACTATAAATTTCTGCTTAAAATCTAACAAACCTTCAACAAAAAATTCATGTTTTGGATTAATTAAAATAGCGAAAAAACAAAACTAATATGATTGGTAAATTTACCGTTACCGTTGGTTTTGACATTTCTTTACAGTTATATTTACCATTAATAATGGTAAATTTACCATTACCATACTGATAGCACTAGTATACCGATATACCTCGATATTGGTTACTAATTACTTGGTATTGGTGTGGTAATGCTAAATTTATCATTACCATAACAGCCATAATCCACATATTGTGCTTGACTAGACAATCCTTCAATAATTTTGCTATATCTATTTAAAAATTCGTAAACTCTCCACCACAATGAGTTATCATATAAGAAGAAAGTCATGAACATTGGGTTTCTTGAAATTGTGTTATAAGTATTAACTCTACCGTTGATGGTGTAGGATCTTGTGTTTCTACAACATTAGCAAAGTTTGTTTTTCTAACAAAATTTCCACCACTTTCATTCCAACCGAAAATGAAGAATTAATATCATCATCATCTTCCACATCAATAGCGGATGAACCATCATCTCTGACTCATTTCATTGCCATTTTTAAATCATAATCAAAAGGATCGATTCTTATCGCTTCAAATGTGTATTGTTAAGTCCTTTAAAACTACAATACTTTTTTATTTTCGATCCTTTTCATTTACCACCAATATATTTAGGTTTATCGTCTTCATCAATTAATGATTCTCCATCGTTAAAATGTTATTTGAACCACTGATGTTATCTACAATAATAAATAAACTTTCAAATATCAATAAATATTACTAGCAAAGACAATAATTATAACATATGTAATGCTAAATTTAACAAATTTATCCACTCTAACTCAACTAAATAATATTCTAGAGAAAACCCTAATATCAAAATTTGTGATTGAATACATTGGTTTGAGAAGAAGATGTGTCGTTAAAGAATCTTCAACCAAAGCTACTTTTATTTTGACAAACTCTTTGCTTATGATGAAAAACTCTGAAGATTAGAAGAAATTAGAGTGGAATCAAGTTGGTTTTGTGTGATGAAAGACGAAAGGAAGGGAATGAGAGAAAAACAACCGTTTGTACTTGCACAATCCGAAATTACACAAGTACAAATATATATTATTATTTTAAGTCCTCATAGTTTGTGCAATATAAATTTGCCCTACGTTATAATAACAAGCTTGCACAAAATATAATTACGCAAATTATATAAAATGTAGGCATATTTCTGCAATTAATTTGTAGACAAGCCTAGCATTAGAGCAAGTTTTTCTTTGGAAGCTCATGTCGAAAATCCTTAAGTTAATAGTTACCTAATTGTCATTCCAACACACATTTCTCCATTACTTTCATGCTCATATACCAAAATGATGCCTGTAAATTCATGTGTGTGACAAAACTCTACAGACTCAAAACAAAAAAAAAAATGAAATTTTCAAAATAAAAATGAAAAACAAAATAAACTTTCCTAGAGTGAAATATTCTAAAAAATTATATAAAAAGTAATTTTAGAAACCAAAAAGAATTTCAGGATAAAAAAGAACGTTTTTCTTTTTTGAAATTTTTTGAAATTTTCGAGAAAAGGTCAAAATTTTCTGATGTGTTTGGTTTTTCTGAAAGAGAAACATTGTTAAATTTCTGGGAAAAAAAAAGAGGAATTTGGTAAAAGTTTAACAATTTCTCATAACATAGCAATTTTCCAGTAGGATGCAAAAAATTACCAAATTGTCTGAAAAGTTTCGAAGAAATCAAAATGTTTCAAAAAATTCCTACAATCCAAAAATAACCAAAAATCAAGTTTCATGAATAACATACATGTGCATCAATAAGTAGACTATAAAAAAAAAAAAAACGCTATTGCCTTCCACCACATAGTAGTAGTATTTACTGGTACACAAAAGTTGCAAAACGTTGACAAAAAGCGAGTGGAATCATTTCAGAAAAGAAAATATGGGCCTCACCAAATCCTAAATGAAGAGAAAACAAGGACTTGGGATTTTTTGCAAATTCTACTTCAAGAAGAAAGTGTGTATTAAAAAAAAGTTGATAACTTCAAGAGCAAAGTTATGAACTTATGATGACTACAGAAAGATCTACAGACCTAGCTGTTGGGAGCAAAGGATTGGAAACAGTTTGCTTCGATCCTTCCAGGGCATCTCTAACAAAAATTGCTATTATGGATTTACAGTTTTACACACTGTCATTCTTCCCTAATCAATTTCGAATGAGGTTTAGATTAAGCAATTGCAATCTAGCATAATTATAAGCCCAGTAAACCTTGCTATTGTGGTGAAGGATTTAAGTTTGCCAATTGAGTGTAACAATCTTTATCTACTCCCGATCATTATTGGTGAGGGTAAGAGAAGGGTTTGGATTGAAAATTAACCCAACCCGTTTAAACAAAAAAGTCAACCCATTAGACCCATTTATTTAATAGTTAAACCAACCCAACCTGTAATTTCATGAGTAAAACCAACTCGATCCATTAAAACGATTTTGGTTGAAATTGTAGCAAAGACGATAGAACACATTTAAAAATCTAAGTTTGATTTGACTAATAAAAAACAAACAAATATAAAATAATTCTAATTTTAGTGTTTACATTTTGAATTTCGAAAAAAAATCAAAATTTCAAAATTTAAATTTTAATTCTAACTTTCATCGGAATTCAAATATAACGATATAGTTTGTTATTTCCTAAGTGCAATCGTTCATCACCATTACAACATGCATTAACAAGATGAAATATCCGAGTGTTTCATACTATCCGCAATTTAGATGAAAGTTTATTGGTCGAAGTCTCACCCGATTCGGAGTTAGAATAAAGAAGTTATTGCGGTCTAACCAAAAAAAATAACGGCTTCTGCCTAGATGAAGTTCAAATATCGAGATGTAGCATATTATTTTTAAATATAACTCTTGGTCACCATGGAGAACTAGTGTAGGAGAAGTTTAAATTTTGGGGATGTAGTCTGTTATTTTTTAAGTACAGTTGTTAGTCGTCGTGGAGAACTACATTGTGCGTTCATAAGATAAAGCATCCGAGTGTTCCATTCTGTCCGTAATTTAGATGGAGGTTCATCGATCCAAGTTTTCCTAATTCCAAATTAATACGAAGAAGTTATTACAGTCTGATAAATAAAATAGCGGTTTTTGCCTAGGGGAAATTCAAATATGAAATGTAGTATGTTATTTTTTGAGTACAACTGTTAGTCATTATGAAGAAATACAATATGCATTCACAAAATGAAATATCCAAGCAAAATAATCAAATTTTCAAAACTGTTATTTTCAAAACTGTTATTTTCAAAATTGTTGTTTTCAAATTTATATTTTTGAAATTTAAGTTTAATAAATGGGTAAATGAGTTACCCATTTATATTTCTTTTAAAAATGAATCAACCCAACCCATGTCCCATTTCACAAAATCAATAAATGAGTTACTCAATCCAGTTACAGATAGGTTAAATTGGTTGAATCATATTTTGATGGGTCTGGGTGAGGGTTGAACCAATTTCAAAGAAATATCAACCATGACCAATGAACAGGCCTTGAAGCTATGTGTTCCAATATTAGGCCTTGCACTTGCACTAAACATTGAACTCGTAAGATCATGTTTGAGATACAAGTATATAAGCAGCTCATGGCTTTTATTCTCACTTAATTCTCAGTTGAATTTGAAAATAAATCCTAGCCCAACAGTCCTCCCAGATAGTCTTAAGAATAAAGCATTGTGTTGGATATGTTAAGCTACAGAAGTAAACATGAAAACCTATGAAAATCATGAAAAATGCATTTTATCTCATGAATGCGGAGAATAGATTGGATAATACAAGCAGTAAAATTAAGATGTTTTAGCAACATTGGAATTGACAGTAAATCAAAGCACAATAGAACCATGAAACACTAGATTATGAGTTTGAATACAGAATTTGGTTATAACCGTACTCAATTATTATTTAAGATACAAATTGAAAACAAAATGAACCCAAAAAAAATTAAAACTTTAAGATGCTACTATTTACTACTCTACTGAGAATTCAATCAGATGTTAAGCATACAACCCACAAAATATAAGAACGCGAATATACTTCGTAAGGTATAATACGCATATAGAACAAAATGGGAACAAACCCATCAATAGTAACCTACAACTTTTCTGCACCGCAAAGTATGTAAGCCAAAGAAACTGTAAACCGTTTCACAAAGCCATGTTACATGCACAGTAAGATGCATCTCGAGCATTGACTCTAAACAAACTTTTGACAGTTTTGCAGGTTCAGATGAAAATGACATTTATAAACAGGTCTGGTCACTTGGTCATATATGTGCACGCGCGCAGGCGAGTGACTAACCTGGCCACCGCGATCCATTCCTGTTGAAGCATGAAGACCAAATTTTATTTCATCAAAGTTACCATCTAAATGCAAATAAAAAGACGTAGCCTTGAATGAAAATAATATAAATGGAAACACATCTGGTCGGCATTTGCATAATAGTCCAAATAACACTTATAAAACTATGCATTTTGCATCTTCATTGATTGCCCAAAACATTGAACCTCATACAAATTTAAGCCAAGGTAACTGGGAATAAGGAATTTTTAAAACCCAGGAAACTTGGTTTTAGTTTGAAAAGTCTGTTGTAATTTTTCTCAACAGTGGAACTAATAGGTTTGGAAGTACTATATGAAACATTAATTTTTTTTTTAAATAATTTAGGTCAGTTTTAAAACTTAATCATGCAGATAGATAGCTTTTAAAACTATTTGAAAATATAGGTCACTTCTGACCATGTCAGACTCAGCGCCACACTAACAAAATTTACTAGCTACATTTCAAAAGGTGCCAATAAAATTTTAGAAAATAACATAGGCTCATTTTCAAAAGTCACATGTGCTGTTAACGGCGCTTGTTTGCTACACCCTTAAAAGAACACTGATGGCATTCGTTGGTACATTTTTGACAACATGGCGCTGACATGACTAAAAGTGGTTTACATTAAATAGTTTCAAAAGTGGTCTATATTTTAAATAGTTTCAAACCGAAATAACCAAATAAATTTGGTTGATCCAGCTCGGTTTTTTTAGTTAATTGGTTGGATTTGGTCTCTACTTTCGTATTTATTTGGTTTTTTAATCAGTTTCAATATTTTAAAATTGAACCAATGAATTAAACTAAATATGAAACTTATATTATTTTAAATATAAGATCATAATTATTAGCGGAAACATTTTTAATTATATTATTATTTGAACAATATTATTCATTCTTTTAGTTCACGATGATATTTTTTAAAAATTGAGGATTTTGTTTCTAAAAATTAAAGAATATCACATCTTTATGTAAAATATGAACTTAGTTAATTGTCTCAATCCTGTATTATATTAGCAAATATACTTTTTGGTTTCAATTTTGATTATTTAAATATAACCAGTCAAACCAACCAAACTGGACTGATTATTTTCGCTCATGTTAATTTCAATTTTGAAAACCACCGATTTAATTTTGTTTTTTACATTGAGTGGCTATTTTGATTTTACTATTTCTGTCCGTATAAAATCGAACTAGCCACTTGCTTAACCCTACACCGTCCTTTCAACAAACACACATTCTTCAAGGACAAATAAAGATCCTCGCAGACTTTGAATTTGTTCATTTGGACTCTTTTTTGTACTTAGTGTTTGCGCTAAAATTGATCGCAAACCCAAAGTATCGCGAAAGCACCAATATATGAATATTAATCAACAATGTTTGAGCATAAGTCACAGATCTACGCTAACAACAAACAACAATCCAAAAATAGCGAATAGAAACACAAGATTTATAGTGGTCTGGCTATCTCCGGTCTACGTCCACTTTGAATAGTAATCCTTTATTGATTTTTCTTGCTGGTTACAGATAATTACAGCGATTACAATGAAGTAATTCAAATAAAACAGCGATGGTAAGGTGCAGAATTGAATCCGATAGAGTCTGTACGTTGAATAGCCAAAAAATCTTTTTTCTGTAGGCTTCAGGGGGCTATTTATAGGTGTAGGAGGCTGATATCGCGCTCAAACTTCGGGAGACTTCTTCGGGCACGTGAGTGGGCCCACGCGATCGATCCCACCAAGTTTCGACTCGATCTATGGTCGATACGAATCAATTTCGTATCGATCAAGAAATGACCCAATCGAGCTGAAACTTGGCAGGAACTTTTTTTAGCTTGTACGTAAGCTCCTGTGAAAATTTCGTAGCATTTGGACCCGTGGTTTAGGAGATATGATCGATGCAACTTTGTATTCGTCGAAGGTTGTCGACTTCGAATCCATGATTCGTATCCATCCCTTCGTATCGATCAGAAGCATGTGCGCATAGGATGACGTGGCGTGAGCTTCCTGAACCGATCCAACTTTTGCGGCGAGTTGATCGAGTCATTCCGAGGCTTTCGCCTCGTTTGCATCAACACGTTCGCATCAATAACTGGGAGTATCGATGACGCTGTTCGCATCGATGATTAGAGTGTCGTTTCGCATCGATCACTGAAGGAGTGCACTATTCGTATCGATCGATCCTTGGGGATCGATACGAACAGCGAGCGTTGGATCGATGCGAACCAGATCAACATGAACAGTGTAGTAGTGGAGTGCGAACAGTATCGATGCGAACAGAACCAATGTGATGTCTCCAGATCGATTCGATCATATGGATACGAACAATCGAGCATGCATGAACCTGATCAATACGGACCTGATGGATTCGAACTATGCAAAATCTGATGGATTCGAATAGATTGAGGCGGTGTCATTCCGATAGATATGAATTTGATGGATTCGAATAGACCATCACATCGGTTCTCCGATGGATACGAACAGCATATTCCTTCTACCTTGTATCGATCATATCTCCTTCGTACGAATTCCGATTAACTTGAAATTTGAAATGTAACCTCTCCTAGCCTTGATCATCATCTCCAATCGATTCCGTCCTGATCGGAGCTCGGCCGAATTTTAACGACATCGACTGCAGTCTTGTTTCCAATCGATCTTCAATCCTGATATCCATTCTTCCTTGCCAATTTGTTCCAACCTTGACCAAAAGGTGGGATAACACTTAGTTTTGTAATTCTAGTTTCTCCCACTTTCCTTACCATGTCAACATAAAGGACTACCGATTTATTCTTTACAAAAGCACCACCGTAGCTATTTTAGAATCAAGAAAACAGCTTTGTTGTCGTTTTCCACATTAGATGGTGTTATTAAATATTTTGAATGCGATTACAATGTTAAGTGTTTCTATTCCAGATAATTGAACATGTGTTTGCATGCAACTTCCCACTCAAAATGCATGTTCTTTCATAAACAGAGGCTTCTAGATGAGATTAAAAAAAATACTGCTATGGGTTCCTAGGAAAATTGAATTGGTAATTTTTGAATGTTGATTAGTGTTTTGAACATTATTTTCCGTCTACCGTGGTCAGATAATCAAAGCGATAGAGTGACTAAATAAGGAAAAGATATCACATGAATAAATTGAAAAATCACCTGGCTGGTTCTCTTTTCACCATTCTTTACATTTGAAAAATAATAAGGTAAATTGATGAAGCTATCATGATCATCATCTCCATGTGCTAAATCCACTAATAAATTACAAACATGGTAAACATTAAATCTTTCGTCTTGCTACAGCTTATTTCTCGTCTTTCATTTTTGATATAATCTCTCTTGCTTTGTTTGCCCGACCTGTTTTGAGCAATTTTTGGTCAACCTTATTGAGTGTATCAGAATCTAAAGAGCACCCATATTTCTCTATCAACATAAATAAATCGTTAAACTCAGTCCATAAATCTTCTTTAATAAAATATTTCATCAGGATCTTGTATGTTCTGGCATTTGGAACCATGTCCCGAGCAAAAATATCATTAAACAAATTCTTAGCTTCTAGGACTCTACCAACTCTAAGCAAACCATCAATTATAATATTAAGAACTTCGATGTCATTCCTATACTTCTGAAAGTTTTCCCCATGATATGCGTTCACTGCTTCATCAATGCATTGATTTTTACAAAGTCCATCCAATGTTATACGGCATGTATCAATATCTAACTCTAAACTGCTCTCGACCAACTTCTCAAGAATTTTTCTTGCATCATTAACTTTTCCAGCTTTGTATAGTCCAGCGAGGATATTATTATAGCTCAATAGTGTTTGCTCCACACCTTTCTGTGACATTTCCTCAAACAATTTAAGAGCGATATCGGTTTTCCATGCTGTAACATGACAATTGATAAGTGTTGAATATGTGTATTCGTTAAGGTTGGGATTATCTGCAGCCATCAAATTAAAGATCTTCAATCCTTCTCGAGTTTTACCCAAAAGGAAATATCCATCCATAAGAGTGTTGTATGTAGTTAAGTTAGGCTTCATGCCAATTGGATACATTGTTTCCAATACTGACTGTGCCTGCATAACCATCCCTTCCTTGCACAAAGCATCAATTGACAAACTGTAGATAGCGGCATTAGCATGTAATCCTTGATCACACATTTTAGTAAGGTATCTCAATACTTTGTTCGATTTTCCAGATTTATTAAACCCATTTACCAAACAAGTAAATGCAAACACATTTGGTCTGATCCCTTGATCAACCATTTCATTGAAAAGAATCTCTGCATCATCCATCCTATCAGCTTTACAAAGTCCATCTAACAAAGTAGTATATATAGTAATATCGAGTCCCATACCAGCTTGTTTAACCTTTTCAAATATGTTTATAGCATCGGTTATTCTATTGCTCTTAGAAAATATATCAATTAAAATAGTGTATGTAACTATGTTCGGCTTGAATCCATCTTGCAGCATGGTGTTAAATACTTTTATTGCCTCATCAAAAAGGCCTTCTCGATTAAAGCCATTTAACAATGTAGTATACATGTATGGAGTGGCTTTTTTATTTCTTTCTTCCATCCCCATGAGCAAATCATAAGCTTCGCTAGTTTTCCCATGTTTACAAAGAGTATTCATCAGCATTCCAAACGTAAGAAAATCCGGAGGGAGGCCTTTATCTAGCATCTCCTTGAAAACTTTGATGCACTCTTTCCAATCTCCTAAAGCCGAATGACCTTGTAAAATGCAATTATATGTATTAACACTTGGAGCAATTCCGCAAGCAACCATATCTTTAAATACATCAGAAGCAGCGGCCATGTCACCATCTTTGCAATGTGCATTAATGATTGTGTTGTAAGTCACCACATCAGGTTTACATCCAACCTCCTCAGTCGACATTTTAGTAAGTAACTCAATGGCTGATTTTGTTTTTCCAGCACCACATAACCCTTTGATTAGGGTATTGTATGTGACCACGTCGGGTTCAACTCCCAAGTGAAGTATTACTTCAAGCAGTTGCACTGCTTCAGCTACCTTCTTTTCCTTACAAAGACCGTTCATTAGTGAACAGAATATGATAACGTTGCCTTGCCATCCCCGCTTGAACATAGAACCATATAGAGAAAAACCAAGATCCACACGATTCATACGTGTACAGTAATCAATCAGTGGTGCATATGTGAAATTGTTAGGGGAAACACCATTGACTAGATTCATCTTATTGTACAAAGAGATGGCAATACCACTGTGAAGTGTGTCCTTCATTCGAGTAATTGAAGCTAACAACACATTAAATGAAAATATTGATGGTTTAGGCATTAAGTCAAGCATTTGGTGGAAGAGATCTAAGGCCTCTTTTAGATCAAGTTTCCTAGATCGGCATCTTTCTATAACAAAATCCTCCAATCTTTTTGCACTGGGAATGACAAAAGATGAGCTTTTTGCACGAACAATTGTATGATTCATCATTTTGTTGCGCATTATGAAACTATGTAAAACCGTCACTTAAAATCACAATGATTACAATTGTCACGAAGATAGGTTAAAGCGAATAATTTCTTCGAATTGAACTTAAACAAAGTTGACTACTAATTGATTTGACCCATGACATAAAGCTTTTACTGTTCAATAATCCAATTTAAAGGATAGAAGGAAGGAAGATACATTACTAGTTGAATTTCGTTTGAATCAGGAAAAAGGCAGAAGACAGCTGAGCAGATGTTCTTCAGAATCGTCGGAAGAACTGAAAAGGGTTTTCGTTAGAATACATTTGATGTATGTAATGTTCACCCAATCCGATTAGCCATGGACAGGCCTTGATTCTGATCTGTGGATCGTGGGTGCAGCAGTCTATAATTTATGTTTGGTAATAAAATAAAATTAAAAACTTTGTTGAATTAAACAAAGGCTCACCCAGTATTTTGCTTTTGCCACCTCGATGTTTTGAAAAAATAAATTCATCCCATCTTTTGCTTTTCGCACCCCGTCTACTTTCAAAACTACCATTCCTTTTCCTAAAAAAAAAAAAATAGAAAAAAAAGCTTCTCTTCGTGCTCAAACCCTAACCCGCCGATCTCAGCATATTGTTCACCTTCAAACCCTAACACGTCGCTCAAACTCTCCTCTTCGTGCTCAATTTTCCGGTCGCCGTCGACATGGAGAAGGAAAAAATGAGCAAACATCGACACAATACGTGATTTAGCTAATCCAATTCTATGCGAATCGAATTTTATTTGAATCAAAGTTCAATTTTGCTCGAATCGAGTCTGTATCGTATTTATGTGAACAACAACGTTCCACGCGAACGAGGTTGTTGAACCAACCTCGTCCGCCGCGAACGTGGTTGTGACAACAACCACGTGTTGGTCGGACGATGTTGGTTCAACAACTTCGTTCGCGTGGAACGTTGTTGTGTCGATAGACAGACGGCAGTAAATTGATTGAAGATATTCATTTAACTATTAAAGGGTATAATTAAAATATAAAATTTAAAATTTTAACCGGGGTGTGAAGAGAAAATACTGGGGGGCTAATAGACGGACCCTTAAACAAATTAATCATAAGAAGAATTTTCAGTGACAAATGAATTAGAAATGAAGACCTATTGCAATGCATCCGTAATATCGTTTATATTTGATAAACGTATAAAGTTTGTTAAAATTTGATAAGAACGATAAAATGAGAAGAAAAGAGAAGATGTGGACAAAATGGTTTTCTGTCATTTTTGCCTTTATATTTTGGAAATGAGAAGTTTTCTCTCTCATTTTCTTCTTTTCCATTCTATTCGAAAGAAAACTAGGTTTTCTAATTTTTAAATTAGCATAACTCTATCGTCTCTCCGCTTTTTAAAAAATAAATAGTAAAAGTAGTATTTTATTCAAGCATATTGCTTATTTTGATGTCTTAATGGCATGAACTCATAATCTCCAAAAACCTATGTTTGGAGCGTTATAAAGTTAACCAGTTGAGCTATTGGTCATTGACATCTCTCAACCAAAAATTACAAAATAAATATTTAAATTCAAGTTATGAGATTTTCTACAAATTCATACCTTCAATTTCACATTTTGGAGAAGTTTGAAGTCGGATTTCAAGAATCGGATATGGGAATTCAACTTGAGTTCCATTGAAGCTTAGATTTCTTGATATTTAATGAGTATGATTTACACTGCATGATATTTGATTGCTATACATGTTAGAAATCATGATAAGTATTCAAATGTTTCATAAGGCTTGGGTACTGAATTTGAATTTTAGAGTCAAGAATTTTGTCAACGAATGTTTTGAAAGAGTTAATTATAGAAGTAAATTTGTTAAATAATTTGATAAATTATATTATGTTTGGTTTGATTTTTGGCTTAATTGTTTGTTTGGAAATTGATATAATGGTTAAGAAATGATTTATGACATTTGAAGTTGTCATCGTGAATGAAAAGTTGAGATTAAATGTTGAATCTAGTGGTTGAACTCGAATGGTTATGAAATCGGTCCATTGCCTCAAAATCATTCGTGATGTGAAGTTGCACTCAATCGAACATTGAATAACTTATAGTAAGGGCATGAATTCGTGTCGATGGATGTTAGTGCAAAGTGTCTTAGTGACATGGACCCTTACGTCAAAAACGTTAAAAAGAAAGGAATTACATAAAAAATGTAGGAATTTGTGATTTGGGATATCCACATTGAAAAGAATTTTTTTCACGATCGTAAAAAATGGTACAATGAGTCGATTGGAGTTGTGGATCAAAAGATATGGACATTTGAATTTCAAGTGAACAAAACAGGTTCCGTACGGCCAACAGGTCGACTGGTGGGATTAACCGCTCTACTGGCTTTGCTCCCACACAAACCCAAAAACTTTTACTGCATTTTAGGAGGTTCTCGGTTGAATAGAAATGGGTAACTAGTCGATTGACAACCATGTTCAATCGAATGTTCGGTTATCCATCACCTAGTTCAGCTGGAATTTCAAAATGCAATAACTTTCGCATACAGACATGGATTAAGGCACGATTTAGACCTATGTTCATAATTTTTCAAGATTTACAATCCATATAATTTTGGTATATTTTGGAGTACTTTGATTTTAAGGTATAAGTGGGACCTAGTTCGACATGTATTCTAAAACTAGAGACTCGAGGGGAGTTCGAGAGGGTGCATCCATGATGTTAGATGAAAAGAAGTTCATAAGTAATGCTTATGATGCATTTCTATCCATATGGTTGTTTCCTAGAGTCGATGCTTGCGATGCATTTCTATCTATATGATTGTTTCCTAGAGTCGTCCAGTGGTTTTGAAATGTGATGACTAGAGTATTTGGATATACAATTCCATAAGATATTGTATATACGAAGTAAATTGTATCCCTTAGCTATGACTTTAGAATGCGATATTTATTGACCATTTGTGGCATGTTGTATTATTATGTCGATTATGTGTGTTAGGGTGACATCGATACACAAAAAGAAGACATTCTATCTTGATAATGTATGTTATGGACCTTGGGCTACGTTGTAACAAAGGTTATAGGCTGTAGATTACCTTTAAAATCTTCATGACAACCAAATTGTAGTGGTCAGGTATGTGTATATCGATTTGGGTTCGATACAGTTGTAGGTGGTGGACAATTCTTTAAATCATCCTGGTATCAGTCTTACATTAGTGACCATTCTTGGTGGGTTTTGGCCTTACTGCGAGACATATGGCCCACTAACCTTGTATATGACGATTGAATCATGATCGGTGCCATGATTAGTATTTGATAAACTTATCGTATAGTGTAATACTATAGTAAAAATGTACTAATTTATTAGATATAAGCGAAGATGTATGGTGAGGTATGGTTTTATTTCTGGTGCTCAATACTCTCTTTTAGGAAAATTGTTCATAATTCCCATATATCAATTGTTACTATGAGTCGTGCCAGTCAAGCACCAACCATTGAAGGCAATGCTGAGGCTCTGGATCAATACATGCCAGCAGATTCCGAAGGTACTTACAGGCTACAGTTCTAGGCACTCTACCTCCAACAGGAGTCCCACCTATACCGACAGTAGTTGCAGTAATGCATATCTCTCCATTGCTAGTTCTTGACTCCCAAAGACTTAATAGGGATATTGATCTTCGTCGGATCCCGACGGGCACTGCTTGTTGTGATCTTGGTGAAATGGAATTGTCATATTTTGTGACTAGAGTGATTCTGACTGGGGAAGACAAGAAAGTTGAAGCAAGGCCTAAGTCTCAAGGTGAGAGAAATGAAGAATAGGACAAGGAGGATCAAAGTCAAGTTAAGAAGTGGGCGGTGATTTTTAGTAGATGTTGTTTGAAAGGGAAATCGTTAATGAAATGATCCTGACTCGACCTTCGAAAATCGGCACCGAATACGACACTCATATTCGAATGCCGCAGATCCAAACGTCAAATCTGGTTCGCCGGAGCTTATAACACCATTAAGTACAACACAGCGGAAGAAAAAGAAATGAATATCAATACACCAATATTGATACAATATCTAGATACAATGATGATAGAATAAACTAATACAACTGAATATCGATATACATCAGAGATATGATACAACAAAATAGCAGTGGAATTAAAATAGGTAACACCAGCAGCGGCTAATCTCCATCTCCAAGGCACCAATCCAGAAATAGCTCGAACTCTCAATAATGGTGCACAAAGATAAGCAATGCAGTCCTGATCCAAAGACTGAACTAACTCCAGATAATCTACTAGACCTGACTATCAGAAAAAAAACCAAACTCTAGACTGTCCATGTAGAAAATTATGGGCATCCAGAGTTTAGGAAAGGAACAATAAACTCTGGGTCAGTCATGAGACTGGTATGAGCAAACAAAAACAGTTTGTCTTTAAAAACAACCAAAAGATTTAAATTTGATAACCGCAATGCTTTTGGAAAATGAAACTACCATAAGGCCTCCCGCCACACACACCATGCAAACGCAGAATTGGAGAAGATTTCTCCTTATGATAGTCAAACATGCTTGATACGCAAAAACCACTTTGATATTATTATTAGTGCATAATGGAAAACATTTCAAAAATATAATATTAATTTTAGCCAGCATAGACATTCTGAACTATGCCTACTATAGCTATCATCGAAACAGTGGTGACCACCATAAGTGAATGGCATGTTATACAACTAAAACCGTACAAGGCTCGTATTGGATGATTGGATTTTCAAAAAATGGTCAGGCTAAGGAACTTTCTATTTCCACATGGGAACGCCTCTGGCGAGATGTCCCGAGAACTTACCCAGCTCTCTGCCAAACAAGGTCGGCTAACCCCCTTCCTGGGGAATAAAACCTCAGATATGCCACCCCCGGTCCTTTGGGACCTTTATACGAGGTACCTCTACACCAACAACATCACACAGTAATAATAAATACTACAGTGCCTACATGAGTAAGTATCTGGGCTCCATACCATGATACTACCATTTTCCAGAAGGAATGGTCACACCCTAGGGGAGCTACCCCTGAAACCTTGCCGCATCATTCCTGTTTCGACCATTACCGGGTTGTAAGACTCGATGAAGTCTCATCCACAAAGCTACGCTTTACTCGAAAGCTATGCTTTGATCAACAAATGATCATCAACACACAGTAGCACTTAGCATGCCACACTATCAAATTGGGAGTATATCGCTAATAACCTTCAACTACATAACCTCTGAGCTCGTACGTCTCAGAGAAGGGTGTTAAGCTAAGAGAATAAATTCTCCGACACCAACAGATACGTATTTGAAAGAAAACTGCTTTATACCTCAAAGTGTAGTGTCGGACATACAACCATACAAGTCTGTTCCGGGTTCGAACAGAACCGAAGGCACCTCCGAAGAAGCCCTTGCAAATCCGAGTATTCACAATCCCGATCGGACTTCCCATCACTTAGGGAGAACTCTATACCGGAGCAACTCAGTGCTGAGTCAATCGATAGGTTATCATATCGTTCTCACAAATACCCGGTCTTCACCACCGGTCTTCAAATGCTAACCATAACGACGTATCACTATTCGGAATGGGTTATATGACACAAGGTCATCTCCCGGCTAAACCGAATAATGAGCGTAATATTTAAAATATATGGATATTGGATTTCAGTTAAGTCACAACTGATAAAATCCAAAGCTTTTCTTTTGAATGGTTAAACAAATTACCATTTCAAATCTTTTAAACAAAAAGATTTATTTCACTAAGTTCACACAGTTTCACAAAGATCCATTTATGGGTTTCAAAACAATTCCCATTTCAATTGGATTCACTCATTAAGTCCTTAAATTAAAGATTTAACTTATAGCTTTCAAAAACGTTTCCATAACCTGGAAATCCATTTTCATTTTAGACTTGAAATTCTTTTAACACAATTTGGAAGTTCATTCCTTATGTGAAAGCTTTAATTATTTGAAAACAAATAGTTTTCATTTCAGAAGAATCCAATTATATTTATACGAGTTAAAGCCTTTGAATTTAAATTCAAATTCCCAAATTAATACATTTAAAAATAGTTTAACCCATATAAACTTGTATAACATCTTTAATCCTTAATTTCAAATCATACAATTCAGTTTCCATTTTGAATTCAAATTTAAATCAGATTATTTAAATTTCAAAGCGTTATCAAGTTATTCAAAAATAAATTTTATCTTGAAATTCCATTTCTAAAACTGTTTGAATCCAAATTGTCTATTTAAAAATCGTTTCAAAAATCTATGACTTAATCGATTTCCTCATGAAATCCATATTTGTGTGTGTATGGTGTGGTCCAAGGGTTTAACACAATAGTGCAACAACATCATCATCACAGATCAAAACACAAAAATATAGTTAATAAGCGGTATAAACTACAACGCTTATCGTTCATTTACAGATTCGCAGATAATATACAAATGTATCACAAATAGATAAATAAATTACACACAGCTCAATCCACAGAACAAAATATCACAGATCAGATAGAACAATCAATTCAAAGCATCTAACACAATACAATCATTCATAAGTAAGGTCAAGCATTCAACAATTATTTATAAGTAGGATTAATTAATTGTTTAATCCTATTTAATTCAATTTATTTCCTATTAAATTAATTATTTATGAATTAATCATCCAATCCTGATTAATTAATTACAAATCATTTGATATAAATTAATTAATCAATTGCCTTAATTAATTAAATTATTCTTAATTAACATATTAATTAATTTAACCTTTAAACCAATTACATAATTAATTAACCTTTTAATTAATCATTTTAAGAAATTAAACCTTTGATCATTTACCATAAAGTAATCATCTCATAACAATTAATCATTAATTACCAATTAATCTTTATCATTAAATTAATTTACTTTAACTAATGTAATCACTTTTATTAAGTAATTATCCTTAAATACTTGCATCGATTAACTATTCCTTAATTAAACACATTAAGTAACTATCTCTTAATTACTTTTATTAAGTAATTATCCATTAGTCACTTCCATTTATCAGCTGTTCTCTAATCACTTCCCATTAATGATTTCATTTATCACTCGCAAATAAGTTTGAAAACATTCATTTCAAATTTACCTTTAAAATTTCATTTTTAAATTTCAAGCTTTAAAATGAATACCAGTTTATCTTTAATAAAGTTAAAACAATTTCAAAATCCTTTTTATATTCTCAAGTTAAATAATTATTTACCTTATAATAGAAGTTAAAAGGATTTAAAACCCGATTTCATTTTAAATTCAAATCAATTTAAAAATCACTTTATCATTCAAGTTATCTAAAACAATTTAATTTTAAAAAATTTCTTTTATTTCTAAAACTAAGATTCAGATTTATATTTGAATCCAGATTTAAAATTAAGTTTAAATCTCTATTTTTATTTAAAGCTTTACTTTTTTTAAAATCCCAACTATTTAAACCCTTTAAAGTTGTTATAAATAATTTAATTTAAAAACTTTATCTTATATTTTAAAACTGAGATTCAAACTTTATTCGAACACAAACTAAATTTTGATTTAAACTTAGTTTAAATATCTATTTATATTTTAAAAATCCAGATTTAAGTTTTATAAAACTTACAGGTTTTAAACATGTAGCTAATATACCCGAGACACCTTCCAGATGACTTCGAGTCAAAACCACATCTATTTCGAGTCTGATACTCGAATCACTCGAGAATGTCTCGAGACCAAACCTCTGCAACCAGAACCCAAAAAAACTTCCCCAGAACGACACGCCGTGCACGTGCACCAGCCTTCGACGACGCTCCGATGATCGGCGAGACCTCTAGCAAGTTGCGATCGATCTCGAAGTCGAACCCCGATCGACTAGCATCTCTATCACGTCGTCACTCAAAAACGAGCATAGCTCGAGCCATCACGACCAAAACAACGACCGAAGAAAAGCCTCGTCGCCGCGACTCCGACCACCAGTCGACTCAAACTTACAGCCATAACTTCGTCAACCACCGAGCCATCATCTCCCAAAGCCTTATGCCACTCGACTCACGAACGTGGCCACGGCGATCCCAAAACACTAACTTTCCTAAAACTAGGTTTACAAACTTAACCCTTGCGCTGCCGTCACCACAGTGGTCGAGACCACCTCCGGTCATTTTTCCAACCACCACCATAGGCTCCTTCACCTCCACGCACAACCTCGCCACACCCAGCTCAACTTAACGCCAGAATTCGATCAAAAATCGTTTCCTATTCAAAGTCAAACTGCTCTCTGCTCTCTTCGTTAAAAATCTTCATTATAGGCTTAAAAATCATATTTTTCAATAAGAATTCGAGTTGTATACCTGAATCAATATTTTGTGTAATTCAAAATTTCAAGAATTTAAAGTTTCCTTTGGAAAAAAAATTAATTTTTCATTCTGTATACCTTTATTCATCATGAAGCTATTTTTAGATTATCATTCATACTTAAACACAGCTATTTGGTTTTGAATCTAAAGTCTAATACTAATCAGATAATATGAAATCAATTTTTTTTTTCATCTTTGATGTTCTATTCCCTAGGACTAACCGAGAAGAAGATGTACACTGGTACTTGGATATATACAAAGCAATTTCAATATATATAACTTAGGTTTATATTACTTGTTGTTTACTCACAGGCATTTCAAATATCAGAGGGAACTGGGTTGAATTACTCACAAATATGTTTGAGAAGATGAACAGAGCTCATCATTTATGTTGAACAGGCTTGAGATTTACTTGCTGAAGTCTCCTTCCTCTTTACTCTCTGGTTTGTAATTGATTAAACTGTTGTTTAGAATTGAACTTTGTTTAAGCTTTGAGATGATGTTATTTCAGGTTTACTTTGAATAATTAGACGAAGCTGAAACGAAAAGTTGATAAAATAAGTTGATATATAGGAAGTGAGTGTACAAGGTGTTATAATGTTGTTTGTACAATACATGGTAAAAAAATCTTGTTGTACAATATAAAATCAGAGATATTTTTTCTCTTTTGCTTTTCTTCATTTGATTAAGCATAAATTTCGACTGATGGGATAATATTTTGGTGGCTAAAGATATATATTGTGTGCTAATGATATTCAAGTATTAATTGCCTTTGTTTGTTTGTATATAGATATTTAGATTTTTTTTCTTATGTCTTCTTTGGCAAGCTTCTTATACACATGTTTATTTGCTTATCTTTTCTTTGTTCATAGATACTCATAAATTCTTGTTTCATATTCATACTTTATTAGCTTGTTTATACCTGCATGTTTATATTTTATTTGTTTTGTGCTTATGTTTTATTATAATATAAATAAATTCTACTTTTAATATGTTGTTTGAATTTCAACTAATTTGTTTAATGTGTATATTTTATATTTTATAGTTTACATAACCAAAATTTTAAGATATTATTTTATTTCTTTGTTCTTGTACTTTGTAATATAAATAAATTTCTATTTTCAACTCGAATACTTATCGTCTTGTATTTACATTGTATTTATTTATTTAACTTAATATTTGATCGTTTTGTACTCCTTTACATAACTTATTTTCAATCTATTTTGTTTTTACTTCTTATATTGATTCCCACTTAAATCATTCAATTTAAACCATTTACTTAAACTTTAAATTCAAAAATTAAATTAATTATCAATTTAAATATATTTAAAATCTGGGATCGTTATAGATTCCCCCTTAAAGAAATTTCATCCCCGAAATTTGCTGTAACGGTCCCAAATTTTAATTAAGTTTAAATTGTTAATTTATTCAATTTTTGAATAAACATTTGTGAATAATTGGTAATTAATATAGAATATTAGTTTAATTTATTAATTAATTGAAAATTTAATTTAGATATTTGAAAATAAACGTGTATATAAAATAGATTGACAATTGAATTTGAATTGGGATTTAAATTTTTAAATATCATAGAAAATGAATTTTTATTTGGATTTTGGATATGATTAAATTTAATGTTAGAAAAGTTAAACTTTAAAAGGAATTCAAATAAGTGTTTATGTCGAACAAATATTTCAAATAGATTTATAATTATGTAAAATATGAAATAAACATATAGGCTTAAGAAATATGATATTGATACAAGTATAAGGATAAATACTTTTAAATTAAGAGTTGATGGATTATGTTGAAAAAAAATGAGATAAATATAAAATATAAACTATTGAAATATATATATATATGTATATATATATATAGAAAAAATAATACAAGACAATTTATATGTAAGATAAAATAAAATTTAAGTTAGATATATAAATAAATCTATATAAGATAAATTATTTAGTTTTGTAAAATAGTGAGTAAGACAATATTATATATATATATATATATATATATATGAGTATACTTACACAAATCAAGTTGTACATGAAATAAAACAAATTACAAATATCTTAGCATGCAAAATACAAATCATTTCACCCCACCATAACAAAGCTGTAGCCACCAAAGTAAGAAAGGAAATCTCTTTAGTCAATACAAAGTACATCAGCTTTTAATGTTTTCATCTCAGCAAACATAAAGGTCAACTCGAAGTGTTTAAATATCATTTCTGTGTTACAAATCTATGGCCGAAGAAAAAAAATATAGTTTCTAATCCTATTTTGTACAGCAAGATTTTTTTATACCTGTATGGTACAAACAGAATTATTTCCCCTGTAATCTGCTTCTCTATATATCAACCTGTGAAACTTCTTTATATCTATCAATCCACTTCATCTCTGTTTCGTTCAATTACAACTAAGAAACATCTGAAGTAAAAGAATATATATATATCATTTAACTTAAACAAACTTCAGTAAAATTCAACTTAACATCTCAGCTACGAATCCATACAACCAGAGAATCAAGAAAGGAAGTTCAGCCTGTAAAATTTCAAATTTGTGTCAAGGAAAAAAAACATAGAAGCAACTATGATCATCTTTTAATCACTTTGAGTAACCAAACGTAAATCCAATTAAGTATATCTTTATTTGATGATTATCATGCCTGAGATTGAAGTTGCTTAGTATGTACACATATATACCTAAATTGTCCTCCGTGTATACATATATGTAGATGTGTATGTCTGTATAGGCTGAAATCCCTATTTTTCTTGCTTCAGAGCATAAGGCTCGATCAAAAAGAATTCAAATATCGAACCACTTGATCTCTATTAGGCCTTGGTTTTAAAAGCAAACATGTTTGTTTAAGTATTAGCTATTATTTAAAATATAAAAAAAATGTTTCAAGTAAAATAAAATATATACGTTGTAAAAACTGGATTATACAGAGCCAACTTTAAATCTTAATAATTTCAAGTGTCACGGAAAATTGATTCACCTACATGACTTGGTTCGGTATTCGAAAAGATGATTTTTGCGATTCGTTTGGTGATTTTTAGCACCGTGGTTTGAAAGCAGTTTTGGGATGATCGAAAATTGGTTTTTGACCAATTTCTAGTGATCGGGGGATGATTGATGGTCAGGGCTTCGAGTGGAGGTGAAGGAGCCTATGGCACTGCGGGATAAAAATAGCAGAAGGTGCCCTCGATCATCGAGGCGGCGGCGGCGAGCATTTTATTTTTGTAAACCTAGCTTGGACGAGCGTTTGTATTTCGATTCGTTTGTCACCGATAGGTGATCGAGTTGCTTGTGCCTTCAGGTAATGGTGGCTGGGTGGATGACGAGTTCGTGGCCGGGGGCGCTGGGTTTCTGGTGGCCGGTGGCGAGATCGCGAGGAGGATTTTGGTCGGAGTTTGGTTCAGGTTCTCGAACAAGAAAGGAAACATCGATCTGGAACTTTTGGCTTCGTGATGATCGTTGTAATCGAATGTGATAGTGAATCGCGACTTGCCGGAGGTATCATCGATCGTCGAAGCGCCGTCGAAGGCTTGTGCACATGCACATGGTAGTTTGGTGTCGGGTTGAGTGTTCGCGTGTGTGTTTCGGAGGCGTCCTCGTGCAGGTGGGTTCGTGCCTCGGAGTGGAACTCGGGATTTGTGGAGAGCTTTGAGTGTCGCAGTTGTATACTAAAAAAGAAAAAAAAGGAAGAAGAAGAACGAACGAGAGGGTATGGAGCTGGGTTGTTCGCGAGATTTGTCTCGAGAAATTCCCGAGCAAATTTGTGTGTGGGCTCGAAGTAATCTTCGAGTGTCTCGGGTAGAAATGTTGTTAGGGTTTAAACAGAAACCTGTTCTGTTTGTTTTGAAAATTCAAACAGAATTTTGAATGATCAAACAAAGTTTAAAATAAGTTTTGAATCAAAGTTAAATAGAAATCCAAGTCCAGTTGAAACTTAGTTGAAAATAAATAAAGTTTAATAACTTGGAATTATTTAAGTTATTAAGTGGATTTGAAAAGGAAATTGAATTTAAAATTAGAATTTGATTTGTAAAGGAAAGATTTGAGCAAAGTAAAGCAAGTTTTGAACTAAACTTATAAATTTAAGTTCAAATATGTATTTAGGTTCGGATTGAAACTTAGTTTAGAAACAAAGTTTAGAAAATTCAAATTTGTTTAGTAACTTAAAAGTGTTAAATATTAAGTGTATTTTAAAAAGGATTTGAGTTTTAAATGGAAGAAAAAAAAACTAAAGATTAGGTTTAACTTTTTTACAAATCAATTGGTATTCGTTTTAAATCTTGAAATTTGAAATGAATTTAAAAGTGAATTGAATATGAATGGTCAACATATTTATAAGTGATAATAAAATCACTAATAAGAATGAGATTTGTCTTAAGTTAACAAAGATATAATGATGATTATAATTCATTAATTATTAAGTTAACTAAACTGAATAATTTATTTAATTAATTAATGATTTGGGTTAATTAAATAAGTAACTAAAGGTTTAAAATCATTAATTAAGGTTTAAAGATTTATTAATTAAGGGATAATTTATTTGTAAACCAAGGATTATTAATTAGATATTAATTAATGATTAAAGTTGATTTCAAGTGATTAAGCAAAATAATAATAATTGAAGGATAATGTGATAAATTAACCAGTGTAATTAATTTAGAAATAATCATTAATTAAGGAGTAATTAATTAGTCATTGTAATTAATTAAAGATAATTAATTAAGGTTAATTATTAATTAAGAGTTAATTAATGATTAATTAAAGGATAATTTATTAAATGTTTTGTAATTAATTGATTGTTAATTTACCATAACTAGCAAATTATTCATAGAAATTAATCTGATTTAAACCCATCAGATAATTAAATTGACCCTATTTATGGATGTTTGAATTATATTGGATGTTGAATTGTTTGATATCCCTGATATTAATGCTTTATAATATATCCAGATTTGTGTCGTGATTTGTAATTTATTTTTCTGCGATGAATGTAATTAATTATCTGTGATATATATATATATATATATCTGTGTATGAGAGATAAGCGTTATAGCTTATACCGCTTATCAACTATATTCTGTGTTTTGATCTATGATGATGATGTTGTTGCACTATTGTGTGTAAAACCCCTGGACTACATTTTACACACACAAATGTGGATTTCACGAAGAAATCGGTTAAGTCACAGATTTTTAACAATTTTAATAAACTGAATTCCGAAATCCAAAAATAGTTTTGGAATTGGAATTGAGAACTTTTGAAAATGAGTTTCCAAAAATAAAAGTTATTTTTAAATAACTTAATAAACTTGAAATTCAAATCACTTGATTTAAAATTGAATTCAATTTTTGAAATTGAATTCAATAACTTGGAAATTTTAGTCTAAAACATTATATAAGTCATAATGGATGTTATATGGGTCTTTAACCATTTAAAAAGTATGATTTTGGAAATTTGAATTGGAATCCAAGTTTTATACTTGAATAACTTTAACTTGTGAAAATGGTAATCATTTTTTCGCAAACCGAAAACTAGTTGTTTTCAATAATAATAGCTTACATAAAAAGAGAGAGAAAGATTTCCAATTTGTGTCAAAAGATTTCAAGTTTGAAATAAAATTGTAAACAGTCTGGAGAACTATAAATTAACCTTGGTTTCAATAATAATAGTTTTGAAATCGAAGGAAGTTTTCAAAAAGTATATCTTTTATTTTAAAAGATTTGAAATGGGGGTTGTTTGAAAGTTACAAAAGGAGTTTTTGGCTTAATAATTGGATAAGTTAATCCAATTCAAAATGGAATTGTCTTGTAAAGCCGTAAATGAATCTGTGTGAAATTGGTGAACTCTAGGAACTGAATCTTTTTATTTTAAAGATTTGAAAATGGTAATTTGTTTTAACCATTCGAATGAAAGGTTTTGGGCTTTAAGCTGTGATTTAACTGAGACCCCAGTATCCATATGATTTTTAATATTGCGCTCGTTATTCGGTTTAGCCGGGGGAGGACCTTTGTGTCATATAACCCATTCCGAATAATGATACGTCATTATGGACAACATTTGAAGACCGGTGGTGAAGACCGAGTATTTTCGAGAACGAAAGGATAACCCGTCGATTGTCTCTACACAGAGTCGCGCCGGTATAGAGATTCCCTAAGTGATGGGAAGTCCGATCGGGATTGTGAATACCCGGATTGCAAGGACTTCTTCGGAAGTGCCTTCGATTCTGTTCGAACCCAGAACATACTTGTATGGATTGTATGTCTGACATTACATTTTAAGATATAAAACAGATTCCTTTCAAATACATTTCTGTTGGTGGCGGAGAATTTATTCTCTTAGCTTAACACCCTTCTCTGAGACATACGAGCTCAGAGGTTATGTAATTGAAGGTTAGCAGTAATATATTCCCAACTTGGTAATGTAGCATGCTGAGTGCTACCGATCATTTGTTGATCAAAGCATAGCTTTTGTATAAAGCGTAGCCTTGTGGACGAGACTGCATCAAGACCTCACACCTTGGAAATGGTCGAAAAGGGAAAGATGCAGCAAGGTTATTGGGGGTAGCACCCCTTAGGGTATGTACATTTCCTTCTGGATAGAAGTGGTATCATGGTATGGAGCCCGTATACTTAACTTATGTGGATATCACAAATATATATATATTACTTTGTGATTGTTGTTGGAGCCCCCGATAAAGGTTGGTTACAACCGGGGGATGACATACTTGTGTCAGTAGTTACCTGGTTACAGGTAACCCGGCCTTGTGTTTGTAGAGCTCCGATTAGGTTCTCGGGGCGTCCCTCCAGAGGCGTACTCATGTGGCAATGAGAAGTTCCTCGGCCTGACTATTTGTTGGAAATCCAATTCCCAATACGAAACCTTATGCGGTTTTAGTTGTAGAACCTACCATTTACTTGTGGTGGCGCCCCACTGTTTAGATGGTAGCTATAGTAGGCATAAGATAATGGTCGTATGTTGGGTAAGATTTCTATTATACTTTCGAAATGGTTTCCTGCACTTTGCACTTATAGTAATAATATTAAAGAAATTTTTCTGTGCATCAAGCATAATGGACTATCATAAGAAGAAATCTCCTCCAATTCTGTGATTGCATGGTGTGTGTAGCGGAAGGTCTTATGGTAGTTTCATTTTCTAAAAGCATATCGGATTTTCTTTTATAAATCTTGTTTTATTTTAAAAGATAAACTGTTTTTGCTACTCATACTAGTCCCATGACTGACCTGGAGTTTATTGTTCCTTTCCTAAACTTTATGTGCCCATAATTTTCCACACGGGCAGTCTAGGGTTGGGTTTTTCAGATAGTCAGGCTTGGTAGATTATCTAGAGTTGGTCTAGTCTTTGGATATGGATGAGACTTGCTTGTCTAGGTGAAGCGTGATGTTGTTTCAAGCTAGCTTTGGATTGGCGCATTGGATTTGGGGATGCATTCTATTGGAGATTATCCGCTGCTGGTGTTATCTATTTTATTTCCGCTGCTATTTTGTTGTGTCATATCTCTGATGTATATTGATATTCAGTTGTATCATCTGTTGTATCAGATATTGGATGATGTTGTATATGATATTATTCATTTCTTTTTCTTCCGCTGTTTTGTTTACTTAATAGTGTTATAAGCTCCGGTGCGAGTCAAATTTTAACGGTTGAATCTACGACATTCGAGTACAAGTGAAGTACGGGTGTCGATTTTCGGACGCCGAAATTTGGATCGTGATATCTTGGTATCAGAGCTGAGGGTTAAAACTTTAGCTCGGGAGTATAACACATTAAGTAGCTCATTATAGATAGGGTGAAGTAGACCCTAGAATGAGTAATCCCTAAGATATCTGTCTGTATGCCTCAGTAAATTCTCTTACTTTTCACTGATAGTGAGTATGAGTGCAAGAAGAGAACGAGATAAGGGACAGAGAAGTACCACTATAAATGGTCAATACCCTGTAACAACAAGGAAACGATCTTTTCTCTATCAATCTCTTTTTTTCAGCATCATTTCTTAATTCTTCGATGGTTCCTGGTAGATCCAGGAAGAAGATTTGATATATTTGCATGAGACAAACTCCAAATAGGTCAGAATTGTTTGTTTGGATGAATTGGTTGCTCTGGTTGCTATAGTTGATAGGTATACTTTAGTTTCTAAACTAAAAATTTTGAAATTGAATCCATATATCTGTCTATCTTTGGGTCCGGATATATTCTACGAATGGTTAGTTATCCCTTCGAACAAACTAATGCCACTGCACATTTCGTAGATCTGGATGACCCGGATATATTGTGAAAAACTTAATAGATTAATTCGTGTATCTATTGTTGATATTTTGATTTGGTAAGCCAAATGCAGAATATATATTCAGTTTGATTTGGAAAGATATTTCTCTATCTTTGTGTATCTATCTTTGTTGTTTTCGTGCCTGGCAAATTTCGAGGACGAAATTTCTTAAGGGGGAATTTGTAACGATCCTAAATTTTAATTAAGTTTAAATTTTTAATTTATTCAATTTTTGAACAAACATTTGTGAATAATTCGTCACTAATATAGAATATTAGTTTAATTTATGAATTAATTTAAAATTAATTTGGATATTTGAAAATAAACGTGTATATAAAATAGATTAAAAATTGAATTTAAATTGGGATTTAAAATTTTAAATATCATAGAAATGAATTTGTATTTGGATTTTGGATATGATTAAATTTATTGTTAGAAAAATTAAACTTTAAAAGGAATTCAAATAAGTGTTTATGTCGAATAAATATTTCAAATAGATTTATAATTATGTAAAATATGAAATAAACATAGACTTAAGAAATATGATATTGATACAAGTATAAGGATAAATACTTTTAAATTAAGAGTTGATGGATTAGGTTGGAAAAAAATGAGATAAATATAAAATATAAACTATTGAAATATATATATATATATATATATATATATATATATATAGAAAAAATAATACAAGACAATTTATATGTAAGATAAAATAAAATTTAAGTTAGAAATATAAATAAATCTATATAAGATAAATTATTTAGTTTTGTAAAATACTGAGTAAGACAAGATTATATATATATATATATATGAGTATACTTACACAAATCAAGTTGTACATGAAATAAAACAAATTACAAATATCTTAGCACGCAAAATACAAATCATTTCACCCCACCATAACAAAGCTACAACCACCAAAGTAAGAAAGGAAATCTCTTTAGTCAATACAAAGTACATCAGCATTTAATGTTTTCATCTCAGCAAACATAAAGGTCAACTAGAAGTGTTTAAATATCATTTCTGTGTTACAAATCTCTGGCCGAAGAAGAAAAAAATATAATTTCTAATCCTATTTTGTACAGCAAGATTTTTTTTATACCTGTATGGTACAAAAAGAATTATTTCCTCTGTAATCCGCTTCTCTATATATCAACCTGTGAAACTTCTTTATATCTATCAATCCACTTCATCTCTGTTTCATTCAATTACAACTGAGAAACATCTGAAGTAAAAGAATATATATATATATATATATATATATATCATTTAACTTAAACAAACTTCTGTAAAATTCAACATCTCAGCTATGAATCCATACAACCAGAGAATCAAGGGAGGAAGTTCAGCCTGTAAAATTTCAAATCCGTGTCAAGAAAAAAACACATAGAAGCAGCTCTGATCATCTTTTAATCACTGTGAGTAACCAAACGTAAATCCAATTAAGTATATCTTTATTTGATGATTATCATGCCTGAGATTGAAGTTGCTTAGTATATACACATATATACCTAAATTGTCCTCTGTGTATACATATATGTAGATGTGTATGTCTGTATAGGCGGAAACCCCTATTTTTCTTGCTTCAGAGCATAAGGCTCGATAAAAAAGAATTCAAATATCATACCACTTGATCTCTATCAGGTCTTGGTTTTAAAAGAAAACATGTTTGTTTAAGTATTAGCTATTATTTAAAATAAATAAAAAATGTTTCAAGTAAAATATATACGTTGTAAAAACTGGAATATACAGAGCCAACTTTAATTCTTGATAATTTCAAGTGTCACGGAAAATTGATTCACCTACATGCGAAAAGATGATTTTTGCAATCCGTTTGGTGATTTTTAACACCATGATTTGAGAGCAGTTTTGGGAAGATCGAAAATTGGTTTTTGACCAATTTCTGGTGATCGGGGGATGATTGATGGCCGGGGCTTCGAGTGGAGGTGAAGGAGCCTATGGCGCTGCAGGGAAAAAATAGCAGAAGGCGCCCTCGATCATCGAGGCGGTGGCGGCGAGCATTTTCTTTTTGTAAACCTAGTTTGGACGAGCGATTGTATTTCGATTCGTTTGTCACCGATAGGTGATCGAGTTGCTTGTGCCTTCAGGTAATGGTGGCTGGGTGGATGACGAGTTCGTGGCCGTGGGCGCTAGGTTTCTGGCGGCCGGGGACGAGATCGCGAGGAGGATTTTGGTCGGAGTTTGGTTCAGGTTCTCGAACAAGAAAGGAAACATCGATCTGGAACTTTTGGCTTCGTGATGATCGTTGTAATCGAATGTGATAGTGAATCGCGACTTGCCGGAGGTATCGTCGATCGTCGAAGCGCCGTCGAAGGCTTGTGCACATGCACGGTGGTAGTTTGGTGCCAGGTTGAGTGTTCACGTGTGTGTTTCGGAGGCGTCCTCGTGCAGGTGGGTTCGTGCCTCGGAGTGGAACTTGGGATTTGTGGAGAGCTTTGAGTGTCACGGTTGTATACTAAAAAAGAAAAAAAAGGAAGAAAAAGAACGAACGAGAGGGTACGGAGCTGGGTTGTTCGCGAGATTTGTCTCGAGAAATTCCCAAGCAAATTTGTGTGTGGGCTCGAAGTAATCTTCGAGTGTCTCGGGTAGAAATGTTGTCAGGGTTTAAACAGAATTCTGTTCTGTTTGTTTTGAAAATTCAAACAGAATTTTGAATGATCAAACAAAGTTTAAAATAAGTTTTGAATCAAAGTTAAATAGAAATCCAAGTCCAATTGAAACTTAGTGAAAATAAATAAAGTTTAATAACTTGGAATTATTTAAGTAATTAAGTGGATTTGAAAAGGAAATTGAATTTAAAATTAGAATTTGATTTGTAAAGGAAAGATTTGAGCAAAGTAAAGCAAGTTTTGAACTGAACTAATAAATTTAAGTTCAAATATGTATTTAGGTTCGGTTTGAAACTTAGTTTGGAAACAAAGTTTAGAAAATTCAAATTTGTTTAATAACTTAAAAGTGTTAAATATTTAAGTGTATTTTAAAAAGGATTTGAGTTTTAAATGGAAGAGAAAAAAAATTAAAGATTAGTTTAACTTTTTTACAAATCAATTGGTATTCGTTTTAAATCTTGAAATTTGAAATGAATTTAAAAGTGAAATGAATATGAATAGTCAACATATTTATAAGTGATAATAAAATCACTAATAAGAATGAGATTTGTCTTAAGTTAACAAAGATATAATGATGATTATAATTCATTAATTATTAAGTTAACTAAAATGAATAATTTATTTATTTATTTAATTAATGATTTGGGTTAATTAAATAAGTAACTAATGGTTTAAAATCATTAATTAAGGTTTAAAGATTTATTAATTAAGGGATGATTTATTTGTAAACCAAGGATTATTACTTAGATATTAATTAATGATTGAAGTTGATTTAATCCAGTGATTAAGCAAAAAAAAATTGAAGGATAATATGATAAATTAACCAGTGTAATTAATTTAGAAATAATCATTAATTAAGGAGTAATTAATTAGTCATTGTAATTAATTAATGATAATTAATTAAGGTTAATTATTAATTAAGAGTTAATTAATGATTAATTAAAGGATAATTTATTAAATGTTTAGTAATTAATTGATTGTTAATTTACCATAACTAGCAAATTATTCATAGAAATTAATCTGATTTAAACCCATCAGATAATTAAATTGACCCTATTCATGGATGTTTGAATTATATTGGATGTTGAATTGTTTGATATCCCTGATATGTAATGCTTTATAATATATCCTGATTTGTGTCGTGATCTGTAATTTATTTATCTGGGATGAATGTAATTAATTATCTGTGATATATATAAATATATGTGTGTGTGTGTGTGTGTGTGTGTGAGATAAGCGTTATACCTTATACCGCTTATCAACTATATTCTGTGTTTTGATCTATGATGATGATGTTGTTGCACTATTGTGTGTAAAACCCCTGGACTACACTTTACACACACAAATGTGGATTTCACGAGGAAATCGGTTAAGTCACAGATTTTTAACAATTTTAATAAATTGAATTCCGGAATCCAAAAATAGTTTTGGAATTGGAATTGAGAACTTTTGAAAATGAGTTTCCAAAATTAAAAGTTATTTTTAAATAACTTAATAAACTTGAAATTCAAATCACTTGATTAAAATTGAATTCAATTTTTGAAATTGAATTCAATAACTTGGAAATTTTAGTCTAAAACATTATACAAGTCATAATTGATGTTATATGGGTCTTTAACCATTTAAAAAGTATGATTTTGGAAATTGGAATTGGAATCCAAGTTTTATACTTGAATAACTTTAACTTATGAAAATGGTAATCATTTTTTCGCAAACTAGAAACTAGTTGTTTTCAATAATAATAGCTTTCATAAAAAAGAGAGAAAATTTCCAATTTGTATCAAAAGATTTCAAGTTTGAAATAAAATTGTAAATAGTCTGGAGAACTATAAATTAACCTTCGTTTCAATAATAATAGTTTTGAAATCGAAGGAAGTTTTCAAAAAGAGTATCTTTTATTTTAAAAGATTTGAAATGAGGGTTGTTTGAAAGTTATAAACGGTGTTTTTGGCTTAATAATTGGATAAGTTAATCCAATTCAAAATGGAATTGTCTTGTAAAGCCGTGAATGAATCTTTGTGAAATTGGTGAACTCTGGGAACTGAATCTTTTTATTTTAAAGATTTGAAAATGGTAATTTGTTTTAACCATTCGAATGAAAGGTTTTGGGCTTTAAGCTGTGATTTAACTGAGACCCCAGTATCCATATGATTTTTAATATTGCGCTCGTTATTCGGTTTAGCCGGGGGAGGACCTTTGTGTCATATAACCCATTCCGAATAATGATACGTCGTTATGATAACTTTTTAAGACCGGTGGTGAAGACCGAGTATTTTCGAGAACAAAAGGATAACCCGTCGATTGTCTCTGCACTGAGTCGCGCCGGTATAGAGATTCCCTAAGTGATGGAAAGTCCGATTGGGATTGTGAATACCCGGATTGCAAGGACTTCTTCGGAAGTGTCTTCGGTTCTGTTCGAACCCAGAACGTACTTGTACGGATTGTATGTCTGACATTACATTTTGAGATATAAAACAGATTCCTTTCAAGTACATTTCTGTTGGTGGCGAAGAATTTATTCTCTTAGCTTAACACCCTTCTCTGAGACATACGAGCTCAGAGGTTATGTAATTGAAGGTTATCAGTAATATATTCCCAACTTGGTAATGTAGCATGCTGAGCGCTACCGATCATTTGTTGATCAAAATATAGCTTTTGTATAAAGCGTAGCTTTGTGGACGAGACTGCATCAGGACCTCACACCCTGGAAATGGTCGAAACGGGAAAGATGCAGCAAGGTTATTGGGGTAGCACCCCTTAGGGTATGTACATTTCCTTCTGTATAGAAGTGGTATCATGGTATGGAGCCCATATACTTAACTTATGTGGAGATCACAAATATATATATATATATATATATATATATATATTACTTTGTGATTGTTGTTGGAGCCCCGGATAAAGGTTGGTTACATCCGAGGGATGGCATACTCGTGTCAGTAGTTACCTAGTAACAGAGGTAACCCAACCTTGTGTTTGTAGAGATCCGATTAGGTTCTCGGGGCGTCCCTCCAGAGGCGTACTCATGTAGCAATGAGAAGTTCGTTGGCCTGACTATTTGTTGGAAATCCAATTCCCAATACGAAACCTTGTGCGGTTTTAGTTGTAGAACCTACCATTTACTTATGGTGGCGCCCCACTGTTTAGGTGGTAGCTATAGTAGGCATAAGATAATGGTCGTATGTTGGGTAAGATTTATATTATACTTTCGAAATGGTTTCCTGCACTTTGCACTTATAGTAATAATATCAAAGAAATTTTTCTGTGTATCAAGCATAATCGACTGTCATAAGAAGAAATCCCCTCCAATTCTGCGATTGCATGGTGTGTGTGGCGGGAGGTCTTATGGTAGTTTTATTTTCCAAAAGCATATCGGATTTTCTTTTATAAATCTTGTTTTATTTTAAAAGATAAACTATTTTTGCTACTCTTACCAGTCCCATGACTGACCTGGAGTTTATTGTTCCTTTCCTAAACTCTGGGTGCCCATAATTTTCCACACGGGCAGTCTAGAGTTGGGTTTTTCAGATAGTCAGGCTTGGTAGATATCTAGAGTTGGTCCACTCTTCGGATATGGACGAGACTTGCTTGTCTAGGTGAAGCATGATGTTGTTTCGAGCTAGCTTTGGATTGGCGCATTGGATTTGGGGATGCATTCTATTGGAGATTACCCGTTGCTGGTGTTATCTATTTTATTTCCGTTGCTATTTTGTTGTGTCATATCTCTGATGGTATATTGATATTCAGTTCTATCAGATGTTGGATGATGTTGTATATGATATTATTCATTTCTTTTTCTTCCGCTGTGTTGTTTACTTAATAGTGTTATAAGCTCCGGTGTGAGTCAAATTTTAACGGTTGAATCTGCGGCATTCGAGTACAAGTGAAGTACGGGTGTCGATTTTCGAACACCGTAATTTGGATCGTGACATCTTGGTATCAGAGCTGAGGGTTAAAACTTTAGCTCAGGATATAACACATTAAGTAGCTTATTATAGATAGGGTGAAGTAAACCCTAGAATGAGTAATCCCTAAGATATCTGTCTTTATGTCTCAGTAAATTCTCTTACTGTCCACTGATAGTGAGTTTGAGTGCAAGAAGAGGACGAGATAGGGGACAGGGAAGTACCACTATAAATGGTCAATACCCTGTAACAACAAGGAAACGATCTTTTCTCTATCAATCTCTTTTGTTCAGCATCATTTCTTAATTCTTCGATGGTTCCTGGTAGATCCAGGAAGAAGATTTGATATATTTGCATGAGACATAAACTCCAAATAGGCCAGAATTATTTGTTTGGATGAATTGGTTGCTCTGGTTGCTATAGTTGATAGGTATACTTTAGTTTTTAAACTAAAAATTTTGAAATTGAATCCATATATCTATCTATCTTTGGGTCCAGATATATTCTACGAATGGTTAGTTATCCCTTCGAACTAACCAATGCCACTGCATATTTTGTAGATCTGGATGACCCGAGTATATTGTGAAAAACTTAATAGATTCATTCGTATATCCATTGTTGATATTCTGATTTGGTAAGGCAAATGCAGAATAGATATCCAGTTTGATTTGGAAAGATATTTCTCTATCTTTGTGTATCTATCTTTGTTGTTTTCGTGCCTGGCAAATTTCGAGGACGAAATTTCTTAAGGGGGGAATTTGTAACGTTCCCAAATTTTAATTAAGTTTAAATTGTTAATTTATTCAATTTTTGAATAAACATTTGTGAATAATTTGTAACTAATATAGAATATTAGTTTAATTTATGAATTAATTGAAAATTAATTTGGATATTTGAAAATAAACGTGTATATAAAATAGATTGAAAATTGAATTTAAATAGGGATTTAAATTTTTAAATATCATAGAAATGAATGTATTTGGATTTTGAATATGATTAAATTTAATGTTAGAAAAATTAAACTTTAAAAGGAATTCAAATAAGTGTTTATGCCGAACAAATATTTCAAGTAGATTTATAATTATGTAAAATATGAAATAAACATATAGACTTAAGAAATATGATATTGATACAAGTATAAGGATAAATACTTTTAAATTAAGAGTTGATGGATAAGATAAATTATTTAGTTTTGTAAAATAGCGAGTAAGACAAGATTTTATATATATATATATATATATATATATGAGTATACTCACAAATCAAGTTGTACATGAAATAAAACAAATTACAAATATCTTAGCACGCAAAATACAAATCATTTCACTCCACCATAACAAAGCTGCAGCCACCAAACTAAGAAAGGAAATCTCTTTAGTCAATACAAAGTACATCGGCATTTAATGTTTTCATCTCAGCAAACATAAAGGTCAACTCGAAGTGTTTAAATATCATTTCTGTGTTACAAATCTCAGGCCGAAGAAGAAAAGAAAAAAATTCTAATCCTATTTTGTACATCAAGATTTTTTTATACTTGTATGGTACAAAAAGAATTATTTCCCCTGTAATCCGCTTCTCTATATATCATCCCGTGAAACTTCTTTATATCTGTCAATCCACTTCATCTCTGTTTCGTTCAATTACAACTGAGAAACATCTGAAGTAAAAGAATATATATATATATATATATATATATATATATATATCATTTAACTTAAACAAACTTCAGTAAAATTCAACTTAACATCTCAGCTATGAATCCATACAACCAGAGAATCAAGAAAGGAAGTTCAGCCTGTAAAATTTCAAATCTGTGTCAAGAAAAAAAAACATAGAAGCAACTCTGATCATCTTTTAATCACTGTGAGTAACAAACGTAAATCCAATTTAGTATATCTTTATTTGAAGATTATCATGCCTGAGCTTGAAGTTGCTTAGTATGTACACATATATACCTAAATTGTCCTCTGTGTATACATATATGTAGATGTGTATGTCTGTATAAGCCGAAACCCTTATTTTTCTTGCTTCAGAGCATAAGGCTCGATCAAAAAGAATTCAAATATCGAACCACTTGATCTGTATCAGGCCTTGGTTTTAAAAGCAAACATTTTTATTTAAGTATTAGCCATTATTTAAAATAAATAAAAAATGTTTCAAGTAAAATATATACGTTGTAAAAACTGGATTATACAGAGCCAACTTTAAATCTTGATAATTTCAAGTGTCACGGAAAATTGATTCACCTACATGACTTGGTTCGGTATCCGAAAAGATGATTTTTGCGATTCGTTTGGTGATTTTTAGCACCGTGGTTTGAGAGCAGTTTTGGGATGATCGAAAATTGGTTTTTGACCAATTTCTGGTGATTGGGGAATGATTGATGGTCGGGGATTCGAGTGGAGGTGAAGGAGCCAATGGCGCTGTGGGGAAAAATAGCAGAAGGTGCCCTCGATCATCGAGGCGGCGGCGGCGAGCATTTTCATTTTGTAAACCTAGTTTGGACGAGCGCTTGTATTTCGATTCGTTTGTCACCGATAGGTGATCGAGTTGTTTGTGCCTTCAGGTAATGGTGGCTGGGTGGATGACGAGTTCGTGGCCGGGGGCGCTGGGCTTCTGGTGGCCGGTGGAGAGATCGCGAGGAGGATTTTGGTCGGAGTTTGGTTCAGGTTCTCAAACAAGAAAGGAAACATCGATCTGGAACTTTTGGCTTCGTGATGATCGTTGTAATCGAATGTGATAGTGAATCGCGACTTGCCGGAGGTATCATCGATCGTCGAAGCGCCGTCGAAGGCTTGTGCGCATGCACGGTGGTAGTTTGGTGTCAGGTTGAGTGTTCGCGTGTGTGTTTCGGAGGCGTCCTCGTGCAGGTGGGTTTGTGCCTCGGAGTGGAACTCGGGATTTGTGGAGAGCTTTGAGTGTCACAGTTGCATACTAAAAAAGAAAAAAAAGGAAGAAGAAGAACGAACGAGAGGGTATGGAGCTGGGTTGTTTGCGCGATTTGTCTCGAGAAATTCCCAAGCAAATTTGTGTGTGGGCTCAAAGTAATCTTCGAGTGTCTCGGGTAGAAATGTTGTCAGGGTTTAAACAGAAACCTGTTCTGTTTGTTTTGAAAATTCAAACAGAATTTTGAATGATCAAACAAAGTTTAAAATAAGTTTTGAATCAAAGTTAAATAGAAATCCAAGTCCAATTGAAACTTAGTTGAAAATAAATAAAGTTTAATAACTTGGAATTATTTAATTAATTAAGTGGATTTGAAAAGGAAATTGAATTTAAAATTAGAATTTGATTTGTAAAGGAAAGATTTGAGCAACGTAAAGCAAGTTGCTGAACTTATAAATTTAAGTTCAAATATGTATTTAGGTTCGGTTTGAAACTTAGTTTGGAAACAAAGTTTAGAAAATTCAAATTTGTTTAATAACTTAAAAGCGTTAAATATTTAAGTGTATTTTAAAAAGGATTTGAGTTTTAAATGGAAGAAAAAAAACTAAAAATTAGTTTTAACTTTTTTTACAAATCAATTGGTATTCGTTTTAAATCTTGAAATTTGAAATGAATTTAAAAGTGAATTGAATATGAATGGTCAACATATTTATAAGTGATAATAAAATCACTAATAAGAATGAGATTTTCTTAAGTTAACAAAGATATAATGATGATTATAATTCATTAATTATTAAGTTAACTAAAATGAATAATTTAATTAATTAATTAATTAATGATTTGGGTTAATTAAATAAGTAATTAAAGGTTTAAAATCATTAATTAAGGTTTAAAGATTTATTAATTAAGGGATAATTTATTTGTAAACTAAGGATTATTAATTAGATATTAATTAATGACTAAAGTTGATTTAATCAAGTGATTAAGCAAAAAAAATTAATTGAAGGATAATGTGATAAATTAACCTGTGTAATTAATTTAGAAATAATCATTAATTAAGGAGTAATTAATTAGTCATTGTAATTAGTTAAAGATAATTAATTAAGGATTAATTATTAATTAAGAGTTAATTAATGATTAATTAAAGGATAATTTATTAAATGTTTTGTAATTAATTGATTGCTAATTTACTATAACTAGCAAATTATCATAGAAATTAATCTGATTTAAACCCATCAGATAATTAAATTGACCCTATTTATGGATGTTTGAATTATATTTGATGTTGAAATGTTTGATACCCCTGATATGTAGTGCTTTATAATATATCCTGATTTGTGTCGTGATCTGTAATTTATTTATCTAGGATGAATGTAATTAATTATCTGTGATATATATATATTTATATATCTGTGTATGAGAGATAAGCGTTATAGCTTATACCGCTTATCAACTATAATTCTGTGTTTTGATCTATGATGATGATGTTGTTGCACTATTGTGTGTAAAACCCCTGGACTACACTTTACACACACAAATGTGGATTTCACGAGGAAATCGGTTAAGTCACAGATTTTTAACAATTTTAATAAATTGAATTCCGGAATCCAAAAATAGTTTTGGAATTGGAATTGAGAACTTTTGAAAATGAGTTTCCAAAAATAAAAGTTATTTTTAAATAACTTAATAAACTTGAAATTCAAATCACTTGATTTAAAATTGAATTCAATAACTTGGAAATTTTAGTCTAAAACATTATACAAGTCATAATGGATGTTATATGGGTCTTTAACCATTTAAAAAATATGATTTTGGAAATTTGAATTGGAATCCAAGTTTTATACTTGAATAACTTTAACTTGTGAAAATGGTAATCATTTTTTCGCAAACCGGAAACTAGTTGTTTTCAATAATAATAGCTTTCATAAAAAAAGAGAGAAAGATTTCCAATTTGTATCAAAAGATTTCAAGTTTGAAATAAAATTGTAAATAGTCTGGAGAACTATAAATTAACCTTCGTTTCAATAATAATAGTTTTGAAATTGAAGGAAGTTTTCAAAAAGAGTATCTTTTATTTTAAAAGATTTGAAATGAGGGTTGTTTGAAAGTTATAAACGGTGTTTTTGGCTTAATAATTGGATAAGTTAATCCAATTCAAAATGGAATTGTCTTGTAAAGCCGTGAATGAATCATTGTGAAATTGGTGAACTCTGGGAACTGAATCTTTTTATTTTAAAGATTTGAAAATGGTAATTTGTTTTAACCATTCGAATGAAAGGTTTTGGGCTTTAAGCTGTGATTTAACTGAGACCCCAGTATCCATATGATTTTTAATATTGCACTCGTTATTCAGTTTAGCCGAGGGAGGTCCTTTGTGTCATATAACCCATTCCGAATAATGATACGTCGTTATAGATAGCATTTGAAGACCGGTGGTGAAGACTGAGTATTTTTTAGAATAAAAGGATAACCCATCGATTGTCTCTGCATTGAGTCGCGCCGGTATAGAGATTCCCTAAGTGATGGGAAGTCTGATCGGGATTGTGAATACCCGGATTGCAAGGACTTCTTCGGAAGTGCCTTCGGTTCTGTTCGAACCCAGAACAGACTTGTATGGATTGTATGTCTGACATTACATTTTGAGATACAAAACAGATTCCTTTCAAATACATTTCTGTTGGTGGCGGAGAATTTATTCTCTTAGCTTAACACCATTCTCTGAGACATACGAGCTCAGAGGTTATGTAATTGAAGGTTATCAGTAATATATTCCCAACTTGGTAATGTGGCATGCTGAGTGCTGCTGATCATTTGTTGATCAAAGCATAGCTTTAGTATAAAGCGTAGCTTTGTGGACGAGACTGCATCAGGACCTCACACCACGGAAATGGTCGAAACAAGAAAGATGCAGCAAGGTATTGGGGGTAGCGCCCCTTAGGGTATATACATTTCCTTCTGGATAGAAGCGGTATCATGGTATGGAGCCCAAATACTTAACTTATGTGGATATCGAATATATATATATATATATATATATATATATATATATATTACTTTTTGATTGTTGTTGGGGCTCTGGATAAAGGTTGGTTATAACCGGGGATGGCATACTCGTGTCAGTAGTTACCTAGTTACAGAGGTAACCCGGCCTTGTGTTGGCAGAGATCCGGTTAGGTTCTTGGGGCGTCCCTCCAGAGGCGTACTCATGTGGCAATGGGAAGTTCATTGGCCTGACCATTTGTTGGAAATCCAATTTCCAATACGAAACCTTGTACGGTTTTAGTTGTAGAACCTACCATTTACTTATGGTGGTGCCCCACTGTTTAGATGGTAGCTATAGCAGGCATACGATAATGGTCATATGTTGGCTAAGATTTATATTATACTTTCGAAATGGTTTCCTGCACTTTGCACTTATAGTTATAATATCAAAGAAAATTTTCTGCGTATCGAGCATATTTGACTATCATAAGAAGAAATCTCCTCCAATTCTGCGATTGCATGGTGTGTGTGGCGGGAGGTCTTATGGTAGTTTCATTTTCTAAAAGCATATCGGATTTTCTTTTATAAATCTTGTTTTATTTTAAAAGATAAACTGTTTTTGTTACCCATACCAGCCCATGACTGATCTGAAGTTTTTGTTCCTTTCCTAAACTCTGGGTGCCCACAATTTTCCACACGGGCAGTCTAGAGTTGGGTTTTTCAGATAGTCAGGCTTGGTAGATTATCTAGAGTTGGTCCAGTCTTTGGATATGGACGAGACTTGCTTGTCTAGGTGAAGCGTGATGTTGTTTCGAGCTAGCTTTAGATTGGCGCATTGGATTTGGGAATGCATTCTATTGGAGATTATCCGCTGCTGGTGTTATCTATTTTCTTTCCGTTGCTATTTTGTTGTATCATATCTCTGATGTCTATTGATACTCAGTTGTATCATCTGTTGTATCAGATATTGGATGATGTTGTATATGATATTATTCATTTCTTTTTCTTCCGCTGTGTTGTTTACTAAATAGTGTTATAAGCTCCGGCGCGAGTCAAATTTTAAGGGCTGAATCTGTGGCATTCGAGTACAAGTGAAGTACGGGTGTCGATTTTTGAACGCCGAAATTTGGATCGTGACATTTGCCAGGCATGAAAACAACAAAGATAGATACATAAAGGTAGAGAAACAGTTTTCCAGGTCAAACTAGATATCTATTCTGTATTTGGCTTACCAAATCAAAATATGAACAATAGATACAAGAACGAATCTATTTAACACTTCACAAGATACTCGGGTTATTCAGATCTACGAAATATGCAGTGGCATTGGTTAGTTCGAAGGAATAACTAACCACTCGTAGAATATATCCGGACCCAAAAAAATAGACAGATATATGGATACAATTTCAAAACTTTTAGTTTAGAAACTAAAGTATACCTATCAACCATAGCATTCAAAGCAACCAATTCATCCAAACAAACAATTCTGGCCTATTTGGAGTTTATGTCCCATGCAAATATATCAAATCTTCTTCTTGGATCTACCAGGAACCATCGAAGAATCGAAAAGAGATGTTGAACAAAAGAGATTGATAGATGGATTCAATCGTCTACAATTTCTCAAATACTAGGTATGGATTTCAACTTAGGTCTCCAAAGTATATACCAACTTGTCCCTCTTCGGACTTCGATCTGCACAAGGAATTATAATAGAATTTCAAATTTGGCTTTGATCGAAATCGTTTTATTGATCCAATTCAAATTTAGCTCTATATTATATTAATCAATTTAACTCAAGTTAAAATTTTCAATTTAAAATTTCATTAAAGTTTAAATTGAAAACTGATAAGAAACCGATGAAGATACGAAGTAAGGATTTTCTACAACGATTCGTAGAGCATCACCGCATCGAAACTTCTTCTTGCAGCTGGTATGAAGCAATCAAAAAATCGAAATCGAAATCGAATCAAAGGAAATTGAGAAGAGAAAGGATTGTTTCCGCTGTTGTAGAGTATCGACCATTTATAGTGGTACTCCCATGTCCCCTATCTCATCCTCTTCTTGCACTCATACTCACTATCAGTGGATAGTAAGAGAATTTACTGAGGCGTTCGAACGGATATCTTAGGGATATACTCATTCTAGGGTATACTTCACCCTATCTCTAATGAGTTTCTTAATGTATTATACTCCTGAGCTAAAGTTTTCACCCTCAGCTCTAATACCAAATGAAACGATCCTGACTCGACCTTCGAAAATCGACACCGAATACGACACCCATATTCGAATGCCGTAGATCCAAACGTCAAATCTGGTTCATCGGAGCTTATAACACCATTAAGTACAACACAGCGAAAGAAAAAGAAATGAATATCAACACACCAACATTGATACAATATCCAGATACAATGATAATAGAATAAACTGATACAACTGAATATCGATATACATCAGAGATATGATACAACAAAATAGCAGCGGAAATAAAATAGATAACACCAACATTGGCTAATCTCCATCTCCAAGCACCAATCCAGAAATAGCACGAACTCTTAATAATGATGCACAAAGATAAGCAAGTGCAGTCCTGATCTAAAGACTGAACTAACTCCAGATAATCTATTAGACCTGACTATCTAAAAAAAACCAAACTCTAGACTGCCCGTGTGGAAAATTATAGGCCACCAGAATTTAGGAAAAGAACAATAAACTCCAGGTCAGTCATGAGACTGGTATGAGCAAACAAAAACAATCTGTCTTTAAAAACAATCAAAAGATTTAAATTTGATAACCGTAATGCTTTTGGAAAATAAAACTACCATAAGGCCTCCCGCCACACACACCATGCAAACGTAGAATTGGAGGAGATTTCTCCTTATGATAGTCAAACATGCTTGATACGCAAAAACCACTTTGATATTATTGTTATTATTAGTTCATAGTGGAAAACATTTAAAAAATATAATATTAATATTAGCCAGCATAGACATTCCGAATTATGCCTACTATAGCTATCATCTAAACAGTGGTGACCACCATAAGTGAATGACAGGTTATACAATTAAAGCCGTACAAGGCTCGTATTGGATGATTGGATTTCCAACAAATGGCCAGGCTAAGGAACTTCCTATTTCCACATGGGAACGCCTCTGGCGGGACGATCCGGGAACTTACCCAGCTCTCTGCCAAACAAGGCAGGCTACCTCCCTTCCCGGGGAATAAAACCTCAGATATGCCACCCCCGATCCTTTGGGACCTTTATACGAGGTACCTCTACACCAACAACATCACACGGTAATAATAAATACTACAGTGCCCACATGAGTAAGTATCTGGGCTCCATACCATGATACAACCCTTTTCCAGAAGGAATGGTCACACCTTAGGGAAGCTACCCCTGAAACCTTGCTGCATCATTCCTGTTTTGACCATTACTGGGTTGTGAGGCTCGACGAAGTCTCATCCACAAAGCTACACTTAACACGAAAGCTATGCTTTAATCAACAAATGATCATCAACACACAGCAGCACTTAGCATGCCACACTACCAAATTGGGAGTATATCGCTGATAACCTTCAACTACATAACCTCTTAGCTCGTACGTCTCAGAGAAGGGTGTTAAGCTAAGAGAATAAATTTTCTGCCACCAACAGATACGTATTTGAAAGAAATCTGCTTTATATCTCAAAGTGTAGTGTTAGACATGCAACCATACAAGTCTGTTCCGAGTTCGAACAGAACCAAAGGCACTTCCGAAGAAGCCCTTGCAAATCCGGGTATTCACAATCCCGATCGGACTTCCCAACACTTAGGGAGAACTCTATACCGGAGCAACTCAGTGCAGAGTCAATCGATAGGTTATCCTATCGTTCTCATAAATACTCGGTCTTCACCACCGGTCTTCAAATGCTATCCATAACGACATATCACTATTCGGAATGGGTTATATGACACAAGGTCCTCTCCCGGCTAAACCGAATAATGAGCGTAATATTTAAAAATATATGGATATTGGATTTCAGTTAATCACAACTGATAAAATCCAAAGCTTATCTTTTGAATGGTTAAACAAATTACCATTTCAAATCTTTTAACAAAAAGATTTATTTCACTAAGTTCACACAGTTTCACAAAGATCCATTTACGGGTTTCAAAACAATTCCCATTTCAATTGGATTCACTCATTAAATCCTTAAATTAAAGATTTAACTTATAGCTTTCAAAAACGTTTCCATAACTTGGAAATCCATTTTCATTTTAGACTTGAAATCCTTTTAACACAATTTGGAATTAGTTCATTCCTTATGTGAAGGCTTTAATTATTTGAAAACAAATAGTTTTCGTTTCAAAAGAATCCAATTATATTTATACGAGTTAAAGCCTTTGAATTTAAATTCAAATTCCCAAATTAATACATTTAAAAGTGGTTTAACCCATATAAACTTGTGTAACATCTTTAATCCTTAATTTCAAATCATATAATTCAGTTTCAATTTTGAATTCAAATTTAAATTAGATTATTTAAATTTCAAAGCGTTATCAAGTTATTCAAAAATAAATTTTATCTTGAATTCCATTTCTAAAACTATTTGAATTCAAATTGTCTATTTAAAAATCATTTCAAAAATCTGGACTTAATCGATTTCCTCGTGAAATCCATATTTGTGTGTGTATGGTGTGCAACAACAACATCATCACAGATCAAAACACAAAAATATAGTTGATAAGCGGTATAAACTATAACGTTTATCGTTCATTTACAGATTCGCAGATAATATACAAATGTATCACAAATAGATAAATAAATTACACACAGCTCAATCCATAGAACAAAATATCACAGATCAGATAGAACAATCAATTCAAGGCATCTCATACAATACAATCATTCATAAGTAAGGTCAAACATTCAAGAATTATTTATAAGTAGGATTAATTAATTGTTTAATCCTAGTTAATTCAATTTATTTCCGATTAAATTAATTACTTATGAATTAATCATCCAGTCTTGATTAATTAATTACAAATCATTTGATATAAATTAATTAATCAATCGCCTTAATTAATTAAATTATTCTTAATTAATCATATTAATTAATTTAACCTTTAAACCAATTACATAATTAATTAACCTCTTAATTAATCATTTTAAGAAATTGAACCTTTGATTATTTACCATAAAGTAATCATCTCATAACAATTATTCTTTAATTACCAATTAATCTTTATCGTTAAATTAATTTACTTTAACTAATGTAATCACTTTTATTAAATAGTTATCCTTAAATACTTGCATCGATTAACTATTCCTTAATTAAACACATTAAGTAATTATCTCTTAATTACTTTTATTAAGTAATTATCCATTAGTCACTTCCATTATCAGTTATTCTCTATTCACTTCCCATTAATGATTTCATTTATCACTCGCAAATAAGTTTGAAAACATTCATTTTGAATTTAACTTTAAAATTTCATTTTTAAATTTCAAGCTTTAAAATGAATACCAATTTATCTTTAATAAAGTTAAAACAATTTCAAAATCCTTTTTAAATTCTCAAGTTAAAGAATTATTTACCTTATCATAGAAGTTAAAAGGATTTAAAACTCGATTTCATTTTAAATTCAAATCAATTTAAAAATCACTTTATCATTCAAGTTATCTAAAACAATTTAACTTTAAAAAATTTATTTTATTTCAAAAACTAAGATTCATATCTATATTTGAATCCAGATTTAAAATTAAGTTTAAATCTCTATTTTTATTTAAAGCTTTACTTTTTTTAAATCCCAACTATTTAAACCCTTTAAAGTTGTTATAAATAATTTAATTTAAAAACTTTATCTTATATTTTAAAACTGAGATTCAAACTTTATTCGAACCTAAACTAAATTTTGATTTAAACTTAGTTTAAATATCTATTTTATATTTTAGAAATCCAGATTTAATAATTATAAAACTTACAGGTTTTAAAACCTGTAGCTAATATACCCAAGACACCTTCCAGATGACTTCAAGTCAAAATCACATCTATTTCGAATCTGATACTCGAATCACTCGAGAATGTCTCGAGACCAAACCTCTGCAACCAGAACCCAAACAAACTTCCCCAGAACGACACGCTGTGTACGTGCACCAGCCTTCGAGGGTGCTCCGATGATCGGCGAGACCTCCAACAAGTCGCGGTCGATCTTGAAGTCGAACCCCGATCGACTAGCATCTCTATCACGTCGTCACTCAAAAACGAGCATAGCTCGAGCCATCACGACCAAAACAGCGACCAAAGAAAAGCCTCGTCGCCGCGACTCCGACCACCAGCCGACTCGAACTTGCAGCCATAACTTCGTCAACCACCGAGCCATCATCTCCCAATGGCTTGGTTTGTGCTGGTTCGTAGGTGAATGAAGCGGTAGTGGGCTGGTTCGGCTATGCATAGGAAGGGATTCGGTTCGGTGTTGTTGGACTGGTTAAAACACACCCAACACTTGCCCCCCAAAGTAGGGCATGTGTATGCATATGGTGTGCTTTGTTTTAGCTTGGACATCCTCATCCGGCCTCGTGTGCCGAGCCAGTTGGTCCGGTTATTTATATTTCGCCTATAAGTGTGGGCCTAGGGTTTCGTTATTCCTTATCAGCCGAATCAATTGAATACCGAACCAAACTTGTTTGCTTGAAATAGCCGAACCAATCGACCACCGAATCAACTCATTTGCCAGATCTACTCAACTGCCCGGACCAGGTGAGTTTTCTTCTGCCGATCGATTTTTTATGATGGGACTACCGAATGAAACTTATGGAGGATGAGTACCGAATGGGCACTTAGGCTTGAATTACCGAATGGGGGTTTTGGGAGTGCGAGGGCCGAATGGATCCTTAGGCTCACACTACCGAATGGAATTTTGGTGTCTTGAATTACGAACGAAATTTCAGGCTGTATACTCTTGCTTGTTTATATCTCTACACCCCTTGTTCTAACGACGTACTTCTTTGTGTTTGCAGATAAATGTCTCATAAAGTGGAAACTCGATCGGATAAGAAGAAATCTACGGACAGAAGAGAGTCCACCGTAGTGCCCCCAGCTCAGCCAGGACCGGAATGTCACGGACCCACCCCGAATCACTAGTAGATGAGCATGGTCCTCAAGAGCTTCTGAATTCTCCGCCTGACTGCTTTCCTAGCTCTCTCAAAGAAGAGCAACTTGATGTTATCTCCCGCTCCTTTGGGATTGATAGAGCACGCATGCTGTTGCCAGGGAAGGGGGTCATGCCATATAATCCCCTTGAAGGAAACTTCGCTTATAATAGGTACCACTGCATGTGTGGGGCCATTCCTCCAATCAATGCTTGGATAGTTAGCTTCGTCACCTATTTGAAGGTGGCCCCTTTCCAGCTCCAGCCCAACTCCTACGCTATCTTGGTGTGCCTATTCGTGATTTTCCAGAGAAAGTACGGGCGCCCCCTTCCAACCGGGAGATTCGGTACTTATATAACTTAAGGGGTTACAAGAAGGGGTCTCCATACATCATCTTGGAATCAGCCGTGTCCTTTAAGCCGGTCCTGGACTTGTATTCAAAGTTCACCATGTTTAAGAAGGAATGGTTCTTCGTCCAGGATGACTCCATTTCTATCCACCGTTTCACCTCTGGCTGTAAGTTGAAGCTTATTTATAATCTCCATTCTGACTGAAATGCTTCTTCTCATGTGTTTTTATTTCCTGCTAGCGACAGGTGGCTTTGCGGTCGTGGAGAACGATCACCTGGTTCAGATGGCCGCGGAGATAGAAGCCATTTCGGGAAGGGATAGGTCAGCTTCTTACTTGATCAGGAATGCCACTCTCCTGGGACATAACTTGATTCTACCACATCAGTCTGTGGTCAAGCAGAGGGATACGGCTGAGGAAAGGGCTGCTAAATCCAAAAGAGGGGCCGCGACAAAGAGCAACAAGAGGAAACCTTTCTCGATACCTCCAGTCGTCGGGGGGAAGAAGCTCAAGAAAACTGATGGACCCTATCTCAGCACGTGCCCAAATGTTCCGGAGGAGGAAAGTGGAGAGGAGGAAAGAGGCGAGGAGGAGAGCGGAGGTGATGGAGAAGGTGATGGCGGTAATGGTGGCGAAGGACAAAGTGGTAGTGGCGTTGGTGCCTTGACCTCTGGGCAAGCAGGTGAGATTCAAGAGTGGACGGATGATGCTTTCCGCCAAGCTTTTGAGGGGTTGGAGGAAGGGTCGGCCTTGGTGGAGAAACTGAAGAAAACTGATAAGGCCGGGACTGGTGCCAGTCCATCTTCTGAGAGCATTTCAGCTAGGGCAACTCCGGCGGTTCAAGGTGAATTTTTGACTCCTCTTTTAACTTCACATGTTTCTTAGATTATAGTCTCATGCATGCTTGTAACACTTGGTTTTTATTCCAGGAACGGGTAAGGCGGCCAAGACATCAGACATTCGGCACCGCCTCGAGCAATTCAAACTCCTCAAAGCTTCTGCTAAACCGAGGCCTTCGACCAGCCGTTCCGGGGACGTAGTCAGCTACCGTCCTCTTCTCGAAGTTATTGAAGAGGATATTCAAAAGAGAAAGAGGAGGCGCTCCATGTTCGAACCTTCATTTGGACCTCAGCCCCCAACCTAGCCTATTCATGATATCACGGGGGAGGATTCTGAGTCCATGCCATCTCCGCATCCATCAGAGAATCCTACCGTTACTCATGTTGATCGTCCCGGCTTGGTTCGTAACCCATTTGCGGGTCATCTAGATCTGGACCCGAGTTCTCATGATATTTCCTTCGATGAGGTTACCGGTGAGCACCTCCTACCCCGCAATTCTATGGTAAGGGTGCTTGATGAGGCTAAGTCTTCGGATCTCGACTTGTTGACCACTCGGATTGTGACTATGGGGGATGAGGCCAAGGAAAACATCGATCGGGTGGCTGAGGAGACCAGGAAGTTGATGGGGCATCACGCCCGACTGGTCAAGGCCGGGGAGGAAATTGGGAGTGCCAACATAAGATTGCGGCTAGTGATTGCCGACCAGACTAAGCAACTTGCCGATCAGGCCATCCAGATCTCTCAGCATGAGGCTGCCTCCAGACGGCTAAAGAAAACTATGGAAGAGGCTAGCAGAGTCGAGCTGTGAAAAATGGAGGCCATCTGCAAGGAACGGATCGATATAGCCATTGCAACGGTAGACGATGTTCGGAAGGCAGATCTCGAGCGGGTAGAGGAGTTACCCGGGAAGCTTGAAGCTGCGGAGCTTGCTCAAGCTAAGCTGAAGGAGGAGATGGAGGCGATGAGGAAATCCCTTCAGGCTGACCGCTCGCGATACCGATCGGAAAGGGATGCTGCCATTGCAAAGCTGTTGGCATCTGAAGTCCGGATGAGGGAGTTCAAGGAAAACGAGGGGATGATGGACGAGATGCTCCAGGATATTTATTTCTGTACTTGGAAGCAGGGAAACTTATCCTGGATGGATGACTATCCCCGGATCATGGACAGGATTTATCTTCGGGCTCTGGAAGAGGCCAAGGCTGATGCGGATAAGGAGGGTGGTATGGCCTTCAGGATGGATGTGGTTACGGCCCAGTTTACTAAGGAAGAGAAAGTGGCAGTGATGGAGGGCATGCGGCTGCTTGCTACCGAGGAGGTAGGCGTGCAGTTGGGAGACGACGATCAAGGAACGGATGTTGGTAAGTCTTCCCTTTTAGCCTTTTCATAGATTGGTTGCTTATCGTTTATCTAATAGATTCTTCTCCTGAATTGGACAGGTGGGACCTCTGGTAAGCATGCTGGGAGCTCTGATCCTGCAGTCAAGTAGATCTTGGGGGGTCGGAAGGATAGAGAAGAAGTTCTGATGTTGCCGACTATTTTGGCTTGATCCAGATATTTTTGGTTTTACTTGACATTCCTGTATATACTAGTTCCAAAACATTAATGTACTTTCAGGTCGTAATTATGTCATTGCAACGAACGACTTTATTTTTTACATGTAATTGTATAACATAAGCTGATTCTGTCATATTTGGATGCTGTCATTATTTTGATGTGTTGCATAAGAAACATAGCCGTGCATGTGCTAGTGATCCAACTGTGTTTGATGTCAAGTTCTTGCTTAAAGTATAATTTCATGTCTTACAATGTTAATGTGATGTGTGAATATATCAGAGCTACTTATTTGTATATAAGAGAAGAAAGTACCGCCCTTTCGATTTTTAGTTGTAGATGGTACCTTTGAATGCCTTGTGTTATCGAATACGGGTTGAGTGACCCATCATCCAGCTGAGAGTTCTCATTCCCATTAGCGAGTGCATCCTATTTGGTGTCTTGTACTTTAAGGGTTGTTATAGAGGATATGAGGAAACTTTTTATAAATAAAATGGAAATATAAGGAATAGTAAAACTTCCAATCACGGAAGGCCTTCGATGCGCTTAAGTTCGTGGCAAACGGGTTTTGTAGTCACTTTCCCTAGCTGTGGGTCTTGGAGACATTCGTCACCCATCTTATGCCTCCGCGGGGTGTTTTCTTTTTTACCACAGCCGTACTTAAGCACATCGGAGCCGAGATCGCGCATAGTAACTACCCGGGCCATTATGGCCCGTAATCGTGGGTATTATTCGATTTACCGTGGCCGGCTAGCGTGGGTGCCGATCGTCAACTGTGAACTGCCCCTGGCTGGCCACACCTTATGTTGGGGCTTATAATCGGTTCACAGTCGCCGGCGAGCCGAACGCCGTAATGAGCTGCCTCGGCTATAGTCGGCCTTCTCGGTGGCTTATGATAGGCTCATTACAGTTGGATTTGAGGGCCGTCGCGAGCAATGAGTTAACCCGCAGCAGAGGGATGCTAGAGCAAAAGTGTCTCATTGACGAGGGCATAGATTCGTATAGTACCTGTTAGGTCTTGTCCAGGTGAGGTTGTGCCGTGAAGTGTCCAGAATAGAAATGCCGTTGCACAGGATTTTGTTCAACAGAAAAAGATAAAGCTTAACAAGCAGCCAAGATATAAGGAACAAGTTAAAAAGAGACAAGATTTTTAAAGTGGTTCGGCACGAAAATGCCTACGTCCACTGATTCTCTTCGTTAATTCACTTCATATGGGCAGTACAAGTTAAGAAAAGTATCGGCGAAAGTGTTGGATGTTCCATGCCCTCTGGAACACCTCTCCGTCCACTGTTGACAAAATATAAGCTCCGTTGTGGAGATCTTTATGAATTACATAGGGTCCGTCCCATATTGGATCTAGCGCTCCGGGGCGCGGGAAGATCCGTTTGAGAACAAGATCTCCTTCTCGTAAGCTGCGGTGCTTGACCTTGGAGTTGTATCGTGCTGCCGCTTTTTTCTTGTGAGCTGCCGCTTTAAGTGCTGCATCATTTCTTCTTTCTTCAATTAGGTCCAAAGACATGTGTAGGAGTTCTTCATTATCTTCTGGGTTGTAGTGGATCCTACGGTGGAAGGGCACTACAGTTTCAACTGGGAGCATGGCCTTCGATCCGTATGCCAAAGAGAAGGGAGTATGCCCTGTTGATGTTCTGAAAGACGTGCGGTAGGCCCAAAGTGCCGTAGGAAGTTCATCCACCCAAGCACCTTTCAAATTTTCAAGCTTCTTCTTGATCAGAGTTTTGAGAATTTTGTTGACAGCTTCGACTTGTCCATTTTCCTGGGGATAAGCCACAGATGAGAAGCTTTTGTGAATTCTGTGCTCTCGGCACCAGTCGGTGAACTCCTCACTGTCAAACTGAAGTCCATTGTCCGATACGATTTTGAGCGGAACCCCGTACCTGCATAGAACATTTTCGATCAAGAAGTTAATAACTTTTGCCGAAGATATTTTATTTAAAGTTTCCGCTTCCACCCATTTGGTGAAACAGTCGACTGCCACTATAGCATATTTGGCTCCGCCTCGGCCCATCGACAGTTCGCCAATCAAGTCGATTCCCCATACTGCAAAGGGCCAAGGGCTGGTCATTTGAGTAATCTCATTTGTTGGCAGTCGAGGAATCTTAGCAAATTTCTGACATCTGTCACATCTTTTGACAAAGTCTAAGGCGTCTTTGTTTAAAGTGGGCCAGTAATATCCATATCGGAGTATCTTCTTTGGTAGAGTCTGCCCTCTAGTGTGATCTCCGCAACTTTCTTGATGGATGTTGGATAAGACTTCCTCGGCTTCCCTTCCAGCGACACACCTTAATAAGGGGTTAGAGAAGCCGCGCCGATAGAGGATGCCTTCTTGTATTATGTAGCGGGAAGCTTTCCTCAAGATTTTCTTGACTTCGTTACGCCCGTCGGGCAGTGTGCCATCTTGTAAGTATTTCCGGATGGGAGTCATCCAAGTTTCTTCTTCGATTGCAGCTATCAGATTCATTGGCTCGAAACTCGGGGCTAGTTGTTGTGAGATGGTTATTGTTCCGGAGGTGGTGCCGTCCTTCATGCTAGCTTGCTTTGCCAGTTCGTCGGCCTCCTGATTCTCTCCTCGAGGAATGTGTTTGATTAAATAGTGATCCAATTGATTGAGTAGCAGCTTGGTCTTCTTTAGATATGCTGTGAGTCATTCTCCTCGAGTTTGGAATTCTCCCAGTATTTGATTTACAATAAGTTGAGAATCGCTATGGAGACATAAAGAACCGACTCCAATCTCTAGGGCAAGTTCTAATCCGGCTATCACTGCTTCGTATTCTGCGTCATTGTTGGTGGCAACAAATTCCAACCTTAGGGCATAGTGCAGCTTCCTCCCCCTGGGGGTGATTATCACAATACATGCCCCCGAGCCTTGTTCGTTTGATGCTCCATCTACAAAGAGATTCCACTTGATATCTTTTGTTATTTTAGATCGATTTTTACCTTCGTTGGTAGTGAATTCGGCAATGAAATCGGCCATGGCTTGTCCCTTGGTGGCGGTGTGAGGATGGTAGGTGATATCATATTGACTCGGTTCAATGCACCATTTGAGCAGTTGCCCAGAAGTGTCGGGGCGATGGAGTACCTGCCTTAGCGGTTGATCGGTTAAAACTCTGATGGAATGAGATTGGAAATAGTGTCGCAGTTTCCGTGACGTGATTAGCAAATAATATGCTAGCTTTTCAAGTTTAGGGTATCTGGCTTCTGCCCCTGTAAATCTCTTGCTTACAAAGTATACGGGCCGCTGCGCGCGGTTGTCTTCTCTCACCAAAGCGGCGCTTAAAGCATGGGACGATATAGCAAGGTATAGGTATATTTCTTCGCCTTTATTTGGAGTTGAGAGTACTGGTGGTCTCTGGAGGCGTTCGATTAGGTTAAAGAAGGCTGTCGAGCATTCATCAGTCCATTCGAACTTTCCTTTGTCTTTCTTTAGAGCTTCAAAGAAAGGGATGCATTTGTCGGTTGCTTTAGAGATGAACCTGCTTAGGGCGGCCACCTTCCCGTTTAGGCTTTGCATCTCCCTTCGAGTGGATGGTATCTTGATATCTTGCAAAGCCCGGACTTGCTCGGGGTTTGCTTCAATCCCCATGGCATGGACGATGAATCCCAAGAACTTTCCCGACGATACTCCGAAGGAGCACTTTAGAGGATTCAGCTTCATTCCATATTGATGAAGTACTTGAAACATCTCGTCCAGGTGGTTTATATGATCGTTGGCTTTCCTTGATTTTACCAGCATGTCATCCACATAAACTTCCATAGTTCGTCCTATTAGTTCCGCAAACATCTTGTTCACGAGGCGCTGATAAGTAGCTCCGGCGTTTTTAAGTCCAAAAGGCATTACTCTGTAGCAGTACAATCCCCGGTCAGTGATGAAACTAGTGTGGTCTTGATCGGGGGCGTGCATAGGGATCTGGTTATATCCTGAGTATGCGTCCATAAAGGATAAGAGTTCGTGTCCGGCTGTGCTGTCCACGAGTTGATCGATTCGGGGGAGTGGGAAGCAGTCCTTCGGGCAAGCGTCATTTAGGTTGGAGAAGTCGATGCATGTTCGCCACTTCCCATTAGCCTTCTTTACCAGTACCGGGTTGGCGATCCATTCTGGGTAGATGGCTTCTCGTATGAACTTATTGGCAAGTAGGTTCTTTACTTCTTCCTCGAGGGCTGCCGATCGTTCTGCCCCCATGCTTCTCTTTTTCTGCTTTACTGGCACTTTGGTGGGATCGATGTTCAGTACATGGCATGCTACGTCTGGGGAGATTCCAGTCATGTCAGCATGCGTCCATGCAAATACATCCAAGTTGTGGCGAAGAAAATCGATGAGTTGATCCTTCAATTCCGCTTTTAACTGAGACCCGACTCTCAACAGTCTACTTGGGTCGTGTTTGTCTACAGATACAAACTCCATAGCCTCTGTAGGCTCGGTGGTGGCCTCCTCCTTCTTGTCCCTGGGGTCTAATTCGTTGAAAGGATCGCTGGTATATCGAAGAGGAGGGGCTTTCTTTAATTGCTATGCTTTCAAGTTTTTCTTGCAGAGAGAAGTCTCTGCATCCTTCCCTTTATCCTTCCTGCGGTTATTGCGAAGTTCAGTCACATAGCAACCTCGGACGGCGTCTTGATCTCCCTCTATTTCTCCTATTCCGTTATCCGTTGGAAATTTCATCTTCAGGCACCACGGGGCTAGGACAATTTGAAAGTCAGACAAGGATGGTCTTCCCAAAAAGGCATTGTAGGCTGAGTGGTTCTCTATTAGCACAAATGTTTGTTTTCGCACAACGGAGCGGGGATGACTTCCTATTTCGATAAATAGGTCCAGTTGCCCGAGGGGCATCTTCGCATTTCCATTGAAACCATGTAGCGGTTTGCTGCAGGGAGACACATCCTTCATTGAAAGCTTCATTTTGTCGAAAGCATGCTTGAATAGGATATTTACTGAGCTTCCAGGCAGAGATGACCATAGGATCCATGTGAGGGTACTGCCTTCCCTCTACATCACGCCTACTGAATGTGATGTCATCGTTCTCTTTCCGTTTCGGGTGGCGTTCTTCTGTAACAGAATTAACATAGCCTTCATTGTTTCTAAGTGACTTACCGTATCTCTCCATCTCTGCCCAGCTTCCATCGGCGATGTGTGGTCCTCCTGATATGGTATGAACCACTATCTTCTCTTGACTAGAGCCGCTGGTGTTGCGATTTCCTCCGCCTACTTCCGGGAGGGGTAGCCCTGGGTTCTCATTGGCAGGAGTTGAAGTCCTGTTCTGACCTTTCACATAGCGCTCTAGTCTCTTCCTTCTGATGTGTTCTTCAATAAAGTCCCGGAGATGATGGCATTCATTGGTTTCATGCCCACGAGATTCGTGGAAGCGGCAGAACTTTCCAGACTTAATTGCATTATCTGATTCCTTCTTGTGCCGGGGGGGGGGGGGTGCTTGTATCTAACTTCGTCTTGGGTGGCCAAGAAGATGTTTTCGATTGTTTCATTTAAAGGAGTGTAAGAGTCAAATCTCGGTCCTGGCCTATATAAGCGCTTTTCCCCCTTCTTGCCCCCAGCGCTATCTCTAGAGTCATTTCTTCGAACGTCCTTTGCTACTGCGGGTATGTTGCCATGAGCTGCCTTGGTTTGTTGCCATGTCTGCCTTTCAATAGCAGCGTCTTCAAGTCTCATATATTTCCCGGCTTCGTGGAAGAAATCGGGTAAGGTAGCTGGTTTTTCTTTCGTTAATCTCCTAGCAAATTTAGTATCCGGATACGCACCACTGCAGAGTGCCATTAGGATAAGTTTCTCATCGACATCTTGGACTGCGGCCGCTGCGGCGTTGAATCGGGTTAGATATTGTTGCACTGTCTCTCCGGGCTTCTGTTTGATATTAGATAGGGAATAAGCGTCCTTGGGTTGTTCCACATGAATGCGAAACTGGCTGATGAACTTTTCTTTCAACATTTCACATGAGCTGATGGATCCTTGGGGTAGATGGCAGAACCAGGAGGTAGCTAGATCTGCCAAGAATAGTGGAAAGCATTTACACAATACTCCCTATGTTGCTCCGCTCATGAGCATATGCTATGTGTATCTCTGCAAGTGTACAATGGGGTCAGAGGTTCCCTTGTAAGGTTCCATTGTTGGCATTTTCCATTCCCGGGGGGTGATGGAAGTTTCGATATTGCGGGTGAAGGGGCTGGTTACCCTATCGCCTATCCCCCGATCCCTTTGGTCCCGTTGGACGCACTCTCTGAACAATCGTGCCATCCTTTCATCAGAACTTGGAGCGGATAGAAATGAGTTTGGTTCTTCCCTGCGGGATTGATTCCGTCCAGATGACCTGTAGGGATGGTATCGTCTATCACTCCTAACATTCTCCAATGACGGCCTCTGGACTTCTGGGGGCACGCTGGGGTCAGCCACAGTTGGCCCTTGCCTTGATCTTCCCCTGCTGGGTTCTATTCTCAGCACTTTCTCGGGTCCAACTTCGGGCTGGACTCTAGCTCGGTCCCGTCTATTGGTGTTTCCATGGTTAGGTAGCATGACAGGCTCAGCTACATCCGACCCCTGCCTGGTACCTCCCCTGTTGGGTTCGGTTCCAAGTGTTTCCTCGGGTCGGAATTCGGGCTAAGTCCAGACTCGGCTCCTACCATTGTTGTTTTTTTGTTAGCCTCTTCGAAGAAGAAAGACCTTTGTCGTCTCCCAGACCCTCCAGACCGAGACTCACCCAATGATTCGGTGTTGCGGTTGGTTTCTTCAACATCCCTTAAGCGTGACATGAGTTGATCCACCAAGGCTTCTTGTTGAGATGTGAAGCGGTTAGTTACTTCAGCCACAACCCTGTCCAGATCCACCCTTGTAATTGGTTGTTCCGTAGCAGGGGCTGTCCGATTTGCTTGATTTCCATTTGTTGTTGGAACCGGACGATCGTCTTGATCTCCGATCACTGGATTTGGGACACTGCCAGTTGCGATGTTCTTTCCTTTGTTAGCATTTTTCTTCCGTCCGGGAGGCATGTTTTCCAAGCAATGAACGATGCTGATAGGAAAAGGGTTAAGTGGGAGAAGCTGAAGCTTCGAGCTCATTTTCTCATTGAAAGCACCAAAAATGTTTGCACAAAAAATGGGCAAACACCTCCAAGTCGTATGATCTAGTTGATTATGTGTTGTTCTTAGTGATTTGGGTGATTTATGCAAATATATAAAATAGATGGACCAAACTGTAAAAGACACACAGATTTATATTGGTTCGGCCAGAATGTGCCTACGTCCACTTTATTTGTTATTCTCCTTTTCTCTACAGATTACAAGTACAAAGCTTTGATTACAAGTATCTGAAAACTGTTTGAAAGTTCTATCCGTGCTTGAGCTCTCAAACTTGTCTGCCATTGTTGTACCCCTGCCCCTCTATTTATAGAGTGAGGTTGAGGGCAGGAGTCTTGGATGTATATAGCTGCTGGTGGGCCTGAGCTGATGTAATCTGGTCTGGCAGTGTTGGTTCGGCAAGGCCTTGGTTCGGTGGAGAGTTGGTGTGGACTTGGTCCAGTTGTAGAGGGTTGAGGTTGGTTCGGTAGCGGGGGGTTTGGCAGCAGGTGGTTCGGTAGTGAGTGGTATGTGTGTTGGTCCGGTGGTGAGGGCTTAGCTTGGTCCGGTGGTGGGTGGAACTGGACCGGTGGTGGAACTGGACCGGTGGTAGCTTGAGAGTGAGTTGGTGTTTGGTTCGGAGGGGTTTGATTCGGTGGCTTGGTTTGTGCTGGTTCGGAGGTGAATGAAGCGGTAGTGGGCTGGTTCGGCTATGCATAGGAAGGGATTCAGTTCGGTGGTGTTGGACCGGTTGAAACACACCCAACAAATATGAAATCAAATTTTTTCTTCTTCTTTGATGTTCTATGCCCTGGGACTAACCGAGAAGAAGATGTACACTGGTACTTGGATATATACAAAGCAATTTCAATATATATATATATATATATATATATTAGGTTTAAATTACTTGTTGTTTACTCACAGGCATTTCGAATATCAGAGGGAACTGGGTTAAATTACTCACAAATATGTTTGAGAAGATGAACAGAGCTCATCATTTATGTTGAACAGGCTTGAGATTTACTTGCTGAAGTCTCCTTCCTCTTTACTCTCTGGTTTGTAATTGATTAAACTGTTGTTTAGAATTGAACTTTGTTTAAGCTTTGGGATGATGTTATTTCAGGTTTACTTTGAATAATTGGACGAAACTGAAATGAAAAGTTGATAAAAGAAGTTGATATATCGGAAGTGAGTGTACAGGATGTTATAATGTTGTTTGTACAATACAGGGTAAAAAATCTTGCTGTACAATATAAAATCAGAGATATTTTTTTCTCTTTTGCTTTTCTTCTTTTGATTAAGCATAAATTTCGGCTGATGGGATAATATTTTGGTGGCTAAAGATATATATTGTGTGCTAATGATATTCAAGTATTAATTGCCTTTGTTTGTTTGTTTGTATATAGATATTTAGATTTTTTTTTTCTTATGTCTTCTTTGGCAAGCTTCTTATACACATGTTTATTTGCTTATCTTTTCTTTGTTCATAGATACTCATAAATTCTTGTTTCATATTCATACTTTATTAGCTTGTTTATACCTGCATGTCTATATTTTATTTGTTTTGTGCTTATGTTTTATTATAATATAAATAAATTCTATTTTAATATGTTGTTTGAATTTTAACTAATTTGTTTAATGTGTATATTTTATATTTTATAGTTTACATAACCAAAATTTTAAGATATTTATTTTATTTCTTTGTTCTTATACTTTGTAATATAAATAAATTTCTATTTTCAACTCAAATACTTATCGTCTTGTATTTACATTGTATTTATTTATTTAACTTAATATTTGATCGTCTTGTACTCCTTTATACAACTTATTTTTAATCTATTTTGTTCTTACTTCTTATATTGATTCCTACTTAAATCATTCAATTTAAACCATTTATTTAAACTTTAAATTCAAAAATTAAATTAATTATCAATTTAAACATATTTAAAATCTGGGATCGTTACAGAAATTGTTTAGAGATTGCGTGGTGAACCTCCAAGCGAAGATATGCTTATATTGTGATTAACTGGGACACCTCTAGAAGGTTATCCATCTCTTTCGAAGGGTGGACAAGTGGTCAAATTCTATGCTATCTAAACTATTCCTAGTTCGAGCACTCCGCTAAAGCACAACAAGTGGAAGAATATTGTCATTGAATGTGTGTTTTCTATTTATGACTTTCCTATTTGTGTTTTATATGATATTGGAGCTTTACATTTTTTTATTGCTACTCATATTATTGATAGTCTGTGCTTGGTTCCCCATGTTATATGACTCTCATTGTGTCGAATTCTATTGAGGGGCTGACACATCTTCTTATGATATGGAGAGATATCAAATTATCTCAAGGAGGGTCTGCATTTTCTTATGATCGTTTTTTCTTCAATTTTTCAGGTTATGGGCCTATAATAAGAATGGATTAGATGACGTAGCACGGGATTATTATTGATCGCGGTGACCATGTAATTTGTATAAAGGATAGCGGTGGTAACGGGCTTAATGTTTATTTTGAGCCCAAGAGTTCCATGATATTGAGTTATTTATACTTCTTGGATCTATCACATTATGGGTCGGAACAAGTTCTTTTCTGAAAAATACCTTTAAAACAAGTTATTTTGAAGAAAATACTTTACTTTTTTTTAACTATTTTTTGAATCCTGTAACCTTAGGCTCTGATACCAAGTGAAACACCCCACACTCCTTAATATGTCCAAAAGAGCACATTAAAAGGCGTGGTGCGTTGTAGGTATAACTGAAACTAACAAAGACCAAGATTCACAAGACAAATATAGATAAAAACAGCAGAAACTTAAGTAATAACTTAATTAAAACAAAGCTTCATAATTGCTTCATATACCAAATACCACATACGAGTCTAAAAACCCAATATATCTCATGAAATAAAAACCCATAGTCTCAAAAGCAAAGTACATGATATCCCACAAAATAAGCTAGTACATAGAAAGAACAGAAGCTAAAATAAAAAATACATAGAAGAAATCTCCTCCAAGAAAATTCCAAGCTGCAGTAATCTACCGACTTCTCCCTTGATTGCCTAAGGAAGGAAAGGGAAAAATAGAGAAGTGTGTCAGACCAAAAGTCTGGTGAATGACAGTAATTACTAGAGTCTTCAAGCAAGATAAAGTAACAGACTCTACAACAGTTCTAGCATAAACAAGGATAATAAAGGAAATATGAAATAGATAATTTGGAAATAAGTACGATTAAATATTGCTCAAATAATAAGATAAGTTAACCTTGATTGCTTGCACTTGTCCTTGATTTCTGCTTTAGTTAGGCTGAATTCCTAATTCTGTAATTAGGATGTGACCTTAATTCTACCCTTTTTGATCGGCCTGCTACTCCATAGACCTTACTGCGGACCAGCCGCTATATAACTCCCTACACAACAGCCAACGGTATCTACGAAAGATGCATAGAGCAACTACTGTGGATCCAAGACGACATATATAGCTCTCTACATAGAAGGCAATGATGTCTACGAAAGACATCCATACTAAGCGTTTGAAACTCATAGCTATTACTGAGCTCCCGAATGGAATTTGCACGCGTAACTGCCAACATGTCTATGCTACCTTTTGCTCCACCTATTGGGTTTTCTTATTACCTCAACATCCAGCATAAGCGTGCCATTCATCCCACTTCAGGCTAACGTGAGATCAACGTGTGCCCATAGAATCCATAAGGGAAATGCTATTGGTACCGATCCTTCATCCAAACAATATCTAGTTGCGCCCCTTACCCAAATCTCCTATGCTTTGGACTTCTGTTTGACAAATTACTACCACTCTTAGCATAAGCGTGCCCTAGGCTCACCTTTTTGTCTAATAGGGAATATTATTTGGTACAAGTCCTACTTTCATCTTTGTTTATTAACTTAGATAAATTATTTTAAATAAACCTTTACAATTTATCCCTAAGTCGTAAAATAAGTCTCATTCTGTTTCGTTTCTTATTATAACCTATGTTATAATCATGCTTATTACTTAACCCAAATTCTAAGTGTGAAAATAAGCTTCTTTCATTTTTTACTCTATTTAGTTATAATTCTAAGTTATAACTGCGCCAATTATCTTTAATTAGTCCAATTCTAATTATAATTAGGCATAATTTCAGTCCAATTCCATTATTTATTACAGTTTTTATAATTTGTGTCTTATTTTCTTCATTCAATATTCTTACTTATATAATCCATATTTGCGTTTAATTTATTCTAATCCATACGCGAAGAAAATAGGGATGAAGAGAATAGACGCTTGCATAAAATCCAAAACTTCGAAAAAGATGTAAATAATAGTAAATAAACTCAGATACTGTAAATCAATAAAAACTATGCTTAACAAAAATAAACTAAAATCACTAAGAATAATAGCCGAAATGGAATAGACTGAAAATAAAAATAAACTATTGAAAAGGCTATTCCAAAAATCGTAGTAAAATTACAACTATTGAAAACCCTATTATTTTAAATTACATAAAGAAATCTTAAAATAATTACAATCATTCAGCCCCGGTCTTAAGCTTTTCCTTTGGTCTTCCGGTATCCACTTGGGGTTGTAAAATAATTTAATTTATAATAATTTTTTCCTTTGAAAAAATTATTCCGTTTAGGGTTCTTTCTAGAAAGGTGAACCAAATTGAAGAAAACATAGAATGAGAAAAAGTGTTCGGTCTAGGGGTCTATTTATAGGTGTGAAATAGATCTCGGACCGCTGGATTTGGCGATTGAATATGATGCAACTACGTCATACACTGAATAGGGGCCACCAAATGCAGAAACGGGAGGACCAGATCTTTTTAAACGATGCAAAACAGATCGGCTAAGGGCTTTGGAACGTTCGAACGAACGTAAGTTCGTTCGGAATTAGTAGAGGCGGGTCGACCGGGCGGTCGATCGGCCAATCGACCTACCCCTATATATATATATATTCGTTTATTTGATTATTTCATTCTTTGCTCAAATTAAATTGGATTCTGACGTTCTATATATGAAAATTGACCAAAAATTTACCACGGACACAATGGTGCAACTTTCGTGGCTTGATTATGGTAATCTCACGAAGTTATTTTATTATTTAATTAATTAACAAATTAATTATTACGGATTAAATTCTGGGTTGCTGCAATTATAGTCCACATTCAAAAAAGCAATGATGTGTGTTAAAGAAGTTCATCATCTGTTAACTATAGGGGTGGAAACGATCGGTTAACCAACCCGATCGGTTAATATTTTCGGCTAGCCGAAAATAAATGACGTTTCGGTTAACCGCTAATCAGTTAACATTGGTTAGGTCCTACCAACCGAACCAATTGATTTTAACCATGGTTAACCGTTTTATTTGCACGGTTAACCGATGGAATTAAATGGTTAACCAGCGAATTGGTTAACCGTTTAAATAACATCAGTTAACCATTCTATTAACTGGTAGCATAAAAATGGTTAACTGATTAACCAACATTTTACTCAAAATACAATGCAGTTACAGTGTGAAGGGTAGCAAATTTCAACTGCAACAGAAACATAAACAAAATCAAAGTCCTAACTCACAATGGCTCAAAATTATAAAGTTGAAAGTTGCAGGTACGCAAGTCCAACATCCAAATAACATACGACATTACATTAATACAACTCCAAAGTCCAAATAACATAAACGTAAAATATATTAGTTTGGAACCGCACTCTGTCTCCATTCAGTCCAAAGGTATTGTTACCCCATGTGATCTCCACTTCTCCATGTCACTACAGTAAGACACTATACAGAATGTAGTAGCATGTGTTAGCTGGTAGTATTGAACTCTATGCTATAATGATAGGAGCTCACAAATATATAGTGCAAGCAATTATGAGTCTATTAATTTAGACATTTCTCCACATTGTTTTGCTACGGATAAATTGTTGCCAGTGATAAAATGAAAGTGAAAGTGAGAGTATCATATATTGTTGCTGGTCATATAGATAAATGGCAACAATGAACCATGTATTATTTGTAACTAATAATTAAACACTAGTTCGTATCTAACTACTATTTTATTAGTAGTAAATACTGGTTACTAATAAAATTTCCAGTCATAAACTGTCTATAATGATAAGCATGTCTCGGGGGCATAAACCATGAAATAATTACACATAACAGTGGCATAAACTATGGTATTATTTGAAAGCAGAGAAGATATAATATCAAATATTATCTATCTAGAACTTGATACCAAATGTGAGACTGAAGTATGAATATGAATATACATTTCAGTGAAGTAATTCTATAATTGAACAGCCAGGAATTAGCAAGCAATTAACTTTAAAATGAAGCCTTTAAAACATGTGCATAATGCCTTTAAAATTCACTTCGAATCATACCAAAATTTGATGCCTTGGAAGATATAATGTTGCATCTTTCACAAAAAATGGACAGAAGTATTCAATCGATAAATTCAAAGTTAGCCCACAAATCTGCATATACCCAAACAATGATTTACAAAGAAATCGCATCCTACATTCATGTATAATACTTATTTATCGCACACACTTAAGAATTACCATTTCCAAGCAAACTAGTTCAGAATATGAAAATTCTAAAGACGAAGTTACCATCTTGAGTAACAAGCGGGTGGTCAACAACATTCAGATTCATAAACCACTTGGCATCATCCCTCAACAAAACAGCAGCACGAGGCAATAAAGCAGGCAAATTAGACGATCCACCTTTAGAAGCAAAGTTAGCCTTTCCAATCACGTTCCATTGCCGATGGATCTATACATGTGCACCGCCCGGACTTCCCGAGCAAGCTCCTCCCTTTCGTTATGGCCCAAGGAACTGAGATCAAGATGCAGAAGATACGTATTTTTGGGTGATACACCGAGAGGAGGAAGCGGAACAGACTGGTCCAATTGATGTTTGAATTATATCAGATTACTTTATTGGATCAAATTGAAGCGATTGCAAACTGAAATTGGAGGCTTGAGCAATTGCAAGAGTTTACTGTTAATTTGAGAGGAGGTGGGTAGAATTCAAAATGGTGAATGAGAGTGAGCAAGGGTTCGAGGAATTCTCGATTTGAGAAATAACCGAGATAGGCGGTGGATTAGGCAACAGATGATATAATAGAAGATTTAGGAAGTGGACTGGGCTTACATTCAAATGCAGATTAAAAAAACAAACGGTTAAAGTCTGTTAACAGTTAACTGAACAATTCAAAACCATTAACCATTAACCCACCCGAGGTTAAACAGTTAAGGGTCGGTCGGTTCACCGAATTCACGGTTGGCCGAAACTGGCGGTTAAGTCAGCTCGTTTTTAATCGGTTACGTCGCTTAAGTCGGTTAAGTTCTCACCCCTAGTTAACTGAATATCTGAATGCGGAAGTTGTATGAGGTGGTTTTTTATGACGCAACATGGTACAAAAACTATAATTACAAATTTAATTAAAAATAAGAGGTTTAACGATAATAAAAGAAAGAATTAAAAATTGAGAGATATTTCTTTGTCCAATTAAAGCAACGAATGAGATTCTACATGCATTGCTAAGCAAGAAATCAAAAATTAAAGATAAGAAATAACACATTAAATTAATCAAATATAGTGGATTCTCAAGCAAATGAATTATAATATATATTAAATATTCTTACATAGAAGTACAGGACGCAAATACAAACAAAATGGAAAAGTGATAAATTTGACTCATTGAAATAAAGATTATGTAGTAAAAATATTTTGGCAAGTACAACTTCCTATATAATTCAAATTGCTCGTTCTTTATCTCTTTTCGGATACAAAAACATAAGTCCCTCTCTTCGTATTAGAAAATCTATTGGATCAGCAAGCCTCATTAACGAAGAGCTTTTCAACATCACATCAGCAACTATCAGATCATCTTCAACAATCCTCGGATCAATATACAATCAACATCCTCAATCAGATTCCAACCATTGCAAAAACTTAAGAACGTATCTTGAATCTCTCAAAAGTAAAGTGAACAAAACTAACATCAGCTAAAGAGTCAAATCAAAACAATATCGGTAAGCATATGTAGTTTTCAACCACCAAATCCATCGAGCAACACAAGCAATCTCGGATTCTGAGCACCTCCACAATTGAAACAAATGAGCATCACAAGAACTCATCATCACTAACAAGCTAACTACAACAAAATTCAAAAAGCAACGCAAGTTTACCACACCAGAACGAAGAGCACGCAACTTGTTATATGTCTAGTGTACTAAAACAGATAGCACGCTATAATAAACTCGTCGCACAAGTTTATTAATTTGAATTCCACTACGCTGGAATTCTGTATTAGATAAATGTAACAATAAGTTACGTTGTAAATAAATTACAACAACAATGTTATACTATTGTAAGAAATAGTACAACCTATAAACGGGAAAGATTACAGTGAATCTAACCAGTATATAAAGGAAATTCCGTCTGAGGCTTGTCGTAACAATTTCCTTAACAATTTTATTTCAAAACTCTCCCAAGATACAATAGACGTAATCTGCACGAGATTGTAATGAGTATGTCAACTCTGTAATATGTATGGAATATAGAGCAGTAGAGCAAAGAAGCAGAAGAAATTAGATTGGAATGGATTAGAATGTGATCAGTATTCTCTCCTATTTATAATTTCGTCCGCATCCCTTCAAACAGTCGCGTCCGCTTGACGGGTCGCATCCGTTTGCCTTTTGGTCGCTGCTGTTTGTTAACGGGTCGCACCCGCCTGCTACTGTTCGCATCTGCTTGCATCCAACGGTACTATTTCGCACCCGCTTGTACCGCCTGCACCTCTACAGTCGGGTCACATCTGTTCGCCCGCGTCCGCTTCAATCGGCTCGCGCCTGTTTGCTTCTAACGGGTCGCACCCGCTAATATTCGCGTCTATTCAGCCCGCTCGCTTCAGAAGTCGCACCACCTCAGCAATCAGCGTCCGTTCGTATAGCCTGCAATTGTTAAAAAGCCCGGTCCAGTTGCAGTAAAAATACGAGTATCATATTAGACCCAAACCCAAACCCAGCCCGGCCCGGTTCGGTTCGGTCGGACGGCCGGCGGTGGCGGCGCGCGCGCGTGTGATGGAGATGCATGATCTCCCTCCTCACAACGAAGCATACATTTGGGAGCCCCAGGCCCCCAACCTCCACTTGAGAAAGACATATATAAACTAATATACCTCTCAATAAATTGGCGATATGGGACTCCATGTATTTTTCATTCACTTGACCTTTAGGAATTCTAACAATCTCCCACATGAATGATAATATGCATATCCCCCACACGAAGCGAAATATCACAGAGTACATATGGAATAATGTTTTATCGTGGATAAGTAGATATTTCACTTTGAACTTTCCCTAGTTAAAACTTATCGGATCTACTTGGCTAATCGGTGAATTATTTCATCTTGAACCGTCGGCCTTTATTGTATATCCAGACAATAAGCTTTACGAAGCATTGATTCCCTTCTCATCCAATCTCTTGGTTGTGTTCATTTTGGTCTTGAACAATTTTTGGTTCGACGAGTGTTTTAGAGAATAAAAGCCTTTTAATATTCTCATAGAGCCGACCCAGCTCACACTAACATAGGTGATCGCAACCATTAAGAGTATCCTACATGTACCCCACTTGTTATTTCCAAGATATGGCCATCATTAAAAAACATAGTTTTAACCTTTAAATACTTCTGTAGGCATGCATTTATGTTGTGCACCATAGGAATGGAGTTGGACTATGTCCATGCAAAATGCATTACGTCTTGAGTTATTCAGAACTGGTTTGCCTATTGATCCTAATCCGTGGGATCTCCAGTCGCTAGGATAGGTTTCCGTATAAGATAACTCTTTGTGGTTTAGGCTTTTAAACTCATTCCCCTCGATGCGCGGTCAATTTTCTCTCTTGATAAACCTTTAGTAAATGGATCCGCTAGGTTATCATTTGTCTTCACATAATCAATGGAAATAGTTCCATTAGAGAGTAACTGCCTAACTGTGTTATGGCGTCGACGAATATGTCGTGACTTTCCATTGTACACAAAATTGTGCGCCCTACTTAGCGCAGCTTGGTTATCACAATGTATATATATGGCCGGTACAGGTTTAGGCCAAAATGGAATATCTTCTAAGAATTGACGAAGCCATTCTGCCTCTTCGCCTGCTTTATCTAATGCGATAAACTCAGATTCCATGGTGGATCGAGCTATGCATGTTTGTTTAGTAGATTTCCATGACACTGCTGCTCCTGCAAGGGTAAAGACATAACCACTTGTGGATTTTGATTCCTCTGAATCTGCAATCCAGTTTGCATCACTATATCCTTCTAAGACGGCAGGATATTTTGCATAATGTAAGGAAAAATTAGTGGTATTCTTTAAATATCACAACACTCTCATTAGTGCTTTCCAGTGTTCCTTCCCTGGATTACTTGTATACCTGCTTAGTCGACTTACCGCGTAAGCAATATCTGGTCTGGTGCAATTCATCATATACATTAAGCATCCTATTACACGAGAGTATTCCAGTTGCATTGCACTCTCATCAGTGTTTTTATGCAGTACTTCCGATGGATTAAAAGGTGTCCTCGCTCCTTTAATTCCATACTCTGGGAATTTTTCAATCACTTTGTCTACATAGTGTGACTGAGATAGTTCAATTACATTAGGTGTTTTTATTATTTTGATTCCCAAAATAACGTCCGCAACTCCTAAGTCTTTCATATCGAAATTGTTGATTAACATCTTCTTTATAGTCTCTATTACTTTAGTATTAGGACCAAAGATTAGCATATCGTCTACATATAGACAAATCATTACATATGATTGTCCAACCTGTTTGTAATAAACACATTTATCACATTCATTTATACGAAAACCATTTTTCGTCATGACACTATCAAATTTCTCATGCCATTGTTTTGGAGCTTGTTTTAGTCCGTATAGTGATTTCACTAACCGACATACTTTGTTTTCATTTCCTTTGGAAATAAAACCCTCAGGTTGCTCCATGTAAATCTCCTCATCGAGATCTCCATTTAAGAATGCTGTTTTGACATCCATCTGATGAATTTCCAGATTATATATGGAAGCAATTGCTATTAACATTCTTATAGAGGTTATTCGTGTAACCGGTGAATAGGTATCAAAGAAGTCTACTCCTTCTTTTTGACGATATCCTTTGGCTACCAATCTGGCTTTATATTTATCTATAGAGCCGTCTGATTTCAATTTCTTCTTGAAAATCCATTTGCAGCCAATTGGTTTTATTCCTAGTGGAATATCAACAATTTCCCAAGTTTTATTACTTAGAATTGAATCAATCTCACTTTGGATTACTTCTTTCCAACATGAAGATTCAGAAGATGACATTGCTTCCTTGTACGTTTGAGGTTCGTGCTCTAATACATATGTAAAAAAGTCCGAACCAAATGTTTTGGAAGTTCTAGCCCTTACGCTTCTTCTTGGTTCAGCATCCTCAATTTCATGATGAGTTTCATCTTCATGCGAATCGTTTGATTCTTCCCTTGTCCTTTCTGGGACATTATTTCCTTTATTCCTTTTGTGTGGAAACACATCTTCAAAGAATGAGGCATCTCTTGATTCCATGATTGTATTTACATGAATATCAGTTATATCAGACTTGAATACCAAAAATCTGTAGGCACTACTATTTTGGGCTGGCCCAAGATAATAACAATCTATTGTTTTTGGTCCAAGTATGACTCTCTTGGGAGGCGGAACTGGAACTGGAACTTTTGCCAAGCACCCCCCACACTTTGAGGTATTTAAAGATTGGTTTGTGTCCTTTCCATATCTCATATGGAATTGTTTCCGTTTTATTGTGAGGAACTTTGTTTAATATGTGATTAGACATATTTAATGCTTCCCCCCACAAGTTCGTCGGTAGACCAGAAGTTAAAAGCATGGCAGTAATCATGTCTTTTAACGTTCTGTTCTTCCTCTCGGCTACACCATTTTGTTGTGGTGAATATGGAGCTGTTCTTTGATGAATTATACCATTTTCGGCACAGAACTGTTCAAATGGTGATTCATATTCTCCACCTCGATCAGATCTCAATATCTTGATCTTTTTATTTAACTGATTTTCTACCTCAGCCTTGTATTTTATAAACGCGGTTATTGCTTCATCCTTACTATTTAAAAGATATACATAGCAATATCGCGTATAATCGTCAATAAAAGTAATAAAATACTTTTTCCCACCTCTTGTAGGTAGTGATTTAAAATCACATAAATCTGTATGTACCAAACCTAATGGTTCGGTGCTTCTGTCAATAGATTTAAATAGTTGTTTGACCATTTTTGCTTCTACACATGTCTCACATTTGTAGTTCTTATCTACTTGGAAATTTGGAATCAATCCCAAGTTTGATAATTTCTTCATTTTTCGGAAGTTTACGTGTCCTAATCTATCGTGCCATAGTAAAATTTCGTGCTCAAGCAAGTAAGAGACTTCAATTTTATTATTAGCACAATCAGAATACATAGATTTATTGCCGGTAACGGCTACATTTGCCTTAAATAGGTCATCACATAAATATCCCCTTCCGATATACATTCCAGCTTTGGACAGAACCATCTTGTCTGACTCAAACACCATCTTGAATCCCTTATTTGATAGGACTGCACCAGAGATGAGATTCTTGTGTATGTCTGGAACGTGAAGCACGTCATTCAATTTGACAGTTTTTCCAGAAGTGAACTTGAGGATAACTGTGCCACTGCCTTCGATCATGGAAACTGCAGAATTACCCATGTAGAGTCTTTCTTTCTGATCGAATTTCTGGTATGTTGAAAACATGGATTTTTCAGAGCAAACATGACGAGTAGCTCTTATGTCAATCCACCATTGGTTAGGGTTCTGAATCAAATTGCATTCAGAAATAACCGCTGAGAAGTTGGACTTATCCATTTACATGTTGTCAACTGTTAACATCTCTGTTTTAGTGCAAAACAGTAAAATTCTTAAGATGTTATATGTCTAGTGTACTAAAACAGATAGCACGCTATAATAAACTCGTCACACAAGTTTATTAATTAGAATTCCACTACGCTGGAATTCTGTATTAGATAAATGTAACAATAAGTTACGTTGTAAATAAATTACAACAACAATGTTATACTATTGTAAGAAATAGTACAACCTATAAACGGGAAAGATTACAGTGAATCTAACCAGTATATAAAGGAAATTCCGTCTGAGGCTTGTCGTAACAATTTCCTTAAGAATTTTATTTCAAAACTCTCCCAAGATACAACAGACGTAATCTGCACGAGATTGTAATGAGCATGTCAACTCTGTGATATGTATGGAATATAGAGCAGTAGAGCAAAGAAGCAGAAGAAATTAGATTGGAATGGATTAGAATGTGATCAGTATTCTCTCCTATTTATAATTTCGTCCGCATCCCTTCAAACAGTCGCGTCCGCTTGACGGGTCGCACCCGTTTGCCTTTTGGTCGCTGCTGTTTGTTAACGGGTCGCACCCGCCTACGTCCAACGGTACTATTTCGCACCCGCTTGTACTGCCCGCACCTCTACAGTCGGGTCGCATCTGTTCGCCAGCGTCCGCTTCAATCGGCTTGCGCCTGTTTGCTTCTAACGGGTCGCACCCGCTAATGTTCGCGTCTATTCAGCCCGCTCGCTTCAGAAGTCGCACCTCCTCAGCAATCCGCGTCCGTTCGTATAGCCTGCAACTGTTAAAAAGCCCGGTCCATTTGCAGTAAAAATACGAGTATCATATTAGACCCAAACCCAAACCCGGCCCGGCCCGGCCCGATTCGGTCGGACGGCCGACGGCGCGCGCGTGTGTGATGGAGATGCATGATCTCCCTTCTCACAACGAAGCATACATTTGGGAGCCTCAGGCCCCCAACCTCCACTTGAGAAATGCATATATAAACTAATATACCTCTAAATAAATTGGCGATGTGGGACTTCATGTATTTTTCATTCACTTGACCTTTAGGAATTCTAACACAACTCTGGCCAACTTCAACCATACACAGCCATCACATATGACATCATCCATCTTTAGCAACAAAGCATGCAACTTTGATTCATGCAGCAGTGGCTATTGAGGAAGATTGTTTTTTGAATAGAGAGCAAGTATATTAGTTCCATGTCGAGGAGAGTTGTTTCAATATTGGTGTATATATGTGAAGCATTACGTATTCAATCAATTGAAATGACTAAAGGAGAAGTGAAAGGGGCACCGCCATAATACGCACACGCGAAAAGCACTTAGCACTAAAGGAGAAGGGTATGGTTGTTGCGTGTCAATGGTCGTATTTTTTCAAATTTTGGCTTTTGGCTTCTGGAAATAAACTATTGTTCGAACAACGGTTACACCTCTTTTCCAAGAGTTGCATCCGTTGGTAGATGGAACGCTCATACACTATATAAACATCGCCCATGTCAGTATTTAAAAAAAACATTCGTCCTATTTGTCTTCTTAATAAAATTCCATTGAATACACAGACATTGATATATCTTTGAATTCGGGTTTTGTTGTATTCTGGGAAGCGATTTGTCATCCAACCCATTAACAAACTCTAAACGAGTGGGTGTAAATATTGCTTTATCGATTACATGCCTCAAAACCAAGTCTTCTCTGATTTTGCAAAGCCTTCAACAGTGACCTCAACGAACAACTCAGGTGAATGCAAAGAAGCATAAGAGCTAACTCTATATTTCAACAGATCCATAGCACAGCAAGCTTCCAACGATCAGAAAACAAGGTAGCGCGGTGTTCCAGGCGTTTTTCCCCTCAGCCAGTGTAGTTGTTCAGGAGACGTAAACGTTAGATCTTTATATGGCAACTCTAGCAGATGACGAGACTCTCTCCAGATTGTCATCAAGCAGGTGACGAACTCACGTTTTCATGCATCTTTAGATCCAGGCAGCACAGGCTTTCAGATGGCGATGATAGTTTATAATTGAGGAGAATGTGGTTTCATTTTCAGTTAGAGAAATTTTTAAGGTTTTTTAAAGACGAGAATTATTATAAAGCAATGTATTTGGAGGAGAGTAAAGTTTTTACAGTGGATGAATTCCTCTGTCCCCGTGCTCCTGTCGCGTCGCAAAAATAATAATAAAGAGCAGTGATGAAAAAAATCAATGGTTTGGATGTTACGGGCAAATAAAATATCCAACTTTCAATTTAGTCCATATTTTATTAGTTTTGAGGCAAAACAACACAATAATTAAAATTTTGGCCTTTCTTCTCTTTTATTAAGGGCATGCTTTTTAAATTTAAGCCCTATGTTGAGAAAAAAAAAATCATTTTTTTAAAAATCGGTAAAGAAATTTATACCTTTTGCATAAATATTTTATCAATTAATTAAATTAAATCAAATTAACACCAAAAATTACAAAGTTTCTTCTTTAAACTTTTTAAAATATTTTCACTGAAAAATGACTAATATATTGTTACTTTATGTGTGAAAATGATTAAATCTTGTTTTAATTTTCTTATCGTAAAAATTGTATGATTTTTTATTGTATTTTCTTATTAGGTTATAAGATCTTACTAAATATACAACAAAATTTTTAGTTTCTTATTTCAATACAAGATCATGCTCTGCTTTAGAATGATTTTTAATATAGTAATCAAAATTTTATTTATGATACTCATATTTATTGGTTTTGTTACACATACAAATACATACATACATACATATATACGTACATGCATACATATATCTATGTACATGTATATGTGTGTGTGTACACATGTATAGATACACATATTTACATATGTGTGTGTATCAATTTTGTGACATGTAATAAATAGCTTTGATTTGGATATAAAACAATGTTCCTTCTTAGAAAGTAATTTAGTACAACATCATATACGTTTAACTAAAATTTTATATTACAATAATATTTATCAGTTTTGGTACTTACACACGTACATATACATAAAAGTATGTTTATGTATACAGATACAAACACATACACACAAATATATATATATATATGTGTGTGTGTGTGTGTGTGTGTGTGTGTGTGTGTGTGTGTGTGTGTGTGTGTGCGCGCGCGCGCATATCAGTTACGTTAAACCAATTTTTCATTTATAATACTGATATTTATCAATGTTTGTACACTTTACACTAACATTTATCAAAATTAAGACATTTACAAAAATAATTTTATTTCAATATGAAACTATGCTCATGCTTAAAATATCATATAATACTGTGAAACAAATTTCACTGATGATATTGATATCATTAGTTATACATATACCAATACATACATACATACGTACATACATACGTACGTACGTACATACATATATGTATATATACATACATATATATATACATATACATATATATATATACATATATATATACATATACATATATATATATATATAAGCTATGATAGCCATATCTAGCTTTTGAACTTGAGTATTATATCATACTTGGTTAAAAAATAATTTAGGATAAGCTGAACTCAAATTTTGTTTATATGATACTGATATTTGTCATCATTGATGAATATATACACGTAAGAGTGCTTATATATATATATATATATATATATATCATTTACTTAGTCAATAATGTCAAAGTGAAGCCTTTTTGACACTCTCTAAAATGTCCAAATATTAAATGCTATTTGTTATCGAACGAGACGTTATTTCAGGTTAGTTTGGTCATTCAACGGAAGGGAGCAGTAACCCCTTTATCGAAGTATTGCTACCACTCACGTTTTCTCCTCACTATTTCTTTTTCTTCCCTTATACCGGCTTCGAAAAGGGCCTCATTAACAAGTGCTATTTTGTTCATACTATGTGCATAAAACATCACTCCCTATTAGTTGAAATCAGTGGACTCCACATGAAGCCTACCGATTTCAACCAATAGGAAATAATGTTTTGTTCACATTGGTATGAACAAAATAGAATTCCTCATTAAGTGCTTCTCTTTCTTCTTCAAATTCTTTTGTTTCCATCGTAATTACATTTATCTTGGTCGGTAGAAAAATAAATGGTAGCTGATAGGAATACAGTGTTACCTCATGTTGGATATACAACCGCTTCCAGATTTTCATGTTGGATCTTCAATCGGTGAGGCAATTCATTTTGAATTGGCTTGGTCGATGATCTGAAGGGCTAGAGGCCACTCCTCTCAACTTCCTTTATGTGAGCAAAATTTTGATCTGAAGTGCTAAGTGTCGTGAGCTGGAGCTGGCAGCAATAGAACTAAAATAAGTTAAGGTCTATGTGGCAGTGAACTTCTAAGGTGACACAAGCGAGCAGTGCAATGGTAGGTAGACAAGAGATTTGAGATGACCTTCTGGTAAACTTTACTAGCCATCTGAAGTTATTAGGGGGATTGCTGCAATGAGATTTTGAGGACTGTTGCAATGCATAGGTAAAGGGAGCATCAGAGATGCGAAGGAGGTTGCTGGCCATCAGGGGTGAGGTGGTGAAAGTTTTGAAGCGATGATGCTCCATAAAAAAAATCCTATTGTGTATGTGTTTATACGTATATAAGCATATAAAGAAATGAATACATATAAATAGTAAAGTTATATATACATACACATACATACATACATACATACATATATGTATGTATGCATATATGTATATACGCATATATACATATAGATGGTGAAGTAACCTAATGAAACAAATGAAAATGGTTGTGGACAAACTAGGTTTGTGGCAATTTATGGGTTTTGAGAATGAATATGAATGTTAATAAGACACAGAGAGTTTTAGCTTATCACTGTCAATCTATTTAGCTTAATGCAGACCTAACTCTTTAATGTCTATTTATATGTATATATAATCATACTCATGTAACTAAATATATGTAGTTAGTATGTTATACTTTATAAAAGTTATGGAAAAAGCTTTATTGTGTTATAAATTCATGTACAAACCCACCCAAATGCCTGTAATGTTGTGCCATGACAATCGGGATATCGTTACTTGGGAAAGTTCAATTATGAACAATAAACTTCAAAATCAACTCTTCAATGTTACAAAATGTATTAATTTACCATGATTTTTCTATTCGTTTTTCCTTTTACGTTTCACAAGACGTTCCGTATTATACTACAGATTATGCATTAAACCCATTTTCAATTTTTTATATTATTTCATTATTTTGGATCTGTTTTGTTAAATGAACAAACTTATTCATTTCGGTAACATATGCCTTTTTGCTTGAAATATATTCACACGAGAGTTATGTTGTTTATGTATGCAAGTTGGTAATAAGAACAACTAGGATTTTTCACAGCTGAAGATGATCAAAGTATAATTATAATGGTTGAATAAGTCAAATTGTCAATCATGGGGCCATGATTATAACTAACAGACTAAAGTATGCTGTAAAAATACCAATGGTAATAGATAAAGTTATCTTCGATATATGGTCTCAGTTCATATTTCCAATGAATACGAAATTCAACTAAAATCACATAAATTGAAAGTACAAATTTTATAAACGCAAACTACTAACAAACAATATCCTAATAGTATTTGTCCCTATCAATTACTTGAAATTTGATAGTTTAAAGAAATGATGTTATGTTTTGATACTAATTCTATCATGAAAATAACCCATAAAATTCAATCAATTTTGTGCATGTGATAGCAAATTTTGCTACGTGTTTGGTTTTGCATTTTTAGTATCTTACTACGTCATTTAATTATTCCTACTTCCTTATTTAAGTGCTGGGGCAAGCTTCCACGTAAAGACCACTCAATTAAAATAATAATGTTCTATGCTTCAGATTTGACTAAAATTCATGTCTCAGAATGTTAAGATGTTACGATGATCATATTAATAAATGATAATAAAAGTTTTGGATATATTAACATGCCAAAACAAATTTTTTAACATAAATATTTCTTCTTGCTTAGCAATTTATTTATTACATATTGTTAAAAATACTTGACTGTGGCTATAAATGCTTGGCGGACCCACCTTCATATTTATTATGTGATATAGCAAGAAAATTTGAAAGTGAAAACTACAATAAAGTATGTAGTATCCATATTAATTAAGACCCTTACATAATAGGAAATAGTAATATTTTTAAGTGCGATTTTATAGTGGACAAGAAAATTTCTCTATATACTAATATGTCGGTTTAACGCTTTTTAAAAGGGATATGATTTAAGTTTTCTACCTTCCAAACTATTGGAAGTGCCAACGTTAATATTAGATTTCTCTAGATATTCATGTAATAGTTGATTACTTTCTTTACCTATTTGATTATTTTCTAAAATAACTCAGTCGTATTTACATTTTGAAAAATGATTGATTTGTATATGTACATGCATAAAAAATGCAACATTACGTACATGTCAAAGTCATTTTATAAAATTAAAAAAAAATTTACAAATAGCCTTTTTTTTAATACCAATTTCTTCTACGCACATGCATCGTACGTGCCAAAGTACTCGTGTGTGTGGGTAAGTTTTGATACATGTGAGCAATTTTGATTTGAATTATAATCGACTTTAAAATTAGTTCTGGTACATTAAATCAAATTTTCATTTATGATACCGATATTTATCAAACTGGTACATACGTATGTGTATGTACGTACGTACATACAGACACACACACACATGCACATGTTTGTGTTTTTTGTTTTGTTTTAATACATGTATATATGGATTCTTATGTATGCATATAACTTTTATGATACGTATATTTATCGGTTTTGATGTATAACTAGTAAAAAAAATTGATTTTTTTGGTGGAATATGACGGTGGATTTTAATTTATTTTTTTGAACATAAAAATATATTCTTAACATATGCATACATACACACATATGTGAATGTGTATACATACATATATATGTCTATGTACATGCGTATATGTATACATGTACACACATATATACATACAAATATACCTATACATATATACATGTATATACGCACAAATGTACATATACATACACACACATACGTACATACGTATGTACGTATATGAATACATATATACATTAATTTTGAGACATGTACTAAATAGCTTTGATTTGAATATAAAACAATGTTCAATCTTAAAGATGTCATTTGATACAACATCTTATACGTTAAACTACTATCTCATATGGTGGATTTTAATTTATTTTTTTGAACATAAAAATATATTCTTAACATATACATACATACACATACATATATACATATACATGTACGTATATACATGTGTACGTGTATACATATATACAAACACACAGACACACAGACACACATATATATGTCTGTGTGTATATATATGTACCTGTACATATACATATATACACGTATATACACACAGATGTACATATACATATATACATGTATACATACACAGATGTACATATACATACATACAGACATACATGCATACACACACACATACATACAGACATACACACACACATATACACACACACACATATATATCAATTTTGAGACATGTACTAAATAGCTTTGATTTGAATATAAAACCACGTTCAATCTTAAAAATGTCATTTGATACAACATCTTATACGTTTAACTACTATTTCATCAGTTTTGATACATACATACACAAATACACATATAAGTATGTTTATGTATATAGACACATATACAGTACACACATATATAAGTATGTTTATGTATATAGACACACACACACACAATATATATGTATGTATTTATATATGTATGTATCAATTTCATTAAATTAATTTTTCATTTACGATACTAATATTTATCAACCTTTATACATCTTTACACCGAAATGTATCAAATTTATGACATGTCAAAAAATAGTTTTGATTTAAATATAAAACTATGCTCACTCTAAAAAAATCATATAATAAAATGAATCAAATTTCGTTTATGATACTAATATTATAAGTTATATATGTATAAATTTTGATACACGTGTCCAGCTTTCTAACTTGAATATTATATTATACTTGATTAAATAATAACTTTTGACATGCTAAACTCAATTTTTTTGATAAAACTAGTATTTATCATCACTGATAAATGTATGTGCATAAAAGCACATGTGTGTGTATCAATTCTTACAAAAAAACACACACACATATGTATAAGAGAGAGAGAGTGTGTGTGTTTATGAGTTTTGATACATGTAAGTAATTTTGATTTGAATATAAAGCAATGCTCACTAAAATGACTTTTGATACATTAAATAAAAATTACATTCATGTTACCGATATTTATCTAACTTGATACATATGTATGTGTATGTACACATGCGTACACACACGTAAACACACACACACACACACACATATTTGTGTATGTGTTTTAATAATGTATATAAGGGTTTTTATGTATGCATACGACTATAATGATACATATGTTTATCGGTTTTGATGTATAATTAATGAAAAAATTAATTTTTTGTGAAATATGATAGCGGATTTTAATTTAATTTTTAAATGTAAAAATATCTTTGTAACATAACCAGTGGATCTGTTTCAAATTAAGCATTGCCATAATAATCGAACTATTAAAAAAGTTCTTATGTATGTGTACAACTATAATGATACATATGTTTATCGATTTTGGTGAATAACTAATGGAAAAAATTGATTTTTTTAATGAAATATGATGGTGGATTTTAATTTATTTTTTGAATGTAAAAATATCCTCTTAACATAATAATTAGATTTGTATCAAATTAAGCACTGTCCTAATCATTAGACCATCAAAAGAATTCTTATGTATGCATATAACTATGATGATACATATATTTATTGATTTTGGTGTATAACAAATGGAAAAAATTGATTATTTTAGTGAAATATGATGTTGGAATTTTTTTTGAATGTACGAATATATTCTTTAACATAATATGTGGATCTATCCCAAATTAAGGATTGTCATAAATTCCAAACTATCAACATGTTTCTTATGTATGTGTATAACTGTAACGATATATCGATTTTGAAGAATGACTAATGAGAAAAAAAAATAATGTCTTCCTCTCTGGATCCTTCCACCCCTTCTTTCTCTAATCCCTCCCACTCCTCTCTTTCTTCTCTGCCTCCTTTCCCGTTGCAGCCTTTGTACCCGGTTCCTAATCCATTGCTGGAAGAGGCACTCCTATGGGTGCCCTCAAACAACAATATTTATCTTCTGCCCCTCCTGCCTACATCAGCCCTACCTTCTCTTTGCGGAAATCCTTCGTGAAAGTGGTTAAAACCGCTCTCCGCTTTAGCCCTCTCGTCCTCCATCCGTCAAATCTCGCCAGCGATGAAGCATTGGAAACTACCGTAGCAAAGGCAGCCTGTCGACGTTGCATTGTATTTATATTTACATTATCTCGTTAAACCCTTCATGTTGGCTACCGATCAAGCATTTTGGCCGGATCTATATTATAGCTATTTGTTATGTAATTGAATATGTAGTCTCACACTACACAATCATCTTCCTAAAAAAAAGGATATCATTGAAACGATTTGGATATGGTAGCTAATAATAATTTTCACTTAATGCTAATACTTTGAACATTATTATCTCTGGACTTTATAAATCTGAATTTAACCATATGTCTCATTATTTAATTGCACAGGAGATCTTGAACACACTCGATGCAATGTAAAAAAGTCAACAATAATGAGGAACTTTCCAAAGTTAATTGGATAGCAGAACTATAATTGATAGAATTCGTAAAGGATGATTCAGGTGATGACGATGAAGACGATGATGACGATGACTCAACAAATGATGAAATAAGTTATTTTTTATATAAAAATTTAATTCTTATGTGTCGTGAATTAATCAGAACCATTGACGGCCTATAACTAAAAAGTAACAAATTGAAATTTGAAAAATCGAAGTTGCTTCAGAAAAATAATAAATTGGAAAGGAAACTTGAGAACATTTAAAAAAGCTCAAAATTTCAATTGCGAAAAATGCTTGAAATACAAGAAAAATATATTTTTTACATCAATGAAAATATCCATATACTTCAAAATGAATTTTTTTAAAGGAATACAAAACTGAGTTGATTATCAAGAATAAAATTTCGTAAAAAAAATTGGAGAATCTTAAAATTTTTGAAAATTCCAGGTGTGAAAAACATGAAATGTTTGAAACGGAAAATTTGATGAAAACCAAGATAATTCTTAATGGATTAGAAAAAGAAATTGATTAACTTAAAAAACTCGAAAACGTTGAATGAGAAAAATGTGCAAATTTTTAAAATAAACTGGTTGACACTAAAGAAAATTTTAAAATCCTTGAAAAAAAACGTGATCCTAAAATATAGAGAGACTAAAATTATTCACACAAATCACGAATTGGAAAAGAAGACTGAAAATCAAAGATTATGAAAAATTGAATATGGAAAACGTAAGCTTTTCAAAAAGAAATTCTTGACTTTCGGACTAAAATAAAAGAGCTCAAAAATAAAAATATGATCTTAAAAAGAAATGACTCTTAAAAGGGAGAAATTGCTATAATCGTTGTTCAAAATTAATAAATGAAAACAATCATTTAAAATCAAGTCAATGATCTCACGTTGAATCTTCAAAAAAATTCCATGGGAGAAAAATCATTAACATGTTGTTAGGAAGTCAACCTTTTATGAACAATAGAAAAGGACTTGGATCTGGAAAAGTGTCATAAGTAAATAAATAAATAATATGACCAAGGGAAGAAGTGTGTTTTCCAAATGCTTGAAGTATGGCAAAGTTGGATATAGTCATGATAATTGTCAAAATCAAAAAATAAATAAACAAGTCAGACAAATTTGGATTCTTAAGGGTAAAGTTGTTAACATTCATGGTTTGTTATGTAAAAAAAATAGGTATCAAAGATTTCAAACATAAACAAATGTGGTCCTGCATCTTTTTCTAGGCCACCTGCTTCTTTTAATGTGTAGGTACAAAGATGAGTTAAAGAGCAACTATGATGGACGTAGATTTTGAGTGGTTCTACATATTTGATGAGTGATGATTGCAATGTTTCTTAAGATAGATAAATGAAATGGATATCCTTGCACTTTGGATAACAATGGTGAACATGAATGCAACATCAAAGGTAAGCAAAGGTATGATTTCAAGACTCTACTCTTGTTTTGTGTTCTGATTTTATGACACTGCTGTATTAAAATTGTCGTAACTTAAGCTTTGAAACTCCAATTTGTAAAATTCAGTATGTTTTGAAAAAGGGATAGAAAAACCTAAAAGTTTTATGTTTTGAGTTATTTTCTGATTATGATCTTAAATAATTGAAAAAAATGCAAATAATTCGGTACAATGTTTGAAACATGTTACGAAACTTTCTAATACAGCTATAGTATTTTGATGATAAATTGTACTTGATATTCTGATTTACAAAATTAAAGAGTTTTGAATACCTTACAGAAAATTTTACAATTTTCATTCTTTGGATATTTTACAATTCATTACATAAATTCTTGACAAACTGCATTCAAGTTGATACTTAGTTAATAAGCGCCACATAATTGTTTTAGCACATCTATGGTTAACTAATCATAACTTCAATAATGTTCTTTGATTTATAAAATTCTTGAAGTTCTAGAAAGCTTACAGATAGCATTGTAACTTCCTTGTTTTGAGTTTTTGCCAATTCATTTCATAAAATCTTGAAAAATAGTAATCAATTCAGCACATTGCTTGAAAAGTGTTTTAGAGATTTAAACAAGCTGCAGTATTTTAGACATAGCTTTTAATCTGTTTATCATTTTGACTTGGAACCAATTTTGTTGATTTGCAATTTTAAATATCCAAAACTTTATTTTTGCTAAATCAAATTATGGACTTAAAAGTTTCAAATATAGGAACAGATTTGATTTTTCAAAACAGCGATGGTCAATGTTCGAAAAACAAGAATAATATTTGATGTGCATATGATTGTGAGTTTTTTAATGATACCTTGTTTTATGTTTTGAATGATGATTAACAAATCATATGTTCGAGAGTCTTTAGTTTTGTGCTTCATTTTTGACACAAATGATTTTGCTAGAAATTTGAATGTTGGAGCTAATTCGATTGACACCCTGGAGTATGCAGTATGCTAGTTTGACGAAGTTTATTTTTTTCATGCTTGACATCGATGATGAGAGTTTGAGAGGCCAAACATAAAAATTGTGTTTGAGGAACGTTTGTAGGCTGAAGAGGCGAACTGAAATTCCTCGTGAATAGAATAACAAGTAGTATCATTATTTTCCATTATGGGCAATATAGATAACAAGCGATACCATGATAAGGTAATTTTTTCTTTCTTGTCATAACATCCGGTATTATTTTTTACCTTTGTGATTCCTCCAGTATGATATTTGTGAAATCTCATATGTTTCATAAATTGACTTATATTTCATACATTTCTTTTCATGCCCATATGAAGAGCTTATGTTTCTTTTCTTCATTTTATTGATTTTTTGAAAATGGAAAAATCCAAAATTATGTTTTTATTTTCTTAGATTTTCTGTTTTGAAAAACTCAGAAAATCAAAAAGTATGTTCTTGCTTTCTTAAGATTTTTTTTTGCCCTCCATTTTTATTCAAGATGTGAATATTTTGAAATGGTATATTTTGGCTAAATCTTTGACATAAGTTTTCGATGAGAAATTTCTTTTGATAGGACAATCTTGACTAGAGAATTTTTTGACTTGAAAATGTTTAACTTCTTGAGATTATAGTTTTTTTAAATGCTTAACATGACTTTTTGGAAATAATTTTGTGAAATGATGTTTTTTTTGAAAATTTCAAGCTTTGTGATGTAATCATTTGAGATAAGCCTTTGATTTTTGTTTATATATATATATATATATATATATATATATATATATATGTATGTATGTATGTATGCCCTTAGACCATATGCTCCTTTTACATAAATAGCCATAAAACAAATTCTTAAGTTATGTTCAAGATTAGAGTATAAAACTTTAAATATTTTTGGGATATTTACAAATTTACTTTAAATCATATTAGATCAATTGGAATTTCTTATATCATTTTCAAAGTATTAGTATTGATTGCATATATGGTCAAGGATATTGCATTTTATCTTGATTAAATAATGACAGTATGATATGTTTTGATGATCGAGCATGCTTTAAAGTTAATAATTTTTTATTATTGCATATCCTGCATCATCTTTGAATCTACCATTTGATATTCATATTCTATTAACTCGTATTTTTTGGTTTTTATGCTAGTGTTGGCTAAATTGACATACCAAAAATTATTGTTGAGAGCTTTTGGAAATTGATAAAAATAAAATACATAATATAACGAACTCCCTAAACTCATCTGTATACCCTTAGACCAAGTGCTCCTTTTACACAAATAACCATAAAATAACATATATGATATAGCAAACTTCTTAAGCCCCTCCAGCATGACTATGGATGGAAGATTCTTGATCCCATTTAGGATGAGTTAGGGAAAAGTTTTAACTAGAAAATTCTTTTTAGACACATTCATTTTCATCTAACAGACCTCGCTTTAATGTATGGATGGAAGTGACTTGATTTCATAATGAATTAAAAAAATAAGCCGGTTAATTAAGAAATATCTTATGGGCTATATCATTTGAACCCCACTACGTAAATGAACTTATTTTTTGTCACATCCTTTTCAATCATGGAATATGACTTTGATCAATATAAATATAATGATTTATGGTTGACTTTTCGTTAAATATTTAACGTTATATTTTGATCGAGTTTCGTCATCCACTATCACTTTCTCATTGTGTTAATTTGATATTTATACTTTTAATAAAAAAAGGGAAAAAGCGATTAAGATTTGGTGATATTGTGAATCAATTGTTAATATTTTAGAAATATTATTTATTTAATATTTTATTCTCGAACACTGACGCACATATATAAGGGGCATATCAACTGTGGGAGCATATTATATATATTGAGACATAGTGCTATGTTTTTTTGGGTTTTATGACATTGAGTACAAACTCAACACGTTTTACACCTATCAAATCTTAACTTGTTTTTATTTTAATCAAAAGGGAGAGATTGTAGAATCATAACAATTAGTGATTTTGTTTGACGATAACAAAGATTATTTGCTACTGATACTTTTGATCGAGTGTTCTACAGATTCAATAATAAAATATAGTCGACATTTAAAATAGCAATGAAATTTATTAAAGAAGTTCATCATTTGATATGTTAAATGAATATGAGAACCCAAAAGCGATATGAAGTAGTTCTACATAGTGCAACATGGTGCAATAACGACAAGTACAAATTTGATTAAAAAAGGGGTTCGTTGATTAATAAAGGGAATGATTTAAATTTGAAAGATATCTTGTTATCCTATTAAAGCAACAAATGAGATTCTACATTCATTGCTAACGAAGAAATCGAACAAAAAAGGAAAACAAATAACACATTTGAATTAATCAAATATAACGGATTCTCAAGCAATGAATTAGAATATATGTTAAAATATTCTTTTTATATAAAAGTATGGAATGCAAATCAAAATTTTATATATTAGAGAGGTTACTTCTTCTATTAGTATGGATTTCAATTTATAAAAGGAAATAGATATATTTGGCTGGTTTAAATAGTGATTATATAATATAGTTATTATGGCAAGTACAATTTCCTATATAATTCAATTTTTCATTCATTATCTTTTATCAGATACAAAAAAAAAGACATTCTCTTTATATCAAAAGGTCTACCTGATCTACAAGCCTTAGGTACCGTTTGCAAGCTCAACGTGCCCTGTTTGCTTTTGGGATGCATCCCACGCCCGAGCGTGATAAACCATGTTCCCAGCCCCATTGAGTTGAATGCAAGAATAAGGCACATTCTACATTATGTTAATTATAAAATTCAAATTTTAATACATTTCAAAAATTGATAACATTTGCAAACGAGGTCTGTTTGAGACACGCTTTTCGTGTTGCGATCGTATCAAAGTGCTATACATTATGAAGTTGGTTTTAACTAAATTCAAGTAATTTTTAATTCTAAAGTATACATTTCACATACTTCGTTCAAATTCTTCACTTAAATACCCATCTGTACACAAATGCATTCCCTATTCGTTAAGTTCTCCGCTCAAATGACCCGCTCAAATATCATATTTCCGTTCACTGCAAATGCACCGTTATCAATGAGGAGCTTCTTATCACCACCTCATCAACTATCAGATATCTTCAATATCCTTTGATCAATATACAATGAACATGGTTTAGATTTCAACCGTTACAAAATCTTAAGAAATATTTTGAATATATCAAAATCAAAGTGAACAAAACTCATATTAGCCAAAGAATTAATGCAAAGCAATATCGGTAAGCATATTAGTTTTCAACCTGCAAACCCATTAAGCAACATAAGTAATCTCGGGTTCTGATCATCTCCACGACTGAAACAACTTAGCATCACAGGAATTTTCCATCACAAACCAACTGAGTACAACAAAATTCAAAAAGCAATGCAAGTTCACCACACCTAAATGTAGAACACACAACTCCGACCAACATCAATCATACACAGCCATCGCCTATTTCATTATCCATCTTTAGCGGCAAAGCATGCAACATTTATTTATGTAGCAATGACCTCAACGAATAGCTTAGGGGAATGAAAAGAAGCAAAGAGCTAACTCTACATTTTAGCAAATCTAAAATGCATTAAGCTTCAAGCAGTGACCATAAAACAAGGTAATGTAGTGTTCCAGGCAGTGTTCTTTCTCTCAGACAAAGCAGGTGTTCAAGCAACGCAAACATTAGATTCAAATTGGGCAATTTTAGCAGGCAATGGGACTATCTCCTGATCATCATCATCAGTGATGGCCCTACGATGTAGGTTGGCCTTGACAAAAATGAAGTTAAAAAAATCAAGAAAAAAGGGCAGGTGATAGGAATTAAACCCTGATTGTCAAGTTTTTAAGTAAAGAACTTAAATCATAATACTACAATCCTTTCTCTTCTATTTATTTCCCTCTTGCCTTTCTATACTAATATTTCAAAAAGCATCTAAGAAACTTTGTTGCCCTTTGGCTATCTCCAACAGCGTTGCCCTAGACGATGGTCTTGCTTGACTTGCCTTTGGGCTGGGCCTGATCATCATGCAGGCGATAGACCCACGTTTTCAAGCATCTTCAAATGTAGGTGGCATGAGCTTTTAGATCGCGGTAGTAGTTTATAGTTGAGGAGGATATTGTTTTAATTTCTGTAATGACCTGCCTTTCATTCCACAGAAAGACGCATCATTTTTAAGAAAGAAAAGAGAAAAGAAAGAACTAACAACATCGGAATCTCACAGCGGAACGAATGAAATATAATATATCACATAAGATATTACATAGTATATATGCATCAAAGTTATACAGCTTATACAACTCATATTAGACAGTTATAAAGACCTGTCTATTATTACAACTCAAGTACATTACAGAGATACGAATACAAACACTAACACAACGGAACCATAATATATCTATACGTTGAAGCCACCTGCTCCAAATCTCCTTCAGAATTCGTCAAAGCTAACCTGAATCCCTTGGCCACTCATTAATATTTGAGTACCTAAGAGTTTAATAAAAGGGAAAATAAACTCCGGGTCAGACATGGGTCTAGTGTGAGTAAACGGGTTTAAAGTTGCTTAACTTTGGAAATTCTTTGAATAGAAAAGATATCTCGTAAGACTTCCCGCACGTAAACATGGAAAAGTTTTTACCTTACGATAACCAAAACATTTGATAAAAAATGCAGTGATATTATAATAGTGTCTAGGGTTTTCAAGTAAATAGAAAATAGCCAAAATTGTTACATTAATCAAATTCCAGCATACTAGCCACAAAGTAGGTTATACAATCAAAACCGTAAGGGCACATGGGAAGAATGGATTCCATCAATGGCAGTGCAACTGGGGGTACCGCCTGTCACAGTACGTGGGCTAGATCAGCGTACCGAGGATCCATCCTAAATCCCATGCAACACAAGGCCGGAACCATCCCTTACTGGATAGTCACGAACAAGACAACCCCTGTAGTTGTTCATGACCAACTACCCACTAAGCTGAATAAAAAGGTACCTCTAGACAGGGGAAATCTCATCCTACTTTGGCGCGACCCACTTAGCCTTGCTGCACCTCCCATGTTTTAGCCATTCCCCGTTGATGAGGCTAGGGGCTACAATTACCTTTGTAGAACACATCTATCTTAGAATGATCATCGTCATCCTGATGATATTTTGAAAGCATTCAATCCATACAAGTCCGTTTCGGGTTCGAACGGAACCGAAGGCACTATCTCGTTACACTCATTTTGGAATCACCTTTAGAGTTAACGATAATAGCCCTTGCACTCTGAATCTTTATCTTGAATCTGAAAGTACTACCTTCGTTAAACTCGTATTGGAATCACCCTCGGAGCTTTAACGACAAATAGTCCTTACACTTTGAGTCTTCAGTTCCACTTAAGATTTCACGACCTAACGTTTAATTTGGATCGGTGTGGTTTTCAGATATTGTATTTGGAATTCCGATCCAAGGTCTCACCGAATCCAAAATGCCGTTTTAATGTCCAAGTTGCTTAAGGGTTTAATCAATTTAACTTATATTTAGGACAACATGTAGATAGATAATTCACATTATCATAGATAGATAATCCATATTATCCAATTCAACCAAACATTTCATATTACAAAGCAACACATATCACATATCAGAGATATCACATCCAAATCATCCAATATCATTCAATCATCCATAACAATATTGATTCATTCTTAATCAATTCAATTAACCTTTAATTAAATTAATTACCAACCCTAATCACGTAGATTACCTTAATCCTGCTTATTTAACATTAATTAGTTACAAACTAATTAATTAATCATCTCTTAGTTATCCATCTTAATTAATCATCCTTGATTAATTATTCTTTAATTACATTAATTTTAATTAATTATATTAATTAGTCTTAACCATTAAATAATTAATCTTTAATTAATCTCATTAATTAATTAATGATTCTCTTTTTACTTTCATTAATTAATTATTCTTTTAATTAATTACTCCTTAAAAGGTATCTTAAATTAATCATATTAATTAGCCTTAATTAGTTACATTAAGTAATTAATTATTACTTAGCTACTTACATTAATTAATCCTTTAATTAATTTCATTAATTAATTATTTAATTAATCTCACTAAGTAATTAATCCTTAATTACTCCTATTTAATTATTTCCATAATTAATTATCTTCTTTAATTAATTATATTCCATAATTATACATTAATCTCCAACTAAGTAATCACTTAATTAATAACATTTAGTAATTAATACTTAATCCACTTTATAAGTGATTATTCATAATTAATTAACCCAATTAATTTATCCTAAATAATTATATTAATTAATTATTCTTAATCACTAGTTAATGATTCCTAAATACATTACATTCATTAACTATCCATTATTTAGTAATCATACTTTGGTTAATAACATTAATAAAAAATCCTTACTACTTTTATTAAGTGATTAAATTTCAATTAACTTCCCTAATTAATTATCTTATAATTAATCACAACCCTAATTAATTAAAGATAAATTCTTTAATTAAATTTAATTTAATTACATCATTAGACTTTATTAGAAAACATTTACTAATTAATTATATAGTTAAAGATATATAATTTATTTTAAAACAAAACAAATTAAAAACTAAATTTAAAAATTTAAAATCTTTGGGAAAACTTGATCAACTTGTTTAATAAATTTAAATAAAACTCATCACTTTGAAAACTTAATTATTTAGATATATCTTTAAAACTTGGTATTCCAATTTACCTTTATATGTTTAGACTTGATTTAATTCTTTACTAAACATAGTTAAAAACATTTATTTTTATTTTTATTTAACTCAAAACTTGGTCAAGCTTCCATTAAAACTGGATTCAAAGAAATCTTCCATTACCTTTTATAATCTGGTTACCATTTTTGTTAATTTAAAACTTTAAAGACATGAACTTATTAAATTTAAACCTGAAAAAAAAACTAATCAATCCAAACCTAAGTAAAAGCCAAAGAAAACCGGAGCATCTTTGAGCATTCACGAGCTCAAACTACTCTGAGACAAACCAAGAACAATTCGAGAACAACGTGAGCCTAAATTCTTCTTCTTCCCCTAAACAAAACCAGACACTCATATCACCATCGTGCACGTGCACGACGAAATAGCCTAACATCGACCATCTCAAAGGCCCTCACCCAGCTATCGACGACCAGGACAAGCAAACCGACCCTTCAGAACCATGAAGTCGACGACCAAACAAAAATCGAGCAACTCGGTCAAAACAAGAACCCATATCCGATCATAAAATCAAAGTCGGCCGTCATCTCCGACCTCCAATACACATGCCGTTCAACCCAAAGTTACGCCACGACATCCAGCTCCTAATCCCTTTATGCAATCATCTTCGGTGATCCACCAACTCCACATGAAGCTCAAAAATCAACACGACCAAGACGTTATGCTGCACCCTAGATCACTACATTACGACCACCACGGCCAAAAATAAAATACACCCTCATTTTTCTCATGATCGTCAACCCTCCAGTCAACTTTAACCACGATCTTGAAGACATCCACCATGCCGATTGCCAAAAATTGGCGACAAACCCAAATTCGTTCAAATCCGATTATCTCATCAATTCCCAAACTAAAAATCTCAATTTATACACCTAAATTCATGATTTTGCTTCACGAACCAGATTATATAATCAAAGATTTAGATTAACATATTCGATTTTTACCCATTTCTTTGATTTCCACTATAATTTATAAATTTTGAGTTAAATACTAAATATATATCCTTGAATCTATTTTTAAAATTAATATTACTCTGTAATGATCATCTTTCATTCAAGAATCAAGGGTCAAATTTGATTGCAGAAAGATATATGAATTTCCAATGAAAAATGAAACCTGTAAATTAACAAAGAAGTGTGTGTATATATATATTTACATAGATATACACACCTGTATAAATTGGAGCTTAGATATATTCCAGAAAACATTCATGCAAACATAGATTCAATATTTCCATATAGTTTTGTCACATGAGATTAATTAAAACTGTTTTTAAAGAGGAAAAAGTTTACTCACCTATTTTAAGAACAGAGAACAGCCTTTGGCTTTAATCTGAAAGTTTGTATTGGACTGAAGCTGATTTTGCTTGATCTTTGATTTAAATTCTTACATTGCTGAAGTTTAAATCCTTATATACCTTTACTCTTACCCAGGTTGAGGTTGTCATTGAAATTTGATTTTTATTTTCCCCCGATTTTTGGTTTCCAGGTTTGTATATTTTCTTCTTCTCTTTTTTTATAGAAAAGATGAAGGAAGAAGAAAAATCAAAGAGTATTGAACTGAATATTTAGAATTTCTTTTAAACATTATATTTTGTAATACAATTAAAAGAGAAGTAGGCCACTTGTTGATTCAAATGATAAATAGGTGACAAGTGTATTTTCATTAATTAATTGCCAAGTGTTTAGACTTGTTTATATATATTAATTTCCTTAAGTTTTAACATTAATATATTATGTATTAGGGTTTAAATTATATAAATATATATATACAACTATTTTATACATGTATGTCTTAAAAACCTTATATACTTACAAACTATGCTTTTAAGTGTGTACATATATAAATTGTACTTAGTTCATGAGATATTTAAAAGAAAGAATATTTTAATCCTATACATATATATTTTATAAACTATTTTAGTTTAAGAACTTTTTAAAAAAATTATAATAAAACTTTTATTAAATTTGTATAAGCTATCACATTTTAAAAATAAATATTTATCTTATGTGTTTAAAATATAGAATTTTATTTTAAATAACCTTTGCAAAGTATTGTATTAAATTCAAATATTATCTTCAAAATCACATATATACATACACATATGTATATCATAATTTGAAAACATATTTTCTTATTAAGTTCAAACCAAAGTTTTTTTTATCACAATGTATATACATATATATACATTATAAGTAGAATACGTTTTTAATATTAGCTTTAGAAATTATTATATTAAATTTTAAAACAAAACCTCAAATCACAATATATACAAACATATATATTATAATTTGAAAACATATCTTTAGTTAGATTAATATCAAAGACTTCCTATTTACAATACATATACCAATATACATTATAAATAGAATGTATTTTTATTAGCTTTAAAATATAAAATATACCAATTTATTGACTTTGAAAAGAATAAACTTTCCAATTTAAACGATTATAAAAGCCAATATTGCACATTTTAAATAATTACTAATAAAGATTATTAAATTAATATTGTCCAAAATTCTAGGTCATCACATTCCTTCCCCCTTAAAAGAATTTCGTCCCCGAAATTTAAGATCAAAGATAATTTAATAATCCAGCAAAAGTTTTAATTTTAAACCACCAACATACATATCAATCATATACTAGCGACCATAGCAACCAATTTATTCAAACAAGTAAACCCAACTATCTTAACACAAATCAGGATAGATCATCCTAATACCATGTAGAGTTCCCACATATAAATCATTGGGATATTCGCTCTACAGAATCTAAACTAACTACACCACTCTGATTCTGAGCTCCTTCTCATCTCGATCTATAAATTTGAACAAGATATCAGACTATACTCAAGTCCTGCATAACTTTCAAATTCTCCTGACTACTGGTTCCATAGCCTATAATGGATCATACACGTGCTCCCTTAGATATACGTGAAATACCTTGTGAATCCCAGTCATTCGATCTGGCAATTCAATCCTGTAGACCAAAGAACTTTCCTTTCAAGAACACAGGAAAATCCAATAATCCTCGGAGCCAACTTTCCAAACATACCAAACCTTACCGCTCCTTCGATCGGAGAAAACTTAAACAAATTCCAAATCTCCAACTTCTAATTCCAATATCCTTCGTCTCTTATCTGCATAACTCATCATACGATCCTGGGCTGCTTAATCTCTTCCTTGAACAGCTCAACCTACGCAGATACTTCCCAAAACAAACCTGGACCAAGTACAAGACAATCTCCGGATTCTACCCAACCAGATGGTCTTTCTAAAATCTGTCGAAATCCAGAACACAACTCTGCTCCACAAGCACTAGTAGACTTCGAAGTTACTTCTCCTATTTGGAATAGCCAAAACATGTGCACTCACATCCTCGCCCTCAGATCCTGAAAACTTCTTCACACTTAAGAGTCCATTTGAATCTTGCTTCCTTCCTAGTCAGCTTAGTCAAGTAAGAAGAAATCCTAGAACAACTCTGGATGAATTTCCTGAAGAATCCGGCTAATCCAAGCATACTACGAACTTCCGTAGGAATCTGAGGTACTTCTACTCTTGAATAGCTGTTGCCTCGCTTCCACTGCACAACTCTGATTCGGGAATAGATGAGAATGCCATCAGAGAATTCGAGCACAAACTGATCCTACATCCTTGAAACTCGGTTCATCAGATCCACAAATAAGGGGAACGTTGGTTAACTTAAAGACATAACCAACTACCCAAAGAAACAGATGAGTCCTCAATCAAGGGTACTGTCTTCAACTACCCTTAGCTGGAGGAAACTTGAAACTAGATACAGAAAAGAAAACACGGATGCTCCATGAAATTCTGAGATGCTTCACCAAATCCTTTCTCTAGAAACCATCCTTCCAATAGGATGAATCATCGATATCTCTTTCGGAACCAAGTCGATATAGAAACTCAATCTCCGATGTGGACAACCTTTTGACTTCCTCGAAAACATCTGGAAAATCTCTGACCACTTCGATAACTCCTAGATTCTCTTGAGTAACTTCATCATATCAAAAGTTCACTCAGATGAACCTTAAACTATCACAAGTCACTTTTGCGATCCAACCTAGTTTAGTTTCAAAGAAACCGTTCTCTCTTAATAAATCAGAACAGCTTAAACCATTGCTACCAGAAGAAAAATGTAATAGTCCACCCTCAACCACAAACACCATGCTCTACCGAGCTTCCTGAAAAAGTGAGCAAGCCTTCACCATCTGCCCGACCTGCTAATAGTAGAATCACAAAGCCTCCAGAACCATCGAAGAAACGGGCCACTCTACTGCTTCCGAACTTCACCTCTAAGATACTACTAAGCCAAAAACCCTCCTTCTAGCATACTCAACACTTCCGAGCTGCCATTGCTGCCCCAGATTCCAAAGACTTCTTTATCCAAAAGCTCCTTGAACCTCAAAGCTATATCAACCAACTTCCATAAAAGAGCCTTCAAGATGGGCAAACATTTCTCAAGAAACTCAGGCATTAAAACAAGCACAAACATCTCGCTCTCCTTAAAGGGGTGACAATGAGACCATGCCGTAGTGAGGTAACTCATCGACCTTAGTATCGTACTCCAATACAGACAACTTTCTTAAACTTAATCCAAGGAAATCACCTTTGGGAACATCCCTAAATGCTGCCTCTCACCACGCAGATGCTCCTTCCTAAAGATGCCATCACTAGCTTCTGCACATCTGACAGATTCAAACTCTTGATAATCCGCTCACACGAGCGCAACCAAGCTCATACTTCAAAGATGGACTCTGAACCTTGAAAAAGATTCCCTCCAAGATAGGAGAAATCCTTACACAATGCTGCCAAGATTACTCAAGATGGTATTAGGTTTACAGTCTCGACAAATATTCTTCCAACCTCACACTAGGGCCTTTTCCATTAGTGGTAGTCATGCTACACACACCACTACTCTATCTACCTCTAGAACTTATGTTGGAAAACCCGGACAGGTAACCCAATAGATTAGGTATATATATCCTTTTCAAGGTATATATTACTATTACGCGCTCTCAAGATGGAAATCACTCCAAAGCCTAGGTATTCACTCAACCTAGAGCTCTAATACCACCTGTAATGATCTAGGATTTTCAACCATCGACAGCGGACACTCTTTGTCGTGGCATACAGTGGTGCCACGAATTTGCTTTAAGGCCAACCTCTCGACTCACAACCAATCCATCAAGGCCTTATACTATCTCTCAGGGATATGTAGGGGTAAGAGTCTCTTGCTCGCCACCAAATACGAAGCGAGAACCCCCTATCATGCTATAATATAGCAAATGCGATCCCGGTCTCACCGAATCAAAACTCAGTTTTAATGTCCAAGTTGTTTAAGGGTTTAAACAATTTAACTTATATTTAGGATAACATGCAGATAGATAATTCACGTTATCATATATAGATAATCCATATTATCCAATTCAACCAAAAATTTCATATCACAAAGCAACACATATCACATATCAGAGATATCATATCCAAATCATCCAATATCATTCAATCATCCATAAGCAAGATTGATTCATTCTTAATCAATTTAACTAACCTTTAATTAAATTAATTACCAACCCTAATCACTTAGATGACCTTAATCCTGCTTATCTAACATTAATTAATTACAAACTAATTAATTAACCATCTCTTAATTATCCATCTTAATTAATCATTTTTGATTAATTATTCTTTAATTACATTAACTTTAATTAACTATATTAATTAGTCTAAACCATTAAATAATTAATCTTTAATTAATCTCATTAATTAATTAATGAATCTCTAATTACTTTCATTAATTAATTATTCTTTTAGTTAATTACTCCTTAATAAGTAATCTTAAATTAATCATATTAATTAACCTTAATTAATTACATTCAGCAATTAATTATTCCTTAATTACTTACATTAATTAATCCTTAAATTAATTTCATTAATTACTTCTTTAATTAATCACACCAAGTAATTAATCCTTAATTACTCCCATTTAATTACTTCCATAAGTAATTATCTTCTTTAATTATTTATCTTCCATAATTATACATTAATCTCTTACTAAGTAATCACTTAATTAATTACATTTAGTAATTAATGCTTAATCCAGTTTATAAGTGATTATTCATAATTAACTAACCAAAATAATTTATCCTAAATTAATTACATTAATTAATTATTCTTAACCATTAGTTAATGATTCCTAAATCAATTACATTCATTAACTATCCATTATTTAGTAATTATACTTTGGTTAATAACATTAATCAAAAATCCTTACAAATTTTATTAAGTGATTAAATTTTAATTAACTTCCCTAATTAATTATCTTATAATTAATCACAACCCTAATTAATTAAAGATAAATTCTTTAATTAAATTTAATTTAATTACATCATTAGACTTTATTAGAAAACATTTACTAATCAATTATATAATCAAAGATATATAATTCATTTTGAAAGAAAACAAATTAAACACTAAATTTTAAAATTTAAAATCTTTAGGAAAGCTTGATCAACTTGTTTAATAAATTTAAATAAAATTCATCACTTTGAAAACTTAATTATTTAGATATATATCTTTAAAACTTGGTATTCCAATTTACCTTTATATGTTTAGACTTGATTTAATTCTTTACTAAACATAGTTAAAAAAATTTACTTTTGTTTTATTTTTATTTTTATTTAACTCAAAACTTGGTCAAGCTTCCATTAAAATTGGATTCAAAGAAATCTTCCATTACCTTTTATAATCCGGTTACCATTTTTATTAAATTTAAAACTTTATACACATGAACTTATTAAATTTAAACCTGGAAATAAAACAAATCAATCAAAACCCGAGTAAAAGCTAAAGGAAACCAGAGCAACTCTGAGCATTCACGAGCTCAAACTACTCGAGACAAACACACGAACAATTCAAGAACAACCCGAGCCCAAATTCTTCTTCTTCCCCTAAACAAAACTAGACACTCGTATCACCACCGTGCACATGCACGACGAAATAGCCCAACACCGACCATCTCTCAGGCCCTCACCCAGCTACCGATGACCACGACAATCAAACCGACCCTTCAGAACCACAAAGTCGATGACCAGACAAAAATTGAGTAACTCGATCAAGACAAAAACCCATGTCTGATTGTAAAATCAACACTGGCCGTCTTCTTCGACCTCCAGTACACACGCCGTTCAAACCACATTTGTGCCATGACATCCTGCTCCTAATCCCCCTTATGTGATCATCTCTGGTGATCCACCGATTCCACACGAAGCTCGGAAATGAACACGACCAAGACGTTACGCCGAACCCTAGATCACCATATTCCGACCACCATGGCCAAAAATAAAATACAACCTCATTTTTCTTGTAATCGTCAACCCTCCACTCAACTTCGACGACGATCTAGAAGACATCCACCATGCCGATCGCCAAAAATTGGCGATAAACCGAAATTCATTCAAACCCAATTATCTCTTCAATTCCCAAACTAAAAATCTTAATTTATACACCTAAATTCATGATTTTGCTTAACGAACCAGATTATATAATCACAGATTTAAATTAACATATTCATTTTTTACCGATTTCTTTGATTTCCGCTGTAATTTATAAATTTTGAGTTAAATACTAAATATATATACCCTTGAATCTATTTTTAAAATTAATACTACTCTGTAATGATCATCTTTCATTCAATAATCAAGGTTTAAGTTTGAATGTAGAAAGATTGTAACATCCCTGAAATTTAGTTAAGATAATTTGATAATTAATTTAAAATTTGAATTTAATTGTGAATTAATGGTGAGTTAATTTGAATTTTTCCAAATTTTATAAAGATCTATGTTTGGTTTGTGTTTACATATATATAATAATTTGAAATTTGAATTTGGAATTCAAATGTTAATATATTGAAATTTAATTGGACTTAAAGAAATTTTTATATTTGAAAAAATATATATAATAAGTATGATTACTTAAGTTGAAAATGAAAATTTTAAAATAAGTATCTGTTAATAAGTTTAATATCTTAAGCTTAGAAATATAATTTTATTGAAAATAAAAATTATATTTACTAACTTATAAATATTTATTAGTAATGTATAATTTAATTTCAAACCATTTTTCTTTAATTTGTATAAGTATAAATAATACATAAGAAAGTATTAAATAATTGTCTTTTTTACATTTGTAAACTATTAGCAAAGGGTTTTGACAAATGTAAATTAAATAGGAACATATATTAACAAGTGTTCACAAATTATATACAAGTGTCATGTTTTCTTTTCATCTTTAAAATTAATAAATAAAAGAAAATTTCAAAGAAAAGAAACCTGTATACAAAAGAAAATTTAAAAATAAATTCTTTCATATAGATAAAATATGATTTTTGTTAATATGTAATCAAGATTTTTAAGTCATTCTTTTCTTTTAGAAACAAAAGTTGTGCAAATAAATGTGAATATATTTTTTGTACTAAACTAAATTAAGTTTAAATATAAAATGTGTTACATAAACATTTTTAAATATAAAGATTAAATAATTTATAAAAGTAAGGGTTTAAACTATAAATTTTAAATTAATTTGAATAAAGGACTTGAAAAAATTTGATGGGTTTTTGACAAATGTTAAATAAGTAAAATATAAACTTATATGTGTAAGCTTTGTAGCTTATGAGATAACAAGTGTTAGTAATGTATAAACAAGTGGCAAGCAAAGGGTTTTTTCTTTTTATCTCAAATTTATGGAAAAAAATATGAACAAAGAAATAACTATGTTTAGATAAAACATCTTCTTTCTAGAAATTTTTTTTCAGATAAATCAGGCAACTTCAAATCCGAAAAAAATTCAGTGATCAAGTGTAGAACAAAAACTGGAAAAAATTTGAGCAAGCAAGTTAATAAAAATAAAAGAAAGAAATGGAAACCTGGGAAACAAGACAATGCAGATTCAAAGTTAAATCAGAACAGTAAGCAAGTTAATTTAATAATGAGAAGCAAATCAAAATCAAACCTGGAAACATCAAAGTGTAATGAAAAGAACAGGTAAACTATATACTCTACAGTTTAGTTAATTTGTAATTTTGAAATCAAGTTGTAACACAAATTCAAACTGATGATTTTAAAAAGGAAAATAGTGCAGATTCTATCAAATAAAATAAAGTTGCAGGAAAATCAAAAATCAAAGTTTAAAGAAAAAAAATGTACAGGCTCAAAAACATTCCTCTTTGTTTCTTCTTGTACAACCAACAGGTGAGTAAACTAGACCTGAATACACTTTTATGTCTTGATGTTGTGATTGATTCTTGAATTAAAATAGTGGATAATGTTTTACTTTTATAAAATTATGTATGCATGTGTGCATCTGAGAAATGTTTATGCATATATTCTCCTCTGTTTAAAGTTGCAGGTTCAAACTCACTAGAAAAAAAATTAGTATCTTCCCATCTAAAATGAATTTAAGCTAAATTTTATGAAAGGAATATGTTGTATCAATAAACATTAATCAAAGACAAAAAAATTATTAAAAAGAAAATATAGGTAAACTTTGCTGGAAACAGGATGACAGAGGAAAACGAAAGAAAAAAATAAATTCAAGCTGAAAATTTGATTTTTAATTTGGCAAGTTTTGATCATATAGATTTATTCGTATTCCAAAAAGATGAATTTAGAAAATCGTTTCACAGTTTTTAAGCTAGTAATGATCGAGAAATTCTTAGATGAACAGAAATTATATTTTGATCAAATTCTGAAATCGGTGGCACGATTGGTCTTGTGATTGAATCCGAAGCATGCTTGTAAATTAATGATTATCAGAAAAATGGTGGAACAAATTCTAGATCGCCAGATATGATGGACGATGTAAAGATAGGGTTTTAGAACCTCGTTTGAATGATGTTGCATTCGTGGTCTCTGCGCTGTCAAAAGAAGATCGTACTTCACCGTAGGGGTTGCAATCGAAGCTTGAGACCATGGCGCAGCTTCAAGTGAAATTGCATGGCCTCCGATGATCGGAGATGGAAGCACGGGGAAGTTGGGTGATCAAACTTTTGTTCCAGGTTTAGGCCTAAATGCTTGATTTTGATTCCAAGTTGTTTTTGAAGTTTTGATGGTCGTAATCAAGTTTGGAGTTGATCATCGACATGCTGGTGTCGGCGAGATTGACCGAAATTCGCCAGAACGTTTGTGCACGTGCACGTGTCAGAGAATTACTGTGAAGTTTTGAATCGAAGAAGGAAGGGATGGCCTCGGGGTTAACTATAGAAAAACTGATGTTTTGCTCGGGATTTCCTTCGACAGTTAGTATGGGTCGAATAACAAATTTTGTAACTCAAATCAAAACTAGACAAAAGAAAGGGAAAAGAGAAGAAGGACGCGAGTTCTCGGAGTCAGGCTCGTGTAATTTCGAACGTGGCTCGGGAAAAGAATGGGTTCTCTCGGGTTCATCTTCGTGTCGAAGAATGTAAGCATAATAGTTTTAAAAAAAATGAAAGGAAGGAGGGGTAACTCAAAGTAGGTCTTGGGAGAAAACATGTATTAACTCAAGTAAAAACCCGAAGCCATCTCGGGTCAGTAAAATGATGTTTTTTCAATGTTTTAGAATTTTAACAAATCAAGTTTTAATTTCAATAAATTTTCTCAACCTATTTCTTATAAATTAATAAATGTTTTATTTAAATTATGGGTTAGTTAAAAGTTTTTAAAATAAATTATTTTAAAATTAACTTAAGCTTAAAACATTTATCATGTATCCTTTAATTAATTTAAAGGTTTATTTAAATAATTTTTGATAATGTGATTAAGTGATTTATAAAGATAAATGGTTTATCTTTTAAAAATTAATCAAAAGCCTTAAGTTAATGTATGGGTTAATAAATGAATTTATTTCATGAGTTATCTTTAATTAAATAGAGTTTTGATTTAATTAAAAGATTATTTATTAATTAATTTTATGGTAATTAATTATTGCAGTTAATTAAAGAATAATTAATTGATTAAGAGCTAATTAATTAATACAATTAATTAGAGGTTAATTAAATTTAAGTAATTAAAGGTAATTAATTACTTAAAAATAATTACTTAATTAAAGTAATTAATTAATGACTAAAAGTGAATTAATCAAGTGATTAAAATTAATTTGAGATTTACTAAGTGATTAAGGATAATCACTTATTGTAATTAATTAAGGGTAATTAATTAAATGGTAATTAATTAAAGGGTAATTAATTAAGAAAAGTAATTAAGGGATGATTAATTAATGAAACTGATTAAGAATTTATCAAATGATAACTAAGGATTGGTTAACTATTAATTAAGGATGGGTTAACTGTTAATTAAGGATTAATCAGCTGATGATTAAGGAGTAATAAATTTGTAATTATATTTTGTTAATTAATAAATATTAATTAACCAGGATTAGTGACTAATGTGATTAAAATTTATCAGATGACTTAATGATCGTACTTATGGATGTTTGGATGGTATGGAATACTTTGATTTATGTGATATTCTTGATGTGTGATGTTTTGTGATATGTTTGAGCTCTGGAATGTAATTTATTTATCTATAATGCATCTATATTATCTATTTGTGATTCTGTGAATATAGATAAGCGTTATAGGATTATACCGCTTATCGATATTGCTGTGATTGTATCTGTGATGATTGATGATGTGATGATTGATGATGTTGCACTATTGTGTAAAACCCCTGGACCATACTATACACACACAAATATGGATTTCATGAGGAAATTGGTTAAGTTACAGATTTTTGAAATAATTTAAAAAAAAATTGAATTTTTAAATCCAAATGGTTTTGGATATAGATTGGGTTTAAAGTGAAAAGCTTTTGGAAAGGAATTTCAAAGATAAAAGTTATTTTTGAATAACCTGATTTAGTTTTGAAATTTGATTTAAAATTTGAATTTAACCCAAGTTTATATTTGAAAGGCCTTAACTCGTGCAAGTATAATCGGATTTTCCTAAACAGAAACAAGTGGTTTCAAATAATAATAGCTTTTATATAAGGAAAGATTTTCCAAATTATGATGAAAAGATTTCAAGTTTGAAATAGAATGACTTTGAAAGTTATGAATGAATCTTTGAAAATTGTTTTAAAAGCTATAAAAATGAGTCTTTGATTTAAAGATCGGATGAGTTAATCCAATTTGAAATAGAATTGTTTTGAAAGGCTACAAATAAATCTTTGATAAAGATTGGTAAACCTTGTTTTAAATTGAAAGGGGTTTTTAAAGGTGAATCCTTTGTTTAAAAGATTTAAGTGTGGGAATTGTTTAAACCGTTGAAGGTTTTTGAAAATGAATCTTTTTGATTAAAGGATTTGTAAATGGTAATTTATTTAAACCATTTGAAAGAAAAAGTTTTGGATTTTAAAGTTGTGACTTAACTGAAATCCCATTATCCATATGTTTTTAAATATTGTGCTCATTATTCGGTTTAGCCGGGGGAGGACCTTTGTGTCATATAACCCATTCCGAATAGTGATATGACGTTATGGATAGCATTTGAAGACCAGTGGTGAAGACCGGATATTTTCGAAAACGAAAGGATTTCTTGTCGAATGTCTCTGCATCGGCTGATCCCCGGTATAGAGATTTGAGCACCCATTGTGATGGGAAGTCCGGACGTGATTAGGGATTATCCGGATTTGCAAGGGCTTCTTCGGAAGTGCCTTCGGTTCTGTTCGATCGCAGAACGGACTTGTATGGATGTGTGTCTGACGTTACACTTTGAGATGTAAAGCTGGTTTCTATCAAATACATTTCTGTTTGGTGGCGGAGAATTTATTCTCTTAGCTTAACACCCTTCTCTGAGACGTACGAGCTCAGAGGTTATGTAGTTGATGGTTACTAGTGATACATTCCCATTTTGGTAATGTGGCATACGAAGTGCTGCTGATCATTTGTTGATCAAAGCATGGTTTTTGTGAAAAGCGTAGTTTTGTGGACGAGACTTCGTCGAGCCTCACACCCCAATATGGGCGAAACAGGAAGAATGCAGCAGGGTTATAGGGAGTAGCGCCCCTTAGGGTATGTGCATTTCCTTCTGGATAGAAGTGGTATCATGGTAAGGAGCCCAGATACTTAACTTATGTGGATATCACAAATATATATATTACTTTGTGAATGCTGTTGTTGGGGCCCCAGATAAAGGTTTTTTACAACCGGGGGAAGACATACTCGTGTAGTAGTTACCTATTTTTGCAGAGGTAACCCGGCCCTGTGTTGGAAGAGATCCGGTTAGGTTCTCGGGATGTCCATCCAGAGGCGTACCCATATGGCCCAGGAAGTTCCTTAGCCTGACCATTTGTTGGAAATCCAATCACCAATATACGCCTTGTATGGTTTTAGTTGTAGAACCTGCCATCTAACATGGTAGCTATAGTAGGCATACTATAATGGTACGTATGCTGGCTAACATTAATATTATACTTTCGAAATGTTTTCCTCTATGCACCAATAATAATATCAAATGGTTTTCACGTGTCAAGCATTTTTGACTATCATAAGGAGAAATCTCCCCCATGTGTGCGATTGCAATGTGTGTGTGCCGGGAGGCCTTATGATAGTTTCATTTTCCAAACAACATTGCAGATTTAAAATTTAAATTCTTTTGTTTGTTTTTAAAAATAAAATATTTTTGTTTGCTTATACCAGTCCCATGACTGACCCGGAGTTTATTGTTCCTTTCCTAAACTCTGGGTGCCCACAATTTTCCACATGACCAGTCTAGAGTTGGGTTTTTCAGATAGTAGATTTAGATATCGGTTGGATAACTTTTAGCTTTCTCTTTGGTATTCTTTGGAGATCTTGGATATTGGAGTCTTTGGATTCATGGACGACTGACCTTGCTTATCTTTGTGCAACGTGATGGTGGTTCGAGCTTGTGGTTTGGAGTTTTAGCTTTGAAGCATTGGATTAGAGTTATCACTTAGCTATTTGTTTTCCGCTGTTGTTTATTGTCTTTGATATTGACCATTGCTGTATCATTGGATATTTTATTCATTGGAGTCGTATATGATATTCATTTCTTTTCTTCTGCCGTGTTGTTATACTTGATGTGTTATAAGCTCCAGCGAACCAGATTCGACATTCGGATCTGCGGCATTTGAATATGAGTGTTGTATTCGGTGCCGATTTTTGAAGGTCGAGTTAGGGTCGTTATAAAGATATATGAATTTAAAATGAAAGTTGAAACCTGTAAATTAATAGAGAAATGTGTGTGTGTGTGTGTGTATATTCACACAGATATACATATCTATATTCATAGGAGCTCAGACATATTACAGAATACATTCATGCAAACATAGATTCAATATTTCCATATAGATTTGTCACATGAGATTAATTAAAACTGTTTTTAAAGAGGAAAAAGTTTACTCACCTATTTTAAGAACAGAGAACAGCCTCTGGCTTTAATCTGAAAGTTTGTATTGAACCGAAGCTGATTTTGCTTGATCTTTGATTTAAATTCTTGCATTGCTGAAGTTTAAATCCTTGTATAGCTTTACTCATACCCAGGTTGAAGTTGTCATTGAAATTTGATTTTTATTTTCCACTAATTTATGGTTTCCAGGTTTGTACGTTTTCTTCATCTTTTTTTAGAAAAGATGTGGGAAGAAGAAAAATCATAGAGTACTGAACTGAATAATCAAAATTTCTTTTAAACATCATATTTGTAATACAATTAAAAGAGAAGTAGGCCACTTGTTGATTCAAATGATAAATAGGTGACAAGTGTATTTTCAATAATTCTTTAATTGCCAAGTGTTTAGACTTGTTTTATATATATTAATTTCCTTAAGTTTTAACATTAATATATTATGTATTAGGGTTTAAATTATATAAATATATATACAACTATTTTATACATGTATATCTTAAAAACCTTATATACTTACAAACTATGTTTTTAAGTGTATATATATAAATTGTACTTAGTTCATGAGATATTTAAAAGAAAGAATATTTTGATCCTTTACGTATATATTTTATAAACTATTTTAGTTTAAGAACTTTTAAAAGAAATCATAATAAAACTTTTATTAAATTTGTATAAGCTATCACATTTTAGAAATAAACATTTATCTTATATGCTGAAAATATAGAATTTTATTTTAAATAACTTTTGAAAAGTATTGTATTAAATTAAAATATTATCTTCCAAATCACCGTATATACATACACATGTCTATATCATAAGTTTAAAAACATATTTTCTTATTAAGTTCAAACCAAATTTTTTTAATCATAATGTATATACATATATATACATTATAAGTAGAATACATTTCTAATATTAGCTTTAGAAATTATTATATTGAATTTTAAAACAAAACCTCAAATCACAATATATACAAACATATATATTATAATTTGAAAACATATCTTTAATTAAATTAATACCAAAGACTTCCTATTTACAATATATATACCAATATACATTATAAATAGAATATATTTTTATTAGTTTTAAAAGATAAAATTTACCAATTTATTAACTTTAAAAAGAATAAACTTGCCAATTTAAATGATTGTAAAAGCCAATATTGCACAATTTAAATAATTACTAATAAAGATTATTAAATTGATATTGCCCAAAATTCCGGGTCATCACAATTTCAGTCAGCGGCATTTTTAAAGCATTGTTTTAATAATATGAGATTTATTCTAAATCAGTGTATTTTGAAGAGAAATTTTTTTTGAAGAGAAAATGGACAAGGGCCACAGTATTTGACAGCACATAAAGACAAAATCAAAAGAACAAATTTTCATTTCGGTCCATCTTTTATTTGGCTTCGAATCACAGTTTATTTAGTTGTTTTTGTATTTTTATTTTGTAAACTTTCGAACTCTAGATTAAGCTACATGGCTTGTATTCAGGAATTCTTTACTTGGAAATAAAGTCGAGATAGGTTATCTGGCATAGGATTAGTATATTAAAATTAGCAAGGATTGTACACTAACAGGTTAGCTGCTATAACTGGTTATATTTTTGTGTTCTTTATTTTTTTGCATCTACTTTGTATTTTATTTTATCCGTTTGTCTAAGAAATATCTAAATACCATATTCATCCCCCTCTAGGGTCTATTGTAAGACCATAACTGTTTGCGCCAAAATTGGTCATAAACACCCAATACCGCGAAAGCACCCGTTTACGTACTCAAATTAATAATAATCAACACAGTTCTCAGCAACAATCAATATAGAATTCAGATCTAAGCAACTAATCACAATAATTCACAGACAATAATCACAAACACAGGATTTATAGTGGTTCGGCGTTCGTGCCTACGTCCACTTTGAAGGTTTTCTCTTTATTGCTTCACTTGATGATCTTATTCAATTACAACGGGTTGTAGCTTTGAACTTGATAATCTTAATTGATTACAACGGATTATAGCTTTGAACTCTGAACTCAACAGCAATAGTGACGAATAGGATTGAATTCAGCAGAGTCTGGACTTGCTTTCTCTCTTCTGAATCTCCTCCCCCTTTTCTGAATGACCAGGGGCTCTATTTATAGGCGTGGAAGGCCAAAATCCCGCCCAAAACCTGGAGAGGCTGCTTGGCACGTGACGGGGGGCCCACAGGCCCGCGTTCTTGGACTGCGTGCCCAGTTTGGCATCGATTCGAAGTGAACTTCGAATCGATCAAAAAATTGTCCAATTGCGATGAAACTTGGCGTGGACGTTCTTCATCATGTAATCAAGCTTCTGTGAAAATTTCATGGCATTTGGATCAAGGGATTGAGAGATATGATCGATTCAAGGTGATGCATTTCGGTACGCTGGCAACTTCGAACCGATCCTATGGGTCGTTCGAACCCATATGTTTCGAATCCATATGGTTCGAACCCATAGGTTCGAATCCATATGGTTCGAATCCATACGGTTCGAAACCATAGGTTCGAATCGAACCTGTTGCATGAGGGGGCAGCGACGCTTCGAATCGATGGCTCTGGATCGATTCGAAGTTGTTTTTAACGTGTAGGGTTCGAAGACAGTATGGACTCGAAGCTTGTGATGGGTTCGAAGCTTGAGGTGGACACGAAGTGGTGATGGATACGAAGTTGATGGACGGATTCGAAATAGTGATGGATACGAAGTTGATGGATGGATTCGAAGTGGTGATGTATACGAAGTTGATGGATGGATTCGAAGTGGTGATGGATACGAAGTTGATGGATGGATTCGAAGTGATGATGGATTCGAAGTAGTGATGGAGTCGAAGCATGAATTGGCTTGATGGATTCGAAGGGAGACGTTGGCTGATGGATTCGAACGTCGCCTCTTCCTATGGGTTCGAATATGATGGGTTCGAAACAGATGGTTTCGAACACGATGGTTTCGAACACGATGGGTTCGAATATGATGGGTTCGAACATGATCGGTTCGAACCGAGCAATGTGTACCTTCTTAACCTGAATCCATCATAACTTGAGCATATGACCTCGGATTGACTTGAATTTGAAATGCTGGCTTCTATGGTCTTTCTTGTCATGCCTTATTAATTGTGGCCCGATCCGGGCTCGGACAGAATTCATCGATATCCATAGTGAGGTGAAATACGACCAATCTCTGAGGCGAACTATTTTCTGTTTTTGACCAATCTTTTGGTATCACGGCTTTTGCGCAAAAAGCGGGATAACAATAACAACTGCTATCCCACATATAATCCTGCTACCTAGTGTATGTCCATCTATAAGGGTGGTAAGTGCTAAAGTGAAACTAAGCCTGACTGCCCTCCCTTAGTCTGGAGAAAGCATTAGGAATGACCTAGCGTGAGATAGAACCTTAAACTTAAATCTTTTTTGTTTATAACTAACTTGCATATAATCTGTTTTACATGTTATGCTCTTTTTTATTCTATGTACGATTTATCTAAGAACTTCTAACTCTTTTTTTGTTCGTGCAATGGTTTAGATCCACTTTTCAATGCTTGATGAGTCGAGTAGAACACTAAGGCCACTGGCCAGATTTCCCAACATCAAGCTAGCATCACTCCTTCAACATGCTAGGTCAACTCCACCCACCTAACGGTCTCCAAGCCTGTTGCTAAGATCATGGATGCCAAACCTTCCACCTTAGAGGTAGAGGATAGTAGGCACGCTAGGGTTCACATCCTAAGATGGGGATCAGCCTTTCACCTTTATCTTTGAGAAATAATGCAAGCTATTAGATGGTGAGAGGAAGCCCTATGACTTCACCTACAATGACTTCACTTAAAAGCTGGATCAGATATGGTTGAATGAGTTGTTCCACACCTTGGTTGGAAAAATAACCTAAATCATGGGTTATTCGCACAATCTAAGTCAAGGAGGCCTAGCCATGACATCAAGGTAGTCCTTGATGCAGATGTCCTAGAGGCTTTCTTGGTAAGTTCGTCTAATTTATCATTTTTCTAGGTCCCTATTGTTGTTTTTTTGTTGATTTTACCTCCTTTTGCTGGTTAGTACTCACCACCTTCAGGATCTGATATGAGATGGTTGATCTAAAAAAGCAAACTTTTGAGGAGGGGAGGGCTAGGGATGTTGATAGGAGGGTAAAAAATAAAGCCAAGAAGGAGAGATAGTGGAATATGGCATCCTAAGAGTTGGTCGAGAATGCTCAGGTAGAAATCATCCCGCCCCGCTAGAATCTAGAAAAGGTGGTATAACCGCTCAAGACTCATTTAGGGGAGACCAGGAATGAGGTTGATGGCCTCAAATCTTCAGTTCTCCAACATGAGAACTCTTTGACTACCAAAGTGACAGGGAGGTGGTGAAAAAATATGTGAAGAAAGTGAACAACGAATAGATCGATCACATAACCATGATGTAGAACAAGTTCGTCACCTCAAACTATCGCCTTCCATTGGTTTGCATCTTTGTCTCCCTAGTTTTGTTTGAGATGGTTCGTTGGAAGGTGGCCGATGAGTTAATTAGGGAAGGACAACTCCTTCGGCCATCATAACTCTAGCACAAATAGCTTCCCTAGCCAAGTGCTCGAGCAACCAAGTCCCTGACCCCAAGATCCCAAAGGAGATGACCCACGACGATAATTGACATATACTAAGGTATATTAAAATACGTTATTTTGTAATATACTTAGCCCATTTTGTACCTAACTACTTTTTGGTGAACGAAATGTATCTTTTTATTTAACTCTTTACTTGCTCATACATCTATGCTTGCGTATTTATGTTCAACACTCATACACATATGTTTTTGTGTTTTGGTATTTATGTATTTGTCAATTCTTCTACGTATTGTATTATTTTTGTGCATGGAAAGCTTCTATGGTGCTCTATAAAGTATGATTACTAACACTACATAATAAAACACCTATAACAACATAAAGCACTTGTACAAATTTTAATTTTTTTAAACTTAGCTTAATAGCTTGTCCCCATCTTAGTTGGGCGGATGTTGAATGGATAACTTTAGAAGTTTGAAATAAGATTAGGAGTTAACATTGTCTTTTTAGGACAGTTTTATGATGAGGGTGTTGCGTACTATATTTGTGCCCTCTAAGTGGTTGGGGAATTTTCTGTTTGATCACTTGTTCCTATTTATAAAATCTTTGGAATAATTTTTGTAGTTTGACTCGTTTACCTACATTGGGTTTCCTTTTTCTATTTTAGCATGTTCCATGCTTGATGAATGGTCAATTTTTTTGGCCTAGACCAATTGTGGTAGGGTAAGAGAAACGACCCGACTTTCATACCACAGAAAATCGCATTATTATTAAGAAAGAAAGGGATATAAAAGAGAAAAGAAAGAAGAGAAGAAAGAAACAACATCAGAATCTAACAGCGGAACGAATAAACTATATTAATAACATAAACATTACATAGTTTACAATCAATATCAGAGTTACACAGATATACATCACATACTAGACAGTTATAAACACCTGTCTAGTTATTACAACTCAATACAACTCAGAGACAACACATAACACACAGCGGAATACTATATATTTAACGCAGAAGCCTCCTACTCCATTTGCTCCTCCACAATTCGTCAAAGCTAACCTGAATCCTAACCTGAATCCCTTGGCTACTCATAAAAATTTGAGTACCCAAGAGTTTATGAAAAACAAAAGATAAACTCCGGGTCAGACATGGGTCTGGTGTGAGTAACAGGTTAAAGTTGCTTAATTTTCAAAAAACTTTTGAAAAGAAAGGTATCACGTAAGACTTCCCACACATAAACATGGAAAAGTTTTTACCTTACGCTAACCAAAACATTTGATAGGAAATTCAATGATATTATAATAGGGTCTAGGGTTTTCAAATAAATAAGAAAAACCGAAATTGTTACATGATTAAATTCCAGCTACTAGCCACAAAAGTGGGTAATACAATCAAAACCGTTGGCACTTATTGGATTTTGGATTCCATACAATGGCAGGGCTACTAGGGTACCGCCCGTCACAGTACGTGGCCTAGATCACCGTACCGAGGAGCCACCCTAAATCCCCTGCAACACAAGGCCGGACACATTCCTTACTGAATAGTTCCGAACAAGATAACCCCGACAGTTGGAGCTCAAAAACCGTCCACACAGCCGAAATAAAAAGGGACCTCTAGACAGGGGTAAATCTCGCTCTCCAGTGGGTGCAACCCACGAAGCCTTGCTGCACCTCCCCTGTTTTAGCTATTCCCGGTTGATGAGGCTTGAGGCTACGATTACCTTTAAAGGGAACATCACTTAGAATGCTCATCGTCCACCTGACGATGTTCTGAAAGCATTCAATCCATACAAGTTCGTTTTGGGTTCGAACGAAACCGAAGGCATTATCTCGTTACACTCATTTTGGAATCACCCTCAAAGTTAACGACAATAACCCTTGCACTCTGAGCCACCATCTCGAATCTATAAGAACTAATTCCGTCAACTCATTACGGAATCACCCACAGAGTTATATTGACGTATAGTCCTTACACCTCGAGTCTTCACAAAGCTCCATTTGGATTCACGACCTAACGTCACTTGGAATCGATGTGGTTTTCGGATATCCAAATATGGAAACCCGATCCCGGTCTCATCGAAATCCAAAGCGTGTCTTTTAGGTCCAAGTTGTTTTAAAGGTTTAAAACAATTCAATTACAGTATCTATATACACACAGATAGATAATTCATAAATCATAACTGATAATCAACATTATCACATAACAGGTATCCCACATTATCAACATCAAATAGATATTCCATATATCACCATCACAATAGATAACCTATGTTATCATCACAATACAATCAAGTCATTCATACCACACAATATCATTTATCTCATTACTGAGATCACAAAGCATCAAAGACAATCAATTTCATCCGTTCATACATAAGCAAAGATTTACTTATCATAATATAATTAATTTAAAATGAATTAAATTAACTATCTCTATCTCTAATTAATTTAAAATGAATTAAATTAATTACTTAATCTATAATTAATTTAAAATAAACTAAATTAATTACTTCACCAATATAAATCTTGCTATCTTAAACATTTAATTGATTATAATCAATTTATCATTCATTATTAATTACTTTAATTAATCACTCTTGATTAATTATCCTTAATTACATTTATGAAATTATCCTTAATTAATTCCATAGAATTAATTATTCTCAACTAAACAGTAATTAACCTTTAATTACTTCAATTAATCAATTAATTATAATTAATTACATTAATCCTTAATTAATTATATTAATTAATTACCTTTAATTATTTATTATTGATTAATTAATCATAATTAATCAGCTTTAATTACCTCATTAATTAAAATAATTAATGATCATTAATTATTCCTTAAATTAATTACCTTAAGTAATTAACTCATAATGATTAATTATCCAAGATTAATTACATTTAGTAATTAACTAACTTAATTACTTTATTTAAACCAAATTAATTATCTCTTAATTAATTTTTTTATTTAATCCCTTGATTAATTAATAAGTAACTTAATTCAAATTACTTCATTCTTAAACATCTTCAAATAAATTACAACCTGTAATTATCAATCAATTACTTAACTAAGTAATTTTCCAAATCATTAATTACATTAAGTAATTATTTAAAACCCAAGTGTTTAAAATTAATTAAACTTAACTAATTAAAATAAACAATCCCATTAACTAAATTAATTACCTTTAGTAATTAATTTCTTAATTACTTCATTAAGTAATTATTCTCTACAATTCACAATTGATTATTATTAAATTAATTAATCTAATTAATTATAAAAATTAATCACATTAATTAATTATTTAAATAATCCTGGTTAATGATCTTCATTAACCCTTCTCTAATTGACTTTATTAAGTAATTAACTGAGATTAATTTCAAATTTAATTATCTTTAATCATCCATTAATTAAAGTCTAATTATTTAAATAAATTAACCTTGATTAAAACTTAATTACTTAATTAATAATTTATTTATCATTAATTAAAAATCTAATTAATGATCTAAAGTTAAAATTGATTAACCCCTAATCACTATTCATTAAATCTTAATAAATTAATTAAATAAATAATTTAGTTATTCCTTAATTACCTTTTTAATAAATTAATTTCAAACATTAATTCTTCACTTAATTTTAAAATGAAACATTTCTAAATTATGTTTTAAACAAATTTTATTTTAAACAAAGTGCTTTTGAACTTGTTTCCAAATTTCATTTTAAATACAAGTTTTAAAATGAAAATAATTTAAACTTATCAAAGTTTAAACAATTTATAACTTTTAACCTTTCAATAACTTCAATTTATATTTAGTTTAAAATTTTCAAATTTAAACCTTCTTCTAGTTTTAAAAAAAACCTAGGCTCATTTTTAAATTTCCAGATTTTAAATTGAATTTCAAACCTTGCTCATATTTTAACAAAACTTCATTTTTGAAAGTTCAAACTACTTTTTTCCAAAATTAAGTGGTTAAACGAGTTAAAGTTTAAAACTTTATTTTTATTTAAAATCCGAGATTTTAAATTTAACTTGGATTTCAAAAATTCAATCTTTGAATTAAAATTTTTGTTAATCCTTTCTTTACATCTAAATGCCTTAGGATTTCAAAATCTAAAACCAAAATACTACAGATTTTAAGAATTTAAACCCATTTTGAACAAGTTCTGAAAAAAAAAACCTGGAAAAAACACAGGACCTACCCGAAAAACCCCTAAAATAACTTCGAGACAAATGCACCTCTACTCCGAGTCAACAACCAACCTACTTCGAGCAACTCACCAGAACCCCCCCCGTTTCCACTAGCAACCCAACATCACCAGATACATCTCGTCACCGTGCATATGCACGGTGATTACGGCCACCGTTGACCATCAGAGGTGATCCTCCTACATTCAAAAACACCCCAACATTCGGATGCGATCATCATATCGTACAATCATTCCTGAAAACAAAATCCAACGCGAAATTCCTAAACCTGGAAACAACAACCAAGACACTCTTCAAACCTGTCAACTCGCCGTTGACAACATTCCAATCACCTGACAACTAGCCCCTCCGGCCTCAACTTCAACCTCAACAAATCTATCGATTCCCAAAGTATCCAATCACTCGATCAACTATATTGGCTGCAGTGATCAATTCTTATCTCACAGCAAAACTAGGGTTCCAAAGAAACTTTCCTTACCGCAATTACTCTGATGACTTTCATCATCAATCCGCATTTTTCCTAACTTCTCCTACCTCTCTCCCATCACCAGGAAGAATCCCATCCCTTCCAGATGCATGAATCACCAGAGCAAACCCACAGTTCATATACAGTTCATTCCCTCACTGCTTCTTAACCCTCCTATTAAAAATTTTAGTTTTTGTTTTAAAAATCACATTATGATTTTAGTATTCAACCTATATTCAAGAATCCAGAAAAAAAAACATGATAATTAAATCTTCAGTTATTTTTGAACATTGTTCACTTATTTGGTTTTTTTTTCCAGAGCCAACATCAATTATTTATTAGCTTAATTCAATTTTAAACTTACTCTAAAATTTAAACAAACCATGATTTTCTGAAATCTAGATCCAAACAGAAATTGGACAAAAGAATATGATCCTAAAACAAATACCGGTCACTGGAAAACATGAAAGAGGTCATTCAAATGAAATGCATACCAATACACTTTATATAAAAAAAATTCACACATGCAAACTTTTGTATTCCAGTATTCAAGCATGCAACCATAATTTTTAAATAAATAAAAAAGTTACTCACCTTAATGTTTAATGAGCATAGCATCCTAGTTTACTGAAAATGCTTAAGACAGGGATGTGCTTGATTTTACTATATTGCTTAAGCTTCCTACTTCACTAAAATGCTTCCAGATAAGAAATATGCAGGCTTTTGAATATCACTGCTATTGCATGCAGATTGTTGCTTTTGGAACTTGCTGAAGATATGCAAAAACCAATCTTTTGGTTTGAAGATGTGCAAATTTGCAATTTGCAGATGAACTGGATTTCCAGATTCAAAAACGCAAGTGCTTTGATTGCTTCAGATTTGATATGAGGGTTTTATAATAGACTTGGGTTTCTGAAAATGGTAAATGCATGATTTTTGAAGATGTATGCTAAAGATTTTGAAGTTGCAAAATGGTCTGCAGAACTGTTTACAGGCTTATGGTATTTTGGTTTTGGAACTGAGTTTCAGGGTTTTTGCTATGCATTTGAAGATGGTTAAAGGATAAATGGTTTACATTTTTGAACTGAGGATTTGAATATGATAACAGATTTGCTTTTGAGATGTTTGATTACTGATTTTGGAATGAAGAGGATTTACTGATTTTGGTTTTTAGAGAAAGTGTTTTCAGATTTTGTTAACTAAGCTTTAGATTTTGAAAAGAAAAAGAATGGAATGAAAAAAGGGTTTGTTTATATAAAGGCTGAAATTATTTGTAAATAAAAATAAAAGAAAACAAAATTTCAAATGCCACTTGTAAATAATCTCAACATTTGTCACATAAATGTTTAATTTTAGAACACTTGTTTATATGTTGCTTAAATTCATACACTTGTCCTTTTAAGGCAGTCAGTAAATTAATTTTAAATGCTAATATAATAGTTAATGTATGTATTAAGCCAAACTAATTTGTTAGTTTATTTTTTTAAACATGTATATAAATTTATAAATGAAAATAAAAACAAATCATGTTTTACAAATTGAAACTTATACATATTAAAGATTAAAACAATTAAGATTTTATACTTTTGAATTTAAATTCAAACTAAATTCAAAAATCAATTATTTTCAAATCAAGTTATAAATATAAATTCAATTTGAAATAGAAATTACAAATCCTATTCAAAACATATTTATAAAGACAATACAATATTAACATTGCTTTTATAAATCTCTTATTATTAATTTAAAATCATTTTACAAGAAATTATATTTTTATTAATAAAATATATATTTTATTAAGCCATAGAACCTTTTGTTAAATTTATTCTAAATTTGAAACTCAATCTAATTTAATTTAAATATTTTTCTTATCAATTTTAAAATCATATATTTATTTATGAAATAGTTTTTTTTTTAAAACTCAATACTAATTTAAAACAAATCTTCCAATTTATAATGTATATATTAGAAATTTAAAACATGATTCATTTATTAAAATTTTAAACCAAGATTTATTCATTAACTTTGAAAAGCTAATATTAAATAAAAACAATTTTTCAAATTACTAAAAACATTAGAGTTAGAAGAATATGGTTTATTTATTAAATTTAAAACAATGCTAATCTAATTTAAATATAAACCATATATTTATAATATAAATAGAAATCAATTTATTATTTTAAGAAGATAAAACAACCAATTGAATATTTACTAAAGAAGATTATTAAATCTATTTGAATAATTACTAACATAATATCAATATCAATTTAATTTTTTAATACAGATTATTAAATTGATATTGTTAAAAATTCCGGGATATTACAGTCACTCCATCTTAGTGGAAGGCAAGTTCTTAGACGATCTCCATCGTGGTGGGGCCACACTAACTCGATGGTGCATGTAGCACTACAATGCAAGAATCAAGATTACTGTATGGTTAATTGCACCCATCTTTGCATTGGTTCCCTAATTTTCTCTTGGGGAACAGGTAGCATCACAAATAAGGGAATTACGACCACGACATGGATGTTGGCATCATCAGTTCGCTGGTGCCCTATTCTACACTTAAGAGAATGGGCATAAACACTATGGTTGCATGAATCGAGGACACGCTTTAACATTCACGGCATCTATGCATCGATGCGACCACCAAAAAAGGGTATCTCTTAGGATAATTTCACTTTTTGGTGCCTTTTTAACCAAGAGCACTGAACTCGCATGGTGTCGTCGATGGTGCACTATTTATACTTGAAGGGAAGTTTTATTCCTTTCTTGAACATAATAATTACAAAATTGGTTGTCTTATAATTCGTCTTACAAAAGTATTTAAATAAAATAGACTTTGATATGCTCTAGGTTTCAAGTCAAGAGGTGTTGGCGTTGTCTGGGTAAGTGAGGCAATATGCTTAATTGATCGAGATGGCATTAATCACATATAGTCCTTCCTAGTGGAGCTTGAGGACTCAGTTGACTAGATTCTTTATGTTAGAAAAGACCCATTGTAGGATGAGGTTACATATTATGAAATTATTTTGCTTGATCCTAGAGTGGTAGGGTGTAGTAACCTTTTTTTATAAGCTTCAATTTAAAGCTCTACCTCCATCCGCTTCTTTTTTAGAGCATCGAGTCACAACCACATCAGTTATTCATTGTATATATGGTCGTAAGATAGGTACCTTAGTGAGGGTATGTTTAGCAGCATAGATTCATACCCAAAGGCTTGGGAAAAAGGCGAGTGCCCATTTGATGTCCGGATGGATGCTACCGAAGTAGAAGAAGGAGGATCTTGACCTAGTTTCCTATAAAGCGCTTCTTCAATTGTGTGTTGATCATTTAGTAAACCCTTTCACCAGCCCATTGGCCTAGATGTGGCAGTAGAGGAGAAGCACTTTTCGATCCCATTTCTTTCATAGATGCCAAGGAACAAGCCACACTTAAATTAGGTGTCAATGAGGGAGATAATATTCTTTGAGAGACTGAACCTATGGATGGTATTCTTGATGATGAAGTTGAGGATCTTAAGATTGGTGACCCCTATGAAAGGATCGGCCTCAACCATTCTGGTGAAGTAATCGATGGTGATGAAGGTGTGATTTGTATCCTTCTTTTTTCATTTAAGAGTTTCACATTACCAATCCCTTACGTGTTAAATGGCTATGGGAAGGTCATTAGTGTGAATAGGTTCAAAAAGCTTTGGGAATCTTGGCAGACCATTATGTGACGCCCCACTATTTCTGAAATCTAAAATTGGTGACAAATGTCGTCAACATTCTTGCACCAACCTTAGATATTGAAAAATAGCAAGTCATCAATTTTCCAAAACAATAATTAAAATGAAAAATCTTACAACAGTATCAAGTAACAATATCGATATATCTCTACCATAAAAAATGTATAAGGACCAATACAACAAATGAAACATCTGTATTTTTTGTACAACCATCATCATTAGATTTATCAACAACATAACAATAGAACAAAAGGAATATTTTGAAACAAACGACCTATAAGCATAGCATGCAACTAGAATTCTTTCCTTTCCTTTGCTTTCACCTCTAAACTTTACAAACAAATATAGATGCTTCACATAAATAAGTATATAAAAAGGTTACGAGATGATAGATTTGACGATGATGGATGCATAGAAAAATATAGATGTTTCATTTGTTGTCTTGGGACTTATACGTAATTTATGGTCAAGATATATGTATATTGTTACATAATTTCGCTATGAGATTTTCCTTTTTTTTGTAGTTTTAGATTTTTGATTTACATAATTAACGACTCATAATTTTTAATATCCAGTAACAATTCAAGCTTATATTAATGGAGTTTGTTATAATTTCAGACGATAGAAACAGTGAGGCATCATACTTGGTATTAGAACACTTTAATGAAAAATGGCCAAATGTTGTTGATTTTGCACATTGAGATGATCGATTTGATATATAATTTGATAGGCATTATACATTATGAGCTTTGAAACAATTTTGAATTAGAGAAAAATATTTGCTATTAAAGTGAGATTAAGGAGTGATTGCATGATTAAGAAAAATGAAGTTGGAGCTAATGGCTAGGATTACATAGCTTCACTTAAATAACCATCTAGTTGGGTTATGAGTCGCATACCCAATTTGTCCCATAACAGTTATGTACATCGTCTATAACTTGTAAAACCATATCCTTTAAACCATGACTCCAAATTTAACAAATTTATAGTCCAAACTGATCGTCTTGGAAAGACCTATTCAACGTTTTTAAATAGAATATATAAATAATAATTTAACTAAAAATATATTTTAATTAATTTAATATTAACAGCATTAAATTTCTGGGTCCTTACACATTGTCAACTGCTACACTTTCTGATGTATTCATAGAGTCCTTTTTCATTATCTGCTAGTAATACCCCTACCGAACACCTTTCTTTGCAAGACTTTTCCCCTAAGTATAGTCTCCGTAGAAGCCTTCGTATAACATTGCTAAGTTGTGCTCAGTTTCGATTTGATTGATGCATCGCTAGAGTAGTGCAGAGTAGCCTCTCAAATATTGCTTGTTATCCGTGACCATGTAGTTATATGCCTAGTTGAAGATACTTTTGGTTTCCTTGTATTCTTAGGGAAATTCTCCGCTCACCAAGTACTTTAAAAGCGGGGTCATCCCACTATTTAATGGTCCACCGCCAATTCCCATGGCCATTGATCCTTGGTTGATGCATGGGGTGCTTCTGATTTCCAATAGGACCAAGAACTAGCGTCCATCAGGTTGCTTAGGTCTTATCTAAATTACGGCCTACGAATTCTTCTCTTTTGGGATTTGTTCAAAATCGAATTCAGAGAAGGTTCTGGTTAGCTTCTTAGCCTAAGCAATATACCGAGCCAAGTTCTTTCCCTTCGCTTGAAAGCGCTTGCTGATCTATTTGACCATGAGTGGGGAGTCCTTGCAGACCTTGAGGGACTCAAACTTAAGTTCTTTAGCCATCCTATGGCTAGCCAATAGGTCTTCGTATTCAGCTTCATTGTTTGTAACTTTGAAATATAACCTTTTAGCAAAGAAAATCTTTTTTCCAGGGTGAAAAGGACCACCTTGGACCCTGTCCTCTCTCATTCGAGGCCCTATCAACATATAGTCGCTAAGAGCTTTGTATGAATGTCATTTCTTCTTTGTTGCCGTTTCGGTTAGAGCATTAATAATACATTTGACATGAGCTTGGCATTTGGTGGAGGTGTGGGAATGGAAAGTGATGTGATACTATTTGAGTTCACTTTCCATTTAGGAGGCATCCCACTATGTTAGGCCAACTTAGGACTTCCTTTAGTGGTTGATTGATGAGGACTTTGATGTGATGGACATGCAAGTATGCACAGAGTTTGTAAGCAGTGATGAGTAGGAAATATGCTAATTTCTCAAGCTTTGTTTATCACTTTTCCAAGACCGTCAAACTCTTGTTAATATAGTAGATTAGTCATTGTAAGCATTCATTTTGCATTAACAAGGTAATATTGTTCGTGTGGTCTATAGCCGTGAGGTAAAAGAAGAGGTTTTCCCTGTCTATGAGCTTTATGAGGATTAGAGGAGTGGCAAGATGGTGCTTCGACTCCTCAAAGGCCTTAGTGTTGTTGTCCAGTCAATTGAAGGACTTCCTGTTCTGATTATGTCAAAGAAGGGAATGCATTTATTTGTTGCCCAAGAAACAAAACAATTAAGGGTAGCAACCATTTCTTTTAAAATTTGGACTCGTTTGAGAGTACATGGCATATATGTGTCTTGAATCACCTTGATTTTTTCGAGATTGGCCTCAATTCCCTACATACTTACCACATACCCTAAGAATGTTCTAGAATGGATGGCAAAGGAGCATTTCTTTAGGTTCATCTTCATATCATATCTTTGGAGGATTCTAAAGGTCTCAAATAGATTCTATTCATGCCCCTGCCTATTCAAACTGTTCCAACATATCGTCCATCTAAACCTCCATCGACTTCCAAATTGCTCGATAAACATCTTATTTAAGAGCTTTGACAAGTTACCGCCACATTATGAATATCGAAGGGCATGACTTTATAATAATAAAGTCTAGCGTTTGTGATGAACGTGTTTGATCAAGTGCATCGGCAACAGGGTAAAAAAGGAAAATACAAAAAATCCTTTTATTAATTTGCAATAGATCTAAATTTGTATTTACATGAACAATTTATTTATACTGCATCGTATTTAGTGATCATCAATAAAAGAGAGCTTGTTATATGTACTTAATTATGTTATAATTGATTAATTTTTTTATTTAATATGTATGTATATATAACTTTAATTATCACTTAATTTGGGTTCAAATAATTTTATATTCAATTTGGAGACTCATATTCATAGCATAAATCTCAACGTGTAATTAAATAGATTAAGAGATATATTAAACGAATAATAAATATATTTTGTGATCATTGGGATTTATGATCACATAGTATATATAATAACTACAATTGAAATTACATCATATATATGGCGCTCGTGCGCGCACGCCCATACACACAAAAGCATAGTTATATATTATTATTATTATGCATATACGCACATATAATACTATATCTAACTTTTTCTAGATTAACATTGATGTTTTAAAATTTAAAATTTAAATCAAATCAAAATATCCTTTCCTTTTTATTTGAGTTTAAATGTAATAAAAATTCTTTTTAATTTTATTTGTCAATTTATTAATTTTATTAAACATATATTTATTTGATAATTTAACTATATCGACATTAATACAACCTTTCCTTTTTTGGTATGTGCAAATAACTTTAAAATGACATTATATATATATATATATATATATATATGGACACATTGTCAAGCTATACATATATATAAATAGTTTTTAATACATATACACACACATACATATATATACATACATAAATCTTAGGCCGTGAGAATATGATTTTTTTTTTGTTATGTGAAATTAAATGGATATATTGTTTTAAAACTAATATATACATATGCATATATATACGTACTAATTTTTATTTTTGAAATAATTTTTTATTGTTAGATTGAAAATATAAACAAAAAAGTGTTTGTATAAATTATTTTAGAAAAGGAAACGCCTATCTTGTTTTGATCATGTCCGTTGCCGATGTGTTAGCTGTTAGCCATTTCCTATTTGAAGCAAATCTGTCTTCTAGGCTTTACCAATTTATAACATGGAGGCTAGAGGTACCATTGTTGTCCTATATTTGTGAATTAGAGAATGAGATGTACTTATTGCCTCTCTTAGGCTAGAGATTTATTATATGTTTCTATCTTTCTTTGCTTTCAATAAGTATTTGATAAATAATTTACCAAATGTCAATTAAAGCATATGTGGTAATCAAAAATTGCCCATTTCTCTACTATGTATGGCCAGCCCTTACTATGGGAATTAATCTTATGTTTAAGACCAAATCAGTATCATTAATCAATTAATTAAACATCTATTTCAGCTCGTACATTTACATTAATACGTAACTATGCTATTTTAATTAATTTCAAGGTCCTATAAATAATTAAAAGTCACAAAAATTCAATATATTAATTATATTGATTTATTAATTTATAATGTTTATGAATTGATTTTAAATTGGTTAAACTCATAAATTAGTTAACAACATGGTTGTGTTGACTTCCTGGTGTGAGCACGGTCCTTGATCAATATTTAATCAATTTAAGTATTAAAGCATATACATGCATTGCTGAAGTACAGTACTAGACACAAGTTCAGTCACTTATAGATAATTTAGGTGATATCCAAATTTTAGTCTTCATTAAGTTGCACCTTGTAATGATATTTTATGCACGTTTTCTTTTAACCAACACTGTATTTCTAAGACATCTATATGGGTCAATGGTAAAAAAATAAAATAATATCAATAGTTCATAACGAAGATCAATTTAAAGTCCTTGGTTTAATCTGATAACATATATAAATCAATTGATCTACTCTGGCCAGATATTTTAATTTTAAGTTGATTACCAACTAAGGTGATACTAACGATAACGAAAGAGATGAGTCCTCTCTTGAGTAGTGTTTCACTTCAAGTACTTCAAGGTATATCCAATTACAACAATAGCATTATCCCTATGTCATGTGATTGACTATAATCAAGATGCATTATATTTACCTCATATCCAGAGTACCGCAAGTCTTAAGACCACCACACTTTGTTATATAGGGTCTTCTATTTAGACTTAGTTTTATTAATCTAGAAATCCCTCATTAAGTCATTTTATAATTATTCCAAACAGTTATAAGTACGTAACCCATTGTTATTTGCAAAGGGCATGAGTAATTCACCATTTATAATACGAAGAATATTATGTATAGTAGTCTAGACCGATATATTGATATTCTTTTCTTGATATATCATGACTAGGAACATTTAAGGAATAAGTCCTTTAATGTCAATCAAAAACTCATGGTCATGAACAAATTTGCAACTACAATCGATAAAATAATTTCATAAGGATTTTCTAATGATATATGTTTAATGTATATAAAACATTACTTATGTCCAATATAATAATACATAAAATAGAAAACTAAAACCAGGGAAACTTCACTTCGAACTTTGAAGAAAATTCTTTATACGAGTTAAGATGTATAATCAAATTACATAATTGCCCCAGAGGCACGCCTATAACTTTATTAATCTCTCACTTGCACTTAGAGTCAATTATAGAGCCTTGGGCTCATACCTTCAATCAGTCTCCCAAAATTTGTTTGAGAAAGGACCTTAGTGAATGAATTTGGGATATTATTATTTTATATCAACTTTTCAATTATACTTCTTTGCTATTAACAAACTATTTTATCAAATGTTAATTACGAAGATCATATCTCAATTTCTTATCAAGCTATCGATTCTCATTGCATTCTATATTACATTATTGCTAACACAAGGTGTTATTGGATTCTAAATGGTGGGAACCACTCTAGCTTTGTAGTAAATTTGTGCTCATATACTGCTTGCATTATTCAAGGCAATGTACATAGCCTTTATTGTTGAATCAACCACATTATTTCATTTGGAAGACTTCCAATCAATTATAAAGTTAGAACACTCCTTTATAAGAAGTTCGTCATCTCGATAAACAGTTCTCTAGTATTTCATAAATACTTGAGAATACTTTTAACTACCATTGACTAGTTTTCTAGCTTATTTCAAAATAATACGAGTGAGTTGTGAAAAGCAAAGATTATGTGCTAATAATTAGGCCTAAAAATAGAAAAAGTGAGTTAAATACATAGTTGAAAGGAGAATGATAAAGATATAAAGTGATTTAAAAGGATGCCTGCATCTGCTACGAAGTTCACTTACTATATATTTCTCTTACAGCTGTAAGGAATTACAAGAGAATAATAAGTAAATGGGGCACTTAAGACTAATAATGATATGCAATCATAAGTACTTATGCGGTATTAAGAGCTTTAAATTGTGCACAGTGTTCATAATTCTTCAATATTCCTACCTCCTTACAGTTGCAATGCAGAGGATATTTATAGTAGCCGAAGTGGATGGTGGATGGTTGTGATTGTGCTGTAGATCTGATGGGAAAAGTGATTGACTATTGATTTGACTGTAGGGGTGGATGATCAACAGTTGTAAAATGTGTTAGAAGATGGAAGGCGGATGAGAATGCACTTATTGCCTCACTGTACTACACATAGGCTTGCATCAAATGCGCATTTACTACCGATGGTAAGACATATCAATTCAGTCGTTTAATTATGATGCTTTGAATGGATGGATGGACAAAATTATTGTTCATCTATGTGCTAACATTGCTAAGCTGGTTGACTGGCTATCGACAATACGGAAAAGACTTGGAATCTTACGAAGGACCATGTGGGGAAAATGGTTAATGATCTGGCGTGAGGCGACCGGGAGGGAGGCCTGATGTTGGTTGAAATTGACTATACTAATGCCATGCTAAAAATTGGACATGCTTGGGCCACTCTTGCCTGATTTGCTATCCACATGGGCTGGCTAGCATAGGAGCCTGCTATCAGCTGATGTGATAATGGATGAATTGTGTTCACTTTTACCTGCTATTGGAAGAAGTTCGATATGGGAGAGCTGGTGGGATAGAACCGAACTTGGCTGGACTGGGAGGGACTGGGTCCAGCTCTTGCCTAAGTGTGAAGGTTGCTTTGTGACGAGACAGTTGGGCCTTATCTTAGTGCCTTGCTGAGTAGAAAGGTTAGTTAGAGACCAATATAAGCTTGGGATGACCTTTGCGGGTTGGTGGTAGATCAATTAGGCTGACTTTGATTAGTCCAAACTACCTTTATTGTCCTATTAACTACATGCGAGAAAATTAAGCAACATTTTACCCCCTCGCCCTCTCCCCTCATATCCGCTTGTGGGTGCATGCTCGAAAAATCATGCAAATCTTGCTGATTGATGGCTCCACAATGTAGTTAGTGCGCGTTCTAATTGGCGTTGTGAAATTGTTTGTAACAACTTATTTTTCCAGCTTTAGCAAAGATATGTCATGTGTCCCTATGTGCATGACATGACTTAATACTAGTCTCTTTTGAACAGTTGAGATTCTTTTTGCCTTTTGAATTCAACACATGCGATTGAAGGTGTGGTTATATATATATACCCCTTCTTCTTCTTCTTCTTCTTCTTCTCCTCCGAGCCCATAAAATCATTCTTCATGAAAAAATTCAAAGCTTGTGAATCTTTCACAATTCTTTACCGATAATAAGTCACTAGCTTCATCATCTGTTTTCTTTCCAAATGCCTTTGCATGCATGCCTTTCATCAAATTTTGATAGGAAGTTAAGAAAAGAGAAAGTTCTTCATTATCTGAAATGCTACTTGTTGATTGCAGTTTAGACCGTTGATTGGAAACTTCTACTTGGGGCAAACTACGCCTTGCCACTTCGCTAGGACCCTTGCTTGCCAGCCAAGGTTCTGATGGTGGTCGGGCGTCGATCTTGGACTAATGATCTAGGTGAAGCTAGGGAACTTCCTTTCTTTGAGGCTCTAAGACTCCCAACCTTAAGTCGGTTTGGGCACTTCTACACTTTTTGGAAGGAGTAGGAATTGTAGCCTGTGCTTCTTCAACCATGCCTAAAGCTATGGTTTTCTCCTTGGGAAGATTGTGTGAAAGCTTTTCGGCGTACTTATGAGATTCGATTCAGAAGGCTTCGAAGGTGAGAGCATGCTCAGTTTTCTTTTTCAAATTCAGGATCGGTCAAACTACCTAAAGTGCTCCTCCGACGAAGCTACCGGCTTTCTGAGTGGTGATAAAAGTGGAAGTTGTCTTTCCTTGGAAGAGCCGTTGGCATGCTTCTTCTTCTTTACTCTCTCCTTTTCTTCTTGTCAACTAGCTAGTGATAATAATATCATTGTAAGCCTAATGAGGTGGGCATTGTGCCCCTGTGCTCTTTTGAACTTAGTGAAATAGATCTTTTATTACAAAATTTGATTTGAGAAATTTGTTGTGTTGCTTGATCATTTATGCAACACGTTTAGTGGAATATCTTGATTATCCAATAATCCTTGTATTTATTTTGTATAAATTTCTTTCTTTTTAGAATTATGCTAACTATAAATGTGATAATAGGACGGGCTGGATACAGATGTCAGTACAGTTAAGCGATGGCCGGACATAAAGGGAGGTTGGCACCGGTATGAGCTAAAATGCAAGTTTGCTTGTGGTTTCTCTTAGATGGCAAGCGGTCGAGCCAAGGGTGGCCAAAAATCATACGCTCGATCCCAAGTGCATGGGGCCCCTGAGGTTCTCTTGGGTGACACACCACCTTTCGTGAGGCGATCGTTGATCCCGAATTGAATCAGAGTGCATTTGCTTAGCTCAGCATTCTAGTGTAAGTGAATTACATGATGGTGAGGCAGGCTATACATAGCTCGATCACCAAAACTTGATGGCGAGACTATCTATACGCATCCCACTTGCAAGGAATAGATAAATGGAAAATTATTTATGTTAAGCTTTTTTTAAAGGAGAAATTATCTATAATGACGAGTCCTACCTAAGGCTGCGATGCCCCAGGCTTTCTGATAAGGTGGTCAGTTATGAGATTGTAGGGGCAGCTGCTAATACTTTGGGTTTGAGGCAGTTTTGGAAAGTACCAACGCATTGACCAGACCATTGGATCTACTGATAAACCGCCATTGGTGGTGGAATGTTATTACTGCAACATGAGAACACCCTTCTTTGCTTGTTAAAGGAAAGTTCCATATCATTCCCTTGATTTTTTTGTTAATTTTGCCAATCCCGTCTTGGTAACAAACTTCATGTTAAGGCGGTTGTAGGAGATGATGACATCCAGCCCAGCAAACTCCAGTCCTATTGACAGGTTATAAGCAGATAGGCAATCGACTACTACAAAGTTTACCTGGATCTTTGCAGCGAGGGCCTGTTGGCCGGATGTTGCTACGTGCATGATCATGCACTTCGAAACAGTGGCCATGTCCCAAAGCCATTGATGGGAAAGGTGCACGGGTTGAGGCTGTAGGTAGGAAGCTTGAAAACTTCAATGATGTTCTTGTACACGACGTTGGTCGAGCAACCCCCATCCACGAAGGTCCAATGTACATTGGAGTTCACCAAGGTAAGAGTAATGACCATAACATCTTGATGGGTAGGACATTACTCCCCCATCCTGGGTCGTGAAGCTGATCGACTGCCCTGATTCCAGTCGAAGCATATTGGACATTGAGGACCGCAATGAGTAAACCTACATGGAAGTGCTCACTTCACTTTGATATTATGATTGGGCCCTCGGCTGCTGTCGACCATAAACGGTCCCTCGCATATGGTCTGGACCTCACTGATGGCTTGAACATTGGAGTTATTAGGCCGAAGGGGTTCATTATGTCATTCTTCGTGCTTTTCCCTTTGTTGGAACTAATGTTGAATAAATTCCAAGAATGTTCCTTCTTGGATGAGCCTTTCGATCTCATTCTCGAGCATTTGGTAGTCTATTTTGAATTAACCATTGATTTGATGGAAATTGTAGTATTTTTCATTGCGATAAGGTTCCTTTGGCTTTCTATCTCTAATAGTGGCAGGCCTTTAATATTGCATTTGGTTCCCGGTGGCAATGTCCTTGTTCAACTGTGAATAATTATGATATTTAGATTTGTAGGGAGAGCCAACCTCTAGATGCCTTTTGACATCGGCTTAACGACCATAGTTACAGTGATCGTTGTTGCTACGAGGGTTGGTCTGGGCGGCCACTTTGCCTCGTTATCACTGTCTAAAAAAACTGCATATTCCATCCTCATCATGTCATTTTCTCATTGATAGAAGTCAATTAGGGATGAAGCCGGTTGTTTCTAGATCTCTCTCTAAGTCCTAGATTTGTGCCCGACTCCTGAGCAGAAGGCCATTGCCAAGCTGCTGATTTCTATACCCTAGCCTAGGTGCATTCTTTATTAAAGAGGCTAACATACGGTCACAAGCCTTCAAAAGGACCCTGCTTGAAATTTCCCTTCTTTTAGCACCAAAAATGTTGACTAGTTTTCTAGCCAACCTAGGAATGATACGAAAGTGGTGGTGAAAGGCAAAGGTTACTTGCTAGTAACTAGGCTTAAAATAGGAAAAAATGAGTTAAACATGCAATTGGAAGGCAAATAAAACAAGATATAGAGGGGTTCTACAAAGCTTCCTACATCCAGTGTGATGTTCTCTTACTATATATTTCCATTACAACTACAAGAAATTACAGGAGAATGATCGGAAAAATGGGGCATTTATGGCAAATAACGCTACTTAATCTTAAGGACTTATGCGGTATCTAGAGTGCTGAATTGTGCATCAAATTCAGAATCCTTGAATGTTTGCACCTCTTTAAAATTGCAATCTAGTGGGTATTTATAGTGGCTGAAGTGGATGGTAGATGGTTGAGATTGCGCTGTAGGGCTAGCAGGAAAAGTTATTGACCGTTGATCCGACTGTAGAGGTAGATGGTTGTAAAGATCATCAAAAGATGCACGATGGATGAGAATGTACTTACTGCCTCACTGTACTAGGCATGGGCTTGCATTAAATATGCATTTAATGTTGGTGGCAAGCCACATCTGTTCAGCCACCCAACTGTGGTGCTTTAGATGGATGGACAGACAACATTGTCATTCACTAGAGGCCTGATTAGCTCTTGAGGAAGCCTCCTGACTTCTTTCATGCCCACTCCTATCCATTCTCTATCTCCTTGTTGATTTCTTAGCCATTGCGTTTCAAAATCCGAGTTCCTAAGCTTTCTACTCCAAGATGCAAGCTTCCAAATTCCTGAGTGCTAGCTCTCTGAGTGAAAGCACCAAAATGTTTGTGTTAAAATTGGTTACAAACACCTAATTGCAAATAAAAGCACCAATATCTAGCTACAAATTAAAATAGAGTATATGTAGAGAGTATAGTTGAAGAATAATCAAAACTAAAATGAAAGAGCAAAAAAGGCAAGATTTATAGTGGTTCGGCTAACTCCAGCCTACGTCCACTCTAGAAAAATCATTTTTATTATCAGAAATTTGATTACAATTACAATATAGAATTTATAAAACAAAAATGGTAGAGTATCTTTTTGTAGAAGAAGATGAAGAGAAATAGAATGGAGATCCCTTTTTTAAATCCCCGCCTGATGTATTTATAGGCAAAACCCTGGTTATTGGGCTTCCTCAATGATATGGACCCATCAAAAACATAGTCGAGCCCATATACTTCATTGATGCCGACCCCAAGTTGTTAATATGCCGACTTGACATTGCCCTGAGGATGACCTGAAGAAAACACTCTGATGACCCGAAGCAACTCCACACTTGACTTGAAGTAAGATATAGCTGATCCCTAAACATCAATATGCCGACCCTATATTAAAATCTTTCCGACCTGAAGCAACTAGGTTTTTGACCTGAAGTAACCTATCATTGGTCCGAAGCAGATTACTTGGCGACTCGAAGCAGCTCATCCCCTAGCCTATGCCGATCCATCTCAACATTTCCCCATTGCCGACCCAAAGAACCAAGCATGCCGACCCAGACCAAACTAGCAATGCCGACCCCTTAAAGTGCCGTAACATGTTGATCCCCTATTCCTAATGCCGACTCGAGTACCTGGAAGTACCGACCCGAAGTCCTTCAAACATGCTAAACCAAGTATGATGCCGCTCCTAGAGTGAGATGTTGACCCGCAGATCAGCATATGCCGACCCGAAGTTAGTATAATGCCAACCCGAGGTAGTTACGGAGCGCTTGCAAATATGCCGATACCTTAAAAACCAAAGCAATCCCTTCTCTAACCCAAAGTAACCTGCTTGAAAACCATAAGCAACCTCAAAAGCGACTCGAAGCAAACTCCAAAAAACCCGAAACGACTCGACCTTTCTCGAAACCCATATTCCAAGTATCCCGTGCTTTTTGTCCATTGGCTATGCCAAATTCTGGCCTCATAATCATGTTTATCATCCGTGATTGATCGTCCATTCATCCAGTCAAATCAAACCGTAGTATTTCAGTCTCGATAACCACATAGTCAATCGGATTAAATTTTCTTCTATGTTGCCTTGCCAAAAGGCTTGTTAACACAATTTAACTTGGCAAAATTGTTGTAAGCGGGTACCTCAGGATTAGCACCTCCTACATTATTAACAGTTCCACCAGGCCAAACCAATAGAAGCTCTGACTTGCATCATATTCATGAAGAATTGATACATAGTCCCCATATCTACTAGTGCATTTCAAGCACTCATATTAGCATTAACATTTGGATTAGCATTTACTTGTCGACCCGTATTCCTTCTAGTATTAGGTCAAATATTTCCATTTGTTATGGCGCTTCCTTTACCTATATTCACTCTTTCATTTCCTACTTCCATATCTTGCTTTCTTATAAACTGCATAGGAGCCTTAGTAAGATACAGAAGAACGGTCTAAAAGAGAGGAGAGAATAGAGAAAGAATACAACTTATATATATAGAAAATACAAGTGTGTTACTATATCATTATTGCATACCCAAATCTTATTCTTTGATTTATTTGGATTATGTTTCAAATATCTTTTAAGTTTTACATAACCTATGTTTCGATACCAAATTGTAACATCCCTCATTTTGAGGTCTGAAACTAAATGCTATGGATATTGCAATCATCCATAGTTTTAATTACCGATAACAAAAGGAGATAAAGTTCATTGTATCTATAACATCAACTGCATATGAATATAATTTTTTTTCAAAACTCATTTTGGTAATACTTTCATATTCATTACATCCCTTTGCATAATCCCATCGATTCCACATCTAGAGAAAATATAATAATAATAATTACAATTATATTCCAAGAGCGACATACAGATGCTCCCTTAGGTGATCAGAGTCTAACTACTTAACAATTATAAATTCAATCTTTACATCCACTCAAACAAAACATAATCTTTAAACAACACAGTGGATATAAACTACTAATATTAGCTAGCTTGCATCTTCCACATCTCCGAAAGCTTATTCATCTAACTTGAAAATCCCTACCGCCGACTTACTCAAATGAGTACCCGAGAGTTTATAGGGAAAAACAAAAACTTTGGCTAGATAAAAAGTCTGGGGTGAATAATAATATACAACTTGAACCAAAATAGATATCGAGTGAAACCATGCCATTGAGTGGAACGGGTTTTCCCATCTAGTATGTTACCCAAATAAGTCGATCATAAATCATGCATCTACAACCACAATGGTTAGTACAAACATTACATGATCATATGCATGCATGCAACATGGGTAAATATGACTAGTTTGTCATCCTGACTATGCACACTCAAAGCTTACGCTTCTCAAAAATAAATTGTTTATCTCAGATCATAGTTTTTCTAAGGTCACTATGAACCTAATTGTTTTGCAGGCTAACCAATAACCTATAGGGCTGACTGGGGCGAAAACTTTAACTCGATATTCCAAAATCTCCAGATACAGATAGGGGTAAAAGGACCGTTTATCCAAAGCAGAGGACTATTAGTCCCTGCATCATAGTTTTCTTAGGGTCACTATGAACCTACAAGTTTTCGCTGGTAACTAATCAACCTTGTCGGAATCATAATTTTCCTAGTGATAAACTTACTAGTTTTCACAGGTAACGAATCGACCATATCTGGAATTATATGGACTATCTATCTCATACGTCATAGTTTTTCTAGGATTACTATAAACGTACTAGTTTTCACAAGTAATTAATCAACTATCTGGCTATTTAAGTCCATTATTCATATCTTTTTAGTCATTTCAAAACATCCTAACACAATTGATCTAACTGATTTCCTGGATGTAAACCTACTCACTCAGAAGCATAGTCTGGCCATATTCACTACTGGAACAACCTAACTAGTAATTATGTTTCTAAGTCCTAAGATGCAATGTTGGGTTATGAAAATGTGAGCATAACAATGATAAATATGCAAATTTAAAAGATCAATTGATAACAATAACATATAACATTATTCATCAAAAATATGTTTAGTCAATTGTCGTATGCATCATAAAATTACTTAATTTATGTAATGATTCTTTAGGCAAAATCCATATAAAATTTGGGCTAAAAACCTATTTTATTTCATTGAAAACATTTATCTTTAGAAATGAATAACCACTTGAAATCATTCTTAAAACAAGAATAATATAGCCCAAATACTTAGCCAAAATCTTGGATAAAGCACTAACAACTTAACATAGCCTTTTAAAATATAAGATGTCGCCCCTCTAAAACATGAGATGTCGCGCTTTTAAAACATAAGATGCCGTGCCTTTATAAAAAATACGATGTTGCAATTTTGAGACATAAGATGACGCACCTCTAAAACATGAGATGCTGCACTTTTAAAACACAAGATGTCGCACCACTAAAAACATGAGGTACCACACTTTTAAAACATAACATGCCTCTAAAACATGAGATGTTGAGTTTTTGAAACACAAGATGTTGCGCCTCAAGCCACGCTTCTTTAAACACAAGATGCCATTCCTCTAAAACATGAAGTGCCATGCTTTTTTAAAACATAAGATGTCATGCCTCTAAAACCTGAAACGCCGCATTTTTTAAGCATAAGATGTGCTTTTAAAACACAAGATGCCACGCTTTTAAAATATAAGATTCCGCACTTTTAAAATATGAGATGTCAGGCTTTTAAAACATCAGATGCCACACATTTAAAACATGATATGTCACACTTTTGAAACATAAAAGAATGTGCCTCAAAAACATGAGATGTCACGCCTCTAATACATAAGATGCCATGCTTTTAGAACATAAGGTGCCATGCTTTTAAAATATGTGATGTGGTGCCTCTAAAACATGAGATGCCACGCTTGTAAAGCATAAGATGCCGCGCCTCGAAAACATGAGGTGCTACGCTTTTAAAACATAAGATGCCACACTTCTAAAACATATGATGTGGTGCCTCAAAAACATGAAATGTCGCTCTTTTAAAACATGAGATGTCACGCTCTTAAAAACATAAGATGTCGCGTCTCTAAAAACATGAGATGTTATGCTTTAAAAACATAAGGTGCTATGCTTTTAAGACATGAAATGCCGTGCTTTAGAAAATATAAAATGTCACACCCCTAAAATACTTAAGCAAATATGAGGTTTTGAGCCTCTAAAACATTGAGCCAATGGCATTTCTTTAGATAGTTTGAAAACCGATTTATTTCCTTTTAAAGATAATACTTTCTACCAATTTATGACTCTTGTTAAATTTTGTTCAATAACAAAATTCTTTTCATATTCTTTTCACAATTTGCTCGTAGATCATGTTCTACCTTCTCAAATAACTTTGCAAACCCTTATAATTAGTATATTTAACCAATATTAATTAAAAGCTTTTCTAGAACAATAAATAGATAGAAAATCATAAACGCTGGGGAAAATTCCCTAAAAATCACCAAAAATCCAAATTTCCGTCTTCTTCCTTGTATAAAAATTTCAGGACTAAGAAATTAATTTGATTATTTTTTAACTGAAACCTGAAATAAATACATTTTTCCCCTTAGGAAATTCATAATATATTCATATGAACTTGAAAAATTAGAAAATTAAAAACCATCTCCAAAATAATGTTTTACACACCATATTCAAATTTCGAGTGAATAAAATATTAAACAGTAGGATTTTTGCCTTTAAAAATCACTAGAATATTTCCATCAAATTCCAATAAATCATCATTCAATCAAATAATGATAATATCAACCAAAACATGACATATTATCACAATAATTTTAGAAGTTGATCATCGATTCAAAATCAAGTATAAAAAAATGAGATGGTTAACTATTATTCATCTTTGATTGGATAAGAGGGATTGATATTTCATGTAGATTGGTTCCCCTAAGCTTTTCCTTTTGAATTCTTTAGATTTTCCTCTTCTTTTCTTCTTGGAAATGGCTAGCCTCCTTTGGGTTTAGTTTTGATTTAAGAAGATGAAATGAGAATGAATGAGAGAGGAATGGTTTAGGGAATGAATGAAGGAGTTATTCCCATTGTGCCCCTCTTATTAATTCTTCCTTATTCTATGTCTAAAATAATCTTATTAATTAATCACTCAAGGCCAGACCCAAATTAGTTAACAAATGTCATTCACTTTATCACATTATATTATTCCATTTAGTTTATCTAATTAAATTTGCTGAATAATGTTAAACAAAAATTCGAGGTGTTACAGGCTCTCCTCCTTAAAGAATTTCTTCCTTGAAATTTCGATAAGGAAAACAATAAGCATAATGTTGAATGATGGAAAATTGTATCGATTAGAATACTGTCGAAAATGTAATAAAAATCGCAAGCGCATGGTGTACAATCATAGTGTGTATGCGAGTACGGTTCAATTCACAGAGAAAGCAAAAATTCTAAAGCTACTCAATCAAATTAGCCTAAGGTTTTGAAATTGTGTTAAACTAAGAAAATCATAGAAAACAAACTAGAAAAAAAGTGAATAAAACTATGAGATTAAGGAGGAATTTAGAGGTAAATTCCCTTTTAATCGTTCATATAAATCAAACACAAAATGTGTCCATAGCTTCTCACTTATATATTAAGGTAGAAATGAATTATGTATTTATTATAAGCATGGCTTATTTTCGCTATTAGTTAGCACAACTTAAACCATCAAACTCTAATACACTATTCAATCCACTTCTAAAATCTCATGACAATGAATCATGTGACTAAAAATAAAATCTAATATAAGAACGATTTATTTACTATTTTGAGATTTGTAGTGTAATGCCTTGGCTCTAATGACTGAAATATCAGAGGGATTTTACCCTCCGATAGCTCGGATCAATAGGCACTAAAGGAGCGATCTCTCGTCTACACTACTTTGGATCAACATGGATACGTTTAAAATACCTGAACATTTCATAAATGATACATATCTCATCTCAACATAACGTAGTATGTACAAGCTCAAAGAATTTGTGTTTAAATCGAATAGCAGAACACAATATATAATGGTTTCACAAAACAGCGGAACAAAAGATAGATATATATACATAGGTACAAACAGACGTCAGACTATCACCATATATCTGACGTCCTAATACATACACAGATAAGTATATACAAAGGACATACGACATGACTATACAAAATAAACTTAGCATAGTTCAACGGCTCTAAATGTATCTCTCTAACATTTCTCCTCCAGTTGACTCTAACGGTTCCTTTGAGGCATGCAACAAGCGTACGTCCGTCAATCTCTAAAGCTATAACTACCTTAAATTTATATACTGTATGCTAGTTTTCAGCCATCTCAATTACGTAAGGAATCACCTCAAAACGTGAAAAGGTAATGATCCTGAAAAGCTTCGGTCTGACTCGAGGAGTTGTTAAAAAGAAAACCTCGAGTTAGGCTATAAATCTAGTTGTGAGTATAATTGTGTAACAATGATTTATATACATTATGAAGTAAGGTTATACGTGACACTAAAAGAAACAAATATGTCCCATGCTCTATAATCTAAACACGCCCACATCCTATTAAATTATTTCAATTCAAATACATGAGTCATGGGACTATTTAAAGTGAATTACAACTGCAACTCTAATCAACCAGGATATCACATCCTATTCACTTATAAATCGCATTGGTTATTCAATAGACATACCACTGTCAAGTTATTCATAAACGAGTTATGGAATTACTAGTGACTCCTATTCATTATTCGCTCTCACAAGACTCTGTATTGAACCGATACTATGACCTTTTTCATCCGTATATCTTTCGATCAGAAATTTTGGATTCCCCCATATGATCTATTATTTGCACTATCTTCTCTTGTTCATCGTTGGCACTTAACCCGTTATGCTGTAATCTTCATCTTTGTTTCACCATATATCCATCAATGAGATTAGTCTCAATTCTTCCTCATTTTTCGTTTGCACTGCGCCCGTCACCATGGTTGTGTCCGTACAATAGATCATTTGGACAGCAAATGATGATGGACCAGGTCTTCATGATTCAAGGAGCGACCCCGAATCTGTCTGCATTGATGGATTCTAGCATCTAGTAGTCTCACCTCGTCTCATTTGCTTCATCAGTTAAATTCAATCAAATTCTTTTGTATTTAACTTCCTAATATACCATTTATCCCCAAAATGGCATCGTTTTCTATTTTATATCACGTATAAATGTCGTGTTTGTGCAACACAGCATTAACTTGCAGTATATAGCATCATATATATAATGAACATTCATAAACATAACATGTAAACATAACTTGAAAGAATTTCATCGGATTTTAATATAAATTATAAGAAAATGTACGTTTCAAATTTATTCTTGATTTTTTTTAGAATTTTTCCATAATTTTTAATCCAGAAAATAAGATATTTTCAAGCGACGCGTTTTGCGCCAAACGCCGGTTCTTTTGAAATTCTACAGAATAAGTTAACCGGTCTATTTTAATGTTATTTTATGATCACGTAACTTTATCGTGTGCAATCATATTTTTATTTCATCATTCGCAGTTCGTATGCAAATGGAATATTTCGTAGCGTCATATTCTAAAACTTAAAAAATATTAATCGAATCGAGGCCATCATCGCATTCAGCTACGCAATATGGTCCTGCTGGTACCTTCGGTTTTGGCCGTAATGCTCCCGTTCATCATACGGTCGTAGACATAAAGGTGTCATTTCTGATCACTATGGGATCCGTCGGCCAGGCGAAATCTAATCGATTTGTTCGTCTCACTTTCCTCTACAATTTCTCTTTCGGTTGCACACTCGCAATTCTTTTTGGATTTCGAGTTATGGATGATTGAATTTTTGTACGCAATGTGTAAATCATATATTTGTTCATGCACTGTCATGTATTTTTTTCATGCAATGTTACATGTGACTTACATAGCATCCTCACCAACACCCTCACTCACACGTTCCCTTGCATCTTAATACGAAAATATCAAAGTTTGACATGTGTATTTCACGGACGCACATATACAACATGCAGGGAATTATGATTCATTTAAAGTGGTTGTAACACATAAAAATAACTTTATGCTTATTTGAGTTAAGTTCTACTTTGTAAAACTAGGATATGCACTGATAAATATGTTTAATGGTCACTTAATGTTTAGTCCATTCTTGACTATTATATTGTATTTAATATTTCATGATGTACCTAATGTAAGTAATATATTGGACTCAACTTTGTATTATAAGTAAAAAGAACCTAAATAAAAACTACTACTTTAATCTATTTTCTGCACTATTATTCCTAATATCAATGCATTTAGTCTTCAGTATCGAGAGAAAAGGAAACCAATTTCTATTTTTCAAAAGCCAGTTCACTTGTCTCAATATTGATGTCTCAATATTGAAGGAAGATGATCGCTAATTAAAATATATGTATATATTTTTGTACAACTAGAAATTTAAACTAAAAGTATTGTTAAAATGATTTACTCAGTAGAAAAGAATAGAAAATTTTTTATACTCACTTTGATTTTGCTGGGGAAACAAAAACTTGATCTATTAAGATGAAGTAGGAGGAAGATGTGTACGTTACAGACTTTATATTTTCAAGAGGAACAAAATGAATGGGGCGGTGGTTTATATAGTGTAACATCCCTATTTTTAAATCAAATTTAAATTGGAAATTAATTTAATTTTTAAATTAAATTGTGGATTTATTGGTACATTAACATAAAATTTTCCAGAAATAAATAAATATATTTATTTCAAATATAATTTGATTTGAGATTTAAAGGTAAATATCTTATAAAATAAATTGGATTGAATTTGAAAAAATAATTAATCTAGAAATTCTAAAATAAATTATATTGTAAATAGAAAATTTGATTTAGATTTCAAGAATAAATATCTTGAAAAAATAAACATATTGAAAATAAATTGTATTTGAAAATCCATATTTTAAAATTAATAAAAATTTGCTTTCTAATATTATAATGTATATATAGGTATATATATGGATTTGGAAAGTTTTATTTTGAATTTAATATAATGATTTCCAAAAACTATTTAAAAGGTTAAAATTATATATATATATATATATATATATATATAAATGCATCGATTTAAAGTAATAGAAAATATGTAAAAAAATTAGATATAAAACATAACTAAGTATAATTTGTTTAAATTAATAAAAAGTTTAAAACACTTTTCTTTTATACTTAAAGTAAATTTAATTATGTATATGTTTAAACTAAATAGAAAAGGTATTACATGAATATATGTAAATATAAAGTTAAATAAAATTTAATTAAAGGGTTTAAACATAAGAATGCTTGTTTTTAACAAGTGCAATAAAATTAACTCATGTGAGTGACAAATGTAAAATAAGTAGTATGCAAAGATAAACAAGTGGCGTTTAATTTTTTTTCTTTTAAATTAAATTTTAAAATAACATGCATAAGGAAGAAATCAGTTTAAACTTCTCAAACCTGAAAACAAGTTGCAAAACAAAGAAAAGAAAAACTCAAAAACTCAAAATCAAAGATCTGATCATCTCTGATAAACAAATGACTTCATCCTGAAAATAAATCAAACTTCAGACTCAACTCAGCTAAAACAAAGATCATCTTAAGAGCAAGTTGAAAATGCAGATCCAAATTTATCAAGTTTAGATCATCTAAAACAAATCAAAGTATAGTTTAGTTTTCAAAATCAAAGATCAACAAAAACAAATTCCAGTTTGCAAAGAAACAAAGAATCCAGTTTTTAAATCAAAGTTAGGAACAAAATTCCAAATTCCAAGTCCCTGCTTTCAAATCAAAGGTGAGCAAACTGCCCTTTTTGAATGAGAATCTGTTATGATATCTTCGAAGTTGTTTGTATGAATGTTAGTGTGCATGCATGTCTATGAATATATATCTGTATACATTGTTGAATGCATGCCTGTCTCTCTGTTTAATGACAGACTAACAAAATTCAAGAAAAAAATTTTGTATCTCAAAATCTAAAAGGATTTAAGTAATGATCTATAAAATAAAAGTATTTTTTCCCACCTGGTTCAAACTTCAAAAATTATTTTGAGAATTTATATTAAGCAACCATTTCGAAAATGTTAATTCACATTAGAAATCAAATATCAGTTAAAATTCGATGTTCATGAATTCATATTTGGATTTCATAACCAAATTCGAGATAGAAAATGATGATTTTAGATAATCATTTTAAGATTTTTTAGTTGGTACTGAATGTGAAATCTCTAGTTGAACAAATCCATGATTATTGTCGAATTCCGTTGATTGGCGATGATGGGTGAGTCGTGGTCGTTCTTGGAGGGAGTAGGCAGGAGGTGTATCATCAGAAAATTTTTCGATGATTTTATAATTCATCGTGGAAAGCAGACGTGGTCGATCTAGAGTTTTAACCTTTGTTTTAGTTAGGGTCGGTTTTCATGTTGCTGTGGTGACGTCGTTGCACCAGAGTTGATCGCATCGATGACAATCGAAGCACTGAAGGTAGGCGAGGCTCTGGCCGGAGTCTCGATTTCTTCAATGGCCTGAGGTGATGGAGCGAGGTAATTTGGTCGATCGAACTTTGAGTTCCATTAATGTCGAGATGCTCAATTGGGATTACCGATGAAATTGAGGATGCTGGGTGGTCAGTTATTCTGAGGGGAGCATCGGTGTCTTACTGGTGGCAACGAGGGTGATCGGAAGTGGTTGGCTTAGGTGTACACGTGCACGAGCGTCGATGTTGTGTCAGGTGATTAAGTTTTTAAATCTGAAAACCCAAAACCATGTTTAAAAGAGAAGGGAAGAAGAAGGAGGGTGCTCGGGTGAATTCTCGGAAGAAAGTGAGATTGGCTCGGGATTTCTCGAGTTTGCCTCGGGTTGTGACTACGCAAGTTTTAAAATTTTAAATTAAACAAGATTTTGAAAGTTAAATAAATTCTTACTTAAATCCTTTTATAAAATTGATGTCTAATTTAGTTCGGGAAGTATTAAAGGTTTTGAAAATTTATTTAAATAAATTTAATCTTTTTAATTAAGTGAATAATTGAGAAAAATGAAATGTTTTCAAATCATTAATTTAACTTAAAGGTTTTGAATTAATTAATATACTAACGATGATTTATTTCCAAAAGTCATTAACAAGGTTTAAGTGATAATTAAAGTAATCAATCAAGATAAATTGTTTATCTTTTAATTAATCAAAATCTTAAGTTATTAATGATTTATTATGTAATGAAAGTAATTAAGGATAATTACTTAAAGAATTATTACTTAATGAGGGTAATTAAAGATTAATTAAGGGTTAGTTAATTTTGTAATTAATTTAAGGCTAATTTATTAATGTGATTAATTAATTAATGATTAAGGAATAATTAAATAATGTGATTAATTAATTAAGGTAATTAATTTGAGGGTAATTAATTAATTAATGGTTAATTAAGTTATTATTAAAGGATAATTAATTAAAATGGTTTGTATTTAATTAATATTAATTAACCAAGTAATTAATCTGACTTAAATTAATCAGATAATTAATTGATCTTACTTATGGATGTTGGAATTCTATTGAATGTTGAATTGTTTGATATCCCTGATGTGTGCTGCTTTGTGATATGAATTATTTTGATTTGAGCTATGATGAATGTAATTTATTTATCTGGGACGAATGTAATTTATTTATCAGTGATGAATTTATATCTGTGAAACTGTGAATGAAGATAAGCGTTATAGGTTTATACGGCTCATCGATATTGCTGTGCATGGATTGTGATGATTAATGATGTTGCACTTTTGTGTAAAACCCCTGGACCACGCTATACACTGACAAATATGGACTGCACTAGGAAATTGGTTAAGTCATAGAAATTTGAATTTAATATTATAATGAAATGATTGAATTTTGAATCCAAAATGGTTTGGAAATGGAAATGGAATTGGGTTAAATATGAAAAGCTTTTGAAAGGAGTGTTGAGGATAAAATTATTTTAAATAACTTGTTGAAGTTTTGAAATTAAATAGTTTGATTTGAAGTTGAATTCAAGATTTGAAGTTGAGTTCTATATAAATTATGGTTTAACAAGTTATATAATATATTCATATGGGTTTTAAAACATTTTAAAAAGTATTATTTTGGGAATTTAGATTTAACCCAAGTCTATACTTTAAAGGCTATAACTTGCGCATATTTAATTGGATTTTTCCAAAATGAAAAGTATTTGTTTCCAAATGATAATGGCTTTCAAATAATGTAAGAACTTCCAGTTTTTGTTGAAAGATTTCAAGTTTGAAATGGAATTGTTTTGAAAGCTATGATTGAATCTTTGTGAAAGATTGTTGAACTTTGTTTTGAAATTGAAGAGGATCTTAAAGGTGTATCTTTTGTATAAAAGATTTGAAATGGAATTGTTTTGAAAGCTATGAATTAATCTTTTTGAAAGATTGGTGAACTTTGTGAAGTGAATCTTTTTGTTTGAAAATTTGAAAATGTAATTTGCTTAAACCATTTGAAGGAAGGTTTTGGGCTTAAAGTTTGACTTAATTATGAACCCACTATATCCATTTGGTTTTTAAATCGGTTTAGCCGGGAGAGGACTTTGTGTCATATAACCCATTCCGAATAATGATACGACGTAATGGATACCAGTGGTGAAGACCGGGTATTTTCGAGAACGAAAGGATTACTCGTCGAATGTCTCTGCACTGAGTCGCGTCGGTTGAGAGATCTCCATATGTGATGGGGAGTCCGATCGGGATTGGAAATACCCGGATTGCAAGGGCTTCTTCGGAAGTGCCTTAGGTTCTTTCAAACTCGGAATAGACTTGTATGGATGTGTGTCTGACATTACGCTTTGAGATGTAAAGCTGGTTTCTATCAAATACATTTCTATTTGGTGGCGGAGAATTTATTCTCTTAGCTTAACACCCTTCTTTGAGACGTGCGAGCTCAGAGGTTATGTAATTGATAGTTATTAGTGATATATTCCCAATTTGGTAATGTGGCATATGAAATGCTGCTGATCACGTGTTGATCGAAGCATGACTTTTGTGTAAAGCGTAGCTTTGTGGACGAGACCTCGTCGGACCTCACAACCCGAAATGGTTGAAACAGGAAAGATGCGGCAAGGTTATTTGGGGGTAGTGCCCTCGAGGGTATGTCCATTTCCTTCTGGAATATGGTGGTATCATGGTATGGAGCCTAGATATTTAACCTATGTGGTTACTGCAAAATTTTACATTATGGTTGTTGCTTTATGGTTGAGGATCCTCGAATAAAGGTCGGTAACGACTGGGAGATGGCATACTCGTGTAGTAGTTACCTAGTTACAGAGGTAACCCGGCCTTATGTTGGTAGATAGCTGGTTAAGTACTCGGGGCATCCCTTCAAAGGCATACCCATGTGACCCAGGAAGTTCCTTTGCTTGACCATTTGTTGGAAATCCAATTATCAATACGCGCCTTGTAAGGTTTTAGTTGTAGAACCTGTCATTTAACATAGTAGCTATAGTAGGCAAACTATAAGGGTACATATGCTGGCTAAGATTAATATTATACTTGCAAATGTTTTCTGTACTATGCATTAATAATAATATCAAAAGGATATCGCGTATCAAGAATGTTTGACCATCATAAGGAGAAATCTCCTCCAATTGTGCACTTTCATTGTGTGTGTGCGGGGAGGCCTTATGGTAGTTTCATTTTCCAAAAGCATTGCAGATTTAATTTAAAATTCTTTTGTTTTTGTTAAAGATAAACTGTTTTCGCTTGCTCACACTAGTCCCATTACTGACCTGGAGTTTATTGTTCCCATTCTAAACTATGGGTGTCTACAATTTTCCACACGGGCAGCCTAGAGTTAGATTTTCAGATAATCAGCTAGTAGATGAAGATTCGATTGCTTTCAGCCTTCTGTTTGGAAATCTTTGGAGTCTTTGATCTTCGAAGTCTTTGGATTTGGTGATCGCATTTGCTTCACTTGGACTGACCTTGCTTAATACAACTTGATGGTGGTTCGAGCTTGTGGTTTGGAGTTTGACTTTGGAGATGCAGTTCATGGATTCACTCTCTTTTGAAGATCATGATTGGAATTATCTCTTCCCTTGTTATACCTTTCCGATGTTATCTTATATCTCTGATATATGAAGATATTCATTTGCATCATATTGTATCAACTGTTATGTATCAATGATATATTGTTTTTCTTCTACTATGTTGTTGTACTTAATGTGTTATAAGCTCCATCTGAACCGGAGTTCGACGCTTGAATCTGTGGCATTCGAATACAGGTAAAGTATGGATGTCAATTTTCGAACGCCGGATTTTGGGTCATGACAAGTGGTTTCAGAGCTGAAGGTTGAACTTTAATTCAGGAGTATAACACATTAGGTGGCTCATTAGAGATAGGGTTACAAATACCCTAGAATGATTATATCCCTAAGATATCCTTCTGTGTGCCTTAGTCAATTCTCTTGCTATCCACTGATAGTAAGTATGAGTGCAAGAAGTAGACGAGATAGGGGACAGGGGAGTACCACTACAAATGGTCGATACCCTGCAACAACGGAAACAACTTCCTATCAATCTCTTTGATCATCGTTCACTTTCAATTCTTTGATTGCTTCATGGTAGCCCGAGGGAGAAGCTTTGGTGTCATGGTGGCCCTGCGAACCTTTAGTTTTTCATCAACCCTTTTGTTTTAACTCTAATAAACTTGGAATTTTAAATTTGAAATAAATCGATTAACAAATATAAAATTAAATTGGATGGTATCAATAAAACGATTTGGGTCAAAATCAAAGTTTGAAATTTTTGTTGTGATTTTTTATGGGGCAAAGTACGCACAAGTTGGTGTATACTTTGGTATATTCCAACCTGGATTGAGTATCCATTGTTTGCTCTGTTGGGTCCAGATATATTCTACGAGTGGTTAGTTATCCCTTCGGACTAACCAATGCCCTGCATAATTCGTAGACCGAATGACCCGAGTATCTTGTGAGATATGGGATGAGTTCATTCTCGTATTTATTGTTGATATTCTGATTTGGTAAGCCAAATGCAGAATAGATGTCTATCTCAGATGTATTCATCTATTCTTTGTTGTCTCCCTGTATAGCAAATTTCGGGGATGAAATTTTCTTAAGGGGGAATTTGTAACTTCTCTGTTTTTAAATCAACTTTAAATTGGTAATTAATTTAATTTTTAAATTAAATTGTGGATTTATTAGTAAATTAATGTAAAATTTTCCAGAAATAAATAAATATATGTATTTCAAATAGAATTTGATTTGAGATTTAAAGGTAAATATCTTATAAAATAAATTGGATCGAATTTGTAAAAAGAATTTTAACTGGAAATTCTAAAATAAAATATATTGTAAATAGAAAATTTGATTTAGAGTTCAAGAATCAATATCTTGAAATAAATAAATATATTGAAAATAAATTGGATTAGAAAACTCCATATTTTAAAATTAATAAAAATTTGCTTTTTAATATTATAATGTATACATAGGTATATATAAATATATGGATTTGGAAAGTTTTATTTTGAATTTAATATAATGATTTCCATAAACTATTTAAAAGGTTAAAATTATGAATATATGTATATATATATATATATATATATAGAAATGCATTGATTTAAAGTAATAGAAAATATGTAAAAAAATTAGATACAAAACATAACTAAGTATAATTTGTTTAAATTAATAAAAAGTTTAAAACACTTTTCTTTTATACTTATAGTAAATTTTGTTATGCATATGTTCAAACTAAATAGAAAAGGTATTAATGAATATATGTAAATATAAAGTTAGGTAAAATTTAATTAAAGGGTTTAAACATAAGAATGTTGTTTTTAACAAGTGTAATAAAATTAACTCATGTGAGTGGAAAATGTAAAATAAGTAATATGCCAAGATAAACAAGTGGCATTTAATTTATTTTCTTTTAAATTAAATTTAAAATAACATGCATAAGGAAGAAATTAGTTTAAACTTCTCAAACCTGAAAACAAAATTGCAAAACAAAGAAAAGAAAAACTCAAAAACTCAAAATCAAAGATCTGATCATCTCTGGTAAACAAACAACTTCAACTTGAAAATAAATCAAACTTCAGACCCAACTCAGCTAAAACAAAAATCATCTTAAGGGCAAGTAGAAAATGCAGATCCAAATTTATCAAGTTCAGATCATCTAAAATAAATCAAAGTATAGTTCAGTTTTCAAAATCAAAGATCAACAAAAACAAATTTCAGTTTGCAAAGAAACACAGAATCAGTTTTTAAATCAAAGTCAGGAACAAAATTCCAAATTCCAGGTCTCTTCTTTCAAATCAAATGTGAGCCAACTGCCCTTTTTGAATCTGAATCTGTTATGATATCTTTGAAGTTGTTTGTATGAATGTTATTGTGCATGCATGTCTGTGAATATATATGTATACGTTGTTGAATGCATGTCTGTCTCTCTATTTAATGATAGACTGACAAAATTCAAGATTTTTTTTTTGTATCTCAAAATCTAAAAGGATTTAAGTAATGATCTATAAAATAAAAGTGTTTGTACCCACCTGGTTTAAATTTTAAAAATGATTTCGAGAATTTATATTAAGCAACCATTTCGAAAATGTCAATTCATAGTAGAAATCAAATATCAGTTAAAATTCTATGTTCATGAATTCATATTTGGATTTCATAACCAAATTCAAGATAGAAAATGATGATATTAGACAATCATTTCAAGATTTTTTGGTTGATATTGAATGTGAAATCCCTAGCTGAACAGAACCAGGTTTATTGTCGAATTTCGTTGATCGACGATGATGGGTGAGTCGTGGTCGTTCCTGGAGGGAGTAGGCAGGAGGTGGACCATCAGAAAAATGTTCGATGATTTTATAATTCATCATGGAAAGTGGACATGGTCGATTTAGGGTTTTAACCTTTGTTTTAGTTGAGGCCGGCTTTCGTGTTGCTGTGGTGACGTCGTCGCACCGGAGTTGATCGCATCAGCGACGATCGAAGCATTGAAGGTAGACAAGGCTCTGGCCAGAGTCTCGACGTCTTTGGTGGCCTGAGGCGATGGAGCGAGGCAATTTGGTCGATCGAACTTTGAGTTCCATTAATGTCGAGATGCTCAATTGGGATTACCGATGAAATTGACGATGCTGGGTGGTCAGTTGGTCTGCGGGGAGCATCGATGTCTTGCTGGTGGCAACGTGGGTGATTAGAAGTAGTCGACTTAGATGTGCATGTGCATGAGCGTCGGTGTGGTGTTAGGTGATTGAGTTCGAGAAGAAGGGAAAAGTCTGGGGTTTGCTCCCGGGGTTTTGGCCAGATGACTCGAGTTTATCTTCAAGTTCATACACAAGTGTTTACCTGTTATAGCTGAGTTTTTAAATTTGAAAACCCAAAACCATGTTTAAAAGAGAAGGGAAGAAGAAGGAGGGTGCTCGGGTGAATACTCGGAAGAAAGTGAGATTGGCTCGGGATTTCTCGAGTTTGCCTCAGGTTGTGATTATGTAAGTTTTAAATTTTTAAATTAAACAGGTTTTTGAAAGTTAAGGAAATTCTTGCTTAAATTCTTTTATATGCCTAATTTAGTTTGGGAAGTATTAAAGTTTTAAAAATAAATTATTTTAAGTTTTAGATGTTTTTAAATTTTATATATATAACCTTTGTTTTGAAAATTTATTTTAAATAAACTTAATTTTTGTAATTAAGCGAATAATTGAGAAAAACAAAATGTTTTCAAATCATTAATTTAACTTAAAGGTTTTGAATTAATTAATATATTAATGATGATTTATTTCCAAAAGTCATTAACAAGGTTTAAATAATAATTAAAGTAATCAATCAAGATAAATTGTTTATCCTTTAATTAATCAAAATCTTAAGTTATTAATGATTTATTATGTAATGAAAGTAATTAAGGATAATTACTTAAAGAATAATTACTTAATGAGGGTAATTAAAGATTAATTAAGGGTTAGCTAATTTTGTAATTAACTTATGGCTAATTTATTAATGTGATTAATTAATTAATGATTAAAGAATAATTAATTAATGTGATTAATTAATTAAGGTAATTAATTTGAGGGTAATTAATTAATTAAAGGTTAATTAATTTATTATTCAAGGATAATTTATTAAAATGGTTTGTAATTAATTAATATTAATTATCCAGGTAATTAATTTGAATTAAACTAATCAGATAATTAATTAATCTTACTTATGGATGTTAGAATTCTATTGAATGTTGAATTGTTTGATATCCCTGATGTGTGCTGCTCTGTGACATGAATTACTTTGGTTTGAGGTATGATGAATGTAATTTATTTATTTATGACGAATGTAATTTATTTATCTATGATGAATTTATATCTGTAAAACTGTGAATGAAGATAAGCGTTATAGGTTATACCGCTTACCGATATTGCTGTGCATAGATTGTGATGATTGATGATGTTGCACTATTATGTAAAACCCCTGGACCACACCATACACAGACAAATATGGATTGTACGAGGAAATTGGTTAAGTCACGGATATTTAAATTTAATATTATAATGAAATGATTGAATTTCGAATCCAAAATTATTTGGAAATGGAATTGGGTTAAATATGAAAAGCTTTTGAAAGGAGTTTTGAGGACAAAATTATTTTAAATTACTTGTTAAAGTTTTGAAATTAAAATAGTTTGATTTGAATTTGAATTCAAGATTTGAAGTTGACTTCTATATATGTTTAAAAATTATGGTTTAACAAGTTATATAATATATTCATATAGGTTTTAAATCATTTTAAATAGTATTATATTGGGAATTTAGATTTATCCCAAGTTTATACTTTAAATGCTATAACTTGTGCATATTTAATCGGATTTTTCCAAAACGAAAAGTATTTGTTTTCAAATGATAATGACTTTCATATAACGAAAGAACTTCCAATTTTTGTTGAAAGATTTCAAATTTGAAATGGAATTGTTTTGAAAGCTATGAATGAATCTTTGTGAAAGATTATTGAACTTTGTTTTGAAATTGAAGAGGATCTTAAAGGTGTATCTTTTGTATAAAAGATTTGAAATGGAATTGTTTTGAAAGCTATGAATTAATCTTTGTGAAAGATTGGTGAACTTTATGAAGTGAATCTTTTTGTTTAAAGACTTGAAAATGGTAATTTGTTTAAACCATTTCAAGAAAAGTCTTGGGCTTAAAGTTGTGACTTAACCATGATCCCATTATATCCATTTGGTTTTTAAATTAAGCGCTCATTATTTGGTTTAGCCGGGAGAGGGCTTTCTGTCATATAATCCATTCCGAAGAATGATATGACTAATGGATACCGGTGGTGAAGATCAGGTATTTTTGAGAACGAAAGGATTACCCGTCGAATGTCTCTGCACTGAGTCGCGTCGGTGCAGAGATCTCCATATGTGATGGGGAGTCCGATCGGGATTAGGAATACCCGGATTGCAAGGGCTTCTTCGGAAGTGCCTTTGGTTCCGTTCGAACCCGGAACAGACTTGTATGGATGTGTGTCTGACATTACACTTTGAGATGTAAAGCTAGTTTCCATCAAATACATTTTTGTTTGGTTGCAGAGAATTTATTCTCTTAGCTTAACACCCTTCTCTAAGACGTACGAGCTCAGTGGTTATGTAATAGATGGTTACTAGTGATACATTCCCAATTTGGTAATGTGGCATACAAAGTGCTGCTGATCATGTGTTGATCGAAGCATGGCTTTTGTGTAAAGCATAGCTTTGTGGACGAGACCTCATCGGACCTCACAACCCGGAATGGTCGAAACAGGGAAGATGCGGCAAGGTTATTTAGGCGTAGCGCCTCCTGAGGGTATGTCCATTTCCTTTTGGAAAAGAGTGGTATCATGATATGGAGCCCTATATTTAACCTATATGGTTGCTGCAAATTTATTACTTTGTGGTTGCTGCTTTGTGGTTGAGGATCCTCGAATAAAGGTCGGTAATGACCGGGGGATGGCATGCTCATGTAGCAGTTACCTAGTTACAAAGGTAACCTGACCTTGTGTTGGCAGAGAGCTGGTTAAGTTCTCGGGCGTCCCTCCAGAGGCGTACCCATGTGGCCCAAGAAGTTTATTTGCCTGACTATTTGTTGGAAATCCAATTACCAATACGTGCCTTGTATGGTTTTAGTTGTAGAACCTGCCATTTAACATGGTAGCTATAGTAGGCATACTATAATGGTACGTATGCTGGCTAAGATTAATATTATACTTGCAAATGTTTTCTGCACTATGCACTAATAATAATATCAAAAGGATTTCACATATCAAGCATGTTTGACTATCATAAGGAGAAATCTCCTCCAATTGTGTGCTTGCAATGTGTGTGTGTGGGAAGGCCTTATGGTAGTTTCATTTTCCAAAAAGCATTGCAGATTTCTTTTGTTTTTGTTAAAGATAAAATGTTTTCGTTTGCTCACACCAGTCCCATGACTGACCTGGAGTTTAGTATTCCCTTTCTAAACTGTAGGTGCCCACAATTTTCCACACGAGCAGACTAGAGTTAGATTTTCAAATAATCAGCTAGTAAATGTTGATTCGATAGCTTTCAGCCTTCTGTTTGGAAATCTTTGGAGTCTTTGATCTTCGAAGCCTTTGGATTTGGTGATCGCATTTGCTTTACTTGGCCTGACCTTACTTAATAAAACTTGATGGTGGTTCGAGCTTGTGATTTGGAGTTTGTCTTTGGAGATGCAGTTCGTGGATTCACTCTCTTTTGAAGATCATGATTGGAGTTATTTCTTCCATTGTTGTATCTTTCCGCTATTGTCTCATATCTCTGATATATGTTGATATTCATTTGTATCATATTGTTTCAACTGTTGTGTATCAATGACATATTGTTTTTCTTCCGCTGAGTTGTTGTACTTAATGTGTTATAAGCTCCATTCGAACCGGAATTTGACGCTTGAATCTGCGACATTCGAATACGGGTGAAGTATGAATGTCGATTTTCAAACGCCGGATTTTGGGTCATGACACATAGGCAGAGAGAGATTCTTCATAAATGTAAAGTTAAACATATAAGTCAGTTTACCATCATGAAATAGATAAGAATGGTGAGGCAAAATTATGAAAAAGATAGGATTGCTGAGATGTGCCAAATTAATAGAACTGACTAGCTTTTCTTTGTAATTTAATAATTTATCACTCTCTAAACAATTTTATACACCCTTAACCACGTTATTGTCCTACCGCAATTTGGTTTCCGAATACAATTTCGTTCGTGGCATTTTATTCCAAATTTTATTTCATATCCATAACAATTTTTTATTTTATTTATTTACTTATTTTGTTTTTTATTTTATTTTTTTTTCAAACAAAATTTATTGCTATAGTAGCTGGATGTTACAAACTTCCCTCCTTAAAGAAATTACGTCCTTGGAATTTACTAGAGAGTACCGTATGATATTCGTATATTAAAAATCGTCATATCAACTAATAAATTCCTAACATCCATGACTCGATGAATATATAAATATGTACCTAATAGGTTTCAATTAACTCAGGATGTGATTTCCTAATTTACTCCGCACTTTCCCAAGTGCAGTCTTTGGGATTATCTGACCATTGAACTTTGACAAGTGGAACTTGCTTATTTCTTAACTGCTTCATCTTTGAGTCCACTATTCTAGTTGGTTCAAAGGTGAAAGTTAAATTCGGTTCAATTTCTAGTTCCTCTAGCTGCTTTGGTTCTATAATATTATAGGAATCCCATAGACATTTCCTTAATTGCGATACGTGGAACATGTTATGAACTCCGGATAGATATGCCGGTAATTCAACTCGGTAAGCAAGGCTTCCAATACGCTCCATAACTGGATAAGGTCCAATATACCTTAGAGCTAATTTTTCTGGTTTTCCAAATCTTACAACTCCTTTCATTGAAGATACCTTTATAAAACGTGGTCTCGATTGCAAATTCCAAGTCCCTTCCACGTTGGTCAGCGTTGCTTTTCTGTCGAGACTGAGCATTCTTCATATGATCTCTAATAAGCTCGATTTTCTCAGTCATTTCTCGGACCATATTTGGTCCTAGTATAAGTCTGTCTCCAGTTTCTAACCAACAAGCTGGAACAACATGGTCTTCCATATAAAGCTTCAAATGGTGTTATACTAATGCTGGATTGAAAACTATTGTTGTAGGAGAATTCAACCAAATGAAGATATTCTTCCCATGAACCCCTAAACTCTAAGATACATATCCTGAGTAGATCTTCTATAACTCCATTTATTCTTTCAGTGTCCATCCATCTGAGGATGATATGCTGTGATAAAATCAAGTTGTACACCTAAGATTGAATGCAAACTTTGCCAAAATTGACTAGTTTATATCGAATCACGATCGCATGCTATATTCTTTGGAATTCCGTGCAATCGTACAATATGTTTCAGGAATAGTCTGGCTAAACATTCTATGGTTTTATTCATTCTAACGGGAACGAAATGGGCATTTTTAGTGAGTCTATCAACTATCACCCATATACTTTCATTTCCTGACCTTGATCTGGGAAGTCCATCATTGAAATCAATAGAAATCTATTCCTATTTCCATTGAGGAACTTTGAGAGGTAATAAAAGTCCACTGGTCTTTTGATGCTCGTCCTTTACCAACTGACACACAACACATCGTTTCGCATATTCACTAATGTCTTTCTTCATAACTTCCCAATAGTACATCCGCTTCATATCATTATACATCTTTGTACCAAAGGGGTGTATAGAAAATAAAGACCGACGACATTTGTCTAGAACTTCTTTTCTCATACTGGCTGTGTTAGGAACACACAGTCCTCCTTTAAATTTCAAGTTCCCCTTCAAGTCTAACTCGAACCTGCTGTGATCTTCAGATGCATTTCCATTCTTTAATTTATTAATTTTATCGGCTAGGATTGGGTCATTTCTTTTATTAGCATGAATTCGATCGAGTAAACCCTGTCGAATATCCAGACTTGCCAACATGGCTGTTGTTTCTTCCACTCTTCTGAATTGGATATTACAAGAAGATAACACTTTTAATTCTTTCCATTCTATCAACATTATTGACACTACGGCTTGATGTTTTTGGCTGAGAGCATCTGCCGCCTTATTGCCCTTACCTGGCATATAGTGAATTTCTAGGTCATCCGCAGCTTGAAATTCTAACCATTGTTGTTGTCGCATATTCAAGTCTTTTTGAGAGAATAAATATTTTAACAATTTGTGATATATGTATAAAACAAACCTTTCTCCCAATAAATAATTCTTCCAAAGTTTCAAGGCATATACCACGGTTGCTAACTCAAGATCGTAAGTGGCACACTTTGCTTCGTGAGGCCTGAGTTGTCTGGACGCATAGGCTACAACTCTGTCTCATTGCATTAATACTGCACCAAGCCCTGTTCCATAGGCATCTGTGTATACTATCAGATCCTGATTTCCTTCTGGAACTATTAACATTGGAGCGTTAGAAAGTAATTATTTCAACTTCTGGTAAGCCCCTTCACTTTTAGCTGACTGCATAAATTTAACTCCTTTCTTCGTTAAATTAGTTAGTGGAACAGAAATCTTGAAAAAATCTTTTATAAATCTTCTATAATATCCTGCTAAACTCAAGAAACTTCTGATTTCAATTATTGATTCAAGTCGCTTCCACTTTTGAATAGCTTCAACCTTAGCTGGGTCAACTGAAATTCATTTCTCCAAGACTATATGTCCCAAAAATTTCACTTCCTTCTGCCAGAAGTGAAATTTTGAAAATTTCGCTTTAAGTTGGTGTTCTCTTAAAGTTTCTAACACCAGTTTCAAATGAATCACATGCTCTTCCTATGTCTTTGAGTAGACGAGCATATCATCAATAAAAATTAGGACAAACTTGTCCAAATAGCTTCTGAAAACTCTATTCATCAAATCAACAAAATAAGCTGGCGCATTCATTAATTCGAATGGCATTACTAACCATTTATAGGAACCATATCTAGTTCGAAATGCTATTAGTGGAATACTGTCCTTTGCAACTCTTAGTTGATGAAAACTTGTGGCTTGATCTAGTTGTGAAAAGGCCTTTGCACCACTTAGTTGATCGAATAGATCATCGATCCTTGGCAGTGGATATTTATTCTTGATAGTATAGTCATTTAGTTTTCTGCAATCTATACAGAGTCGAAGTGATCCATCCACCTTCTTAACAAATAAAACCGATGCTCCCCAAGGAGAACTACTCGTTCTGAGGAAATTCTTTTGCTCAAGATCCTCTATTTGAGATCTTAATTCTTCCATTTCACTAGGGCACATTCAATTAGGTGGTCTACTGAAAGGTTGAGTTCCACGTTTCAAATCTATCCTCAATTCATCTGCTCGATGTGGTGGTAGATTAGTAATTGGTTCAAAGATATCAGAAAAATCTCTAACTATTGGAATTTGTCCTATTTTATCTTCTTTAGATTCCAAAGCAAATAAAGAATAACCTGAACTGGAATTTGCTCTTTCTAGAGCTATAAGGATTCACTTGGGGTAATCAGGATGTTGGAGAGTGATTACTCGTTCCAAACTGTATAATTGAGCGTGATAGTGCTCGAGACAGTCCATTCCCAAAATAACTCCATAACTCAGCGAACCCATAATAAACAAATCACATGAGAAGGAATACCCAGATAAGAAAATTACGACTCCACTACATTTCATCTCCAAGGTAATGGATCCTCCAACATGATTGGCCATCCTAAGAGAATTGTTCAGAGAATCCAATTTTGACCTTTTTACCATTCCTTTCGATATAAATGAATGTGATGCACCTGTATCGAAAAGAATTCTAGTATATATTCCATTCCACAAAATAGTACCTTCTAGGATCGAAGCTTGTTTTCCCTCATCTGGTTTCATTGAACTGGGTTCATATCGTGCGAACATTTTCCCTTGAGTTTGCTTCTTCGGCTTTGTGCATTGTCATGGTATATGTCCCATTTCATTGCAATTATAGCATTTCTTCATATGACCTTGACCTATGTTTGTACATTCATTGGCATAATGACAATTCTTTCCGCACGAGTAACATTCCACTTGTGCTTTAGCTTATTACCACTTCTGGTTCTCTTGCTTAGGTTGGAATGGTCGCTTACTCTTTCGAAATTTTGTATTCTTCTTCGTGAAGAATGGCCTCTTCCTTTATTGCTATCTTTTCTGAGTAGGTTGACTTTTAGAAACCGAATCTCGCTCTTGTACCTTTTCAAATCTTTAAGCCATATCCACGGTCTCCTCAAATGGAAATCTGAGTTGAATAAGTAATTTATCTCTCAATTCATAATTTAGACCAAGCACAAACTTCTCGTTCTTTTCCAATGGGGTGCTAATGAGTGCTTATCCATAATTCGATAGTGCATTAAACTTATTAACATACTTAGTTATAGATATTTTTTGAGTAAGGTCAATAAATTTTCGAAGCAGTGCTGCTCTCTCTGCTTCAGGCAGAAAATGGGCTTTGAAAATATCTTTAAATTCTTTCCAAGATATGTTTTCCTCTAGAGTTGCAGCAGTTACGGCTTCATACCAATCTAAGACACCTCCTTCTAACTGTCGAGATGCTAACCTTCTCTTATCCTGATCGAAGAGATTCAGATCTCCAAAGATTCTTTCGCATGTTCTCAATCATGCATGAACTCCCATTATGCCCTTATTTCCCAAGAATGGTTTACCACCTAGACTTGAGTAGTGTTTGCAGAGCTTGGTAAACTCCAATTCGGGATTTTGAATATTGTCTCTAAGCATGCCCATATCTTGAACAAGCTTCATGACTTCGGCCCATTGATCCATAGTTAAAAGTACATTTTGATTGCTTGGTTGACTATTTGGTGACTCAACTATCGAGCCTGTTCCGGGTCTACCTGGTCCTACCATTTTTTCTGATAAAGAACATTTGTCATATAATAAAATTTCACTAACAATTACGTATGTAACGCAAATACGAATCAAGTATTGTCCCAATGTTTTCCCTTTAAAACATTCTTAGAACTCGTCTATCACCTATAAGAGTTAGTCCCAATTCCCGTGGGGTTATACTGGCTGGGTAATAAACAAAGTCCGACTCCCTTATGGTTAAATGTGTTATAATGACTGATTTGCAAAAATTCTTTTGAATCCTCGCTCTGATACCATGCTGTGATGCCCCGGCTCCAGTGATCGAAATATCAAAGGGATTTTACTGTCCAATAGCTTGGATCAATAAGATCTAAAGGGGCGATCTCTTATCTACACTACTTTGGATCAACATGGATACGTTTAAAATACTTGAACATTTTTGAAATGATACATATCTCATCTCGACATAATGTAGTATACATGAGTTTAGAGAATTTGTATTTAAATCACATAACAGAACACAATATATACCGGTTCACAAAATAGCGAACCAAAGAGATAGATATATATACATATACATAGGTACAAATAAACGTTAGATTATCACTATATATCTAAAACTATACATAACTACCCCAAAAATGACGTCCTAATACATACATAGACAAATATATACAAAGGACATACGACATGACTACACAAAATCAAACTTAGCATAGTTCAACAGACTCTAAATTTATCTCTCTAACATTTCTCCTCCAGATAACTCTAATAGTTCCTTTGAGGCATGTAGCAAGCATACGTCCGTGGATCTCTAAATCTACAACTACCTTAAATTTATATACTGTATGCCAGTTGCAATCCATCTCAATGTTGTATGAAATTATCTCAAAACGTGAAAAGGTAATCATCCTTAAAAGGCTCGGTTTGACCCAAGGAGTTTTCAAAAACAAAACCTTGAGTCAGGCTATAAATCTAGCCGTGAGTATAATAGTGTAATAATGATTTATATAATTTGTGGAGTCGGGTTATATGTGATATTAAAAGAAATAAATATGTCACACACTCCATAATCTGAACCCGCCCACATCCTATTAAATCATTTCAATTCAAATACACGTGTCATAGCACTATTTAAAGTGAATCACAACTGCAACTCTAATTAACTGGGATATCACATCCTATTCATTTATCAGTTGCATTGATTATTCATTAGACATACCACTATCAAGTTATTCATAGACAAGGTATGTAATTACTAGTGAATCCGATTTATTATTCACTCTTACTACTCTATATCGAACCAATGTTACGACATTTTTCATCCATATATCTTTCAATCAGAAATTGTGGGTGTCCCCACACGATCTATTAGTTGCACTATCTTCTCCTGTTCACCGTTGGCACTTACGCCGTTGTGCTGTAATCTTCATCTTTGTTTCACCACACATCCATCAATGAGATTACTCTCGATTCTTCCTCGTTTCCCGTTTGCAGTGCGCCTGTCACCGTGGTTATGTCCATGCAACAGATCGTTTGGACAATAAGTGACGAGGGACATGTCGTCACGATTCCGGGGGCAACCCCGAATCTGTCCACTATGGCTGATTCTAGCATCTAGAAATTTCACCCTGTCTCGTTTGCTTCATCTGTTAAACTCATTCAAATTCTTTTGTGTTTAACTTCCCAATATACCATTTATCCCCAAAATGGTATTGTTTTTGCATTTTATATCACATATAAATGTCATGTTCGTGTAATATAGCATTAACTTGGAGTATATAACATCATCTATATAATGAACATTCATAAACATAACATGTAAACATAATTTGGAAGAATTTCGCCGGATTTGAATTTAAATCATAATAAAATGTACGTTTCAAATTTAGACTTGATTTTTGACGACGTCATTTTAATTTAGGTTATAGATTTTTTCCATAATTTTTAATTTGAAAAATAAAATATTTTCAGTTGAATCATTTTGCGCCAAATACCGGTTCTTTTGAAATTTAAAAGAATAACCAAAACGGTTTATTTTATTGCTGTTTTGTGATCGCATAACGGTTTCATGCGCGATCATATTTTTATTTCGTCCTTCGTCGTTCGTATGCGAACGGAATATTTCATAGCGTGTACTCTAAAACTTTTAAAAAAATTTAACCGAGTCGAGATCATTATCTCATTCAACTACACAACATGATCTTGTTGGCACCTTCCATTTTAGGCATAACGCTCCCATTTATCATATGGTCGTGGACATAAGGTGTCATTTCTGATCACCATGGGGTTCGTCGGCCGGGCGAAATCTAACCGATTTGTTCGTCTCACTTTCCTCTACAATTTCTCTTTCGGTTGCATGCTTAAACTCTTTTTGGCATGGAAGACTGAAATTTTTGTATGTAATGTGTAAATCATATTTTTTGTCATGTACCATCACATATTTATGTCATGCAATGTTTACATGAGACTCATGTAACATCCTCATCAACACACTCACTCACACGTCCCTTTGCATCTTAATACAAAAATATCAAAGTTTTGCATGTGTATTTCACGGACACGCATGTACAAATGCAGTGAAATATGATTCAATTAAAGTGGTTGTAACACATAAAACTAACATTACGCTTATTTGAGTTAAGTCCTAATTTGTAAAATTAGGATATGCACTGATAAAAAATGTTTAATGGTTACTTAATGTTTAGTCCATTCTTGACTATTATAATGTATTTGATATTTCATGATGCAGCTAACGTAAGCAATGTATATTGGACTCAACTTTGTATTATAAGTAAAAAGAACCTAAATAAAACTACTTCTTTTATCTACTTTCTACACTATTATTCCTAATATCGATGCATTTAGTCTTCAGTATCGAGAGAAAGGAAAACCAATTTCTGTTTTTTGAAAACCAGTTCACTTGTCCCAATATTGATGTCTCGATGTCTCAATATTGAAGGAAGATGATCGCTAATCACAATATATGTATATATCTTTGTGCAACTAGAAATGTAAACTAAAAGTATTGTTAAAATGATTTACTTAATAGAAATAAATAGAAAAAATTTTATACCCACTTTGATTTTGCTGAGGAAACAAAACTTGATCTATTAAGATGAAGTGGGAGGAAGATGCATACGTTATAGACTTCAGATTTTCAAGAGGAAGAAAATGAACGGGGCGGTGGTTTATATAGGCAGAAGGAGATTCTTCATAAATGAAAGGTTAAACATATAAGTCAATTTACCATCATCAAATAGATAAGAATGGTGAGGCATAATTATGAAAAAGGTATGATTGCTGAGATATGCTGAATTAATAGAACCGACTTAGTTTTTTTAGTAAGTTAATAATTTCTCACTCTCTAAACAAATTTTATACACCCTTAACCACGTTATTGTCCTATCGCAATTTGGTTTCCGATTGCAATTTTGTTTTATTCCAAATTTTATTTTATATCCATGACGATTTTTTTATTTTATTTATTTACTTATTTTATTTTTTATTTTTATATTATTTTGAACAAAATTTATTGCTATAGTAGCGGGATGTTACATGTAGTATAGAACATCAAATATTAATCCTTCTTTTAATTCATGATCAAAATCACTTAGGCAAATGATCAAATAGTTTATGTTTATATTGGATTAAGCATAAACTATTTGAGACGTCAACATAGACTATCAAATTCACTAAAAAAGCAAATATTAGCTACCATCATTCTTAAATTTCATTAAGCACAAAACAAGAGACTATAATGCAACCATTTTATGATGATTCACACATTTGAATTCATATCAATACAAAATGATTTAAGCATTAAAAGAAAGAAAAATAGAGCCAATTAAAAGAAACAAGAGTTAACTACTTGCAAAAAAAACTAAACTAATTGCAAGAATTAAATCTATGCCACTAACATGAAATAAGAGAAGCACAAAATAAATAAGAGAGGATAAAATAAAATATTAATAAAAGAAAGCATGAAATGAAAGTGCATGAAAGTAAAGAACAAGGCTAAGAAGCCATTAAAGAGAGTTTATTTAACATTAATTTTGTGCTACAACTTTTCATAAAAGAGAAGAGGATCATCACATGAAATATAAGGTGTATTTATATATGTCTAGAATTTTAATTCCATTTTTAGGGGACTATCAAAGATGTCCTTGAGATTGTGTAGCCTCGAAGTAATCAATAAGGAATTAATTAATCCATACTAGCATGTTCTTTGCCTTTAAATCTCCATTAACTTGTGCGTTTGCTTTTAATCATGGTTCATTTGTTAGTGAGCATGTGCGCATCTCCATGTTGCGTTATTTCTTTTCTTTTCTATATTCTTTTTGCCTTGAACACTTGTGCATGCATATATCCATGAAGTTCCACCCAGTTTGCAATTAATTGCCTACAAATAAAAATAAAAATGTGTAAACAAACTTTCTCAAAATTGATTCATTCACAAAATTACCATTTTACCCCCAAATAAAGATGAACGACGCTTTGAAAACAATTCATATTTTGGTTTAAACATGTAAAAATTCTCTAATATGCTATTTATTTTAACAAAAGAAGATTAAATATGGGAGTAAAAATATACACTTTTACATATACATCACATAAGAATCATACAACCATGTGTGAAAACACATAACGTCAATACTAGCATATCCTACTGGCCAAAATTCTATATGACATAAATTTAGAACATACCATCAAACTGCTTCGGATAAGTATCTATAATTTCGTCTTCCATCTTTCAAGTATAGTCTTCTTTATTGTCACTCCACTGGACTTTTACTAACATGACTATCTTGTTTCTTAATTTCTCCTCATCTCTTGCTACAACACAAACTGGTTGTCTAACAAAAGTCTTAATTGGTTCTACTACTAAATCTTCTAATACCGTTAGTGCAATAGTAGTCTCTTGATCATGCACACATTTTCTAAGATGAGAAACATAAAAAACATTACGGACTCCTGCCAAAACTATTCGAAAAGTATATCCAATAAGCGAGTTTTCCAATCCTTTCTATGATAGGAAAAGGATTAACGTATCTCGATGCCAATTTTCCTAAGTTTTCAGGCGTCCAATAAGCGAGTTTTCCAGTCCTTTCTATGATAGGAAAAGGATTAGCGTATCTCGATGCCAATTTTCCTAAGTTTTCAGGCCATACCGCACCCTTCATCGGTGATATTTTAACATAAATATGACTTCCAACTGAGAATTCCAAATCCTTACGCTCTTATCTATGCTTTTCTACCTAAACTGAGAGAGGAAGGGTTAAGGGAATGAATGATAGAGTTATTTCCATTACGTCCCTCTCATTAATTCTTTATTATTTTATGTTTAGAACAGTCTTATTAATTGATTACTTAAGGTCTTATCTAAATTAGTTAACAAATCTCATTCTCCTTATCACCTCACATTGTTCCATTTAATTTATCTAATTAAATTCTCTAATGTTGAATAAAAATTAGGAGTGTTACACACATTAAGAGGGATTGTCGAACTACACCGAAGGCCTCTGCTTAAGTGGTTTCAACTTACGCATTGGATGTTATTCCCAACTCGAGAGCACCTCCTTTGTAATAACTCATCATCGAGAAACAATTATTTAATGATTAAATAATAATATTTACTGTATTAAATGCGATTTGAATTAATTAGTATGAATTATGGAGACGATTGAAAATTAGATAAGAAATATATTTTTAAAACGATAAGAACCGAATATGAAAAGATTAAGAATTTAATAATCTATTTAACAATTTTGAAATATGTAAATATGAAGCAATTATTTAGAATATAATGTTAAATTAAATTTTATAAGATTGAAAAATATTTTAATAATAGAAAGTATTTTACTGATAAAGTTTGAAAATAATTAGTAAATGGATTTAAATAAAATGATTACTTAATTAATTAAACTATAGAAGATAAATTTTATAAAATAGTCAATGATATAATTTATCAATAAGAAATTTTCTAGAAATTATTTGGGTTGTAAGTGGGCTTGATTAAATTACTTATGAACCAAAGAATAAGAAGAAGAAAAGAAGGAAAATTGAAAGGAAATGAAATAAAGCACAACTTTCTCAAGCCCAAAAACCCTAACCTTAATTTTTTTTTTCAAAATATTCAGTTTCTAGGTTCTTCATCTCCATCTGTAAATAAGACACCAATATTTTCATTTTATCACTTTATAAAATCATCCAAATCCCTAAACCTTACTTCTCTTAAATTCATACAAAAATCAAAATAAAATTTATAAAATTCCTATAATTAAAATAGTCATTTCTTGACAACCTCTACACCAAATATTAAGAAAAAATTCAATTTTTTTCATCTTTTTGAAGAAGAAACCAATTATATTGAAGAAGAAAGGAGAAGCAGGAAGAAGCTAAGTGTGCATTTGAGATTCTTTTACCAAGTTGAATAGTAACTCGCTTGTACGTTTATCGTAATGATATATTGAAGTCTGTACCATGTACATGCCTGTGCAATCACACAAACCCAATTAAAGACATACCCTTTTTCACGTTTAATCACATACTTTATAAAGCTCGGATGTTTGTACATGGTTGAATCGTAATTTGTTCATTCTATATTGAATGCACATCTTGGAAGAAATAAACAGCGAGGAAGTAGGAGGAGGGGCCTGAAAAAAAGGAAAATTTAGGCGTTAGAATTTACGACCAGGCCTTCTATTGGTCAACTAGTGCCGATGGCACTAGTGCGCCGATGGGAGGTTGAAGTCCTTTATTCTATTTATAATATGTATATATATAATAAACAAACTACTATAATACAAACATACTAAAGCATCATAATGTATTATATTTATATATAGAAAGGAACATTGTTTAAAATGTTCAAAAATTAAATAAAGTGAATTGAATAATATTATTTCAATAGAAAATTATGAAATATAGTAAATTCTTATTTATAAAATTATCATATGATATCATAATAATTGTTGAAGGTCATAAAACTTATATTGTGGATGTTTGGATATTTATACGAGTATCATTCTATATAGTATGAAATAATATTGTATTTCATTAATGAAATATTCCTATAAGTTTTCAAATATAGTGAATTCATTTATATAAACCTACTTTGATTATTATTTATGCATTTTAATTTTTGTGTGATGAGGAATTTGAATAAACAGATTAGTGATATCATTTGGTATAGAACATTCGATAACACATGTTCAATTATTCGTCAGACTTATTACATAGAAATATTTAGTGAACCGAGTGTAGTTTGTAGGCATTCGGTAAAAATATTAGTATGACATAGTGGTACGGGACGTCGATGTGATATTTATTCGATTGTTCAGTGCAAATAGATAATATTCAATAGATGGGAATACATGGTTTATAGTTATGTGAGCTAATGCTCGAGTAGAGTGAACCGATGGATGATTAAGATATGCGATGTACCTATATGTTTGTGTGTGTTTATAGATATTATCTACTTGTCTATCATGAAGTGCTTTAGGGTATGATTAAAAGTTAGCAAGAGCCAGGTTAGGCCAATGCCCACCCTACCGATCTAATTGTGGGGTTATGGTATAGATGCGTAACACTTTTATTTTGATGATTGATGGAGGGTGGTTAGCCCTAGCCACTTTTTGTCACCTATGTTAGTAGTCTGTTAGCATAAGGGGCATGATTCGGGATCAGGATTGGAGTCCTTGCATTGACGAGCGCATTAAGTGGATATTATCATGGTTATCAAAGAGGTAACTGAAAACTATATGGGCAGGGCTCCTAGAGCAAGCGTTTAGCTATTAGTCTCCCATTCGGTTCTACACCAAGACATATATAAGTACATATTTTTTATTCCCTCACTTAAATATAGATTTGGGTGGTGTAACCCATTTATAATGAGTCGATTCTACCAGGGACTTTGTGTCTGTCGTATAGTCAATTCTCGTCACCACTAGATTTGGTTATATAAAATTGTATATGGTTATATATTTGTGATAAGGATTGTTTGATATATGCTACACTTGATTATATGGTATATTTAGACTATTGAGCTTTATATATCCATGGACTATATTTATATTACTTTCACATATCTCATTTCTAATACATCATTATAGACATAGTCTGACCTGTGTATTATTTATAATATTCAGGTCAGTCTGAGAGATTTCTGGTACATGTATCCAATGATATCAAAGCTTGATGGACCTTTTGGGAAGGCTACTAGTAAATATAGGATGATACATAACCTATCATTTTGTAGCCTCATTGATGTATCTATTTGTTGATGATGTATTGTGTATTGGGCTAGAGAATATCATTTTGTATCCCATGGACTATGTATTATGCTATACATATTATGTTTAATCTGATATGTTCCAACTCTATGTTCTCTAATATTAGCATTTGTGATTATGTATTGTTCGTCCTGGTAGCACACTTATTCGCTACTTTATACCAAGACCGTGTGCATCTATGGTGTGTTTTATATGATTTGAGAAATGTTTCGATGTTAGTCCAAGGGAGTATTCATGCATGTATGCCATATTTTCTCATTCTCCACATTATCTGGTAATATTACTATGTAATACTCTTGGGTATTATGGATATAGATGTGGGGATGTTACAAGCAGTAGTGAACAAGGGGAAGAAGGTCATAATTGAAGGTGTGTTAAATTTGTCTTATTTATCTTTTTGTACCTTATTTGACAGTGGGACATCACATTCTTTTATTTGGAGTGGTCTTGTAGATTAGTTGCACTTGGACACTTACATAGTTACTAACCCAGTAGTTGTATCAAACTATGTTGGAGGATCGACTCATTTATCTATGATTGTATATTTTGGGGGTCAAGTTTGGTTGTGATGCTTTTGTCTTTTTGGGTGTGGTTTGATTTTGGGTATAGGCTGGATAACCATGTATATGGCTGTCTTAGGTTATGACAGGAAGTCGTTCGTTTGGATACTAGTAGTAGATGTAGTCCTGAGGTTTATTGCGACCCCGAAGTGCGGTTATGTCGAGTTGCTTATTTTCTTTAGACTTATCACACAATGAGTTAGTTTAACGATAGTAGTTGGAGACTACCCATATATCTTTTCCAAAGTTACCGGTCTTCTACCCCAGAGGGAGATTGAATTTATCTCAAAGAGAACATCAAGCTTGTTTCCTTATCTTTGAGGAACATGGCTCTTGAAGGAAGACATAAGTAAGTGAATGAGCTGTTGGAGAAGGGCTTCATTAGGAGGAGTATTTTAGTTTGGTGGGCACCAGTTGTCTTTGCCAATAAGACAGATGGATTTCAAAGGCTTTGCATCGATTATCGTGAGCTGAATAAATTGACAAAAAAGAATCGTTATCCATTTCTTGCATAGACAATCTCTTTGATTAGTTAGTTAGTTAGGCAGAAGATTTTCTTTCAGCTTAACATGGCTATCAAGTTCCATCAGTTGCAGGCAGCCGAAGAAAATATTCATAAAACTACTTTTCGTACACCCAATGGACTTTATGAGTGATTAGTCATGCCCTTTGGATTGACCAATTCATTTGCCTATCTTTTAGTCTTACGAGTCGAGTTTTCCGAGGGTTGCTAAATAAGTGCATGAGGATATTCACTGATGATATATTGGTCTATTCGAAAAGCGAGGAGGAGCATATGTTGCATTTAGAGGAAGTGCTCAATGCTTTTTGTGGGCATAAGTTAAAGACGAAGTTTTTTGAATATCACTTTTAGTGCAAGGAGGTTTACTTTTTGGGACAAGTTGTCTCTGAGCATGGGCCTGTGGTTGATCCTAGTTAAGTTGCCATAGTATAAGATTAGCATATACTGAAGAATGCCATGGAGGTGAGGAGTTTTCTTAGTTTGGCTGGCTACTATAGAAAGTTCATTAAGGACTTCGCCAAAATTTTCACTCCTCCGATCCACCTTACTAAGAAGAATTTGGTTTTCTCGTTGGAATCAAAGTGTAAGGATACTTTTTTCAAGCTGAAGGAGTCATTAACTAGTGCACCTGTTTTGGTACTACCCGATGGTTCGACGGCATGCGCAGTGTATATCGATGCTTGCGATATGGACGTGGGCATGGTTTTGATGTAGGAGGGGAGAATGGCGAGCTATGCCTATTGATATTTGAAAAGTCCATGAGAGAAACTATCCTATCCTTGATCTCGAGTTAGCAACCATTATTTTTGTGCTCAAGTCATGGAGACATTATCTATTAGGTGAGCAATTTAAGTTTTTCATAGATCATGTCTCTGAAGTACTTGTTTTTCCAAAGGATTTGAATTTAAGGTAAAAGAGGTGGCTGATGTCCTTAGTATCATATGATTTTGTATCTCTTATACTCTAGGCAGAGGTAATGCCATAGCCGATGCCCTGAGTAGGAAGCATGCGATGTTGAGTCCTATATTTTTAGACTGGAAGCACTTGGAGTGCATTTCTACATTTGATTTTCGACTTTCATCAATCACCACTCCGAGATTGCTAGCGGCTGTGGATGTACAACCTACACTTATGGATTGCATTAGGTTAAGTCAGAAGCAAGATGTAGAGTTATTAGATATTTTCAGGAAGCTTGGTATAGGAGAGCAGTTAAGCCAATTGAGATGTTATACCATTGACTCGATGGGGTGGTTACGGAGAGATGGTAGGCTATGTGTTCCTTTCATTAGGGATTTGATTAATTTGGTACTAATTAAGTCCCATCGTTCTAGGATTGTTGCAGCCATTAAATGTTCCACAATGGATGTGGAGAGTGTTTCTATGGATTTCATTAACGAACTACCTAGGAGAAGGACGAGGAATGATAATATTTGGGTTATAATTGACCGACTGACCAAATGCGCTCATTTTGCTCCGATTAAAAGTACGAAGAATGCTGCATCTTTGGCAACTATGCGTAAAGTAACCTTGAGATATATCTTGAGTGGTCTATCCAATTTAATATTGATTAAAGTGAAGAAGTTTATTTGGATTCAAAGTAAGCTTGAGATATGATTTGAATTGTTCAACTTGATTTTAATACGAATACACCCTTTTATTCATTTTGGCTTGTATCTGACATTTAACATATATATACCCCGTCGATTTCACCCTAAACTAATTCTAAGATGTAAATGTGCACATGTGATTATGAAATCGATGAATTAATTCACGTAAGTGAAATTATAAGATATACACGAAAATTATTGAAGCCATATGCAAAAGTGTAGATTTAAACAAATAAGTGAAATCTAGTCAAAAGTTGAGAGATAATCACCGTTAAACAAAATACAGTTCAAGGTTGAAAATATGAAAATGTTAAAAATAATAATTTACAGTAATCAAAATCTGAGTGGTCGACATTGTAGGATCGATTTCACCCTAGAGGGGGTGAATAGGGTGATACTATTAATTATAAATATTTAATACAGAAGTTCATAAAAATATTTTCAGCACAGATAATAGTCAACAACACAGATAATAGCAGAATAATAAAAATGCAGAAATAGAACAACACAGAATTTACCCAGCTTTGGCAAAACCCTGCCTACGTGCTGCCCCTAAGGTTTCTACTAGAAATTAAGCAGTCAGACGCTTAAACACGTAAACTCACGACACCCGCCATCGACTAGCCTTAACTCTACACTCAAAACCTTGCCACAACTCAACCGCTGAGTTGCGAATTCTCGAACTACACCACCGTAGCTCGTCCCTTAGTCACATGACTAGACAATACACAAGTTTAAAAGGAAAAATACAAATTTAGAAACAAATTAAACACAAAACCCTAATATATAAAACTAAAGCCCAATTAATAATATAAAGGAGTCGATCCAAATTAAATTATCACTGAAAAATGCCGCCCCTTTATCTCTTTTATTTTGTTTCTCTATTTCGCTCTGTAAAAATGTCGTCTTTGTTCCTCTGTGCGAAAACTAGGGTTTTGTGGGAATTGAGTCGCCGCTTTAATTTTTTGCTCATGCTTCATTTTCTTTTCTTCGATCAATTAGATTGCTCGCGGCTTCTTCAATTTAGTCTATGATCGCTTCCAATTGGTCGAGTTTGATTTGAAAAAAATTGGTAAGTTTGTTCGTTTTTGATTTATATAGCGCTCGACTTTGATTCGAGTTTAATGATTTATTCTTCTCTGCTTAGCTCAAACTCGAATGCCCATTTTGTCGATGATGTTTATCGTTTATACAGGGTTCGAACCCCTATATTTTCGTTCATATATACTCATTTGAATTCATCAATTTATTTATCTCGGCCATTGATTTTCATATGGTTGTTGACGATAATTCTGACTTTGTCAATTTCGTATATTTGATTAGCTTGATTCCCACAGCTTTGAATTGCTTGTGATTGATATCTTGGCCACCATGGTTTTGAATTTTAATTGTTCGATTTCGTTCATTTTTCTGTTGACTTCGGCTTTGACTTGAACTGTTTGATGTTGTAAACTGCACTTTGACTGGTTTGCTTTGTGCTTGTTTTTCCTATCCACTGCTTGAGTTCGTATTCTTTGTCTTTGATCAAAACTTCTACTTGATGCTTGCATCCCTGTGCTTTAGTACGCATTGTGATTGAAGTGCACTGCCTTGGTGCACTTGCTCATTCGATCATGCTCTAATAGTTGATGTGCATTGCATATGTTTGCATATTTGTCTGGTCATTTGCTGCCTCTGGTTTCATTGTATTGTTTAAGTTAGTCTGCACTTTTATATTTAGTTGAGATTGTTAGTTCTTTCCAATCAAGTGTCATGTAGTATTTGTCACTTTTGCTTTTTGACTTCATATAGCATTTTCTGTTGTCTAGTGGCATTTGGTCTTGACTTGCTCGAGTCTGGTTCAGGTTGCAGCGACACTGCTTGAACCTTGTTGTATATATTATATGCTATTTCACTGCTTGTGTTGTGCATTGAGCTGTACTCATTTCTGGTTCGCATTGTGTTGTTTCTTCGAGCCAGTTTCTTTACTGCAATTATATTGTCACTGTATGTTGTGTATGTTCTTCGTTTCACTGGTGCATGTGCTTATGCAGTCTGGTTTCATTTCGTTTGATAATTGGCTTGCTGTTGTCTATGATTTTACCAAACTTTGAAAGTCTTGACTCACGTGCATTCATGCATACATTAGTTCGGTTGGATATTGAACTTGATCATTTCATGTTATATGTTGCAGACATGGGTCCTATGGTCTTCATTGCACTATCCACTGATATTTTATTTTATGTTGCGGCTTTGGATATTGGTCTTGCACTTGGTTTTGTATAGTTGTGACTGCATTTGGTTAAGACTTGGTCTTGCATTGCACTGACCACTGAGTTCATACTAGTCGAGTTGGACCAGTTCATTGTATTCATGTGAACTTCATTGTTTTGTTTTGATCTGGTTCATGTATATGCGATATGCTCCATCTGTATATCCACTTCAGTCTAGTTCACTTTGAACTTCTTGTTGATTTTTGACATCGCACCTGAGTTGAATCCAACTTATAGCTTGGGTTTGACCTTGTGTTGATATCGTGACTTAATATTTATATTTCACTTGAGTTGAACCCTGCTTTTAATTTGAGTTTGACCTTGTGCTCACCTGTCCCTGTAATTTTATCAAGTGTATATCGGTATTGCACGGCCTTATGGCATATACAATGATACACTATGTATGTCACAAGCTGTTAATGTATGATGAATTTAAAAATTAAATGACGACGAACAACCCAAATAACTGAGGCAAATAATATTTTCAAAATCACATTTTATTTTACACTGCAAAAATATTTTATTTTCAATTTTAATGCGTCGGTGTGTATTTTTGCAGATTGTTTAGATGCTGGAATCAATCTGGAATGAAGTTGAAGATCAATTTTGAGTAAACGAGTGATATGTAGTGAGGTGCTTATGTAAATGATAATCGTGATGTGATTGAAATTTTATTGTGATTGAAATTGTGTATATATAGTGAGAGCTTGAATTTGTACTATTCAAAATTGTAATAAATATTTGTTTGAATAAAATATCTGTTTGAATTTAAATTTTTTGTTATTTATTTTATTCAGCAAATATTTATTTAATCTGTGAAAATAAAATAGTACATTAACAAATACATTTAAATGAATATATGTATGTTTATTATCATCAAACAAAATCATATACTCGCATATTCAACATACATGCTCACTGTAGTTGGTCGATAGCAAGCAATAGATCGCTAAAGTAGCAGGTGGTCGATTGGTAGATGTATTTTCCACTCATGTTGAAATTGGGCCTATATCATAGGTTTATTTATGTACATACGCCTGCATACATACATACATACATACATACATACATATCACTGTATATGTAATACTATATTAATAAGGGAAGCTAGTTCCCTAATCCTTGACTTTCGAACACTACGAGACTAAAATAGACATATATATGGGCAGTTAAGCCTGGACACTAGTTATTCTATGAATTTGATATTCGATATATGGTAGTTCAATTGCAAGGGTGTACTAAACACATGGCATAAATAGGAGGTTCCTCGGTGTATGCGACCCTATTGATGGATGCTTGCTACAATGCATTATCCGACACTAATGGGAGGTTCCTCGGTGCATACGACAATTATGACGTGACACTATTGGTGAATGCTAAGCGCAGTGCAATAAGTGGAATTACCATTGAGTTCGAGACATTAATGCTTTAGTAGACCCTAAGTTACCTTTAAAGTGAATTAGCATTGCGAGTCCTCTCATTATATTGCATTTATTCACCCTTTTATTCAAAATCCACTATTAATTAATTTAATATTTTGTAACGTCAAATTTGCAGGTCATTACAAATATGATCATTGGTCATCGGTGCATCTTCAAAAGGAAGACTTATGGAGTTCGAATATAGTAAGCAATATTGATGAAGAATAACCTTATAACTTTCAATTTTTGGAACTAGCATAACAAATCTGTCAATCAATGTGTTTAAGTTATTTTGGATTTTACTTGAAAATTTATCACCCTACATGTCTTTTGAATTTTGGTGCATCTTTGTTGAAAAATAACTTTTAAATAATTTGAATAGACTGTTTGCACATGATAATCAAAACATCATGACATCGATGAGAGTGATAATTGAGTTTGTAAATGTTGGATAAGATCCAAGAACCGATAGAGAAATTAAATAGTTTGATTATGTGTCAAAATGTGGAGGAACTGTATATCTATAAGAAATAATTTTAAGAAGTACTAAAATATTTCTAAAATTAGAAGAATGTTAGATTGTCCCTAACAATATACGAATACACCACATTAAAATATTTAAATGGAGCATATGAGATGAATTCTTTATGCATCAACAGTAGGACTTATCATATATGCCATATTGTAAACTATATCCATAACTACCTGGAATTTTGGATATTTGAAATCAAAATATTTAATTGATTTTAAATATTTAATATTAATTTTTAACTTGAGTTTCAAATATCACTATGTATTGGATGGTCTTATTGAATTTAATAATCAGAAGTTTGATAAAATATTGAATCTTGAGTTTTAGGCTTGTTAAAAATAGTGTAAAGGCTTATAAAATTTATATTGATAATGCTAAAGATAATAAAAGATTTAAAAATGAATTTGAAAGTGATCTTTTTAGTTTTAAAAATATATCGTTTAAATGGACATTTAAAAATATCCTTCCAAGACACAGTCTCGAAATTCGATGAAACCAGTTCCATTTGATCCATAATATTGTATTATTGTTGGATTTCAATTTTCGTAGTGTTTGGAGTTATCGTTTGGTTGTATGGTACGTAAACGCGCCGAAATCTTTATCGAAAATTCAATATAATAACTGGATCCAAAAATCTATCTTCTCCATACATTCGAATTAGGACTCCAAACCTTTTCCATTGCGCTCGTAATAGGGGTATAACATTATAAACACCTAGCGGCACGCCTCGATAGGGGTTCGTGATTTTGGGCTATGTAATCGGGATAGTTTAAATTTAAATTGTGTATATATGTTTTTGATTTGTCAAATATATTCCCACCAAAACTTTTGCCTTTCACTTCAGAGCTTTTCCACTTCTCATCACATCACTGTAGCATCCCTCATAAATGTAACAAACCTATGCAAAAATCAAATCCCTGCCTCCTTTATATTTCACGCAGCCGTTTAAAAAAATGAAGAACAAAAATCGTAGCCTCCCTCTCCTTTTCTTCTCTCTGACTTTAAACCAAACGAGTTCAAATTCATTTGAAAATCAGAAAAATAGTTCGTCTCGCTCAAAATCGAATGGCAGCCAAGAGTAGCGATCTACGTTCGTGAGCAATGATCTCGAGTTGAGCTAGGTGATGGCGTCTGTGAGTTGAAGGGGGATCGCGAACTTGTCGCGAGGTCGTTCTCGAGCGTCCGGCTTCGAGGGAAGGAGGGAGTTCGACAATTTGACAGTTGGATAGGGCGGGAGCTCGATCTAAGGCTGGTGGATAAAGCTCGAGCGCGTGAAGGTGGAGGCACGATGTTGGTTGGGTGGAGATGGCGTATGCGTGGGATGGTGGGGATAAGGCGGTCACTTGGTGGCGAGGCTGCGTTGTGATTAGGTATAGCCAATTTTAATTTCGTTTAATTTAATAAATATCTATGTATAGAAATAGAAAAAAACCCTTTTTAGTTAGAAATATATTTTACAGAAAGCGGAAAAATAAATGATCAGTAAAGTATATGTATGCAGATTTTTTTATGTATATATACATATAGAAAACATAAGAAAATATTTAAAGTAAGGTATAAATTAATTCTGTTTTTAATTTAATAAATATATATATACCATATACATATTTTAATATATATATATATATATATATATATATATAAACAGTAAAAATATATATGATAAGGCTTTGAAAAAATAGAAATTTTTAAAGTGTTGAAAGAATTTATATAAATTAGATTTTTATGAAATATTTATAAATTATTTTTATAAGTATATATATGTAGTTTCAAAAATAAAATAAATATAGATATACACATATTTTCACTTCATTAGTTATTTTAAATAATGTATTATGGGGATTAATTTGTTTGATAAACTTACTTAATTATTTTAGCCGATAAAAATATTTTATAAAAAGAATATTGGTTTAAAATTAAATTACTAGATCAAATAAAATTATTAAATGGTAATTGATCTGTTCAATTATTTCAAATGTTAATAAACCATATAATGTTTATACAAGGTCTAAAATCGTGAAGGAAATAGACGGCTTGGATCAGATTGCAAATTAAAGGCCAAAGGTGAGTTAATCTCACTCAAATTGGATTACTAGTTAACTTAATTAGTCAAAACTAATTTGTTGGTTGATTTCTTTAATTGATAATTTATTATCAGTCTGGATGTGATACATTATATATAGTAATATATATATTGGTGTGATTGATATTCCTATATTATATAACGAGTGAGATCATATGTGCCCTGCATAATAGCGGATGACCCTATATACCACGATATTCCACCTCGAAGTGGGATTGGTATTTTATATTGTGCTAGCATCTATGGATGCAGGGAAACAGGTTGAAGGGATCCAACTGGATTCCTCAAAAATGTTGAATTTATTTTCATATTCAGTTATATGAAATGTCGGATAATCTATGATATATTATATTAGAAAATTAATTTATTTGATGTTAATATATTGCTGGATATATTATGGCATTTTAAAAATATAAATATTGAATTCTAAAAGGGAAATAAAAGGGGAAATTTAAAGTAAGAAAATATGAAGTAAAGACGGATAAATTTAAAAGGGTGAATTTGGGAAAAGGTAAATAGTTAACTTTGAAATCTTATTCAATAAAATTCCGGGATATGGGAAAAATAAGGATTTTGAAGAAATGTGAAAAAGGGAATTTTAAAATAAGGAATTAAGCAATATCGTTTGTAAGTATGAAGAAGTATATTTTTAAATTCAAGCTTTAATTGAGTTGGGAAAAATAAGAGGAAAATTTTGAAAATAGAGTATGAAATTGATATTTCAGACTTAATAAGGTTTTAAATCATTATAAAGGAGTAAAACTGGAATAAATGGACTTTGGAATAAATTTGGATAAACCAAGAAATGAATTTATAAATGGAATTAATTTAGGAAATCGATTTAAAAGTCGATTAAGTGTTTTGAAAGCAGTGATAAATGGAATGAGGTTATGGAATTTATAAACTGGGTTTATAAATAAAATGAATAAATATTAGTGGATATTTTGAGATTTTAAATTCACGGTGGGAATTTACAAAGGAATGAGTAAATCGTTTTAAAAACAAAAGAGTAGTTTTATTTCAAAAAAAAAGGTATAGAAAAGAAAATTTATGGGATTGGTACGTAAATTAAACTGGAAATAAATCGAGAAGGATTTATAAATGATTAGATGGGATATATTAGAGTGAAAAGTGTATTCTCTTGAAAAGCTAAGTATATTTTCAAAGAAAGATTTTTAATTATAAATTGGAAGTTATAAAGGTGTTTGAAAGAATGTTTTAGAAAAGTTATTTTTAGCTGTTTAAAAATTGTTAAAGTAAATATTTATTTAAGTTAATTTTAGTAGTTAATTATTTTTAAAAGGTTAAATTAGTATTGTGATTTAAAGGATAATTATTAACTATTTATATTATATATAATACTCTTATTTTAAAAGTAGTTTTTGGCTAAAGTTCTACTTAGGAAATTATTGTAGAATTTCATAAATATTAATTAGAATAAAGCGGTTTAAGAAGTTTTATTTTAAATGTTTAAGTATATATTTTTGGATAAAGTGATTTAGTTATGTGAAAACTAAATTTGACAAGACTTGGTGCTTTTCAGTGGAAATAAAATATTTGGCTCTTGATTGTTAATTTGATAGTTAAATAACCAACTATCAATATTGTCCAATGCGTCGATCGTTTCAAGAGATCGGGATCGGGTTTAATTATCGAAAACCACTTCGATTCAGTTTGAATGTTTACGAATGAAGACCGTAAAGATGATGAAGACAGTGATTCTGTATGTCTAGACCTAGGGCAACTTGTATGGACGAATGCTATCAGACCATCGTCAGGGGGTGATGAGAATTCTAAGTGTAATGTGTTCTAAAAAGGTAACACATAGCCTCAAAACTCATCAATCGGGAATGGCTAAAACATGGAAGAGGCAGCAAGGCTAAGTGGGTAGCACCCAAGTAGGGTAAGGTCATCCATGTCTAGAGTACCTTTTTGATCTTGTCTTAGTAGGCGGTTGCTGATCCCAACCGCGGGGTGATCTTGTTCGGACTATCCAATAAGGGGTAGCTCCGGTCTTGTGTTGCAGGGAATTGGGTGTGGTCCTCGGTACGCTGATCTAGGCCAGGTACTGTGATGGGCGGTACCCCGGTAGCCTTGCCATTGTATAGAATTCAATCTCCAATAAGCGTCTTTATGGTTTTGATTGTGCCCAACTATTGCTAGAACGTGAGATGTAAGCATTTCATCTAGATTCTATTTTACTTTGTATAGATATTATATAATATCTGATCAATTCGACTTTGATAAAAATTTTGGTTATCGCAAGGTAAAAACCCGACATGTTTGTTTGTAGCGTGGTCTTATGTGATACCTTTGATTTCAAAGGTTTTTGTAAACTTTAATAATTTAATTGAGTGTGTTTTCTCACGCTGGTTTTCCAGACTAACTCGGGTGTTATTTTATTATAATGCTCGGGTCAGACCGAGTATTACAGATACAGGATAGGATGCTTTGGAGTTCAGGAGACGAGCTGGATGGCGTGACGTTTCACACGTATTAGATGTATATTCCGCTGTGCAGTATAAGCTGTATAGTCAGCTTTTGTGAGGACATGTTATTATGACTGTCCAGTATTGTGTATTGTTTGGTGTTATACTCTGATGATGTAATGTATAATACAGTAATAGTTCTTTTTGTATAAAAATCAGTTTTTATCTATTATAAATTGTTCCATTGCGATTGTGAGATTCTGATGTTGTTTGCTATTTCTTCTTTTACCTCTTACTTCTTTAACCCTAATGGTTCATATTTCCGTCCACTTTGAGTTGAACTATTAAAGAATATTTTTGACTCAAAGGAGTATGGATTTGCGGGCTGTTACACTTGGTATCAGAGCTGAAGGTTAAGCGAGAACCTTGGCTCTGGTGGGGATTACTCATTAGAGATAGAGTCAGTAGTAGTCTAGAAGGAGTTGAGAGTATTAATAGATATGAGCAGTATTTGTTATTGATTGTAATATTGTATTGTATTGTGCTGATTGGTTTGTTGAGTGGTTTATGGATTCTGGTCAATACGAGTAATTAACATTATTGATAGGGATCTCTAAACACTTGAATAGAACAATTCGACACAGTATTGTTTAAAATAGGGTATATGAAATGATTTTTCCCAAAGTAAGAAATAAATTTATATAACAAAATGGAATTTGAAAATGTGAATTATAAATGTGATTTATAATGAGATAAAAAATTATAGAGTAATATATGAATATAGATTGGACGGATTTGAAATTTGAAATTTTAAAAATTAAATTCCTTTGAGTTTGAAAATGATTTTTAAAGACTTTGGAGGAATAATAGTGATATTATTGGGAAATGTTTTTGTGTTGGATATGAAATCTGGTGGGATTCGAAATTAAAAATATTTGAAAATGTTTTTAAAGAGGTAAAAACACTAAACTCTTTTTGGTCGTTGGAAAATAATTTTGGTGATGTCTACAGCATCATCAATGTTCATTTCCGAGTTTCGAAGAGAGAAATTGCTACTTAAATGTTGTGAATGTTTTAAATTGGACTTGTTTGTCTCAATTCAAAGAAATAATTGGATATACCAAAGGATTTTGGATATAGTTGATTTCAAAAGGCGATTTTGAAACGTTGAGAAATTGCTTAAACTCAGAAAGTTAATTAAAGATGTTTATGGAATATGAATGAGTTTGGAAACTTAATTTTTTTTTGAAATGATTGGAATAAAGTTTAACTTGAAGAAGAGATAAATTAAAGTAAATGTGAAAACGAAATAAGTTAGAAAGAAATCCAATTGGATGAAGTAAATTAAAGAGATTAGTGAATGGGATGTAAATAAGTTAGAAAACTTATGGAAGTTTAAAAATTTGAATTAAATTAAAAATCAACTAGAATTAAGTAAGTAAGGCGAATTTGAGAAATTAAGCCTAAGTAGGCCAATTGAAAATAATTATTGAATAAAAATTCATCAAGTAGGAAATAAATTTGTGAATGAACAAATTAATTTAATTTGTAACTAAGTGGAAAATTGGAGCTGAACATTTGAAAAATGTTTAAATTTGAATTATGTCAAAATAAATGAGTAAAATAAACTAATCAAGTGAAATAAATTGGAAGAAATGGGTGAATAGAATGTTGATAAAATTTGAACGTATAAAATTTAAAAATTTAACTGAGAAAGGAATTAACTTGAACTAAGAGGGATCTGAAAATTTACTCCAATTTGGACTAAACAAAACAAAGGATTGAAAACGAAATTAGTAACTAGACTAATTGATTTAAATGGTAAGCAAATGAACTGAAATTGAATGTTGGAATGATATTACTTTAAATCGTGTAATTAAAGTGAAAATGGAAAATTATTTCAAATGGGTTAAATAAAATGAAAGGTTTGGAAATAAAAATCGATTGAGATATAATTTAATGAGCTAATGAAACTAATTAAGGGAATTGGTCAATTAAATGTGGTCTGAGAGATGGCCGGTAAAAGAAGTCAATATTTGATTTGATTTGATTTGGTAATAAATTAGTAATTGGAACGCAAGTTGGAAACAAATAAAGTTGGAAATATAAATTGAATATAAATGCATAACTTTGATAATGAAATGAAAATAAATACTTAAGTGTGTAAAATATTTATATTGAACTTAAGAAGAAATGGTAAAATTCTTAAGTAAAATTGGTATTGTGAAGATATTCTAATTTAATATTTGTATGAAGATTAAGTAAAATGTGAAATTGGAAATTGTGAATGAGTGAATGGAAACCAAAATAAATATGAATAAAAAAAGAATTGGTATAGCTAATAATCAATTGAGATAAATACGTAGGATGCACGCATATTATTTTATTCGCATAACAATTTGATCCAGAATCGAGCATAGAATTTCGAGATAGTTATATTAGTCCGAGTCGGGATTTTTCACTTGATTTTTGACTACGAACCCTGGATATGGATTTTTGACTGATTCTGGAAATTCTCCATCATAGTATATGGCTGTGCAAGGAGAATGACATTTCTGATCAAGAAACCAGCCTTGAGTCTGCACTAGAGAGTCAGTCAGTGGACGATACTAGTTCGGAAGTGAAATTGTGTGATTGTAACGATCCTGATTGTTAAGTTAAATTTAAATTGATAATTAAAATAAAATTTTGGAATTAAATTATGAATTAATTTGGTATTTTTCAAATTTAAATAAATATCTGTTTGTTTATTAATATAAATGAGTATAAATATGATTTTAAAATAGAATGTCTAATTTGAAATTCAAAAATAAATATTTTGAATAATATATTGATTATAAATTTAATTTTGGATTAAATTGAAAATTTGGATAAATATATGTATATAGATTGATTTTGAATTGCATTTTGAATTTGAAACTCTAAAATAAATATTTTAGAAAATAAATTGAATTTAAAAATACTATGTTCAAAATTAATAAAAATTTGTTTTCTAGTTATAACATAATATAATTTTTTAGAAGTTATATTTTGAATTGGATATAAATAAATTTCAAAAGTTGTTTAGAATTAAATTCCAAAACTTATACATATAGAAATGAATTTATTCTTATTTACTGTAAACAAATAATAATACATATGTAAATAACATGTTTATAAAAACATGATTTATAAATAAATTAACATAAGGGTTTGAAATGTAAACAAATTAAAGTTTAACAAGGATTTGAACACAAATTATAAATGAATTTAACGAAAGGGGTTTAAACACAATTTAGTAACAAAAGACATTTGTAACAAGAATTAATACAAGTGTAACTTAGTATGATTCATAAATGAACAAGTGGCAAGATTTGTATTTTTTTTTTTTTGAATATTAAGTAAAACAGGCTTAAGAAATTGCCAAGCTTTCAATTTCCTCTATCCATTTCTCAAAATTGCCAGGCTTAAGAAAATTGAAACAAAATTTTTGATCAAGAAATCTCCAACCCGATCCACTAAATGGAATTTAAAGATCCAGATCAAATGAGAAAACATGGAAAGATTTCAAAATCAGAAACAAATCAGAAAAAACAGAAAATAGAACCAAAAAATCTTCAAGCTTAAAGCATATTCAAATCAAGTATCAAAGCAAAGCAAACAAAATCAAATATAACAACAACTTCAGTTCCAAAACTGAAGCTAAGTTAAAGCTCAAACAAGAAATGAAAAATCAGAGCAATTTAAAGGTTCTGAGATCAAAAGTAAAACATGGAAAAGGAATTTCAACCTAGAAGCCTGATCAAGAATAAGTCAGATTAGAGCATTCAAAGCAAAGTTTAAAAGCTTTCAGTCCGGAAACAAAAGCAAGATCAACTTAGTATAAGCAACAAGCATGCAGATTTAAGTTTCAACCTGACATCAACCAAGCTTCAAGATCAAATTAGAAATTCCATACTTTTGTCCTCTGTTTCAACACATATAGGTGAGAAAACTTGACCTTTTAAGCTTGAATCTTTAATATGCTTTGACGTTTATTTGCTGTTGTGGAAATGAATGTGTTGAACATGTATATGCATGTGTTTATAAGTATGAATTGTGGTATGCATGTCTGGGTATATGCATATATGCTTCTTTGTTGTCCAACAGGCAGAAGTTCTTCATAGTGAAAAAAATATATCATATCTCAGGTTATAAACATGTTTAGGTGATAAAATTTGAATGAAAATTTATCATAATGATGTAATACAGATAAGAAAAATGATTTCAAATGTATTCATCCGGTATTTGCTTATAAAATGATAAATGTAGTAAAAAATCAAAATGAATCAAGAATTTGATGATCATAATTATGTGTTTGGATTATACGATCTGATTTAGGTTGCAATTGAAATTCTCAAGCTGTCTCTCTCATTTGAAGTCATGTGTTGGTGTTCCTCTTTTGAAGTTATTCCTTTCCATTGTACCTTACATCTCTAATATGTATTTGTGATCATTGTTGTATATCATAGGATATTGTATCAATATTGTATATATTGATATTCATTTCCTTTTTCGCCGTGTTGTTATACTTAATGTGTTATAAGCTCCGGCAAACCAGATTCGGTGTTTGAATCTGCGGCATTCGAGTACAAGTGAAGTACGGGTGTCGATTTTCGAAGATCGAGTCCGGGTCCTTATAGTGATTGAGTGAGCGATCAAATTTGATATTGCATACGGATGGTGTATATGCATCGTACGGGCTTAAGTGAAGCGAATATTGAAAAATTTGTAAAAGAAATGAATAAAATGATTTTGGATTCTATGATTGGATATGATTTCTAAGTAAGATACAAGTATTTAAAAGCAAAGAAAAATTGGTGTTTTTGATTTCAGAAGATAAATTTGATTGCACGACAAAGAGATATGTATTTAAATTGTCGTGTGAGATTTGACGATTTTCCAATCTAGCCACTTAGCTTTTGTTTTCTTTTGAAATTTGAGGGCCCGTAGAGACGTTTTGTAGTTGTTCCGACTTAGCCGCGCAAAGAAGACGCTGCAAAAAATTTCAAAAATTTAAGGAGTTAGAATTTTTTTGATAAGTTTAAAATTTGGTTTAAAGTATAATTTGAATTATCGATGGGATAATATTGTTAGGGGCTATGGATGACTTTGGGAAGTTAGTAGAAGTGATAATGTGTCCTTAATAATTTTTTTTGAAAATTTTTTGAAATTGTTTGGTTTTTGGAAAATAGTTAAAGGGTTATGGATCATTCTTTTTAACTAGCAATTTCGAGTACAAAATTCTTTTAAGCGGAGAGGAATGTAACGACCCAGAATGTTACGTATTTGAAATCAGAATATTTAATTGATTTTAAATATTTAAATGTTAATTTTTAACTTGAATTTCAAATATCAATATGTATTGGATGGTTTAATTATTGAATTTAATTATCGGAAGTTGGATAAAATATTGACTTTTGAGTTTTAGGCTTGTTAAAAATAGTGTGAAGGCTTATGAAATTTATATTGATAATGTTGAAGATAATAAAAGATTTAAAACATAACCTGGAAGTGATTTGTTCAGTTTTAAAATATATCGTTTAAATGGACATTTAAAAATAGCCTTCCGAGGCACAGTCTCGAAATTTGGTGACACTATTCCATTGGATTCGTAATATTGTACTATTATCGGATTTCAATTTTCGTAGTGTTTGGCTTTATCGTTTGATCGAACGATAAGAAAACGCGACGAAATCCATATCGAAAATTCAACATAATAAATGGGTCCAAAAAGCTATCTTCTCCATACGATCAAATTTGGACTCGAAACCTTTTCTGTAGCGTTCAGAATAGGGCTATAACATTATAAATGCCTAGCGGCATGCCTCGATAGGGTTCGTGATTTTGAGCTATGTAATCGGGACAATTTGAATTTAAATTGTGTATATATGTTTTTGATTTGTCAAATATATTCCCATCAAAACTTTTACCTTTCACTTCAGAGCTTTACTACTTTTCTTCACTTCACTGAAGCATCCCTCATACATGCAATAACACATGTACATGCAAAAGTCAAATCCATACCTCTTTTATATTTAACGCGGCCGTTTAAAAACAATGAAGAACAAAAATCATAGCCTCCCTCTCATTTTCTTCTCTCTGACTTTAAACCAGACGAATCAAATTCGTTTTCAAATCAAAAAAATACTTCGTCTCATTCAAAATTAAATGGTGGCCAAGAGTAGCGATCTACGTTCGTGAGCGACGATCTCGAGCTGAGCTAGGTGATGGCATCGGTGAGTTAAAGGGGGATCGCGACCTTGTCTCGAGGTCGTTCTCAAGCGCTCGACTTCGAAGACGGTAGGGAGTTCGACTGTTTTCTAGTTAAATGTGGCGGGAGCTCGATTAAGGCTGGAGGATAAAGCTTGATCGCTCGAGCGCGTGAAGGTAGAGGCACGATGTTGGTTGGGTGGAGATGGCATATGAGTGAGATGGCGGGGATGAGGCGGTCACTTGGTGGCGGGGCTGCGTTGTGATTAGGTATAGCCAATTTTAATTTTGTTTAATTTAATAAATATATACGTATAGAAACAAAAAAAACTCTTTTTAGTCAGAAATATATTTTACAGAAAGTAGAAAAAATGCCCGGTGAAGTATATATATGCAGATTTTTTTATGTATATATATACAGAAAAAAGAAGAAAATATTTACAATGGGGTATAAATTAATTCTGTTTTTAATTTAATACATATACATATATAATTTAATATAATATATATACATATATAGATAAATAGTAAAAAATATATATGGATAAGTCTTTGAAAAAAATAGAAAATTTTAAAGTGTTGAAAGAATTTATATAAATTAGATTTTTATGAAATCTATATAGATTGTTTTTATAAGTATATATATATAGTTTCAAAAATAAAATAAATATACATATACACATATTTTCACCTAACTGGTTATTTTAAATGATGTATTATGGGGATTAATTTGTTTACTAAACTTATTTAATTATTTTAGTTGATAAAAATATTATATAAAAAGAATATTGGTTTAAAATTAAATTGTTAGATTAAATAAAATTATTAAATGGTAATTGATCTGTTTGATTACTTCAAGTGTTAATAAACTGTATAATGTTTTTGTAAGGTCTAAAATCGTGAAGGAAATATCCCGTTTAGATCGGATTGCAAATTAAAGGCCAAAGGTGAGTTAATCTCACTCAAATTGGATTACTGGTTAGTTTAATTAGTTAAAATCAAAACTATTGGTTGATTGCTTGAATTAATAATTTATTAGCAGTCTGGATGTGATATATTATATATAGTAGTATATATATTGAAGTGATTGATATTCTCGCATTATATAGCGGATGAGACCCTATGCGTGCCGCATAATAGCAGATGACCCTATATACCGCGATATTCCACTTCGAAGTGGGATTGGTATTTTATATTGTGCTAACATATGTGGACGCAACGAAACAGGTTGGAGGGATCCAACTGGATTCCTCAAAAATATTGAATTTATTTTCATATTCAGTTATATGAAATGTTGGATAATCTATGATATATTGTGTTGGAAAATTAATTTATTTGATGTTAATATATTGCTAGATATATTGTGGCGTTTTAAAAATATAAATATTGAATTTTAAAAGGGAAATAGAAGGAGAAATTTAAAGTAAGAAAATTTAAAGTAAAGACGGATAAATTTAAAAGGGTGAATTTGGGAAAAGGTAAATAGTTGACTTTGAAATCTTATTCAATAAAATTCCGCGATACGGGAAAAATAAAGATTTTGAGTAAATGTGAAAAAAGGGATTTTTTAAATTAAGGACCTACGCAATATTGTTTGTAAGTACAAAGGAATATATCTTTAAATTCAAGATTTAATTGAGTTGGGAAAAATGAAAGGAGAATTTTGAAAATAAAGTATGAAATTGATATTTTAGATTTAATAAGGTTTTAAATTATAATAAAGGAGTAAAACTGGAATAAATGGATTTTGGAAAAAACTTGGATAAATCAAGAAATGAATTTTTAAATAGAATTAATTCAGGAAATCGATTTAAAAATCGATTAGGTCTTTTGAAAGCAGTGATAAAAGGAATGAGATTATGGGATTTATAAACTTAGTTTATAAATAAAGTGAATAAATATCAGTGGATATTTTGAGATTTTAAATTCACGGTGGGAATTTACAAAGGAATGAGTAAATCATTTAAAAAACAAAAGAGTAGTTTTATTTTAAAAAAAGGTATGGAAAAGAAAATTTACGGGATTGGTACGTAAATTAAACTGGAAATAAATCGAGAAGGATTTATAAATGATTAGATGGGATATATTAGAGTGGAAAGTGTGTTCTCCTAAAAAGCTAAGTATATTTTCAAAGAAAGATTTTTAAGTATAAATTGGAAGTTTTAAAGGTGTTTGAAAGAATGTTTTAGAAAAGTTATTTTTAGCTGTTTAAAAATTGTTAAAGTAAATATTTATTTAAGTTAATTTTAGTAGTTAATTATTTTTAAAAGGTTAAATTAGTATTATGATTTAAAGGATAATTATTAACTATTTATATTATATATAATAGTCTTATTTTAAAAGTAGTTTTTGGCTAAAGTTTTACTTAGGAAATTATTATAGAATTTCATAAATATTATTTTGAATAAAGTGGTTTAAGAAGTTTTATTTTAAATGTTTAAGTATATATTTTTGGATAAAGTGATTTAGTTATGTGAAAACTAAATTTGATAAGACTTGGTGATTTTCAATGGAAATAAAATATTTGGCTTGTGATTGTTAATTTTATAGTTAAATAACCGACTATCAATATTAGCCAATGCGCTGATCGTTTCGTAGGGACCGAGATCGGGTTTAATTATCCAAAAATCACTTTGATCCAGTTTGCACGTTTGTGAATGAAGATCATGTAGATGAAGAGGGTGATTCGGTCTGTCCAGACTCAGGGCAACTTGTATGGACGAATGCTATCAGACCATCATCAGGGGGATGATGTGCATTCTAAACGAAATGTGCTCTAAAAGGTAACGCATAGCCTCAAGCGTCATCAACCTAGAATGACTAAAACAGGGGAGGTGCGGCAAGGCTAAGTGGGTAGCACCCAAATAAGGTAAGATCATCTCGGTCTAGAGTCCTTTTTTGATGTCGGCTTAGTGGGCGGTTGCTGATCCCAACTGCAGGGTGATCTTATTCGGACTATTCAGTAAGTGGTAGCTCCGGTCTTGTGTTGCAGGGGATGGGAGTGGTCCTCGGTATGCTGATATAGGCCATGTACTATGACGGACGGTGCCCCAGTAACCCTGCTATTGTATGGAATCCAATCTCCAATAAGCGCATGTACGGTTTTGATTGCGCCCAACTATTGCTGGAATGTGAGATGCAAGCATTTCAGCTAGATTCTATTTTACTTTCTATAGACACTATTATAATATCAGACGAATTTGATAAAAATATTTTGGTTAGCATAAGGTAAAAACCCGACATGTTTATTTGTGACGTGGTCTTACGAGATACCTTTGATTTCAAAGGATTTTGAAAACTTTAATAATTTAATTGAGTGTGTTTTCTTACGCTGGTTTTCCAGATTTACTCGGATGTTATTTTATTATAATGCTCGGGTTAGACCGAGTATTACAGATAAAGGATAGGATGCTTTGGAGCTCAGGAGATGAGCTGGATGGCTAAACGTATCATACGTACTTGATGTATATTCCGCTGTGCAGTGTAAAATGTATAGTCAGCTTTTGTGAGGACAAGTTATTATGACTGTCCAGTATTTTGTGTTGTTTGGTGTTATACTCTGATGGTGTAATGTATAAAACAACAATAGTTCTTTTTGTATAAAGATCAGTTGTTTTCTATTATATATTGTTCTGCTGCGACTGTGAGATTTTGATGTTGTTTTCTATTTATTCTTCTACCTCTTTGTTCTTTAACCCTAATGGTTCATATTTCCATCCACTTTGAGTTGAATTGTTGGAGAATATTGTCAACTCAAAGGGGTACAGATTTGTGGGTTGTTACGATATCATTATTTGCTTATGTAATCAGTGCATTGAACAAGTATCAAATCCAATTTAACATAGGTAAATCGTAGTTGTGATTATTCTTAGATATTAATGAAAAGATAGAGAATTATTTATGAGAATAATGAACTCCTTATGAAGGAGTATTCAGACTCAAACTTCATAAGTGGTATAGTATATGGTGTGTTAATACTAAATTCATATTCAATCTTAGTTAATGGTCTTTGAGTTGGAAATGTTTCAAACCAGAGGTGGTGACTGATTCCACTATAAGGCTATGTATAGTGCCTTAAATAGCACAATAATAAAAATAGTATACATAAAAGAACAAATTTAAAACTGAGCTAGGGGTGATTCGAAATGTTGAGAATCCTATGACATAATTTTATGAAAATAACGGTATGATACATATTGCACAAGAAATATAGGATCATAAGATGTCTAGACACATGCTTTGAAAGTTTTACATGATAAAGGCATTTTTTAAATGACAAAGAGATGTTGGCTAAAAAATAGATAGTTAAACAATATAGCACATCTATACACTAAGGGATTAGCTTGATCGGTTCTAGACTAAGAAAAGGAATGGGATTAACATCTCATGGTTGACCCCAAGTGCAAGTGGAAGATTGAAAGAGTTAGTGATTTTCCCTAAGGCCAATTATGTAATTTGCTATATATATAACATACAGTCAATCTTCTTTGCTATACATGTGTTTGATTTTTGTAATGTACTTTATTATATTTAAATACAATTAATCAAGAAATGGATTTAAAGTATTTTAGTACGAAAATCTTTAAATAGAATGTAGTCTAGTTAGATTGTAGTTAAATCATGTCATGGCGATCCACCATGCTATAAAGTTGGGTCTAAGTCGAACCATTATAAGCAACACACTATTTAATAGAGAATTATTCTCCTCAATTGTATGCGGTTAGTGTCGCGGTCAATTATAGTTAACTCAAAGTCAAAATCTTTGACCATAGTTGAACTGTTAATAATGCATGTTACTATTGAACAAAGGAATTTTTTATGGAATAATTAATAAAGTTGAATGTGGATAATATGGAAGTTTTGACTAGTCCTGACTCCATACATGTTAATGTGATATGGTGTTTACGAAGAGAACCAGTGTAAACTTATTGTCATTATTGGTACCATTAAAATTAATATAAATTACGATTTTTACCAAAAAAGTTTTTTAAGTATTGAATTTGACCAAACTATCACATCACTAGCCAAGGTGACAATGTGAACGTTAATAATTGAATTGTTTATTATTAGTCATTGACCAAATTCACACCCCCGGGCCATAAAAATGCATTTTTGAATTCTCCAAAAGCCCACACGATTTAATTAGTTTATAAAGTGTTATAAAATAATTAATTTAATTAATATTCAAGAATTATTAATTTATTTGATGTTTTGATGTTGTTAGTAATTATTTGGCACGTAATAAATGTTATATATACATGTACTGATATACGATGTCGGTATATATTTAAACAGATTTTAAATATAGTAAATTACTTAATGAACTTTTATTAATCCAAGTGTTGGAAAGATATGTTTGACCGTACTAGGGGGAGGATTAGATTTGGTTGAGACCAAACTGGGAATTAAAAATTAAAAAATGAAGTTTCAAAGAGAGAACGAGAAATGTTTTTATTTTCTCCATAAAACCAAATCCTCTCATTCATTTAATTTTTAATTCCCTTTTCTCCATCTTGCTCATTCTTTCATGGCTGACACCTCTAATATTCCAAGAATGAAGTTTATTTCTTTGAATAAAAGATGAAAAAACATCAATTTTTTTAACCAAAGTCCTCGGTTCAATTCACAAGATCGAGCGGTGAATTAAGCAATATATTAGACAATTTGCAAATCAAAGTGTAACAAATGAAAAGACTATCTTAGGCTCAAAATTCATTTTATTTATCCATTGATGATGTATAACCCTGATTCAAATTCACATATCTGTATAGTATGTCAGTATTTATCTTTATGTTATTTAAAATTATAAAACAATGTCGAGTAAAATTATTTGGTTAACTTAAGTTTAATTTCAAACTAATATATGCTACGTTCTACTATTTAGTCAAATATAAGCATCATAAATTTAATTTTTAAATTATAATAGATATATGGGTGTGCGCATGCATGTGTGACGTGTGTTTGGAGTGTTTAATAAATTAATTATGTTGTTAGAGCAATATATATACTATTAATAAAGAGAATTCAATAAATATATTTCTACAGTGTCGTTTTTGAAATTTCGAAAATGCCGTACATCCATCAATGGAATCGCACTATCAATTTGCAACCTCCACCATCATTTCCTTTGCAACCATCAATCAATGGAATTTCACTGTCACTTTGCTTGAAATAAATGTGCTGTGACTACCCAAAGCTTTTGCACTTATAGCATATATCCATCCATAAACAAATTTATTAAATAAAAAGTAAATATTTTTAGCTATTAATTGGACATACGTGCGATTAACTGTGACAATAGTTTAAAGGTAATTTTATTCACATGGAATGTATTAATTAGTTAATTATGTTATTGGAGCAATACTTCAATTATGACAATGATTTAAGGATAATCTTGCTCTCTTTCTCTCACATGCATATATATATAATTATATGTATGTATGTATATTATATATATATATATATATTGTGTAACATTTAAAATCATAAATATGGTTGCTAAGATAATTTTTGTTATCGCACCTTTTGGCAATGCCATGATACCATGAAAATAGCTAAGTATGGATTTTCACTTCCCCTAAGCAAGGGATCCGATCAAATCAATATGGGTAGGAACTGGTCAGATCGAATCACTATGGTTATGGATCTTTCGATTGGTAGTTCAGCACAACAACGATCGCTTAATAACTCAACAAATACTAAAGGAACTATGCAAACAACTATAAAAACACGAAGAGGGAGTGGAGAGGGACCACCATTGGGGATCATCGACGCCCATTCACATCCCTTAGGGATCAATGCCGATTCCACTGTAGAGATCGAGCTGATCCCCCTATAGGGATCAGGCCCGATCCCTCACAAAGGCCTTGATGGGCTCCATTTTTGGGGATCGGTTTGTTTTTCCCTTGGTCTTCTACACACGGATTTTCAGTTGGATATTTCGTCCTCTTTCTCTATAAGTACCAGATCATTAGCTTAAGGAAAGTATCTTCTTTGTGGTTCTCTTCATTTTCTTCCTAAGGCTGTACTCCAGCATGCCGATTTTTGAGCTTAACGGATTGTAGTTGTAATTATTAGTATAAATAAAAAGGAAACCTTTTGAAGTGGATATAGGTCGGAGTATGCTGAACCATTATAATATCTCATGTTCATTTCATTTCTTCTATTTTAATTTACCGTTATTCTTAATTTATTCTCTATTTTATTCTTTTTGGATTTGGATATTAGGTCAGAAGTGTTATCATATTAGTTGAGTGTTTGTGATCAATTTTGATGCAAATATTTTATTACCAGAATCACCATGGAGGAAGTCAGTAGGCATCCTCATAAGTTGGAGCTAATTAACCTTCCATCTACATCACCATGAACGAGATGGATACTGTGATGGATGCTATGCAGGAGCAGATGGTAAGGAGACAAGAGGAGATGATGCAGAATTTCCTCAGACAAATTGGATAATTAAAGCATAAAACTGAAGATTTGGAGCAATTGAAAAATTGGATCAAGGAATAGGCGTAGCAGGAGTTGCACGAAACCAAAACTAGGAGAACGAAGTCAAAGCCAACAGGTATGTGAATGGAACGGAGTAGCCAAAGGTAGTCCCTGGCCAACTAGAAGCAATCGACACCAATCCCCGGATAGGGATCAGCACCGATCGTCCAAGGCCTAGGGTAAGCCCCCAGGTCAGGCTAGTATGGGTGCAAGTGCATATGCCATTCAACCGGTGGTTGATGCAGGAGCTACAACTAGGGATCTGCACATAGAAGAGTATATTTCGAAGTACCTTTGCTGTTTCAGGAGGTAGGCTGGTAATACAGATTGGAGATCACCTGTGGATGAGAACGAAAGTATAACTGGGCTAATACGACATATAACGAGAGATAGGTTGCCCAACTGTAATATGGAAGATGTCATTCGGAGTCTGTTCACTTCGAACATCAAGCAAGCTACTAACCATCGGAGTTCAAACTACTAACACTGGAGGTGTATGAAGGAATTTCAGATACTATGGTACACTTGATGAGGTATATCTGGCACATGGAAGTTTTAGGGGGTGTCGGATGAGGTCATAGTAAGTTGTTATCCACTTTAGTTGATGGAATTAGCCATGCTTTGTTATAGGCAGTTGGGGAATGCTTTGATTAGGACATAGAGCGAGTTGGTAGATAGGGTCGTGAGGTAGTTTAGGGTCCACATTTTAAGACCCATGAACGTAATGACATTGGCAGCACTAAACCAAAGGACCGGAGAATCCTTGAGGACTTTGTTGACATGATTTAATGACCTATTGCTTCGATGGATCGGATGGAACTATCGATGGTTTTAATGGCAACGGTATGCTAGATTACTGATGACTTGGATTTCGACATTGCATTTGAGCAAGATCCACCAATGGATCTTGGGGAATTTTTCCATGAAGCAGATAGGTTCTTACGACAGGAGGATGCACAAACCGGCAAACAAGAAGTAAACACTATGAGTGGTAAAGGACCGTCTGGAGAAAGGTCTTGAAAGGATAAGGGGAAAAAATGGATGACGATTATGATGGATCAAAAAGGAAAAGGATGGAAAGGAAGTCAAAATTATCATCTTATTCAGATTTTGATGGAAATTTTAGAACGGATTTATCTGGGCACAAGAGTGCAACTCCCTTATCAGGAACTAGCGAGGTAGGATCCTAAGAAGCGGGAACGAAGGTCTAGAAAGTATTGCCTGTTCAATGAACTGGATGGGCATACTATGGATGAATGTAGGCACTTTTGGGATATGGTTGAGGAATAATGTCAGCAATGGCAGGCTATCGCAGTATGTAAGGAGTTAGGCTGCGGTAGTGGAACAAGAGCAACCACCATTCACGTCGAATGAAATGGCCTTGGATCGAGGTCACAGTTTATCATCCCTTGATCGTGATGATATGAATTTGATAATAACAAACTCCACAATAAAATGGCTAAATCACTTACATATGTACAGGATCGAGGTTGGTCCATAGGCATGCTTTGAGAAGATGATGAACCGCCATGCCCATAGAGGTAATATTTGGTTTTTCTTTTTTTTTCAAGTTTGTTCCATTTTTTGGTTATTAGGAACTCAAATTTAATGAATGGATCTTAAAACACTTAAATCCACATTAATGCGATAAACAAAACAGGTCGCGATTATCCCGATCAGAGAGATGGGCAAGAACCATAAGATGCGAGTCCCTCCGCTGCAAAGTGGTAGAATGGGCTCGTACATCATGGACTAAGCACTCGACTGGAGAGTCAAGTTCAGAAAAAGGAAGTCAGCATGGAATTGATCGTTTGTCTCCCTAGTCGGAGAGTCAAAGACCTAAGTGTAAGAAGTGAGTCGCTATGCTGGAGAGCGACAGAATCGACTTACTTATTGCTATTCCCTTTTCGTCGAAGAGTGACTGGATAGGGTCCGGTAAGGGTACTGAGAGACCATGATCAGCCTAGGAATTCCGAATATCGCTTTATATTTAGGGACATTAAACCGGAGTGCATGAATTAATGCTGCTTCGTGGGAGAGCAATATGATCCTCTTACTTGTCGTAGTTCTCCCTTTACCGGAGAGTGGCAGGATAGGGTCTAGGAAGAGCTCGAAGATGTTATGATCGATCCAGGAGGATCAAGACAATGCTATATGCCCCAAATAAGCTTGAGTGCAAGGGGTAGGTTGCTTTGCCAAAGAACGATAGGATCAGCCTACTCGTCGTTAACTTTGGATTAGACTTAACAAGGGTCTGGAAAGACCATTGATCAGTCCGGAGAGACCATGAACTTGGTAATGATCCAAAGAGATTATGGATTTCCTTACTAACTTCCAAGATTTCAAATGGTTATGGATTCGGATATCGACTCAAAGAGGTCATGGACTTGGAAATTAACCCGGAGAGGTCATATATTTGGATAATGATCTGGTGAGATTGAGGATTTAGATTTGGTAATGATCCGATGAGATCGAGGCATTGAATTTGGGAAAAAGGTCCAGTGAAATTATGTATTTGCCTAACAGTTTTGGACAAACATGAATTGGATTAAGGATTTGGAATGCTTTTGGAATTAGCTATTGACTCAAAACAGTTGCGGACTATGGCAATGTGGTTTGGCAAAGGATTGGATTTTGGATTAGAAATTTGGCTATCGATGGATTATGGACTTTGGATTTATGGCAATTCAAAACATACCTTCCTATCGCAAGGCATATTTTGGGGAGGCAAATGTTATCCTTCCTTTTGGCAAGACCATGATACCATGGAAATGGCTAAGTATAGATTTACACCTCCCCTAGGCAGAGGATTGGATCAGATCAATATGGTTAGGAATGGATCAAATCTTATCACTATGGCTATGGATCACTCAGATTGGCAGTTCAACTCAATGATGATCGTTCAATAACTCAACAAACACTCAAGGAACTACACAAATAACTACCGAAACATGAAGAGGTAGTGGAGGGGGACCACCATAGGGGATCATTAATCCCATTCACACCACTGGGGATCGGGGCTGATCCCTTATAATGGCCATAATGGGCCATATTTTTTCTATGTCAGTTCGTTTGGTCCTTGGTCTTCTACACGTGAGTTTTCAACTGGATATTTCATCCACTTCCTTTATAAATAACGGATCATTGGCTCAAGGAAAGGGGTCTTCTTTCTAGTTCTCTTCATCTTCTTCCTTAGGTTGCACTTCGCTATTTTGATTCTTGAATTTCACGAATTGTAATTGTAATCAATAGTATAAATAAGAAGGAAAGCTTTTGGAGTGGACGTAGCCAGAGTATGCCGAACCACTATAAAATCTTGTGTTCATTTCATTTCTTACTATTTTAATTTACTGTTCCTCATATTTTATCCTCTTCTTCATTCTATTTTGATTTAGATATTGGATATGCATTGTTATCAAATTAGTTGAGCATTTGTGACCAATTTTGATTATGAATAATTATAGAATCATTTTTTATTCAAAGGTTGGATATAATATTGATTGGTGTTTGTAAAAGACGAAAGTGGAATATATTTAATATGTCATCTTTTCTCTTTACTATATAGAACCGAATTTGCTTAGATCAAGATATATATATATATATAGTGTGTGGTCCCACCATCTCTTAAATCCTAAATATTCACCTATTTTGAAGATATCTGATTTTTGTTATATATATTTGTTATATATATGGAAATATAGATATCACATATATGCATCTATATATATGTGTGTGTGTGTCGATATTTTTTGAAAACTGATTCCTTTTATTGACGTACAAAAACCCCAGGTGGCTTGTCTTCTTAAAAAACCTACTAGAGTAGTAGGGAAAAAGAGGAAAACACCACTTATTACTGAAGTACATATCATCATCTAAGTTACAAATAAAAAACTAAAGAAAACGAATAAACAAAGCCCAACCCAATATAGCCGAGCTTATCTCTCCAAATAACCTAATCTTCGAAGATAAAAATTCACCGTCTTTCATCTTTGGGTAGTTTCATATTAGAATGGCGACTATACACCCCATAATTTTACGACAAATAAATAAAATGAAATTAATTAATAAATGATAACATTGAAAAATAGAATTTCTATAAACTTTAGAATTTGGCTATGAAACTGACACCATTGGGTTAATGATGATTTTTTGATCAACTTTCATATATAAATTTTTTTGATCGGAGTTCAAATGAAATGTGGGATCAGTACCTATCCACACTTAGTAAACTTTAGCATGTGGGATTGGTACTCCCTAGGTGATGGATCGGTACCCATCCCACACTTGGTGATTTCCTGATTTTATATTTTTTTTGGGTTGGTTTGCCTTTATTTTGCGATTTTAATTGTACTTGATTTTTTTTCTTTGTAGCCATCTCTACGGGCTTCTTGCCTCGATAACTTCAAAGTATAACTTTGAAATGACCTACATATTTATCATTTTCATAAGTTATATTTATTTTAAAAAATTCAAATATAAGATTTCTAGCATAAATTATGATGTTTGAGAAAATAAATGATAATGGTAATTTTGTTTTGAATAAGTATTTAAAAATTTATATACTTTGAAAAAATATCGATAAAATGGTCGAAAACGGCTTTATTAATAAACAGCCCTATAATTATCAAAAGTCGCACATGGAGATGGATATACACACTTATTTATCTATTTAAAAAAGAATATAAAATAAAATAATTAATCTAATTTTTGGGAATAAAATGTATTTATGACATCATCAATAATGGCATCGTATTTAATAATCGATTTATGAATTTAATTTGAGATTTAATAATTTAGTAATTACTATAATTCCAACAATTGTTTTAAATTGGTAATAATTCATTTTAACTAGTTATGAAGTAATAATAAATCATTTATAGTTTTATAAAGATATATTCTTCATTTGAAAATATAAGTAAATTTGTATCGCTTTATCAATATAACATCACTTTTTGCAAACAATTGTTTAATATTTATTTACATGGCTTTAGAAATCAAATGCGATCATTTTAATTACTTTAAAATGATAAGAAATGCATTCATAATTTTTCTACATTTATATGTAAATTAATTTATAAGTGAAAATATGACTGGGAATCGGTTTCCCGATTTTCAACGGTTTAACGAATGGAAGTTGTTCAAAGTCGGTGCAGCATTGTTTATTCTCTTGTGCACATACATGTACGTACATATTTATATATATACACACAAACATGTGTCACATGCACACATGAACACATATAAACATACAAATATACACGTACACACAATTATACATATACATGTGAAAATATCTAGATATTTTCCATCTCCTTAATACTTAAGCAACTCAAATTCAACTCTTTCACCCAAAGTACATGCACCTGAGAATATCACAGTGGGGGGGGGGGTCATTAAATGGTGAGGTAAAGGAGGAGTAAGTTGGTTTTGATATGGGGATGGAAAGGTGTGAGGATATATAGACATTTTCTTCTCTTCCTTTGGCTATAAATACCCACCACTATTCCATATTTTTCATTCTGTCATAACTTCTTCAAAACCGAACCAAGTAGAGAATTTTTTTTCAAACCATGTAAAATTCCCGTGGCAATAAATTTTATGTGTACCACTTCTTCCATTTTGAGGTTAGATATGCCCAAATCTCAATTTTTTGCAGTGCATTTACGGGCGTAGATTTTAAGTCTGAGAATACCTTCTTTCCTTTATCTCCCTCAAACAACTTAAAATTAAGTATTCTTTTTTTAAAATTCAAGATAAGAGAATTTTCAAGAAATTTCCCTTTGACAATATTTCCAAATTTGAGAGCACTATGGTCAAAACACTGAGAGAAAATGACCTATTTTTGGATCTAGTTTTATGAATTCAAAATCGAAGCTCCATCACTTCTCCTCTATACTTTCGGCTTCCACTCCATCACCATTGGCCATGAGCTCCACCATCTCCAAAGCAAAGCCGTGAGTATTAATGGGAAGGAAGTCTTGTGTCGAGAGCAACTAAGAAAGGGGGAGTTGTTTATGTGATGTATTAGTGAAATGTTGATTCAATTGAATGTTGGTAGGAAGTTTGATTTGGAATGGTGAGAAATTCTATGTGTGTGTGTATGATGATGTGAATGATTGTTATGGTTGTTTACCCTATTTGATCATCAAATTTTGATGTTGATTATACATTTATATATATGTATATATGATGTGATATGATAGCATGGTTGTTTACTGTATTTAATCATCAAGTTTAGATGTTGATTATTTGTTTATTTTGATGTTGAAATGGTCCATGTTTAATACACGTCGAATATCACAAAAGGAATCACTTTCCTTAAATAAATGAAATAGTCTGTATGAGGTTGTATAAAATGGTTTAAAATTATTTAGAAATTTTTTATAAACATTTAAAAGCATTTCAATAAAGTTTGGAAAGAATATGAAAATTGAGTTAAAATAGGCACGTCGCGTAACGATAGTTCGCAATTTTGTGTCGTAGAAAGTTAAATCCATTTATGCGATATATTTGAAGTCGGAATTCTTTGCAATAAGAATTTTCCAAACCCTTATAATTTTAGTTTTGATATAAAAGAAAACGATTGAGATTTCATTTAGTATATTTTGAAATATTATCAAAACAAGTTTTTAAAATAGTCGTAGTTTGGCAGTTGGGAAAGCAAAGCGACAAATTCTTTAAAAATGATATTCTTAATGCTTAAAAAATATGGAACAAATTCTACAAATCTTATAAAATGTTTTAAAAGAGAGTTATGTTATAAAAATGGATTTCTAAATGGTAGTAAAGTTGTTTTGATCAAATAAGCTTTAAAACCACTATTCGCAGCACTTTTAATAACTTTTGAAATATGGCTTTAAACTTAAGTATTCTTTCCCAAATCTTTAATATATATGTTTAAATAAATAAGTAAGTATTTTAAAGATAATTTGGAGGTTTTATTATTTATTTTAAAGGATTTTAAATAAATGATTTAAAGAAACGTTGTTAAAGTCAAGTGATTTAATCTTGACTCTAAAAGCTGATGAATAGCCTGGATTTTTCTATTCGTAAGATTTGAATATATAGGGCTTAAACCGAAGAGATGTTCAAAAGCAACCATTGCCCTAGAACACCTGGCCTCTTTATTGGGAATTGAGTATGTAAGACTGAAATGTCAAAAACGAGCCAAGTATAAAAGATTTAATTTTCTTCAAATTTAATACATCCTGGATTATATAGAAATAATCTTCTTACAATTGGTATTAAATTTTCAAGGCGGGAATATATATTGTCCGTGTGAATTTAAATGGTGAGTTTTCCATTATTTGATTGATAGTGAAAGCTGAATACATAAATTGATATTGAGTGGAATTAGTATAATTTCTATCGACCCTTTTTTAATTCAATAATGTTTTCCAATATGAATTATGAAAATGATCTGATATTTCCAAAGTTAAAGAGAGGTTTAGTGATTCAATATATACCGAAATGAAATGTTTTAATTATATATATGTCTAAAAGATATTTTTGATAAAGAGAAAGTAGTTAATCGTATGATAAGCACCTATTTACCTAACATCTTTTTATCAATGATTGGTTCGAAGGTACCGGGATCGGATTTGAGTGATTCTTATTTGAAAACCACTTTGAACTAATTTAGGTATTCAAAGTGAAGATTTGGAATGATAATAAATGGAACGAAGTGTTGCTTATCACTGACCCTCGAGGGAAATTTCCCATATCATATATATTTAGCAGTAGCATCTTCATTTGATCTTCGATGCAAGGGATACTCGCTACTAATCCTAGGGATGATTACCGGTTGGGTGTGGTAGGAGAGTTCCTTCAGTTTGTCTTGTTTCTGGACAACTTGTATGGACGAATGTCTGACATTACTTTTCCAACATATATGTACATCAATTTTACGAAAGTACATCTTTTTGGTGGTTTGGGAATTAACTCCCATATACTTAACACCCTTCTCTGAGATATACAATCTTAGAGGCTGTATATTTATAGAAATCAATAGTGTGTGATGGAATTGGAAATGTGGCATTTAAAGTGGAATATGCTATGTGAGAGGTAATCGTTACCTTGGCCCTTATCGCTTGGAAATAGCTTAAAACGAGTAGGTCGTGCGGCTATGTGGTTCATAATCATTAGGACATGGTCATCACCATTCGAGTTTACTCTATATATATCGAGTAAGTTATGCATCCTAAGAGAGCTCTCGGATAGGTCAGTTACGACCGGGTTGACGTCATATTCGGTTCCATCCACCACCAAGTTAGGTCTATGTGTAGGCTGGTCTTGCTAGATGCAGAGGTTTCAAAAGTTGTTGATCCTCCGTACATCCCTCTAAAGATGTACTATATGGAAGGTAGTTCTTTACCTACCATTGTATGGAAATCCGTTCTTCAATAAGTGCCTTCGGACTTGATTGTAGAACCTATAATGCTGAAATTTAATTAATGTAACAATTTCGGCTAAGATTATATAAGTTCACTTGAAATGTGTTTTCAAAAGAATGTCATTAAAAATAATATTACTAGATTTTGCGTAGTAAAGTTTTGGTTATCATAAGGTAAAAACTCATTCCGTGTTTATGTGCAGCGTGATCTTAAGAGATACCCTTTGTTTTCAAAAATATGTATTTTAAGTTTCTCACACAGTCCCACGACTAACCTGGAGTTTATTTTCTTTTCCCTTATATTCTGGGTGCCTTATTTTTCTGGCCAGCCTAGTAGCCAGGTTTAACTTGGAGCGTTGTGATGGAGCTTGCAGTCTGGAGTTGAAGATGTTCTTGTAGACAATTCTCCATTTCCTTTCCCACTGCATTAGTTTGCTGATTGTTTTCAACATTTATAAGAACAAAGATTTAAAGCTGTCTAGGCTGATTTATAGAATATACTTTGATAAATATATTTAAAATTTCTACTGTAAAGATATATATATATATATATATATATATATATATATATATATTGAAATAATATATGTTATTGCATTTGTGTAAGATTCTATTCTTCCTTTATTTTCTTTTACTCCAAGCTAATCTGCCTCTTCGACACTTGGATTTATGGTACATGAATATCGATAATGTATTAGTGTCGACTTCCGAGAGTCGAGAAGGTGGGTCGTTCCAAACCGGTTGGGTTTGTCTGTATACTGCCTAGTCAAAAGAAGGGATAACATTTGTCCCCCAAAGCGCTCCTTGTAAGTGGAAGGTGCACTTTTTTTAAGGACAACTGTGATGCTAATCCTTGATAATCAAGCCCTCTGGCTGCTTCAGACTTGATGAATCATCCAGTTCCTTTAGACACTTTTGTTAATCATGAGTCATTCCAGACCTGTTAAAGCCTAAGACTCTAGCTTGATCTATATACATTAAATACGTCATCACCATTTTGATTTCATTTAGATTTATTACATCATATATCAAAATCGCCTCATGTTCATCTGGGATTTTCAGTTTTATTCTAATTACTAATCATTCAGATCCTTTTTATCAAACATATCTGTTAGAAAGTTCGAAATCTCTAGATTATTCATTGAATTCGTGACCGTTCAGGGTCAATAGTTGAATCCTTTGCCGTTTGGGCCTGGTAATCAAATTCGTGATGGTTGTTTGGTAATGATAATCAAATTCTTGGTAGATCGAGATCGATAGTCAAATCTATAGCCATTTGGGGTTGATAATCAGGTTTATGGCTTCTCTGAACCGATCTATGCTCTCTCTGGGCCCTTGCTATGCCTAATCCACTAGCTCTCCGATGAGAGGATTAACGATAATCAATCCTATCAAATCACTCTCTGGTGAAGTGACCTACTCCCCGTATTTTGGTTCGGTACTCTGATTGGGACATAACACGATCCTTTCTGAGCCTAATCCGCTCGCTCTTTGGTATGGGGACTCAATGATAATTTATTCCATCCACTCATACTCCGGTAAGGTGACTTACCCCTTACACTCCAGTCCTTCCTCTTCGGGTAACACATAAATCAATCAAATCCATGGCCTCTTCGAACCTTTGTCGATCCCAATCTGCTCACTCTTTGACAAGCGAACTCAATGACAAGCAAGCCTATCTATTCACGCTCCAATGAGGAGACTTACTTCTTTCACTCTTGTCCCCACTCCCTGGTTGGGACTTAATGCAATCAATATCATACAAGTCCATCCACTTGCTCTCGATAAGGGAACTTGCAGCTAGGACACCGGTCCCATCTTTCTGGATAGGACATTAAAGGGATTAACATTAGTCATCACAATTCAAAATTTATTTCAATAAGCTGAATATTCAAATCAAAGAAAATAAACAGGAATCCTTATCATTCTTCCTAAACATTCGATTCAAAGTATACCTAGGGATTGTTTGGTAACCCATACACATGCAAGTGTTTTGAGGTTAATATTGTACAACTATCCTAAATAGTCATCTTAGACATCCAACTCAAAGCATGCCTTAGGACCATTCAGGATCTCATACATATATAAGTGGCTTCAGGTGATAGTAGCATTTATGGAGAATAAAAAGTGAAACAAAGGATTCAAACCTGACCCAAGCCGTCTCAAACTTGGGGTTATCATCTAATTGGGGCATATGATTCATAACTTCATCTTACACCCTATTCTTATGGAGAAATTCTAGCACGTGCTACTCCGACAGCACGTTTGTATTCCTATTCAAGTTCATTAGCCCTACAACATCTCCAGACTATACGACATTCCATCCAAGGCTATGGTGACCCATGCCCGATACTTTTTGGTCAATACCAACCCATGCTAGGGGATTGGTACCGATCCATAGGTTTGGCTTAGGATTTTCCCTGGATTGTTCTGCTCCATTCTTAGCTAGTTACGCTCTGGCTACTTGCACTCCAGCTTCTGGTCCCTGATTTCGATTTCTGCGAATTTGGTTGTTCCTGCTTATCCTATTCTTTTGAAGAAGTTTTCCATCATCTTCTCCTAATGAGCCATCATCCTTTCCTATAGTCTGTTCATCATGGTTTCCGTCTCTTCCCTAGTTACGTAGATTGATAAGGGGCTAGCTCATGAAGATTCCTCTAACAGTATTCCTTCCAGTCAATTGATTAGCCATTTTTAATCTTTTCAAGTCTTAAATCAACGAGTTGATGTGGGCTCTTAGTGAAAGCAGCAAAAAGTTTGAACCAATCATGGCACAAAAACCTAGGAAAAGTAAGTAGAGAATAAAAAGTGAAGAAAACAGATAGAAGCAAGAAATGAACACATAGAGATTTATAGTGTTTCGGCAAACTCTATCCTATGTCCACTTCAAATATTTTGTTTATTTATACTATAGATTACAAGTATAATTTTCTTGATTATTATAAATCCATGAAGTTACAAAAAATGACAGAGCGTAGGTAGGAAAGAAGATCCCTTGAATGAACCATGCCATTTGTATTTACAGGGGAAGACGACCAAATACCTTACTGAAACTTCACATGCAGAATCTCACCGCCAAGACCAAATCCTTCAAAAAATCTCAGCCTCAGATCCCCTGGGCCTAGGGATCGGTGCCGATCCCTAAATACATAGGTAGTGGTCTTGCAGCATTTTGCATTGCCCTGTCTTGTTATTGACTTCGTATTTTCAAAGTTGTTTTGTATGATGGCCTATGTATTTTTTGGCCTAAGCGATGGATCTACAGAATATGGAATTGCTACTTTAGACCATATAAGGAGATTGCCAATGCGATGCATAGAAATTCTAGAACAATATTTGAATCAGGCTCCATGTAGCTCCATCTATCTGGGCTTCTTGCCTTAATAATAACTTCAATGTTTGACTTATCGGGTTCGCCCGTATACTACCTAGTCAAAAAGCAGGATAACAAGAATATAGGTTTAGAAAATTGGATTTTTCTAAATTTTGCAACTGTGTTTTAGAATTTTACAAGGTAAGAGTTGAATGAAAAATTGACTAAACTATACTTCTATTCGTAAAGTGTGGGAAATTTTGGATGGAAAAAAAAATTGTTGGTTTTTAAATTTTTCATACATATATAACTGCTAGTATATTTAGGTTGTTTGCATCGTATTTTCAAAACTATTTAAAAAAGATGCATTCTTATAAGAGACAACATTAAAATTATTCTACATGCATATCATATGTTGTGATACACCGTGCATTGGTACACCACTGGTCTTAAAAAATAATTGCACACTAATTGATTAGTAGGTTAGGATGGTTGTACTTTATGTTACATTGTTCAATCCTTGAAGAATTTTAGGAACTAAATTCTTTTAAGGTGGGTATATAACACCCCATAATTTTAGGACGATAAATTAAAAAGAAATTAATTAATAAATGATAACGTCAAAAAATATTTTTTTTATAAACGTCAAATCTTGGCAATGAAACATACAATGTTCGTTCATGGCGATTTCCTAATCAACTTTCATATATATATTTTTTCGATCAGACTTTAAACAAAAAAGTTATTAATATTGAAGTTTTAGAATTATAAATAATTACATATGTAATTATTGTAATAAAATTTAATTTATGTTAAGTAGTAACGTAAATGGAAACTTGGATGTTTAGACATGTTAATGTTAAATCAAATCTCAGGAAATAAGCGCTAAGGGAAACAAATGATCTCAGATGAAATGTAAACGGAAACATATAGCATAATCGGTTAAACTAATGGAATCAAATTAAAAAAATCAACATGCTAATTATTTACACCTAAAACTAACCACATGGTCATCCCCAAATGTATCACGGTCGACCCATACAGTACTAGAACAATAGCAAATAGCGGCGGAAGCTTTCGACGACCACCAAAGAATATTTCTAATGGCTACCGACGGCTAATGATCTCCATGGCTTTTACGTAAATAAAATATAGCGCCTGTGGTTAACAGTTGAAAACCGATGTAAATATGCCAACGGCGATAGTCGAAAGCCATCAGAAACAAGTGTGTACACATCCAACAAGTTAAGACCTGATTCATTTTCTCCTATCCCCCCAAATTCACCAAATCCCTAACTCCATCACCTCATCCCATCGTTTGCTCGCCCCGCACCTCCCCGATCATCTCCAACTTCATCATTCTCCACATTCGACAAGCCTAGGCCGTTCATCAATCTTTAATCAAGTTTACTCCTAAACCCTAATTATTTTTTATTTGTTAAATCAGGGTTAATTTATATTCTAGTTTTTTTATAATACTCCATTGATTATTCACTATACTCCATTGAATGCTAATTATAGTTATTATCGTCTAAATGTCAAAACCATTAACTTGTTTAGTGTATGTTAGTGGATATACGTTGACTAATTAGTGCATATGTGCATTAGAGTAGCTTGGGTTAATTAAGGTAGATGTGCATGATTTTGTATGTGTTTTCTACAATGTCTAACACAATAAATAGTGCTTTATTTTTTTATAAATTTCTTAGAGAATTTTTGGCCCTGTTTGACAAGTATTGTATGTGATCGTTATATGGATATTCTTTTTTGTCATAGAATGGGCATCTATATTCATCTGATACAATATTTGTCAGATTTGTCCTTATATTGGACAAGTTAAAAAAAATAAAGTAACTACATTTTGTAAATTATTTCACTTTAAAAGGTTCACAAAATTTTGGTAGCACTTCCTTTTTGTTCCATGTGTACATGCATTTGTGTGTGATACAGGGAACATGGGGGAAGTGCTGCCAAAATTTCGTTGACTCGTTTAAAATGAAATGATTTATAAAATGTAATTACTATTGTGTTTGTAATGTATAGTAGGATGATCCACCATCAAAGTAGAAAATAATAACTTAAACTTTTAATATTATATTCATAATGCCAATCCGTAAAATGTATGAAAGATAATTAAAATGAATTATGGTTAAAGGAACAATAAAATGTATAAATGAATTGAAAATAATAATAATACTATATAACATATAAAACACAATCTATATCATTGAATTAAAAATAAGATGTTAATCCATAAAATGATTAATTCTTTTTTTAATTTATATCATATGTTTAAAGGTAGCAGAAATGGTTGATTAATTTATTGATGGAGCTGGATGTATCGACAAAGAAGGGAAATGGAAGGCTCAGTAAGTGAACATTTTTATAATGGTGTATACATGTTTATTGAATTTTCTTTAAGAAATAATGAAAACGATGAAGAAATTCACTATCCATGTAGTGGTGCAAATTGTCAAAGCAGTTGATATAGATATGGTTAGAGTATGTTTATGTCGATACGGTTTTGTGCTGTATTATTTGGTATGTGATCGTCATGGAGAAATTATATCACCTAATCATGTACTATCAAAGGAGGAGGTCGGTAATGAAATTATTATGACGAATCTCATAGAAGATATGGTTGAATATGCAGTACGGTCAATGTTTCATATTGTTGAAGTTGATAATGATGATGTTAATGTCGAAGAAGAACCAAATGTTGGAGAAAAAATATCTATGATTTATTGGATGCTACTAAGAATCCCCTTTAGGAAGGTTACACAAGGCGGCACTCAATTATCAGTAACTGTAGAATACATTACAATGATATCAAAATACAACTTCTCAGAAGTCGAATTTACAGCTATTATACAAGCTGCTAAATGACGTATGCCACCCGATAATTTAATGTTTGAAAATCATTACAAAGTGAAAAAAAATTATGTTTGCTTTTGGTTTGCCATATCAAAAAGTAGATACATGTTTAAATGGTTGCATGTTGTTTTGGAAAGAAGACATCAATATTAGAAATTATAGAACATGTAACCAGGAAAGATACAAACCAAGAAAAAAGAAGGGAAATGAAGTTCCATACAAGTGTGAGAACACTGGAAGAAGGTTCATTAACATGCCCAGCTGATGAAGAAGCATGGAAGCATTTTGATAAGAATTATCCTGCTTTCGCAACTGTGAGCCGTAATGTTAGACTTGATTTATGTACGAATGAACTATCACCATTGTAACAATCCCGGTTTTGAGTCAAATTTAAAATGGTAATTAATTTTAATTTTTGAATTAATTTGTGAATTAATTTGAAAATTTTCCAAGAAAAAATAAAATGTGTATTTGTTATACATATGAAAATAGATTTTAATAGAATCCGGGTTAGGAAATAAATATACAGATATATTGTAAATTGAATTGTGGGTTTGAATGTCATAAATAAATATATTATAATCATATTGGATTTGAAAAACATTATATTTTAATTTAATTAAAATTTGTTTCCTAATATATATATATATGTGTGTGTGTGTGTGTGTGTGTGTGTGTGTGTATGTATATATTTGGAAGTTATGATTTGAATTTGAAGTTAAACTCTATAATTTAAAATGATTAATATATATATATATATATATCTGTGTGTGTGTTTGTTAATTCATCATTAGATTTTAAAATCAAATTCTTTGAAGTTATAAATATTTATAAAGGAAATGCATTAATTTAAAAATAGAAACATACACACACACACACACACACACACACACATCTCTTTTGAAATCAAAATAATAAAAAGAAAAATACAAACATAAAACACACACACACACACATATATATATATATAAACTAAATAGAAAATCATATTTAAACATTTAAAAAGTGTAAAGGTTTTATCATACAAATTTACATTTGTAACTAGATTGACAAGAAATAAGACAAGTTTTAGCTCAGTTTTGTTTTATAATTACAAGTGTCAATTATCTTTTATTTTCAAATTAATAAATAAAAATGTGAAATAAGCATATATACATCTATACTTCCCTTCTCATTTTCTTTTCTTCAAACTTATTTCAAAAGCCAAAACCTTGTGACCAAAAAGACAAACCAATAAAGAGAAATAAAAATCAAAAGAAAAAAAATCTATTTCAACCTCAAATCAAAACCTGAACCAAGCATAGACTCAACAATCAAGTAAAGATCAAACTCAAAAGAATGCGAATTGATTCAGACAGTTTCAACCTGAAGCAATTCAAAAAGAATGCAAAGATTCAACTTAATATACAGGAAACTAGATCAAGAAGCTATTTCAAAAACATCAAGTACAAATTTAACTTCACCAATTCAAAGCTTTAGATCATTTTCAATACTAAAGTTTCCATCTTAGATCAAACATTTCGGATTTTGAAAATCATTTAAAGGCTCAAATTCTTCTCTGCTTTGTTACAAGTGAGCAAATATACCTAAACCTATGCGTATACATGTTGATGCTTGTGTTATCACTTGAAGTATGTAATGATAAATGTTGTTCAGTTGTTAAGTATGCCTGCATGTATACATATATGTATAAAAATGACTGTGCATGTCTTGTTACTTCTCTGTTTGAACAACATGCTTAACCCCTTGATATAAAATTCAATATTCCTTCATGTAATCTATTTCAAGCCATGATTTCTAAATGAAAAATAATGATAACAATGTAATATCAATTTTAAAAATAGGTGCAAAAATTTATATTGAGTATTTATTTCAAAAATGAAAAATTACAGAGAAAATAGAATATAAGTTAAAATTTGATTATCTGGAAATCAAGTTTGGATGGTGTAAACAAATTCGTATTGTAAAATAATGAATTTTAAAGGTGGAATCATGATTTTTAAGTGTATATTCATGGAGGATTTAAGAGTTGAACAGGAATGGAGTTTCGAGCATTTTCTGGTGATCGGTGGCGCTTGGTTGGACGGGTTTTCTGTTGGAACTAGCCAGGAGGTAGGCGATGTCGGCGAAAATAATTGGCGGATTCTTAGTCCACCGTGGCAGCGGCAGTTCGACATTGTAGGGTTTAACCCTAGTTTTGATCGAGGCTGGAAAATAGGTAATATCACCACCAACAGTTGATCGTAGGTGATCGCACCAAGGGGAAAAGTAGCATAGGACAATAATGCTTCTTTGGCCGGAGGTTCGTAGTCGTTGATGGCTTGTCGCGGCATCGCGTGACGATTTTCTAGTGCTGGGTGGATTCTAGGTTGAAGCTTGATGGTTCGATTTTGATTGTGGGTGAGTTTTGATGATCTGGGTGGTCTAATCGAAGGTAGGGGTCGTGGATGACTTGCCAGTTATGGCGGTGATGGTCGGAGGTCGATCAGGCTGCTGTGCATGTGCATGAATTTTTACCTGTTTCAGGTGAAAGTTGAGGCATTCGGGAAGAAAGGGGGATGCTCGGGTTTGATCTCGAAGCTGATAAGGGTTTGCTTCGAAGGAAATTGATGTTTGTGAGTATCTCAGTGCTTTGGTCGGGAAAAATTTGAAAAAGCTTGGGTTTCTATTTTGTATAAATTTAACAAGATTTTGCAATTAAAAGGAAATTATATTTCCGGTTTAAAAATACAATAGTTTTTAAAGTTACAAAGTAACTTTTTTGTTCAAGCAAAATTTTAAAGTATATTTAAAATTAAAAAAGTTTCCAAAGGTAAATAAACCAAGTTTCAAATTAATATTTTTAACAAGTTTTAAACAAGGTTTCAAAAATTGAAAGTTAAAATATTTTCAAAAATTGTTTTGATATTTAATAAGTATATATTAGTTAATTTATTAAATAAATTAACAAGTGTTTTCAAGAAAATATAATGTTGTGATGAAAAAGTAAATTAAGTAAGTGTGTTAATCCTTCAGAAATCAAGAAGATTTTAAATGATTTTGTGTATTAATAATTTCAAGTATTTATTTTAATCTAATAAGGTTTAAAGGATATGAGTAAGTAATTAAGTAAGGTAATTACTTAATGGAAATTTATAATTACTTGATGTAATTAATAAAGTATTATTACTTAAAGTAACTAAGGGATAATTATTGTGTGAAATTAATCAGGGCATATGGTTTATCTTTGATTAATTAAGGATTACACCGTTAATGAAAGTAATTAAGGATAATTAATTATTAATTAAAGAATAATTAATATAAATAATTAAAGAATTTATTAACTAAGTCTATTAATTAAAAGTTAGTTAATTAAGGATAATTAATTAAAGGTTAATTAGTTAATGTAATTAAGAATAATTAATCAAAGAATAATTAAATAATTAAAGGTTAATTATTCAATAATTAAAGGTTGTTTGATTTATTAATTAAGGATGGTTAATTAATAATTAAAGGTTAATTAATTTATTACTAAAATTAATAAATGATTAAAGGATAATTAATTCAAATGGTTTGTAATTAATTAATGTTAATTAACCAGGTTTAGAAATTTATTCATAAGTAATTTATTTGATTTAAAATTAATCAGATGATTAATTGATCTTACTTATGGATGTTTGAATTGTATTGGATGTTTTGATTGTATGGAATGCTTTGAATTGTGTGATGCTTTGTGATATGAATTATTTTGGTTCGAGCTATGATGAACGTAATTTGTTTATCTGTGATGAATGTATATTATTTATTTGTGAATCTGTAAATGAAGATAAGCGTTATAGGATTATACCGCTTATTAATATTGCTGTGTTTGGATTGTGATGAATGATGATGTTGCACTAAAACCCCTGGACTACACCATACACACACAAATATGGATTTCACGAGGATTCGGTTAAGTCACAGATACTTTGAATTCAGTATTATTATTCAAAAATGGTTTTGAAAATTGAATTTTGAATCAAAAATGGTTTGGAATTGGAATTGGGTTTAATATGAAATGCTTTTGAAAGGAGTTTGAAGATAAAAATTATTTTGAATAACTTAACAAAATTTTGAAATTTAAATAGTTTGATTTGAATTTGAAGTCAAGATTTGAAGTTGAGTTCTATGAATATACGTTTGGAAATTATGGTTATACAAGTTATATAATGTGTGTATATATGAATTTTAAACCATTTTTGAAGTATTTTAAAGTATTTTTTTGGGAATTTGAATTTAACCCAAGTTTATACTTTAAAAGCTATAACTTGTGTATATTTGATCGGATTTTCTCGAAATGAAAACTCTTTGTTTTCAAATGATAATAGCTTTCAAACAAAGGAAGGGTTTCCAGTTTTTGTTGAAAGGGTATCAAATTTGAAGTGGAATTGTTTTGAAAGCTAGAGATGAATCTTTCTTAAAGATTGATGAACCTTGTTTTCAAATTTAAAAGGATCTTAAAGATGTATCTTTTGTATAAAAAGATTTGAATTGTTAATAGTTTTGAAAGCTATGAATGAATCTTTGTGAAAAATTGGTGAACTTTGTGAAGTGAATCTTTTTGTTTAAAGATTTGAAAATTATAATTTGTTTAAACCATTTGAAAAAAGGTTTTGGCCTTTAAGTTGCAACTTAACTAAGATCCCAATATATCCATATGGTTTTAAAATTAAGTGCTCATTATTCGGTTTAGCAGGGAGAGGACTTTATTTCAAAAAACCATTTCGAATAATGATACGACATAATGGATAACATTTGAAGACCGGTGGTGGAGAATGGGTATTTTCGAGGACGAAAGTATTACCCATCGAATGTCTATACACTGAGTCACGCCAGTATAGAGATCTCCATATGTGATGGAGTGTCCGATCGGGTTGTGAATACCCGGGTTGCGAGGGCTTCTTTTGAAGTGCCTTCAGCTCTTTTCGAACCCGAAATAGACTTGTATGGTTGTGTGTCTGGCGTTACACTTTGACATGTAAAACTGGTTTCTAATACATTTCTGTTTGGTGGCGGAGAATTTATTCTCTTAGCTTAACACCCTTCTCTGAGACGTACGAGCTCAGAGGTTATGTAGTTAATGGTTACTAGTGATATATTCCCAATTTGATATGTGGCATACGTAGTGCTGCTGATCATTTGTTGATCAAAGCATGGCTATTGTGTAAAGTGTAGCTTTGTGGATGAGATCTCGTCGGACCTCACAATTCGAAAATGGTCGAAACAGGAAACATGCGGCAAGGTTATGAGGGTCGCGCCCTTTAGGGTATGTCCATTTCCTTCTGGAAAAGGGTGATATCATGGTATGGAGCCCAGATACTTCACCTATGTGGTTGCTGCAAATTTATTACTTTGTGGTTGTTGGTGTTGAGCGCTCGGATAAAGGTCGGTAACGACTGGGGGATGGCATACTCGTGTAGTAGTTACCTAGTTATAGAGGTAACCCGGCCTTGTGCTCGCGGAGATCCGGTTAGGTTCTCGGGGCCTCCCTCTAGAGGCGTACCCATGTGGCCTAGAAAGTTCCTTAGCCTGGCCATTTGTTGGAAATCCAAAGAAACAATACGAGCCCTGTACGGTTTTAGTTGTATAACCTGCCATGGAATTTGGCGGTAACCTGCTACTGAACATGGTAGCTATAGTAGGCATACAATAATAGTTGTATGCTGGCTAAGATTAACATTACACTTTCGAAATATTTTTTGCACTATGCACTAATAATAATATCAAAAGGATTTTTGCGTATCAAGCATGTTGGACTATCATAAGGAGAAATCTCCTCTAATTGTGCATTTGTATTGTGTGTGTGTGGCTGGAGGCCTTATGGTAGTTTCGTTTTCCAAAAAGCATAGAGGATTTCAATTTTAAATGCTTTTGCTATTTTGTTTTCAAATAAACTATTTTCGTTTGCTCACACTAGTCCCATGACTGACCTGGAGTTTATTGTTCCCTTTCTAAACTTTAGGCGCCCACAATTTTCCACGCGGGCGGCCTAGAGTCATATTTTCAGATAGTCAGCTAGTAGGTGTAGCATTTGAAAATCTTCTCCAGTTTTTGGATCTTGTCAATCGTATCAATGACCGACCTTGATTAATACAACTTGATGGTGGTTCGAGCTTGTGGCTTGGAGTTTTGGAGTTTGGCATTGAAGACATTATTTCTCCCCTGCCGTCGTTTTGTCTTCCATTTTTGTCTATCTCTAATGTATATTGATATCATTTGTATCAAATATTTTATATCAATGATATTATTCTTTTGTTTCCGCTGCGTTGTGTTTATTTAATGTGTTATAAGCTCCGGCGAACCAGATTCTACGTTTGAATCTATGGCATTCGAATATGGGTGAAGTATTCGGTGTCGATTTTCGAAGGTCGAGTCAGAGTCGTCACAACCATTTTCTCAATTTGATTATAAATATTAATCTTGACCTATAATTATTACACCTTACAATTTACCTCTATGGATGTGTACGAAAACTCCATATATGTTTCTCACAATCGTCGTCCCTTGCCCTGGTGAACCAATACAACGAATCGATATTTATTTTCAACCATTAATTGAAGAGTTGGAAACATTATGGTATGAAGGAGTTGAAACTTACGATATTTTAGAAAAAAGAATTTTCATATGTTTGCCTCTTCATTGTGGACTATTAGCAATTTTCCTGCATATGCAATTCTTTTAGGTTGGAGTATGGCCTGTCATCTAGCTTGTCCTTATTACATGAAAGAAACACGAGCATTTTCTTTACCGCGTGGGAAGAAAGTTTCGTGGTTTGGTTGTCATCGGTGTTTTCTCCATATTAATCATCCATTTAGAAAAATATTTTTTTTACATCTAATAGACATGAGAGTTTGCGACACTAATGAATTAGTCAACCGAGGGTATATAAGAACTTGTAAAGGATTATCCAAAGATACATGAATCCAGAGAATAAATTAAATTCAAGATAAATTGATGGTTCATAATTGGTGCAAACAAAGTATATTTTGAGAGTTGTCTTATTGGAAAAGTCTCCTAATTTGTCATAATATTAACATGATGCACAACAAGAAAAATGGGTTTGATAATATGTGTTATGCAGTTTTGAATGTTAAGGGAAAGACTAAGGATGATTTAAAATCAAAGACATGATATATAAGATATATGCAATCGTCCTAAGCTTCATATCAAGATAAATGACACTAGAAACCCAAAACATGCTATGAGCTAGGCACTAACCAAGTTAAAGTACTATTAAAATGGGTGGAAGGGTTAATATTTTCTGATAGAATTTCTTCTAATCTTCGTAGATTTGTCGACTATAAGAACAATAAAACAAGTGGGATAAAAAGCCATGATCATGTAATGATAGAAAATTTATTACCCATCGCTTTCAAAGAACTGTTACCCGTAAAAGTTTGGAAGGTTGTAATGGAACTTAGTTTGTTTTATAAGGAGCTTTGATCCACTATGTTAAATGTTGATCATCTATGTAAACTTCAGGGAGAAATCCCTATACTGCTCTACAAACTGGTGAAAATATTTCCTTCAGGTTTCTTTAATGTAATGGAGCATTTACCTGTTCATCATCCATATGAAGCACATCTTCAAGGTCCTATGCAATATGGATGGATGTATCCATTTGAGAGATATTAATATTGAGTATGTTAAATATCAATTTAAGTACATATATAAGCGAATTTTAATTTGAAATAATTCTTAATAGTCACCTAAATCATCTAAAGAAAAAAGCGAGATAAAATGCATGAGTTAAAGGTTCGATTTGAAAATCATGTATCGAAGAAGAAGCTTCCTACCTTTTCTCCCATTATGTTGGCAATCATGTGAACTTATCATTTGAAAGTGCTACGCATTGATGAAGGAGTGGAATAAGATTTTTTTGAATCAATGTTATCTATTTTTAGACAGTTAGATGGAAGAGATTACCATGTAGCACACACATATATTCTTCTTAATTTTGATGAAGTTGCACCATTTGTCAGATAATATTAGATAACTATTCTGGATATTTTTCAGTAATACACGTGTACATTAATTATAATGCAACATATTATCTATATCAGCGGTGTTTTTGAATCACAATGTTCAATCGGGGATATCAATGAAGATTTCGCTAGTTGATTTTCGAATCGGGGATATTCATCCGGGTAGTAGTAAGATGTATGTTGATATGAAACGCTTATACTTTTGGGAAGGTATGAAGCGTGATGTTGCAAGTTATGTGAGTCGTTGCACGACTTGTCAACTTGTTAAAGTAGAACACCAGCGTCCTAGTGTTTTTTGAAGCCTCTTGAGATTCCATTGTGGAAATGAGATCAGATTTCTATGGAATTCATAGATGGTCTACCTCGTTCGAGGTCAGGCCATACTAGTATTTGGGTGACTGTTGACCGATTGACCAAATCAACCCATTTTATTCCTATTAAGTCCAATCGGACTGCTCCTCTGTTGGCTAATCTTTTTATTAAAGAAATCTTTCAGCTTCATGGTGTGCCTAGTTCTATTGTTAGTGACAGAGATCCGCTTTTTACTAGTGGTTTCTGGCACAGTCTTCAGAAAGCTTTGGGCACTAATCTCAATCTCTGTACAGCTTATCATCCACAGTCTGACGGTCAGACTGAAAGGGTGAATCAAGTCTTGGAAGATCTCCTTCGAGCTTGCATTCTTGATTTTGGTGGTAGTTAGGAAGACCACTTATCTCTTGTTGAATTTTCTTATAACAACAGTTTCCAATCCAATATCGGTATGACTCCTTTCGATGCCCTTTACGGAAGGCCGTGTCGATCACCATCTTGTTATTGGAATCGGGGGAAAAGTTAGTTCTCGGCCCCGATTATATTCGTGAATCTTCCAAGAAGATTGATATCATTAGACACAGAATGAAAGAGGCTCAGAATAGGCAGAAATCTTATGTCGATCATCGTTGGAAGCCTTTGGAATTTTCTGTTGGCGATTGCGTATTCATTCGTGTTTCTGCGATGAAGGGTGTGGTGCGTTTTAATAGCTCCGAAAAATTGGCTCCTCGGTATATTGGACCATTTCCTATTAAAGAACACATTAACCTTGTTGCTTATCGTGTATCGCTACCTGTTCAGTTTTCGAGAATTCATGACGTATTTCATGTATCCCAGCTTCATCGATGCCTTCGAGATTCGGATTCTATTATTGATCCCCATGTGTTGCAAGAGCTTGAGGTCTCACCAGACTTATCAATTATACAACAACCTATTCGCGTACTTACCACGGAGGTTAAATACCTTCGAAACAAGGACGTGCTGCTCATTAAAGTTCAATGGTCTACTAGTCCCAATGACTGTACTTGGGAAACCAAAGAGTTATCGAGCGATCTTATTCGGGTTTTCTATCCTTGCTCAGAAACGGTGAGAATATCTCTTCATCTCAAGCTTATTCCTTTTCTTTTCGGAGGACGTAATTAGGTAGTTGTTACAAATATCGTCTCTAGGAATTGCATGATGCAATTTTATTAGGAGGGGAGATCTGTAACAACCCGCTTATTTTACGATCATATATTTAAAAGTTTTATTTAAATATATCGTCGTTAATCAGATTTTTGGGTCCAAAATGTTACTTTGTGCAAAATGTTGAAATGGGACTCGAAACCATTTCCATTGAGTCCAAAATGGCGTTTGTGATCTTTTTGAGTGTAAACTTCGATAGGTTTGGAGTAAGTCGAATTTTGCTATTTGCTAAGTGGGCTTTTGGGTTTGGGTTTCACCCAACTCATCCTATACACTAACTCAGCCCCTCTCCTCTCCATTCACTCATCTTCGTTCCTCAAACTTAAGCTTTAACTGAAAATGGGGGAAAGGAAGAAGAATTAGAAACTCCAAGCCCTAGTTCATTTGCAAAATCCAAATTCTTGCTCTAAAATCTAAGAGATGCTTTGGTAAGCCCTCTCTTCTCCTTCTCCAACTCTTTCTTTTTTCAATTTCAGAAATTCCTAAACCTAAATTTGGGAAATGTTTGTTTGATCTTGGATTGAAGCTTGTAGAGTTGAAGTGGAGAGTGGTTGACCTTTTCTTTGCATTTGAGCTTCTTATCTGTGTTTTTGAGTTAAAAGGTGAGATTTTTATCTCACCTCTATGTCTACAACTATCTTGGATTGTTAGGAATCCTAACATATTTGAAGCCAAACCTATGAAAATCCTTATGTGGGTGTTGGATATGTTTTTCGGGGCATATCGAGGAGCCATTAAGACTGGATTGTCGCTTGGCATAAATCCTTAGTCGTCGTGCTCGTCCGATCGCTTCCAATAATAGTTTGGCCATTATTGGCTGAGGTTCGGAAAAGTGTCTGAGCTTCAGATTCAGACATCTAAATCCTTATTTCAGACGTCTGGATATTATACTGGGAATTTTTATTCCCCGTATTCAGACGTCTGAATCAAAAGTTCCAGATGTCTGAATGTGCTCGAGTGCAGCCAGAAAGAAAATAGGCTAAATTAGCCATTTTCAAACGTCTAAGTTTTCTATTTCAGACGTCTGAATTGGGTTCTGGGAAACAAATAAATTTTCAGATTCATACGTCTGAATCATCAACTTCAGACGTCTGAATCTGCTGTTTTTATCCAATTTGCCTTTGGGATTGAATTTCCAATTTTATAGGCTTTAGTTGATCCGATTTGTTGATTGTCATTTACTATTAACTTTGATGACTTATTTTTAGATTATGTACACGGGTTTTATAAATGAAGTTGGAATAATTGATATATATATTATTTCAAGTATAAAAATTACTGTTGTTTTGACTTCAGTAGCCGTCAATTTAAAGTGAATTTTCAAGCGGCTATCCCGAAAAGATGATTTGACACCCATTTTTTACGGTGTTTTGTAAGTCGTAATTTCCTTGTCGAAATTGCTACAGATGTTGCTGTTTTAACCATATGTTTTCAAATCATTTTAAAATAAAATTGTTTCCCAAAATTTCACAGTTTACGCTTTCAAAAGAATGAGGAATCGATTTAAATGTTTTAGGAAAATTAAGGACTATGAACCCTTACTTTTACCGATTTGGTTAATTCCAGACTTGTCCGTTTGAGAACGTAAAATGTTATTTATATATAAAATACACGATTTTGCACTTTCAAGGAAATGATGAAGAGATTTAAACGATTTAGCAAAAGTGCCGAGTATGGAATCACACTTTTACTAATTTGGTTAATTCCGGACTCAATTTAATTGAAATATTTGCTGAGGATTTGTTGTGTGAAGATTCTGATGATTTTGTTGGGCTTTCGAGCCACTCTGCTGGACCTTCGGGTCATCTGATGGACCTTCAGGTCAATTACCAGTACTGGACCTTCGGGTCATCTGATGGACCTTCAGGTCAATTACCAGTACCGGACCTTCGGGTCCCTCGACAGACTTTCGGGTCATCTGATGGGCGCCAAAAATTTATAGTACTTGGTAGGCTTCGGCCATATGAGATGCACGTGCGACGTAGTTTAGACTCGCCATCTGGTGGGATCGATCCACTTTAATTTCAAGATTTTGTGAATGCTGATTTTCTAGTTATCTTAACTGATTTCTAGATTTTTGTGTACTGATGTTTCGAATTCAATTGTGAATTTGGAAGATGATTTTGATGGAATTTAAATGAGATTTCTTCATTTAAAACTAGGTTGATTATTTATGCTGAATAGTCTCATTCGAGACTATGATTATTTTACCTTGATGTTGTTTATGATGCATTAAATTCTAAGTTTAGATTAGACTGATCCGTTTATTATTTTCTTTTAAATAATACTCAGGTCAGACTGAGTTATTTCAGGATAATCGCTATCTCTAATTCAGTTGCAGCTTCAGCTTTTGGGATTTCACTCCATCTTTTGTCTAGACTTTGAGGAGTACTTTTGGTGTATTGATTCTCATCTCATATATGTATTGATGGATATGTATATGTACATTTGGTTCATGTGAACTATCGAGTGTTGTAGCATGTATCCAGACTTGTCTTCCGCTATATTTGATATTTCTGTTCTGATGTGATTATACTTATCTGTGTTATTGTTATTATGAGTTATTCTAAATTTTTCTTAAGCCACCATAGTTTTGTTTTATATTTGGGTTGAATATATATCGTTGGGAGTAATTTACACATCTCCTATCGATGTAGTCAATACTCGTCTAAGGCATAACTTACGGATGGTCGCTCCTAACAAGCCGTATTCTTCGCAATAGCAGACGTTATTCCTTATAATAACCTTTGTTATTGTGAGTATAGAGGTAGAGAGTCACAGCATTGTATCAGAGATGAGGTTCAGAACAAATTATAATAAACACGGAACAGAAGTAGAATGGAACATGTGTTACAACTATTCGAAGGTTTTATTCGTGCCTTTCTAATCTATTCCTTCATTGTTCTTAAACTTTTAGCCACTCTAACATGTTGGAATATGTCTAGGAATGAATCTTATATTTCCGTAGTATTCCATTTGTTAAAATCCTTATCTTCTCTTATTCTCTCAGCCTATGGCTGGAGGAGGTAGAGGGAAGCGTTCTTCTGCAGGTCCGTCTAGTGGTTCTTATCCGGACGGAGTCTACATGTCAGCTGGTCAGTTTATGGAGCTATTTAGGAGTGCTCAGCCTTCTGTTTCTACTCCCGCTGCTCCTACTCAAAAGTCTGCCTTCGCCCACATGTGTAGTGACTATTCCCACCTTAGAGGCAAGCCTTTCAAGGGATAGGAAAGTGTATTGGAGGTTCAGACTTGGTTGCGCGCTTGTGAGCGTATATTTTCTCGGATGGATCTTTCGGATCACCATCGCGTTCTCATAGCATCTAGTATGTTGTAAGAGCGTGCGCTTGACTGGTATGAGCTTTTTATTGCGGAAGTTGATGAGTCCTCTCTCTCATGGATTCAGTTTAAAGAACGATTCGAACTTAAGTTCGTTGCTAAATCATAAAAGGCTAATCTTGCTTGTAGTTTCCTTGAGTTGAAGCAAGAAAAGTCCTCTGTTTCTGATTATGTTGCATCTTTTGAGGCCTTGTCCAAATAGGGAGTTGAGTTCACTAACACTCTACGTAAGAAGAATTTAAGTAAGAATAATAACAATAATTTAAATAAAAAACCCAAAGTACGTAATTTAAGATTGTGTAGAACACAAACAGTAAAAAAAGAAGATACAATTAAAAGAATTGGGAAGTAATAAGTCTGAATAGGCAATTAAAAAGGGATATTATTTAAAGGAACAAGGAATTTAATCCAACAATGTTAAACAAATAATAAATGAAAGCTAAATCAATAAATTAGAAATGGATAATAAATGATAGTAAATGACAAGAATAAATCAAAAGTATGTTATGTAATATTTATTGAACAACAATGATTGAAAGTATAGGAAAGCAATAATTAAATGAATGTATGTTCAAATCTACGTTATAATGGGCATGAAATATATATATATATATATATATATATATATATATATATATATATATATATATATATATATATATATATATATATATATATATATATATATGTGTGTGTGTGTGTGTGTGTGTGTGTGTGTAAATAAGTTAGTAAATAAGATTGACATAGTCATTAGGATAGGTTGTAATGCGAGGTCAGTAATGTTACATAATAGAAGTCGGCCTACTGCAAGGGGCTACAAGAAGTTGTGTATACATTATGCAAATGTGGAAAATATCCATCTGCAGGACTTGTGAGTATATATGCTTGCGTATAGGTGAAGAAATACCTCAGTTGAGTCTATTTCAAGGAATAAAGGGTGGGTATTGCCTTGATTGCATTAGGCAATCTAAGTAGGATGGTGAGCAGCTCGATGCGATGTAAGCAGGTGTTGGCATCGTATCAAGAGCAGGATCTACATAGGTCAAGAGCGAGTCGTCGGTCTAAAGCAATCAAAATGGGAAAGATAGGTCTCACCTAACGATCCTCGTCTCCTATTAGGGTAAACTACGTTAGGTAATGCATCGCTATAGTTGTTTCTACTTTATTTGTTAGGGAAAGGTTAGTTAACCTATAGAAGAGTTCTTTCAAAAACGAATAAGGTGGTTCGTGGAGCTTAGTCCACAACAGGAAGAAGACAAGTTAGTAAATCTTCAAAGAAAGATTGACTAAAGCTAAACTTTTGTGACATTGTTATTAGGCACTAATGGGAGGTTCTACTTTGTATACGGGGAATTTAGCCTAGACATTGGTGATGATGGCTAAAGGTGCAGAATTATGGACACTAGCAGTGATAGTATCTTGGTCCAAAGAGAGACTATGGTACTTACATATTTATTATCACATTCATATTTCTTGGACCTTGTTGAAGGTAAGGTGACGTAACATCCAGGTTAGAACGAGATGCCATTATGATTAAAGTTAAAGTACAAAAGGAAAAAGCAAAGAATAAAGTGGAGTTAAAAAATACTTGCTTGGAAACTGTAGAACAACGACAAAGGTTCAAACTGTGCTGATCCATTAATTCCAGTGTCACATTTGATACTGACCCAAAACTGGACATGATTGCATGATGAGGTATATAATAAACAATTATAATATTTGGAACCGCGACATAACCAAACTCCAAAATAACAATAAGATGTTAGTGCTGCTCGGTGACATATAAAGCCGTATTAATGGTGTCAAAGCATAACCTACCCTACTTAAAAATGGCTACATACGAACAGTTATATATCACACTCATAGATCGATATACACAACTAATAGAACCACACTAACAATCCTGCATTAATCGAACCTGGGGTAGCTCAGATGTCATCCACTCCGCAAGTTAAAAGCTAGGACCCTATTCAAATTCAAGTTTCCACTTCTGTTTCAGATGTTCCGGCTCAAATTTAGAGGTTCCCGCTTCAATTTTAAACTTCCTTCCATTACCTAGAATTTAGCCACTCCAACTATAGTTTCTATAACACTCCTAATTTTTATTAACATTATTAGGATATTTAATTAGGTATATTAAGTAAAATAATGTAAGAAGATAAGGAGAATAGGATTTGAAAATTAATGTGGGTCGAGCATTAATTAGTAAATTAATAAGAATGATTACAACTTAAATTAGAAAGAGAAACTTATATGGAGGGTAAAATAGGAATATGAACATTTCCTCAACATAAATCCTTACACTTTCATCTCCCTCATTCACATTCATTTACACAAACTAAAGTAAATAAAAGGTCGACCGTTACTAAGGAGTTCAAAGAGGAAGGAAAGTTAGGAAATCAAGGTTTAGCTAAGGGAAATCAAATCTAAACTCAAATCTCGCCCTTTTTTATTAAGGTGAATAATAGTTATCCATCTCACTATTTACATGACCATTTTAGTTTTATGATTAAACCTGAGTTTCATGCTTGTTTTATGCTATGTTTTGAATGGCCGGTTGATAATATGCTCGAATGATGAATGATTTTATTTATTATGAAATTATTTAATAGGTTTTAAGAGTGAAACCTAGTTTATGATATTCATTCGACTTGAAATTTTGATTGATGTTAGAAATGTTATTTCAAAAGTGGGGTGATAATTTCCAATGAAGCATGGATATTTTATGTATTTATTAAGTGAAGAAAAGATTTATTTCAGGTTTTAACTATTAAAAATAATCAAATAATGTTTTTGGTCCTAAAATTTTTATATGTCAAAGATTATGATAATTATGATTTATCGTAATTTTTGGGGATTTTCCTCTAGTGTTTTTGATTTATTATGAATTTATTAGGCTAGAAAAGCTTAATGATTATACTAAAATTTTAGTATAAAATTATGGTTTGCAAAACTGTTTTGGAATGTACTTTCTGATCTTAGCAGTTTTTTTAAAAGAATTGATAAAGAAGATTATTATCCAAAAAGGATTTGACAAAGAATTGGAGTTGGTAAAAAAATTACTTTGTCGTTGCCGCATTGATGCCGCAACCCACCTGTATTGCACCTATGCCTTTTGATGTCAACTAATGGTGATGTATACGATATCAACCAAGGTTGGTACGCAATGAATCAACATTGGTTTAAGTGGGAAGTGTAGTCCGATGTTGACATTGATGCTTACGACATTGGCTATCTTTCATGTCTCTATGTCATATATCACCACTTATCTATGTCAGGATTAATGATACCGCTAATTTTCAATATCAACTCCTTATTATTTCAATGTTGCATGTCATCTATGCCACTAGTTTACCTTTTCAGCATTTACTAAACTATAGCTGTAGGGCGGCTATTATTATTTTCGACATTGGTTTATATGCAACGTTGCCGCTATTTTCTATATTTGACCATAGTGCCACTATAGGCTATTTTCGACACCGATTATAAAGAGGCAAAGATGTTGCTAGTTTCTTGTGCCGCCATGTTTTGGCTATGATGCCACTATAGGCTATTTTCGACACTGATTTATATGTCAATGACGTTGCCTAACCTAAATTTCAACATTCCCATATATACAAGTTTTAAAGCTTTATATTATGAAAACTAATAGTTATGCCGCTTATAATCGACAACCTTTATATTTATGCTATGTGATATAAAGGGTTTTGGCCTTATGGCTTATGTTTTATAAATCAGATACTTTAACATAGTTTCCATACAGAGGGGTATAATAATCCCATAATTGCTATATCAATGTCGCATTTTTGCAATTCAATGGTTTTATTGTACATAGCTTCATAGCCTAAGGTGTTAAGGTGCGCCAACCTCCAAGAGATTTTGAAGTACATCAATATTATTTTATAAAAGCATATATATTTTTGCATAATATTTTATGTAAGGTAAAGGGCTATAGTTTCCTTATTTTAAAATATGATTTCTAGGGTTAAATTAATTATAAAGATCTATGTTTTCAAGGAAATAAAAAGAGTTTTTATACTAGAAAGATTGTTCTTATCACCTTTAGACAAATTGTGATAGGAAGAATTGACTCAGAGATTAGAAAACAAGATGAGATTGGTGTAGGGTTGCTCCCTACACTTTAGCTATTAGCCCCTAGTTGATATTAGTCCAAAATTCCAATGCGTAGGGCTTTATCGAGGGTAAGACTAAAGGTAAGTTTACGCACAGAAAGGAATACACAAAGATATGTTAGATTATTAGTTTGCCTGCAAAAACATTAGGATCAGAATGACCCTAGGAATAGTAAGTTCAAACAGACTGTCCAGTTAGTAAGTTGGAGAATTTGAGATATCTGGTAGGCCTATGTCAGCATATAGGTTTATAGTTACCCTAAAAAACTATAAAGTGGGGTGGATAGTCCATCTATTTAGACAGATTGATCATAATTACCCAAGTTACATGCATGCATATGATTGTTTATATTGTCTAGTTCAACCATTGTCAGGTGTAGATGCTTGATTTATAAAAAAAATATTTTTAGAGGATACTAGTGAAGGAAAACTCATTCTACTCAACGGCATGGTCTCTCTAGATATCTATTGACCGAGATGACACATTACTATTCACATAAACATTTTGTCTGACCCAAAGTTTTTGTTTTTCCTCCTAAACTCTCAGGTATTCATTTGAGTAGCTCGAGGGTAATGTTTCTAGGTTATTTAGGTTTGGAAAATAAAGCTTCCGAAGACGTGCAAGAGGCAGAGCTAGCTATATAGGAGTCTATTGATTTCCGCCATGTTATAATTTTTTTAAATGTATGTAATGGCAGAAGTAATATCTGTTTTACTAGTAAACTCAGATCCACCAAGGGGGCATCTTCATATGTCGTTCTTGGAGTATTTATAATAATTATATTTTATTGAACCTAGACAATGTTTGAGATTATGTAATGAATATGGAAATTAACTAATGAAATCTTTGTTTTGAGAAAATTTCATATTCCTATGCTTTGATGTTAATGATACTATTAGTTGATCTCATTTTATCATCGGAGAATAATACTAATAATGACAACAACATCAGTAGTGCTTATTTTCGGGCCTTGAAATGAGGATATTATGGTTTCTTACTAAAAACGCATCAACATTCTATACACAGCAAACTAACAATCCAGATGGGCGACATATGGCAGGATCCAAGGGTAGAGATTAAAATACAAAGGAAAGGAGATTTTGATAGTTTGCGTGCATCTTGACATTATAAATAGGAGAGACGGTGCAATGAGAGGAGGGATCCTTTTTTGATAAAACTAAAAGAATTATATCTTTCATTCTTACTTTGATTTATGTAAGTTGTATCAAGGAGAAATATATAAATAAAGATTTGACCCGCGGACATAGGATTTGAAAGAACCTAAAACCTGTAAAATTCCTTTGTCTTTTATTTTGATGCATTATTATTTAATTACTTAACTTCAAATCCCTCTCAACTTTGATTAGTTTGGGTAATATTAACCTAGTTTAATATTCTGATGAACTGTTAGAGTACAACTACCTGAATTATGTAAGCTTCAAAAGACACATTCACTACATAAAGGCAAATTTAAAATCACTTAAATTTGTTGATTCTAAAATTATGGAAGTAATTTAAGCTTCAATTACTCTACGATCATATGAGGTGTTGTAAGACGGAAAATCTCATCAACAATTTTTGGTGCTGGGAGGGCCTGCACCTCCGTTTTGACCAACATCTCCCCTACAGACCATGAATCCCGCTGATCCATCCGTTCCTTACACTAAAAAATAGTCAACCATAACTTCCAAATCCAAACTAAGGCAAAATCCTCCATTAAAACCCCTATGGATCCCATCCTAACCATGATTCAAACCTTCTCTAACTAGGCAGACCAACGGATAAGAGGATAAAGGAGACAATGACACATGGTATCGCTCTTCAATCAACAACACCTCCACCACTCATAGCCCTCCATCATTGTTCACCAAGCACGCTGACTATATTGCAGGTGATTGATAACGACACTCGTAGAAATGAGAATGATGAGGTTGTCCTACGAGTCAAAACCAAGTCATTCATTATGAATCTGCTGCTGTAAAGAGAAAAATGAGTTCATTCTACCCTAAACAATGGCAATGCTACCTTACCTTTCAAGGATGACTTGATCTGCTCTCAATTCGAGGCTTTTTTTCCTTTCCTTTCTATTATTCCTCCTAGTAGAGAAGTCCCAAAGTATCTTTGGATATGGAGTTTCCAGCTAGCAAGAAGAGAAATGCAAACAAGAAGCGAAGGCTTAGTAGCCCAGAGGACCCTGTATATCCTTAAGATAACACTACAACAAAGAAGGAATGACCTTGGTTTTCTTAGATCCATTAACACCCTTGGACTTCTTGTCTTCTTGTCTTCTTGGCTCTCTTCCTCTTCCTCTCCGATTATCCTCCTTTATCAATGAATGATTACCAATTGGAGCAAAACACACAGGTATTTGTTGATTTAAACAGTAATTACGATGATGGGTTGAAGATTTTTCCAAAGCTTGAAACTGGGGACACTCCTCCTTTTACTTGTGATAAAAGGATCGGGAAAAAAATTATCGGGGACAATTCGTTAAGAATTTTTACTCTTTCTAATCATAGGCTAGGAGATTCAGTTGCCATGTTCTCAGTCCTAACCATTGTCTCAACTAAGCATGAAGCTGAAGTGATTGAGATGCACACAAATTTGAAATTCTTAAGAAAAAGTTTCCAGTGTTAGAAGAAGAAATGAGATCGAAAGCCTAATACACTTGAAGTCTTTTGGAAGAATTAAAGGTGAAGCAACTTACAACTACAAAAATACAAATGCTTGGTGTTGCACTGGGGATCTTGAGCCTCATTTTAGGCGATCCATATTACTCATATAATAAACATTGTAATTATTATGAAAAATAGTAATACAACGAACTAGACGTAGGGATATTAGATGGCCCAAACCAGTATAAAAATCTCTTTATGTTAATCTCTCTAACATGGCTAAATAACTGGATGTAGGGATATTCGACGTCCTGAACCAATATAAAAAAACCCTCCAAGTTAATTGTGGTAATATGGCCATACTAGATGTAGGCATACTAGCTGGCCCGAACTAGTTATCAAAATAAATATACACAAACACAGCTCGGCTTTTCAGCCAAACTAACGAACTATAGTAGGGATATTTGACCATCTAAGCCATTATAAAAACCTCTCTATGTTAATACCATAAACATAACCACATTGGACGTAAGGATATTAGATACCCTGAAATAGTTATGAAAACTATGTGCATGATTTGAAAAGGTTGTAAATACGCTAGTTGACTTCACTGTCAAACATCGATCCACTCCCAAATAACATAGCAGACCGTGCAAAGTGCACGAATTTGAAACTACACCCAAACAGTGGGGAAAGTCATACCCAGCATGTAGCAAAGCATGCTTGAAATCAGTTCAGGGAGCATGAACCGCACAAAAAGTTAATTTAGAAAATGGCAAGGGAAGAAAAAATAACTCATCGAATGTACCATGGCGTACCAATCGAGTACAATTCAAGAAACTACTCAGATCTTCCAGGTAAACATCAAAAACAAGGATTTTCTTATATTGTTTAAAATCTCATTAGAATACACTATACCGTGCTCATATGTACATGGCCATTATTTCTACAAACACCATAAAAAGTGCAAAAAAATAACGCACTCCAATTAAATGGAACCACATTACAAGCTGACTCAGACTTGAAGGAAGAACAAGTTACAATCCTTCTGCAATGTTATGATCGACGAAAATGTAGTGTAGAACATTGAGGAGAGATTCCCTCAAGTTGAAGGACATGAGGTGGGTCATTCGGTTTAGTAATGACAACTGATGAATTACTGGGGCATCTCAGTCGTAATTAGAATGAGGATCGTTGCTGGCGCTGGCCCAATGGTCGCCCTAATCCTACGGATCAAATTCGTAATCTACTCGATTGTATAAAAAGCATATTAAATCCTGGCCAGAAGTGAGTGAAAATGTCAACTGCACGTTTCATGCCAATCTCTACCTTAACTTTTCTTACTTTCATATCGTGAAAATTTTCCAACAAGAAAGCCCTATCTAACCCCTACGAGAAACTACGATAGAGTCCAAGCAAGCTTCACACTATGATTGAATATCTTATTCTCAAAGGAATTCACATGCCACATATCCGCCTTCCTAGTTCATTCATTCCCACCAAAATTATGATCACTCATTTTCTCAGTAGTTCTAGAAAAGGACCAAAAACTACGGTGCAGTGAAAAGTAAGGAGAGATGCAGTTTCCATAAATTCCCAACTCCTTCTTATAATAATCCTCTAACTCATTAAACTTGGCCTTATAATAATTTTTCAAATCATTTTTCCATGTTAAAACATCATCCCGATCGGCCACAAGTGGAGGTGTAGAGGCGATGCTCGGTTTAGAAATGGCACTTATGGTCAAGGTTGTAGAAGGTGCATCCTTAGCGAAAATTTATTTAGTGATTTGCCAATCTAATACTTCAACTTTACATTTCAAGGCCTTAATCTTATCTATTTATGTAATGATCCCGACTCGACATTTGAAAATCGGCACCGAATATGACACTCATATTCCAATGCCGCAGATCCAAACGTTGAACCTGGTTCACCGGAGCTTATAACACCATTAAGTACAACACAACGGAAGAAATGAATAATATCATTTGATATAATATCTGATAAAATATAATACAACATATGATACAATAGATATCCATATACATCAGAGATACAAGACACGGCGAAAAAAATATCTTCAATAGAATGCATCCCCAAATCCAATGCTCCAATCCAAAGCTAGATCGAACCACCATCATGTTTCACAAAGAATAAGCAAGTGCATTCGTGATCCAAAGACTGGACTAATTCTAGATAATCTACTAAACCTGACTATTTGAAAAACCCAACTCTAAACTGCCCGTGTGGAAAATTATGGGCACCCAGAGTTTAGGAAAGGAACAATAAACTCCAGGTCAGTTATGGGACTGGTATGAGTAACAAAAACAGTTTATCCTTAAGACAGAAAACAAAAGGATTTAAAATAAATCCGCAATACTTTTTAGAAAATGAAACTACCATAAGGCCACCCGCCACACACACAATGCAAACGCAGAATTGGAGGAGATTTCTCCTTATGATAGTCAAACATGCTTGATATGAGAAAATTTCTTTGATATTATTATTAGTGCATAGTGCAGAAAACATTTTGAAAGTATAATATTAATCTTAGCCAGCATACAACCATTATTGTATGCTTACTATAGCTACCATCTAAACAGTAGGGCGCCACCATAAGTAAATGACAGGTTATACAACTAAAACCGTACAAGGCACGTATTGTTTTGTTTGGATTTCCAACAAATGGTCAGGCTAAGGAACTTCCTACTGTCCATGGGATCGCCTTTGGCGGGACGTTCCGAGAACTTAACCAGCTCTCTGCCAACACAAGGTCGGGTTACCGCTGTAACTAGGTAACTACTACACGAGCATGCCATCCCTCGGTCCTTTGGGACCTTTATCTGAGGGGCCTCTAAACCACAAAGCAACAACCACATAGTAAATGAGATTGAAGCCACCACATAGGTAAATATCTGGGCTCCATACCATGATACCACCCTTTACCATAAGGAAATGACACAGCCTAAAGGGCGCGACCCTCATAACCTTGCCGCATCTTTTCTGTTTTGACCATTTTCGGGGTGTGAGGTCCTCATGCAGTCTCGTCCACAAAGCTATGCTTTTACATGAAAGCCATGCTTTGATCACAAATGATCAACAAATGATCATCAACACACAGCAGCACTCAGCATGCCACACTACCAAATTGGGAATATATCACATATAACCTTCAACTACATAACCCCTGAGCTCGTACGTCTCAGAGAAGGGTGTTAAGCTAAGAGAATAAATTCTTCGCCACGAACAAATACGTATTTGAAAGAAATATGCTTTATATCTCAAAGTGTAGTGTCAGACATACAACGATACAAGTCTGTTACGGGTTCGAACAGAACCGAAGGCACTTCCGAAGAAGCCCTTGCAAATCCAGGTATTCACAATCCCGATCGGACTTCCCATCACTTAGGGAATCTCTATACCAGCGCGACTCGGTGCAGAGACAATCGACGGGTTATTCTTTCGCTCTCGAAAATAAACGGTCTTCACCACCGGTCTTCAAATGCTATCCATATAACGTATCATTATTCAGAATGAGACATATGACACAAGGTCCTCTCCCGGCTAAACCGAATAATGAGCGCAATATTTAAAAACATATGGATATGAGATTTCAGTTAAGTCACAACTTCAAAGAAACCCAAAACCTTTCTTCAAATGGTTAAACAAATTACCATTTTAAATCTTTAAATAAAAAGATTTATTCCACAAACTTCACCCAGTTTCACAAAGATCCATTCATAGATTTCCAAAACAATTTCCATTTCGATTGGATTAACTCATTAAATCTTTAAATCAAAGATTTAACTTATAGCTTTCAAACCGTTTCCATAACTTGGAAATCATTCTCATTTCAAACTTGAAATTCCTTTTAACATAAATTGGATGTTCATTTCTTATGTGAAAGCTTTTATTATTTAAAAACAAACAGTTTTCGTTTCGTAAGAATCCAATTATATTTGCACAAGTTAAAGCCTTTGAATTTAAATTCTAATTCCCAAATTAATACCTTTAAAATGGTTTAACCCATATAAAATTGTATAACATCTTTAGTCCCTAGTTTCAAATCATAGAATTCAGTTTCAAATTTTGAATTTAAATTTAAATCAAATTATTTAAACTTCAATTTTTATTAAGTTATTCAAGAATAAATTTTTATCTCTGAAATTCCATTTCAAAAACTTTTCACTTTAATCCCAATCCATTTCCAAAACTATTTGGATTCAAAATTCAAATTCAAAACTATTTCAAAAATCTGCGACTTAACCAATTTCCACGTGCAATCCATATTTGTGTGTGTGTATAAGTGTACTCCAGGGGTTTCACACAATAGTGCAACATCATCAATCATCACAGATTCACTGATAAAGTAAATTTATCGATCACAAAGATTTACCATCATGATTCGATGTGGGTTTCGGATAACCAACTAGAATCCGACTCTCTGTCGCATCGAAATTTAAATGCCGTTTTACGGGCAAAGGGGTTTTCGCATAAATACATAAATAAATCACAAATTACAGTTCAGCATAAAGCAATTCACATTATATAGCATCACAATCACAACAGAAATACCAATCCAGTACACAATATTTGACAACTAACCTAAATTAATCAAATTAAACTCAATTAATTACAATGAGCAATTAGTTTCTTAACTACTTTCATAAAATAATTACACTTACACAATTTCATAAATGATTATCATTAAATTAATTGATCTAATTAATTGTTAGAATTAATCACATTAATTAATTATTTAAATAATCTTAGTTAATTATCTTCATTAACTAATAACAATTCTTTAATTACTTTCCTAATTTATCTCTAATTGTAAATTAACCTAAATCATTAATTTATAAATTAAATAAATGAGTCATTCCTTAATTATCTTATTCATTAATTCATTTTAATACCTTAATTATTTCTAAGGTAATCCCTTTTTTTTAATAATGACTTCATTAATATTAAAGTGTATTTAAAACATTACACTTCTAAATTTAGATTCAAATTTCATTTTGAATTTAAAATTCAAAATGATTATTTATTTAAACATTAACCAAGTTTTAAATATCAACTTATAAACCTATATAAGAAAAGTTCTAACTAAATTACTTAAATTTTTTATTTAAAATTTAAGCTTTAAAATACATTACATTTTAACTTGCAAATTCAAGTTAAAACAAATTATTTAACTTTTCAATTCAAAAGTCTTTTTATAAAAGAACTTTATCAAAATCCAATTCAAATATTTATTTGAAAACAAATTACTTTTAAAAAGCTATTTGATTTAAACTTGTTTAAAACATTCAAATTTAAAAACTGATTTAAATCACAGATTTGAATTCAAGAAACTTGAATCCATATCTAAACATTTGATTTAAACTTGGCTTTAAATCACAGATTTGAATTCAAGAAACTTGAATCCATATCTAAACATTTGATTTAAACTTGGCTTTAAACTTTGATTCAAAATTTTGATCTAAACTTGCTTTTAAAACCTTAATTTTAAATTCTGATTTAAAATCCCATTTCATTTTAAAAGCTTAAGATTCAAAAGTTTATTTGAAAACTAAACTTAAATTTTGAATTTAAACCCAGTTTAAATTCTGTTTTTAGATTTTCAATTAAATTTTAAAATCTAGAAAAAACTGTCAGGTTTTTTTTTAAAACCTGAAACCCTCTTTTAAATATTTTAAAACTTTAAGACTTCAAAGCCATTTTGAATCTAACTTCATCCAAATTTAAATTTATTTTTAAATATATCCCACAATTAACTTCTATTTAAATTTTCTTCAAATTCAAATTTTTACTGTCAGGTTTACTAAAACCTGTAGCAAAACAAAAACAACCCGAGGCTCACTATTTTTACTTCGAGTTCAACCCTAACTTAACACGAGCCAAACAACTCATTACTTCGAGTAAAACTCGAGACAAATACGCACACACCCTGCTTCATCCCAAACTACCCAAATTCCAGATTACCAGAGTTAGTGCATGGTGTACATGCACATCACCGCCATCCACCTCCAGTTGATGTGGCATCGTCGAACAAGTCGACGACCATCCACGCATCCAACCCCGATCGCCAGAAACTCCATCATCTCCTCGAATTCAAATTCGAGTTAAACCCAAAGCGGGAAACACGAGAGCAGCCACCACCTCAAACCAATCATCGCCTCGTTCGCCACGCCCCGACCACCAGAACTCATACAACTCTGGCCAACTACTCGTCAACTTCCACTCTTCCATCACCCAAAAGCGCGTTGCACTCGATCGATCACCCACGACGAATGAACCCAAATACAAGCCCGCGTCAAAACTAGGATTAGAAACAAATTCCATACACCGCTGTCGCCACAGTGAATATGGGCGTCTCCGAGCATTTTTTTTTCACCATCATCGTAGGCTCCTCCACCTCCACGCGAAGCCTAAACCATCAACCATACTCCGATCAACTGAAATTGGTCAAAACCCAAATTTCAAACAAGACCAAACTGCTCCCAACTCCTTGATCTAAAAATTATATTTTTTCTTTAAAAATCATATTTTAGTATAAGAATTAAGTTTATAAACCTGAATTCGAGAATTAAAAGTTTTGAATTTTAACTTGTTTAGAGCTTTTCCCAGTTATGTTGATTTCCAGAAGTATTTACAAGTTATTTTCACTTGAATAAAATTTAAATCTTGAGTTTATGCTATATCAAACAATTTTTGTTTTAATACCGAGTCCAAACAACAAGTAGATCGTGAGCAAAAGATTTTTGAATCAAAAATCTGATATCTTAAAATCCCAGAACAGAAAATAAGTATAAACAATAACCTGTACTTCCAGTTTTCTAATATATTCAGAGGATCTATATATATGTAGAAACAGACATATATATGCAACAAATTCAAACTTTTAAATTAAAAAAAACATATGTTACACACAGTTGATCTGAGAAGATGAACAGAGCTTCTTTTATGTTGAAACGGGCTTGAACTTTGCTAGCTGAAATCTCTTGATTTCTCTGCTTTGTATGAATTTTATTGTTTTTTAAGTTGAATTTTTTTTGTTTAAATTTTAAATGATGTTTACTTCAGATTTGCTTTGAGTGAACGAACTGTAATGAGAAAGTTGATATATATAAAAGAAGTTTATAGGTTAATGTAATTTTCTTTGAACAGGGTGATTATATTGTTTGTACAACAGGGTAACATAATATTTGTTTTGTACAAGATAAGACCAAAGATTTTTTTCCTTGTTTTATTGACTATGCAGATTTCGGATGAGATGAGATAAAATGTGTGCTAAGATATTTTTGCATTAGTTACCTTTGTCTTCTTTTATAAGCTTATTCTTATCTTCATACTTAAATATATATCACTGGTTCCTTTGTATTCTAAATGAAATCTATAGTTATTTTTTGTTTCTAGATACTTATAATTTTTTTGTTGTTGTCTTGTGTCACTTTTTTATATGTATACTTTATTTGTACATATTTAATTTGTCTTGCATACACAAACTTGTCATGCTTTGCTTTAGTATTTATGTTTTATTATTATTATTATTATTATTATTATTATTATTTATTATTATTATTATTATTATTATTATTTTCCTAACTATACCTGAATATATATCTTCTTTCTATGTGATACGAATGGATTCTATTTTTAACATGTTGTTTAAATTTAGCTAGGTGTTTACTTTATATTTTACATACACGAGTATATTTTTTTTCTTTTCTTTTGCTTTGTAATATAAATGAAATTCTATAGTCAGTATGTTGTTGGAATTTATCCTAATGTATTAACTTTATATCTTATGAAACTGTATAATTTATTTCTAACTTAAATATTTATTTTAACTTGCATACTTATTTTTATTCATTCAATATTTACACAACTGTTAAAATCCATTTCATACTTTTAAATTCAAATATCCTTACATTATTTATAAATCCAAATTTCAAATTCTATTTCAATCTATTTTATACACATATTTATTTCAAATATCCAGATTAATTCTCAATTAATTCATAATTTAACTAGAATCTTATATTAATTACCAATTAATTTCACTATTTTTATTCAAAAATTAAATTAATTAGCAATTTAAACTTAGTAAAAATTCGGGATCATTACCATTTATATGATCTTATATATGCTTTCATCATCTTGCAATAAATATACCAATTTTACAACTCTAGCCAAAGCAGAATAAAGCTTCTTCTCCAAAATAGCCACCTCCAGTTCCTGGTTAAAAGAAGTAGGCTAAAAAATCAAGCGAGTTCACGTAAAGCAAAATTAGAGGAAAGCACAACCAAGAAAGAATGCTTATAAGAAAATTCACAAAACTCTCAAAAGAATCTTAATGTCACACAATATACATATCCTAAGGAAAATATCTGACAATGCAAAACTACAGAGTCATTTGTAGTCATGAGCCCCTAAAGTACTACACTAAAAATACATAAGAAGCACCGGCCAGAGGCAGGGTTGAACTTACGATAAAAGTCTTTCGAGGGACGTAGCAAGCACCCACCCAAGAGTCCATTGGCCCATCTGCAACCACCCTGAAGCCCGTAGTGTTACGAAGAAAATTTAAGTCGATTGTAGGGTAAAAATACTCAAAAACGTCCATGGTGCAACACGAGAAAGCTTGCCCAATCGTGCCTTTAACCTTTTCTCATCTAATTTTTTCTAAGAGGGAGGCAACCTTTCCTAAGCTAAACTCAAAGAATCCTCAAGGTTATATATTCTGAGAACAACCTCCTTCCTCATGTTTTCTAAGGTGCCAATCCACTGACCTTAATTTTATCAATATTCCTAGCAAAGCCGTTGAAGTATATATGGGTATCAGCCTTTAACGTTTCCTAAGCAAAATTAGAGTTGCGCCTATAGGAGGAGCAGGAACCAAATTCGAATTAGGTGCACCAACCAGTTTTCCTCCTTTGGCATCTCCATATTCCTTAATACCATGGGTAAGTTGTGCAGATTGCTCTTCTATAGTTTTATTCAATTTCTCCATCTCTGCCTTATAAACAATCCCATAAAGTTTCACCCCATCTTTCATTACCTGCCACATCTTACCTAACTCTAATTCAGCAGCATTAAGCCCAGTACGCAACTTGGTGTTGACGATTTAGTACATGTTTCGCCTCCTTAAGCTCCATATCGACCTCCTTTGACCTTTCACAAGTCCTTCATTGGCGGTTATAGGACATATGTTCTCCTCTTCTATGACCGCAGTAGGAGCCTTCGCTTAGCCTCAAACTCATGCACTCCTATATCATTATGGCAATGAATCACAATATGGAAGGGACGTTGGGTTTAAGAATTTCATTGAACACGGGTGAAGACCGATGAGGACAAATCTAGTGAGTAATAACCAAAAGTTCAACTTAAGGAAAATCAAAATACACCAATAAAAATAGGAAAACATGTTATCACCTGCATCATCATATGTCAAATTCAGTAGAACCATATACAAATAATAAAAATAGTAGGCAAAATTAAATCCTTAAGCAAGTTCCTAAGCCTATGCCTAAAACACTCAAGATAAGGGCTATCAGGTAAGAATGAGCCACATTCTAAGGGGTATTGCCGTCGACGCAACATAAGATCACTCAGTGCCTCCTTTTCTTTAACTAGTTGATTAATCCTAGAGAGTAACTCCTGGGCTTTGTACCTAAGTTTTGTAAATGACTCATGCTCACTGATAGCGGTGGCACTAAGACAAAGACAATCTAAAATATAGGCCTTGACACTGTCCTCACTTTCCTTTAGAAGTTTAGCAAACAAAACTTCTTCAGAAAACTAAAAGAAGACGACACGATCATTCATAAGACAACGGCGGAGATAGCTATGGCAAAAACAGTAAACAATTTTCATTGCATACTTTTAGAAGTCTTAGAATTCACACATAAAAACTAACTATCTACATGAGAATCTATGTTAGAACAATGCTTCTTTTCTGAACAAGCTTCTTCGATGGTTTGATGCGGAGCACCTTTATAACATCTCTATACATATCATCTACATATAAAACGAATAAAGTATCAAGATCAGAAGAAGCTCCACAATGAAAGTTAGAATCATAAGAATAATAAATATTAAATCTACAATAAATGAATTATAACCTTAGACTCAACCGAAGTCAGGCAAGGATTAAAGATATTGCAAGAAAACGTGTGATTTGAGCGCAAAAAAATTATGTTTCTTTAGCATATCTTTATTAAAGAAATTTTTTATTCCCCTCTCCCTTGAGTCTAATCTAAGAATGCGGTTCCTACGCAATTCTTACGATTTGATATCCCCCTAAAAAAATGATGTTAGTGGGATGTTGATGAAAAGGGAAGTAAAGCTATCTAAGTTCGAAATAAGGAAGAACAGATACGCCCATCTAAGAGTCTTTCGGGGGACGTTCGAATAAAATGATTTTTTTGGCTTTGGTATCGAAAAAGCCAACATCACCACTTAAAGGACTTTTGTTAATGTCAAAAAGAAACCGAAGCTCCACATAAGTAAGGTCGTAACCATTCTCAACATATAGGATATATGTGGTTATCACAAGAGTATAAGAAAGAGGGGCGAGTTGGATAGGTGAGAGATCAATGGTAGACAACTAGTGATGAAGGACTGGGTTTGGGGGAAGATAAATCCCATATCATGTATGTTCAGGTGCGAAGGGGTAAAATCCATGGGGGATTATTGATATGTTCATGAGGTTTTGGACCCCTAACTACATAACCTACGAACCCAAATTGATCTTAAATGTCATTAGATTCTTCTAGCCAAGTAATTTTATAGGACGAAAGTAAGAGGGAAAAAGAAGAAGAGGAAGCCACTTTGAAATCTCAAGGTTGGTTAAAAAAGCTAAACCAAGGAGATCTAACAGAAATAAAAACAAAAACAAGACTCTTAATTCAATATAAAGGGAAATCTAAATTAAGACATGGAGTCGACATAGTGATATTGATTCTTTTCGTTTCTTTCCTTCTTTGAATAAGAGCGTAAAACGGAACAAAGAGAAGATTAAGGAAATATATATTCCTTAATTTGAATGCTGGCCACATGATCAAAATGATGAAAGAATTCGCAAAATGTCAACTGATTAGTAGCTAAAATAAAGAATATGAAGATCGAGATAGATTTGTTAAAAGAAATGAAAGGTTTGATTTAATAGCGATATAGAAAATGGCCCAATGAGGAAATGACACATGTATCAGAGTATTTAATGCAAGTGCGGTTAGTAAGACTTTTTTCCATTGACAAAAAGAAAAATTGACTGAAGTAACAAAACGCACATACCAAATAAGAATAATGACAAGTCTACATCGATCTATGATTGTCCAGACTTGGAGGGCAAGTATTACACCCATATTTCTCAAAACCTATTTAAGACAAGGTGACGTAACAACCAGGTCAGAACGGAATGCCCTCACGATAAAAGTTGAACTGCAAAAAGATAAAGCAAAGAATAAAGCGAAGTTAAAAAGATACTGCCTTGGGAACTATAAGATGACGAAAAAGGTTCAAACTGCACCGACCCCCTATTCCAGTGTCAAATTATGATATTGAGCCTGAAACTGGACATGATCGCATGATGCATTAAATAATCAATAACTATAATACTCGAAGCGTAACCAAACCCCCAAATAGCGATGAACTACTCCTTTCTTACGAATAATGATATACCGAACTCACAAGCCAAAATAAATAAATAATTCAACTATGCTAACAATCCTACATTGAAGGAAAATAGCGATGAACTACTCCCTTTCTTCTTCTTACATCTGAAAATACTGGAATGACCTAATACATTGCCATACGAAGGGAGCTGCCATCAAAAGAATTCAATAAAGAAATAAGCTGCTATTGGAACATGGCAAGCATAAGAGCAAAAAGACAAAAAATACACTGCAGCATTTCATGAAAATTTGTCCTTGTCCCATTTCGACCAGACCATAAATGAACACTCCACATTTCAGATGACCCAGTAAACCTAACTATCATTCTTAAATTCTATTGCGATGCCAAAATTTTCAATCTTAAAGCCACGTTATGTTTATGAAGGACCCTTTAAGTAGTACCATGAAGAATCCAAAACATTCCAAGGGCGGTACATAGAGTTACCCAAACAGTTCTCCATCGAAGTCCTTTGCTTGTTAGGAAATGGAAAAGATGCATGTAGCCCTTATCGAGAACCTTGGACATGCCCATATCAAAGGCAGCTCAGAACACATGTATATAGATATTGAGCTAACACCAAAGACTGAAGCGAAGCAACACAACTCCAACTACCCTCAGTGCAATGTCAGACAGACGACAAGCTGAGGCCACGTAAATAGAGCTCCAGTGATTTTCGTACTTACATTGAAACTTCATCTCCATTCTCAAAGCGGTATTGCACCAACAGTGCACAATGAACCGTGTAAGTCAACCGTATGGATGTCAGTGACACCCAGAGCTGAATAAGAGGATATTGCCTCATTACACTCTTATTTCTAAATAGGGGCGGCATAGATGTCGTCCACTAGTTAGGTTAGAAGCATGGATCTTAATCAAATTTAATTTTCTTACTCCTATTTCATATGTTACCGCTCAAATTTAAATGTTCCCACTTCACTTTCAAACCTCCCACCATTACCCATAATTTAGCCACTAAGACTATAGTTTCCCACCAAAGGTGCATTAGCAATCCATACAAAACAAACAAACAATGCGTGGGTGACAATTTCAAGATCCAAAGGTGGAGATTAAAATAACAAAGGAAAAGAGATTGTGATAGTCCGCGTGCATCTTGGCACCATAAATGGGATATACACTGCACTGAGAGGGGGGATACTATTTGCGAAAATTAAAAGGATTGTATCTTCTATTCTTACTCCGATCCATGTAAAGTTGTATCCAGAAGAAATATATAAAAACAAAGATTTGACCCATGGACGAAAGATTTTGAAAGAATCCAGACCATAAAAAATCCCAGTGTCTTTTATTTTGATGCATTATTATGTAATTACTTAACTTCAGGTCTCTCTCAACTTCAATTTTTTAGTAGAATATAAACCTAAATTGACATTGTAACGAACAGTTAGAGTGCAACTACCTGGTTGTGTAAGCTTTCTGTGACACAATCACTACTGAAAGGAAAATTTAGTGCCGCTTAATTTGTTGATTCCAAAATCATGGAAGTAATTTAAGTTTCAATTACTCTACGATCACCTAAGATGTTGTGAGATGGAAAATCTTAGCAACATTTATATATACACGTAAGTAGTTATAGTCTACTTTGGGTAGACTGCGCATATCATACGCGGACGTGGAGTCAAGAAAACTAAGTAAAAGTGGAAAGCCATAACATGTAATGGAAGTTCATCATCATAAACAAGTGTTATGTACAAAGTGTATAATTTGCCAGCCACTGGAACATTATTCTGACATTTCCTTATTACAACCCTAGGATAGCTTTAGAGGGGCAGGTAATAGTACAAGACGAAAACAGTGGAAGGACAGGTTTCCTAATTAATGCATGCTCGACACTAACAAGGACACTAGATACTGAAAGTGTCAACTTGGTTAATAACTATATGTTTACTATTCCGCTGTGATTTTATGTCGATAGTGCTATGATATGCATTTATTTTTTTATTTGCAGGATACTAAACCAATAATGACTTCAGTTTTCAATTTAGCGAAAATTTAGGTCCATTGGGTATGAGTTGTAGTAGCAATTCACCCATTGTCTTTCAAACCAATCCCCCGTTTCTTAAATATTTCCACGTTTTTAGCGCTTCGAGTCATCTTTACTGTAGATTTTCTCAAAAGATAAGTAATATGTGCTTGTATGAGTTTAGCTTATTCAAATTTGTTTATTTTCCGATGCTCGAATATATGCTTATTTTTTTATCCCATAGGTGATAGGTTCTCGTCACCAGGCAACAGGATGCTAGCTGGCCGATCTGATATTTGTAGGAGAAGTTGCTTTTGATCATGGATATCTCATCGTCAATGTTGAGGGGAGTATAACTATTTGTAATTTGATTGAGCTTCAATTTAATAAGTGTTTATATATATATATATATATATATATATATATATATATATATATATATATATATATATATATATATAAAAGTCATAGTCGCAATTGGAAAATAAATATTGATAGTTTGTGGTTGAACTTCACACAACACACAATTAACAACATAATCCATCCCTATTGCTATAATTTGTCATTTGTGGTAATTGGACAACCCTATACGCACAATAAGACATTTCTTACTGGCGATATTATTCCATACCACTGAGCACCAGTTATATTGATCATATGCTTGTCAGCAATATTGCCATGTTCGTCAAAATGAAAATGCATATTGTCTACACCATTCCCGATAATCATGAGTACCATTTGATTGAATTTGCACTTGATTGATGAATGTGCTGCTCTCTCTTGATTCTGTTAACCTAGCAGTATTCCACTGGCCATCCTGAATTACATAGGAGAATAGAGCATTTTTTGTCCACTTAGATATTAATCCTAACCCAAAATGTCCATAAGACTTTTGCAGTTTATACATGGTTCAGTCCATAAGAAAGTGTTACTACCATTGACTATCACTAATTATATGCATTTTAAACTTGCAGCTGTATGCTTAATCATGTTTTTCATAGTGCATGACATGTTATTATTATATTGAAGTTGCCATAACCTTTTTTTGTTTGCGGTACCATTTAGCATCCACTTTGACCACATGCTGTTTTTGAAGTGTAATTGCCATATTAATTTTAGACATGCAGTTGTATGAAGTTCTACAAATTTTTTGACTCTAATCCCTCCTTCATTCTTTAGTCTACACAATTTGGTCCATGCTATTTTATGTCCTACCTGTCTTGAAAAAAAAATCAGCACACAAGCTGTCTATTTAAGTAGCCATAGGCATATGATAGACCATTAACAAATAAAACAACATTGGTGTGATGACAGTGGGTGTCAACTAAACTCTGCCTGCCATTGAAAGTAATTTACTATCCCAATTGTCAAATCTACTCATTATCCTTTAAAACAACTTGTTGCATTCTGAATAGTGTAGATAGTCGGTAGATAGGGGAACACCCAAATATTTGACCGGTAATTGAGACTCTGTTGAAATTAGTTCCTTATAGGCAAGTGCATCTTTTTAATTGCAAATATTTGCCTGCCATAGGCATTTTTCTTTTTAACGAATTTCCAGCAATGATAAGTTCCTTATAGGCAAGTGCATCTTTTGGATGATTATCTACTGCATGCATGTTTTCGTTGTATTCTATTTCCAAAGTAGCTAAATGTGAAGTGTCTTTCTGTCATGTTTTATTCCAAATTTTCAAATTTTGTTTAACTTTTCTCAGTTTTATCATAAATTTCTGTATATAACTTCCCTAAGTTAAATATGATAGGACATATACTATTTGATTTCATAGCCTTCTACCATATGACAACTGTTGACATATCTGAAAGGTACTCTTTTTTTGTGCACCTTGTATATGTAGTTTTATGATGATAGGATTGTGATCGCTTTGTGCCGATGAAGTGGCAGTAGCTATGAAATCTTGGAAGTATTGTAGAAAGGTATCATTAATTAGTACTTTGTTTATATGTGTGGCTGCTCCCTTCTTTCTCCATGTGAATTGATAACCTTGTATGCTTGTTTCGGCAAGGCCACAAGTGAGCAAACAGTTTGTAAGCCCTCTGAGATGAGAAACTAGGAAAGGAAGTCTACCTTTCCTGTCCCTTAGGGTTAAGCACATTATTGTAGTCCCCCACGAGTAGCCATGCATTATCTACTACACTTGCAAGGTTGATTAATTCTTGCCATAAATTTTTCCTATCTGAAAACAAATTACTTGCATACATATATAATGGTAAAAAATATATCACATATCCACTAAAATTTTCTATTTTGCAAGTTATTTGCTGTGTGGATATGTGTATTATATTTAATTTCCATACACTTTTGTCCTAAAGCAACATAATTTTTCCTTTTGAACCACAATCATTATTATGAATTAGATCCTAATTTTCATTCATTTTCAATAATAATGTATTCATCATATCTGTTGGCAACTTGTTTTCTAATAAACCAATGATCGTTGGTTTATAGGATTTAAGGAGGAATAATATTTGATTCATTTTAAAATCAGTATTAAACCCCCTAACATTCCATGAAGTGAAAATCATTTACCTATCCTTCTGGCCCTTGTTGCTCTTTTAGAGGGTGGGTTTTGATTGTAGCTAAAGATGCACTTGCTTTAACCTCTTTCTCATACTGTGGATTTTCGATACAAATTTCTCATAAGTTGGACTGGTTCTTCAGAGAGTTCAGTTATGTTTTCTGCTTCAGAGTGCACAAAATCTGTTTCCTGTGTAAATTCCTCCACTGCTAGCATAAATTCTTCTGTTTTTATTGCATTTCCTGAATTAGCGTCCTCTTTATCAGAATTTGAGGTTAGTGTCTGAATCTGTTACCGGTTGAAGTTTGTTTATCCATCTTTTGTTTTCCCTTTGCTACATTGGTCTATTGAGAACTATTAGTATGCTATTCACCATGTTTATTTATGATTGGTTCTGTGTTGTTTGTCCTTTGTTGATCATTAGAGTGGTAGATGCATTGTTTTGCAATTGCTATGCGTGCATTATTTCCTTCTGTTGTATCCTGATGAGAAGTACTTGCAGTCGTGGATTATGGTATTGAATTGCTTTCTGGTTGCCATTCCGAATGAGTTTGAACATGAGGATTGCTAGTATCCTTAGCAGTTTCTTTTGTTTATGCACTAGAAACTTATCAGTTTGATGGCCAAATTGATTGTAGAAGGTAGAAATATAAGGTTTAAAGTCATAATCTACTTGCACATGACATGCTTATTCACTACTATTCTTAATAGTCATTTGGTTTGGATATTTAGTTGCAGTAGTGATACTAACAAGTATTCTTGCATAATTTGTTCGTTCCAGTCTTGCAGTTATTCTATCTGGACTTATGGGGTGACCAATAACATAACAGAATCAGCTAATTGCCTCTAAATCCCATTGTTCAACTCGCAAGCTACCGAGTTTCACCCATATAGGCATCTCCTAAAATTTATCTTTGATGTAATCCATCCATAGGGACCATTGCTTAATAATAATGTATCTTGATTCAAATTTATATGGTCCTTTTATTATCATATTTATAACTTAAGTAGATGAAGATAAGTGTAATAAAAATAGACCGAAACTGTTAACTTCTAATTTGTAGTTATTCTCGATTTTCCAAAATTTGTCAATGTAATTTCTGAATTGGAAATAGGTAGGTCTAGATCCATACACATAACAGTTTAAACTATTTTCTCATTTACTACTAGATCTCTACACTATTTCATTTGGTAAAAATGCATATTCCATGTTATCATCTGAGCTTGGTTATATATATGTTAGATTCATACCAATTTCGATCGAGCTTCCATTAACCACACCAAAATAGGACTTGGTCGTAGATGAAGTAGTGTTTCCAATAGTCGAATTTTTGCTTGATCTGTCAATTTCGTCGTTGTCATGCAGATCCGATGAATCATTGTTTATAATTGTTTCCTCCCTTGAATCGTCGGCTATTTTTTTTAATAACTTTGAAGTTGCATATATATATATATGTATATATATATGTATATATATATATATCTATGTGTATATATATATATGTATATATATATATCTATGTGTATATATATATATGCATGGTACTGTAAATTTCTATATGCAATATTATAGTATATCTAAGCATACGCACATACGGACGCACGCGCGCACACACCTATATATATAGGATTTATATTCCCGATATTCATGTGAAATTATAATATTCATATGTAAGTATAATATATACGTAAATCCCAATATTTATTTGTGTCGTGTATATAGTTTTGCACGTGTTTATACTTCATTATACTATCTTGTGATGTTCTGCATATATACATGATATATTCGAATAAACATTTAGTTAAACTAATTAATACGATTAATAAATAAATATAAAATACTTTTAAATAAAATATGTTTTTATTTAATAAATAGATTGAATCTAATGTTAGCTAATAGAGTTCATAGGCACACTAAGATCAAATAGGATTTTTTTTTTTGAATTTACCTATTGCACCTGCTGCAAGACGGAAAAGGTTCCTTCAACATTACATATATTTTTAAACTTATTAAAATGGTTCATTGTATTTTTTTAATAAGGCTCTAACTAGATTCTACATCTCTTAAAACACTAAAAGAGATACAGGAATTTAATAAATTCATTTATTGGGTATTAGGATCCAGTTATCATACTACTATAACTTTAGGCGTGCTCAATCCGTATAAACAGTACGTGACACTTACTAGCTATATCTCGTATATAATTCCTATCCATATATTTATTTACTTCTAATTATCTTAGTGACCTTGAAGTCACTCAACAAATCATAAAGTACATTTGATACTCTAGAACGCATCATTTCACGACATCCTAAAGGTAATTATTGTTAGTATCCTGAGTTTATGATTACAACGATAACAACTATACAGTGAAAATCATATATATATCATACACATATACAAAGCAAGACAAACCACTAACTTGACAAGACGATGACTAAAGCATTAAAGAAATTCATCTACAAAATTGCACGAAGATCGAAGGAACAAACACTCAAGAATGAACCCAGAAAAACTCACTTGACAGGTTCCGACGTCTGAATGCAGAACTTCAGACGTCTGAACGTAGATACTGGACTAAAATTAATAATAGGTTCCAAACGTCTGAAAAACATTCAGACGTCTGAAACTGGGCTCGGGACAAATATTTCAAATCACAACTATAATCTCCGAAGAGACACAACTCCATCTCTCCTCCGCGATTCTTCATCAGTAAACAGTAACGATTCTAGACTGAAAGAGAAGAGATATGACTACTAAAAGCAACTCTCTACAACTATATAAACAAGAATCAAGATGAATCAACCCACTTACTTACTCACTTACTTCTGTCTTATCTAATTCACTCTTGATTATTTCTTGTTCTAATCATCCACTTGCTATCAAGTCTGAAAACCTGAGATCATACACTTCCATGTCCTCTCGAACAATATTGTATCCAATCATTCAAGAGATATTAGAAGTTTAATTGTACGATATAGTGAAAATCTGTGTAATAGAGAGCACGCTCTTGACAAAGAAACTCTGCTATTGTAAACCTGTTCCTCTGGCTGAACTGAGGGTTATTTGGTGAAAGGAAATTCCGAAGAGGAGCTTCGGGACTGGACGTAGGACGGGAGGTCCAAACTAGTATAAAAACCCTAGTATGATTATTCTTATTTACATTCTTTACTAATTATTACACTATAGTTTAATTTAATTATATAATTGTCATTTGTATAATTGATCCACCATACGTTAGACTTTCAATTGGTATCAGAGCAAGGTTTGATTAAAAGTGTCGTAACAAGTTTTTAAATCACTAATATGGCAAGTATTTTTCAAGAAGGTCAGTCTACCGCACGTCCTCCACTATTTAATGACCCAAACTATGCATATTGGTCCACTCATATGCGTATTTTTATGAAAGCCAATGGTCTACAAATATGGTCTGCTACACAAAATAAATATGAAGCACCTGACGCTGCTATGAACACTTGGACCGATGCACAAAAGACCTTAGCATCAAACAATGCTAAAGTTATGAACATTTTATTTTTCTCTCTAGATAAAAATGAATTTTCACATGTCGTGTTATGCACAACTGCATTTGACATTTGGCGCACCTTACAAATTACAGACGAAGGTACAAAAAAGGTTGAACAAACTAAGATTTCAATTTTGCAAAACCAATTCTCTTCATTCAAAATGAAGCAAAATGAAACTATTGTTGACATGTATTCTACATTTCAAACTATCCAACATGATCTTATGACATTAGGAGTTAAGTTTACCGATTTTGATTTAGTTTCTCGAAATCTCAACTCTTTAACATCGGATTGGGAAAGGAAGGTATTAGCCATTGAAGAAGCTAACGGTCTCTCTACTCTCAAGGTTGAAGAGTTGATAGCAAATTTAATGTCCTATGAACCTAACTTACTGGCTAGAAAAGAACAAAATGTTGAAAAGAAGAACATAGCATTTCAAGCAAAGAATGATGACTCGGATTTGGATGAAGAAGAGATAGTCTTCATTGCCAAGAATTATAACAAATTCAAGAAATTTAGTAAGATGATCAAATTCCAAAAAGAAGGCAAGTCCAACACAATAAATCTATCTCAAATAAAGTGCTATGAATGTGATAAATATGGACATATGAAGAAGGTGTAACAGCCCGCTATTTTGGACCATTCAAATCGACAATAAAACCGTACATGTCCGACTTGAATAATTCAAAATACCGAATTGTTAATAAAATTTGGCAAAACTTAAAATATACAGTAAATAAATCAATCATAGATCACTTACACAGAGTAATACAATGCAGCGGAATAGATAAAGAATAGTAGTTCATGAAGCTACTATATACCTCAGAGTTAGAAATAAAATACAACCGAATTGTTCAAATGCCATGAAGTCTCCAATGCAACAGATGGCTTCTCTGAACCAATCAACTGGATGACTGAAGGGATAGATAGCCGGATCTTCAAGCAAAGCTCCAACTTCGAAGGTGAGTCTCAAATGTTGTATCTCTCAGTCTGACCCGAGCGTAAAGCAAAAACACAAAACACTCGAGTCAGGATTAACATTCTTATATCTATAAATCTAACTCAAGTGAAATATCAACTGAAATATAATTAACTTAAAGGACGTTTGGGATAACCATCCTCTAAGGGTCCATGGAACTATCTATAAGGTAGAAATATACACTATAATACCGAGGTCATTTCAAATTAATTTATACTTCACAACAAAAATATTTTTTCGTTATATATATATATATACATAAATATTTAGAGTAGAATATTTGTAGTTTCCTCAACTTAACAAATCGTTTCCAAATCAACCCGACCATCCCATTCAAATTTAATTCAATCTCAATTTATAAATTTTTATACAATTCAGTTTTTTTGATCAAACAAATTCAAATTATATTCATTTCAAATACAGAACTAAATCAAAATTTTACCGTTTAAATTCTACTATATTTCAATGCTTTAATATTCAACAACTCAAAGTTTGATTTAACCGTTTCATATAGATCTCGATTTAACCTTGTTATTTAGTCTTGAAATGTTCACTAAATAAATTCAATATTTATTTAATAACCCAATTTACCTTTAAACTAAATATTCCTTTCGATTTGTTTAAACTTGAAACCTCCATTTAATCATTTAAATCAAAATCAAGTTATAAATCGAATCTTAAATTTCAAATTCTTTGGTTCAAATAATCCAATTAAGTAAAATACTTAACTAAATACAATTTCAATTAATTCAACTTTATCTTCTCAACCTTAACTTATCCAAATTATTACAACAATCAATTTTGAAATATAAATTTAAATAAATACTTAAACATATTATATGGATTAAATCGATCTCCAAAATATTACTATTAAATCTATATATAAAATTTCTATTTTCATATAATATTTTAAGAATTAATATTTATTAGAACCGTATATTTATTTTCAACCCATAGAAATTATTTTCAAAATATTTATACATATGGACCAACGGTGTCTGTATATAATTTCATACCCTATGGTCAAGGGATACGGATTTCAATCCGAAATTTAATTATACGGGTAGATATCACTTCGACCCGTAATCCCAAATTCAATTTTTATTGAAAATTGCTTGGGTTTATCATTTCAACCCATAACGAAGTTCTTCTATTCTAAAGTCCGTTCGGGTATGTATCATTTCAACCCATATTGAATTCTAAACTACGGGGAACTTGCAGAGTGATAACAAATAATAAAATAACAGACATATATCATCAATAACAGTATAATATAACAATGGGATATGGTGTCATATCCCACAGGTGAACACATTTGCGAACAACAAAATATATAGCAATGTAAATAACTAACAGTAGCATATTTCAATTGTCGTTTCAATTGGAATCAAATTTAATAAATAAAAGAACGTTAGTCGTGAGTGATTGCTCACCTTTCGTGGCTGGAGGGTACCGAAGGTGATACGGAAACACACACTGATACGGACATGGAAATTTGATTTACAAATCCAAGCAAAGCAAAATTGGCACGAATTTGATGAACAGAATCTAGTAACGGAAACGACGGGAACAGATCAAAATAGCTTGATATAAAGTTTTGGACGAGACGCATATTATATTAATATTTCACTTAAACCCATTATTTTAAAATACGTATTCATTTGAAATAAATCTCAAATTTTTTTTATTTATTTTTTAATATATATAACCAAAATCAATAAAATCTTTATAGCTTGTATATGCACTTTGACCTAATCATTTATACCCATATAAACTTGATAGTTTAGATATATAAATTAACACAGGCTATATAAATTTTGTTTTTATTACTGTTAACTAAAACAACTACTAATGTGTATACAACCGCTTATAAATAAAATATACTTTTTATATTAACTCACTATGCAGACTAAAAAAAATCTTGTAAACTTAAATATAAACAATTGCCTATACATATTAATATACTCTGGAAAAAATTTAGAATAGAAAACGTGGGAATTCAAAATTCATGTAGTTGCAGCCTAAATCAAAAAGGTAAATTCATATACAGGTGAACATGCAGCTATATGTATAAGTAAATTATTGTAACCTTACCCAAATGAAAAGACTCAATACCAAATTTCCATAACCTATGTATTTAAAACTGACAACGTTTATATAAGTAATATAAACAAAATACTTTCCTTCTAGCGAATAAAACAATACTTATAACAACACTTAAAACTTTATATATTTTTCTTAAACAGTTAAAACTTTATACATATATTATATTAAATTTAGACATATAAAAAAAAAATTTAAAGTCCAACAGAAACAAAATCTTACAACTTATTCATATTTTTGCTTTTACATCAATTCAAAACATAAAAATTTAAAACTACATTTAATTTGAACCCAATATACTTAGTACACTTTAATATAATAATATCTGAAACCATACACTGCAAATACTACCCATAACATACGCACACCATACAAAAGTTATAACCCAAAACATACGCACACCACACAAAAGTTATACCAATATATATGTAAACTATATAACTAAAATATCTTATATAAACTATTTATAAACTTATACAACTATGCAGACAACCCATACAATCTGCCTATATACTAGACTCATATTATAACAGAAGCTAGACATATATATACAACAGTTATGAATCTATTACTTAATGTATATAAATAATTTACACAGAATACTATACTTATATTTAAGATACATATACTAACCCAAAAAGGAAGGAGAAAGGCCGAAGTCAGGGGTGGTGGGGAGCTCGGAGGGGAGCACGACACTGCTTCATGCTTCGGCGTGGAAGAGGAGGGGAGACAAACGGAGAGGTGGATGGTGATGGCCTTGGGGGCGTGAGAGTGGATAGTGCAAGAAGAAGGAGTGATGTAACGTTTGGTGAGTGGTTACGTGAAGGAGGAGGAAGTGGTTTATGAATGAGGAAGAAAGTGAAAAGGTAAAGTAAAATGGTTCAGATCTAAATATATAGGAATAAGGCAATGGATGCAACGTATCCAACATTTACATTTCAAAACTGGCGAAATTAAAGGTAGTCATCGATGCGTTGAGTGACGGGGTTTTAAGGCACGAAATAAATATGTGAGAAATGAGCTGGCTGCAATTTATTATGTACGTTATTATATGTACTATTTATTTTTGAAACGTAAGTATAGAAAAGGAAAAGGAAAAGTCAGAGCAATACGAGCCAGAAATAAATGGGAAATCAATATAACCAAAATGGTAACGGTCTAATTTCTTGATTTCAGCTGAAAATTATTTAAGCAATAAATTTATTGCTTGGCAAGCAAGGCTCAGGTTGAAAAGCAAAGGAAACAAAAGTCCCAATATAAAGTAAAGAGAGAGAAACGAAGTTAAAAAGGGAAAGAAAAATAAAGTGAATCGTTTTAAAATAATAATTACGACGTATACAAATGTATACGTTTGATTTTTGAAACTGCTAAACATAAATTCAGGAAAAATGGAAAGCAAATATATAATGATGTATGGGAAGAAAGGAAGTCACCGAAATCAATTGTAACGGTCACCTGCAATATTTTCTCCTAAACACATATATCCAATCAAAAGAAATTGTAACGCTCAAAAGCTTTGATTTAGGAAAAGGTTATTAAAACAAGTTACTGCTGGCTACAATCAAATATTTATGTTTTGAGGGAACAGTTTCTTACCTTTAAAAAGCAATGAAGATAGAGAGAAAATAACAGAGACGGCAACAAATCAATCAATCAAGTAAATGAAAAAGGCAACCGGGAAACGTATCAAATTAAATATTGGCAGTAACGGTCACTCATTTATTTAGCTGACAAATATTAAAGCTATAAAGGCAATTAACATATCAACCGTTCAAAAAGATAAATACAACGTATACAAAATTATACGCTTAATTTTTGAAATGATGGCAACGGCTAAAATTTAGCAACTGATGAAATAATTACTAAAGTAAAGGATAGTGGCTATTGCTTGATAATAAATTTATTATCAGCAATTTTTAGCTTGAATTTAATAGAATTTCCCAATGAAATAAACTTTGTTAAAATAAATTGAAAATTAAAAATCTGCTATATTTAAATATACGTATTCTAAATATATAAACATTTTATTTAAAAATTCAATTATTATAAGATTTCACAAATATTTAATTAAGTACGTTATAGAATCAATTAAAATTGTTAAAATTTTCCGGGTCGTTACACTCTCCCCCACTCAAAACTTTTCGTCCCCGAAAAGGAAGGAGGTAGGAGAATAAAACAACCAGAAAAAAAAAGATTGAAAGCCAAGATAAACAATAAATTTTAAAACTATATAAATTTTATTTAAAATATTTATTTGAAAATTTCATTTGAAATTAAATTTAATATTTAATACTTCTCAAACTCCTTTGCAAACAATTATTTACATTATTACTTCTATTTACAAAGACTATTGAAAATATTAAATCCAAAATTTATGAAATTTTTAATTTTTCTCAAGATACCTTTCAAATATTATCAATAAATTAATAATCATTTTCTTTAAAGATGTTTTATTTAATTTATAACTTCAAAAATATTTATAACGCTAAAATTTTATATAAAACAATGTAGTATACAAATAAGCAATATTTAAAAGATTTATTCAAAAAGGAAAGGAAGGTAGATTCCGAAAACGGAATATAGGTGAAAAATAAAGCTGAGCAGATGAGGTAGATTCAAAAGAATAGAATCGGGCACAAATAATTTATTTCAAACCATAAGAATTTAAATTTCAAATATTAATACAAAATTTCTTTGTTGAAAATACTTTTATAATAAAATACCTTTATAAATAAAATACTTTTATATCGAAACCAATTTTTCTTTCGAAAATACTTTTATAACTCGATGTTTTAACAAGTTTATCCTCGTTCTTGCAGACTCTGGCCATGCGTTGATCAGGCGCAAAGCTAGAGTTCTTCAAGTACTTAGTAGACCTGTTTCAACTCCCAGTGAAAATATTTGAAAAACCTTTTAAAAACAGATATGGAAAGTACAATCCAAACAAATCAACCAAACCAAAACCTTTGTCCGATCATGGTTCGTAGATACACAATGGTTACGCCTGGGTCCCCCAGGAAACAATCCATATCCGTAAGCTTTCTCAGCCCTGCGAGTTACGCCATGATGACTAGTAGAGTGCAGGATACACAATGGTTACGCTTGGATCCCCCAAGAAACAATCCGTACCCCTAGGCAAGACTCAGCCAGGCACTTGCGCTACTATTCGCGACCTACACAGATTGCAGGATACACAATGGTTACGCCTGGATCCCCCAGGAAACAATCCGTACCCCTAGGCAAGACTCAGCCAGGCAATTGCGCTATGCATTCACGAGAGAGAAAAAAACCATGGGTTACGCCACGGTGGGAACACTCGAGTATTACATCCGAAAAACCAAAAATCAGAGAGAATAATATCGATAGAATGAATCCACGATGTGGCCACAAAGCGGATATCAAGCAGAAGGCACTTTCCATATCTTTACTTCGAAAATATATATCATATAGTACCTTTTCAAATCACTTTCAAATATCGTACTTATATAAAGTCCATATATATAGGATTTCATTTTTCCCAAATCGAATACTTTCCAAATCAATAGTAGATCAAATCATACTTATATAGACTTCGATTATATAAAATCTCTTTCCAAATTGAGTACCTTTCAAATCAGTAGATTTCAAATCAACTTCATACTTATACAATCCATTTTATATAGGTTCGACCACTCCCAAATCAAGTGCTTAATAATATAAGGTTCTCAAATTTCAAATCATTTCAATATCAGTTTCAAAATCATATATGATTTCACCAAATTTTCTTCCAAATTAAATATCTCAATTTCAAAGTTCCCATAATAATAGGTTTAGAAAATAATCCCAGTTTCCAAATTAAAATAATTCAAGTCAAACAAATTCATTTCCAAAATCACCATATAAGTACTGGTTTTAATTTCAATTAAATTTCAAAACCAAATATTTTCTCAAAATCAATTATACTAAAAATAGTTTCCAAATTTATAAGTATCCCTTTAAAACTTTTAAACTATCTATTTCTATTTGAAATTTCCAATTTACCTTTCTGAAAACCATTATTCAAAACCATATTTTTCTCAAAACATTTCAAAACTAAATTTATATTCTTTATCAAACATTTTATACTCCTCGAAATTTCTTAGCTTTGAAAATTTAATCTCGATTTGGAAGTGTTCGAACATTCGAAATAGTTAGGGAAATCAAATTTTCAATTCAACAGTTGAAAATCAACAATAAATCAATAAACCAATTATTAAATCCGAAACTCGAGGACTGAACACCGGTCTCACTTTAAATTGTTTCAAATATATACTTATATCTTTCTAAAATATCAAATTATACTTCAGAAGTTGAAATCAAAACCGGTTTTACAAAATCACTTGCATAGCGAAGCTATTAAAGTGGCCACTCCCCCACTCTGAAACTCGAAAATCAATGTCGATGATGCGTGCACTCATCACCGAAATTATTTTCCAACGACATAAGTGAGTTCTGGAGTTCTATTTTCTTGAAAAATTCTTTGAAATTTCTTCAAAATTATTGGAATTCATTTGAACTCATTTGAAACATTTCTTATTCGGAAAAATACTTTTAAATCATATTATTTTTATATATTTTCCAAAATCTTAAAACCAATTTCAAAATACCGGAATTCAATTCTCGAATTTCAAATTTAACCCTTCAGTTATAAATCATTTTTATATGAATCACTTTCTTATAAATTTTCGAAATTTCCAATCCTTTCAAAACTTTTATATATAGAATAACATTTCTTATTCATTTTATATATAGGTATATAATCCTTATCGAAAACATTTTCACTTTTTATATAGAATAAAATCATAATTATCAAAATAATAATTTCGATATATAAAACAATTTCAAAAATGCAAATATACTCGATTTTCAAAAAATAATTTTAAGAATGGATTTCAAAACAAAGATAGAGATTTGAATTAGAGGAACTCCAATCAATAGAATTCTGATTCGAAGATAGACTCGATCAAAGATGAGATAATAAATTACAAAATAGAAGATGGATATACTTCTATAAATCGCGGGCGACCTTAACCGGGTCAACCGTGACTTCAGGGATATGATCGATGCGGAATTCTAAAACAAATCGACATTCGATTGCCAGAGATGGAATTCGGCATATCAAGATATAGCAGCATCGTAAACCGAGGATACAAAAATCTTCGGTGAATCGATGCCAATTGTAAAGGTGTTTTCACCCCCTTTACAAAACATTCGGTGGAGTTATGGGATACTCCAGAATCAAACGAATATAAATAGGAAGAGACAAGAATGAATTTCGGAACCGAGAGACATTCCAAAACTCAAAGGAAATTGAGTCAAAAAGGAAGAGATTCAACTCGAACGAAAGTGATTCTGTAAATAAATTTACCATATATGCTAAGTTTTGCCTAGAGCCAAAGCTCTGATACCAACTGTAACAGCCCGATATTTTGGACCATTCAAATCGACAATAAAACCGTACATGTCCGACTTGAATAATTCAAAATACCGAATTGTTAATAAAATTTGGCAAAACTTAAAATATACAGTAAATAAATCAATCATAGATCACTTACACAGAGTAATACAATGCAGCGGAATAGATAAAGAATAGTAGTTCATGAAGCTACTATATACCTCAGAGTTAGAAATAAAATACAACCGAATTGTTCAAATGCCATGAAGTCTCCAATGCAACAGATGGCTTCTCTGAACCAATCAACTGGATGACTGAAGGGATAGATAGCTGGATCTTCAAGCAAAGCTCCAACTTCGAAGGTGAGTCTCAAATGCTGTATCTCTCAATCTGACCCGAGCGTAAAGCAAAAACACAAAACACTCGAGTCAGGATTAACATTCTTATATCTATAAATCTAACTCAAGTGAAATATCAACTGAAATATAATTAACTTAAAGGACGTTTGGGATAACCATCCTCTAAGGGTCCATGGAACTATCTATAAGGTAGAAATATACACTATAATACCGAGGTCATTTCAAATTAAATTATACTTCACAACAAAAATATCTTTTCATTATATATATATATATATATATATGTACATAAATATTTAGAGTAGAATATTTGTAGTTTCCTCAACTTAACAAATCGTTTTCAAAATCAACCCGACCATCCCATTCAAATTTAATTCAATCTCAATTTATAAATTTTTATACAATTCAGTTTTTTTGATCAAACAAATTCAAATTATATTCATTTCAAATACAGAACTAAATCAAAATTTTACCGTTTAAATTCTACTATATTTCAACGCTTTAATATTCAACAACTCAAAGTTTGATTTAACCGTTTCATATAGATCTCGATTTAACCTTGTTATTTAGTCTTGAAATGTTCACTAAATAAATTCAATATTTATTTAATAACCCAATTTACCTTTAAACTAAATATTCCTTTCGATTTTTTTAAACTTGAAACCTCCATTTAATCATTTAAATCAAAATCAAGTTATAAATCGAATCTTAAATTTCAAATTCTTTGGTTCAAATAATCCAATTAAGTAAAATACTTAACTAAATACAATTTCAATTAATTCAACTTTATCTTCTCAACCTTAACTTATCCAAATTATTACAACAATCAATTTTGAAATATAAATTTAAATAAATACTTAAACATATTATATGGATTAAATCGATCTCCAAAATATTACTATTAAATCTATATATAAAATTTCTATTTTCATATAATATTTTAAGAATTAATATTTATTAAAACCGTATATTTATTTTCAACCCATAGAAATTATTTTCAAAATATTTATACATATGGACCAACGGTGTCTGTATATAATTTCATACCCTATGGTCAAGGGATACGGATTTCAATCCGAAATTTAAATATACGGGTAGATATCACTTCGACCCGTAATCCCAAATTCAATTTTTATTGAAAATCGCTTGGGTTTATCATTTCAACCCATAACGAAGTTCTCCTATTCTAAAGTCCGTTCGGGTATGTATCATTTCAACCCATATTGAATTCTAAACTACGGGAAACTTGCAGAGTGATAACAAATAATAAAATAACAGACATATATCATCAATAACAGTATAATATAACAATGGGATATGGTGTCATATCCCACAGGTGAACACATTTGCAAACAACAAAATATATAGCAATGTAAATAACTAACAGTAGCATATTTCAATTGTCGTTTCAATTGGAATCAAATTTAATAAATAAAAGAACGTTAGTCGTGAGTGATTGCTCACCTTTCGTGGCTGAAGGGTACCGAAGGTGATACGGAAACACACACTGATACGGACATGGAAATTTGATTTACAAATCCGAGCAAAGAAAAATTGGCACGAATTTGATGAACAGAATCTGGTAACAGAAACGACGGGAACGGATCAAAATAGCTTGATATAAAGTTTTGGACGAGACGCATATTATATTAATATTTCACTTAAACCCATTATTTTAAAATACGTATTCATTTGAAATAAATCTCAAATTTTTTTTTTATTTTTTTTTATTTTTTTTTAATATATATAACGAAAATCAATAAAATCTTTATAGCTTGTATATGCACTTTGACCTAATCATTTATACCCATATAAACTTGACAGTTTAGATATATAAATTAACACAGGCTATATAAATTTTGTTTATTATTACTGTTAACTAAAACAACTACTAATGTGTATACAACCGCTTATAAGTAAAATATACTTTTTATATTAACTCACTATGTAGACTAAAAAAAATCTTGTAAACTTAAATATAAACAATTGCCTATACATATTAATATACTCTGGAAAAAATTTAGAATAGAAAACGTGGGAATTCAAAATTCATGTAGTTGCAGCCTAAATCAAAAAGGTAAATTCATATACAGGTGAACATGCAGCTATATGTATAAGTAAATTATTGTAACCTTACCCAAATGAAAAGACTCAATACCAAATTTCCATAACCTATGTATTTAAAACTGACAACGTTTATATAAGTAATATAAACAAAATACTTTCCTTCTAACGAATAAAACAATACTTCTAACAACACTTAAAACTTTATATATTTTTCTTAAACAGTTAAAACTTTATACATATATTATATTAAATTCAGACATGTAAATTTTTTTTTTTTTTTAAAGTCCAACTTTATCTCCAACAGAAACAAAATCTTACAACTTATTCATATTTTTGCTTTTACATCAATTCAAAACATAAAAATTTAAAACTACATTTAATTTGAACCCAATATACTTAGTACACTTTAATATAATAATATCTGAAACCATACACTGCAAATACTACCCATAACATACGCACACCATACAAAAGTTATAACCCAAAACATACGCACACCACACAAAAGTTATACCAATATATATGTAAACTATATAACTAAAATATCTTATATAAACTATTTATAAACTTATACAACTATGCAGACAACCCATACAATCTGCCAATATACTAGACTCATATTATAACAGAAGCTAGACATATATATACAACAGTTATGAATCTATTACTTAATGTATATAAATAATTTACACAGAATACTATACTTATATTTAAGATACATATACTAACCCAAAAAGGAAAGAGAAAGGCCGAAGTTAGGGGTGGTGGGGAGCTCGGAGGGGAGCACGGCACTGCTTCATGCTTCGGCGTGGAAGAAGAGGGGAGACAAACGGAGAGGTGGATGGTGATGGCCTCGGTGGCGTGAGAGTGGATAGTGCAAGAAGAAGGAGTGATGTAACGTTTGGTGAGTGGTTACGTGAAGGAGGAGGAAGTGGTTTATGAATGAGGAAGAAAGTGAAAAGGTAAAGGCAAATGGTTCAGATCTAAATATATAGGAATAAGGCAATGGATGCAACGTATCCAACATTTACATTTCAAAACTGGCGAAATTAAAGGTAGTCATCGATGCGTTGAGTGACGGGGTTTTAAGGCACGAAATAAATATGTGAGAAATGAGCTGGCTGCAATTTATTATGTACGTTATTATATGTACTATTTATTTTTGAAACGTAAGTATAGAAAAGGAAAAGGAAAAGTCAGAGCAATACGAGCCAGAAATAAATGGGAAATCAATATAACCAAAATGGTAACGGTCTAATTTCTTGATTTCAGCTGAAAATTATTTAAGCAATAAATTTATTGCTTGGCAAGCAAGGCTCAGGTTGAAAAGCGAAGGAAACAAAAGTACCAATATAAAGTAAAGAGAGAGAAACGAAGTTAAAAAGGGAAAGAAAAATAAAGTGAATCGTTTTAAAATAATAATTACGACGTATACAAATGTATACGTTTGATTTTTGAAACTGCTAAATATAAATTCAGGAAAAATGGAAAGCAAATATATAATGATGTATGGGAAGAAAGGAAGTCACCGAAATCAATTGTAACGGTCACCTGCAATATTTTCTCCTAAACACATATATCCAATCAAAAGAAATTGTAACGCTCAAAAGCTTTGATTTAGGAAAAGGTTATTAAAACAAGTTACTGCTGGCTACAATCAAATATTTATGTTTTGAGGGAACAGTTTCTTACCTTTAAAAAGCAATGAAGACAGAGGGAAAATAACAGAGACGACAACAAATCAATCAATCAAGTGAATGAAAAAGGCAACCGGGAAACGTATCAAATTAAATATTGGCAGTAACGGTCACCCATTTATTTAGCTGACAAATATTAAAGCTATAAAGGCAATTAACATATCAACCGTTCAAAAAGATAAATACAACGTATACAAAATTATACGCTTAATTTTTGAAATGATGGCAACGGCTAAAATTTAGCAACTGATGAAATAATTACTAAAGTAAAGGATAGTGGCTATTGCTTGATAATAAATTTATTATCAGCAATTTTTAGCTTGAATTTAATAGAATTTTCCGATGAAATAAACTTTGTTAAAATAAATTGAAAATTAAAAATCTGCTATATTTAAATATACGTATTCTAAATATATAAACATTTTATTTAAAAATTCAATTATTATAAGATTTCACAAATATTTAATTAAATACGTTATAGAATCAATTAAAATTGTTAAAATTTTCCGGGTCGTTACAGAAGGATTGCCCTAAACTCAACAATGAAAAAAAGAACAAATTTGAAAAATTTAAGAAGAAAACAGCTTTTAAAATCACTTGGGATGATTCCGATTCATCATCATCTTCCAAGAGTGATAGTGATAGTGATGGAGAACAAGCTAATGTATTTTTTATAGCTAACACTGATGAGGTATGTCCTGAACTTAGCTATAACGAATTATTGGAGTTAAGTATTGAACTTGATGACAAGTTTAGACAAATAAAAAAATTGAATAAAGAATACCTAGCCAAAATAAATCGATTAGCACTAGAAATTGAATTATTAAGGGATGAAAAAGTTATTTTAGAAGAAGAATTAGAGATTTCACAAGAAAAATGTAAAAAGGCTATCGAATATGACACACAACATAGTGAAATAGATAGGTTAAAACTTAAAAATAATCATTTGGTTAAGGAAAATATTGAACTAAAAAATAGTATAGAAATGTCAAAAAAATGAAATTTGTGAATTAAAGGAAAATACTAGAAAAACTTACTAACAATATTTCAAAGTTTAACAAAGGAAAACAATATCTTGATAACTTAATTAAAATTTTGAAACCCTCTAGTAATCGGAATGGGTTAGGATTTGAAAAGAATTCACATAATAAAAAAGGTAATACTATAAAGCAAAGTATCTTATATCAAAGTTTCAAAAAGATACCAAAGTTATGTAAAGATGTAAAATCTAAAAATATAAAAATTTGAATACCAAAGTCTAATAATAAGTTAAATAGACAAAAACATATTGATAGTTTTCTATCAAGTGTACTATTTAACAATGATTATGTTTTTAAAGGACCCTAACCCACTTGGGTATGGCTACCCTCTCCTCCTAACATTTAAGACCCTAATTAAAGAAGTGGGTACCAATTGAATAATTTTTGTTTTATAGGTACCCAGAAATAAAAGAAAGGAGAAATGGATACTCGATAGTGGCTATTCAAAACACATGACCGGGAATTCCAAGGTGCTCTCAAATATAAAATATATCGACGGAGGCACCGTAACCTTTGGAGACAACTCAAAAGGATATGTCATCGGAATTGGAGAAGTCATAAACATCGGTATTTCTAACTCCTATTATTTCTAATGTTTTATTAGTAGAAAATTTTGAAACATAATTTACTAAGCATTAGCCAACTATGTGATAAAGGTTTTCAAATAAATTTCGAGAAAAATCGATGCAATATATTTGATAATAATAAAAATTTATTATTTGAAGGATTTCGAAATAAAAATATTTATATTTTGAATATGAATATAAAACAAAATTCGGATTTATGCTTAACTGCTAAGCTTGTGGATCCGTGGCTATGGCATAAACAATTTTATCACATGAATTTCAAATATATAAATAAATTATCAAAACATGAACTAGTTAAAGTTTTACCAAAAATAAATTATAAAATAGACAATTTGTGCGATCCATGTCAAATTGGAAAATTAAAAAGGAGTTCTTTTAAATCTAAAAATAATATTTCAACAAAATAACCATTAGAATTGTTGCATTTAGATTTATTTGGTCCTACTCAAGTAAGATCAATATGTCAAAAGAAATATGTTTTTGTGATTGTTGATGATTTTTCAAGATATACATGGACTTTGTTTTTAAAACATAAAGTGACACTTTTGGTATGTTTAACATAGTTGCAAAAAGAATTAGAAATCAAATGAATTTGAAAATTAAAAATATTCGCAATGATCATGGAGGAGAATTTGAAATGAACCTTTTACAAATTATGCAATAAAAAGGGAATTAATCATAACTGTTCAATTCCACGTACACCACAACAAAACTATGTAGTTGAATGAAAAAATCGAAGATTACAAGAATGTGCAAGAACAATATTAAATAGTAGTAATCTACCAAAACATTTTTGGGTCGAATCTATTGCTACAGCTTGTTATGTTTTGAATATAGTGACAATACGACCAATGACAAAAAACAAGTGTTATGAAATATTTTTTGGTAAGAAACCTAAGGTATCATATTTTAGAACATTTGGATCAAAATGTTTCATATTAAATACTAAAGACAATCTATAAAAATTTGATCCTAAAGCCGATGAAGGAATATTTGTTGGCTATTCGGATCGTAGCAAAGCTTATATAATTTATAATAAAAGGACAAATATTATAGAAGAAAGTTTACATGTCTCTTTTGATGAAAATTTTGTAACTACACAAATTAATGACGAAGAAGAAATATATTCAAATGATTCTTCTAACACACTTCACAATAATAATGAAGCTATTGATTAAAATTGTACTTTAGTTCCACCTCCTAGGATTTTAAGGAATCATCATGTAGATAACATTATTGGAGATTTAAATTGTAGAGTAACTCGAAATTAGCTAAATCAAATAAGTCATGTTGCATTCATTTCAGATTTTGAACCAAAGAACTATAACGAAGCCTCTAAAGATGATTTTTGGATTTTAGCTATGCAAGAAGAATTAAATCAATTCGAACGAAATAATGTTTGGGAACTCGTTCCATGACAGAAAATCAATCCGTCATTGGAACTAAATGGATATTTAAAAATAAAGCCGATGAAACCGGAAATATTGTTCGAAATAAAGCACGTTTAGTAGCATAGAGGTATAATCAAGAAGAAGGAATCGATTACTATGAAACTTTTGCACCTATAGCTAGATTAGAAGCTATACAAACTCTACTTGCTTTTGCTTGTCATAACAATTTTAAATTATATCAAATGGATGCCAAAAGTGCATTTTTGAATGGTCTTATTAAAGAAAATGTTTATGTCAAACAACCACCATTATTTGAACATGAAAACTTTCCAAATCATGTTTTTAAATTAAATAAAGCATTATATGGATTAAAACAAGCCCCTAGAGTGTGGTATGATAAGCTTAAAAATCATTTAATTTCATCACGATTCAAATTAGTAAAATTGACACGACTCTATTTATTAAAAGAGAAAATGATGATATTTTAGTAGTTCAAATTTATGTCGATGATATCGTATTTGGATCAACTAATGAAAATTTATGCGTACAATTTTATAATATAATGAAAAATGAATTTGAAATGTCACACATGGGCAAATTAAATTTCGTTTTAGGATTGCAAATAAAGCAACTAGAAAATGGTATCTTTATACATAAAGAAAAGTATTGTAATGAACTATTAAAACGTTTCGGTATGGATAAAACATCTAGTAAATCTACACATATGAATTCAACGGTTCATCTTGATAAAGATGAAAAAGGAAAATATTTTGAAGAAAATTTATATAGGAGTATGATTGGTTCGTTATTATATTTAACCGCAAGTCGACCCGATATAATGATGAGTGTTTGTCTTTGCGCACGTTTTCAAGCAAAACCAAAAGAATCTCATCAAAGAGTCGTTAAGCGTATTTTGAGCTATTTATCTAGCACGAAAAACTATGGACTATTCTATCCGAATGGATCTTCCTTTGAACTTGTATCGTATAGCGATGCAGATTTTGAAGGATGCAAAATGGATAGAAAAAGTACTAGTGGAACTTGTCATTTTGTTGGACAATCTTTCGTCTCATGGTTTAGTAAAAAAATAAAATTGTGTTTCTTTATCCATCTGCGAAGCCGAATGTATTTCAGCGGCATTAGCATGTGCATGAGTAATTTACATGCAATAAACCTTAAAAGATTGAAAAATCCCCAATTTATTGTGACAACACCAGCGCAATCAATCTATCTAAAAATCCGGTAAACCATTTTCGAACTAAACATATAGATATAAGACATCATTTCTTAAGAGATAATGTCGAAAAAGGAACTACAACTTTAGAATATGTTAACACTGAAAATCAAATAGCCGATATCTTTACAAAACCATTAAACGAACAAAGTTTTGTAAAATTACGACGAGACTTAGGCATTTGTTCACTTAATGAACTTTTAAACTAAGAAAAATTTCTTATATCCACAAGTTTTTAGCTGATTAAAAAACCATTAAAAATTTAGACAATAATTTTGGACCATAAAAACGCTACCTATTTTTATATTTGGATTGTTATAAATCTAATTTTCAAAAGTTTCTCTTTAAAAATATATATCAAATATAAAAATCAAAATGTCATCTCAAGAAATAACTTCATATAATTCTGGATCGTCATCCTCAAACGTATCCACCCCTTCTCTTCATACCCCTTCACCTCCTCATTCTCCACCCTCTCCTGACTTACCAAAAAGTCGATGGGGATTATCACCTCTACTGAAGGAAGTCAAACGAGAAAAACCACCTACAATCCACGAAAAACTTGATGAAATATCACTATCAATTCGCAATGATGGACGCTCAAAAGAAAATATACTATAGACAGGAAGGAACAATCAAACATTTGAACTTTCTGGAAAAGGCTCTATATGCTATATGTAGTCATTCTCCAACAAAGAAGTGTTTACATAAAAAATCTCCATGTTTTTTTGAAACTCCTAGAGACGAACCATTGACTTCGTCGCCTAAAGCTCCTTCCTGGTCCCCAATCAACTATGGTCATCCCATCTACGAACCGAATTCATGGGATCATCAAGAATGGAACCAGAACAAATAAACTACTATGTTTGAAAACGATTATATACATATATATTTGTTTATATTGTATTCTATTCAATAAATAAAGTTTTTTTGCTTCAAAAAAATATCAAAAGAACTAATCTGGAGTTTTTCAGACGTCTGAAAAAGATTCCAAACATCTGAAATAGGAATCTGAAACTACTAATAAATGTTCCCAGACATTTGAAATCGTTTTCAGACGTCTGAAGTTACTCTCTATTTAGTATCAGCACTTTCCAGACGTTTGAGTGCTACTTCCAGACTTCTGATTCTACTCTCTGCTTCTATATCAAACATTTTTAGATGTCTGGTCCACTTCAGACGTCGGGAGCTGGAAATGACAGTATTTTAAAACACTATCTCTGATCGATCAATCCTCTTTTCCTATTTCTAATCATTTCCAAATCGAAATTTATTACTATCAAAATATAATTATTTTCTCACCTGATTAATGCCACCACGAACAAAAAAATGGGAATTAAGAAAAGAAAGCATGCAGAAGGATCCTCTTCTCAACCCTTGATGGTAACTGACACTCAAATTAAAGATTGGTTATTCCACAATCCATCAACTATAAGATGGTTTGAAGACTTGAAGATTAAGAAGATGCATCTCAGACCCTTCTATAACCTAATCAAGTTTCCTTCGTATGATATGGATGACATCTGTGAGCAAAGTAACTAAAAACCCTTGTTTCTTTTAATGCCCACGATATCTCCATCAATCAATTGGCTATATACCTTTTTTATGCTAATCTGGATAGTTCATCAATATAGACTACTGAGAATGATGAACAATGGTTATGTACGAGTGTCTATGGGACAACAATCAAGTTAACCCCCACTATAATTGAACGAATTTTAGAATGCTCTTACACGGGTCACAAATTATCTGAAATAGAGGATATGCGATTCAAACCTTGTGATATTACAACGCATCAGTTATGGGAGAATCAAATGCCTCAATTTTCTTCCAAATTCCTTAGGCCACGTGCTAGGCTCCTTACCCGAATGCTTATAAATACCATTATCCAGCGATTAGGTAGCCATGAACAAATTACCGATCTTGAGCACAAAGCTTTATATGCTCTTTTTAGTCGAACTACGATTAATTGGGTCACTTCATTTTCAATGAACTTAAAGGTTTTTGGAATAGATCTCGCGAGACTATCATTTACCCGTCTTATATTATTCGAATCCTCAAAGCACTAAACATCCCAGCATACATTTTTTATTTTTAGGAGTTACCTATCAAATAGAGTGGAGCAAAAATTTTCAATCTTATGCATTTGCCGAAGGAACCATCATCTTATATAGCTCTTCTATAATGGAGAAACGCACAAGATCAACCTCCTCCTACGCAACAAGAACAACAGCAATAAGAAGGTAATACAAAATTACCAAGGCAACCATCTCCACCTCCTCCTTCCTTGTTTGAATATCACTCTGATATGGAGACTTTGGAAGCACGAACTCAGCCTAATGCTAATGAAAGTATTGCTCGCTTAACTTTATAAACTAAGTGCTCCTATCTAGAAATCAAATTCTTCTTGGTAAACAAATAGCAAGGCTCGATCACATATTGTCCACAGGCTTTCCAAAGTTGAAAACTCTATTGCTTCAGTAGTTTCCAAACTTGATCAACACTTCAACAAACTCGACAACCTTCTTCCGACTGGTCTACACCTTTCCCATCTCCTCACACATCGCCAAAGATCAGCGACAAGGACAAAGGGAAATTCGCCTCCCTTGGTGATGATCTAACTTGACATCATATGGTTAATATTTTGTTGTAGTTAACTTTTTTTCTTCAAATTACTAGTAAGACAATATCAATATTTTGCTGTAGATGTAATCATAATTTTTGTTACTGTTGTCATTCTGTCTGCATATCATACTTATCTATGCGTTATGGTTCTTTAATTATTTTTGATAATGACAAAGGGGAAGAAAAATAGATATGCACACCTATAGGGGAGAATCCATCTGTAATTATTTATATAAGTACATTGTATAGTTGTCATCATCAAAAAGGGGGAGAATGTTAGAACCCTGAGTTTATGATTTCGACGATAACAACTATACAATGGAAATCATATATATATATATATATATATATATATATCATACACGGATACAAAGCAAGACAAACACTACCTTGACAAGACGATGACTAAAGCATTAAATAAATTCATCTAAAAAATTGCACAAAGATCGAAGGAACAAACACTCAAGAATGAACCCAGAAAAACCTCACTTGACGGGTTCAGACATCTGAATGCAGGACTTCAGATGTCTAAACGTAGATACTGGACTAAAATTAATAATAGGTTCCAGACGTCTGAAACTAGGCTCGAGACAAATATTTCAAATCACAACTATCATCTCCGAAGAGACGCAACTCCATCTCTCCTCCACGACTCTTCACTAGTGAACAGTAACGACTCTAGACTAAAAGGGAAGAGATGTGACTACTAGAAGCAACTCTCTACAACTATATAAACAAGAATCACGATGAATCAACTCACTTACTTACTCACTTACTTCCGTCTTATCTAATTCGCTCTTGATTATTTCTTGTTCTATTCATCCACTTGCTATCAAATCTGAAAACCTGAGATCATACACTTCCATATTCTCTCAAACAATATTGTATTCAATTATTCAAGAGATATAGGAAGTTTAACTGTACGATATAGTCAAAATCTATGTAATAGAGAACACACTCTTGAAACTCTGCTATTATAAACCCGTTCCTCCGGGTGAAGTGAGGGTTATTTGGTGAAATGAAATTATGAAGAGGAGCTTCGGGACTAGACGTAGGACGAGAGGTTCGAACCAGTATAAAAACCCTGGTGTGATTATTCTTATTTACATTCTTTACTAATTATTACACTATAGTTTAATTTAGTTATATACTTGTCATTTGTATAATCGATCCACCATACATTAGACTTTAAATTATATATCCCTTAAGTGTGCTCAACAAAGTTACATAATATTCTTACCAATCTAGGTATAATATAAACATCAGTATAGAAAATATATGTCTCGAGGGCGCTCAACCACCGTACGTATGTATAGTAATCTATTTATATTGTAAATGATGAAGAAAAACTTTATTTTAAATTTAGAATTTAAAATAATATTAACTAAGTATTATCGACATTTTAAGGGATATGAGTATATGTCTCTTTGTCTTATGCATATTCCCTTAAGTCTATATGGATTTTAGTTCTCTTATATCTACCTTTCCCATTATACAAATGTTATGTATATATACATATATATTTATATATGTGGAAATTAGATTGAAGAGCTTCTATTTGCAGGTAATAAGTTTTAAGGACAGCACTTCTGAATAAATTAATTTTAAGGATAATTTACAGCATAATGATAAGTTCATTTATCTTTTTAATTTATACAGAAAAATGATAAATCCTTTTTTCATTATTTCTATATAACTGAAAATGATAAATTCTTTTATCTTTTTCCTGTAAAATGCCCTTAAAACAAATTTTTTGGAAGTAGTGTCCTTAAAACTTATTACCCTGCACAAACAATCCCTTGAAGTAAAAATCCCCTATATATATATTTATATTTGTGTGTGTATGTGTTTGTATTTACATTTATTATAACATTTAATTATATTATATATATATATATATATATATATATTTCATTTTATATTAATTAAACCTTTTAAATATAATGTTTGTGTTTGTGAAATAATTTTACGTTTATTTATTTATAACCTTTGTGAATATGAGTTTAAAACAATTTTAAGTTATATTCATAACCTTATAAATTTTAAATTAGTTTATTTATATCCTTTATAAATTTAATTTTAAACCATCTATATTTTATATTATCCAAATATGGATCAACCTAGGGTGCAAAATACATTGAGCCTTCCACTAGGGATATTCTTTAAATAGACCACTCTGACGAGGTAGATAAAGCGCAAGAAATCAGGAGGTTTTCCATTTATAAGAAGGAACCTTAATTATATTAACCTTCTCTATAGTTCAACACATTTTCCTTAAACACCCATCTAGTTTGATTTTTTATATGACCGCTCTACATGTTGGTTAATTATTCATTTGAACACAATATGTGCTCTGATATTATTATTGCATTAGCTCTTGGATCATTGTCGATCAGGCCCAAACTCCTTTAGAGCACCAACAAGATCCATCAGACATAAGTTTATGTGTAGCCTCTCGACTCACACACAGCCTGTTAACTACTTGACCTAAGACATGTAGAGGTAAGAGCCAATGTTTTATCATAGTTCATACTACGAGAGCCCTTATTATCTACATGCTTTGATACAATTGTTGGACAAGTGCTGGAAGCAAGGAAAGTGGGAGAAATATTAAAAAAAACTCCTTTTATTAATTTGTATTAGAGCTTATTTTGTATTTACATGAATTCAATAATCACTAATAAATGAGAACTTGTTATATGTATTTAATTATGCTATTATATGATTAGTTATTTTGTTTATTTAATCTATAGGTTTAATTATTATTTATTTAGGTTCAATCAGTTTTAAACTTAGTTTGGAGACTCATTGCCATAATGTAAATCTCAATATGCAATTAAGTAAATTAAGAGATATACTAAATGAACAATTAATTGGTGTTTTGGGATTTATGATTACTTAGTGTATATAATATCTACAACTAACACAATATCATATATAATGGCACATACGTACACTTACATACATACGTTTACACAGGCATGGTTATATGTCATTTATAATATTTATTTTGACCACATAGATAAAATAAAATATTTCATTTTTGGTATATATCTGTATATTTATACATTGTTCAAAAATTTTGACTCATTATAATACGTATAGACACACACATATAGTTTTAAAATTTAAGAATACATCTAACCTTATCCATATTACTATACATGTTTTATGATTTAAAATTTAAAGTTTAAATCAAATCAGAAATTCCTTTACTTTTTATTTTAGTTTAAATCTAATAGAAAAATCCATTCCTTTTTATTTGTTAATTTATAACATTTATTAAACATATCATTGTGCACATTAACACAACCATTCTAGTTTTATATATTTAAACCGTTATAGATATATAGCATTTTGTTCGAATATACAAATATGTTGACATATGGCCAAGCCGTGTGTGTATTTGTGTGTGGGTGGGGATGATAGTTTTTTCTAATATACGTATTATATACGAGCATTACGACACGCGCTTCGCCCGTGAGTTGTTTTACAAATTGTATATGTTTCAAAACACTCAAAAAAATAATTTTCAGAAATATTTGGTCGTATTTTGCGTTGAACTCATGCATAGTTTGTTTGAATTTTTATTTTTAAGTTTTAGTGTCTAATTTTTTTGGTAGTTTGAACTTATGTTTCTGTTATTAGTTAATAAAGTAAGAATTTGTAAAAAAAAATTCATTTTTTATATCCTATTTTAAAGTGACAATAAGATTTGATTATATTTGAGCGTTCTGAATTTATAAAAAGACTAATTATCAGGTCCTATTGTCAAGTAATATTAATATTTATTAATATATGTAAACATATGTGTTGAATTAGTAAAGTGAGTTTATTTGTTAGATCCAATTTTCGACGGATTCGATAACATATATAGATGAACGTTAAATTATATATGAGTAAAGGGTATTTTGGAAGTTTACGGTCGGACCATAAGTTTGCGCTTCTAAGCCAACTATTACTAAAGATAATATATTAATATTAAAAATCGTAAGTCATAGAAAAAAATGTATTTCTGCCATGAAATTTAATAGGTTTTTTTAAAAGTGGGTAAAAGCTTTTATTAGGCTAACGTAGCTCAAAGTGATTGTCCCAAAGGCCACATACAAATGCACGCAGGCGAAAAGAAACTATAACTGACCATATACGAAGCAAATCTAAAGTAAAACATTTTTGCTATACTTCATCTTCAACTGCTGAAAGTCAAGCTCAAAAGTAAGGTTCATGGCGGTTGGAACTGGAAGCTTCTACTTGGGGTTTCTGCCGATGTCAAGCAGGGATCCATTACTACAGTACCAGTTGGTACTCATCCCTGACTAATAAGCTTCTTTTGTCCAATTCTTTTAATCACCAATTGCATGTCTCAGAAGGCCAGCTTATTGACTTGTGCTCTTGTTTTTGTTTTGGAACACGCAGCACTCTCTTTCTAAATTCTCCAAATAGCACCAATGAGAGTAATTCTATTAAATTTGGTTTTAAGGTCTTTATGGTGGCTTCCGTCGATCAGGTAATCAATAACTTCCAATAGATTATTCGACTAAGTAGTTGATTTAACCATGTGATTACATAGATACCATATTTTAGTTGAACTGTTACATTCAGAGAATAAGTGCGAATGAGAAGTTTCTTGGTTGCACACAACACAGTTGACATCTTCCCGTATTTGTGCAATCTATCACATGTAAGAAATCTTCTTGTTGTAAATGCCATTTTTGAGTTACTGACCCGGTCCCATATGATTTTACTCCACTTTTATTTTTGCTCTTTTCTCCTGATTTCAGACCAAGTAGATTTAGTACAGAACTCATTAACTGTAGGCTTCCAAGACCAAATATCAGTCTCTCTATACTGAAAGGTGGCATAAATTGAATCTGATTTTTCTGTACTTGATTAACTGGGATAGAGGCACAATTCCAGTTATCATCTTTAATTATCTCCTAAATTGTCTAAGCTGGACAACCATAAGTAGAGTATGTATTCAGACCCAATTTATCAATCAGTGACTCCCATTGAATCAATGGGTCACGCCATAAGACCGTGTCCCTTCCTTTAGCTATTTCTCTAGTACAACATGGTGCAAGTTTACTTCAAATCCTCATGCTAGCTTTCCATGTGGCAGATGCAATATTATCTATGGCCATTTGCAAAAATTGTCCCTGATGTACCTCAATCACATCCATCTACCCCATAATCCAGAAGCATTGATAATTTTCCATGTTTGTTTCATTGTGAAAATATCCCTCATATCCTTCAATCTTCTCAAACCTACACCTCCTTCTTCTTTGGGACTACACTAATCCTGAAATATAATTTTGTACAACTCACCCTTCCATATGAAATCAGCAAGGTTTGCAACCATAAATTAACCTCAGCATGGATGGTAGTATGTACCAGCTCTATACGCCCAGCCAGAGATAGGAGTCTAGAGCTCTAACCCTAAAGTTTATCTCTGATTTTGGAAATCAGCTTAGCACATTCCCTGTCAGTAAATTTATTGCCGGATGGAGGCACTCCAAAGTATTTGACAGGAATAACACCCTCCTTCACATTTAAAATATCAAGAACAATCATTCTTATTTTGCATAATTTATTGCAGTGGCATTTAGTTTTTAAGTTCATTCAATTTGAGACCCACTTTCTCTTACTAATTTTGAAAAATCAATTTAATGACTGCTGCAGATTCACAACTTGATTTTATGCAAACTAGAATTGGCTCGTGCTTCGCACACGGATTGTTTACATTATTGTAAACGGAAAGCAAGGGCATTTTCGAAATTTTAAAAAGACGTCGAGTAAATTAATTCAACGAATTTTCTTTATTAGTAGTAGAGATAATTAGATCATCTGCGTATAAGAGGTGGCGAAATCTAGGCTGGAAACTATGTATAGTCTGAAATTGTTTGTTATGACTAGCCAACTCCATTTAGAGAGTGAAAATTTCCATCACAGTAGAAAAAAGGTAAGGATATAGAGGATCCTATCCTGATGCCTCTGTTGGACCCAATAAAACCATTAGGAATGTCATTAATCAAAATAGAGAAGGTAGATGTAGAATGCATTCTCTATTAAGGTCTACAAACTTTGTTGGGAACCCTATAGAATTAAGCATGTGTAGAATAAAATATTTATTGATCTTGTCATATGTTTTGTGGAGGTCAACCTCAAAGCAAAGTTTATCAGCCAATAATGAGTTTTTAGATACTTTAAAATGAATGTACTTTGACACTTAGTATGAGATTAGGCAATAACATTTTCATACTGTCGCATATGATTTTGCACTAGATTTTGTATATGACATTACAACAAGAATGAGTCTATAGTCTTCAATTTTGGAGGGTTTGTCTTTTTTCGAAATGAGACAAACGAACGTATGATTTATTTCTTTTATTATTTTTCTTGTTTGGAAATCTTCTTGCATAGCTGATATGATTTTATCTTTCAGGTCGGGCCAATGCAACTTGAAGAACCTGGAACTCAATCCATCGGGTCCGGGGAAAACATCATCGTGGATGGAATCCAAAGCTATACGAACTTCTCACTCAAAAAATGCAAAAGCCCAAAATTTTATAGCTTTGATTTGTGGATAATTAAATTATTTTATATATTCAATTAATTATTTTAATAATTAAATAACTCTCTTTTAATTTATAGCTAATGATAGAAAATTAATTTTTGAATTTTGCTTACAAAAATAATTCGTTCGATGAAAAACAAAAAATGTGATCAGAAATCGTTTTTTGAATTTTTGATTTTTCATCGTATAAAAGTTGTTGGAAATGTTTTATACTCTTTAGTATATATACACATATATAAATAATATATGCATGGTTGAGAATATGATATGGCGAATATATATTTACTTAAGTAAATAAAGAAGGAGATGTGACCTCATTCAAATTTATTTAAAATAAAAAAAAGAGTAAGATGTAATGTCACATTATATCACATCTTAGTACAAGAATGTGGAAAACATGGTGGTTAAAGGAGGGGATCTTGGTGTTGCATGTGGAAGAAGGGATGGAAGGAGGTGGTAATGATGTAGAATCATATAGGTAGAGGGTATAGGACTAAGGATTAAAGGATAATTTACCTTACTCCATTTTATATAAAAGTTTTTTTTATTTTTTTTTATTTTTTTCCATTTTCATTTTCATTTTCATTTTTAGTTCTCATTTCCATCCTTTTTTTGAAAAAAGCTCCACTTTTATTTTAATGGCTTCCTTGAGTTTAAAATTTCAAAAATCTTTCATTTCTATTTTAAATTCTTTAAAAACCAAGCTAAAAGTACTCTTTTTCCTTCTACGCTTTCTTCACTTCAAAAACAAATCAAAAGTCCCACCCCTCTAAGCATAGCCAAGCCCACTAACCGAAGGCTGAACTATCTTGGCCTCTTAGGGCTTCAAAAAATTAATTTTTTATAAAGAAAAATCAAAGTTCGGATGGTGGAGCAAGTGGTTGTGATTTTTGTTTGGATTTCATTAATTTTTTATGAGTAAAGCTCATCCTTTTAATTAAAGTTTTAAACTTTATATTGTTGAAAAAATTGTGTGGTTGTTTGGTTGGAAAACAATGTTGTATGCGCTTTATATATGTGTGTTTATTGCAATATTTGATTATGGATTTGGAAATTAACTAAGAACGATAAGTGATGTTCAAAGTTATGATTTTTTTACTTTGTATTTGAGGTTATGACATGTGTGTAAATGTTTGAGCTTATGTTATGGAGGTAGTAAGCTAAAGAAAGTTAGCATTAGACCATGTGTGACATAGAGAATCCTTGATTTTTTCAAAACTTGTTTACTTATCTTATTGTCTAGAAAACTTTTATAAAGTTTCAAACTTTACTTTTTATCTTTCAAAAACTTTATACCGAGCTTATAAAGTGATAGAGTTAGGGATATGCTATAGGGGAAATTATGTAATTTGTTACATATATCTAACTCGTTGACCTATCTTGTTCGAAATAATGATATTTTCTTTATATTATATACTTTTGGTATAATGTGATTATATTAATTAATCAATTTAATTAAAAATATAGTTAATAGAAAATACATAAATTGTATGTTTTGAGATAGTAGTTACAAAATGTTGTAACCGTGAATAATTTATCACAACAAAACAAAAATAGCATTTTAATTGTTCCTAATCAAGATGCATCGAGACTGGATATCGATGTATCCATTGAGACTAGAGTATGTAACGCTCTTCAAATGTTGGGCAATGTATTATTTATGACTGCTGGGGGCACCAAGAGATTTTGTACTGATAGTTATTAGATAACCATGATGTACTAACCCAAAATTTTGGTTATTAGATTTTGAATGTTTAATTAATTTTAAATATTTAAAATAATTGAATTTTGAAATTTAATCATTTATAATTCAAATATAAAGGATAATGAATATTTGAATTGTGAATTAAATGTCAATTAAATGGAATTAATAATTTTATTTAACTCCATTTAACCAATAAATAATATTGTTGAATGCAATTTGCAAATTTATTTACAAATATAAAAAGATCGAATAAATATCGATAATTAAATATTTAAAATCTATAAATTGTCGTTCTAGGGCACAGTTTTGGATTTCGACGAAACCAATTTCATTGAATCCGTAATAGTGAGTTATATTACGCCATCGAATTTCCTAGCAATTAGACGTATCGTTTGGTCGTGCGAGATCAAAACGTGCTGAAATTAATATCAAAAATTTAATATAATAACTAGATCCAGAAGCCTATCTTTTTCATACGATCGAATTAGGTCTCGAAACAAGTTCCATTATGTTCGAAATAGAGGTATAACATATAAAGCGCCAGGCTGCATGCCTTGTTTGGAGTTCAGGATTTTTGGGAATGTTATATTGAATATTTTATAAAATAAAATTTATAATAATATATATGTACATACTTATGCGCCGTTGCAGCCATACCTAGCCCATGCTTTCACTGTTCTAGCCATAACCTCTACATGTAACAAGACCATTCCCTATTCTCTTATATAACACAGCCTGGAAATGAGAAATGAAGCTTTCTCAACATTAAAAAAAATCAATATCTAGGTAATTACTTAACTAAAAATTGTAATTTATGTTTCGTTGAAACCGTAGTAGTGTTGGCTTCTCATTTGCGCTCCTGGAATGTGGCGCGACATCGATTAGAGGATCTTGGCATTTTTAAAGTGGAGTATTGGTTGGGTTTAGAACTAGGGTTGGCTTTTCAAGTGATGGTTGTAACGACCCGTAATTTTCAATAATTAAATTTTGTTAATTTAATAAGTTTTGGTAATATAATTTGAAAAGAAAATAAAAATTTGTAATTTAATAATGAAATCACCAAAATAAAGGTAATAATGTTAATGTAAGTTGATAAATAATTTAGTGCAATCCGAATTAATTGAAACAATTGTAAGGTTCTAATTGATTGTATTTAGTAAATTAGAAAATAAATTTCAATAAATGTAATTAAATATTATGTTAATGTAAATTAAGATAACGTTTGAAAATAATGTCAATTCCATTTATAATACGACACTTGGTTGGTTTAAAGAATGGAAATCAAGATTTATTAATTTATTTGAATTTAAAATTATAGTAATTGGGTTTATTGCAAATAAATGGAATTAAATATTTAGATATTACGTTAATGGGGAATTAAGATGAAATTTGAAGATTTTAACGTAATAAATCATGAACCAATGTTAATTGCATCGTTATTGTAACAAAAGACTTGAATAACAAGGTTTAAAAGTTAATAAATGGATTTTAGAATTTTAAATTTATAAATTTATGAGTTTAATGAAATTGAAATTAAACACTGAAATTGAGGAATTAATCAATTTTAAATCGATATTAAATTTGTTTAAATTAGTGTAAATGATTAAGAAATTTAAAAATGATAAATATTGTCAATTATAGAATTGAAATTGAAATTTGATTTAATTAATTAATTATTAATATATTTAATCAAGTGGAAATTAGCCACAAAGGTCTCTTTAGCAAGTACAATTAGTTTCTAGGACACATAATTGAAATAATTATTTTTAAGGACAAAATGCAAAATAATTAGGTTTTAAGGCCTAAAAACCTATGAAATTATGCCCTTGAAAGTAATTGGAATGCTGACTTTGTCCTTAGAAGTAATTATTCTGCTGACTTTGGCCTTAAAACTAATTTTTGTGGATGTATGTCTTAGAAACTAATTGTACGACAAAGTTTGTCCTTCTAGTGAAATGCCTCTTTAATCATTGTAAAAATAGCCATTTTCGCCACTGACTCGGATTTCGACGAAACCAATTTTATCGGATCCGTAACAGTGAATTATTATGGAATTTTAAGTTTCGTAGCGATCAGACTTGTCGTTTGATCGTACGGGCTTGAAGCGCCTAGAAATCAATGAAATTGAAATCAATTGAAATCAATTTAAAATAACTTGATTTTAGCATAACTTCTTCATACGATGGAATTTGGACCTGGAACCTATTCCATTGATTTTAAAATATTTTAAAATATCTATTTTGATATATGGGTTGACCCATCTTCGTTCCGGAGTCGAAATGGGCTTTTCAGGCCATTTATCGTCCAACTTTCCAAAACAAATCAAGCCCAATTATCTCTATTGTGTTCTGCATACACACACACACACACGCACACATCGTTATAAACTCTAGCAGCCTCTATTTCTCATTTCTGTACGTACAGAAATTTCCGTTGCTCCTCTTTTTCAATGGCAGAAAAACCCTAAATTCCAATTGTAATTTCAAATAAAATTCAACCTCAAAAATTCATACACCCCAATACATATCAAATTATATATCGATCTGAAGATCTCGACGAGCGTATCTCAGATTTGAAATTCGGTTTCCAATTTGAAGCTCTGTTTGTCCAGAAATTGATGATCAATTCTCGACCGTTCATCACGCGACGATCAACTTCAGCCGATCGTCACATCGTCTAAGGGGTTTTATAGAGGGGATCGAGGGTTGTTCATCGGTGGTGTTCGCTGGTGGAATCAACAGCTAGACCGTCGACAAAAATTCGCTAGGGTTTAACCAAAATTGGTAGCGGCTGCGTGATATGGAGTTGTTCGACGAGCAGCTTGGTCGAATAGGCGTAGGCGTTGGCGGCGCTTTGGGGGTTGCGTTGTGGCGTGTCGATGGGGGGCGACGCCGAGCCTTGGTTCGTCATTCTGGCTAGGGTTTCAGCTCGAAACCTGGAACACATGAACAGGGTAGCTGGGTGACGTGGCCTTTCGAGTGGGTGAGGGTTTTATTTTATTTTTCTTTTTAATTTTGTTTCAAATGTTCTAATTCATGTAACTTGTGCATACGAGGTCCGATTCACGTAAAATTTTTTGCGCTGGGATCGTATTAAAATTCCTGATATTTTGGCATTTGTTTGGAAGGATTCTGATTTAAATTAGATTTAAATTCAATTTAAATTCAAAAGGTGAGTGTTTTAACCCACTCACAACTTCCAAAATTTCTTATGTTTGTTAAATTGATTTATGATCTGATTAGAAATTTAACTATGACCGTTTGACATATTTTTAATCAACATCCTAGTTAAATAGAATTGATTGAATTAAATTGTTTTTCAATTTATTTTTACATATAAACTGCCAGTTAAATTGTTATTTAATTTATTATTGAATATAAACTGCTAGTAAATACTTGTTATTCATTATCTGTTCTATATTGATGTTATTGATTGAATTGGATGATGATTGTGATAAATGTTTGATGATTGATATTGGATGAATGGATGTTGTATTTTATATTGTTATAAACTGCAAGTTGTTATGGATTTTTATTTTTCAGGATTGCGGTTTGAAATGATATATAACCGTATGTATATTTTAAATTATGGATTGAAATGATAAATATCCGTATCACTTGACCATAGGATAGAAAATTATATACAGACACCGTGGTCTATATATAAAAATATTTTGAAATGATTTCTATGGTTTTGTAAAGAAATATATGGATTATATAAATATTGATTTTAGATGCTATATAAATTTTATTTTATTATTGACTTTTAGCTATATATAAATTTGTTTTGAAATATAAAATAGGTTAAATAATAAAGTTTGTTTGTTTTATATAATATGGTTAAGTATCGGTTTAAAGTATATTGTATATAGAGTTTATAACGACTTAAATAAAACTAAGGTTGGAAGATAAATATGAAATTGATTTGAATTAAACTATTTAAGAATTATACTCAAATAAATTTGATTTGAATTTTAAATAAAATTGAGATTTTAAAGGATATGATTTTTATAACTTGATTTTGGTTTAGAGTGATTTAAATGAATATCAAGTTGATTTAAATGAATATATCAACTTAAATAAACTGAAAGAATATCCAGTTATTTGAAGTTTAAAAGTTTTACTTAAATGATATTGGATTATTAAGTAAACATTTCAAATCTAAATAATATTAATTGAATTTGATATATATGGAATTATCAAAGAATTAGTTTTGAAATGGTGGAATATTTAAAGCTTTGAAATATATGAAAATTGAAATGGTTTATTTAGGGGTTCAAATCTGTATTTGGAATTGATTGGTGAAATTGAAGAAGCTATTATTATATAAAGTAATTTAATATTTAAGCCATTTAAGTGGTGTAGTCATGTTTCAAAGTTTTGGGTTTCAAAGTGTTATATTTCAAGTTGTTTGACTTCAAAGTGTTATAATGTTGAAAGTGCTATGATTTGGAAAGGATATATATGAAATAAAAATGATACTGTATTGATTTGAGTTTTAATAAAGTTGATATCATTTTGATTTGGTTTTTGAAATGATATCGTATTTATATGGTTTCGAAATGGATATGTATTTTGGTTTTGAAATATAAATTATTTTGAAACGACCGCGGTGTTATAATAACGTTTGGTTGTTAAAGAGACTAGGATTAGAAGTTGTCATACTCTCTGCCAACTCCGAAAACCACTTTAACAACCATGTACACGGTGGAGATTCCAGAATGAAGTAGGATGGTGGCGACGTTCCTTTGAGGTATATACGTGGACCCGACTACCGTGAGTTAGTATAAGGTGGCTAAAACAGGAGCGATTGACGGGCTAAGAAGGTAGCACCTTTTATCGGACACACTCCTTCGATACCATTATATTACTTTGAGGTTGATTTGGGCCCTTTTTATTTTGGGGGTGTGGCTCGAGGTGGGCGGTAGTAGCTGCTACGCGGTACCACCTGTCCGAAAGCGTAATTGGTATATCTACCCTGGTATTGCCTAGTTGTGCCGTGTCACCTACCCTAGCGCGCCTTGTACGAATTTGGTTTTCTCCCATAGTCCGTGGTGTATCCTCTGGTGGCTTCCCGAGTAGGAGGAACCATGATACTGGATGGACTACTTGGACTATTACGTGTTAAGGGGAATATTGGGTCACTCCTTAACACTATTTAAAAGTAAGTTTATTTTACTAATAGACATTATTATAATAGTGAAATATTTCTATATTAAATAGTTTAACGGATCCTTAGGACATGTGAATCCCGAGCATTTCTTAAGTTATTGCACTCACGTTAGACACTGGATAGGAGATGTCAAATCCGGTAAACATCTCTGACGCCGTTACACCCATATTTATTTTCGGTTATTTACACATAAGATCTTTTAGTTCTGCCTCGAGTGTTTTGTCTTTTCAATTCGCTTGGGTCAGCCTGAACATTTCAGGATTTGAAGACTTTATTTTTGAAGGACGAAGACGAAGATTGTATTACTATTATTTATTTTATTATTCCACTGCACGATGTATTCCGCTGCATTATTTATTATTCTCTGGTATGTGTAACTCTGATAGGTATTGTATAAGTATAATCGAATATTTTATAAAACAGCTTCATGAACTGTATATTTGATTTTTATATTTTGTCATTCTGCTGTGAGATTCTGTTTTGTTTTATTTCTTTCTCTGCTTTTATTATTTACCCCAATAACAATCCGTTCTTTTTTATGGTTTGAGTCTGACGTGTGTGGTTTATCGTCGATTTAAACGTACAAAAAGGCGGGCTGTTACATCTGGTATCAGAGCTTTGGTTTAGCGATAAACCTTAGATTTGTGGGGTCTGACTCTTTATCAATAGGGTAGTAATACCCTACGGTGAGTCGCTGAGTGTATATATATGAGAGAGAATATTTGTTAGTGGTATAAAAAGGTATTAATATTGTGTTAATTTGTTCTGTTTTGTATCTACAAATTCTGGTTGGTGCATAGAACACTATGAAATCAACAGAGATTTCTAAACACTTAATAGGACAGACGGACACAATATTTGTTTTGAACATAGGTGAATGAAATAAGTTTGCCTAGTATATTTTTTATATATAAAATTAAATTTTTTATAAAGGTTATATTCGGTTGTAATATATTGGTTGTTAGGTAGTGAAATTTATAAATATTGGTTGGAGACAAAAGTTGAAGAAAATAAAATAAATGAAAATTGGAAATTTTAGAACTTAAGTTCCGAGATTTGAAAATTTCTTTCGAAGGATTTTTGAAATATAATAATATTATTTATAAGTATTTTCTGATATAAATATTTCAATATATTTGAAAGAATTATTTTAAAGAAACTTTAGAAGGAAATAAGTTCTGTACTTCCCTTTCTGTCGCTGGAAAATAATTTCGGTGATGAGTGCACGCATCGTCGACATTCATTTTTGAGTTTCTAAGTGGGAAAGCCACTGTAGTAGTTTTACTACATATTTATTTTGATAAACAAATATAAATTTTAAATTGTTCAAATATACTTGGATATAATAATTGTGAGTATATGCATTTATCTATTATTTTTAAGATGATTTGAAATTTAACCTAGCATTTAGTTCTTAAGTTTCCATCAATTAATAGTTTCAATTGCCTTAGTGAAATAATTTAACTAATGATTGAAACCTCTAAATGATGATAAAAGATTTAATGCTAAGTTATAAATGAAAAATGAAAAAAAATGAACGAAAAAAATGAAAAAAAAATTTGATTGAAATTGTAACCTATGAAACAAGGGATATTAGTGTTGAACATTAAGTTAAATTAAAAGAAATGAGAAAAATTTGTATAATTTTTCAATTGCATCCTTAAAAAGCATACACATAACTTACCAAAAGATTTAAAAGTTGAAATGTTTAATAAGGAAATGTAATAGGATATTATGCTAGTAAACTTGAAGTAATGAAAAGTATTCAATGAAATTTCTTAATAAATAAGAATTTGATGTTGTAGTTGTTATAAACTATTGTTATAATTGAAATATTACTATAACAAATTGTGATAGAAAGTAAGCATTATAAGAAAGTAATTAAAAACTTAAGTAAATGAAATTGATATGCCAAGTAACTGAATTGAATATGAATACAATGGATAAATGAATGAAAATAAATAGAATTGAGAAATGAATGAATGTAATGCAATAAAATGAAAATTTGCAAGAAATAAAAGTAAATTAAAAAGATAAAACATTATATGTGACAGCCCGCCTTTTTATACGGTTTAAATCGATGATAAACCACGCACGTCAGACTCAAACCATACAGAAGGGCGAATTATTATTAGGGTGAATAAGAAAAAGCAGGTAAAGAAATAAAACAAAATAGAATCTCACAGCGGAATGACAAAATATAATATTAAATAACACTTCATGAAGCTGTTTTACAAAAAATTTGATTATACTTATACAACACATATCAGAGTTACACATACCAGAGAAAAAAAATAATGCAGCGGAATGCATGATGTAGTGAATTATAATAATAAGAACTAAAATCTTCGTCTTCGTCCACCGGAAATAAGGCCTTCAAATCCTCAAATGCTCAGGCTGACCCGAGTGAATTGAAAAGACAAAACACTAGAGTCAGAACTAAAAGATCTTATATAAGTTAAATCAACAGAAATAAATATGAGTGGAACGACGTCAAAGATGTTTACGGGATTTGACATCTCCTATCCAGTATCAAACGTGAGTGCAGTAACTTAAGAGATTCTCGAGATTCACACCTCCTAAGGATCTGTTAAACTAGTAATATTTCACTATTATAATAATGTCTATAGTAAAATAAACTTACTTTTAAATAGCGTTAAGGCTTTATATTTTCCACCTTAACACGTAATAGTCCCAATAGTCCATCCAGTATCAACATATCTCCAGATCGGGATACTACCCTAAATACTCTGAAATGACCCCTTTTTTCGACGCTCGAAAAACCGAACCATTAGGATAAAAAGAAGAAGGAGATAGAAGAAGAGAAAACAAATAACGCAGAATCTTACCATCGCAGTGAAATAAAATATAATAGATAATAACATATCTTTACACAAAAGAAAATTATATCTGTTTCATACATATATCATCAGAATACAACATCAGAGTTCAATACAATCAACAACACACTCAGAGTGGTTATACTATCCATTCCTTCCAAATCTGAATACACAACGGAATATACACCATATATGTCGGATATGTCTCGCCATCCCACTCGTCTCCTGAGCTCCACAGTGGTCCATCCAGAATCTGTACTCTATAATACTCGGTCTGGCCGAGCATTATAGTTAAATAACACCCGAGTCAGTCCGGAATGCCAGCGTGAGAAATTACACTCAATTGGATTATTAAAGTTTCAAAATACTTTGAAAATAAAAAGCATCTCGTAAGACCGCGCCACAAATAAACATGTCGGGTTTTTACCCTATGATAGCTAAAACATTTCTTATCAAAATCCTCTGATATTATAATAGTGTCTATATACAAATACTTATCCAAATAGCTAAAATTGTTACATGATTAAATTCCAGCATACTAGCCACAAAGTGGGTTCTATAAACAAAAACCGTAAAGGCACATAGGGAGAATGGATTTCCAACTAATGACTAGGCACTGGGGTACCACCTGTCACAGTACCTGGTCTAGTTAAGCGTACCGAGGATCCACCCTAAATCTCCCGCAACACAAGACCGGAACTACCCCTTACTGGATAATCCCGAGTAAGATCATCCCGCGGTTGGGATCAGCAACCGCCCACACAACCGAAATAAAAAGGGACATCTAGATAGGGATGACCTCACCCTAATGGGCGCGACCCACTTAGCCTTGCGGCATAACCCTTGATTTTCAGTCATTCCCGGTTGATGATGCATGAGGCTAAGCGTTACCTTTTTAGAATATATCACTTAGAATGCTCACCGTCCACCTGACGATGTTCTGAAAGCATCCATCCATACAACTCCATCTCGGGTTCGAACGGCACCGAAGGCACTACTCCAACTACATCATTTTGGGATTACCCTCAGGATTAGTAGCGACTAGCCCTTGCACTTTACTGCTCCATCTTCGAATCCAAACTCTTGTTTTCCACACGAAAACATTCAAACCAGATCGAAGTGGTTTTCAGGAAATAAATCCCGATCTCGGTCTCTTCGAAACGATCAGCGCATTGGCCAATATTGATAGTCGGTTATTTAACTATCAAATAACATTCACAAACAATCATCAAGCCATAATAATTTCTCCTAAATTATTTGTTAACCTCAAAATATATTCGCAAGATATATTTCCACTTGCAAACCTTTTTGAAAACATTTTGCCAACCACACACTTCTCATGGAATAAATTCCCAAATATTTATTTCCACTGGAAACACCAAGTACAATACTTTAGATTTTTAAAATAATTTAAAACACTTTATTATAGATTATACTTTAAAACATTTAAAATAAAAACTGCTTTAATACCTTATTCAAAAATATATACTTTAAGAATATTTAAAATAAGCTACTTTATAAAATATAAAACTAAAATTTTCTCTTTTAGAAACATAGTACCAAGCCACCTTTAAATAATTACTACTATAATAAATTTGAAAAAAAACTTACTTTAAATTTAAACATTTAAAAATAATAAATTTTCTAAAACATGCTTTTAAATCAACTTTAAAACTTTTACTTATACTTAAAATTTATTTCGAAAATGTACTTAGCTATCCAGGGAAATACACTTCTCTTTCACTCTTTTAAAAATAATCACTATTTATTTTTAACCAAATTCATCCATTCCTTTATTAAATTTCCATCGAGAATTTATTCTTCCAAATATCCCTTGATATCCATTTCACTTTATAAACCCAGTTTATAAATTTCATAGTCACATTCTCCTTTAAATTTCCAACTTCAAACACTTAAATCAATTTCCAAATTGATTTCCACTTTATGCCATTTTGAAATAAATTCCTTTACTTACTCAATTTATTCAAAACCCATTAACTTCAGATTTTATTTCTTAATTATGATTTAAAATCTTTTAACTGAAAATACCAATTTTAGATTTTCCAAATTCCTTCTTTATCCTTTTAAGTAAATTTAAACCTTGGATTTTAAAATAAATTCTTTATTCCTTTGAAGAATATCACTTGGGTTTTAAAATTCATTATTTCTTTTTATTCAAAACCTCCCTTCCCATACTTGTATTTTACTTATTAGAATTTAAAAATCCACTTTTATCATTTTCCGTTCATTCTTCAATTTATCCCAAATTCTCTAAATCATTTTACTTACATATTCGCTCTTGTTTTATTTTCTTTCCAAAGTCCAATCTATATTTTTTTGGGTAAATCAGTATACCCAATATATTCAACTAACCCATGGCATCCATTATTTCAAATTACCAATGTAATTTGCCACGGATTTATCTAATAAATCATAACATCCAATAAATCATAACACAGAATATTTAAACAAAATCTAACTATTTTGAGGAATCCAGTTGGATCCCTCCAACCTATTTTCCTGCATCCACAGATGTTAGCACAATATAAAATACCAATTCCACTTCGAAGTGGAATATCGCGATATATGGGTTTAATATAATATCATCCGCTATTATGCGGCGCATAAGGTCTCATCCGCTATATATTGCGGGAATCCATCACTCCAATATATACTATATGTACTACTATATATAATATATCACATCAAATCAATTCAATAATTCAACCAATTATTTAAATTTGACCATTTAAATTTAAATAGCAATCCAGAAGAGTGAGACTGACTCACCTTTGATTAAAATTTGCAATCCGATCCGAACTGGCTTGTTCTCCATGATTTTTTTGACCTTTATAAACATTTATAGTTCATTAATCATTTGAAACAGTCAAACGGTAAATTTTCATTCTAATAGTTTAAACTTAACTAATTTTTCCTTTAATAATTTCTTAGTAGCTAAAGTAATTAAACAAGTTAATCGGGCAAATTATCAGCAAATACATTATTTTAGAACTTAAACAGCAGGTTTACCGTGTATGTTTATATATTTTTTCATTAACTCTTCAACATTTTAAAGTCCCAATACTTCCTTCTGTGTACATAAAAATATCACGGTAAACCCTTTTTTTCCTTTCTAAAAAAATCTTATATATATATATATATATATTTTCAGTTTTAAACAGGATCATCATAAAATGTTTTTAAAAAACTAGTTTACCCTAACTGACTAAACCATTAAATTCAAATTTCAAAATCCTAAAATGCCAAAAAAAACTCACCCAAACCTCGCTGCACAACCAGCTGCTGACCACACCAATGAGCGCTTCCATCTCGCGTTGCAGAACCAGATTCCACGACCTCGACAGCCTTGTCCTCTGCCTCCTTCCAATTTGCTCACGCGTGAGCCAAGCATCCCAAACCCTAAATCGTGAAACTTCCTTGACCTGCCCTCTATGACAACCGTCGCCCCACAGCTTGCGTCGCCCCCCCTCCCCTCTCGCCATTGCAAAACAACCGCAGACTCTCCCTTCGAAAAGAATAAGCTCGACTCGACTTGAAAATGAATGAGAGCGGCCATTTTTTTATATACATAATCGATTTCGAAAATTGAGAATGGAGGGAGGAAAGGGAAAACGAACGAAGCAGCAAGTAAATGAATTCGACATCTTTTCTGATTGTGTTTAAGGAGATCGGCCATCTATTTTTTTCTCGTGAATCTCGGCTGTTTTAAATGAATGTAAAGGGAGATTGCACGTGCTTTAAGCTGAGAATGGGGGGACAAGAAGTGATGTAAACGTGCCTGCAACATCTAGCTACAGTGATTGAGATGAGAGGCAAAAAGTTTTGACGTGAAATTGTTTTGACTGGTTAACCAAATATATTATATATTAACTTAAATTTAAATCGTCTCATTTAACGTATCTTAAAATCTCGACCTCGAATCGATGCGTGCCGCTAGGCGTTTATAATGTTAAACCCCTACTCCGAATGCATTGCAAAAGGTTTCGAGTCCTAATTCGATCATATGGAGAAGATGGCTTTTCGGATCCAGTTATTAAATTAAATTTCGATATAAATTTCAGCGCGTTTATCTCTCGTACGATCACTCGATAACTCCGATCACTACGAAATTTAAAATCTAATAATAATACAATATTAGGATCCAATGGAACTGGTTTCGTCAAATTCCGAGACTGTGTCTCGAAAGGCTAGTTTACATGTCGATTTAAACGATATATTTTTAAAACTTAACAAAACACTTTCAAATTCAAGTTTAACACTTTTACTACCTTCGGTACTATCAATATAAGTTTTACTAGCCTTTGAATTATTTTTAACCGGCTTAAATCCCCAGATTCAATATTTTACCCAATTTTCAATTATTAAATTCAATATTTCATTATCCAATAAATAGAGATATTCGAAATTTACGTTAAAATTATCCTTTAAAATATTTAAAATCAATTAAATATTCCAATTTCAAATATCTAAAAATTCTGGGTCATCACATGCTCCACGGGCTACGGGAGAAATCCAAACTCGTACAAGGCTCGCTAGGGTTGGTGACACGGCACAGAAGGCATTGCCAGGGTAGATATACCAATTACTATCCAGATTGGTAGTGACGCATAGCGCACAACTATCGCCCACCTCGACCTACACCCCCAAAATCAAAAATCAAAAGTGGCCACCGAATAAATCTCAAAATCAAAATATTAATGGAACGATATCGAAGGAGTGTGTCCAATAAGAGGAGCTTCCTCACTGGCCCGGAATCGCTCCTGTTTTAGCCACCTTATGCCAACTCATGAGAGTCGGGTCCACGTATATGCCTCAAAGGAATGCCGCCGCCATCCTACTTCATTCTGGAATCTCCACCGCGTACACGGTTGTCAAAGTGGTTTTCGGTATTGACAGAAAGTATGTCCATATCCGATCCCGGTCTCTTTGCCAAACAATCGTTATTATAACACCGTGGTCATTCAAAAATAGTTATACTTCAAAACCAAAATATCATTACCATTTCAAAACCAATAAAATATGACATCGTTTCCATTTCAAAACCACATCAATAATATATTATTTCCCTTAAAAATCAAATCAATAATATCCCATTTGATTTCAAACCATATTAATAATATATCATTTTCATTTCGAAAACCATATTAATATTTTATCATTTAAATAAATCCAAACTTCCAAATTACTGAATATTTCCTTCAGTTCCTTTAAACTTGTGATATTCCCTCTTTACATCATCTTAAACCAAAACCTTATTATAAAGTCAGATTCTTACATCTTTAATTTCAATAAGTTCTAAATCAATATATATTTAAAGGCAAATCTTAATTAAATGCAATTTTAAATAAATTCATTTCAAAAATCATGTTATTTCAAAGTTGTAACACTTCGAAACAAAACACTTTAAAACCATTATACTTTGGAATTCATAACTTCGAAATACTTCAATTTCGATAAAACTTTCCGATTTAGATATATTTCAAGGCTTTAAATATGCCATAATTTCAAACTAAAACTAATAATTTCATATATATCTTAATTCAATTTACTATTATTTACTTTTGAAATATTTGTTTAATAAATTCAATATTATTTAAATAAAACTCAAACTTGAAATATTTGTTAATCACCTTAAACCATCATCAAGTTATAGAATCATGCCCTTTAAAATCTCAAATTAATAAGTTCCAGATTGCTTTAATTAAATAACATTTTTAATTACAATAATTTTAAACCGATTTCAAATCCATCTTCTCAACCTTAATTTATCAGTATCATTATAAACTCTACATATATATGCTAAAATATAATTTAAATAAATACTTACCCACATTATATTTTATTAAAATCAAACTTTATTATTACTCTCATTATATAATGAACAAAATTATACATAGCTTAAATTTAAGAATTTAACTACATATAAAAATGTTATTTTTATATAATATCAAAAATCAATATTTATATAAACCATATATTTCTTTCCAAAACCATAGAAAACCCTTCAAAATATTTTTATATATAGACCACGGTGTTTGTATATAATTTTCAATCCTATGTTCAAGTGATACATATATTTATCTTTGTAATCTGTAATTTAAAATATAAATACGGCTATATATCATTTCAAACTGCAATCCCGAATGAGATAAAATCCATAACAACTTGCAGCTTATAACAATATAAAATACAAGATTCATTCATTCAATATCAATCATCAAACATTTATCAAAATCATCATCCAATTTAATCAATAATATCAATATAGAACAGATAATAAATAACAGGTCTTTACTGGCAGCTTATATGCAATAATAAATTAAATAACAGTTTAATTCAATAAATTCAATTTTATTATTTACCATTTCTATCATTATTGACTCCTTAATCATTTACAATAACTTAAACAATTTTAGATGTCAAATTTAAAGTTGATTAACTCATCAATTTCAGTGTTATTTTCCAATTTCGTTAAATTCAGAAATTATAAATTAAAACTCCAAAATCCATTTATCAAACTTTTAAAGCTCGTTATTGGAGTCTTTATTACATTAAGAATATAATTAACATTGTTTTTAAATCTTGGTTCTTAGTATCCTCCCATTTTATCTTAATTTCAATTAACGTACTATTTAATTACCTTTAATTGCAATTTGATTTTCAAATTTTATTTAACGCACTAAATAAATAAATAGAATATATTAATTGTCACCTATTTACTTTTACTTACATTTATAAGTTTATTACTTACCAACACAGGTTGTAATTTCACATATAACACTAGTTTTATTTAAATTACCATTAACGCTTTATTGTTTCATTAATTAATTCAGTACTGACATTTGTTTTTCTTATATTTCATTTATAAACAAATTATAATATTTCCATTATTTAAATTAGCTTGAATTCCATTCAAGTTATTAGCCATTCACTTACATTCATACTGTTGCAGTTCGTTCTAGTTATTATTTTTATTAATAATTCATAAATTTATATTTTATTCAATATTAAATTTCAAAAATCTTATTAAATTAACAATATTAATTATTGAAAATTTACAAGTCGTTACACTCTCGCCCACTCAAAACTTTTCGTGCTCGAAAAGGAAAAAGAAGGGAAAAGAAAGAATCGAGTAAACAATACATCTTATTCAAAAATATTAACTTTATAAACAAATAAATTTACAAAATTAATTAATTTAAATAAAATATACCAACTTATAACCATTATATCTTTTTACACTCAAATTAATAAAGTTTGGAAAACATTTTCCAAAATTTTTTAAGTCCAAAATTTACGGAAAATTTTGGCAGTCTTCTTTGTATGGGGAGGCTCGAAAGACAATATAATATCAAATATAATAATATATATCACAACATCTCAAAATAATATATCCCAACAATGGGAAAAATAATATAATAACGCTATAAAACCGTAATCCGAGAACGTACCTATTTGTCGGGCAAACAAACGCTTAATTATGAAACCAAAAGCAGTAGCGATTGCTTCTATAACCTGCATTTCACTTATATAATCTAAAAAAAGTTAATAATTATATAAAATGAAATATTTAAAGTTGTTTCAATCAATAACAAACAAATCAATATAAACAACTATCACTTGCAACAAAGCATACAATCATCACATAAAATCACCGCAATCAATTATCCATTCATATCAAACACATAAATAGTTGTTTGGGTTCAAAAACTTTAAGTTGTACAGAATGGAAAATAACTACTAAGTGCACCATTTACTCAACAGTCTTAGATGAAACTAGATAGATTATTCATACATCCAAACAAATTTTAAAGTATCCTTGCCCAAACAACCATAAATCAAACAAAAAACAAATTCTAACATTATCTAAGTTTGTTCTTATAATTTTTTTTTCATTCATGCAATGATTCATCTTTCTGCTTATTTTCGTTATAAATAACTTAAACATTTACTTAGGTTTATTATCATTTATTTATAACCTTTCTATTATATTTAATTAGCAGCATTTCAGTCATAACTTAAGTTTATAACAATTATAACATTAAATTATTATTTATAAAGCAAATCCATTGAGCATTTCCATTACATAAGTTTACTTGTACAATTTCCATTACATCTTATTATTATAAATTTCAACTTTTAAATCCTTGGTAAGTTATATATATGCTTTTTAAAAATGCAATTGACATTTATACGAGTTTATCTCATTTCTTTTAAATTAATTTAATGTTCAAAAATCATATCTTTTGTTTTTATAGGTTACAAATTTCAACTTTATTGTTATTTATTTATAACCTAGCATTTAATCTCTTATTTCATTTAGAGGTTCCAATTATTAATTAGTTAAAATCCACTTCACTACAATAATTGAAACTATTAACTAACGGAACTTAAGAAATAAATACCGGGTTTAATTTCAAATCATTTTAAAATAATAGATAAATATATACTTATAACTTATATATCAAATTATATTTAAAAAAATTAAAAATTTATATTTGATTATCAAAATAAATCCGTAGTAAAATTACTACAGTGGCCTTCCCACTTTGAAACTCGAAAACGAACGTCGATGATGCGTGCACTCATCACCGAAATTATTTTTCAACGATAGAGAGGGGAGTACAAAACTTATTTCCTTTCAAAATTTATTTAAAACAATTCTTTCAAATTATATTGAAATATTTATATCAAAACATACTTCTAATAATATTATCATTATATTTCAAAAAATTTCAAAAGAAATTTTCAAAAACCCCAAGACTTAGATTCTATGTTTCCAATTTTCATTTATTTTATTTTAAATCTTATTTCCAATCAATATTTATAAATTTCATTACTAACAACCAATACATTACAACCAAATATAACCTATATAAAATTTATTACTTTATATACAGAAAATATGATAGGAAAAATTATTTCATTCACCTATATTCAAAACAAATATTATGTCGATCTGTCCTATTAAGTGTTTAGAAATCACTATTGATGTCATAGCGTCCTATGCACCAACCAGAATTTATAAATACAAAACAAAACAAATTAACACAGTATTAAAACCTTATATGACACTAACAAATACGCTCTCTCATATATATATATATATACACACACACACACACACACTCAACGACTCATCATAGGGTATTACTACCCTATTAATAAAGAGTCACACCCCACAAAGCAAAGGTTTATCGCTAAGCCAAAGCTCGGATACCAGATTGTAACAACCCGTCTTTTTATACGGTTTAAATCAACGATAAACCACACACGTCGGACTCAAACCATACAGAAGGGCGGATTATTATTATTTCAATCCGTAATTTAAAATATAAATACGGTTATATACCATTTCAAACCGCAATCCCGAATGAGATAAAATCCATAACAACTTGCAATTTATAACAATATAAAACACAACATCCGTTCATCCAATATTAATCATCAAACATTTATCACAATCATCATCCAATTTAATCAATAACATCAATACAGAACAGATAATAAATAAAAAGTTTTTACTGGCAGTTTATATGCAATAATAAATTAAATAACAATTTAATTCAACAAATTCAATTTTATTATTTACCATTTCTATCATTTTTGATTCCTTAATCATTTACAATAACTTAAACAATTTTAGATGTCAAATTTAAAGTTGATTAACTCATCAATTTCAATGTTATTTTCCAATTTCCTTAAATTCAGAAATTATAAATTAAAACTCCAAAATCCATTTATCAAATTTTTAAACCTTGTTATTCGAGTCTTTATTACAATAAGAATATAACTAACATTGTTTTTAAATCTTGGTTCTTAATATCCTCCCATTTTATCCTAATTTCAATTAACGTATTATTTAATTACCTTTAATTGCAATTTGATTTTCAAATTTTATTTAACACGCTAAATAAATAAATAACATATATTAATTGTCGCCTATTTACTTTTACCTACATTTATAATTTTATTACTTACCAACACAGGTTATAATTTCATATATAACACTAATTTTATTTAAATTACCATTAACACTATATTATTTCATTAATTAATTCAATATTTACATTTTTTTCTTATATTTCATTTATAAAAAAATTATAATATTTCCACTATTTCAATTAACTTGAATTCCATTCAAGTTATTAGCCATTCACTTACATTCATACTGTTGCAATTCGTTCTAGTTATTATTTTTATTAATAATTCATAAATTTATATTTTCTTCAATATTAAATTTCAAAAATCTTTTTAAATTAACAATTTTAATTATTGAAAATTTACTGGTCGTTACATTATATGAATGAAAAGGAAAGCAAACAACAAATGTTATGAAATGAAATTATTCAGAATGAACTTGATCAATTGTTTGGAATTGTTGTTTGTTTGGTTTATGGTTGTTTGGGCAGGGATACTTTAAAATTGTTTGGATGTATGAATAATCTATTTAGTTCCATCTAAGACTGTTGAGTAGATGGTGCACTTAGTAGTTTATTTTTCATTCTATACAACTTAATGTTTTGAACCCGAACAACTATTTGTTTTGTTTGGTATGATTGGATGATTGATTTGTGTTGATTTTATGTAATGGTTGTATGCTTTGTTGCAAGTGATTGTTGTTTATATTGATTTGTTCGTTAGTGGTTGAAACAACTTTAAATATTTCATTTTAAATAATTATTAACCTTTTGGATTATATAAGTGAAATACAGGTTATGGAAGCAATTGCCACTGCTTTTGGTTTCATAATTAAGCGTTAATTGCCCGACAAATAAGTACGTTTTCGGATTATGGTTCGTAGCGTTATTATATTATTTCTCCTGTGTTGGGATATGTATTATTTTGGAAAATATATATTATATGTCGTTATATCTGATATTATACTTTCTCCCGAGCCTCCCCTTACAAAGGAGACTCTGCCAAAAAAATTCAAAAGTTTTGGACTTAGAAAATTTTTGAAAAATGTTTTCCAAACTCTATTAACTTGAGTATAAAAAAGATTTAATGATTATAAGTTGGTATATTTTATTTAAATTAATTAATTTTGTAAATTTATTTGTTTATAAAGTTAATATTTTTGAATAAGATGTATTGTTTACTTAATTTTTTCCTTTCCCTTCTTTTCCCTTTTCGGGGACGAAAAGTTTTGAGTGGAGGAGAGTGTAACGACCCGTTATTTTCGATAATTAAATTTTATTAATTTAATAAGTTTTGGTAATTTAATTCGAAAAGAAAATAAAAATTTGTAATTTAATAATGAAATCACTAAAATAAAGGTAATAATGTTAATGCAAGTTGATAAATAATTTGGTGCAATCCCAATTAATTGAAACAATTGTAAGGTTATAATTGATTGTATTTAGTAAATTAGGAAATAAATTTCAATAAATGTAATTAAATATTATGTTAATGTAAATTATGATACTGTTTGAAAATAATGTAAATTCCCTTTATAATACGACAATTGGTTGGTTTAAAGAACGGAAATCAAGATTTATTAATTTATTTGAATTTAAAATTACAGTAATTGGGTTTATTGCAAATAAAAGGAATTAAATATTTAGATATTATGTTAATGGGAAATTAAGATGAAATTTGAAGATTTTAACGTAACAAATCATGAACCAGTGTTAGTTGCATCGTTATTGTAATAAAAGACTTGAATAACAAGGTTTAAAAGTTAATAAATGGATTTTAGAATTTTAAATTTATAAATTTCTGAGTTTAATGAAATTGAAATCAAACATTGAAATTGAGGAATTAATCAATTTTAAATCGATAGTTAATTTTTTTTAAATTAGTGTAAATGATTAAGAAATTTAAAAATGATAAAAATTATCAATTATAGAATTGAAATTGAAATTTGATTTAATTAATTAATTGTTAATTTATTTAATCAATGTAAAAATATCCATTTTGGCCACTGACTCGGATTTCGACGAAAAAAGTTTCATCGGATCCGTAATAGTGAATTATTATGGGATTTCAAGTTTCGTAGCGATCAGACTTGTTGTTTGATCGTACGGGCTTGAAACGCCTAGAAATGAATGAAATTGATATCAATTTGAAATAATTTGATTTTAGCATAACTTCTTCCTACGATGGAATTTGGACCTAAAACTTATTCCACTGATTTTAAGATATTTTGAAACATCTATTTTGATACATGGATTGACCCATTTTCGTTCCGGAGTTGAAACGGGCTTTTCGATCCATTTATCGTCCAACTTTCCAAAACAAATCTAGCCCAATTATCTCTATTGTGTTCTGCCTATATATATATATGTCATTATAAACCCTAGCAGCATTTCTATTTCTCATTTCTGTATGTATAAAAAATTTGTTGCTCATCTTTCTCAATTGCAGACAAACCCTAAATTCCAATTGCAATTTCAAATAAAATTTAACCTCAAAAATTCAAACTTCTCAATACATATCAAATTATATATCGATCTGAAGCTCTCGACGAGCGTATCTCAGATTTGAAATTCATTTTCCGATTTGAAGCTCTATTTGTCTAGAAATTGATGATCAATTCTCGGTCGTTTATCACGCGACGATCAACTTCAGTCGATCGTCAAATCGTCCGAGGGGTTTTGTAGAGGGGATCGAGCGTTGTTCATCAGTGGTGTTCGCTAGTGGAATCGATGGTTAGATCGTCGGCAAAAATTCGCTAGGGTTTAACCAAAACTAGCGATGGCTACATGATATGGAGTTGTTCGACGAGCAGCTTGGTCGAGTGGGCGTAGGCGGCGCTTCGGGGGTAGCGACGCGGCGTGTCGAGGGGGGGCGGCGCTTCGGGGGTAGCGACGCGGCGTGTCGAGGGGGGGGCGACGCTGATCCTTGGTAGCGAACGGGTTCATCATTCTGGCTAGGGTTTCAGCTCGAAGCCTAGAACACGTGAACAGGGTAGCTGGGTGACGTGGCCTTTCGAGTGAATGAGGGTTTTATCTTATTTTTCTTTTTAATTTTGTTTCAAATATTCTAATTCGTGCAACTTTTGCATACGAGGTCCGATTCACGCGAATTTTTTTGAATTGGGATCGTATTAAAATTTCGGACAGTTTTTTCCAGTTTGGACGAATTCTGAGGCTGTACAATTTTTGGATTTAAATTGGATTCGAATTCAATTTAAATCCAAAAGATGAGTGTTTTAACCCACTCATAACTTATAAAATTTCTTACGTTTGTTAAATTGATTTATGATGTGATTAGAAATTTATCTATGACTGTTTGACATATTTTTAATCACCATCCCAGTTAAATTGAATTTATTAAATTAAATTGTTATTCAATTTATTTTTGCATATAAACTGCAAGTTAAATTGCTATTTAATTTATTGTTGAATATAAACTACCAGTAAATACCTGTTATTCATTATCTGTTCTATATTGATGTTATTGATTGAACTGGATGATGATTGTGATAAATGTTTGATTATTGATATTGAATGAATGGATGTTGTATTTTATATTGTTATAAACTGCAATATGGATTTTTATTTTTCGAGATTGCGGTTTGAAATGATTTATAACCGAATTTGTATTTTAAATTACAGATTGAAATGATAAATATCCGTATCACTTGACCATAGGACAGAAAATTATATACAGACACCGCGGTCTATATATGAAAATATTTTGAAATGATTTTTGTGGTTTTATAAAGAAATATATGGGTTATATAAATATTGATTTTAGACGTTATGTAAATGTTATTTTATTATTGATTTTTAGCTATGTATAAATTTGTTCTGAAATATAAAATAAGTCAAATAATAAAGTTTGATTGTTTTGTATACTATGGTTAAGTATTAGTTTAAATTATATTGTATATAGAGTTAATAATGACTTAAATAAAATTACGGTTGGAAGATAAATATGAAATTGATTTGAATAAAATTATTTAAGAATTATACTCGAATAAATTTGATTTGAATTTTAAATAAAATTGAGATTTTAGAGGGTATGATTTTTACAACTTGATTTTGGTTTAGAGTGATTTAAATGAATATCAAGCTGATTTAAATGAATATATCAAGTTAAATAAATTAAAACAATATCCAGTTATTTGGAGTTTAAAAGTTTGACTTAAATGATATTGGATTACAAAGTAAACATTTCAAATCTAAATAATAGTAATTGAATTTGATATATATGGAATTATCAAAGAATTAGTTTTGAAATGGTGGAATATTAAAGTTTTGAAATATATGGAAATTGAAGTGGTTTATTTGGGGGTTCAAATCTGTATTTGGAATTGATGGTGAAATTGAAGAAGCTATTTTATTATATAAAGTAATTTAATATTTAAGCCATTTAAGTGGTGTAGTTATGTTTTAAAGTTTTGAGTTTTAAAGTATTATGATTTGGAAGTGTTATATTTCAAGTGATTTGACTTCGAAGCGTTATAACGTTGAAAGTGCTATGATTTTTGGGAAGGATATATTTGAAATAAAAATGATATTATATTGATTTGAGTTTTCATAAAAATGATATCATTTTGATTTGGTTTTTGAAATGGAAATGATGTCATATTTATATGGCTTCGAAATGGATATATATTTTGGTTTTTGAAATATAAATTAATTTGAAATGTCCACGGTGTTATAATAAGGTTTGGTTGTTAAAGAGACCGGGATCGGAAGTTGTCATACTCTCTGCCAACTCCGAAAACCACTTTAACGACCGTATACGCGGTGGAGATTCCAGAATGAAGTAGGATGGTGGTGTTGTTCCTTTGAGGTATATACATGGACCCGACTCCCGTGAGTTGGCATAAGGTGGCTAAAACAGGAGCGATTGATGGGCTAAGAAGGTAGCATCTTTTATCGGACACACTCCTTCGATACCATTCTATTACTTTGTGATTGATTTAAGCCCTTTTGATTTTGGGGGTATGGCTCGAGGTGGGCGGTAGTAGCTGCTACGCTTTATCACCGGTTCGGAAGCGTAATTGATATATCTACCCTGGCATTGCCTAGTTGTGCCGTGTCACCTAACATAGCTCGCCTTGTACGAGTTTGATTTTCTCCCGTAGCACGTGTGATATCCTCTGGTGGCTTTCCGATCAGGAGGAACTATGATACTGGATGGACTACTGGGACTATTACGTGTTAAGGGAAATATTGGGTTCACTCCTTAACGCTATTTAAAGGTAAGTTTATTTTACTAATAGACATTATTATAATAGCAAAATATTACTACATAGTAAATAGTTTAACGGATCCTTAGGAGATGTGAATCTAGGGCATTTCTTAAGTTACTGCACTCACGTTAGACACTGGATAAGAGATGTCAAATCCCGTAAACATCTCTGATGCCGTTACACTCATATTTATTTCTGTTGATTTAACTTACATAAGATCTTTTAGTTCTAACTCGAGTGTTTTGTCTTTTCAATTCGCTCGCCCCAGCCTGAGCATTTCAGGATTTGAAGACTTTATTTCTGGAGGACGAAGACGAAGATTATATTGCTATTATTTATTTTATTATTCCACTGCATCATGTATTCCGCTGTATTATTTATTATTCTCTGGTATGTGTAACTCTGATATGTATTGTATAAGTATAATCGAATATTTTATAAAACAGTTTCATGAACTGTTTATTTGATTATTATATTTTGTCATTCCGCTATAAGATTCTGTTTTGCTTTATTTCTTTCTCTGCTTTTCTTTTTTATCCCAATCACAATCCGCTCTTTTTTATGGTTTGAGTCTGACATGTGTGGTTTATCATCTGTTTAAAACGTACAAAAAGGTAGGATGTTCAATGGTGGTCATCGATTCAATGAGGAAAGGTTGGATTTGGGGTTCTCGAAGGTTTGAGCTTCGTTTGCCATGTTTTGGCGATGAGTGGGGACGAAATTGGTTATGGGTGAACAGTGTTGTCACGTGAGATGGAGCAGGTCGTGATTTGGGCGAGTGGCTTTTGGATGTCGCGGTGATGTTGTTCGGGTCGAGTTCGTCGAGAGGAGAAGGTTTGTGAAATCCATTCAGAGGATTGGGGAGTCATGCTCCTTGTCAACGAAATTTGTGCACGATCATGGTGATAACCTGTGCACGGTTGAGTTTGGGGAAGAAGACGTGAAGAGGAGTAATCTTGTAATTTATGTGTAGTTATTCAATTTTAAATTTAATTTATTCGGTAACTTATAAAATTCGTATCATGCTCATACAAGGTTGGATTCGAACGCTGCATTTTGCGTTGGACTTGCATCGTCGAGATCCTCATGATGATTTGGTTTGGTTGGATTTGGAGCAAGTAAAAATTTAAGCTAAAATCGAATGGTCGTTTGGTTTTAGTCCAAAATCGAGACGATTCTGCGAAAACAAAATCCAATATGAGTTTAATTCATATTTAATTTTATTATATCATATCAATGATGTTATAAATGTTTATTGATTGTTTGGATGTTAGTTAAATTGTTTGATTGTTAGTTTGGTTGAATTTCCAATTGGAAAATAGATGACGTATTAATTTGACCGTTATAAAACCATATGGTTATCTATATTATGCATAACCATTGTTTTGCAGGAAAAATATGTAGAGAGACCCAAAGGAGGTTTCTCGACTATAAATTATTAGTACACATTCATATGATTTCATGTTGATGATAATTGAATAAAATCCTAATATTCCATCTAATAGTTTAAATGTCGTTATAGCGATTTTCGCTATACCATCGTTTATTCAATTTCATTTTCAAAAAGATATCATATAAACTTGAGCTTGTGTTTCCGCTAGAAAGAATACTGAAAATTTATTAATAATTATTTAAATTAACTAATTATTTAAATTAACTAAATTTAGATTAATTAACCAATTTAATAAATGATGTCTAAAATTGCTTTATCTTTAGATTTAATCAATCATTTTTGCTAATTATGTTTCATACTTAATTAACCCCTTTAGCTAATGATTACTAGAGTTTAATTCTTTTAATTAATGATAATGGAGTTTAATTAATTAATTAATTTAACTTAACTAATTATTTGAATTGATGAAGATGTAATTAAATTAATTATTTCAATTTATGATAATTGAAATTAATAATCATTTTACTTAATGATATTCAAAAGTAAGTAATCATTTTAACAATGATAATTGAATTTTATTAATCCTTTAATTAATGATTGTTTTAAATTTAATTAATTGTTTTAACTAATAATATTTAGAATTTAGTTAAATCATTTTAATTAATAATGTTTCATAGTTAAACAAATCATTTTAATAAATGATGTTTTAATTAATCATTGTAACCACCGAGGATGTAAATTTAATCAATTTGGTTAAATTATGATTATTTAAATTTAATTACATGTTTTAATTAAGGAATTTAAAATTACTTATTATTTACTTAATGATGTTTGAGATTAATTATTCATTTAATTAACGATTATTTGAATTTAATAAACCTTGTTAATTTAGGATATTTAAAGTCAATAAATTGATTTAATAAAAGTGATTTAAAGTAAATTAACTAATATAATAAAATTGCTTTAGTAAACTGATTTAAAGTTAACAAACTGATTTAACAAAGATTTTAAAGTTAATTTACCAATGTTTTAAGAATGTTTGGAAATAATTATCTATTCTATGAAGACAATGGTTGTGTTTATTCAAAAGAGATTTTAAATGTGATTACGTTTCGGGATAATTAATATTGTTTTAAGGTTATATAATGGAATTGGAACTCGATTATTGGGATGTTAAGTTGGATAAACTTCAGGGTGTTCAGTCTGATGTTGGTTTAGGCCCTTGGGGTCGTACACTTGGAAAGATTTTTCTCTTAATGTTTCAACAATCAGGAACTAATTATAAAAGTGTTTTACCAAAGTGGAAATATGAAAATCAAGCACAAGTATAGTTTGTAAAGTTAAATTTCGATTTCGATTATAGAATAATAGCTCCGTATTCGATATCTCTTATATGGAAAGGATCTCGTCATACATTTAATGCTAAAAGATGAGGCTTGGACTTGTTTCTATCTGGAAGATTAAAAATGTCATCAAGGCAATGCCTAGAGGTTACACTACCTCAACTTGCCCAGCTTCACTTTAAAACAAGAGATAAAGCTTCTCTGGAATCAACAAGTAGTGGTAAATATATGAAATTTAATTGCCATATACGTCATTTTTGTTATCCCCGATAGTCGATTTATTAATTATCGGATTTAGTGGTGTACCGTCGCCTTAAAAACGTGTAACGGCCCGTACTTTTGATTATTTTAAGTTATTAAATTTCATGTAATTATTGGATAAATATGAGTAGAAATAAAATTTAATGATATGTTAATATTAGTTTGTTGGATAATTAAATTATTTAAATTTAATATTGGAGATTATTTGATTAATTGAAATCTGGATTTAATATGAATTTGAATGACTTCGGAAGTTGATTTAAATTTTATTTAAATGAGAATGAAGACTTTAGCATTTAAAAATTTGAGTTAAATGTGAATAATTTAGATTTCATATTTTATATTTTAATTGACGATTAAAAGTAGTCATTTTGGCCACTATCTTGAATTTCGACGAAACCAATTTCATCGGATTCGTAATAGTGAATTGTTATAGGATTTCAAGTTTTGCAGCGTTCAGACTTGTCGTTTGGCCGTGCGAGCTTGAAACGCATAGAATTTAAATTCGGAATTTATATAAATAATTCGATTTAGAAAGCCATCTTCCGCATACGATCGAACTAGACTTCGGGACTAGTTCGATTGCATTCGGAATGGGGGTAAAACATTATAAACGCTATGTGGCACATTTCGTTTGGAGCTCGTGGAATTTCGAATGGCTTAGGCTAGATATTTTATAATTTAAATAATAATATAATAAAGGAAAACCCCCCTTTTCTCGTGCATCACGGCATTCCCTGACTTTTTTCTACCTTTTTTTCGAATCTAAGCCTCCTTTATATGAAAAAAAAAAACAAATCAGAGATCGCTTTGACCAGGGAGACGATGGCATGAGCAGCCAATCGCGTGACTTGGTTTAGGGTTTTGGTTCACGTCTTTGTCAAAGCACGCGTGCACGTGTTACGACACCGATGGCAGCCCGCCGCCAGCGCGCGATATATGTCGATTGCTGTTTGAGGTTAGGATTTCGGTTTGTTCACTAGCGTGGCGGCTGTGGCAAGTAGGGTGGCATGGCGTGGATCTAGGCGAGGTAGCCTGTGAGCGTGCGATGGTGGAAGCATTGGGGCGATGCGATCTAGGCCCGGTGGCATAGCAATGTTTGTTCGCGAAAAAAGAGAGGATGATGTTGCGGGTCACAACTGGGAAAAGAACTAGGAGGGATTCAATCATCTTTATTCCTATTCAGTGCGAGATCAGATTCATGAGAATGAAGGGTTGGTTAATTTTGTGTTTAAGTTGATTTATTTTATAATTATCGTAATGATAATTATCGTATATCTGGTTCGTAGGAGGTCCGGTTTGGATAAATCTAGTTGCAGCAGATTCGTATCGGCATTGTCTTCAGCATAAGATCAGATGGGAATTTATTTGAAGCTGGAATTTTTTTTCCAGTTTTGAATAAGAAGGTGAGTGTTTTATAAGCTCACGTTCGATTATTTTATTTTACTTTTAGTTAAATAATATTGTATTGTGAAGTGATTTTAATTTATTGATAGTTGTTGATAAATTTAGTTGACATCCAATTGACCGTCGAATAAATTAATAGGATTTGAATTGATAATTAAAGCTGAGTTAGAATTAAACTGCAAAAAAAATCCGTGATTTTCGATAATTGATTGATTATTGTGCTTATTGACTGTATGGATGATTGGTTGTGATGGATGCTTTAATTTGGATGTTTATTTATTATGGTATATCATTATATGACCCTTTATATTATTTACAGTATATTAAACTATAAACTGAATTATTTCGAATAAATCAAGAAATATGTTGAAATGATATATATACCTATGACATCTATTTGGATTAAAATGGTATATATCCATCCTTGAAATAGAATTGAAATAATAATCCACTTGGCCATAGGTTAGAAAATTATATATGGACACAGGGTTGGTTAAATTAATTGATTTTAAAAGTTGTTTGAAATTATTTAAATGAATTAATTTTTAAGAATAAAATCAAATTTATGGAAATTGAATTATTTTGAATTGAAGCTCGTAATGTTAGAATTTAAACTTGGTAAACGAAATTGTTTAATTAATTGAAGTTTAGTTTTTTAATTTTCGAAAGTCAATTTGTTTTAAAAGATTGGTTATTTATTCGAACTTTGAATATTTTAAGAAAAATTGATATGAAATGATATTTAAATTTGATTTTAAAATTGAAAACTTGGACTTAAAATTCGGTATTGGAAGTAAATTTGATTTAACTGTTTAAATCGATATTTTAAAATCAAATTTGGAATTGGAACTGAAATGGGAAATTTATTTGAAATTAAATGTAAATTAATTGGAATTGGAAGTCGAAATTAATTTGAAATTGAAAATTTACATTAATTTGGAATTGGAAATTAGTTTGAAATTGGGATTTGAATCAGTTTGGAAATAGAAATTAAAAGTGAAAGGAATTTGTGAATTGAAATCGAAATCGAAATTTATATGGAACCGAAATTTATTTGAGTAGAAATCAGAATTGAATTGACTAAATTGAAATGGAATTTGGAACTGATTTGGGTAGGAAATTGGGATGTTAACCGGTTTGACTTTTGAATTATTTTTAAAATGAATACTTTAGTATATATGATTTAAAATCTATATTCTTTAAATATTCAAAAATATTTTGATTTTCCAACTATTTCACTATATAAACCATTTTTTATTCAAATTATTTTCGATTAAACTATTTAAATATTTTCTATTGTACTATTTTAACTATTTAACTATTTTAAAACTATTTAAACTATTTTCTAAAATTTAAACTGGTTAAAGGGTAAATTGTTTATATTTTAAATCTTGGATTTAAATATTAATTAGGTTAAAGTAAAGGATATAACCTAAATTGAATTCGAATCAAATTTTTGAAGAGGAATCGATTTATCGGACAAAATTGATAATTTCGAATATATGACAAATTTTGAAATGTAATTGATGTTGAAGCGAATATATGATGATTTCGAATGGAGTTAAATTTGAAACGAATATGATATTTTGATATCAAATACGAATTGTTTTCGAAATATAAAAGAACCAACTGGTGTGTAAAATGACGATTGGTTGTCAAAGAAACCGGGGCCTCTTATTGAAATACTCTCTTTCAATATTGGAACAACTTTGACAACCGTGTATGCGGTGGATAATATCCAGAATGCGGTGGTTGAATTGGCGAAGTTTACTGGAATGAAGTACGAGAACGATGATGGATAGCCTTGACATTCATGTCATAATTAAAATGACTAAAATATGAGCCTATGTCTGGCCATTGAGGTTAGCCACCTCTAGCGACGTTGACCTCTCGTATTACTATTGTGGTTTCGGATTCGATGGGTGCACCTTATTTGTCGTTTGGATTAATGGTCGCGGTCAGCCACAGATGGGTTGCGACCAGCCAGAAAGGGTAAACTGCAGATCCTGCCTTGGGCATTGCCTCACGTGCCTTGTCATATTTATCCCTATACGAGCCCATTACGATTTTGGTTTAAAACTGTAAATGTGTTAAGATGGATCAATGTAAATCCTTAATGCTATTTTGATATTTATTTTACTGACAGACATTATCTATTATAGCGTATACTATTATATATATATATATATATATATATATATATATATATAGTTCAATGGATCCTTAGGAGATGGAAAATCCCGTAACATCTCTTAAGTTATTGCACTCATAATTGTGATATTGATTTGACTTATATAAGAGTATTTTAGTCCTGACTCGAGTGTTTTGTTTTTCATTATGCTCGGGTCGATCTTGAGTTTTTTCCAGTGTATTGAAGACTATTCTCTAGAGGACGAAGACAAAGTTTTGGTATATTAGTATTATTATTAATATCCTTTGCACCATGCTATTCTACTGTATTGATTATTTATCCCTGATGTGTAGATATAACTCTGATAAATGTGTATAAATTATAATTAAATGTAAAGTAAATAGCTTTTGAATTATTATTTGATTATTATATTTTACCGTTTCCGTTGTGTGATTCTATGTTTTGTTTTCTTCTTCTCTTCTTATCTTTCTTACTTAACTCTAATGATTATCTACATTTTAGTTTGTTTAAGTCGGACATGTGTGGATTATTGTCGAACCAAACCTTCCGAAATATGGGTCGTCACAGTTGGTATTAGAGCAAAGGTTTAGCGATAACCTTGGCTTTATGGAGTTTGACTCATTAGAGATAGGGTTGTAATACTATAGATGAGTCTGTTTGAGTGTATATATGAGAGAGCGTACTTGTTAGCATTATAAAAATGTTTTATACCGTGTTTACTTATCCGTTGAGTTGTTTATGAATTTCAATCGATTTGCGCGACGCCACGTTATCGATAGGGGTTTCTAAACACTTAAATGAGGCAAGTCGACATAATATTGCTTTAAATCGGGTATATGAAATAATTTTACCTAAGTATATTTTATATATATAAAATGATAATTTTAAATGAAATTGTTGTTAGTAGATGATAATATTTAATTATCATCAATTATTAGTTGAATTAAAATTAAAACGAATACTTAATGATTTTTATTTTATAAAGTATTGATAATTAAAATTGAATTGAAATATAATTGCAATAATTTTTTTTTAAAATGACCAACTTGTAAATTAATAGAATATTTCGATAATAATCTAAGAAAATTTGTTTAAGCATATTTATAATATAGCTTGTATATAGAAATGATTTTAAAAAAATTGAGAATTTTGAATTTAAAATCCTTTTGTTATCAAAAATGTTTTCAAGCATTAAAAATTTAATAATAGTATTATATGAAAGAGTTTTGACTGGAAAAATAAATTAAAAGGATTTTTGAAGAAAGAAAAAAGCATTAAAATTGCTTGGTCGTTGGAAAATAATTTTGGGGATGACTGCAGCATCGTCAGTGTTCATTTTCAGGTTTTTAAGTGAAGGTTGCTACCAAAAGGCATTTATTTATTTTATTTAAAACAAGTTTTAATTGTGAAAATATTCTAAATATGGTTTGATAAATATATGAAAATAGTTTCGTACTTATAACTGAGAATAGTATAAAAGAAATTAGTTTGTAACTTATAAATTTGAAAAAAAGAAATAAGTTTGTAGCTTATAAAATTGAATAGAAAATGAAACCAAATTTAAATGGTTAAAATTTTGGTTAAACAAACAGAAGAAAGAAAAATTTGAATTTGAGATACAAATAAAGTAATTGGCTTAGCATTGTAAAACTAAATGGAGTTAGTGAAATGGAGCAAATAAAATGCATTTAACCCAAGAAGCTTAAAAAAAGGTTATTAATATGAATAGAGATATAAAATTAAAAAAAATACTTTAGTAAATTAAGAATATGAATCTGAATACATAAATTCAGTTGATGTGTTAGTAACAACTTAAAATATGGAGTAATAGCAATAAACGTGATTGTGTTGTACAAAAAAAAGAATATACTAAGTGGAAACAAGATTTAACTTAAGCATGGTTAAGTGAAATAATTTTTATAAATGATTCATAAGTGAATTTATATGAAATAGAAAAAAAGAAAAAAGAAAAAGAAAAAGAAAAAGTGAAGTAATTGGAATTTCACAAATTGAATTGAATAAAATTGAATATAATGGATGTGTAATGAATGCTAATAAACTGAAAGAAATCAATGGAATGTAAACTAATTAAAAGTGGATGAAACAAATGTAAATAATTGAAACAAATCGATTGAATGTAAGTATACTGAATTAAAATAAATCGAATGTGAATGCAGTAAATATTGATTGGGAGAAAAGAATGGATAAAAACTAAATTAGTTGAATGTAAATCAATATAAAGCGAAGGAATTGAAATATAAATCTATTGTGTGATTAACGAAAAAATATATTAATTGATGAACGTGAATCAATTTTAAAATATATGGAATGTGGTATGGAATTAAATTACTTAAGTGTAATTGAATATGTGAATGATTGAAATGAAATAAGTGGATGTGAGCTTAATAATATTTAAATGAATGAATTTTTTTTGGAAACAAATGAGATTAAAAATAAATCGATTCAACATTATAGAGAAATGGAAATGAGAAAAATAAAATGTTAATAAGAATGAGAATGTATTAATCTAAATATTGGCATTGAAATGTAATTTTTGATATTTATGAATTAAATTGAATGAATATTGACTTGTCGGATGTTTTGTTTTGTTGTAAATCCTTGTTTAATTGTTTTGAGTGCATATGATGGTTGTATGGTTGCATATTTATGCTAGTATTTGAGATTTGGATTCAAAATGCATGTTTTATACTTATTGGAACTTGTACATGTTCTGCATCTTATTATAAGTGGTTAACATTCCAAATTGAGTTGAGATAGGTACATATAAAGACCGTTGGATGTATACGTGGATTATTATATGCTTTTGCTTGCTCAATACGAGCGAACTCGCTCGTATTATACATATTAAGGTACGTATCTCCGATTAAATACTGCGATTTTTATATTTTTGCCCTTTGGGATGCCTCATCATTGAGATGAGATGTATATTTGATATATATTGGTTATATTTGTTATATATTGAATTTTAATTTTTTTCGATCGAGCCATGCAAATGAGACTCTGCCAAAATTTTCCGTAATCCGAGAGTTAGAAAATATTTTGAGTTTTAAATTTTTTATAACTTATTTTTCTTTATATGTTATATTTTCCATAAACCGATCGAAGTAGCATAGTAGAAACGTGGTAATAGTTTGTAAATAAGAATTTTAAAGTGTTATAAGTTGATAGTTTTTGAATTGAATATATCGATGTTAAATTCCGTACTTAGTCCCTTTTCGAGGGCGAAAAGTTTTGAGTGAGGGAGCGTGTAACGACCCGTACTTTTGATTATTTTAAGTTATTAAAATTTCATGTAATTATTGGATAAAAATGTGCAGAAATAAAATTTAATGATTTGTTAATATTAATTTATTGGATAATTGAATTGTTTAAATTTAATATTGGAGATTATTTGATTAATTGAACTCTGGATTTAATATGAATGTGAATGACTTTGGAAGTTGATTTAAATTTTATTTAAATGTGAATGAAGATTTTAGCATTTAAAAATTTGAGTTAAATGTAAATAATTTAAATTTTATATCTTAATTAACGATTAAAAGTAGTCATTTTGGCCACTATCTCGGATTTCGACGAAACTAGTTTCATCGGATTCGTAATAGTGAATTATTGTAGGATTTCAAGTTTCGTAGTATTCAGACTTGTCGTTTGGCCGTGCGAGCTTGAAACGTGTAGAATTTAAATTTGAAATTTAAATAAATAATTCGATTCGGAAAGCTCTCTTCCGCATACGATCGAACTAGACTTTGGGACTAGTTCCATTGCGTTCGGAATGGGGGTAAAACATTATAAACGCCAGGCGGCATGTTTCGTTTGGAGCTCGAGGAATTTCGAATGGCTTAGGCTAGATATTTTATAATTTAAATAATAATATAATAAAGGACAAGTGCCATTTTCTCGTGCATCACGGCATTCCCTGACTTTTTTCTACCTTTTATTTCGAATCTAAGCTCCTCTATATGAAAAAAAACAAACAAATCAGAGATCGCTTTGACCGGGGGGACGATGCATGAGAAGCCAGTCGCGCGATTTTGTTTAGGGTTTAGGTTCACGTCTTTGTCTGAGCACGCACGCATGCGATACGACACTGACGGCGGCCCGCTGCCAGTGCGCGATAGATGTCTATTGCAGTTTGAGGTTAGGATTTCACGTTGTTCACTAGCATGGTGGCTGTGGTGACTAGGGTGGCATGGCGTAGATCTAGGCGAGGTAGCCTATTAGCGTGCACTGGTGGAAGCATTGAGGCGATGTGATTCAGGCCCCGTGGCACATGGATATTAGTTTGCGAAAAAAAGAGGATGATGTCGTGGGTCACAACTGGGAAGAGAACGAGGAGGGATTCAATCATCTTTATTCCTATTCAGTGCGAGATCAGATTCATGAGAATGAAGGGTTAGTTAATTTTGTGTTTAAGTTGATTTATTTTATAATTATCGTAATGCTAATTATCATATATCTGGTTCGTACGAGGTTCGTTTCGGACAAATCTTATTACAGAAGATTCGTATCGGCATCGTCTTTAGCATGAGATCAGATTGGAAATTTATTTGAAGCTGGAATTTTTTTTCCAGTTTTGAATAAGAAGGTGAGTGTTTTATACGCTCACGTTCGACTATTTTATTTAATGTTAGTTAAATTATATTGTATTGTAAAGTGATTTTAATTATTGATAGTTGTTGATAAATTTAGTTGACATCCAACTGACCGCTGAATAAATTAATAGGTTTTGAATTGATAATTAAAGTTGAATTAGAATTAAACTGCTAAAAAATCCCTGATTTTTGATAATTGATTGATTGTTGTGCTTATTGACTGTATGGATGATTGGTGGTGATGGATGCTATTAGTTGTTAATTTGGATGTTTATTCATTATGATATATCATTTTATCACCCTACATATTATTTAAAGTATATTAAACGGTAAACTAAATTACTTCAAATAAATTAAGAAATATGTTGAAATGATATATATATATATATATACCTATGACATCTATTTGGATTTAAATGGTATATATCCATCCTTGAAATTGAACTGAAATAATTATCCACTTGGCCCTAGGTTAGAAAATTATATACGGACACCGGGTTGGTTAAATTAAATGATTTTAAAAGGTGTTTGAAATTATTTAAATGAATTGATTTTTAAGAATAAAATCAAATTTATGGAAATTGAATTATTTTGAATTGAAGCTTGAAATGTTGGAATTTATATTTGGTAAATGAAATTGTTTAATTGATCGAAGTTTAGATTTTTAAGTTTAAAAATTGAAATACGACGTAAATTTACGAATGTCAATTTGTTTTAAAAGATTGGTCTTCTTTTCGAACTTTGATCTAAGAAAAATTGATATGAAATGATATTTAAATTTGAGTTTAAAATGGAAAACTTGGATCTAAAATTTGGTATGGGAAGTAAATTTGATTTAAGCATTTGAAACGATATCTTGAAATCGAATTTGGAATTGGAATTGAAATGGGAAATTTATTTGAAATTGAAATGTAAATTAGTTGGAAATGGAAGTTGAAATTAATTTGAAATTGGAAATTTACATTAATTTGGAATTGAAAATTAATTTGGAATCGGGATTTAAATTAATTTGGAAATAGAAATTGAAAGTGAAAGGAATTTGTGAATTGAAATCGAAATTTATATGGAATCGAAATTTATTCGAGTTGAAATCGGAATTGAATTAGTTAAATCGAAATGGAATTCGGAATTGATTTGGGTAGGAAATTGGAAAGTTAACCGATTTGATTTTGGAATTATTTTTAAATGATTATTTTTGTATAAATGATTTAAAATCTACATTCTTTAAATATTCAAAATTATTTTGATTTTCCAACTATTTCACTATATAAACCATTTTTATATTCAAATTATTTTCGATTAAACTATTTAAATATTTTCTATTATACTATTTTAATTTCTTAACTATTTTAAAACTATTTAAACTATTTTCTAAAATTTAAATTGGTTAAAGGGTAAATTGAATATATTTCAAATCTTGGATTTAAATATGAATTAGGTTAAAGAAGGATATAACCTAAATCGAATTCGAATCAAATTTTGGAAGTGGAATGATTTATCGGACAAAATTGATAATTTTGAATATATGATAAATTTCGAAATGTAATTGATGTTGAAGCGAATAAATGATGATTTCGAATGGATTTGATTTTGAAACGAATATGATATTTTGATATCGAATATGAATTGTTTTCGAAATGTTAGAGAACCAACCGGTGTGTAAAATGACGATTGGTTGTTAAAGAGACCGGGGACTCTTATTGAATTACTCTCTTTCAATATTGGAACCACTTTGACAACCGTGTATGCGGTGGATGATATCCAGAATGTAGTGGTTGAATTGGCGACGTTAAATGGAATGAAGTAAGAAAACGATGATAGATAGCCATGACATTCATGTCATAATTAAAACGACTAAAAAGGAGCCTATGTCTGGCCATTGAGGTTTGCTACCTCTAGCGACGTTGATCCCTCGTATTACTATTGTGGTTTCGAATTCGATGGGTGCGCCTTATTTGTCGTTTGGATTGATTGTCGCGGTCGACCATGGATGGGTTACGACCAGCCAGAAAGGTTAAACTGGTAGAATCCTACCTTGGGCATTGCCTCACGTGCCTTGTCATATTTATCCCTATACGAGCCCATTATGATTTTGGTTTAAAACTGTAGAAGTGTTAAGGTGGATCAATGTAAAGCCTTAATGCTATTTTGATATTTATTTTACTGATAGACATTATCTATTATAGCGTATACTATTATATATAAATAGTTTAACGTATGCATATGTGATGGAAAATCCCGTAACATCTCTTAAGTTATTGCACTCATAATTGTGATATTGATTTGACTTATATAAGAGTATTTTATTCCTGACTCGAGTGTTTTATTTTTCATTACGCTCGGGCCAGTCCTTCGTTTTTTTAAGTTTATTGGAGACTATTCTCTAGAGGACGAAGATGGAGTTTTGGTATATTACTATTATTATTATCCTCTACACCATGCCATTCTGCTGTATAGAATATTTATCTCTGATGAGTAGACATAAATCTGATAAATATGTATAAATTATAATTAAATGTAAAGTAAACAACTTTTGAATTGTTATTTGATTATTATATTTTACCGTTTCCGCTGTGAGATTCTTTGTTTTATTTTCTTCTTCTCTTCTTATCTTTCTTACTTAATTCCATTGATTATCTATGTTTCGGTTTGTTTAGGTCGGACATGTGTGGATTATTGTTGATTTAAACTTTCCAAAACGTGGGTCATCACAAAATGATTTGTTGCTCAATGGAGCTTTGATATCCTTTCTTAGAAATGACTAAACCAAAAGCGCGAGAAGGGGCCAATCTATGTGGGGTTGCTCTCATCAATAGAGTGTTTCACATCTCATCTAGAATTTTTGTGTACCATCATGTGAAAAATGGTTTGTGTTTAGATATGAAATATTCGGATTCTCAATCATGTATGGCGGGGTCCAACTAGGAGGGTCCCGACAAGTGTCACAAAATATATGAGCTTCTCAAAAGAATATTATTAGAGATATATTCCAAGGCGGTGCACCTTCCTTGTCATTTGTTGAAAATTTTCTTTCCTTATTTGATTCGTATCCCTGAATCTGCTTTAGCTTTAAATTTCCAGAAGTAGAGCCAACTCTTCATTACAACATTTAAATATTGACTTAGTCCGTTCTATCAAAGTCGGACTGTTACCTTATTCTGTCCATTCTATCAAGTTGGACGGTTACCTTGTACAGTCCATTCTATCAAGTTTGGATTGTTACCTTATGTAACGACCCGAAATTTTTGATCTCGAAAATTCCAGGTAATTAGGAAAGAAGAAAAGAGATAGAAGAAGAAACAGAAACAAAACACAAATTCTCACATTTTAGCAGATCAAAATATAATATCAAATAATATCATTTATACAAAGAAAGCTGTATTAGTAAATTTACATTTAATACATCAGAGTTTTCAATATTTACACCAACACTGGATAGTTAATATCACATGTCCCAGACAATCTACAATATATACACAGCGGAATACTCTCCATACGTTCTTGCCATCTAGCTCGCCTCCTGAGCTCCAAAACGTCCTTACCTGAAAATCTGTAATAATACTCGGTCTGACCCGAGCATTACATCAAAGTAACACCTGGGTCAGGTTGGAAACCAACGTGAGCAAACCTATCTAACATGGAATACAAAGCATAAAACTTATATAAGACTCGGGGTAACTCATACTTTACTACGAGTTCATTACTTGCTAAGCTCAACACTTATAAATCAATCCCTAAGTACCCATACTTAGTTCCAAAGGTCCATATTATTCCATTCCAACCTATTGATTTCCCATATCAAATCTATATAGATTACAAGTCGAAGTGGGTTCGGGTATTTACTGATACCTGACCTCGGTCTATTCAAATTCAATATCATTTTAACCCAAATTATTCAACGAAATATAATTCAACTTTAAATATAGGGTGTCATCTTTAAACAGTAATTCCAATGATAGATAACCACATTTCACAGTTTAAACCAATCATATTATATCACATAACATCACAAATCACTTATCAGAGATATCAACTAATCTAAGGAATACAATATCATCCAATCATTCATAAGCAAGATTAATTTATCATACCATTTCTAATTAATTTAAAATAAATTAAATTAATTACTTTAATTACTTTTAATCCTGCTTACTTCACATTAATTAATTACAAACAATTAATTAATCATCCCTTAATTATCTCTTTTTAATTACATTAAGTAATTGGCCTTTAATTAATAACACAAATTAATTAATCTTCACCCATTCACATTAATCATATTTATCCTTAATTAATTACTCAAATTAATTATCCTATAATCACTTACATTGATTAATTATTCTCTAATTAATCACACTCATTAATTTACTAACCCTTAATTAATTTCCTTAATAATCAATCCTTTAATTAATTACACAAGTAATTAATTCTTAATTACTTCCTCAAGTAATTAACCTCAAATTATTTCATCAAGTAATTATCCCATTAGTTAATTATTCTAAACTAATTCCCTTAATTAATTACATTGAATTAACCTAAATTAATAATTAACCATAATCATTAGTTATTCTTCTGTTAATAATTAATTACCCTTTAATTAGTAGTTTAATAATCAATGATTAATCTTTAATTACTTATTAATTAATCTTAAATAAATTAACCCTTAATTATTTATTAATTAATCCTTAATCATTAATTAACTAATACCCTTTTAATAACTTCATAAATTTAATTAATGATTAATTATCAAAAACCTTAATTACCTTTAAGGTAAAACATTTCTCTTAATTAATTACTAAATTTCGTTTATGCAAATTTAAAATAGGGGCATTTTACCAGAAGGACAAACTTTGCAGTCCAATTAGTTTCTAGGACACACATTCACCAAAATTAATTTCAAGGCCAAAATCAGCAGAATAATTACTTTTAAGGACAAAGTCAGCAGTCCAATTATTTTCAAGGACATAATTTCATAGGTTTTTAGGACTTCGAAACTAATTATTTTGCATTTTTTCGTTAAAAATAATTATTTCAGTTGTGTGTCCAGAAACTAATTGCGCTTGCTAAAGAGGCCCTTATGGAAAATTTCCACTTTAAAATATTTGTATTTTTGTTTTATTTGAAAAAAAACAAAACTTATTGGACCGAAGCCCGCAGCCCGAGCAACATTACTTAACTTCGATCAGACCAAAACAAAACAATCTGGACCAATACGAGAATGCATTGTGACTATCGGACCATCGCGTCACCACCACCCAGTTACTCTTCCACTCTAGATTCAAAATGCGGCAACGACGAAGCATAAATCTCCTCCGATCGAATAATCGATCTTCATCTCCACCAATTTCCCAAACTAGAAACCATCTACCACTGCGAATCGAGCTACTTCACCCACGTTTGGCCACTACCCCATACACCACTAATCCAAATCGATATCCTGCTTCAACGGCTACCTCCCATGCCAAAATCTCGCGTTTCGGTTGCGATTCCCTATCCCAAATAAATCGCATTCCCGGGGAAAGATTGAAGATTCCAAAACCCTAAATCCCATCGCGCTACCCTCCATGACGCCCAGAAAAATGTGATACCATTTTTCCTTCGTTCCTAAGCCTACAACCTACCTCTAGCCCAACTCTGATGTCACCGACCACCTTGTTCGCTTGGATTTGACGAAATTCCCAAACTCGGCCATCTTGCTAATTCACATCAACCCCAAGTGTAAAAATCATCATGTTACTTCCAAAAATCAACAATTTCAAATACAAATCGATTCAAATGATCAAAACTTAAAATTTTAAAAATCAAATTTTGGACTTGAATTTTTTTATTGTCCGTCCTTATTTTATAAATAAATACTTTGTATATATAGGGAAATATCTTTAAAAATTTAGTCTGGTAAATGCTCAAAAATTTCTTTTAAAGATCTAATCATTAAATTGTTTATATCATGAAATATTGATTTTTTTAAACATGGTTTTTGGTCTGTTAAAGAAGTCAGTGGTTTGCATATATTCACACAGACATATAGTATTTCCATCCATATATACTAGATAACACATTTACACATTCATGCAAAGCCATTTCACAACATCTCTACTACTATATCCCACATTCATCAAAGTATAGAGCAGATTTAACTTTAAAGGAAGTAGTTTACTCAAAGTTAGAAGAAAACAGAGGACAACTTGTCATTTGATCTGCTGCTTGAAACTTGATTTTTGATCTTCTTGTTTAAAGCTTGAATTTGAATCTTGGTTTTTCTTCAGTTTTAAATATTTGAAAAAAAGTTGTTAATTCGGTTTTTTTCTCCTTGGCTTTGAGTTTCTTCTTTTGTTTTCTTAAAGATGGAAGAAGATTTTGAAGTGGAATGTGAGAAATTTTGTTCTGAATATAACACCTGGTTTCAATTCATATTACTTACATATAATTCATTTAAAAAAAATGAAGAAAGACACTTGTTATTTTAAATGGCACTTAAGCTACAAGTGTTGCTTCTATGCATTAGAGAGCTTACAAATGTATAAGGCCTTAATGCATATATTTTTTATGCATTTGTTTTATGTATTTAAATTTCATATATATATATATATATATAATAAAATTAGCACATTTAAATTAGAAAGAAGGAATATTAGTACTTGATAAAATTTGATTTACATTTTATACTTAAGTTGTCATTGTATTTAAATTGATATATACAAGTACTAGTGTTAAAAATGTAGAATTCAATTTTTAAATGACTCTTGGAAATTATCATATTAATGTTCAAAGCATAACTTCTAATCTAATATATATATATATATAGACACACACACACACACACTTACATATTATATATTATGATTAGAAAATCATTTTATTAGCTTTGAAAAGATAAAACTTGCCGAATTAAGTTATTATATAAATATATTTAATGTGATTATATATTCACAATGGATTTGTATATGTACTAACTTGAGATTTCAATTCATAGAGTTTGCACATATCTATTTATATATTTAATAATTTACTATAAGATTCATCAATTTAATTCAACTACTTATATATACACACATCCAGACACCTTTAATTATCAAATTATCAGCTGTACTTTGAATCTTTTCGTCCCCGAAAAGGAACGATGCTAGAATTTGTTCAATAATTTAAAATTACATAAACTACCTTTTAATCATTTTTTAAAGTAATTTAAAAACCTATATATATTAGTAAATTAGTTTTATTAAAAATTACTGTTTGTAACTCGACGTCTCAACCAATTCATACTCGTTCTCATAGAAATTCGGTCAAAAGTTGATCAGGCATAAGACTGAAAATCTATAAGTACTTGGTGAACCCGTTTTCAGCACCCAGTGAAAATACTTGAAAAATAATTTTACTGAAAATACAGAAAACATGTTGAAATCAAGGAAACATCTTTGGTGAGAATGCTCTGGAAATCATCACCCCATCCATGGTCGCAGTTAACCCGATGGTTACGTTTCCATCCCGGCAAAATCCATAGATAACTTTAGGCACTCTGCGCCCCTCGATTACACCATGGAACCCGCTACAGATTGTAGTTACATCCTGGGTTACGTTGCCATCACGGCAAAAGTCCATGTAACTGTAGGCATCAGTGCCCTCGAATTTCGCTGCCGAAAGAATGAAACTTCTCCACTCCACTCGACCATAGATCGCAGTCTACTGATGTTACGTTGCCTTCAAGACAAAATTAAGCATAGACCACTGACACTCATCTCCATATGATTTCTGCTATGGTCCACAGCAGATCGCAGCGACATTGAGTTACACTGTCGTCACAACATAACTCGAATGCCCTTGTAGGCATCCGCACCCTCAACTTCCGCTACCCAATAATCCTCAGGAACTAGTTTTTCCGGACTCCTCACAGGATCAACTTTAGAACCTCCTCCTTTGAGGCTCAAGGCGGTACCAACCTATGGTACTCCTGAGAAGTTCATTTCAAAGGAGCGCCTTTTACCTCAGAGCCATTTTCAAAGCACTTTATACTACACATATAGTATCTCCCAAATCATACACCTAGTATGAATCTCAAATAAATTCCCTTTCTCAAAATCAATTATTCTGAAATCGATAATTCTCAAATTAGGCTTTTCCAACTTCTAATATTGATTTTACCCAAAAATCAAAAGCCTTTCCAAAGTTCATAGGTTACAAAACCCTTTTTCCAAAATCATTCGCAGAAGATCCTTCATATATATATATATATATATATAACTTTGAAAATCTTTGGATCACTTCACATTTGTATAAATTTCCTTTTATACGTCAAATACTTTTCAAAAACCATTTTCTTCCGGCAATATATTCAACAAAGGGAGATTTATCTTATATAAAAAGATATATAACTTTATTTATTCCAAATCAAATATTCAAATTTGATTACTCTTATAAAGTTATTAATCATATTACTTACTTATATAAAGTAAATTTTTGTCATAGAATCCACTTTATTATATATTTCACAAAATATACTTTTAATTTCAAAATCCATTTTCCAATTCTTATCCACAAATTCCAATATCAATTTATTCAAGCCCGTACGATGTGCACATATCATCCGTACGCTATATCAATCTAATCACTCACTCGATCGCATAATTTCACTTCCGAACTAGTATCGTCCATCCGACTTTCTAGTGCGGACTCAGATCTGGTTTCTTAATTGGAAACCGTCATTCTCCTTGCATAGCCTAACTATGATAGAGAATATCCAGAATTAATCAACAATCCATATCCAGGTTCGTCGTCGAAATTCGAATGAAAGATCCCAACTCGGATCGATATACTATCCTGAAATTCTGTGCTCGAATCTGGATCAAATCATTATACGAATAGAGCAATATACATACATCCTACTTATTTATCTTCATTGATCCTAGATAAATCTCCTTTTCTATTCATATTCACTTTAATTTCCATCCACTTATTCTCAATTGTTCTAATTCCATTTGGATTATCGCCCTAATCCTTATCTTAATTGGTAACTAATCATAAATTGTTTGCACTCTGACCAGCTTATATTTAGAAAATAGTTTGAAAGATTTAAAATAGATAAGTAGTTGAAAAATAATAATTAGTTCGTAAAATAGTTAAGTGTTTGTAAAATAGTTGGAAAATAGTTAAATAGTTATAGAAATTTTAAATAATTGTAAAATAGTTGTAAAATTGTAATTAGTTATGAAGCAGTTGAAAAACAGTAATTAATTTATAGACAGTTGAAAAATTGTTAAATAGTTCCAAAAATAATTGTAAAATAAGTATAAATAGTTTGACTTTAAAAAGAAAGATTGTATAGTAAATAGTTTGGAAAAATAGATTTAAAACAATTTATTTTGAAAATAGTCCAGAGTCAAACTGTTCATCCTTCCAATTTCTATTTCCAATCAATTTCCCATTAAATTGATCAAATCCCAATTCAAGTTGAATTATCCTCAATTTCTTTTCTATATTAAATTCAAATTCCATTTGAATTTACTTATTTAACTTTAATCACAATTTCAATTAATTCAAATAAATTTCAAATTGAACCAATTTCAATTCATTTCAATTCGAGTTTGAATTAATCCCAATTCCATTTGAATTTGAACTCATTTAACTTAAATTTCATTTCAAATCATTCCAATTCAAATTTTACATTTGAATTTTTTTAAACATATACATCTTCAATCACAATTCCAATTAATTTAAAGCAAATTTAATTTGAACTAACTCAATTCAAATGTCAAATTTAAACCATCCTTAATTTGAACTAACTCAATTCAAATTTCAAATTTAAACCATCCTGAATTATATAAATTCGAGTTAAATTTTTTAAATGTTTATTTAATTCTTTAAATCAAATCAACTTATATCTTTAAACTACTTAACTTTGAATCCAAATTCCATTTTTAAATTATCCTTACTTAACGTATTTCAAAGTTCAAATAATTCTAATCCTTTTTAAACAACTCAATCTTTGAACTTCAATTTATCACCAAATTTAAATTTTGAAACCAAACTCTTTGAAGTTTTATCTTAAACATTCAAATCTTAAGTCCAAAATGATTCCATTTCTCTAATTCCAATTTTAAATTGCAAGTTCCCTTTGAATATTTAAATCTTAAATTCAAAATGATTTCATTTTCCATTTATCTCTGCAATGGATATATGTATTATTCCAATCCATTTCTTAATTCATTTCAAATATTCCAATTCACAGTTTCATAAATTATTTGTAACAATAGAATGATATCAGGATAAATAAACATCCAAATTCATCCAAACATCAAATAACAACATCCATTTTCAATTTCAAATCTCAAACCCATTTTGAGATCACTCATAACTTCCATTCAAATCAACCCATTTGTCTTTCCTAAGTTAAATCTCAATTTCAAATTCTATCAACATTCTTTCTTACTTATAAGTTCAAAGACTCATATCACTTTTGGGTTTTACATCACATTTCCGGGAAAATCAAAACTCAACACTTCTGAGTTTATTTCAAATCATTTTTGATAATATGTATATCCACCCATATACTCATATTTTATTTCTTAGCCCACCAGGCCATACTTTAAATTTTAAACCACTTTTGGTTTTTAATTCAAAACAAATTCTTTTAAAGTTTACATACAACTTCTTCTTTTGATCACATTCAAAATACTCTGAATAATACTATTTATTAATTCTCTTAACATTTTGAAATCGACTTCAAATGTTTTAGACTTAGAATTCAAAACTTATCAATTTGCATCCTTTCTAGTTTACAAGTTATTCTCATCTAATGGTCACTTCCTTAAAACATTTTTTTTGTTTACTGGAAAACAATCATCCCACTATTAAACATAATAACCTTTCTATTCTATTTCGAAACCAATTCTAATTCATCTTATTTGTATAGTTCATTTTATCTGATTCCTATTTTGATATATATATATATATATATATATATATATATATTCATCACTTAATTCTTATCCAATTTCAATATCCAACAACCAATTATTGCTTTATATATAAAATATAAGCTTTTATAAAAATCATTCATTAAAACCATTTTAAAACCTTTACATTAAGAAAATAACAAGTACGCTCTTATACACACACACACGTTCTAGGGTACCATTTACCCTATCTTTAATGAGTACACCCACAAGAGCCAAGGTTCCCGCCTAACCTCGCTCTGATACCAAATGTAACAACCCGAAATTTTCGATCTCGAAAATTCCAGATAGTTAGGAAAGAAGAAAAGGGATAGAAGAAGAAACAGAAGTAAAACACAAATTCTCACATTCGCAACGGATCAAAATATAATATCAAATAATATCATTTATACAAAGAAAGCTGTATTAGTAAATTTACATTTAATACATCAGAGTTTTTAATATTTACACCAGCACTCTACAGTTAATATCACATGTCCTAAACAATCTACAATATATACACAACAGAATACTCTCCATATGTTCCTGCCATCTATCTCGCCTCTTGAGCTCCAAAACATTCTTACCTGAAAATCTGTAATACCCGGTCTGACCCAAGCATTACATCAAAGTAACACCCGGGCCAGGCTGGAAACCAACATTAGCAAACCTATCTAACATGGAATACAAAGCATAAAACTTATATAAAACTCGGGGTAACTCGTACTTTACTACAAGTTCGTTACTTGCTAAGCTCAACACTTACAAATCAATCCCTAAGTACCCATACTTAGTTCCAAAGGTCCATATTATTCCATTCCAGCCTATTTATTTCACGTATCAAATCTATATAGATTACAAGTCGAAGTAGGTTTGGGTATTTACTAATACCCGACCCCGATCTCTTCAAATTCAATACCATTTTAACCCAAGTTATTCAAGTGAAATACAATTCAACTTTAAATACTGGGTGTCATCTTTACACAATAATTCCAATGATAGATAACCACATTTCACAGTTTAAACCAATCATATTATATCACATAGCATCACAAATCACCTATCAGAGATATCAACTAATCTAAGGCATACGATATCATCCAATAATCCATAAGCAAGATTAATTTGTCATACCATTTCTAATTAATTTAAAATAAATTAAATTAATTACTTAAATTACTTTTAATCTTTCTTACTTAACATTAGTTAATTACAAACCATTAATTAATCATCCCTTAATTATCCCTTTTTAATTACATTAAGTAATTGGCCTTTAATTAATAACACAAATTAATTAATCTTCACCCATTCACATTAATCACATTTATCCTTAATTAATTACTCAAATTAATCATCCTATAATCACTTACATTGATTAATTATTCTTTAATTAATTACACTCATTAATTTACTAACCCTTAATTAATTTCCTTAATTAATCAATCCTTTAATTAATTACACTAAGTAATTAATTCTCAATTACTTCCTCAAGTGATTAACCCCTAATTACTTCATCAAGTAATTATCCCATTGGTTAATTATTCTAAATTAATTCCCTTAATTAATTACATTGATTAATTAACCTAAATTAATATTTAACCACAATCATTAATTCCCATTGGTATACATTTTATTGAATTTTGTAATTGATTCATTTTAAATAAATAAACGTTATAATTTTTATGTTATAAAAATTATGATTTTTGTGAAATATAACCGAAATGTGATTTTTGAAATAAGTAGTTGATTAATTTGTAAAATGGTTTAAATTGAGATTTTTGAATTATTATAAACGGTTTATATAAAAGATTTATAAAATTGATATTTATAAAATTAAAATATTGGAATTATAAAACGAGTTTTTATAAGTGTTAAAATAAAGTATAAATGGATTTCATAAGTGAATGAAATTTATAGATCTATAAATTATGAAGGTATAAAATGAATAGATTTTGTAAAATAAAAGATTTATAAGTAATTAACTTATAAATTGGATTTTGGCATTTAAATGAGATATAAATAGAATTTGTTAATTAAGGGATTTTATAAGTTGAAGTTTTTATAAAATATATATATGTGTGAATTTATAAACGTTGTTTTACAAATCCAAAACCAATTGAATTTGATAAGTAAATATGAAAGCTTATTAAAGGAGATATGTCCACGATTTTGGGCAGTGGATAATCCTTTAAATTAAATATGTAGAAGTGTTGAATTTGGTAAATGATTTATATTCACGATTTTGGAAAGTGAATAATATATTAAAGAAATGTTTTAAGAAGTTATCTTTTAAATAGAATTAAAGAGATTTGAAGTTGTTTTAAAATTGTGTTAAGGATCGAAACCATAGATTTCAATATTCATTGTTGAAATAGACGTTTTCGAAAAATAAGGAAAAGATGGACTATAACACTGTTGTTATAGAAAATGATTTTCAAAAGGAAATGTTTTTGTATAGTATTAGGATTTATATATCTATCGTATTTTCAAATCCCTATGCTATTGATTTTGGGTTGTCGTAACGATGTTTTAGCAACATTCGTTTTGACCCAAATAAATGTGTTTAAAGAGAACGTTTTCCTTAAAAGAATAAATATATACTTAATCGTGTTTTTAAGTATATTGAATATTTTCTAAGTATTGAAAATAAATAGATTTATGAATTACTTATTGTTAAATAAGTATTTGGAAATGTTTTCCAATGTAGAAATTGAAATGGTTTAGAGAATATATATATTATATATATATATATATATATATATATATATATATATATATATATATATATATATTTTAAGATAAATTGAAGTGAATATTTGGCAAGTTATTTAATTTATGGAAGATTAATAAAAGGGCCTAGTGATTGTTATGGTGCTGAATATTTGTTGGTTTGCTTTGACAGTTAAATAGCCGACTATCAATATTTTCCTTTAAATGGGTATTTGTTGTGATTTGCTTGAATTTGAATGCTACACTTATTTTCAAAATAAGCACTCGTTATTCGGTTTAGCCGGGAGAGGACCTTTGGGTCATTAATCTCATTCCGAATAGTGATACGTCGTAATGGATAGCATTTGAAGACTGGTGATGAAGACCGGATATTTTCGAAAACGGAAGGATTACCGTCGAATGTCTCTCCATCGACTGATCCCTGATATAGAGATTTTATCACCGTTTGTGATGGGAATTCCGGACGTGATTCGTGAATATCCGGATTTGCAAGGGCTTCTTTGGAAGTGCCTTCGGTTTCGTTCAATCCCGGAACGGACTTGTATGGATGTGTGTCTGACATTACATTTTGAGATGTAAAGTTGGTTTCCATCAAATACATTTCTGTTGGTGGCGGAGAATTTATTCTCTTAGCTTAACACTCTTCTCTGAGACGTGCGAGCATAGAGGTTATGTAGTTGATGGTTACTAGTGATATATTCCCAATTTGGTAACGTGGCATGCTGAGTGCTGCTGATCATTTATTGATCAAAGCGTGGCTTTTGTGAAAAGCGTAGCTTTGTGGACGAGACTTCGTCGGACCTCACACCCCGAAAATGGTCAAAACAGGAAGAATGCAGCAAGGCTATTTGGGCATAGGGTATGTTCATTTCCTTCTGGATAGAGGTGGTATTTTGGTATGGAGCCCTGATACTTAACCTATGTGGTTGCTGCAAATTTATTTCTTTGTGGTTGTCGGTGAATCCCGGGATAAAGGTTGGTTACGACCGGAGGATGGCATACTCGTGTCAGTAGTTACCTAGCTAGAGGTAACCCCACCTTTTATTGGCAAAGATCCGGTTAGGTTCTCGGGGCATCCTTCCAGAAGCGTACCCATGTGGCAATGGGAAGTTCCTTGGCCTGACATTTTGTTGGAAATTCAAAGAAAGAATACGAGCCTTGTACGGTTTTGGTTGTAGAACCTGCCATCTAATATGGTAGCTATAGTACGCATACTATAATGGTACCTATGCTGGCTAAGATTTATATCATACTTTCGAAATGTTTTCCTACACTTTGCACTTATAGTAATAATATCAAAGAAATTTGCGTATCAGGCATGTTTGACTATCATAAGGAGAAATCTCCTTCAATTCTACGTTTGCATTGTGTGTGTGACAGGAGGCCTTATGGTAGTTACATTTTCAAAAAAAAATTGCGGATCTATTTTAAAATATTTCTTTGTTTGTTTTTAAAGGTATAACTATTTTTAAGTTCTCACATCAGTCTCATGACTAACCTGAAGTTTATTGTTCCCTTCCTAAACTCTGGGTGCCCACCAATTTCCACACAGGCAGTCTAGAGTCAAGTTATCAGGTCATTCTGGAATTCAGGAGATGCTGTAGAGATCTAGAGGCAAGCTGGATGGCATGGCGTATCAACTAGTATATAGTATTTCTTTTCCGCTGTTTGTTGTTGTAAACTATGATAATGTAATGAAATGTGATATAATGTAATAACTGATACAGTTCTTTTGTTTTAAAGATTATTCATTGATATATTATATGTTGTTCCGCTGCGAAAGGTGAGATTCTGTTATTGTTTCTATTTCTTCTTTCTTTCTTTCTTTTTTCTTCTACCTCCTCTTCTTTAACCCTAACAATTCGGTTTTTCTGGCCTTCGATTGCTCGACAGTTGATAAAGTGGAGTATTAATGTCGATTTTCGAAAGTTGAAAATCCCGAACGTTACAATGTGGTATTAGAGCATTTGGTTAAGCGACAACCTTAGCTCTGTTGAGTGTTACTCATTAGAGTTATAGTCAGTAGTACTCTAGAATGAGTGTGAGTGTAATAATACATATGAGCACGTATTTGTTAGTGAATATAAAAATGTTTTATATTGTGTTTTCTTATCCGTTGAACTGTTTATGAATTCTGGTCGGTGCGGGAAGTACAACCGTATCGATAGGGGTTTCTAAACTCTTTAACGAGATAAACCGACATAGTATCATTTTAAATTGGGTAAATAAAATAATTTTTCCTTGATTATGTTTTATATATAGAGAAACAATTTTTCAGAATTATTAAAGAGTATATAAATTGATTGTTTGGTTGTTGAAAATGTAGGAATATATATATATATATATATATATATATATATATATATATAAGTTAATTAAAAGAATAATTGTTTAAGCAAATGAATTATTAAGCATGGAATTATAATTAATGTGATTTACAATTGTGAAATAATCTTATATATAAGAAGTGAAACCATATGAATATATTTATAAATATGAGTTGTAAACAAAAATGAATTTGGACTATGAATTTAAAGTTTTGAATCCCGTCTATTTTGAAAGTTGTTTTTCAAAGTTAAAGATGTTATTAAGTAAGATAAATCAATTTGGAATAATCTTATGTAAGTGAAGTGGAATAGTGAAATTCTATAAGAAAAAGACTTATAAATAAAAGGAATTTTTTTTGAAAGAAAATTAATCACTGAATTCACTACTGTTACTCGGAAATAATAAGGGTGATGACTACAGCATCATTAGTATCATTTTCGAGTTTCTGTGTGATGGATTTGCTACCATAGTAAATTGGAAATTGAAGTTTATTGTGATAAACAAATTTGAAATTAAAATCCAAGTTGAAATTGATAAACATAAGTGAAATGAGTTTTGAACTTATAATATAAGATAATAAAGTTTAACTTTAGTAAATCTGAAATAAATTTGAGTTAGCATAATAAAATATATGATTTGGAAAATAGCTAAAGGAAAGTTAAATAAATTGAATTGGATTTATAAGTGAAAATTTAAGTTAAGTTAAACAAATTGTAACGCCCCACCCGAGACCCACATTAACAAAGAGCATTACTGGGTAATACTGTCTGCTAATGCAGAGAATAAGGCTGGATAGGAGCGACCATCTATAGCCTTGTCTTAAATATCTATTGAATACATCGACAATGCCCTTTTTTCCTAATTCAAGTGGATCGACATATCCAATAAATACTTAATACAGAGCCGCATGTGGCTATAGGATCTATCAGAATAAAATACAATAATTTAAATGTAAAACACATCACATAACAGCAGATAATCCCATAGATACACACATACACAGATACATCACAAAGTATACAAAATGATACATCACATATGTGGTATGACGACCACGGTACAAACACGAATCAAAAGAATATACATATCAGAGTAGCAAACCAAAAAGGACTACATAAAAAGCTACAACAAAAAGAGCTAGCAGAATAGTCCATGCAGAAGCAGAATAGGCTAAGTCCAAAAGTACCTAGCCTGAAACACCTCGGTCTGACTCGAGTATAAAATACACGGGTCAGTCTAGCTAAACGAATCAATAAAAGGTGATAGCGGAATAATAGAGCATAGTGATATTATTCTTAAACAAGAAGAAACAATAAGAAAGTTAACCATAGACATATGGAGGATACGCATCATGTATGGCATATATAATTACACCAGGTGATATAATGTGATTGCTTCAATAAGCATAAAACACAAAGGAGACGAAAAATCTCATGAATCACTAAAATGTAGCATGCCTCATATCATCGGCAATCATAAATCAAATAAGAATGGTTTAGGGAATAATATAATGTAAACTCCTAAAAGAGTATTCCCAAACCCGCCATATCGGCAACTCTAAGGAAAACATAAGAAAAAGCCATCTCGACATAAGCCATAAGGCAAATATCAACAAAGAGATAAAAATCTCATACAACGCCAAAAGGCAAATCCCATAAATAGCGCCAATAGGCAATCTCAATATACATATACGCCAAAAGGCAAATCTCAAAACGCTAGTGTAGGCAATGAAAACCTCAAAAGAACTCCCAAGAGTCCAAAATCCCGAAGTAATCGCCACCGAATGGTTCAAAGGACCTATTCCAAAATGATGACATACAAGGGTAAAAATCATCTCAAAAAGGTTTTGCACATGCTATTTTTACCGAGTATTGTTTCACATAATAGGTACCTCGCCCAAAGGCAAATGTCAAAAGACAAATACGCCGCAATGGCAAATAGCTGCAATGGCAAACGTCCGAAGACAAATACGCCGTAATGGCAAACGTCCGAAGACAAATACACCGCAATGGCAAATGACCCGAAGGTCCAGTACTGGCGCGCCAACAGGTAAATGTGTCGCAAACTCTCGAAAAGGAACCCGAAAAGTGTTAACGTGTGTCCCATACCACCCGTTCGCACTAAACGGTTTACTAACCGCTAGTAAATTTCACACTCAAAGCAGTAAAAGGTTCACCTCATATCATCAGTAAATTAGACCCGTAGGCCAAAACGATCAAACGGACAAGTAAGGAATTAACCAAAAGGATAAACGCACGTATCCCATACTACGCTTTTTACCCAAACGTTTAATTCTCCTTCTCATTCGCTCGACAGTGCAAAAACGTGTAATTTTTATAGAAAATAATTTACCTTGAAAATAAGCTTTTAAAACTGATTTCGAAAACCATTTGGAAACCATATTTGAAAATTTCCCTTATTATAAGGAACAAATATGTTTTATACTTGAAAATACTTTAAAATATTATATCATTATTATTTTTTAAATCCCCTAAATTTTAAAAATCATTTCAAGAAGAATTGGAGAAAACCGTGCTCGAAAATGACCAAAAACAGCAAAATTTCACTCAACCCGAAATTCAAATTTAAATTCAAATTAAATTCAAATAATTCAAGATTTGAATTCTAAATTCATCAAAACTGGGCTAACCTATTGAAAGGCGTCGTAGCCCTCAAAATACTTCAGAAATATCACAAAAACATGAGTAAATGTCAAAAATCGGACGGAAAAATAACATAAAAACACTTAGCCAAAATAATATTAAATAATAATTTCACAAGACAATTTGTTTGAAAAACACTTTAAAATGCTTTATAAAACCCGTGTACGAAATCTAGAGAGAAAACTCAAGAATTCGGGAAATATCAAAAATGGCGGAAATTATTCAAGTATAAAAACAGTTGAAAGCACGCTGCGAACCCAAGTTCGACAGCAGGTTTGGACCAGAAAACAAAATCCAAATGACATGAAATTTTGTTATAATATTTTTTAACATTCCTACTCCAATTTGCAAAAAGATTCACACAATTACGACTTGAAAAGAAGAAATTGCGTCGTTCCGAAGTTGGACTAAAACCACTGTAAACTGCTATGTAAAAGCAATGCAAAAGTTCAACTTCGACGATGAGTTCGAAGGGGCAGATGAACCCAGATCTTGGTGAAATTTGGTAGAAGCATAGACTAATGCTTAAAGAATTATTCAAATCTGATTTAAAACGAAGAATCTGCGTCCTTTCAAAGTCGGACCAAAACAAGGTTTAAAACAGTGAATTACAGCAAGCTGTAAGTACAAGTTCGACAGTAGTTTAGAAATACAAAACCAACCCAGATTGTCATGAAATTTTAAAGAATGTAAATCAACACTCCTACTACAATCTGAAAAAAGAATCACTCAAATCCGATATGAAACGAATGAGTTATGATGCCTCAAACATGTACTCAAGCCATGTTTGCAACAGTTCAAAACCGAAAATGTACAGGCCTGAAACTATCCTGGGTTCAACTTCCAGGCATAAAACAGAGGAACAAATGATATCGGATTGTGCTCAAAATTGGTAGACATATACTAGAAAACTTCATGTTTCAAAAAAATAATAATAATTGAATTCCAGTAGGAAGTAAATGAGTTATGTTATCTCAAACATGGACTCAGGCCATGTTTGCAGCAATACAACAAAATGCGCACAGAAAATTTCAGGCTGTGCATTGATTTTGCACTGTAGTTTCCAGGCATCAAACGAATATGTTTTGCAATTAAATTTGACATGCATATACTACAACACACAGGCTATCAATAAGGAAAATCCGACAGTGTTTCGTTGCCGTAACTGGAAGAAAATGATGTGCAAAGTGGCATACCAACTCAGATTTCACAAAAACAAAACATGAACATGAAATCATTGTATTGAAGCTATTTTTGGTTAGATTTTGTCATTTTGAAGCTTTTGCTTCAGCTATAAATTGTGAGCAGTAACTCACCTCACAAAATAGTAGAGCAACAAGAGCTAATTGGGGAGAAGATGCAAACTTTGGCCTTGAGAAAGCTTCAACAACCTAAAAAGAGTTTATACAAACATGCAAGAGCAAAACTTCAATAATTTTGAAACCTAATACACAAATCAGATATTTTTGATGAAATTAAGATATTTGAAGTTTGGTTACCTTTGATTTATCTCTAGATTACAAAAATACTTTAGTTTGGTGAATTTCAATTGAGAACTTAGTTGGATTTTGCAATTTGGAGGAAGAGTTTACTGTATATTGTTATAGGCTGAAGGAGGTGGAAGGAGTTGAGAAAGAGAAGGAAAATGAACGTACAGGTGATTTCTATTTTCTCATTTCTCACCTGGTTAAGTCCTAAGTGGGCCTAGACCCAACAATTAAAAGAGGAAAAAAAGGCCTAGGTTAATTAATTCACTTATAAACTAAAATGCTTCAAATATAACATGTACACAAAACAAAATGCAGTTTTCTTCATATTTTAACATAAGGAAAAGTATGTAAACTTATATACTTATAAAACAAAATATTTTCTACCATATAAAAAGATAAATTTGTATTTTAAAAATATTTATATTATTAAATTCTCTTATTTAACAAAAATGCACAATTTTTACCAAATAAATGTAAAAGTCTACACTTTAGCTTCTAAAATTCAACAAAAATATTTTTCTTGCTTAGAAAGATATATCTAACCATTATAAATTTAAATTTATAATTAAAACTCATTTTTATATCAATTTCCACCTTTTTATTTGATTAAACGACCTTTAACAAAAAACAAATACTTCTTTTAAAAATTATTAGAAGAAGTAATTGGCAATAATTAATACAATTATTGCATTTTCTCTAAATAAAAACCATTTTCCATTGATTATTGACTCAAACTAATAAAATAAAGCCCCAAACTTTATTTTCTTATTTTAATTTCCAAAATTCATTGTTTATTCCAAATAAACAAATTAAAATCTTCAATTTTATTTTAACTTACAAAATCAGGGTTGCTACACAAATGATGCTTGAAAAGGAATATAACTTAAGTAATGTTGAATGAAGTTAATTTTGGTATCGAAGTAAATTAATAAAGTGAAGTGATGAGTATGAACTTGAGTTATGTAATGCAATTCAACTTTTGTGGTTAAATGAATTAGCAATAGAATTGAACTACTGAATGTAAATGTTAATTCATTAAAGACTAGTAAATTGGAAATTGAATAATTGAAAGAAAGTCAATTAGATATTAAACCAATTGGAAATTAAAAGTGTTAAACCAAATTGAATGTGAATTTAATAATTTGGTTATGTTGGTTATGATTTGGTTGTTATATGATTGTTAGTTGATTGTATATAATTCATTAAGTGTTAATGAAATTGAATTGATAAATGGAAAGCTATGTAATTGAATTTAAATTGAAAGTGAACTAATGTGAATTGGTTGTAAGTAATTTATAAGGTTTCGATACAAATTTTAGCTTATGGGAATTATTTTGATTGCATTGCTTATGAAAAACTATGTGTTTTCTATTGAAAATTAGTGAAATGTAAATGAATTTCCTATATATATATATGTCATTTACATGTTTAAATTGAGTAAGTACAGGTACCGGAGCTGTAGTTGGCTGGACTTGGTCACGCTAAAATGCTAATGAATAACTGCTTTGCTTAAAAATGCTAAAAAGGTACGCCTACGCAATAAAAATAGGAAATATGAACTGTTTTTCTGTTTTCCGACCTTGTGGGTCGATTTATATATATTTATATTTGTTGTGATATTGCAAAAGCTTCTCCGTATAAATGAGACTCTACCAAAATTTTCCATAAATTTTGGGAGTTAGAAAATTTTTGAAATTTTTTTGGAAAATTTTTGTTAACGAAAAAATTGAAATGAAAATGTAGGATTTGAAAACTTAGTAAAGTTATTGTAAGAAGTTTAACTATGAATTTTGAAAAATTTTAAATGTTTAAATGAATTTGAAATTTAATTTGAACAAATGGTTTTGAAAAGTTAATGGATTCTGTAACTTTTTCCGACTTGGCAATTTCGAGGACGAAATTCTTTTAAGGGGGGAAGTTTGTAACGACCCAGAATTTCTGTCATTTGAAATTCGTATATTTAATTGATTTTAAATATTAACAAGTAAAATTTGTAAGTCGAATAAATTATATTTCAAATATCTAGATTTAATTGGATAATTAAATCGATAATTTAATATTTGAAATTACAGAAATAATTGGAAATTGGGTTTTCATGTGATTAAAAATGATTTATAAAGTTGCATTAAATCATATTGGAGTTAGAATGATGTTATAGAACTTTTAAAATTGAACTAAAAGTTGATTTGTAGAAATTGAATATTTTAATATTTAATCGACGAGTAAAAATAGTCATTTTTCAAACAGTCTCTGATTTCGACGAAACCAATTTCATCGGATCTGTAATGTTATATTATTATAAGATTTCAAATTTCGTGTCAATCAGATTTACAGTTTGTCCGGGGCAAGCTAAAACGCACTGAAATCGGTTTAAGTGAATTTTAAATTTAAAATAGTCGATTTGAAAACCTATCTTTCAAATATGATCAAATTGGATCCCGATATATATTCCATTACGTTCGGAAAAGGGGTAAAACATAATAAATGCCAGACGACATGCTTCGTTTGGAGTTCGAAAAAATTTCGGATGAATAGTGCACGAATATTTTCTATATAAGGCCCTATATTTTCATTATTTTCACAAACCGAGCTAGGGTTTCAGGCCGCCACCTCTAATTTTAATGGCCGAAATTGTTCCATTCTTCTTCCTTTAATCTCTTGCAATCCATCCACTTATAGCAAAAAAATTCAACTAACAAATCGTAGAGCGTCATGAGAGCTTCAAATCTATATGGTGATGATCGTGAACGATGCAACGAATCGACAGCAATAGGCATTCAAAGTCATGACTTTCGTTCACGTTTCCCCACGCATTAGCATGGCCGAGCTGCACGGGGTCCTAGGCGAGGGTGCATAAGGGTGAGGGCTTTTGAACGATGGCTTCTGATCGTCGTTGATGTCGACGACGATGACGCGGCAATTAGGTTTGAGATGGCGGTCGTGGGTTCATCTTCACACGTTCGAACGTGGGGGAGAAGGAGTTTGCACATGCGGCCCTGATTTCATCAAGATTGAACGAACGACCAAGATGAATTTAGGTTAAAATTAAAATTGTAAATTTATATATATATATATATATATATATATATATATTAATTCGTTCGAACTTTAAAAGTGTATAACTTTTTGATACGAGGTCGAAAATTGATGAAACGAATTTCGTTGGGTTCGTATTGACGAATACTACGCGATGGAGTTGGAGTAGGATTTTTTGGGGCCAGTATGAATTTTGAGTAAAAATTAAACGCGCGTTTAATTTTATCCGAAATAAAACACTGCAATTGTATAGTAAGCAAGGTGAGAACTTCTCACTCAATCGAATTGTATTTCGATTTAAATTTTAAATAGTTAAATTTTAAATTGCTTGATTGTGTGATTGAATGATAAATTGCTATCTGTTGTATTGAAATAGACCCTATATGCCGCATATTAAGCGGAGGTTATTATATTAAACCCATATACCACGATATTCCATCTCGAAGTGGAATTGGTATTATATATGTACTTAGAGTTGATTTTCCCACATTATATAGTGGACAAGACCCTATTGCGCCGCATAATAGCGGATAATATTTTTTATAAACCCATATACTGCGATATTCCATCTTGAACGGGATGGGTATTGTGCAAACATCTGTGGATGCAGGGAAACAGGTTGGAGGGATCCAACTGGATTCCTCAATAGTATTGATTTTTTTACAGATATTTGACATATATTCTGTATCATATTGATATATGATGTTTGGATGCCGTGGTTGATGTATTGGTGCTGTTGCGGCATTGGGCCTATTTTTGGAGTTTTAAAAATGTTAAGTAACGATTTCGAATTTAAAAGGATTTTTAAATGATTTTTGAAGGTATACATTTTATTGAATTTTGGAATTGATTCATTTTAAATAAATTAACGTTATAATTTCTATGTTATAAAAATTATGATTTTTGTGAAATATAACCGAAATGTGATTTTTGAAATAAGTAGTTGACTAATTTGTACAATGGTTTAAATTGGGATTTTTGAATTATTATAAACGGTTTATATAAAAGATTTATAAAATTGATATTTATAAAATTAAAATATTGGAATTATAAAACGAGTTTTTATAAGTGTTAAAATGAAGTACAAATGGTTTCATAAGTGAATGAAATTTATAGATTTATAAATTGTGAAGTTATAAAATGAATAGATTTTGTAAAATAAAAGATTTATAAGTAATTAACTTATAAATTGGATTTTGGCATTTAAATGAGATATAAATAGAATTTGTTAATTAAGGGGTTTTATAAGTTGAAGTTTTATAAAATATATATATATATATATATATATATATAAATGTGAATTTATAAACATTGTTTTATAAATTGTGAAGTTTTATAAATGGCACTTAAGCTGCAAGTGTTGCTTCTATGCATTAGAGAGCTTACAAATGTATAAGGCCTTAATGCATATATTTTTATGCATTTGTTTTATGTATTTAAATTATATATATATATACTAAAATTAGCACATTTAAATTAGAAATAAGTAATATTAGTACTTGATAAAAAAAAATTTACATTTTATAATTAAGTTGTCATTATACCTAAATTGATATATACAAGTACTTGTGTTAAAAATGTAGAATTCAATTTTTAAATGATTATTGGAAATTATCATATTAATTTTCAAAACATAACTTCTAATCTAATATATATATATATATACACTTACATATTATATACTATGATTAGAAAATCATTTTATTAGCTTTGAAAAGATAAAACTTGCCAAAATAAATTATTATATAAATATATTTACTCTGATTATATATTCACAATGGATTTGTATATGTACTAACTTGAGATTTCAATATCATAGAGTTTGCACATATCTATTTATAAATTTAATAATTTACTATAAGATTCTTCAATTCAATTCAACTACTTATACACACACACACACACATCCAGACATCTTTAATTATCAAATTATCAGCTGTAAAAAAAATCCCGGTTATCACACCTTATTTAGTCCATTTTATCAAGTTGGATTGTTTTTCTTGTTCTATCCATTCTGTCTAGTTTGGATTTTACTCGGTTTATCTCCATTCTTTCAAGTCTGGTTTAATATTATTTTTGCTCATTCATATTAGGATTTGTTCCTGATATTTATTTCTGCTCTTGCCTTTATAAAGGTTATTCTCGTAAGGTAAAAACCCATTTCGCGTTAGCGGCATGGTCTCACAAATTTTTTATATGTTCCTCGTTATTTGATTTATCTCACTTTCTTAGGCACAAACGTGTTCCATGATAGGGGGTTCTCACTTCTTGTTAAGTAGCAAATGGATGACTCTTACCCCTACATGTCCTATGGGTTGGTTGTTACCCAAGAAGCTAGCCGTGAAAGCAAATGAGAGGTACTATTCTAAGCTACAGTGAGGGTGTACCCACTATGATGGTTGAAAAGCCTAAATCGTTACAATTTGGTATCAGAGCACGAGGTTAAGCAAGAACCTTGGCTTTGGTAGGGTTTGGTTCATTAGAGATAGGGTAAGCGACACCTAGAATGAGTTTGAGGGTATTATATATACTAGAGCATATTTGTTAATGTTATAAAAATATATTATGTTAATTGGTCTATTGAGTTTTTATGAATTCTGGTAGACACGTGGGACGCTACGATATCGATAGGGGTTTCTAAACACTTGACCAAGGCCAACGGATATGGTACTGAAATTTTTTGAAAATTTGGAAAATTAAATATTTTTCCTAGGATTATATATATATATATATATATAAAGAATAATTTTCAAAACTTTATATAGTTATACAGTTTGTTGGTTTAAATGTGATCATATTTATTTATTATCACTATTATTTGTTCGGTTATGCTTAATTTAAATAAGAAGCATTAATTGTTGTTTGTTAGTTATTAATTTTTGCTCAGTTTATTTAGGACCATTTATCGCTTTAGATTAAAACAAACCCTTTATGAAGTAATTTTCACAATTTGACTACAAGGTGTTCAAAGAGTATAGTTAAGTTAGAAATTCACCATTTAATAATAGTGAGTTAAGAATTAAACTTACAAAAGTTATTAATGTAATCTAAATGATAGGATAAGATATTTAGAAAATAAATATTTGAGATAATTTATTATAATAAAGAAGGATTATTATAATATGAAATGATTTTTATATAAAGGAAATTTTAAATAAGTTTAGTTTATGAAATATGTCTTAAAAGGGGATTTTGAATCTAAATCCCCGAATTTTTGAAAATTATTTCAAAGGGTTTCTAAGAAAAGAAATGGTAATATTTTTGAAAACAATTTTAAAGGGAATGCATTTTCTTTGGAATAATTAGGAGGAAATTTTTTCGATCAGTTTTGTGGTAATCTGAATAATCTTCTAAGTGACGATCATATGTTTGCTTGGGCGAACGTTGTGGAATACTTAGTAAATTATCCTCATTATCATCATGTGGTCAAAATGAGTTCAAATTCGAATAAACCCAAAGTGAGTTTTAGTAAATAAATTGTTCAAAGTTATTATATATAAAAAAATATATGCAATATGCTTTCAAAGTTGAGTTTTGAAATTCAAAATCGGGTATCCAGCTTTTAAGTTCCTTAAAAGGAAATCGTTTTAACAATAAAAAGTATTTCTAATAAGCAATTGTTTTGATAAGTATGATTTTTCACTTAGAAAAGTTATGGGATAAATTATAACATGTTTAAATTGGGTTAAATTAAATAAGAGAGTTCTGATAAACATTGTTTTTATTAAAACCATATAATTGTTTGAAACATCTAAGTAGTATGAATTGCTTGTTGATTGGATCAACCCATAAATATTATCCATTTTAACACTCTAAATAAAAGGGTTTAATGGGTTGACTCGGTTTTAAGAAAGCATAATTTGATTTTATTTCCATCCAGATCTTTGAAAAAGTAAAAATACTCAGGATATAAAAGAATATATACATAAATAAATAAAGTGGAAGGTTTGATGTTTTATGAAGAAATAAATTTATAAGGTATTTTAAAACTTGGATGAGAAATTATGAGATAACTCATAAATATTTTAGTATTGAATAAAATATTATGTGCAAAATATAAGTGGGTTAGAATTTTTTTAATGTAATTAGAAAACTAATAAAATGTAGATTATAACTTTCAATTTTATCCGAGTTAGTTTGGATAATCTTCTGAGCAATTACCAAAGGCTAATGGGCAAAATGGCACGCTTAGAAAATTATCTATAATATTGGAAAATTAAGTAAGTTTTTGAACCTAAGTTAACATTTGTTTAGTAGTCAATTTACATTTCGGAACAATGTTAAGTGATAAGTTATCCCTTATGTATTTTGTTTAACGGTTAGTGTTAGTTTATTCCTTCATGGAATTTAATTGATATGATTGAATTGAAGTGATTGGTTGTGTGATTTCATGTACCATTGTCTATAGTTTTAGTTTATCGACAAAGGACTTTGAATTGTTGTTATTAGGACCTAAATCCTGGTGATTTGAAAAAGGTGACTTTTGAAGATTTTGGGAAGGAAAAGATATTTATTCACTCAGTTGATGTTTTTGGAGGAACCGAATTACCACTGGATGCTCCATGTTGTTTTGATTTTAGAGTTTCACTATAATTTATTTCGAGGAATTCCCTCCTTGTCATTTTGATTTTGGTCTTTGATTTTTCTCGTCTGAGAAATTTGAAAATAAATTTTTGAGTTCGAAAACCTAGGTATTTAGATCTAAATTATCATTTGAAATAATTGGATGCATAGCATCTACTGTAGTATATTCTCTGTATTTTTTCGCATATGACTGTGATATGGTTGTTGGTTGCGTATAGATTTATACCATACGAGTTTTTGCATGTAGAGTTACATTACATTGCTTTGATCGGCCTGATTTTCTTTTAGACTTTATAAGTACAGGTATGCAAGAGAGCCATTTGATTTTTGTGCACTTGCATTTACATAGAAGATAATAAATTACTTGCCAAAAGATAAATCAAACGCAAAAGGGTAAGTGATAAGTCAGAAAATTTAAATTGGTTTATGATTTTATACCCCAGATATGGAAGGCCATTTGGATTTTTTTTTTGATTGGTTTGGAGCCCGTAGAGGCAATCTATAATTGTACCGATAAAGTCACACAAAGGAGACACTGGCAAAAAAATTCAAAAATTTAAGAATTAGATTTTTTTTAAATTTTGGAAAATTTTTGACAACTAAAATTGAACTTTTGAGTTATATCTTGGAATATATGAATTTGTTGGTATAGATGAATGATTTTACTTAGAAATATTTGAAACCTATTCCAATTAATGGATTTTGAAAATAAGTTTAATGACTCATTTTAATTAATAGCTTTAAACTTAAGGGTTTGGAAACATTTTCTTCCTTAGGAATTTTGAGGACGAAATTCATTAAGGGGGAGAATGTAACGACCCAAAATTTTGGTCATTAGGTTTTAAATGTTTAATTACTTTTATAATTTAAAATAATTGAATTTTAGAATTTAATAATTTATAGTTCAAACATAAAAGGTAATTAATATTTGAATTGTGAATTAGATGTCAATTAAATGGATTTAATAATTTTATTTAACTCCATTTAACCAATAAATAATATTGTTGAATTTAATTTGTAAATGTATTTACAAATATAAACAGATCGAATAAATATCGATAATTAAATATTTGAAATCTGAAAAATTTGTCGTTTTGGGGCACCGTCTTGGATTTCGGCGAAACTAATTTCATTCAATTTGTAATAGTGAATTATATTACGACGTCGAATGTCGTAGCGATCAGACGTATCGTTTGGTCATGTGAGATTGAAATACATTGAAATCAATATTGAAAATTTAATATAATAACTAGGTCCAAAAGCCTATCTTCTGCATATGATCGAATTAGGTCTCTAAACAAGTTCCATTGTGTTCGAAATAGAGGTATAGCATATAGAATGCCAGGTGTCATACATCGTTTGGAGTTCGGGATTTTTGGGTATGTTATATTGAATATTTTATTAAATTATATTTATAATAATATATATGTACATACTTATGCACCATTGCAACCATACCTAGCCAATGCTTTCAATATTGTAGCCATAACCCCTACATGTAACAAGACTATACCGCATTCTCTTATATGAAATGAAGAAATGAAGCTTTCTCAACATTTAAAAGAAAATCAAAATCTAGGTAATTACTGGACTAAAAATCGTAATCCTTATTTCATTTAACATGTAACAGTATTAACTTCTCGTCTGTGCTTCTGGAATATGGTGCAACATCGATTGGAGTATCTCAGCTTTTTTACAGTGGAGTTTTGGTTGGGTTTAGAACTAGGTTTGGATTTTTAAGTGACGGTGATCGTCAATTCAATAAGGGGAGGTCGGATTCGGGGTCGTCGGAGGTTTATGCTTTGTTGGCCACATTTTTGTGATGAGCGATGACGAAATTGATCGCAGGTGAACAATGCTGCTGCGTGAGATGGAGCAGGTCGTGATTTGGGTAAGTGGCTTTCAGGCATCGCGGTGATGTGTTCAGGTCGAGTTCGTCGAGAGGAGAAGGTTGGCGAAGTCGATTCGGAGGATCGAGGAGTCGTGCTCCATGTCAGCAAAATTCATACACGGCTATGGTGATATCTTATGCATGGCTAAGTTTGGGTAAGAAGATGTGAAGAGGGGTAATCTTGTAATTTATGTAAAGTTATTTAATTTTAAATTTAAATTATTTGATAACTTATAAAATCGTACATTGCTCATATGAGGTCAAAATTGAACGCCGTTTTTTCCGTTGGACTTACGTCATCGAAATTTTCACGGCGGATTTCGTTGGATTTGAAACAAGTGAAAATTTAGGCTAAAATCGAACAACCATTTAGTTTTAGTCCAAAATCGGGGTGATTCGGCGAAAACGAAAATCAATGTGAGTTTAACTCATATTTAATTTTATTATATCCTACCATTGATGCTATAAATGTTTGTTTGGTTGAATTTAGATTGGAAAATGGATGATGTATTAATTTGACCGTTATAAACCCATATGATTATCTATATTATCCATAACTATTGTTTTGTAGGAAAAATATGCAAAGAAACCCAAAGGGGGATTCTCGCACATAAATTATTTGTACACATTCATATGCTGTTATATTGATGATAATTGAATAAAATCATGATACTCCATTTAATATTTTAAATTTTGTTATAGTGATTTTGCTGTATGTTCGTTTATTCAATTTCATTTCCAAAAACCTAATATATGAACATGAGCTTGTGTTTCCGCTAGAAAGAATACTTAAAATTTATGAATCATTTTGATTAATGATAAATAAATTAATCATTTTAAATAATTAATTTGAGATTAACTAACCAATTTAATAAATGATGTTTAAAATTGGTTTATCTTTAGATTTAATTAATCATTTTTCTAATGGTGGTTTATACTTAATTAATCACTTTAACTAATGGTTACTTGAGTTTTATTCTTTTAATTAATGATAATGGAGTTTAATTAATTTTTTTATCTTAATTAATTATTTGAATTAATGATGATGGAGTTAAATTAATTATTTCAATTTATGATAATTGAAATTAATAATCATTTTACTTAATGATATTTAAAAGTAATTAATCATTTAAAATAGTAATATTTGAATTTTATTAATCATTTAATTAGTCATTGTTTTAAATTTAATTAATTGTTTTAACTATTAATATTTTTAATTTAGTTAAATCATTTTAGTTAATAATGTTTTATAGTTAAATGAATCATTTTAACAAATGATGTTTTAATTAATCATTGTAACTAATGAGGATTTAAATTTGATCAATCTATTAAATTATGGTCATTTAAATTTAATTAATTTATTTAATTAATGGAATTTGAAATTACTTATCATTTAATTAATGATGATTGAGTTTAATCATTCATTTAAATAATGATTATTTGAATTTAATGAATCTTTTTAATTTATGATATTTAAAGTGAATAAATTGATTTAATGAAAGTGATTTGAAGTAAATTAACTAATATAATAAAATCACTTTAATAAACTGATTTAAAATTAACAAACCGATTTAATAAGGATTTTGAAGTTATTTACCAATGTTATAAAAGTGTTTGGAAATAATTATCTATTCTATTAAAGATAATGGTTGTGTTTATTTATAAGAGATTTTAAATGTGATTTATTATTTTTCGGGATAATTAATATTGTTTTAAAGTTATAAAAAGGAATTGGAATTTGATTATTGGGATGTTAAGTTGGATAACCTTCGGGGTGTTCAGTCTGATGTTGGTTTAGGCCTTTGCGGTCGCGCACTTGGAAAGATTTTTCTCTTAACATTTCAACAATTTGAAACTAAATCTAAAAGTGTTTTACCAAAGTGGAAATACGGAAATGAAGCACATGTACAATTTTTTAAAGTTAAAGTTCGATTTCAGTTATAGAACAATAGTTCCGTAATTGATATCGCTTATATGGAAAGGATCTCGCCATACATTTAACGCTGAACGATTAGGGTTGGACTTGTTCCTATCTCGAAGATTAAAAACGTCATCAAGGTGATGCCTAGAGGCAACACCACCGCAACTTTCCTGGCTTCACCTTTAGACGAGAGATAGAACTTGTCTGGAATCAATGACTAGTGATAAATATATGAAATTTAATTTCCATATACGATCATTTTAATTATCCCCGATAGTTGATTTATTAATTTTCGGATTCAGCTTTCTTCATGTTGTACTATCACCTTACGATTTGTTGCTCAATCGAGCTTTGTTATCCTTTCTTGAAAATGACTAAACCAAAAGCACACTAAGCTATGTGGGGTTGCTCCCATCAAAAGGGTATTTCACATCTCATCTAGATTTTTTGTGTACCGTCATGTGAAAAACGGTTTGTGTTTTAGATGTGAAATATTCGGATTCAATTCTCGGTAGGTATGGCGAGGTCCGACTTAGAGGGTCCCAAGAAGAGTCATAGAGTATATGAGCTTCTCAGGAGTATATTACCAGAGGTATATTTCAAGGAGGTGCACCTTCCTTGTCATTTGTTGGAAATTTTTGTTTCCTTATTTGTTACATATCCCTAAATCTATTTTAGCTTTAAATTACCACGAGTAGAGCCAACTCTTCATTATGACATTTAAATATTGACTTAGTACATTCTATCAAAGTTGGAATGTTACCTTTTTATGTCCATTCTATCAAGTTAGACAGTTACCTTATTCGGTCCATTCTATCAAGTTTGGGTTGTTACCTTATTTAGTCCATTTTATCAAGTTGGATTGTTTTCCTTATTCTATCCATTCCGTCTAGTTTAGATTTTACTCGATTTATTTCCATGTTTTCAAGTCTGGTTTAATATTATTTATGCTCATTCATATTTGGATTTCTCCTGATATTCATTTCTGCTCTTGCCTGCATGTATATTATTCTCGTGAGGTAAAAACCCATTCCACGTTAGCGGTGTAGTCTCATAGAACTTTTATATGTTCCTCATTATTCGAGTTATCTCACGTCGGTTTTTCCAGACTGATTCGGGTGTATTTTATTATAATGCTCGGGCCAGACCGAGTATTTTCCCATGATGCATTTGAAGTTTTGAAGATCGTAGGAGGAGCTGAAGATTCACCTATCGTAGAATTTTAATTTTCCGCTGTATTATATAGTGTACCTATCGGCATTTGTAAGGTCAGAATTTTATAACCGTCCAGCCGATAAGGTTTATTTTTAACTCTGATATACTCTGTATATTTGGAGTGACAGTTCCCACTGTCCTTATTATATTATATGTTGTCGATTCTGCTGTGAGATTCTGTTTTTCTCCGTTCTCTGTTCTTTTCTTATTATTTACCCTAATAATCACCCTTTTGTCGATTAGATGTGCGACATTGGAACATAGTGGTAGTGCTAGGTGTCGACTTTCGATGGTCAAAATGATAGATCATTACAAATGGAACAACTCATTAGATAGTTTTCTGTTGGTTAATATAACTAAGGCCAGAGCATTTCGGTTAATAATGATTGTTATTGTTAAACTAAAGACTTTGTGTTTTGACTATAAAGTTAAATGTGGACGATATTGGAATTTTGATCATTACCAAATTCCATAAATCTACAGTGGTATAGTTTTGACGAAAAATTACGACATTCAAGTTAGTTCACTTTCAATTCAAATCAAATTCAATTCTATTTAGATTCGCTTCCTTCCAATTTGAATTCAATTATTTAGCTTTCAATTTCATTAATTCAATTTCATATAAATTTCTATACAATCAACTAAACTCCATCTAACAACCAATGCCTATCCAACATAACCAACTTTATTAATACATGTATCTTCGTTGCACATATGTACGTATCTTTGTTTGCATGTATTACTTGCACCTTTTATTGCATTTGATATTCATATATGAATGAAAGGAATTTTAACAACAAATCAATGTTTTGAAATCGACTGCAATAACTATCTAATTTATATTAGTAGAAAGCTATGATTTAATTTCACATATACATATTTGGTTCTACTTGTATGTGTTCATATAAAAGTTATTTTTGTTTACATATATTGTCATAGTATGAAATCATTTATCCATCTTTAAGTAAAACAATAATATATACATACAATTCATTGTTTACCTTCCATATTATTACATTATGGTACCTATTAATTGTTATTAATACGTTGCATTAATTAAGTTTACTAAAAGGGAAACTATGTCAATCACCCTTGTTGTAACGACCCGCTATTTCAAACCATTCGCATCCGCACATGTAAGACTTGAATTGGTCGAAATAACAAATTGTTAATTTACATTTGGCAAAATTCAGCATATATAGTAAATAAATCAATCTCAAAATCACAGATACAGAATTAACAACAACCAACAGAATAGATAAATCGTAGTTCATGAAGCTACTATACAAACAATAGAGTTTAAAATAAAATACAACAGAATATCTCGAATATAATGTAGTCTCGAGTACGAATAGATGACAAGTCTGAACAAAACCACAGGATAGCTGAAAGCCCAAAAGATATAGATGGATCTCCAAGTGAAGCTCCATCTCCAAATCTGAGTCTCAAATGCTGTGACACTCAGTATGACCCGAGCCTAAAGAAAAACACAAAATACTCAAGTCAGGATTAACATTCTTATATTAATCAATTCAACTCAAGTGAAATGTCAACCGAAATACAAGTTAAAAGATGTTTGGGATTTCCATCCTCTAAGGATCCGTGGAACTATCTACTATATAGTAATATACGCTACTATAATATGTCTATAGTAAAATAAACTATTAGAATAGCGTTAAGACGTTATCCATATCCCCCTTAACACATTTTTATATATTCCCATAGTCTATACAGTACCGTAATTCCTCGTAAAATGGAGGGCTATCAGAGGGCACTCCATAGGTATGGTACAAAACAAACTCTTAGAAGGCGCAATAGGGCATACGACAAGGCACTCGAGGCAATGCTAGGGTAGATATACCATTTGTGGATCCGGACTGGTGGTAACGCATAGCAGCTGCTGCCACCTACCTCGTGACACACTCCTAAATCAAAAATGATCCCAATCAAATCACAAAAGCAATAGAATGGTGTCAAATAAATGTGCCCGATCGGGGGAATGACCCCACTTGGTTCGGTATAGCTCCTGTTTTAGCCACATCAAGCTGACTCACAGGAGTCAGGGCTATGTAAATAGCATATAGAATCGTCACCAAACCATCCTAATTCATTTTGGAACCTCCACCACATATACAGTTGTTAAAGTGGTTTTCGGTATTGGTAGAGAGTATGACAATATTCGATCCCGGACTCTTGAACAACCAAACGCTTATTTCACACCGTGGGCATTTCATTTCAAATAATCCATATTCCATATCAAAACATGGTATTCATTTCAAAACCATACCAATTCGATACCATTATTCACTTTAAATAATATTCATTTTCATAATGTAACATTTTCAAAATTTATAACACTTACAAAATCATAACACTTTGAAATCATAACACTTTGAAATTATAACACTTCCCACCTATACAGTTTAGATGTTGAAAATGGTACATATATTAAAAACTTTATAAATTAAAATAGTTTATATATAATAAATACTTTATATGATAAAATTAGTTTCGTCCAATTTCGCAAATCAATTTAAGTCATCTTAAATTCAAAATTCAATTTAAATCAGTTCCAGTTTAACCATTTCAATTTAAAGTTCGAAGATTCAAGTTTAAATATTCAAACATTTAGAATATAAATTTCATTTATATTTCAACATTTAACTTTAAATTTATTCAAATTGGAAAATTTTCCCTTAACCATTTTTATAACAATTTATTTAAATCCCAATTTATATTCTTAAATCAATATTAAATATTCAATCTTTGTTTTATTCGAAATTGAGAATTCATTTAATCACTTTTTATCAAATCAAGTTATGAATAAAGTTATAATTATATCATTTCAAAGTCTCAAAACTAATAAGTTTAAATCAATTATTTCTTAAATTCAATTATTAACCAATTTAAATTCCAAGTCAATATTAATTTATCTTTCCAACCTTTATTATCAAAGTTATAAAATCTATTTTAAAATATTAATATAAATTTAAGTAAGTACTTAAACATATTATATACTAATTAACTTAAATTTTATTAAATTAAATTTTATTATTAAATTTATTTTATATTAGATCTACTTTTATATATTTTAAAACAGTAAAATTATAAGTAAAACCTTAAAAATTATATTTTCAAAACTAACGTATAAGTTTAAAATTTCCAAAATATATAATTTTAAAAATCAAAATTTTAGACATATATAAAAATAACATTTATACATTGTATTTTAAAAATCAATATTTATTAAAAACCCTATATTCCTTTTAAAACTTTAGAAATCATTTTCCAAATATAGACCAACGGTGTGCCCATATAAAGTTTTCTATCCTATGGTCAAGTGATACGGATATTTATCATTTCAATCCATAATTTAAATATCCGCGGGTGTGTATCATTTCAACCCACGATCCCAAACTCAAATCAATGAAAATCGCTTGGGTTTATAATTTCAACCCATACGATTTTCCCATATTCTAGAATATCGTTCAGGTATGTATCATTTCAACACATAGGGAATTCTAAATTAACAGGGAACTTGCAGAGTGAGAACAAATACGATAGTAATGTAACATATCAATAACAGGCATATATCATCAGTAACAAATAAAATAAAATATACATAATAGGATATGGTGTCATATATCACAGGTGGACAATTGCAGATAATGGCATATCATCTTTAAAAATTAAATAACTAACAGTTTAAATTTAATAGCATATTTCAGTTGTCGTTTCAAGTGAAATCAAATTTACTAAATATATGAACGTTAGTTGTGAGTGATTGCTTACCTTTCAAGGCTAGAGAAAGTAGACAACACGACAAGCTATGATTTGAATCGCGAAATCACCAATCCAAACGAAGATTTCCAAAGCACAATACAGTGATCATGAATTTGACGAACAAGGTGGATAATAAGGAATCGATGGAAACAAATCAAAATCATCTTGATATAAAAAGAAACAAAATATTATATACATATATATTTCGAAAATAAATTTTAAAATAAATATCTGCTTAACTACATAAACTAATATTTGAACATATATAAAAACTTACGTACATGTTATATTTTAAAATAACACACACACACACACACACATATCATAAAATTCAGTATCAACTTACTTTATTAAATATATGTGTATATATATATATATAATTCAAGTCAATCATATATATAAACTTACGTAAACCTATACATATTAGAACAAACAAATTTTTATATAACTTTCATAAGTTATACATATATAAATTATAAGTTATATATACTACATATATAAACAACAGCTTATATATATAATATAACCTGTTATAAATTTATACATTAAAACTCAACGGTTTTATATAAACTGATATATAAATCTTATGTATTATAAACCAACAGATCCTATATACAAACTAATATATAATTTACATACTTTTAAATATATTGAATAACAATACATTAACATATATGAACTGTCATAGTGTAACTCATATTATAACAAACCTTACATGGAAACCATTATATTCTAGACATAAAAGAAAATATCCAGTAAACATATATATATTACCTGACATATATATATATAGACTTGTAACATATACGTATGCATACTCACAGATCCTATATGACTTATAGAAACTGATATATATAAACAAATAAGTTGTATATAAACTACAAAATGTATACAACAGTTGCCATATTAAAAAGGACTGAGAAAAATAAAAATATGTACATTACAATTAAAAACAAATATTAAAATCAATATATATAAAATAAGCAAACCGTTTATATATATATATATATATATATATATATATATATATATATATATATATATATATATATATTAGAGAGGGCTGTTGACTGTGCTCGGTCATTGCTCGGGTTGAAGACGGATGCAGATGTGAAGAGACATCGGGGTGGTGCTAGGGTCTGCAGTTGGAGATGAGGCGATGTGGTGAGGCACTCGGTTGGTGGAAGTTGGCGAATGAAGAGGTGGCTGACAGAGCAAGTTCGGTTTTGTGAGGTGGCACTACGGCTATTGGAAGGGAAGGTGGACGGCTCAGGTTGCTCGCCTGCACGTGGGTACTAGGCGGCAGAGGTTGGTTGTCGGAGGGGCAAGGAGAGTAAGTGGCAGAGGATGTTGGACGTGGCCAAAGCAAGAAGAAATGCATCTCAGGCAAAGTTACAATGTTACACTTACGTAACTTAAATATGAACATTGATTTGTATAACTTTTTCTCGGCCGAATTAAATAAGTGGAGGAAGTTGTGTGAAGAAGATGAGCAGGCTAATGATCTATAAATGGATGAGGACGTGTTGGTTTCTAAAGAATAAAAAATGAATGAAATCTTATATTATAAACTATACTATATTTTTTTCCAAAACGTAATAAGTAAAAAATGAAGAGAAATGGTCATGGAAGGTGATGGTGAAAAGTTGCAAGAGTGGGAAGAATGACAATACCACGAGCCGGTTATAGGGAATAATACATATGAGTGCTTACATATTTAATTTTATACCTTTCAGAACAAAAATGAAAGGGACAAACAAACCAAAATAATATACGAAACTGGTTGGAATGCTAACAGCCAAAGAATAACAAATGTCAGAAGTTAGGTTTTCTAAAATTAATAATGAATGATGGCTATTCGTTTAATATAAGGAAGGAATGAATAGATGCAGAGCATAAAAGGCTCAAAAACGGACACCGATACGACTAACTGTTTTGCAGATTTCCCGCTTACCGGACACCGAAACATAAAATTGAATATACTGCGGTGATCAGCACGACGAGACGATCAAAACGGTACACAGATACCAGCGATATGATCAAGTTATAAAAACTCAATTTTTCGCTGCCGAAAAATGTTGAAAAACGCCGAAAGTAAGATAAACAGAGCTAGAGAAGTCCAAATTTCATGAAACGAAAAATGATGTCTCACTTAGAAAAATATTAAAAAATTTCTTATATAAAAAAATATTCAAATTTTGAAAATATTTTATTTTCATCAAAGTTAACCGATTTTAAATTGAAATAGAAGAATTACACAACTGAACTAACTTTCATATTTTCCAATAAAAATTTACCATTTGCTATGTTTAAGTAAACGTATTCCAAATATCAATTTTTATTACTAAATTTTATAATTATATTTCAAGCAAAATTTCAGTTCATTACATGATAAAACCGTTAACATTTTCAAGTCGTTACACTCTCCCCTACTCCAAACTTTTCGTCTCAAAAGGAGCAAGATAGGAGATTAGAAACAACCTGAAGGACAAGATAGATTGAAATATAAAATATCGGTTATCTAATTTACTTCCAAAACTATATAAATTTCATTAGTTTTTAAATTGATTTATATTCAACTAATTGGTTTCAATCCATTTTGTTTAATCAATAATATTCACCATATTCACATTTTGTTTGACTTAAATCTAATGTATTTAAATCAATTGATTTGATTTCAATTTATTACCATTTGTTGCAAAATTTCTTTCAAAACATAATTTATTTGATTTAACTCATTTGTTTAAATCCATTTACCTTAAGTAAGTTGATTCCACCTATAATTCAACCTTAACTATCCCTAAATTCATATTTATTTGTTCCTTATCTTTCTACTATTCACTTTATCTCAATTAAAATTTCCTATAATTATAAATTAAGTGTATAACCTTTATTATAACTACCAAACTTTTATTTATATATTTCTTTATCAAAATTCATTCAAAGAATATTTTATTTCATATATTTTTTATTATATATTATTCGATTACATTCAAACTTTTCTCAGTTAAGTTTTGTTAATATTTTCTAAATGAAATTGAATACTATACAAATTTGCCCTTTTTTCAATATTTTATTAAGCAAGAATTTTTCTTGAACAATTTATTACTTAAGTTTCTCTTGTATAACCTTAATTACATGTTCATCCTGTTATTTAGCTTTTTTAATATTTTAGGTAAATTATATATATTAGAATGAAATTTAGTATTATATAATAAGTTTTATTCAAAATCAACTATTTCAAGTTTGTTTAATTTCATTTATCATCTTAGATATTCTAATTATTCAAAATTTCACTGTATTTCAATAATTGAAACTATTTCTTAATATAAAATTTAAGATTCAAATTTCCGGTTTCACTTCAAACTATTTTGAAACATTTATACATGTATATATTTTATATATCAAATTATACTTAATAAATTCAAATCAAATTAATTTTCCAAAACCAAAGTGTAGCGAAGCTACTAAGTGGTCACTCAACTCGAAGGCTTGAAAATGAATGTCGATGATGCCGCAGTCATTATCGAAATCATTTTCCAGCGACATAAGAGGAGAGAACTGATTTTTTTTTAAATTTTGGAAAAAAAATTCCATTCGAAAATACTTTCAAATAATATATTTTTCCAAACCTTGAAAACCAAAATTTTGAAAAGTACTAGAAATATAATTCTCAAATCCAAAATTTAAATTTATTGCATTTTCAAATCAAATAGCCAATGTTTATAAAATTTTAGCACTTATATAAATGATTTGGTAGAATTGGCAAAATAATAAACAGTAATCTAGTATTATCATTCCTAACAACCAATTTCTTTAACTATCAATTTCAAAAACTATACCTTTATAGATAAAATATAATCATAAAAAATTTACAAATTTTGAAAATAATATTATGTCAATTTGCTCCATTCAAGTGTTTTGGAATTTCTATCGATAGCGTTAGCTAGACGAATCGATCGAAACCCAAAATTCAAACATAGCAACTCAAACAACATAATATGAAACATTTCATACAAATTACAAAATACACTATCTCACGGGACGATTCAAGAATGGATCATAGAATAAGGATAGAGATTCAAATTTAGAGGACCTTAATCAAAGAGAATTCTAACAAGGAAGATAAGCTCGAGACGAAGATGAGATATTTAAATCACAAAGAGGAAAGATAGATAGGCTTAATTAATCATAAACGACCTTAATCGGGTCAACCGAGATTCCAGGAATAAGATTGGTGTAGAATTTCAATTTCCCGCTTGAGAGGGAGAAAATGACTTCACTGAAACATCAGGTAATCCCTGACTGTCGGGTGGGGTCAAGATTACTAGGTTGAATATCAAATGAAGGATAAAACCACCTGCAAAATTCTGAGGCATTCGACATTCAATAAGAAGAGAATTACCTGTGTTGTCCACTAAGAGACGATTCAGGCTTAGCAAAGGAGAACAACATCAAAACCGAGGATTTAGAAATCTCCAATGAATCGACGTCTGTTGAAAAGGCGTTTCACCCCTTTTCAAATCATTCTAAGGTTAGCGGGATCGCCGATGGAATTAGACACACACAAGGACGAAATTGCCAATTGAGTTGGTAAGACATTCTCAAATTCATATAGGGATCAACCGAAATGGAGCAATGGGATGCTCCAGAATCAAGAAGAACACGAAAAGAAGGACAAGAATGGATTTCAAAACAAGAGGGTTCCAAAGTTCGAAAAAAATCTGATTCAAAGAGGAAGAAATTCAAGCTCGAGCGAAGGTGATTCTGTAATAAATTTTTACTCCGTATGCTAAGTTTTGCCTAAACCAGAGCTCCGATACCAATTGTAATGACCCGCTATTTCAAACCATTCTCATCCACACATGTCGAACATGAATTGCTCAAAACAATAGATTGTTAATTTATATTTCGCAAAATTCAGCATATACAGTAAATCAATCAACCACAGAATCACAGATACAGAGTAATATAACAATAAGCAACGGAATAGATAAATAGTAGTTCATGAATCTATTATATAAACAACATAGTTTGAAATAAAATATTAGAATATCTCAAATACAATGTAGTCTCGAATACAAAAAAATAACAAGTATGAACAAAACCACTGGATAGCTGAAAGCTAAATAGATATAGATGGATCTCCAAGTGAAGCTCCAACTCCAAAGGCGAGTCTCAAATGCTATGACACTCAGTCTGACCCGAGCGTAAAAAAAACACAAAACACTAGAGTTAGGATTAACATTCTTATATTAATGAATTCAACTCAAGTGAAATGTCAACCGAAATACAAGTAACTTAAAGGATGTTTGGGATTTCCATCCTCTAAGAATCCGTCGAACTATCTACTATGTAGTAATATACGCTATTATAATATGTCTATAGTAAAGTAAACTATTAAAATATCGTTAATGCGTTACCCATATTCCCCTTAACACATTTATATACATTCCGATAGTCTATACTCTACAGTAATTCCTTCGTAAACTGAAGGGCTATCAGAGGGCACTCCATAGGTATGGTACAAACCAAACTCATAGAAGGCACGATAGGGCATGCGACAAGGTACTTGAGGCAATGCCATGGTAGATATGCCATTTACGGATCCGAACTAGTGGTAACGCATAGCATCTACTACCTCCCATCTCGTGACACACTCCCGAATCAAAGGTGCACCCAATCAAATCACAAAAGCAATAGAATGGTATCGAAGAAATGTGCCTAATCGGGGGATTAACTCCACATGGCCCGGTATAGCTCCTGTTTTAGCGACATCAAGCTGACTCACGGCAGTCAGGGCTACATAAATACCATATAGAATCGTAAACAAACCATTCTACTTCATTCTGGAACCTCCATCACGTACACATTTGTTAAAATTGTTTTCGGTATTGGTAGAGAGTATGACAATATCTGATCTCGGTCTCTTTAACAACCAAACGCTTATTTTACACCGTGGTCATTTCATTTCAAATAGTCCATACTTCGTATCAAAATAGCTTATTCATTTCAAAACCATATCAATTCGACACCATTATTCACTTTAAATAATATTCATTTTCAGAATGTAACATTTTTAAAATTTATAACACTTTCGAAATCATAACACTTTGGAAACATAACACTTCCTACCTAAAGAGTTTAGATGTTGAAAATAGTATACATACTAAAATACTTTATAAATTAAAACGGTTTATATATAATAAAATACTTTATATAATAAAATTATTTTCCTCCAATTTCGCAAATCGATTTAAATCATCTTAAATTCAAAATTCAATTTAAATCTGTTACAGTTTAACCATTTCAATTTAAAGTTCGAAGATTCAAGTTTAAATATTCAAACATTTACAATATAAATTTTATTTATATTTCAACATTTAACTTTAAGTTTATTCAAATTGGAAATTATTCCCTTAACCATTTTTATAACAATTTATTTAAATCCCAATTTATATATTTAAATCAAAATTAAATATTCAATCTCAATTTTATTCAAAATTGAGAATATTCATTTAATCACTTTTCATCAAATCAAGTTATGAATCAAGTTATAATCAAATCTTTTCAAAGTCTCAAAACTAATAAGTTTAAATCAATTCTTTCTTAAATTCAATTATTAACCAACTTAAATTCCAAGTCAACATTAGTTTATCTTTCCAGCCTTTATTATTAAAATTTTAAAATCTATTTTAAAATATTATTATAAATTTAAGTAAATACTTAAACGTATTATATACTAATTAACTTAAATTTTATTAAATTAAATATTATTATTAATTTTATTTTATAATAAATCTATTTTTATATATTTTAAAATAGTAAAATTATAAGTAAAATCTTAAAAATTATATTTTCAAAACTAACTTATAAATTTAAAATTTCAAAAACATATAATTTTAAAAATCAAAATTTTAGACATATATCAAAATAACATTTATATATTATATTTTAAAAATCTATATTTATTAAAAATCCTATATTCATTTTAAAACTTTGGAAATTATCTCAAAATATAGACCAAAGGCGTCCATATAAAATTTTCTATCGTATGGCCAAGTGATAAAGATATTTATCATTTCAATCCGCAATTTAAATATCCATCGGTATATATCATTTCAACCTGCAATACCAAATTCAAATCAATGAAAATCGCTTGGGTTTATCATTTCAACCCATAACGGTTTTCCTCTATTCTAGAATATCATTCGGGTGTGTATCATTTCAAGCCGTAGGAAATTCTAAATTAACAGGGAACTTGCAGAGCGGGAACAAATATGATAATAATGTAACATATCAATAACAGACATATATCACGAATAACGAATAAAAAAAAATGTAATGATCCCGATTTTAAAACAAATTTAAATTAGCAATTAATTTAAATTTTAAGATTTGATTGAGAATTAATTTGAAAATTTCCAAATCAAATAAGATAGGTGCCTGTTTATTTATATGCATATAGATTAATTTTTAATTTCATTTTGAATTTAAAACTCTAAAATAAATATTTTAGAAAATAAATTGAATTTAATTTGGGAATTCAATTGTAAATATTTTACAAATAAATTGGATTTGAAAATACTATGTTCAAAATTAATAAAAATTTGTTTTCTAGTTATAATATAATTATTTGGAATTTATATTTTAAAATTAATATCATAATTTTCTAAAAGTTAAATTTGAATATTGTGAACACCAGTATTATTTATATAAATATAAGTATAATAACTTATGTTTAATTTTAAATTTATATGTAACTAGCTGTAATTTGTATGTGTGTGTTTATATATATTCATTTAAAAAGTATAGTAAATAAAGTTTAAAATGGTATTTGTTATAAAGATTAGAACATTTTATTTAAAAAAAATATAGTTTGTAAATATATAAAAATATAAGTAAGAAAAACATAAAATATAACGACCCGTGAAATTCGATAACTAAATTGGGTAAATTAATAGGATTTTGTAATTAAATTTAGAAAGAAATAATTTTTTTATAATTTATATTGAAGTAAATGTTAAGAATGAATTGTAGCAATGGTTGTTAAAAACTAATTATCGACAATTGAAGTGAAATCACAATAAAAATGGAATGGTATAAATTGTTGCACTTGGGTATAAAATTGAAAATAACCAAATAAGTGTAAGTGTTGTATAAATAAAAGAAATTTGTAATAATAAATAGTAATTGAATAAAATCAATGTCCTGTAAGTAATTATAATATTGTTTGGAAATAACAAATTTATAAGATGACAACAATTATTATGAGTTACATATATATTTAGTTCATTCAATTGAATTAGAAATCAATTGCAAATAAATCTAAATTAAATGTTACGTTAATGTAAAGTAAGGTAATAATTGGGAACAATGTTAATTTTATTCATAATATGATAATTTGTTAAATTAAAAGAATGGAAATAAAGATTTATCAATTTATCGGGATTCGAACTATAATAATTGGATTAATTGCAGTTAAATGAAATTAAATATTTAAATATTACGTAAATATTAATTTAGATGAAATTGAAGATATTTATGTAATAAAGTATGAATCCAATGTTAATTTCATCTATTTGATATTAATAGATTGAATAATAGAACGAAAAGTCAACTAAATGGAATTATTGAAAATAAAATTTGTAATTTCTAAATTAAATGAAATTGAAATTTAACACTGAAATTGATGAATGAATCAACATTAAATTGACATCTAAATTTTTTTAAATCATTTACAATGATTAAGAAATCAAAAATGATAAAAATTGTCAATTATAGAATTTAAATTTTGATTTATTTATTTATTTATTTAATGTTTAGCCATTTTGGCCATTGACTCGGATTTCGACGAAACCAGTTTCATCGGATCCGTAACGGTGAATTATTATAAGGTTTCAAGTTTCATAGCGATCAGACCTGTCGTTTGATCGTACGAGCTCGAAACGCTTAGAAATCAATTTAATTGAAATCAGTTTGAAATAACTCGATTTTAGCATAACTTCTTCATACGATAGAATTTGGACTTGAAACCTATTCCATTGCGTTTAAAATGTTTTAATACATCTATTTGGACATATGGGTTGACCCATTTTTGTTTCGGAGTCAGAACGGGCTTTTCGGGCCATTATTCGTTCAACAGTCCAAACCAATGAAATCCATTCCTCTATTTTCCAGCCCTGTCTATATATACCTCATTATAAACCCTAGCCTTTTTTTTTATGTTCATTTCTTTTGTACGAACAATTCCAATTGTTCCTCTTTCTCAATGGCAGACAGAACCCTAAATCTCAAAATGCAATTTCAAAGCCAAAAATTAAATCTCCTCAAACTATACCGAATTATATATGGATTTGAAGCTCTCGATGAGCGCAAGTCAAAAATATGATTCATTTTTCAATTTGAGTTTCTGTGTGTCCAAAATTGGAAGAATGATTTTCGACCGTCCATTGATCGTCGATCGACTTCGTTTGATCGTCAAATCAGTGACGTGGGGTTGTAGAGGGGGTCATGGCGAGTGCATCTAGGTAGGTAGCGCGGCGAAGCAACGGCCAGATCATCTTGTTTTTTTCGACTATGGTTTGGCCAAAACCCAGTAACGGCGGCGGCTACTGGCCTGTTACACGATCTTTGCAACCAAGGGAAGCGTCATCGAAGGCGGATCCAACCTCCAGTGGCGCGGCTGTCAGAGTCCAAGGGGCGATGTGAATTTTTGGTGAGGCCGCGCGCGTTTTCTGTTCATCGACATCAGTTTCTGTTCGCATGCGCGATGTTCTGTAGCGTGCATTAGGGCTCAATCGCTTATTAGGAGATGGTTACGTGGCACCTGGGGGATGGGTTAGTGTTTTTGTTATCTTTTATTTTAATTTCAATTTCATTCGTTTTGATATAAATAACTTTAACATACGAGATTGAAATTACGCGCGATTTTCTCCGTTAGGATCATATTGAAATTTCGGACACTTTGACGTTGGTTTGGACGAATTATGAGACTGTTCAAATTTTGGGTTTAAATTGGATTTAAATTCAATTTAAATTCAAAAGTTGAGTGTTTTAACCCATTCAAAACTTCCAAAATTTCTTATGTGTGTTAAATGAATTTCTGATGTGATTAGAAATTTATTTATGGTCGTTTGGTACATTTTTATCATCATTCCAGTTAAATTGAAATTTATTGAATTAAATTGTTATTTAATTTATTATTGAATATGAAATGTCAGTAAATACTTGTTATTTATTATTTTTTCTATATTGATGTTATCATTTGAATTGGATGACGATTGTGATAAATGGTTGATGATTGATATTGGATGAATGGATGTTGTATTCATATTGTTATAAACTGCAAGTTGTTATGCATTTTTATTTCATTCGGGTTGCGATTTGAAATGATATATAACCGTATTTTTATTTTAAATTACGGATTGAAATGATAAATATTTGTATCACTTGACCATAGGGTAGAAAATTTTATACAGACACCGTGTTCTATATATATATATATATATATATATATATTGAAATGATTTCTATGGTTTGGTAAAGTATAAAATAAGTTTAATAATAAAGTTTGAATTTATTAAGATATAATATGGTTAAGTATTTATTTAAATTATATTTCTAGAGTTTATAATGACTTAAATGAGAATAAGGTGTGAGGATAAATATGAAATTGATTTGAAACTTAATAAAATTTAGATTTTAAAGGAATGATTTTTATAACTGTATTTTGGTTTAAGATGAATCAAACGAATATTTCAAGTATAAATAAATTTGAAGGAAATATTTAGTATTTGCAATTTTGAGTTTTATTTAAATGATAAGGGATTTATTATGAAAAATATTTCAAAACTAAATAATAGAAATTTATTTGTTGAATCGAAATTATCAATTTTAGTTGAAATTTTGAATGAATATATCAAAATTGAAATGTTTTATCGAAATTGAAATGTTTCGAAGTTATGAATTTCAAAGTATTGTGTTAAAATTTCAAATGTTTGGTTCCAAAGTGTATAATTTGGAAGTGCTATGATTTTGGAAAGAGGATATATTTGAAATAAAATGATATTATATTGATTTGAAATAAAAAATGATATCATATTGATTTGGTTTTAAAATGGAAATAATATCGTATTTATATGGTATTGAAATGGATATTATATTCTGGTTTGAAGCATAAACTATTTTGAAAAGACCGCGGTGTTATAATAACGTTTGGTTGTTAAAGAGACCGGGATCAGAAGTTTTCATACTCTCTGCCATCTCTGATAACCGCTTTAACAACCGTGTAGGCGGTGGAGATTCCAGAATGAAGTAGGATAGTGGCGACGTTTCTTTGAGGTATGAATGTAGACCCAACTCCCATGAGTTGGCATAAGGTGACTAAAACAGGAGCGATTGACGGTCTAATGAGGTAGCACATTTGATCAGGCGCATCCCTTCGATATTATACTTTGACTTTTAGATTGATTAGGTGCCACTTTTGATTTTGATTTGGGGGTGTGGTTCGAGGTGGGCCGTAGCTACGCGTTACCACCTGCCCGGAAGCGTAATTGGTATATCTACCCTGGCATTGCCTAGTTGTGTCATGTCTCCTACCCTAGCATGCCTTGTACGATTTTGGATTTCTCCCGTAGCCCGTGGACTATTTAGGTTAGTCTTCCGATCTGGAGATGCGCTGATACTGGATGGACTACTGGTACTATTATTGTGTTAAGGGGAATATTGGGTCACTCCTTAACGCTATTTAAAAGTAAGTTTATTTTACTGTAGACATTATTATAATAGCGAAATATTACAACATAGTAAATAGTTTAACGGATCCTTAGGAGATGTGAATCCCGAGCATCTCTTAAGTTACTGCACTTAGTTAGACACTGGATAGGAGATGTCAAATCTCGTAAACATCTCTGATACCATTACACTCATATTTATTTCTGTTGATTTAATTTACATAAGATATTTTAGTTCTGACTCGAGTGTTTTGTCTTTTCAATTCACTCGGGTCAGCCTGGGCATTTCAAAATTTGAAGGCCTTAATTCTAGAGGATGAAGACGAAGAATTATTATTACTATTTGTTATATATTCCGCTGCATTATTAATATTCTCTGGCATGTGTAACTCTGATATGCATTGTATAAGTATATTCAAATGTTTTTGTAAAACAGCTTCATGAACTGTTTAATTGATTATTATATTTTATCAATCCGCTGCAAGATTCTATTTTATTTTTATTTCTTTCTCTATTTTCTTATTTTTCCCATAATAATCCGCCCTTCTGTATGGTTTAAGTCTGACGTATGTGGTTTATCGTCGATTTAAGCGTACAAAAGGCTGTATGTTACATAAAACATATATATATATATATATATATATATATATATATATATTTAAAACTAAATAGGAAATTATATTTTAATATTTAATAAATACATAAATTACAAGTATAAAGGTTTTATCATGGAAATGTACAGTTGTAAATTGATTAATAAGGAATAAGACAAGTTTTATCTCAAATTTTGTTTTATAATTACAAGTGTAATAATTTTAACAAGTGTCATGCTTGGTTCTGTTTTTTTTTTTAAATTAATGAATTAAGATAAGTTAGCAATATGTATGTGTAGTCATCTTAACAAGCAAATAAACAAGTGTTGCCATTTTATCTTATGAGTTAACAAGTGGCAATTGATTAAATTAAAGATTTATAAAATTTAAATAAAAGTTTATTATGGAAAACTAGGCTATTCATTTTATTCATTTCAAAGATTAAAACCTCCTCTCATTTTCTAAAAACTAAAAGAAAAAGGAAAATAAAAGAAAATCGAAATCTGAATCAAAACAACTTCAGCTATTTTAAAATTTCAACATGTGCAATTCAAAGCTTCAAGCAATCAAAACTGAAACAACAATGATCATTTCAATTTTCAAAACCTAGAAAGTAAACTGAAAGCCATGAACCTGATTCAAAAATGCAAGTTCAAACCAGAAATAAATAAAAAATCATATTCCAGTCTTCAAAATCAAATAGTTGCAACAATCTTCAACCTGACTTGATCCAGAGCAAAGCAACAACAAGTTCACATCAACAAAACAAATTCAAAAAGCAAGTCTCTGTTCAAAATCATCAAGTCTGTTCTCTACTTCCTTGTTCAACAGTAAAAAGGTGAGTGAACTCCTTAAACCATATATATATGATTTAGTTTACATGTGATTAATATTGAGTGTGAATATGTATGTATATGTATGTATATGATATTGTGTGCATACAAGTACATGTCTCTGTTATATTAACAGTATTTGAAAAAAAACTATTAAGAAAAGGAAAATAAATTAAATTCTTCTTCTTTGATTCATTTTAGGCTTCGTGATCTGAATGAAATGTGTTTTCATCATCAAGAACTAGGGGTTAAAAATATTTCGAGATTTTTTTTATTTAGGTATTAACTGGAACTTTAAAATATACAGAGAAAAAATCATATAAATGTCAAAATTTGATGATCATAATATGTTGTTTTGATACTTTAACTCGATTCGTACTAGAAAGATATGATTTTTAAAAATCATTTCATGATTTTTAAGTATATAATCATCGAGAAATTTTAGGTTGAACAGAAATTACATTATTGTCATAATCAGATCAACGGCGAAGTTTTGTGGGTCAGGCCTTACGTCGAAGGTGGCTCGAGCATTGTAGATTAATGGAAAAATGAAAAAAAAATATTGTTTGCCATGGCGAACGATTGTCGATGAAATAAGGTTCAACTAGCAGTTTTATTGATCCAGTTTAAGTGGCAATAGTTTCGTCATCGAGGCATTTGAGATGATCGGACCGGGGGGAAAAGGTTCAGGTGTCATCGGAGCAACTGTGGTTGGGGTCGTTTGGTTTCTGGCGACTGGGTTTGGCGAGGTGAAACGAATTTGGGTGATCAGTGTGGTTCCTGGAAGTGGCCAGATAGCTCGATTTTTAATTCATGAAGAAAACGATGATCTGGGTTGCTGTTTAGGATGAGGAGATCATCTTTGACTTGATGACGTATTTGATGATGATCGGAGCATCGTTAGCCGGTTGTGCACATGCACCTGTGCATACTTGTGTCTGTTGATCGAAGCTCAGGAGGAAAAAGGAAGAGCTCGGGTTCGAGCACGTGAAATCGAAGGATGGACTCAAAGCGGTTTAGAAAACATATGTTGCTCGGGAAGATGTTGAAGTTTGCTCGAGTATTTGACGAATTTACTCGGATCTGGGAATTTTTGTTAAAAGCATGTTTTTTTAAAACTTTAAAACCTGGAATAGTTTGAATAGTTTTTATCCATTTCTTTTTGAATAATAAATGCTGGTTTAAGTTGGGATTAATTATTTTAAGTTTAAAATGTTTAATTTGTATATATAACCTTATTTTACAACTTATTTTAAATAAACTTGATTTTTGTAATTAAGTAAGTGAATAAGAAAAATGAAATATTTTCAAATCATTAATTTAACTTAAAAATCTTGAGTAAATTAATGTATTAATGATGGTTTATTTTCCAAAGGTTATTAACAAGATTTTAAAATAATAATAATTAAAGTAATTATTTAAGATAAAAGATTTATCTTTTAATTAATTAAAACTTTAAGGGATTTATTAACAAAGGTAACTAAAGGTCAATACTTGATGTAATTTCTAAAAGGTTGATTAATTTAATTAAAGGTTGACTAATTTATAATAAGTAATTAAAGGTTAGTTAATTACTTAAAGATAATTCCTTAATTAAAAGCACTTGATTAATGATTAAGGTGGATTAATCAAGTGATTAAAGAAAAATTAATCTATGTGATTAATAAATTAAGGTAATTAATTTTAGGATAATTAATCTTAAAGATTAATTCATGAAAGTGATTAGGGATAATCACTAATTGTAATGAATTAAGAAAAATTAATTAAGGAATGATAATTAATTGAGGAGTAATTAATTAATGTAATTAATTAAGAATAATTAATTAAAGGATAATAAATTAATTAAAGGATAACCATTTAATGGTTAAATATTGATTAATTAATAATTAAAGGTTAATTAATTTATCATTAATGGTTAATTAATAATAAAGAATAATTAATCAGTAATGTAACGACCCGTAAATTTCCGATAATAAGATTTGTTATTTTAACAAGAGTTTGTGATTTAATTTAGAAATAAAAAAACTTTATAATTTAATATTGGAAAGAACATTAAAATTAAATGAAGCAATGGCAATTAAAATTAACTATTGGCAGTTGGAGTGAAATCCCAATAATAAAATAGTGCAAATTTGTTGCACTTGGCTATAAAATTGAAAATAAGTAAATAAAAGTAACATTGAATTAACCAATGAAATAATATATTGATTAATAGTAACCGAATGCAAATTAAGGTAATAATGTTAATGCGAAATCTGGAGTGGAACGGGACTAAAGGGATTTTCCTTTTAATTCTTAAAGTACTATCTCCATTAATGGCGCCCCGTTCTGCTCCCCGTTCTGCTCCCTCCTATCGCCCCTCTCCTTCTCCATCTCCGTCTGCCTCCCCTCCAATCTCCTTCGTCCCCAGCAAATACAAATCCCTCCCTTCCTCACTACCTCGGGCCCCGCTGGCCCCTAACCTTCGATCCTCGGTGTCGTCCCCCATTGACCCTAGCGTCGTCCAACCATCTCTTGGTCCATCGCCGCCGTACCAGTGCCCCTCCTCTTCCCACAAAAAATCTTATGCCCAAGCTCTGTGTTCCAACCCGCCGCCCCTACCCAACCCCCCTGTCCCGGCGTCGTCGCCGGTTTCTTCCCCAATTTCGTTCCACCCGCGCAACGATTGAGTTTTTGAAATTGAAGGGCCTCTGTCTCAGATGTACGGATGCGGGACACATGGCACGTGTTTGTAGGGACTCCAAGATTTGCTACCTGTGTGGTTTCTTTGGGCATGCACAGTCGCACTGTCCCGAGAAAACAAAAAGCAACTTTTCGGCTCAAATCAAATTCGACCCTGCCACTTCCACAAAAAACAAACATAAAATCTCTGTCAAGCACACAGGTCGGGCCCCACACTCATCATTTCAGCTTGGGAACCGTAACGCCAATCAACATTCACCTCGTCATGAGTCTCCTCGAACCGCTCCCTCTTATCTCCCTAATCCCGACCCCACACATCCCAAATCTTCTCTCCCTTAAAAATTTTCTATGGATGACTCCTCTCTCTATCTCACAGCCATGATCATCGATGGATTTTTGTCCATCGAATCACTCCACCTCGCCCTCTCCTCAACCTTCCAGTGAAATGAATGGCCTCTCTGGATCCTCTCTGAAAACAGTTTCATTTTCGCCTGTCCCTCCTCCGACATCCGCAACCAAGCCCTCTTGATGAAAACCCTTACGAAACCTGGTGGTTCAGTTTTATTGTAGCAATGGTCGGAATTGGAACACCAAGCCCCTGAGCTTGATCCGCCGACTTGGGCCCGTGTTAGTGGTTTTCCGGAATTCCTCAGAAACAACCCCAACGCGGTCAGGGACGCGCTTGGCCCTATCGGTCGTTTCACTTCTTTTGATGACTGTGACTGGGAAAACTTTGACCACAAATTTCTCTTTGTCAAGATACAATTTTTTAAAGGAGTAAGCAACCCTTGCTCTTTTTTAGTGCACCTCAACAATGTTGACCATCTTCTCATGGTGGAACAGTGGGAGCATGCCCACCCTACTCCCAGACCAGAAAGAATGTTCTTGGGAGCGAATTATGACATCGACTTCCGTGGTTATGGCGATCCCATCTACTCATCTGACGAGGATGCAGCCAGATTTGACGCTATGTTCTTTGACCCTGCAGTCTCCTATCCTCTTCCGGCGATCGCCCAGACCCGTGCTGAGTCACCGGAGATTGATGGCCGTAAATGTTGGACCCCCTGGCCGGATGATTAAAACGGCACCCCATCAGTGAGCCCCAATCCCCCCGCCTCTTCCTTGCGACATCTCAACGCACAACCAGTTGATCCAACTATCCCTAATACTGCTCCGACCCCCCCCCCCCTCAAGAGCACCATCCGGTCAACCAAAGTTCTCCCCTGGCTCACGCCTGTACTGCTCGAACTCAGCTCCCCATGGATCACACCTGCCCTCGTCCGTCGTAGCTCCAGAATCAGTTGAGCAGCTTCCCCTCCTGGTAGCTTCTTTAAAACTGTTGTTTTTTCCTCCAATAATAAAAGTCTTAATAAAAAAATGGCTCGTTGCATGGGTGTGAGTTTGAGTGATGAACATTATACGGCCATGCAAACACGGGAATCGGTGAGATCGACCCATTCCCAATGAAAATAATCTCGTGGAACGTTAGGGGTTTGGGGGACCTATCTAAAAGGCACGCAGTTAGCCTTACTTTATCCCCTCATAAAGCAGACATCCTCTTCATACAAGAATCCAAATTGTCCGACCCCCCCATTCTCTCATTTCACATCTAGGTGGGCCAGCCCTAACGGGTTGGGCCCACACAAATGCCGTTGGATCCAGAGGCGGAATTATTACCGCCTGGAACGAAGCAGTATGGTCCCATTGTAATACTTCTGCCCACGCTTCCGCTCTCCACGTAACTCTCTGTCACATCCAAACTGGCACTATATATTTCTTCACTAATATCTACGGCCCACAAAGCACTCAAGAGAGGAATGAGCTTTGGGCCGAATGTTTCTCTTTTGCATCCTACCTCAATGGCCCCTGGATTGTTGGGGGAGACTTCAACACTACCAGATCATCGGCAGAGTGAAACTCTGGCTGCAACTCACCGGACTCAGACTCTTTCAACGCCTTCATCAATGCTTGTTCCTTAATCGATCCTCCCATTAACAATCGCCAATTCACCTGGTCTAATCGTCGAGCCGATCCCGCATTAGCGAAACTTGACAGATTCCTTTACAACTCATCTTGGGAATATCTTTACCCTCTTTCCTCGGTCTCGGGCCTCGCCTCAATAATTTCTGACCACTGTCCTCTCATCTTGTATTCCGGAACTCAGCCACTTGGCAGGCGCCCCTTCAAATTCGAGCGTCTGTGGCTCTTGGAACCCTCCTTTGACAGCTTCATCAACCAGATCTGGTCCCAGCCGTCGGATATCCAATCGGCCTCCGCCAGAATAGTGTTCAAGCTTCGCTCCCTCAGGAAGATCATCAGATCGTGGGCCAGATCCATTTGGGGGTCCCTTCACTCGTGCATCTCATCTACCCAAGATGAAATCCTGGATCTGAACATCATTGAAGAATCTCGTCCCCTCCTCGACTCGGAAAGAGCTCGCCTACAGGCTCTAGAATTGGATCTGGACAGACTTATCAGGCAAGAAGAAATCGGATGGAAACAGAGGTCAAGGGATAAATGGTTAAAGGATGGAGACAAAAACACCACCTTCTTCCATCGCCTGGCCAGTGGACGTCGTAGATCGCTCCTGATTTCTGAATTATACCACAACAACACCTCTTATTCTGACCCTGCGGATCATCTTCACCTGTTTACCAACTACTTCAGAGATATCCTTGGTAAACAATCAGCACCGCTTCCCGACATCAACTGGCCGCTCCTTTATCCCTCCCCCACTAACATCCCTATCGATCACCCATTCTCTGAGGAAGAGATCTGGGCCGCCCTTAACGAGATGTCTGATGACAAAGCGCCGGGCCCTGATTGCTTTGGCCTTCTTTTCTTTAAGCACTTCTGGAACTCAGTTAAATTTGATATTCTAGAAATGTGCAAGGAGTTCCAATCGGACCCGTCGGTTATCTAGAGACTTAATTATGCGAGCATCATCCTCATCCCTAAAATCCCAGGTGTTAATTCCCTCCCCTCTTTCCGTCCCATCAGCCTTCTCAACACTACCTTTAAAATCATTACTAAAGTCCTCGCAAACCGCCTCCAACAAGTTATTGCCCCCCTGGTCGGAGCTGAACAGTCCGCCTTCATACTCAGGAGAAACATTATGAATTGCATTGCCACAGCTTAAGAAATCATTTCCACCTGCCACCACTCTTTGACCCCTGGTGTTCTTCTCAAACTCGATTTCTCTAAAGCTTTCGACACGGTGAACTGGAACTTCATTCTTGCCCTAATGTCTAATAGGGTTTTCCCCCAAAATGGTGCAATTGGATCAGACATATCCTCACTTCGAGCCTCTCATCAATTTCGATTAACGGTGTTTCGGGGGCCACATAAAATCGGTTCGGGGTTTGAGACAAGGTGACCCCCTTTCACCCCTCATCTTCGTCCTCGTTGCAGATGTCTTCAACAGAATGATCAAGCTGGCATCATCCAACTGCCTCTTCTCCGGTATTGCTCTCCCGGATTCGTCTTTGTCGGTTTCCAATTTGCAATTCGCAGATGACACAATCATTTTCGTCTCTCCCCAAGAAAATTATATTCACTGCCTAAAGGTGGCCCTTTATACCTTTGAACGCATATCTGGACTATCCATCAATTTCAGCAAGAGTTCGATCATCATGTTGGGAAACTCGGATCATCTTGGCCCTCCCATATCATCGATGCTTAACTGTAAGCTTTCGAATTTCCCGCTTTTCTACCTTGGCATCAATCTCAGACCTACCAAACTCCATAGATCCGACTGGTTCCCCCTCATTTCCAAGATTGACTCTAGGTTATTGGGATGGAAGGCTCACTCTCTATCTTCCGCGGGCCGACTTGTTCTAGTTAGATCGGTCCTTTCAGCCATACCAGTTTACTGGATGTCATTCTACAAACTCCCCTCCTGGGTCATCAATCATCTGGATAGGGTCAGAAGATCCTTCCTATGGAATGGTGGTGGTGCCAAAAGACTGGTCAGCTGAGATTCTATCTGTTTGCCTCTGAACATTGGTGGTCTTGGCATCACCAACCTCAGAACCTTCAATATTGCTCTGCTTTCTAAATGGATTTGGAAGGTTCTCTCACCAGATTACTTCATTTGGAAAGACTGGATCCTCTCCCTTCATTATCAGTCCAAAAGTCATCTTATCCTCCATCGTCTCCCGTGTAAAAAAACCCTCTCCTTTTTGGTCTGGGGTGATTCAAGTCATCCCTCGTGTTAAATCCTTATTCCATGTGGCCATAGGCGACGGCGACAGCTGTGCTTTTTGGCTCGACACTTGGTTCGGCCAACTCCCCCTTGCCAAATCATTGCCAAGCCTCTTCCCCCAGTCGAATACCCCGCTGATTTCATTAAGTGATTGTGCCACTCGTGGACCGGATTCCCTCTATCCACCTTCTCTATTTAGCCCTGACACTTTTTCTGACCTTATCTCCGCAGCTAGCATCCTTCATTCCCTTCACCTCTCTAACCAACCAGATCGCTTCGTTTGGGCGCCGACGCCCGCTTCCGGTTTCTCGGTGGCCTCCTGCTATTCCTCTCTACATAATCCTGGACGCCTCTTTTCCTTCCCCAGACTTTGGAAGTGCCCTATTCCACCTCGAATTGCTTTTTTCCAATGGTGCCTAGTGCATAATCGAATAAATACTAAAGATCGACTCTGCCGCTTTCAAACACATATTGATCCCGCCTGTGTCTTCTGTTTCGAGCAATGTGAGAGTATTCCCCATCTGTTTAAAGATTGTGACTTTACCTACTCGATCTGGGCAGCTTCGAGTGCCCACATACTTGGTTTTGTCCCTGATTCGCCAATTATTTTCGACCACTGGCAGTACAACAACCAAAATCTATCTCTGGATGTCTTTATTGCTATTTTTTGTTGGGTCATTTGGAAGGAACGTAATGCACGTGTATTTGATAAACCCAGATCTCAAGTCGAAAGCATCGCCAGACGTATTTCTCATCTTTTCAGCATTTGTACAGGTCATAGCTTATCGGCTCCATTCAGACTCCGCATCCCACAGCGTAGCTCTTCTCTGGTTGAATCTCTTGGCAGTAGCTCAGCCTTCCCATCAAGATAATCACCAGCTGCTCCATGATCCACCCAGTTCTCCTACTATAGTTGGATTGTTTTATTCGGTAGAGATTATTTGCATCTTCTGTTTTGTTAATGTATGTTGCTTTAAGTTATATGTGTTGATGTTCATACTTTCCTTTGGCGCTAGCGATCAAGCGTGTTGATCGCCCTATATACATCTTCTTATATATATATATATATATATATATATATATATATATATATATGCTACTAACCGGCTGTGTAGTTGCATGCTACACACCCGTCTTGCTCAAAAAAAGTTAATAAATAACTAATTTAATGCAGATCCCAATTAATTGAAATAATAGTAGGGTTATAATTGATTGTAAATAGTAAATTTAGAAATAATTCAAAGTTATATTAATTAATGAAATAATACGCAATAAACTGTAATTCAATAAAATCAATGTTAGATAAGTAATTATAATATTTTTTGTTGATAATGAAGTATGATTAAGAGTTAGTGGCAATAATTATTATAAGTCACCGATATATTTTTAATCCATTAAATTGAATTGAATCAATTGCAATAAATCAAAATTAAATATTACTTAATGTAAATTAAGGTAATATTTCGAAATAATGTTAATGTTATTCGTAATAGGACAATTTGTTGAATTGAAGGAATGAAAATAAAGATTTATCAATTTATTGGCATTCGAACTATAATAATTGGATTAATTGCAATGAAATGAAATTTAATCTAAATATTACGTTTATTGAAGTTTAGATGGAATTTAAGAATATTAATGTAATAGATCATGAATCCAATGTTAATTTCATTCCGCTGACATCAACGAATTGAATAATAGAATGAAAAGTGAATTAAATGGAATTATTGGAAATTAAATTTATAATTTCTGAATTTAATGAAATTGAGATTAACACTGAAATTGATAAATTTATCAACTCTAAATTGACATCTAAATTGATTTAAATTTGTGCAAATGATTAAGAAATTAAAAAATGATAAAATTTGTCAATTATAGGATCGAAATTAAAATTTTGATTTAGTTAATTATTAATTTATTTAAATAATGTAAAAATAGCCATTTTGGCCACTGACTCAGATTTCGACGAAACTAGTTTCATCGGATTCATAACAGTGAATTATTATAGGATTTCAAGTTTCATAGCGATCGGACTTGTCGTTTCATCGTACGGGCTCGAAACGCCTAGAAATCAATTAATTAAAATCAATTTGAAATAACTTGATTTTGGCATAAGTTCTTTATACGATGGAATTTGGACTTGAAACCTATTCCATTGCATTTAAAATATTTAAAAACATATATTTTGATATATGGGTTGACCCATTTCCGCTCCGAAATCGAAACGGGCTTTTCGGGTCAAATATCGTTAAAAACAAACCATTCGAGCTCATTTCTTTCTATTTTGTTCTGCCTGTGTGTGTGTGTATCATTATAAACCTAGCAGCCTTTCTATTTCTCATTTTTGTATGTACAGAAATTTATGCTTTTCTTCTTCCTTAATGGCTGAAAACCCTTATCTTCCCAATCCAAAATCAATTCCAAAAAAAAATTACGGATCTGCAGAAACTTCTGGTCACACTTCAAGTTTCAGAGGCAAAAACCCTACATCAACTTCATGTCAGGAAGAAAATGACTTGGGTCACTCCATGTCATTTTGGAAAAACTCAGAGCAAGCATCGGGGATTTGAGGCGGTGGACTGAAGTTGAACCCGAAGTCATCCCAGGAGCAGATTTTTCCAATCTTCTAATTTTCATAACTTTTTTATACGTGTTGGATTCATACGTAGTTCGTTTTGCTGGGAACGTATTAGACTTTCGGACATTTTGACGTTGGTTGGGACAGATTCTGAGACTTTTCAATTTTTGGGTTTAAATTGGATTTAAATTCAATTTAAATTCAAAAGGTGAGTGTTTTAACCCACTCACAACTTCTAAAATTTCTTATGTTTGTTAAATTGATATATGATGTGATTAGAAATTTATTTATGACTGTTTGGCATATTTTGAATCATCATCTCAGTTTATTTGAAATTATTTGGATAAAATAGTATTTAATTTATTATTGAATATAAACTGCCAGTAAATACCTGTTATTCATTATTTGTTATATATTGATTTTATGGATTGAATTGGATGATGATTGTGATAAATGTTTGATGATTGATATTGGATGAATGGATGCTGTATTTTATATTGTTATAAACGGCAAGTTGTTATGGATTTTTATTTCATTCAGGATTGCGGTTTGAAATGATATATAACCGTATTTTATTTTAAATTGCTGATTGAAATGATAAATATCAGTATCACTTGACCATAGGATAGAAAATTATATACAGACATCGTCGGTCTATTTATAAATATATTGAAAATGATTTCTATGGTTTTGGAAAGAAATATATGGTTTAATAAATATTGATTTTTGATATTATATAAACATTATTTTTATATATAGTTAAATTCTTGAATTTAAGCTATGTGTATATTTAAAAAAAAAATAAGTTTAATAATAGAGTTTGATATTTTTTTTAAATATAATATGGGTAAGTATTTAAATTTTATTTTAAGATAGAGTGTATAATGATTTAAATAAACAATGTTTTTATATATAGTTAAATTCTTGAATTTAAGCCATGTATATATTTGTTAAAAATATATTTAATAATAGAGTTTGATTTTTTTTTAAATATAATGCGGGTAAGTATTTAAATTTTATTTTAATATAGAGTGTATAATGATTTAAATAAACTAAGGTTGGGAGATAAATCAGAGATTTATTTGAAATTGAATTTATTTAAGAATTAAACTCAAATAAGTTGATGTGAAATTCATAAAATTTGGAATTTCAGAAGGTATGATTCTTATAACTTGATTTTTTTAAGGTGAATTAAATGAATATTTCAAGTAAATAGATTGAAGGAAATATTTAGTTATTTGCAATTTGATTTTTATTTAAATGATAATGGGCTAATTATGTAAATTATTTCAAAATTAAATAATATAAAATTTAATTGTTGGATAGTAATTACCGAACTTAGTTTTGAAATTGTTGAATACTTTAAGTTTGAAATATTTTTGAATTTGAAATGGTTTATTCTATGGATCAAATCTGTTTTGAAATCGATAAATTTGGAATAGTTTATTTGGGAAACTAAATTGAACTGAAATTTATGATTTGGGATTTGGTTAAATATAAAACGTAGAAATTCGAGTTGTGTTGGATTTGATTTGTGAAATTGAAGAACCTATTTTATTATATAAAGTATTTAAATATTTAAACATTTAAGTGGTGGAAGTTATGTTTCAATCTTATGATTTTCACGGTATTATAATTTAAAAGTGTTATATTTCAAGTGTTTTGATTTCGAAATGTTATAACTTTGAAAGTGCTACGATTTTGGAAAAAGGATATATTTGAAATAAAAATGATTTTGTATTGATTTAGGTTTAATAAAAATGACATCATATTGGTTTGGGTTTTGAAATGGAAATGATATCATATTTGTATGGTTTTGGAACGAATATTATTTTCTGGTTTTGAAGTATAAACTGTTTTGAAAATGACCACGGTGTTATAATAACGTTTGGTTGTTAAAGATACCGGGATCAGAAGTTGTCATACTCTCTGACAACTCCGAAAACCACTTTAACAACCGTATGCGCGGTGGAGATTCTAAAATGAAGTAGGATGGCGGCGATGTCCTTTGAGGTATGAACGTGGACCCGACTCCCGTGAGTTGGCTTAAGGTGGCTAAAACTGGAGTGATCTCGGGCCAGTGAGGTAGTCCCTATTACTGGAGAACTCTTTCGATATTATATTCTGACTTTGAAATTGATTTGGTGGCCACTTTGACTTTTGATTTTGTGGGTGTGGCTCGAGGTAGGCGGTAGCTGCGTGCTATGCGTCATCACCAGCCCGTATATGTAATTGGTATATCTACCCTGGCATTGCCTTGTGTGCCGTGTTACCTACCCTATCGTGCCTTGTACGAAATTGGTTTTCTTCCGTAGCCCGTGTAGTATTTAAGGTAGTCTCCCGATCGGGAGATGCGCTGATACTAGATGGACTACTGGTACTATTATTAGGAGGAGACTGGGTAACTCCTTAACGCTATTTAAAAGTAAGTTTATTTTACTATAGACATTATTATAATAGCGGAATATTACTACATAGTAAATAGTTTAACGGATCCTTAGGAGATGATAATCCCGAGCATCTGTTAAGTTACTGCACTCACGTTAGACACTAGACATGAGATGTCAAATCCCGTAAACATCTCTGACGCCGTTCCACCCATATTTATTTATGTTAATTTAACTTACTTAAGATCTTTTAGTTCTGAATTGTGTGTTTTGTCTTTTTAATTCACTCGGGTCAATCTGAGCATTTCAGGATTCGAAGACTTTATTTCTGGAGGACGAAGACGAAGATTGTATTACTATTATTTATTATATCATTCCACCACATTCATACTATTCCGCTGCAATATTTATTACTCTCTGGTATGTGTAACTCTGATATGTGTTGTACAAGTATACTCAAATTTTTGTAAAACTGCTTCATGAACTGTTATTTGATTATTATATTTTATCGTTCCGCTGCAAGATTCTATTTTGTTTCTTTCTTTCTTTGCTTTTTCTTATTCACTCCAATAACAATCCGCTCTTCTATATGGTTTGAGTTTGACATGTATGGTTTATCGTCGATTTAAAGCATACAAAAAGACGGGATGTTACAAAAAAGATTTGTAATTAATTAATGTTAATTAACCAAGATTAGTAGTTTATTCATAAGTAATTAATCTGATTTACATTAATCAGATAATTAACTGATCTTACTTGTGGATGTTTGGATGCCATTGAATGTTGAATTGTTTGATTTCACTTATGTGTGATGCTGTGTGATATGAATTGTTTTGTTTCAAGCTATGATGAATGTAATTTATTTATCTATGATGAATGTATATTATCTATCTGTGAATCTGTGAATGGAAGATAAGCATTATAGATTATACCGCTTATCGATATTTTTATGATTGAATCTGTGATGATTGGTGTTGTTGCACTATTGTGTAAAACCCCTGGACTACACCTCACATACACAAATATGGATTGCACAAGGGAATCGGTTAAGTCACAAATATTTTGAAATCTAAATGTTATTTTGTTTAAAGGTTGTAGTTTAAATCCAAATGGTTTTGGGAATGGGATTGGATTAAATATGAAAAGCTTTTGAAAAGGAGTTTTAAAGGTAAAAGTTATTTTGAATAACTTGATAAAGTTTTGAAATTTAAATATTTGGTTTGAATTTGAAATCAAGATTTGAAACTGAATTCTATGTTTGGAAATTATGGTTTAATAAGGTTATACAAGTTATAAATATGTTTATATGGGTTTTAAACCATTTTTAAAGTATTTTTTTGGGAATTTGAATTTAATCCAAGTTTTATAATTTAAAGGATATAACTTGTGCAAATTTGACTGAATTTTTCCGAAACAAAAATTATTTGTTTTCAAATAATAATAACTTTCATATAAAGAAAGGATTTCCAATTTGTAATGAAAGATTTCAAGTCTGAAATGGAATTGAAATAGTTTTGAAATCTATGAATGAATCTTTGTGAAAGATGGTTGAACTTTGTTTTGAAATTGAAGAGAATCTTAAAGGTGTATCTTTTGTATAAAAGATTTGAAATGGAATTGTTTCGATAACTATGAAGGAATCTTTGTGAAATATTTGGTGAACTTTGTTTTCAAACAAAAGAGGATATCAAAGACAAACCTTTCGTTTAAATATTGTGAATGAATCTTTGTGAAAGATTGGTGAACTTTGTGAAGTGAATCATTTTGTTTAAGGATTAAAATGGTAATTTGTTAAAACAATTTAAAGAAAGGTTTTGGGTAATAAGTCGTGACTTAACTGAGATCCCAATATCCATATGGTTTTAAAATATTGCGCTCATTATTCAGTTTAGCCGGGAGAGGACTTTGTCTCATACAACTCATTCTGAATAATGATACGTCGTAAATGGATAGCATTTGAAGACCGGTGGTGAAGACAGGGTATTGTCGAAAATTAAAGGATAACCCATCGAATGTCTTTGCACTGAATCGTGCCGGTATAGAGATCTCCATATGTGATGGGGAGTCCGATCGGGATTGTGAATACCCGAATTGCAAGGGCTTCTTTTGAAGTGCCTTGGGTTCTGTTCAAACCCGAAACAAACTTATATGGATGTATGTCTGACATTATACTTTGAGATGTAAAGCTGGTTTCTATCAATCTGTTTGGTGGTGTAGATTTATTCTCTTAGCTTAACACCCTTCTCTGAGACGTACAAGCTCAGAGGTTATGTAGTTGATGGTTACTAGTGATACATTCCCAATTTGGTAGTGTGGCATGCTGAGTGCTACTGTGTGTTGTTGATCATTTGTTGATCGAAGCATGGCTTTTGTATAAAGCGTAGCTTTGTGGATGTGACCTCGTCGGAGCTCACAAACCAGGAATGGTTGAAATAGGAAAGATGCGGCAAGGTTATTAGGGGTCGTGCCCCTAGGGTATGTCCATTTCTTCTGAAAAAGGGTGGTATCATGGTATGGAGCCCAGATACTTAACTCATGTGGTCACTGTAAATTTATTACTTTGTGGTTATTGTTTTATGGTTGAGGATCCTTGGATAAAGGTCGCAAACGACTGGGGAGGGCATACTTGTAGGTGTTACTTCCGGGCAGGAGTAACCCAGCCTTGTGTTGGCAGAGATCCAGGTTGGTTCTCGGGGCGTCCCTCTTGAGGCGTACCCATATGGCAATAGGAAGTTCTTTAGCCTGACCGTTTTTTGGAAATCCAATCTCCAATATGAGTCTTGTACGGTTTTAGTTGTATAACCTGCCATTTACTTATGGTGGTCGCCACTGTTTAGATGGTAGCTACAGTAGGCATAGTTCGAAATGTCTATGCTGGCTAAGCTTAATATTATACTTGCAAATTTTTTCCACTATGCACTAATAATAATATCAAAATGGTTTTCATGTATCAAGCATGTTTGAGTATCATAAGGAGAAATCTCCTCCAATTCTGCATTTGCATGTGTGTGCGGCGGGAGGCCTTCTGGTAGTTTCATTTTCCAAAAAGCATTCCAGATTTCAATCTTAAATTCTTTTATTGTTGTTTTTTATTTAAAACTGTTTTTGTTTGCTCACAATAGTCCCATTACTGACCCGAAGTTTATGGTTCCCTTCCTATGGGTGCCTACAATTTTCTACATGGGCAGTCTAAAGTTGGGGTTTTCAGATAATCAAATGATAGGTGTAGATTCGATAGCCTTCGAAGTCTTTAGTTTTGCAATCACATTTGGGTCAAGTTTGCTTAAGTCCAAATTGATGGTGGATTCGAGCTTGTGGCTTGGAGTTTGGCATTGAAGACTTTGTCTTTTCGTTGATGCTGCTGTTTCTTCCGCTTTTGTCTATCTTTGATATTTGTATTGATATCATTTATATCATTGTGTTGTAACAAATGTTGTATATCTATATAATTATTCATTTACCAATGAACCAGATTCGACGTTTGGGTCTGCGGCATTCGAATACGAGTGATGTATTCAGTGCCGATTTTCGAAGGTCGAGTTAGGATCGTTTCATTTGGTATCAGAGTTGAAAGTTGAACTTTAGCCCAGGAGAATAACACATTAGGTAACTCATTAGAGATAGGGTGAAGTATAAACTAGAATGAGTATATCCCTAAGATATCCGTCAGTATACCTTAGTAAATTCTCTTACTATCCACTGATAGTGAGTATGAGTGCAAGAAGAGGATGAGATAGGGGATAAGGAAATACCACTACAAATGGTAAATGCCCTGTAACAACAAGGAAACAACTCTTCTCAATCTCTTTTGATCATTATCCGATATTAATTCTTTGATTGCATCACGGCAGCTTCGGAAAAAGCTTTGGTGTGATGGTGGCCCTAAGAATCATGTAGAAAACTCCTATCTCGTATTCTCGTCAACAATTTTCTATCATTTTTGGTTTTAACTTTAATGAATTTGAAATTCTATTTAAAATAAATAGATGAATAAAATATGAACATTTGTATTGATAAAACGATTTCGATTAAAACCAAATTTGAAATTCTATTGTAATTTCTTGGAAGGATCAAAGTTCGAAGAGGGACAAGTTGATGTATACTTGGGATATTCCAACCTAGATTGAGTATCCATCGTCTGTTCTTTGGGTCTCGATATATTCTATGAACGGTTAGTTATTCCTTCGAATTAACCAGTGCCCATTCATATTTCGTAGATCAGATGACCCGAGTGTTACGTAAAGTGTTGAATGAGTTTGTTCTTGTATTTATTGATGATATTCTGATTTGGTAAGCCAAATGTAGAATAATTATTCAGTTTGATCTAAAAAACTGTTTCTCTATCTTTGTGTATCCATCCTCTGTTGTCTCCCTAGCAAATTTCAGGGACGAAGTTTTCTTAAAGAGGGGAATCTGTAACGATCCCGATTTTAAAACAAATTTAAATTAGTAATTAATTTAAATTTCAGAATTTGATTGAGAATTAATTTGAAATTTCCAAATCAAATAAGATAGGTGCCTGTTTATTTATATTTATATAGATTAATTTTGAATTTCATTTTGGATTTGAAACTCTAAAATAAATATTTTAGAAAATAAATTGAATTTAATTTGGGAATTTAATTGTAAATATTTTACAAATAAATTGGATTAGCAAATACTATGTTCAAAATTAATAAAAATTTGTTTTCTAGTTATAATATAATTATTTGGAATTTATATTTTGAAATTAATATCATAATTTTCTAAAATTTAAATTTGAATATTGTGAACAGCAGTATTATTTATATAAATTTTAGTATAATAACTTAAGTTTAATTTTAAATTTATATATAACTAAATGTAATTTGTATATGTGTGTGTATATATACACATTTAAAAAGTATAATAAATTAAGTTTAAAATAGTATTGGTTATAAAGATTAGAACATTTTCTTTTAAAAAAATATAGTTTGTAAATATATAAAAATATAAGTAAGAGAAACATAAAACATGTATATATATATTTAAAACTAAATAAAAAATTATATTTCAACATTTAATAAATGTATAAATTACAAGTATAAAGGTTTTATCATGCAAATTTACATTTGTAAATAGATTAACAAGGAATAAGACAAGTGTTAGCTCAAATTTTGTTTTATAATTACAAGTGTAATAATTTTAACAAGTGTCATGCTTGTTTCTATTTTTTTTTTTTTGGAAATTAATGAATTAAGATAAGTACAATATGTATGTGTAATCATCTTAACAAGCAAATAAACAAGTGTTTCCATTTTATCTTATGAGTTAACAAATGGAAATTAATTAAATTAAAGATTTATAAAATTTAAATAAAAAGTTATTATGGAAAACTAGGCTGTTCATTTTATTCATTTCAAAGATTAAAGCCATCCTCTCATTTTGTACAAACCAAAAGAAAAAGGCAAATAAAAGAAAATGGAAATCTAAATCAAAACAACTTCAGCTATTTTAAATTTTCAACATGTTCAATTCAAAGCTTCAAGCAATCAAAACTAAAACAACAAAGATCATTTCAGTTTTCAAAACCTAGAAAGTAAACTGAAAGCCATAAACCTGATTCAAAAATGCAGGTTCAAACCAAAAATCAAACAAATTCATATTCCAATCTTCAAAATCAAACAGTTGCAATAATCTTCGACCTGACTTAATCCAGAGCAAAGCAACAACAAGTTTAGATCAACAAAACAAATTTAAAAAGCAAGAGTCTGTTCAAAATCATCAAATCTGTTCTCTACTTCCTTGTTCACCAACAAAAAGTGAGCAAACTCCTTAGACCATATATATATGATTTAGTTTGCATGTGAATATATTGAGTGTGAATATGTATGTATATGGTACTGTGTGCATACAGGTACATGTCTCTGTTACATAGTATTTGAAAAAAAAAACTGTTAGGAAAAGGAAAATAAATTAAATCCTTCTTCTTTGACTCATTTTAGGCTTCTTGATCTGAATGAAATGTATTTGCATCATCTAAGAACTAGGGGTTAAAAATATTTGAGACAAAAAAATTATTTTAGTATTATTTGTAAATTTAAAATATATAGAGAGAAAAATCATATAAATGTCAAAATTTGATGATCATAATATGCTGTTTTGATACTATAACTTATTCGTACTAGAAAGATATTATTTTTAAAAATCATTTCATGATTTTTAAGTATATAAACATCGAGAAATTTTAGGTTGAACAGAAATTACATTTTTGTCAAAATCAGATCAGCGACGATGTTTTGTGGATCAAGCCTTATGTCAAAGGTGGCTCGAGCATTGTAGATTAATAGAAAAATGAAAAAAAATTATCGTTCGCCATTGCGAATGATTGTCGAGGAAATAAGGTTCCGCTAGCAGTTTTATCGATCGAGTTTAAGTGGCAATAGTGTCGTCGTCGAGGCATTTGAGATGATCAGACTGTGAGGAAATGGTTCAGGGGTCATCGGAGCAACTGTGGTCGGAGTCGTTTGGTTTCTAGCAACTGGGTTTGGCGAGGCGAAACGAATTTGGGGTGATCAGTGTGGTTCCTGGAAGTGGCTAGATAATCCGTGACGAAAACGATGATCTGGGTTGCTGTTTGGGATGAGGAGATAATCTTTGACTTGATGACGTATTCGACGATGATTGGAGCGTCGCTGGCCGGTTGTGCACATGCACCTGTGCATACTTGTGTCTGTTGATCGAAGCACTTAGGAGGAAGAAGGAAGAGCTCGGGTTCGAGCAAGTGAAATCAAAGGATGGACTCGAAGCGGTTTAGAAAAAATATGTTACTCGGGAAAATGTTGAAGTTTGCTCGAGTATTTGACAAATTTACTCGGGTCTAGGATTTTTTGTTTAAAGCATGTTTCTTTATAAATTTTAAAACCTAGAATAGTTTGAATAGTTTTTATCCATTTCTTTTTGAATAATAAATGTTAGTTTAAGATGGGATTAGTTATTTTAAGCTTAAAATGTTTAATTTATACATATAACCTTATTTCAAAACTTATTTTAAATAAAATTGATTTTTGTAATTAAGTAAGTAAATAAGAAAAATGAAATATTTTCAAATCATTAATTTAACTTAAAAATCTTGAGTAAATTAATATATTAATGATGATTTATTTTCCAAAGGTTATTAATAAGATTTTAAAAATAATAATAATAATTAAAGTAATTATTTAAGATAAAAGATTTATCTTTTAATTAATTAAAACTTTAAGGCATTTATTAATGAAGGTAATTAAAGGTATATTACTTAATGTAATTTCTTAAAAGGTTGATTCTATTAATTAAAGGTTGACTAATTTATAATAAGTAATTAAAGGGTTGTTGATTACTTAAAGATAATTGCTTAATTAAAAGTACCTGATTAATCATTAAAGTGGATTAACCAAGTGACTAAAGAAAAATTAATCTATGTGATTAATAAATTAAGGTAATTAATTTAAGGATAATTAATCAATTAAAGATTAATTAATGAAAGTGATTAGGGATAATCATTTACTGTAATTGATTAAGAAAAATTAATTAAGGTATGATAATTAATTGAGGAGTAATTAATTTTTAACAACCTATAAATTTCGATAATTAAATTGGTTAATTTAGTAAGATTTTTATAATTTAATTTAGAAAGAAGTAAAAAAACTTTATAGTTATAGCGAGGTGAATGTCAATTTGAAATGTAGCAATGGTAATTAAAGCTAATTATTGATAGTTTGAATGAAATTACAATAAATGAAATAATGTAAGTGTTATACTAGGCTATAAATTGAATATAAGAATACAAACGTAAATATTGAATTAATTAATGAATTAATATATAATGAATGGTAATTGAATAAAATCAATGCTCTGTAAGGAATTTTAATATTGGTTTGGAAATGATAAACTTATAAGAATGTGATTGAGAATCAATGGCAACAATTATTATAAGTTCTATATATATATATATATATATATATATATATATATATATATATTTAATCCGTTAAATTGAATTGGAATTTATCACAACAAATGTAATTGAATATTATGTTAATATAAACTAGGTTAATAGTTGGAGGTAATGTTAATTTTATTTGTAATAATATGATATCTGGAAATAAAAAGAATGAAAATCAAGATTTATTTATTTATTGGAATTTAAATTATAGTAATTGGGTCAATTGCAAATAAATGAAATATATTTAAATTAATAAATGGATTTTGGAATTTTAAATTTATAAATTTTTGAATTTAATAGAAATGAAATTTAAAGCTGAAATTGATGAATGAATCAACATTAAAGTGACATCTAAATTTGTGTTAAATTACGGTGAATGTCCAAGTAATTTAAAATTAGAGAAATTGTGATTTATTAAATTTGAATTGAAATTTAATTTAATCAATTTAATATTAATATATTTAATTAATTGGAAAATAGCCATTTTGGCCATTGACTCGAATTTCGACGAAAATAGTTCCATCTGATCCGTAACGCTGAATTATTGTAGGATTTCAAGTTTCGTAGTGATCGGACTTGTCGTTTGATCGTGCGGGCTCGAAACGCCTAGAAATAAATGAAATTGAAATCAATTGAAATCAATTTGAAATAACTTGATTTTAGCATAACTTCTTCATACGACGAAATTTGGACTTAAAACCTGTTCCATTGCGTTTAAAATATTTAAAAACATATATTTTGATATATGGATTGACTCATTTCCATTCCGGAATCAAAACGGGTTTTTCGGGTCAATTATCGTTAAAAACTCAAACCAATCGGGCCCATTCCTTTCTACTTTGTTCTGCCTATATATACATTGTTACAAACCCTAGCAGCCTTTCTATTTCTCATTTCTGTACGTACAGAAATTTTTGTTGCTCCTCTTCCTCATTGGTTGAAAACCCTAATCTTCCCTATCCAATTTCAATTCCAAAAAAAACAGAAAATATTTTGCGGATCTACAGAAACTTCGTGTCGCGCTTCGAGTTTCAGAGGCAAAAACCCTGCATCTACTTTAGGTCAGTAAGAAAATGAATCGGGTCGCTCCGGGTCGTTTTGGCAAAAACTCAGAGCAAGCACCGGGGATTTGTGGCTGTGGACCGAAGTTGAACCCGAAGTCGACCCTGGACAAGAATTTTCCAATCTTCTTATTTTCCTAACTTTTTCATACGAGCTCAGATTCATGCGTGATTTCTTTTACTGGAATAGTATTAGAATTACAGACATTTTGGCGTGGGTTTGGACGAATTCTGAGACCGTTCAAATTTTGGGCTTATTTTGAATTTAAATTCAATTTAAATTCAAAGATGAGTTTTTAACCCACTCACAACTTCTAAAATTTCTTATGTTTGTTAAATTGATTTATGATGTGATTTGAAATTTATTTATGACTTTTGGCATATTTTTGAAGACCAGTGGTATTTGAAGACCGGTGGTGAAGACCGATTATTTTCGAAAACGAAAGGATAACCCGTCGATTGTCTCTGCAATAAGTCGCGCCGGTATAGAGATCTCCATATGTGATGGGGAGTCCGGTCAATATTTTGAATATCTGGATTGCAAGGGCTTCTTTTGAAATGTCTTCAATTCTGTTCGAACCCGAAACAGACCTGTATGGATGTATGTCTGACATTATACTTTGAGATGTAAAGCTGGTTTCTATCAAATATATTTCTGTTTGGTGGCGGAGATTTATTCTCTTAGCTTAACACCCTTCTCAGAGACATACAAGCTCAGAGGTTATATAATTGAAGTTTACTAATGATACATTCCCAATTTGGTAGTGTGGCATGCTGAGTGCTACTTTGTGTTGCTGATTATTTGTTGATCGAATCACGGCTTTTGTATAAAGCGTAGATTTGTGAACGTGACCTCGTTGGACCTCATAAACCGAGAATGGTTGAAACAGGAAAGATGCGGCAAGGTTATTAGGGATCGTGCCCCTAGGGTATGTCTATTTCTTCTGGAAAAGGGTGGTATCATGGTATGAGCCCAGATACTTAACTCATGTGGTCACTGCAAATTTATTACTTTGTGGTTGTTGCTTTGTGGTTGAGGATCCTCGGATAAAGGTCGCAAACGACTGAGGATGGCATACTTGTAGGTGTTACTTTCGGGCAAGGGTAACCCGGCCTTGTGTTGGCAGAGATCTAAATAAGTTCTCGAGGCGTCCCTCCAGAGGCGTACCCATGTGGCATTAGGAAGTTTCTTAGCCTAACCATTTGTTGGAAATCCAATCTCCATTGCACGTCTTGTACGGTTTTAGTTGTATAACCTGCCATTTACTTATGGTGGTCACCACTGTTTAGATGGTAGCTATAGTAAGCATAGTTCGAAATGTCTATGCTGGTTAAGATTAATATTAAACCTGCAAATGTTTTCCACTATGCACTAATAATTATATCAAAATGGTTTTTGCATATCAAGCATGTTTGACTATCATAACGAGAAATCTCCTCTAATTCTGCATTTGCATGGTGCGTGCGGCGGGAGGCCTTTCGGTAGTTTCATTTTCCAAAAAGCATTGCGGATTTCAATCTTAAATTCTTTTACTGTTGTTTTTGTTTAAAACTGTTTTCGTTTGCTCACACCAGTCCCATGACTAAGCCGAAGTTTATTGTTCCCTTCCTAAACTCTGGGTGCCCACAATTTTCCACATGGGCAGCCTAGAGTTGGGTTTTTCAGATAATCAAATAATAGGTGTACATTCGATAGCCTTCAAAGTCTTTGGTTTTGCAATCGCATTTGGGTCAAGTTTGCTTAAGTCCAAGTTGATGGTGTATTCAAGCTTGTGGCTTGGAGTTTTGGAGTTTGGCATTGAAGACTTTGTCTTTCCGCTACTGCTGTTGTTTCTTCCACTTTTGTCTATCTCTGATATTTGTATTGACATCATTTATATCATTGTGTTGTAAAAAATGTTGTATATCAATATAATTATTCATTTTCTTTCGCTGTGTTTTTGTACTTAATGTGTTATAAACTCCGACGAACCAAATTCGACGTTTGGATCAGCGACATTCGAATACGAGTGATGTATGCAGTGCCGACTTTCGAAGGTCGAGTTAGGGTCGTTTCAATAAAATATACATAATAGGATATGTTTTCATATATCACAAGTGGACAATTGCAGATAATGGCATATCATATTTAAAAATTAAATAACTAGCAATTTAAATTTAACAGCATATTTTAATTTTCTTTTTAAGTGAAATCAAATTTACTAAATATAAGAATACTAATCGTGAGTGATTGCTCACCTTTCGAGGCTAGAGAAAGTAGATAACACAACAAGCTACAATTTGAATTGCGAAATCGACCAATCCAATTGACGATTTCCAAAGCAAAGTACGATGAAACACGAATTTAACAAATAAGGCTGATAATAAGGAATCGATGGAAACAAATCAAAATCAGCTTGATATGAACAGAAACAAAATATATTAATATATACACACACACATTTTAGAAATAAGTTTTAAAACATATATTTTCTTAACTACATAAACTAATAGATGAACATATATACAAACTTACATACGTTTTATAATTTAAAACAATATAGATATCATAAAAGTCAATATCAACTTACTTTACTAAATGTATGTATATATATAATTCAAGTCAATCAGATATATAAACTTATGTAAACCTATACATATACGAACAATTTTTTTATATCACTTTCATAAATTTTACATATATGAATTATAAGTTATATATACTACATAAGTAAACAACAGCTTATATAGATAAAATAATCTATTATAAATTTACACATTAAAACTCAACAACTTTATTTAAACTGATATATAAATTTTATGTATTATAAACCAATAGAATTTCTATCAAAACTAATATATAATTTACATACTTTTAAACATATTGAATAACCATACTTTAACATAAATAAACTGTCATATTATAACTCATATTATAACAAACCTTACGTATAAACCTTTATATTGTAGACATTAAAAAATATATCCTGTAACAACCCGCATATTTTACCATTGAGTATTTAAATATTTTATTTAAATATTTCATCGTTAGTCGGATTAAAGTCCGAAAAGCTACTTTTTGCAAACAGTCAAACCAGGACTCGAGACCACCCCCATTGAGTTCAAAATGACGTTTGCGATCTTTTTAAGTTTAAACTTTGATATGTTTGGAGTTAGTGGAATTTTGCTACTTTTTCACTTAGGGCTTTGGTTTGGGTTTCAGCCCATTAACCTAATATATGAACCCAACTCCACTCCAACTCTTCATTACTTCATTTCTAATTCCTAATACTCAAGCTTTAGTATCAATGGTGGGAGGAATGGGAAATTAAAACTCCAAGCCCTAATCTTTATTGCAAATTCAAGCTTCTACCTCCAAATTCAAGAAGAAGCTTTGCTTAGAATCAAGCTTCTTGAGTTGGGATTGAAGAGTGGTTGATCCTCCTTTGTTTTCAAGCTTCTCATTCTTGTGCTTTTGGGTTCAAAGGTGAGATTTTTATCTCACATCTATGACTATAATTATCTTTGGTTGTTGGGTATGAATTCCTAACACTTCTTCATGTGCATTTGATCTTGATTTGGATTAGTTTCGTGAATATTCTAATTTTTTGGGTTTTTAAGTCAAATTTGTGTGAAAATCCTTTTATGGATGTTTGATCATGCTTTGGATGATGCATCGAGGAGCATATAGGGCCGGGTTGCCGATTGGCATAAACCCTTAGAGCCAATGTTCATCCGGTTGCATTTTGGAAGAGTTTGCTCTTAATTTGGATAGGCTGAAAAACAGCCCAGGCATGATTCAGTCGACTTAAATCTCTGTTCAGTCGACTGAACCTAGAACCCGAAAGTTTCCAGGCATGATTCAGTCGACTGAATCCTCTGTTCAGTCGACTGAACCTAGAAACGGAAAGTTTCCTGAACCTGGAAAATTTCCAGGTACATGATCAGTCGACTGAAAATTCTGTTCAGTCGACTGAAAATTTTGTTCAGTCGATTGAACCTGCTGTTTCAGTCCAGTTTGCCTTTTTGGATTGAATTTCCAATTTAAATCGATTCGTGATGATCCTATTTGTTGTTATCATTTATTATGACTTCGATGACTCCTCTTTAGGGATTTTTGAATATCCATTTCGATGGATTCTTTATCGATTTGTTTGGAATTTATTCACGTCTTCGTATGTGAATTTTGATGATCGATTGTTCTACTATCATCTTTGTGATTTGTCACTTCAAAATATACAAAGGTTTCAATACTAGTAGTAAATATCAAAACTCTTTCTTCAAATGATTTCAACACTATTTTATTACAAAGCTCGTTTTCTCAAACCGATTTCCAATCTATTAGTATATACAAACCTTTAACTCACTCGTATGAGAAATCTAATTAAACGACTTAGTAAAACAAGTGGTATGAAACGCTTGCGTTTACTTCGTTGGTTAATTCTTGGACTTGTTCGATTGAATCTTTTGTGACAATTTTTTAGTGAAAATCTACAGTTTGTTCGTAAATATTTGAGTTAAGCCGGTGGTTACGGGACATGAAGCTAAACTTTTCTATTTACTAACTTAGTGTAATTACAATTCTTGATGATCATGACGATCATTTTTGTGATTTAGACTAGCAATTGTGCAATGTCCCTTTGTCTGCGAGGGAGACTAGACCCCGTTTCTGTGTGATTTCGATTCACACATGTGGGGTAGCACCCCATGGTCTTCGGGCCGTTCGTGTGTCAAAAATTAATGGCTAGCTACCATGAGATAGCGTCTCGTTCGTGTGATACATATGTTGGTGAGTTTTCATGCTCCCGTTCGTGTGATAGGCCTCCCCCTTTTTATGATTTCTGGATTTCGTGTGTTGAATTCTGGAATTTATGCATCACCAATTTTAGTGATTTTCGTTGATATGATTTATCAATTTTTAAGGATTGGTGAACTCGTGTGTCATTGACTTGTTGTGAATACAAGTTTTGGGTATGATACCCTTTTTGGATCTTTGTGAAGATTCTTGTGATATTGATTAATCTCATGTTGATTTTCAATTACATACTTATAGTAGTATGCCATTATGGTTATCATATGTTTATGCCATATCTCTTATTCTATATCATTTCATCTGATATTTATAGCTAGACTGATCCATTTATTATTTTCTTAAATAATACTCGTGTGAAGACCCGTAAATCCGTACTCCTTGAATATACACTAATCTCCATAGATTAACTCAAGATGAATAGAAATACGAATTATCAATGTTTAAGAAAAGAAAAGGTAGAAAAGAAGAGAGGAAAGAAGATAATAGAGGGAAAAGAAAATAGAATGGAACAGAAAACAACAGAACAATAACAGAATCTCACAATTCGCAGCGGAACAACATAAAATAGATAAATGAATAATCTTTAAACAAAGAACTATATCAGTTATTACATTACATTACATTTCATTTCATTACATCATCAGAGTGTACAACATCAACAACATCAAACAGCGGAAAAGAAATACTATATATAATAATACGCCACGCCATCCATCTTGCCTCTAGCAACTCCTGAATATCCATAATATCCTAATAAACCTAACTCTTGACTGCCCGTGTGGAAATTGGTGGGCACCCAGAGTTTAGGAAGGAAAACAATAAACTCCGAGTCAGTCATGTGACTGGTGAGAGAACTCAAAACAGTTTATTTATCTTTAAAATCAAAAATAGAGGAATATTTTTAAAGTCAATTCGCAATGCTTTTTAAAAATGAGACTACCATAAGACCTCCCGCCACACACACAATGCAAACACAGACTTGGAGGAGATTTCTTCTTATGTTAGTCAAAGATGCTTGATACGCATTTAAAAAGAACATTTCATATTATTATTAGTGCATAGTGTAGGAAACAATTTCGAAAGTAGAATATAAATCTTAGCCAGCATAGGTACCATTATAGTATGCTTACTATAGCTACCATATTAGATGGCAGGTTCTACAACTAAAACCGTACAAGTCTCGTATTGTTTCTTTGGATTTCCAACGAATGATCAGGCCAAGGAACTTCCCATTGCCACATGAGAATGCCTCTGGATGGACATCCCCGAGAACCAAACCGGATCTCTACCAACACAAGGCCGGGTTACCCTTAACTGAGTAACAACTGACCGAATATGCCATCCCCCGGTCCTTTGGGACCTTTCACCGAGCGCTCGCAATCAATTCACACAATCATAAAGTGTTTTCAACATGAGTAAGTATCTGGGCTCCATACCATGATACCACCCTTTTCCAGAAGGAAATGCACATATCCTAAAGGGCGCTACCCCTCATAACCTTGCTGCATCTTTCCTGTTTTGACCATTCCCGAGATGTGAGGCTCGACGAAGTCACATCCACAAAAACATACTTTATACAAAAGCCATGCTTTGGGTCAACAAATGATCATAGAAATGATCACCAGGATAGACGATCAAATAAATGATCCTATCACAAATGATCAACACAATGACCATTTCACAGCAACACTTAGCATGTCACATTACCAAATTGGGAATATATCGCTGATAACCTTCAACTACGTAACCTCTGAGCTCGTACGTCTCAGAGAAGGGTGTTAAGCTAAAAGAATAAATTCTCCGCCACCAACAGAAATATATTTGAAAGAAATCTGCTTTATATCTCAATTTGTAACGTCAGACATACAATCCATACAAGTCTGTTCCGGGATCGAACAGAACCTAAGGCACTTACAAAGAAGTCCTTGCAATCCGGATATCCACAATCCTGATCGGATTTCCCATCACTTAGGGAGTCTCTATACCGTTGCAACTCAGTGCAGAGACAATCGATAGGTCATCCTATCGCTCTCACAAATATCCGGTCTTCAACACCGGTCATCAATGCTATCCATTATGTCGTATCACTATTCGGAATAGGTAATCCGAATAACGAGCACAATAATTTAAAAACAAGTGTAGCATTCAAATTCAAGCAAATCCCAACAAATACCTTTCAAAGGTAAATATTGATAATCGGTTATTGAACTATCAATGGATATGCACACATCACCAGATTCCAAATAATTTTCCAAATTATTTATTTTCCAAAATATCTTTACTAGATATATAATTTCACACTTCAAAAATAAATCAATATTTATCTTTAAACAACTTCCCTTTTCATTCATAAATTCCATAATGAATTTATAAAGTTTACAATATCTATGAATATACGATTTCAATTATTCATTTCAATTTATCTTCAAAAAGATAAATTCTCAAAACGTTTCATTTTGCATTGGAAAAACATTTCCATACTTATTTAATAAGTAATTCTCAATCCATTTATTTTCAACACTTGGAAAATATTCAATATACTTAAATCGAGATTAAGTATATATTTCATTCTTTAAGGAAATCATTCTCTTAAACATATTTATTTGGGCTAAAACGAATGTTGCGTAAAACATCGTTACGACAACCCAAAATCAATAGTATAGGGATTCAAAATTAAAATAGATATATAAATCCCAATACTATACAAAACATTTCCTTTCGGAAATCATTTACTATAACAACAGTGTTATAGTCCACTATTTCCTTCTATTTCTCGAAAACGTCTATTTCAACAATAGATGTTGAAATCTATGGTTTCGAATCTCAACACATTTTAAAACATTGTTAGATCGTTTTAATTCTATTTAAAATATCACATTCTAAACATTTTCTTTAACATATTATTCACTATTCAAAAACGTGAATATACTACGTTAACAATTTTCATCCTTTTTATACATTTTATTTTTAAAGGATTATTCACAGTCAAAAATGTGAATATAACTCCATTAATAGGTTTCAACAATTTACTTATCAAAATAAGTCGTTTGCGAATTTATTAAACAACGTTTATAAATTCCTTTTCTATTTATTTTATAACAACTCCTTTTATAAATTCCTTTATTAACCTATTCAATTTATAACTCAATTATAAAACAAAAGTTCATATCATAAGTGAAATACTTATAATTTATTTGTTTGAAAAATCGTTCCTTTGAACTTCATAATTATAAATCTTATAACTTATAAGATTCAATTATTTATCCAAATATATTCTTTAATAACTTCACAAAATTTATAAATCTTACTATTTATAAATTTCATTTATAGCTTTACCATTTATAATTTTATAAATTCCATTCACTTATGCAATCCATTTTCACTTCATTCAAACACTTATAAAAACTCGTTTTATAATTCAAATGTTTTAATTTATAAATATCAATTTATAAATCCTTTATAAAATCAATTTATACTATTATTTTAAAACATCTTTAATCTCCTTTATAATTTCACCATTCTCTTGATTTATAAAATAATCAAATTTTATAAATCCTATATTTTTAACTTTTTATAATAAATTCAAAAATCCAATTTAATTATTTTATAAAAACATTAACCCATATTTCTCAAAAATCAATCTTTAACCGTATTTCTAAAAATCATAATTTTTATAACTTTAAAAATTATAACGTTTATTTATTTAAAATGGATCAATTCCAAAAATATTTTATAAACGTATACTTTCAAAAATCACTTTAAAATCATTTTAAAATCCCAAAATTTGGTTCAATGATGCTACACACCAAATAGTCAATCACGACAACAACGACATCATATATCGATATGATAGTCCATCAAATATCAAAATATCTAAATTCAAATAAATACTGTTGAGGAATCCAGTTGGATCCCTCCAACCTATTTTCCTGCATCCACAAACATTAGCACAATACCAATTCCGCTCCAGTACGGAATTATCGCGGTATATGGGATTTAAAATATTATCCGCTTAATAGACGGCACAATAGGGTCTCATCCGCTATACAAATGCGGGAAATCAATAACTGCAATATATACATATGCCAATATATATATATTGCTATTATATATAATACCAATTTCACTGTTTATGAAATATTCGTGGTATATGTTTTTAATAAATAACATCCGCTTACTAACGGCGCATAATGTCTATTTTAACAATCAATAGATAACAATCATCATTCAAACATGCATTCAAATATTTTAAATCTAACTATTTAAAATAAAATCGAAACTGATTCGATTGAGTGAGAAGTTCTCACCTTGATTTCAATTCGTTTTAGCGGTTTATTTCGAATAAAATTAAACGGACGTTTAATTTTACCCGAAATTCTCACTAACTCCAAACGCCTCCAATCTAATTCCATAGCATAGTGCTCGTCCATACGATTCCAACGCTTCCTGTTTCGCGCGTTTTCGACCTCGTATGAAAAGGTTATGATTTTTCTAAGTTTTACTCGAATTTTAAATATAAATTACAACATATATTAAATTTTATAACCTAAAAGTTTACTGGCCGTTGGATCCATCACACCCCAAATCTCAGCCGCTCCCTTCATCTCTCATCACGCGCACGAAAGAAGCTCCCAGGCCATGAACGCAACCAAGAACCCATTCATCAAAACTAGGGTTCCACTTTGCAACCACCTCGCTCGACGAAACTTCATCAAACCACCTCCATTCGAACGCCCTTCGCAAGAGCTACCCACGGCCAGAGCAAAGTGGAGCTCGGTCGCCTATCGTGCACGCAGTTCGAGGCCGAACGGCCTGCCTTTGAACACAAATTCCCGTTGATTCGTGAAGCTATTCGCGATCTTGACCGTTGATATTAAAGATCTCATCGAGCTCTACCACTTTCTAGTTGGAAGTTTGTTGTAATTGTTGATAGATTTGAAGAAATTCGAGGGAGAAGGAAAGTGAACTTCGGCCATCCATCTGAAGTGGCGGCTAGGGTTTAGATTTAGGTTTATTTTTTTTTTCTCTAATTTATGAAGGAAGGGTGTCTATTTATAGGAAATCGTTGAACACTATTCATCCGGGAATTCCGAACTCCGATTCACGCGCCGTAACCAGCGTTTCTAGGGTTTACCCCGCGTTCCCGACACAATGGAACAGGTTTCGGAAGCTAATTCGGACATCTGTGCGAGTTATGGCTACAAACGTTCAATTTAAATTAAACCGATTTAAACGATTTTCTAGGCGTTTTAATTTGTACCGGACAAACGGTAAATCCGATTGACACGAAATTTTAAACCTTACAATAATATCACATTACGGATCCGATGAAACTGGTTTCGTCGAAATCCGAGACTTTTTGAAAAATGGCTATTTTAACTCGCCAAATTAATATTAAAAACAATTCGATGCGTTTCGAGCTGCCACGATCAAACGATAGCTCCGATTGCTACGAAAATTGAAATCCGGTAATAACTAACTATTACGGATCCAATGGAACTGGTCTCGTCCAATTCTGAGACTGTTCAAAAATTGACTATTTTCACTAGTCGATTAAATATTAAAATATTCAATTTTCACAAATAAACTTTTAATTCGATTTTAAAAGTTCTAAAATATCGTTCTAACTTCAATATGACAAAATAAAATTTTACAAATCATTTTCAATCATATTTAACCCAATTTTCAATTATTTCCATAATTTCACATATTAAATTATCGATTTAATTATTCAATTAAATCCAATTATTCAAAATAAAATTTATTCGACTTATAAATTCACTTATTATTATTTAAAATTAATTAAATATTCAAATTTTAATTAATTAAAATTTTGGGTCGTTACAATCTTCCCCCCTTAAAAGAATTTCGTCCTCGAAATTATCAAGTAAGAAAATTACAGAATCTATTAATTTTTCCAAAATTCATAGTTAAACTTCTTACAATACTTTACTAAGTTTTCAAATCATACTTAGTTATCTTTTCAAAAGCAATTACTATTGTTTAACTTTCAATTCCAAATCAAAGTTATAGTTTTCAAAACTTTCCAATTTTCTCAAATTTTTTCTAACGCCTTAAATTTTCGAAAAAATTCGCCATAGTCTCCTTTGCGCAGCTCGATCCGAAAAAAAAATGACAGTATATATATCACAAATATACATCTCATTAAATAATGGGGCATCCCGAAGGGAAAAAAGTATAAAAGTACGGTATGTAATCCGAGATATGTACCTTATTATATTATTAGCGAGCATATACAACTAATATAGCGCGAAAGCGAGCTCCAAATGCGAAGCAAACGCGATCCGCACCTAATAAACACTCAACAAACAACATGAGAAACATGTATATAGACAATAGTATCGATATACAACATATATCAACATAATAACTATATATGTCAACCTAGCAAATGAAACAAAACAATATATTCAACCATCAACCAACTAGCATTCATAACCAATCTTAATTAGTTTGCATTCACTAATTCATATTCAAGTTGGTTCACTTCCAATCAAATTCAATTCTATTTAAGATTCACTTAACTTCCAATTGAATTCCAATTACTTTAGCTTCCAATTTTCATTAATACTTAATGAATTATATACAATCAATCAACTAACAATCATATAACAACCAATGTATATTAGTTACAACCAAATTCCTTTGCTTATATTCATTCAATTTGGTTTAACACCATCACTTTTAATTGGTTTAATTAAATTGATTTTCATTCAATCTTTCAACTTTCAGTAACATTAGATTTTAATGAATTAACACTTACATTCATTACTTCCTATCAATTTTATTTACATTCAATTGATTAACATTTAATCCATTAATTCAATTCAATTACAAAGTTGAACTTCATTTATATAACTTAAGTTCATATTTATCACTTAACTTTAATAATTTACTTTAATACCAATATCAACTTCATTCAACATCTCTTAAGTTATATTTCCAGTTAACTTTAATTTCATTTTTATTTATAACTCATATTCATAAATATATTCATATAGTTTCACTTCTCATATATATAAGTTTATTTCACAATTGTAAATCACATTAATTTTAATTCAATTCTTATAATTCATTTGCTTATACAATAATTCTTTTATTTAGATTATTCAAACAACCTAACAATCAACTTATATACACTTTAATAATTCTGAAAAATTATTCCTTTATATATAAAATATAATCAAGGTAAAGTTATTTCATTTACCCAATTTAAAACAATACTGTGTCGAATTGTTCTATTCAAGTGTTTAGAAACCCCTTCGATTCAGTTTCGAGGCTGCGCCGACGAAGGTTCATATACCACTCAACAAACCAATCATCACAATATAAAACAATTTTATATATTGACTAACAAATACGCACTCATAGCTATTATTACACTCAAACTCATTCTAGAGTACTACTGACTCTATCTCTAATGAGTAATACCCAACAGAACCATGGTTGTCGCTTAACTATATGCTCTGATACCACCTGTGAAGACCCGTAAATCCGTACTCCTTGAATATACACTAATCTCCATAGATTAACTCAAGATGAACAGAAATACGAATTATCAATGTTTAAGAAAAAGAAAAGGTAGAAAAGAAGAGAGGAAAGAAGATAATAGAGGGAAAAGAAAATAGAATGGAACAGAAAACAACAGAACAATAACAGAATCTCACAATTCGCAGCGGAACAACATAAAATAGATAAATGAGTAATCTTTAAACAAAGAACTATATCAGTTATTACATTACATTACATCACATCATCAGAGTGTACAACATCAACAACATCAAATAGCGGAAAAGAAATACTATATATAATAATACGCCATGCCATCCATCTTGCCTCCAGCAACTCCTGAATATCCAGAATATCCTGATAAACCTAACTCTTGACTGCCCGTGTGGAAATTGGTGGGCACCCAGAGTTTAGGAAGGAAAACAATAAACTCCGAGTCAGTCATGTGACTGGTGTGAGAACTCAAAACAGTTTATTTATCTTTAAAATCAAAAATAGAGGAATATTTTTAAAGTCAATTCGCAATGCTTTTTAAAAATGAGACTACCATAAGACCTCCCGCCACACACACAATGCAAACGCAGACTTGGAGGAGATTTCTTCTTATGTTAGTCAAAGATGCTTGATACGCATTTAAAAAGAACATTTCATATTATTATTAGTGCATAGTGTAGGAAACAATTTCGAAAGTAGAATATAAATCTTAGCCAGCATAGGTACCATTATAGTATGCTTACTATAGCTACCATATTAGATGACAGGTTCTACAACTAAAACCGTACAAGTCTCGTATTGTTTCTTTGGATTTCCAACGAATGATCAGGCCAAGGAATTTCCCATTGCCACATGAGAATGCCTCTGGATGGACATCCCCGAGAACCAAACCGGATCTCTACCAACACAAGGCCGGGTTACCCCTAACTGAGTAACAACTGACCGAATATGCCATCCCCCGGTCCTTTGGGACCTTTCACCGAGCGCTCGCAATCAATTCACACAATCATCAAGTGTTTTCAACATGAGTAAGTATCTGGGCTCCATACCATGATACCACCCTTTTCCAGAAGGAAATGCACATATCCTAAAGGGCGCTACCCCTCATAACCTTGCTGCATCTTTCCTGTTTTGACCATTCCTGAGGTGTGAGGCTCGACGAAGTCACGTCCACAAAAACATACTTTATACAAAAGCCATGCTTTGGGTCAACAAATGATCATAGAAATGATCACTAGGATAGACGATCAAATAAATGATCCTATCACAAATGATCAACACAATGATCATTTCACAGCAACACTCAGCATGTCACATTACCAAATTGGGAATATATCGCTGATAACCTTCAACTACATAACCTCTGAGCTCGTACGTCTCAGAGAAGGGTGTTAAGCTAAAAGAATAAATTCTCCGCCACCAACAGAAATATATTTGAAAGAAATCTGCTTTATATCTCAATTTGTAACGTCAGACATACAATCCATACAAGTCTGTTTCGGGATCGAACAGAACCGAAGGCACTTACAAAGAAGTCCTTGCAATCCGGATATCCACAATCCTGATCGGATTTCCCATCACTTAGGGAGTCTCTATACCGTTGCAACTCAGTGCAGAGACAATCGATAGGTCATCCTATCGCTCTCACAAATATCCGGTCTTCAACACCGGTCATCAATGCTATCCATTACGTCGTATCACTATTCGGAATGGGTAATCCGAATAACGAGCGCAATAATTTAAAAACAAGTGTAGCATTCAAATTCAAGCAAATCCCAACAAATACCTTTCAAAGGTAAATATTGATAGTCGGTTATTGAACTATCAATGGATATGCACACATCACCAGATTCCAAATAATTTTTCAAATTATTTATTTTCCAAAATATCTTTATTAGATATATAATTTCACACTTCAAAAATAAATCAATATTTATCTTTAAACAACTTCCCTTTTCATTCATAAATTCCATAATGAATTTATAAAGTTTGCAATATCTATGAATATACGATTTCAATTATTCATTTCAATCTATCTTCAAAAAGATAAATTCTCAAAACGTTTCATTTTGCATTGGAAAAACATTTCCATACTTATTTAATAAGTAATTCTCAATCCATTTATTTTCAACACTTAGAAAATATTCAATATACTTAAATCGAGATTAAGTATATATTTCATTCTTTAAGGAAATCATTCTCTTAAACATATTTATTTGGGCCAAAACGAATGTTGCGTAAAACATCGTTACGACAACCCAAAATCACTAGTATAGGGATTTGAAATTAAAATAGATATATAAATCCCAATACTATACAAAACATTTCCTTTCGGAAATCATTTACTATAACAACAGTGTTATAGTCCACTATTTCCTTCTATTTCTCGAAAACGTCTATTTCAACAATAGATGTTGAAATCTATGGTTTCGAATCTCAACACATTTTAAAACATCGTTAGATCGTTTTAATTCTATTTAAAATATCACATTCTAAACATTTTCTTTAACATATTATTCACTATTCAAAAACGTGAATATACTACGTTAACAATTTTCATCCTTTTTATACATTTTATTTTTAAAGGATTATTCACAGTCAAAAATGTGAATATAACTCCATTAATAGGTTTCAACAATTTACTTATCAAAATAAGTCGTTTGCGAATTTATTAAACAACGTTTATAAATTCCTTTTCTATTTATTTTATAACAACTCCTTTTATAAATTCCTTTATTAACCTATTCAATTTATAACTCAATTATAAAACAAAAGTTCACATCATAAGTGAAATACTTATAATTTATTTGTTTGAAAAATCGTTCCTTTGAACTTCATAATTATAAATCTTATAACTTATAAGATTCAATTATTTATCCAAATATATTCTTTAATAACTTCACAAAATTTATAAATCTTACTATTTATAAATTTCATTTATAGCTTTACCATTTATAATTTTATAAATTCCATTCACTTATGCAATCCATTTTCACTTCATTCAAACACTTATAAAAACTCGTTTTATAATTCAAATGTCTTAATTTATAAATATCAATTTATAAATCCTTTATAAAATCAATTTATACTATTATTTTAAAACATCTTTAATCTCCTTTATAATTTTACCATTCTCTTGATTTATAAAATAATCAAATTTTATAAATCCTATATTTTTAACTTTTTATAATAAATTCAAAAATCCAATTTAATTATTTTATAAAAACATTAACCCATATTTCTCAAAAATCAATCTTTAACCGTATTTCTAAAAATCATAATTTTTATAACTTTAAAAATTATAACGTTTATTTATTTAAAATGGATCAATTCCAAAAATATTTTATAAACGTATACTTTCAAAAATCACTTTAAAATCATTTTAAAATCCCAAAATTTGGTTCAATGATGCTACACACCAAATAGTCAATCACGACAACAACGACATCATATATCGATATGATAGTCCATCAAATATCAAAATATCTGAATTCAAATAAATACTGTTGAGGAATCCAGTTGGATCCCTCCAACCTGTTTTCCTGCATCCACAAACATTAGCACAATACCAATTCCGCTCCAGTACGGAATTATCGTGGTATATGGGATTTAAAATATTATCCGCTTAATAGACGGCGCAATATGGTCTTATCCGCTATACAAATGCGGGAAATCAATAACTGCAATATATACATATGCCAATATATATATATTGCTATTATATATAATACCAATTTCACTGTTTATGAAATATTCGCGGTATATGTTTTTAATAAATAACATCCGCTTACTAACGGCGCATAATGTCTATTTTAACAATCAATAGATAACAATCATCATTCAAACATGCATTCAAATATTTTAAATCTAACTATTTAAAATAAAATCGAAACTGATTCGATTGAGTGAGAAGTTCTCACCTTGATTTCAATTTCGTTTTAGCGATTTATTTCGAATAAAATTAAACGGACGTTTAATTTTACCCGAAATTCTCACTAACTCCAAACGACTCCAATCCAATTCCATAGCGTAGTGCTCGTCCATACGATTCCAACGCTTCCTGTTTCGCGCGTTTTCGACCTCGTATGAAAAAGTTATGATTTTTCTAAGTTTTACTCGAATTTTAAATATAAATTACAACATATATTAAATTTTATAACCTAAATGTTTACTGGCCGTTGGATCCATCACACCCCAAATCTCAGCCGCTCCCTTCATCTCTCATCACGCGCACGAAAGAAGCTCCCAGGCCATGAACGCAACCAAGAACCCATTCATCAAAACTAGGGTTGCACTTTGCAACCACCTCGCTCGACGAAACTTCATCAAACCACCTCCATTCGAACGCCCTTCGCAAGAGCTACCCACGGCCATAGCAAAGTGGAGCTCGGTCGCCTATCATGCACGCAGTTCGAGGCCGAATGTCCTGCCTTTGAACACAAATTCCCGTTGATTCGTGTAGCTATTCGCGATCTTGACCGTTGATATTAAAGATCTCATCGAGCTCTACCACTTTCTAGTTGGAAGTTTGTTGTAATTGTTGATAGATTTGAAGAAATTCGAGGGAGAAGGAAAGTGAACTTCGGCCATCCATCTGAAGTGGCGGCTAGGGTTTAGATTTAGGTTTATTTTTTTTTTCTAATTTATGAAGGAAGGGTGTCTATTTATAGGAAATCGTTGAACACTATTCATCCGGGAATTCCGAACTCCGATTCACGCGCCGTAACCAGCGTTTCTAGGGTTTACCCCGCGTTCCGGACACAATGGAACAGGTTTCGGAAGCTAATTCGGACATCTGTGCGAGTTATGGCTACAAACGTTCAATTTAAATTAAACGGATTTAAACGATTTTCTAGGCGTTTTAATTTGTACCGGACAAACGGTAAATCCGATTGACACGAAATTTTAAACCTTACAATAATATCACATTACGGATCCGATGAAACTGGTTTCGTCGAAATCCGAGACTTTTTGAAAAATGGCTATTTTAACTCGCCAAATTAATATTAAAAACAATTCGATGCGTTTCGAGCTGCCACGATCAAACGATAGCTCCGATTGCTACGAAAATTGAAATCCGGTAATAACTAACTATTACGGATCCAATGGAACTGGTCTCGTCCAATTCTGAGACTGTTCAAAAATTGACTATTTTCACTAGTCGATTAAATATTAAAATATTCAATTTTCACAAATAAACTTTTAATTCGATTTTAAAAGTTCTAAAATATCGTTCTAACTTCAATATGACAAAATAAAATTTTACAAATCATTTTCAATCATATTTAACCCAATTTTCAATTATTTCCATAATTTCACATATTAAATTATCGATTTAATTATTCAATTAAATCCAATTATTCAAAATAAAATTTATTCGACTTATAAATTCACTTATTATTATTTAAAATTAATTAAATATTCAAATTTTAATTAATTAAAATTTTGGGTCGTTACAATCTTCCCCCCTTAAAAGAATTTCGTCCTCGAAATTATCAAGTAAGAAAATTACAGAATCTATTAATTTTTCCAAAATTCATAGTTAAACTTCTTACAATACTTTACTAAGTTTTCAAATCATACTTAGTTATCTTTTCAAAAGCAATTACTATTGTTTAACTTTCAATTCCAAATCAAAGTTATAGTTTTCAAAACTTTCCAATTTTCTCAAATTTTTTCTAACGCCTTAAATTTTCGGAAAAATTCGCCATAGTCTCCTTTGCGCGGCTCGATCCGAAAAAAAAAATGACAGTATATATATCACAAATATACATCTCATTAAATAATGGGGCATCCCGAAGGGAAAAAAGTATAAAAGTACGGTATGTAATCCGAGATATGTACCTTATTATATTATTAGCGAGCATATACGACTAATATAGCGCGAAAGCGAGCTCCAAATGCGAAGCAAACGCGATCCGCACCTAATAAACACTCAACAAACAACATGAGAAACATGTATATAGACAATAGTATCGATATACAACATATATCAACATAATAACTATATATGTCAACCTAGCAAATGAAACAAAACAATATATTCAACCATCAACCAACTAGCATTCATAACCAATCTTAATTAGTTTGCATTCACTAATTCATATTCAAGTTGGTTCACTTCCAATCAAATTCAATTCTATTTAAGATTCACTTAACTTCCAATTGAATTCCAATTACTTTAGCTTCCAATTTTCATTAATACTTAATGAATTATATACAATCAATCAACTAACAATCATATAACAACCAATGTATATTAGTTACAACCAAATTCCTTTGCTTATATTCATTCAATTTGGTTTAACACCATCACTTTTAATTGGTTTAATTAAATTGATTTTCATTCAATCTTTCAACTTTCAGTAACATTAGATTTTAATGAATTAACACTTACATTCATTACTTCCTATCAATTTTATTTACATTCAATTGATTAACATTTAATCCATTAATTCAATTCAATTACAAAGTTGAACTTCATTTATATAACTTAAGTTCATATTTATCACTTAACTTTAATAATTTACTTTAATACCAATATCAACTTCATTCAACATCTCTTAAGTTATATTTCCAGTTAACTTTAATTTCATTTTTATTTATAACTCATATTCATAAATATATTCATATAGTTTCACTTCTCATATATATAAGTTTATTTCACAATTGTAAATCACATTAATTTTAATTCAATTCTTATAATTCATTTGCTTATACAATAATTCTTTTATTTAGATTATTCAAACAACCTAACAATCAACTTATATACACTTTAATAATTCTGAAAAATTATTCCTTTATATATAAAATATAATCAAGGTAAAGTTATTTCATTTACCCAATTTAAAACAATACTGTGTCGAATTGTTCTATTCAAGTGTTTAGAAACCCCTTCGATTCAGTTTCGAGGCTGCGCCGACGAAGGTTCATATACCACTCAACAAACCAATCATCACAATATAAAACAATTTTATATATTGACTAACAAATACGCACTCATAGCTATTATTACACTCAAACTCATTCTAGAGTACTACTGACTCTATCTCTAATGAGTAATACCCAACAGAACCATGGTTGTCGCTTAACTATATGCTCTGATACCACCTGTGAAGACCCGTAAATCCGTACTCCTTGAATATACACTAATCTCCATAGATTAACTCAAGATGAACAGAAATACGAATTATTAATGTTTAAGAAAAAGAAAAGGTAGAAAAGAAGAGAGGAAAGAAGATAATAGAGGGAAAAGAAAATAGAATGGAACAGAAAACAACAGAACAATAACAGAATCTCACAATTCGCAGCGGAACAACATAAAATAGATAAATGAGTAATCTTTAAACAAAGAACTATATCAGTTATTACATTACATTACATCACATCATCAGAGTGTACAACATCAACAACATCAAATAGCGGAAAAGAAATACTATATATAATAATACGCCATGCCATCCATCTTGCCTCCAGCAACTCCTGAATATCCAGAATATCCTGATAAACCTAACTCTTGACTGCCCGTGTGGAAATTGGTGGGCACCCAGAGTTTAGGAAGGAAAACAATAAACTCCGAGTCAGTCATGTGACTGGTGTGAGAACTCAAAACAGTTTATTTATCTTTAAAATCAAAAATAGAGGAATATTTTTAAAGTCAATTCGCAATGCTTTTTAAAAATGAGACTACCATAAGACCTCCCGCCACACACACAATGCAAACGCAGACTTGGAGGAGATTTCTTCTTATGTTAGTCAAAGATGCTTGATACGCATTTAAAAAGAACATTTCATATTATTATTAGTGCATAGTGTAGGAAACAATTTCGAAAGTAGAATATAAATCTTAGCCAGCATAGGTACCATTATAGTATGCTTACTATAGCTACCATATTAGATGACAGGTTCTACAACTAAAACCGTACAAGTCTCGTATTGTTTCTTTGGATTTCCAACGAATGATCAGGCCAAGGAATTTCCCATTGCCACATGAGAATGCCTCTGGATGGACATCCCCGAGAACCAAACCGGATCTCTACCAACACAAGGCCGGGTTACCCCTAACTGAGTAACAACTGACCGAATATGCCATCCCCCGGTCCTTTGGGACCTTTCACCGAGCGCTCGCAATCAATTCACACAATCATCAAGTGTTTTCAACATGAGTAAGTATCTGGGCTCCATACCATGATACCACCCTTTTCCAGAAGGAAATGCACATATCCTAAAGGGCGCTACCCCTCATAACCTTGCTGCATCTTTCCTGTTTTGACCATTCCTGAGGTGTGAGGCTCGACGAAGTCACGTCCACAAAAACATACTTTATACAAAAGCCATGCTTTGGGTCAACAAATGATCATAGAAATGATCACTAGGATAGATGATCAAATAAATGATCCTATCACAAATGATCAACACAATGATCATTTCACAGCAACACTCAGCATGTCACATTACCAAATTGGGAATATATCGCTGATAACCTTCAACTACATAACCTCTGAGCTCGTACGTCTCAGAGAAGGGTGTTAAGCTAAAAGAATAAATTCTCCGCCACCAACAGAAATATATTTGAAAGAAATCTGCTTTATATCTCAATTTGTAACGTCAGACATACAATCCATACAAGTCTGTTTCGGGATCGAACAGAACCGAAGGCACTTACAAAGAAGTCCTTGCAATCCGGATATCCACAATCCTGATCGGATTTCTCATCACTTAGGGAGTCTCTATACCGTTGCAACTCAGTGCAGAGACAATCGATAGGTCATCCTATCGCTCTCACAAATATCCGGTCTTCAACACCGGTCATCAATGCTATCCATTACGTCGTATCACTATTCGGAATGGGTAATCCGAATAACGAGCGCAATAATTTAAAAACAAGTGTAGCATTCAAATTCAAGCAAATCCCAACAAATACCTTTCAAAGGTAAATATTGATAGTCGGTTATTGAACTATCAATGGATATGCACACATCACCAGATTCCAAATAATTTTTCAAATTATTTATTTTCCAAAATATCTTTACTAGATATATAATTTCACACTTCAAAAATAAATCAATATTTATCTTTAAACAACTTCCCTTTTCATTCATAAATTCCATAATGAATTTATAAAGTTTGCAATATCTATGAATATACGATTTCAATTATTCATTTCAATCTATCTTCAAAAAGATAAATTCTCAAAACGTTTCATTTTGCATTGGAAAAACATTTCCATACTTATTTAATAAGTAATTCTCAATCCATTTATTTTCAACACTTAGAAAATATTCAATATACTTAAATCGAGATTAAGTATATATTTCATTCTTTAAGGAAATCATTCTCTTAAACATATTTATTTGGGCCAAAACGAATGTTGCGTAAAACATCGTTACGACAACCCAAAATCACTAGTATAGGGATTCGAAATTAAAATAGATATATAAATCCCAATACTATACAAAACATTTCCTTTCGGAAATCATTTACTATAACAACAGTGTTATAGTCCACTATTTCCTTCTATTTCTCGAAAACGTCTATTTCAACAATAGATGTTGAAATCTATGGTTTCGAATCTCAACACATTTTAAAACATCGTTAGATCGTTTTAATTCTATTTAAAATATCACATTCTAAACATTTTCTTTAACATATTATTCACTATTCAAAAACGTGAATATACTACGTTAACAATTTTCATCCTTTTTATACATTTTATTTTTAAAGGATTATTCACAGTCAAAAATGTGAATATAACTCCATTAATAGGTTTCAACAATTTACTTATCAAAATAAGTCGTTTGCGAATTTATTAAACAACGTTTATAAATTCCTTTTCTATTTATTTTATAACAACTCCTTTTATAAATTCCTTTATTAACCTATTCAATTTATAACTCAATTATAAAACAAAAGTTCACATCATAAGTGAAATACTTATAATTTATTTGTTTGAAAAATCGTTCCTTTGAACTTCATAATTATAAATCTTATAACTTATAAGATTCAATTATTTATCCAAATATATTCTTTAATAACTTCACAAAATTTATAAATCTTACTATTTATAAATTTCATTTATAGCTTTACCATTTATAATTTTATAAATTCCATTCACTTATGCAATCCATTTTCACTTCATTCAAACACTTATAAAAACTCGTTTTATAATTCAAATGTCTTAATTTATAAATATCAATTTATAAATCCTTTATAAAATCAATTTATACTATTATTTTAAAACATCTTTAATCTCCTTTATAATTTTACCATTCTCTTGATTTATAAAATAATCAAATTTTATAAATCCTATATTTTTAACTTTTTATAATAAATTCAAAAATCCAGTTTAATTATTTTATAAAAACATTAACCCATATTTCTCAAAAATCAATCTTTAACCGTATTTCTAAAAATCATAATTTTTATAACTTTAAAAATTATAACGTTTATTTATTTAAAATGGATCAATTCCAAAAATATTTTATAAACGTATACTTTCAAAAATCACTTTAAAATCATTTTAAAATCCCAAAATTTGGTTCAATGATGCTACACACCAAATAGTCAATCACGACAACAACGACATCATATATCGATATGATAGTCCATCAAATATCAAAATATCTGAATTCAAATAAATACTGTTGAGGAATCCAGTTGGATCCCTCCAACCTGTTTTCCTGCATCCACAAACATTAGCACAATACCAATTCCGCTCCAGTACGGAATTATCGTGGTATATGGGATTTAAAATATTATCCGCTTAATAGACGGCGCAATATGGTCTTATCCGCTATACAAATGCGGGAAATCAATAACTGCAATATATACATATGCCAATATATATATATATTGCTATTATATATAATACCAATTTCACTGTTTATGAAATATTCGCGGTATATGTTTTTAATAAATAACATCCGCTTACTAACGGCGCATAATGTCTATTTTAACAATCAATAGATAACAATCATCATTCAAACATGCATTCAAATATTTTAAATCTAACTATTTAAAATAAAATCGAAACTGATTCGATTGAGTGAGAAGTTCTCACCTTGATTTCAATTTCGTTTTAGCGATTTATTTCGAATAAAATTAAACGGACGTTTAATTTTACCCGAAATTCTCACTAACTCCAAACGACTCCAATCCAATTCCATAGCGTAGTGCTCGTCCATACGATTCCAACGCTTCCTGTTTCGCGCGTTTTCGACCTCGTATGAAAAAGTTATGATTTTTCTAAGTTTTACTCGAATTTTAAATATAAATTACAACATATATTAAATTTTATAACCTAAATGTTTACTGGCCGTTGGATCCATCACACCCCAAATCTCAGCCGCTCCCTTCATCTCTCATCACGCGCACGAAAGAAGCTCCCAGGCCATGAACGCAACCAAGAACCCATTCATCAAAACTAGGGTTGCACTTTGCAACCACCTCGCTCGACGAAACTTCATCAAACCACCTCCATTCGAACGCCCTTCGCAAGAGCTACCCACGGCCAGAGCAAAGTGGAGCTCGGCCGCCTATCATGCACGCAGTTCGAGGCCGAATGTCCTGCCTTTGAACACAAATTCCCGTTGATTCGTGTAGCTATTCGCGATCTTGACCGTTGATATTAAAGATCTCATCGAGCTCTACCACTTTCTAGTTGGAAGTTTGTTGTAATTGTTGATAGATTTGAAGAAATTCGAGGGAGAAGGAAAGTGAACTTCGGCCATCCATCTGAAGTGGCGGCTAGGGTTTAGATTTAGGTTTATTTTTTTTTTCTAATTTATGAAGGAAGGGTGTCTATTTATAGGAAATCGTTGAACACTATTCATCCGGGAATTCCGAACTCCGATTCACGCGCCGTAACCAGCGTTTCTAGGGTTTACCCCGCGTTCCGGACACAATGGAACAGGTTTCGGAAGCTAATTCGGACATATGTGCGAGTTATGGTTACAAACGTTCAATTTAAATTAAACCGATTTAAACGATTTTCTAGGCGTTTTAATTTGTACCGGACAAACGGTAAATCCGATTGACACGAAATTTTAAACCTTACAATAATATCACATTACGGATCCGATGAAACTGGTTTCGTCGAAATCCGAGACTTTTTGAAAAATGGCTATTTTAACTCGCCAAATTAATATTAAAAACAATTCGATGCGTTTCGAGCTGCCACGATCAAACGATAGCTCCGATTGCTACGAAAATTGAAATCCGATAATAACTAACTATTACGGATCCAATGGAACTGGTCTCGTCCAATTCTGAGACTGTTCAAAAATTGACTATTTTCACTAGTCGATTAAATATTAAAATATTCAATTTTCACAAATAAACTTTTAATTCGATTTTAAAAGTTCTAAAATATCGTTCTAACTTCAATATGACAAAATAAAATTTTACAAATCATTTTCAATCATATTTAACCCAATTTTCAATTATTTCCATAATTTCACATATTAAATTATCGATTTAATTATTCAATTAAATCCAATTATTCAAAATAAAATTTATTCGACTTATAAATTCACTTATTATTATTTAAAATTAATTAAATATTCAAATTTTAATTAATTAAAATTTTGGGTCGTTACAATCTTCCCCCCTTAAAAGAATTTCGTCCTCGAAATTATCAAGTAAGAAAATTACAGAATCTATTAATTTTTCCAAAATTCATAGTTAAACTTCTTACAATACTTTACTAAGTTTTCAGATCATACTTAGTTATCTTTTCAAAAGCAATTACTATTGTTTAACTTTCAATTCCAAATCAAAGTTATAGTTTTCAAAACTTTCCAATTTTCTCAAATTTTTTCTAACGCCTTAAATTTTCGGAAAAATTCGCCATAGTCTCCTTTGCGCGGCTCGATCCGAAAAAAAAAATGACAGTATATATATCACAAATATACATCTCATTAAATAATGGGGCATCCCGAAGGGAAAAAAGTATAAAAGTACGGTATGTAATCCGAGATATGTACCTTATTATATTATTAGCGAGCATATACGACTAATATAGTGCGAAAGCGAGCTCCAAATGCGAAGCAAACGCGATCCGCACCTAATAAACACTCAACAAACAACATGAGAAACATGTATATAGACAATAGTATCGATATACAACATATATCAACATAATAACTATATATGTCAACCTAGCAAATGAAACAAAACAATATATTCAACCATCAACCAACTAGCATTCATAACCAATCTTAATTAGTTTGCATTCACTAATTCATATTCAAGTTGGTTCACTTCCAATCAAATTCAATTCTATTTAAGATTCACTTAACTTCCAATTGAATTCCAATTACTTTAGCTTCCAATTTTCATTAATACTTAATGAATTATATACAATCAATCAACTAACAATCATATAACAACCAATGTATATTAGATACAACCAAATTCCTTTGCTTATATTCATTCAATTTGGTTTAACACCATCACTTTTAATTGGTTTAATTAAATTGATTTTCATTCAATCTTTCAACTTTCAGTAACATTAGATTTTAATGAATTAACACTTACATTCATTACTTCCTATCAATTTTATTTACATTCAATTGATTAACATTTAATCCATTAATTCAATTCAATTACAAAGTTGAACTTCATTTATATAACTTAAGTTCATATTTATCACTTAACTTTAATAATTTACTTTAATACCAATATCAACTTCATTCAACATCTCTTAAGTTATATTTCCAGTTAACTTTAATTTCATTTTTATTTATAACTCATATTCATAAATATATTCATATAGTTTCACTTCTCATATATATAAGTTTATTTCACAATTGTAAATCACATTAATTTTAATTCAATTCTTATAATTCATTTGCTTATACAATAATTCTTTTATTTAGATTATTCAAACAACCTAACAATCAACTTATATACACTTTAATAATTCTGAAAAATTATTCCTTTATATATAAAATATAATCAAGGTAAAGTTATTTCATTTACCCAATTTAAAACAATACTGTGTCGAATTGTTCTATTCAAGTGTTTAGAAACCCCTTCGATTCAGTTTCGAGGCTGCGCCGACGAAGGTTCATATACCACTCAACAAACCAATCATCACAATATAAAACAATTTTATATATTGACTAACAAATACGCACTCATAGCTATTATTACACTCAAACTCATTCTAGAGTACTACTGACTCTATCTCTAATGAGTAATACCCAACAGAACCATGGTTGTCGCTTAACTATATGCTCTGATACCACCTGTGAAGACCCGTAAATCCGTACTCCTTGAATATACACTAATCTCCATAGATTAACTCAAGATGAACAGAAATACGAATTATCAATGTTTAAGAAAAAGAAAAGGTAGAAAAGAAGAGAGGAAAGAAGATAATAGAGGGAAAAGAAAATAGAATGGAACAGAAAACAACAGAACAATAACAGAATCTCACAATTCGCAGCGGAACAACATAAAATAGATAAATGAGTAATCTTTAAACAAAGAACTATATCAGTTATTACATTACATTACATCATCAGAGTGTACAACATCAACAACATCAAACAGCGGAAAAGAAATACTATATATAATAATACGCCATGCCATCCATCTTGCCTCCAGCAACTCCTGAATATCCAGAATATCCTGATAAACCTAACTCTTGACTGCCCGTGTGGAAATTGGTGGGCACCCAGAGTTTAGGAAGGAAAACAATAAACTCCGAGTCAGTCATGTGACTGGTGTGAGAACTCAAAACAGTTTATTTATCTTTAAAATCAAAAATAGAGGAATATTTTTAAAGTCAATTCGCAATGCTTTTTAAAAATGAGACTACCATAAGACCTCCCGCCACACACACAATGCAAACGCAGACTTGGAGGAGATTTCTTCTTATGTTAGTCAGAGATGCTTGATACGCATTTAAAAAGAACATTTCATATTATTATTAGTGCATAGTGTAGGAAACAATTTCGAAAGTAGAATATAAATCTTAGCCAGCATAGGTACCATTATAGTATGCTTACTATAGCTACCATATTAGATGGCAGGTTCTACAACTAAAACCGTACAAGTCTCGTATTGTTTCTTTGGATTTCCAACGAATGATCAGGCCAAGGAACTTCCCATTGCCACATGAGAATGCCTCTGGATGGACATCCCCGAGAACCAAACCGGATCTCTACCAACACAAGGCCGGGTTACCCCTAACTGAGTAACAACTGACCGAATATGCCATCCCCCGGTCCTTTGGGACCTTTCACCGAGCGCTCGCAATCAATTCACACAATCATAAAGTGTTTTCAACATGAGTAAGTATCTGGGCTCCATACCATGATACCACCCTTTTCCAGAAGGAAATGCACATATCCTCAAGGGCGCTACCCTTTATAACCTTGCTGCATCTTTCCTGTTTTGACCATTCCCGAGGTGTGAGGCTCGACGAAGTCACGTCCACAAAAACATACTTTATACAAAAGCCATGCTTTGGGTCAACAAATGATCATAGAACTGATCACCAGGATAGACGATCAAATAAATGATCCTATCACAAATGATCAACACAATGATCATTTCACAGCAACACTCAGCATGTCACATTACCAAATTGGGAATATATCGCTGATAACCTTCAACTACATAACCTCTGAGCTCGTACGTCTCAGAGAAGGGTGTTAAGCTAAAAGAATAAATTCTTTGCCACCAACAGAAATATATTTGAAAGAAATCTGCTTTATATCTCAATTTGTAACGTCAGACATACAATCCATACAAGTATGTTCCGGGATCGAACAGAACCGAAGGCACTTACAAAGAAGTCCTTGCAATCCAAATATCCACAATCCTGATCGGATTTTTCATCACTTAGGGAGTCTCTATACCGTTGCAACTCAGTGCAGAGACAATCGATAGGTCATCCTATCGCTCTCACAAATATCCGGTCTTCAACACTGGTCATCAATGCTATCCATTACGTCGTATCACTATTCGGAATGGGTAATCCGAATAACGAGCGCAATAATTTAAAAACAAGTGTAGCATTCAAATTCAAGCAAATCCCAACAAATACCTTTCAAAGGTAAATATTGATAGTCGGTTATTGAACTATCAATGGATATGCACACATCACCAGATTCCAAATAATTTTCCAAATTATTTATTTTCCAAAATATCTTTACTAGATATATAATTTCACACTTCAAAAATAAATCAATATTTATCTTCAAACAACTTCCCTTTTCATTCATAAATTCCATAATGAATTTATAAAGTTTACAATATCTATGAATATACGATTTCAATTATTCATTTCAATTTATCTTCAAAAAGATAAATTCTCAAAACGTTTCATTTTGCATTGGAAAAACATTTCCATACTTATTTAATAAGTAATTCTCAATCCATTTATTTTCAACACTTGGAAAATATTCAATATACTTAAATCGAGATTAAGTATATATTTCATTCTTCAAGGAAATCATTCTCTTAAACATATTTATTTGGGCCAAAACGAATGTTGCGTAAAACATCGTTACCACAACCCAAAATCACTAGTATAGGGATTCGTAATTAAAATAGATATATAAATCCCAATACTATACAAAACATTTCCTTTCGGAAATCATTTACTATAACAACAGTGTTATAGTCCACTATTTCCTTCTATTTCTCGAAAACGTCTATTTCAACAATAGATGTTGAAATCTATGGTTTCGAATCTCAACACATTTTAAAACATCGTTAGATCGTTTTAATTCTATATAAAATATCACATTCTAAACATTTTCTTTAACATATTATTCACTATTCAAAAACGTGAATATAATACGTTAACAATTTTCATCCTTTTTATACATTTTATTTTTAAAGGATTATTCACAGTCAAAAATGTGAATATAACTCCATTAATAGGTTTCAACAATTTACTTATCAAAATAAGTCGTTTGCGAATTTATTAAACAACGTTTATAAATTCCTTTTCTATTTATTTTATAACAACTCCTTTTATAAATTCCTTTATTAACCTATTCAATTTATAACTCAATTATAAAACAAAAGTTCATATCATAAGTGAAATACTTATAATTTATTTGTTTGAAAAATCGTTCCTTTGAACTTCATAATTATAAATCTTATAACTTATAAGATTCAATTATTTATCCAAATATATTCTTTAATAACTTCACAAAATTTATAAATCTTACTATTTATAAATTTCATTTATAGCTTTACCATTTATAATTTTATAAATTCCATTCACTTATGCAATCCATTTTCACTTCATTCAAACACTTATAAAAACTCGTTTTATAATTCAAATGTTTTAATTTATAAATATCAATTTATAAATCCTTTATAAAATCAATTTATACTATTATTTTAAAACATCTTTAATCTCCTTTATAATTTCACCATTCTCTTGATTTATAAAATAATCAAATTTTATAAATCCTATATTTTTAACTTTTTATAATAAATTCAAAAATCCAATTTAATTATTTTATAAAAACATTAACCCATATTTCTCAAAAATCAATCTTTAACCGTATTTCTAAAAATCATAATTTTTATAACTTTAAAAATTATAACGTTTATTTATTTAAAATGGATCAATTACAAAAATATTTTATAAACGTATACTTTCAAAAATCACTTTAAAATCATTTTAAAATCCCAAAATTTGGTTCAACGATGCTACACACCAAATAGTCAATCACGACAACAACGACATCATATATCGATATGATAGTCCATCAAATATCAAAATATCTGAATTCAAATAAATACTGTTGAGGAATCCAGTTGAATCCCTCCAACCTGTTTTCCTGCATCCACAAACATTAGCACAATACCAATTCCGCTCCAGTACGGAATTATCGCGGTATATGGGATTTAAAATATTATCCGCTTAATAGACGGTGCAATAGAGTCTCATCCGCTATACAAATGCGGAAAATCAATAACTGCAATATATACATATGCCAATATATATATATATTGCTATTATATATAATACCAATTTCACTGTTTATGAAATATTCGCGGTATATGTTTTTAATAAATAACATCCGCTTACTAACGGCGCATAATGTCTATTTTAACAATCAATAGATAACAATCATCATTCAAACATGCATTCAAATATTTTAAATCTAACTATTTAAAATAAAATCGAAACTGATTCGATTGAGTGAGAAGTTCTCACCTTGATTTCAATTTCGTTTTAGCGATTTATTTCGAATAAAATTAAACGGACGTTTAATTTTACCCGAAATTCTCACTAACTCCAAACGACTCCAATCTAATTCTATAGCGTAGTGCTCGTCCATACGATTCCAACACTTCCTGTTTCGCGCGTTTTCGACCTCGTATGAAAAAGTTATGATTTTTCTAAGTTTTACTCGAACTTTAAATATAAATTACAACATATATTAAATTTTATAACCTAAACGTTTGCTGGCCGTTGGATCCATCACACCCCAAATCTCAGCCGCTCCCTTCATCTCTCATCACGCGCACGAAAGAAGCTCCCAGGCCATGAACGCAACCAAGAACCCATTCATCAAAACTAGGGTTCCACTTTGCAACCACCTCGCTCGACGAAACTTCATCAAACCACCTCCATTCGAACGCCCTTCGCAAGAGCTACCCACGGCCAGAGCAAAGTGGAGCTCGGTCGCCTATCGTGCACGCAGTTCGAGGCCGAACGGCCTGCCTTTGAACACAAATTCCCGTTGATTCGTGAAGCTATTCGCGATCTTGACCGTTGATATTAAAGATCTCATCGAGCTCTACCACTTTCTAGTTGGAAGTTTGTTGTAATTGTTGATAGATTTGAAGAAATTCGAGGGAGAAGGAAAGTGAATTTCGGCCATCCATCTGAAGTGGCGGCTAGGGTTTAGATTTAGGTTTATTTTTTTTTTCTAATTTATGAAGGAAGGGTGTCTATTTATAGGAAATCGTTGAACACTATTCATCCGGGAATTCCGAACTCCGATTCACGCATCGTAACCAGCGTTTCTAGGGTTTACCCCGCGTTTCGGACACAATGGAACAGGTTTCGGAAGCTAATTCGGACATCTGTGCGAGTTATGGCTATAAACGTTCAATTTAAATTAAACCAATTTAAACGATTTTCTAGGCGTTTTAATTTGTAACGGACAAACGGTAAATCCGATTGACACGAAATTTTAAACCTTACAATAATATCACATTACGGATCCGATGAAACTGGTTTCGTCGAAATCCGAGACTTTTTGAAAAATGGCTATTTTAACTCGCCAAATTAATATTAAAAACAATTCGATGCGTTTCGAGCTGCCATGATCAAACGATAGCTCCGATTGCTACGAAAATTGAAATCCGGTAATAACTAACTATTACGGATCCAATGGAACTGGTCTCGTCCAATTCTGAGACTGTTCAAAAATTGACTATTTTCACTAGTCGATTAAATACTAAAATATTCAATTTTCACAAATAAACTTTTAATTCGATTTTAAAAGTTCTAAAATATCGTTCTAACTTCAATATGACAAAATAAAATTTTACAAATCATTTTCAATCATATTTAACCCAATTTTCAATTATTTCCATAATTTCACATATTAAATTATCGATTTAATTATTCAATTAAATCCAATTATTCAAAATAAAATTTATTCGACTTATAAATTCACTTATTATTATTTAAAATTAATTAAATATTCAAATTTTAATTAATTAAAATTTTGGGTCGTTACAACTCGGGTCAGACCGAAATGTTACAGGTGCTTCTGCTTGACTTCACTTCTAGGATTATCTCCTTGACTTTTGGCTAACTACTTAGATTAGTAGTTTTTGGACATATACATTTGAGATATAGACTCTATGATGTATACTTGTTCTTTTGTATAGCACATGTTGCTATTCTTTTGGGTTATTGCGGATCTTTCTGACCACTACTCTGATGTACACTTTCATGTGTTATATATTCATTTCTTTTTCCGCCTTTGTGATATGGATGTCTGTGACTGATTTGTGTTATGTTTATTTCTATATTTGTTTCCAAAGATTATTATAGCCACTGTGTAGTAGCTTTGAGTTTGTATCGGTGTGTCGGATTTCCTCTCGAAGTCAAATGCATGTTATACTATCCGACATAGCGGTGCTCGCTCAAAGCAATTGCATGGATGGTCGCTCCTCAACAGCCCTATTCTCCGCGCTAGTTGACGGCATTGCTCTGTAGTGTTCTTGGCTAGCGTGGGTATAGAAGTGGGGCATCACAGCTTGGTATCAAAGCCAAACTTCGGAACAATGTAGAATAATTTAACAAGGATCATCGTCCTAAGTCCATCTTAGGAGTCGTGCCTTAGGATTTAATTCGTGTCTTCGTACCGTTCTATCCTATTTTCTTTTATGATTCCTTGTTTTATTTATCAAGATTGCTTGATATTCATTTGGTGAATAAACTTTTTCTTCTTCTTTCTTTCTTTCTAAGGAAGAGAAATGGTTTGACCTGGCCGTCCCAACGCCGTTCAATCTAGTGCTACTCCCCAAGATGGAGTTTTTATGTCTGCCCAGCAGCTTCTTGATTTAGTTAAGAATGCTCAAGCAGCTGGTTCTAATTCGGAACCTACTCATCCTAAGTCTGGATTTGCACGTTTGTGCAACGATTATACCAACTTGGGTGGGAAGCCATTCAAAGGTTCTAAAACTATTATTGAACTCCAGGCTTGGTTAAGAACATGCGATCGAATCTTTTCTCGCATGAACCTCATTGATCTTCACCAAGTTCAGGTAGCCTCTAATATGCTCCATGAAAGAGCATTGGACTGGTATGAACTTCTTATTTTTGAAATCAATCAAGAGGATCTCACCTGGGTGCAATTTCGGGAATGCTTCGAATTAAAATTTGTGCCAGAAGCTGAGAAGGTGACTTTGGCTCGTCGTTCTATAAACCTTGTTCAAGGTGAATCCTCCGTGACTAATTATGTTGCATCTTTTGAGTCACTTTCCAAATATGGGGTTGAATACATCAACACCCCATTGAAGAAGAACCAAAAATTTGTCTATGTCTTAAACAAAAATCTCAAGAAGCCATTACTTCTAAAATTAGAAATTCCCTTCGACCAACTCATTGATATCGCTCTTCGTCTTGAAGAGACGGATAGGGAAAGCGATGTTGAAGTTGTGGGTACCAAACCGAACTTCAACAACAAGAAGAGGCCAAACAAATTCAAAGGTCCTTATCCCAACAAAAAGGGTAAGCAAGGAACTCCTTCTGCAAAGGCTCCTTCTCCTAGTAGTGGTAAATGCTTCAACTGTGGATCTAGGGACCATTTTGCGAACAAGTGTTCAAACCCTCGTTGTTGTCGCTATTGTAAGAGCCCGGATCATTATATACATCAATGCCTCAAACTTGAAGGCAAGAAGGAGGGAAAACTTAATGTTGCTCAAGCCCCTGGCAGCACAACTCATGGTCAAAGTATTTCTCATTCTATCCTTGATGGCATTATTTTATTTCGTGATCATCCTATTCGAGTTCTTTTTGATACGGGTGCGTCCTATTCTTTTATTTCAAAAGAACTTGTTGATACTTTTTCTTTGGATGTTTCGTGTTTAATGATTTCTTTGAGAATTGCGAATCCGGTTGGTGGATCCGCAACAATCAGTTTATTGTGTAGAGATGTCGAGATTATTTTGTCTGATTTTTCTTTCCGAGCCGATTTGCATATTATGCGCTACTTAGGCTTTGGAATGATTTTGGGAATGGATTGACTTAACCGTATGAAGCCCAGATCCTATGTCCTGAGCGGACTATTCATCTTCGGCGTCCTCAATCTGTTAAGCAGATTTCTATTGATCTTAAAGATTCGGACTCCAGCTTGGTCGCATCTTTGTATTCTTTAAATCCTCAAGATGACGATAATGATGATGAGGAAGATATAATTTTCTTATTCACGTTGTTCGTGAATTTTCTGACATATTTGAGCCCGTTTTAGGATTACCACCAAAGCGAGCAATTGAGTTCAAAATTAATCTCATCCCTGGAGCTCAACCTATTACTCGTCCTCCTTATCGCATGTCCAATAAGGAAAATGAGGAGATGTGCAAACAATTATCCGAATTGGAGACGAAGCAATTTATTCGCTCTTGTTCCTCGCCTTGGGGAGCTTCGGCTATTTTTGTGAAGAAATCCAATGGTACGCTTAGACTTTGCATTGACTATCGCAAGCTTAATGATCTTACTATCAAAACTAAATATCCTTTACCTCGGATTGATGATCTATTCGATCAACTTAGTGGTGCTAGAGTCTTCTCACAATTAGACTTAGCTACCGGTTTTCATCAGCTTCGTATAGCGGAGGATAGCATTCCTTTGACATTGTTCCGTACTCGGTATGGATCTTATGAACGGCTTGTTATGCCATTTGGGTTAACGAATGCCCCGGCTTATTTCGTTGACTTAATGAATCGATTTTTCAAAAACTTCCTCAATCGGTTTGTTCTCATCTTTATTGATGATATTCTTGTGTATACAAAAACCGAGGAGAAGCATGAAAAGCATCTTCGGATTGTATTGGAAACTCTTAGGAGTGATCAATTAAAAGCAAAGTTTTCTAAATGCCACTTTTGGCAATCTCGTGTGAAGTTTCTCGGTCATATTATTTCCGAATCCGGAATTTTTGTGGTTCCTTCAAAGATTGAAGCAATTCAAGATTGAAAGAGACCGGAGAGTGTGACGGAGATTCGTAGTTTTCTTGGATTGGCGGGTTATTACCGCCGTTTTATCAAAGACTTTTCTAAGATTGTCCTGCCTCTCACTAGCTTAACGAAGAAAGGTGTTAAATACATTTAGTCAGACAAATGTGAAACTTCTTTTCAGAAACTAAAACAACTCCTTTCTGATGCTCCTATTCTTGTTATTCCTGAGGGGAATCAAGATTTCGTTGTTTATACCGATGCTAGTCATGTTGGTTTGGGTGCCGTTCTTATGCAAAGAGAACGTGTTATTGCTTATGCTTCTAGGCAATTGAAGCCAGCCGAGACTAGATATGCCACACATGATTTAGAGCTCGCGGCTATTGTTTTCGCCCTTCGTATTTGGCGTCATTATCTTTTGGGAGAAAAATTTATTCTTTACACCGATCATAAATCTTTGAAATATTTATTCTCTCAAAAGGAACTTAATTTGCGTCAATAACGTTGGCTCGAATTCCTTGCATCTTATGATCTTGATATTCTTTATACTCCCTGGAAGGGAAATCGAGTTGCCGATGCACTTAGTCGCAAGCAACAAGCGGTTGTTTCCATAATGATATCTGAATGGAATGATCTCGAGGTTTTATCCACTTGTGAAATTCGAGACCGTGTTTCCGATTTATGTTCATCTCTTGTTTTATGTAGCCTTGAGGCTCATCCTTCTCTTTTAGACCGCATTCTTGAAGCTCAAAGGCTAGATCCCGAATTGGCTCTTCTTGGCCAAAATATTAAGGATAAAATTGATATTGAAGGTTTGAAAGACTTTGATATCGATTCTTGTGGCGGCATTCGGAAATTTGGTAGACTTATCGTGCCAAAAATATTAGTGATCTTCGTAAAGATATTTTAGAAGATTCTCATCATTCTAAATTTACCATTCATCCCGGTAGTAGTAAAATGTACGCGGATATGAAGCGGATTTATTATTGGGAGGGAATGAAATCTGATATTGCTAACTTTGTTAAGTGTTGCATGACTTGCCAACTCATTAAGGTCGTACATCAAAGGCCCGGTGGGTTATTGCAACCTTTAGAAATTCCAATTTGGAAGTGGGATCAAATTTCCATGGATTTTATAGACGGCCTTACCCGTTCTCGTTCGGGTCATGATAGCTTATGGGTTATAGTTGGTAGGCTTACTAAATCCGCCCATTTTATTCCCGTTCGGTCCAATCGGACCGTACATCTATTGCCAAACTTTTTATTAAAGAAATTGTTAAATTGCATGGAGTTCCTACTTCTATTGTCAGTGATCGTGATCCATTGTTTACTTGTGGATTTTGGAAGAGTCTTCAAAAAGCTTTGGGAACGAAGCTAAATTTTAGCACCGCTTGTCATCCCCAGTCCGATGGACAAACCGAGCGTGTGAATCAAACTCTTGAAGATCTTCTTTGTGCATGTGTTCTTGATTTTGGTGGAAGCTGGGAAGATCATATTTCTCTTGTTGAGTTTTCCTATAATAATAACTTCCAATCTAGTATTGGTATGGCACCTTTCGAGGCACTCTATGGAAGACCATGCCGATCTCCTTCTTGTTGGCTTGAGGCCGGTAAGAAGCTGGTTTTAGGTCCCGATTTTATTCATGATTCTATAGAAAAGATTGATCTTATTCGTCATAGGATGAAAGAAGCTCAAAGTAGGAAAAAAATCCTATGTCGATAATCGAAGAAGGAAATTAGAATTTTCTGTGGGAGATCTTGTGTTCATTCGTGTTTCACCTATGAAAGGTGTTGTACGTTTCAGTCGATCGGGAAAATTAGCGCCTCGATATATTGGGCCATTTCCTATCACCGAACGTATTGGTTTCGTGGCTTATCTCCTTTTATTACCGGCTCAGTTTTCTGCTATTCATGGCGTGTTTCACGTTTCTCAATTACGGAAGTGCCTTCGAGATTATGATTTTATTCTTGAGCCCGGTGTTGTGGAAGAAATTGAAGTTTCACCTAATTTAACTTATGACCGGCATCCTATTCGTATTATCGCTTCGGAGGTCAAGCGCCTTCGAAATAAAGATGTTCCGCTTGTTAAAGTCCAATGGTCCTCAAATCCTAAGGATTGCTCTTGGGAATCTAGAGAGTTCATCGAGCGAACACATCTGGACTTATTTTCCCATGCTCTTTAAGGTGAATTTCTTATTTCAAATTTCTTTTGTGTTGATATACTTTCATGGTTGTTACCTAGTATTTTCTTCTTAAATATTGCGAGGACGCAATTGCTTTAAGGAGGGGAGTCTATAACAACCTGCATATTTTACGATTGAGTATTTAAATATTTTATTTAAATATTTCATCTTTAGTCGGATTAAAGTCCGAAAAGCTACTTTTTGCAAAACAGTCAAATCAGGACTCGAGACCACCCCCATTGAGTTCAAAATGACGTTTTTGATCTTTTTAAGTATAAACTTTGATATGTTTGGAGTTGGTGGAATTTTGCTACTTTTTCACTTAGGGCTTTGGTTTGGGTTTCAGCCCATTAACCTAACATATGAACCCAACTCCACTCCAACTCTTCATTACTTCATTTCTAATTCCTAATACTCAAGCTTTAGTATCAATGGTAGGAGGAATGGGAAATTAAAACTCCAAACCCTAATCTTTATTGCAAATTCAAGCTTCTACCTCCAAATTCAAGAAGAAGCTTTGCTTATGATCAAGCTTCTTGAGTTGGGATTGAAGAATGGTTGATCCTCCTTTGTTTTCAAGCTTCTCAATCTTGTGCTTTTGGGTTCAAAGGTGAGATTTTTATCTCACATCCATGACTATAATTATCTTTGGTTGTTGGGTATGAATTCCTAACACTTCTTCATGTGCATTTGCTCTTGATTTGGATTGGTTTCGTGAATATTCCAATTTTTTGGGTTTTTAAGTCAAATTTGTGTGAAAATCCTTTTATGGATGTTCGATCATGCTTTGGATGATGCATTGAAGAGCATATAGGGCCGGGTTGCCGATTGGCATAAGCCCTTAGAGCCAATGTTCGTCCGGTTGCATTTTGGAAGAGTTTTCTCTTCATTTGGATAGGCTGAAAAAAAGCCCAGGCATGATTCAGTCGACTGAAATCTCTGTTCAGTCGACTGAACCTGGAACCCGAAAGTTTCCAGGCATGATTCAGTCGACTGAATCCTTTGTTCAGTCAACTGAACCTGGAAATAGAAAGTTTCCTGAACCTGGAAAATTTCCAGGTATAGGGTCAGTCGACTGAAAATTCTGTTCAGTCGACTGAACCTGCTGTTTCAGTCCAGTTTGCCTTTTTGGATTGAATTTCCAATTTAAATCGATTCATGATGATCCTATTTGTTGTTATCATTTATTATGACTTTGATGACTCCTCTTTAGGGATTTTTGAATATCCATTTCGATGGATTCTTTATCGATTTGTTTGGAATTTATTCACGTCTTCGTATGTGAATTTTGATGATCGATTGTTCTACTATCATCTTTGTGATTTGTCACTTCAAAGTATACAAAGGTTTCAATACTAGTAGTAAATATCAAAACTCTTTCTTCAAATGATTTCAACACTATTTTATTACAAAGCTCATTTTCTCAAAACGATTTCCAGTCTATTAGTATATACAAACCTTTAACTCACTCGTATGAGAAATCTAATTAAACGACTTAGTAATACAAGTGGTATGAAACGCTTGTGTTTACTTCGTTGGTTAATTCTTGGACTTGTTCGATTGAATCTTTTGTGACAATTTTTTAGTGAAGATCTGCAGTTTGTTCGTAAATATTCGATTTAAGAAAGTGGTTATGGGACATGAAGCTAAACTTTTATATTTACTAACTTAGTGTAATTGACACTTCTTGATGATCATGACGATCATTTTTGTGATTTAGACTAGCAATTGTGCGATGTCTCTTTGTCTACGAGGGAGACTAGACCCCGTTTCTGTGCGATTTCGACTCACACATGTGGGGTAGCGCCCCATGGTCTTCGGGCCGTTCGTGTGTCAAAAATTAATGGCTAGCCACCATGAGATAGCATCTCGTTCGTGTGATACATATGTTGGTGAGTTTTCATGCTCCCGTTCGTGTGATAGGCCTCCCCCTTTTTATGATTTCTAGATTTCGTGTGTTGAATTCTGGAATTTATGCTTCACCAATTTTAGTGATTTTAGTTGATATGATTTATCAATTTTATGGATTGGTGAACTCGTGTGTCATTGACTTGTTGTGAATACAAGTTTTGGGTATGATACCCTTTTGGATCTTTGTGAAGATTCTTGTGATATTGATTAATCTCATGTTGATTTTCAATTACATACTTATAGTAGTATGCCATTATGGTTATCATATGTTAATGCCATATCTCTTATTCTATATCATTTCATATGATATTTATAGCTAGATTAATCCTTTTATTATTTTCTTATTAAATAATACTCGGGTCAGACCGAGATGTTACAGGTGCTTTTGCTTGACTTCACTTCTAGGTTTATCTCCTTGACTTTTGGCTAACTACTTAGATCAGTAGTTTTTGGACATATACATTTGAGATATAGACTCTATGATGTATACTTATTCTTTTGTATAACACATGTTGCTATTCTTTTAGGTTATTGTGGATCTTTCTGACCACTACTCTGATGTACACTTTCATGTGTTATATATTCATATCTTTTTCCGCCTTTATTATATGGATGTCTGTGACTGATTTGTGTTATGTTTATTTCTATATTTGTTTTCGAAGATTATTATAGCCACTGTATAGTAGCTTTGAGTTTGTATCGGTGTGTCGGATTTCCTCTCGAAGTCAAATGCATGTTATACTATCCGACATAGCGGTGCTCGCTCAAAGCAATTGCATGGATGGTCGCTCCTCAACAGCCTTATTCTCCGTGCTAGTTGACGGCATTGCTCCGTAGTGTTCTTGGCTAGTGTGGGTATAGAGGTGGGGCGTCACATATCCAGTAAACATATATATTACCTGAAATATATATAGACTTGTAGCATATACGTATGTATACTCACAGATCCTATATAATTTATAGAAACTGATATATATATATATATATAGACAAATAAGTTTTATATAAACTTACATATATAAACTACAAAATATATACAACAGTTGCTATATTAAAAAGCACTGAGAAAAATAAAAATACGTACATTACAATTAAAAACAAATATTAAAATCGATATATATAAAATAAGCGAACCTTTATATATATATATATATATATATATATAGTAGAGAGTGCTGCTGACTATGCTTGGTCAGTGCTCAGGTTGAAGGCGGATGTCGAGGTGAAGAGAAGTTTGGGGTGGTGCTAGGGTGTGAAGTTGGAGATGAGGCGACGTGGTGAGGCACTCGGTTGGTGGAAGTTGGCGAATGAAGAGGTGACTGACAGAGCAAGTTCGGTTGTGTGAGGCGGCACTACGGCAATTGGAAGGGAAGGTGGACGGCTCAGGTTGCTCGCCTGCACGTGGGTACTGGGCGGCGGAGGTTGGTTGTCGGAGGGGCAAGGATAGGGAGTGGCGGAGTATGTTGGACGTGGCCAAAGCAAGAAGAAATGCCTCTCAGGGAAAGTTGTAATATTACAATTATGTAACTTAATATGAACATTGATCTTTATTACCTTTTTGGCCGAATGAAAGAATTGGAGGAAGGTGTGTGAAGAAGATGAGCAGGTCGATGATTTATTAAAGGATGAGGACGTGTTGGCTTCTAAAGAAAAAAATGAATGAAATATAAACTATACTATATTTTTTTCCAAAACGTAACAGGTAACAAATGAAGATAAATGGTCATGGAAGGTTGCAAGAGTAGGAAGAATGACAATAGCGTGAGCTAGTGATAGGTAATAATACATATGAATGGTTTCATATTTAATTTTATACCTTTCAGAACAAAAATGAAAGGGCTAAACGAACCAAAATAATATATGGAACCGGTTGTAATGCTAATAGCCAAAGAATAACAAAAGTTAGAAGTTAGGTTTTCTGGGAATAATAATGACTAACGGCTATTCATTTAATATAAGGAAGGAACGAATTGACGCAGGGCACAAAGGCTCAAAAACAGACACTGATACGGCTAGCCGTTTCGCAGATTTCATCGCTTACCAGATGCCGAAACACAAAAATGAATATACTGCGATGATCAACACAACGAGATGATTAGAACAGTACATAGATATCAGCGATACGATCAAGTCATAAAAAATTAATTTTTCGCTGTCGAAAAATGCTATTAAAACGTTGAAAATAAGATAAACGGAGCTAGAGAAGTCCAAATTTGGTGAAACGAGAAATGACATCTCACTCGGAAAATATTAAACATTTTTTTCATATAAAATATTCAGATTTTGAAAAAAAATTACTTTCATCAAATTTAATTGATTTTAAATTGAAATAGAAGAATTACACAATTGGACTAACTTCCATATTTTCCAATAAAAATTTACCAATTGCTATGTTTAAGTAGACATATTCCAAATATCAAATTTTCATTACTAAATTTTATAGTTAAATTTCAAGCAAAATTTTAGTTAATTAAGTTATAAAACCGTTAAAAATTTTGGATCGTTACACTTGCCAACCCTTATTTATTTCCATTTTTATTCCTATATAATAACCATTCAAATTATTCTTGTTTATTTTATGTATACATATCAATACCACTGACTATGCACACTCCCTATATGTTGCACTTGCATAATATTTGCTGTGAATATATTTATAATTCATGTCATATTTAGATTAGTCATTAATATTATTTTATTAATCAATTATTTAATTTAATTAAGAGAAGAAAACGAGAAGCTTCTTTCTCTAACTAAATTTATGGTCTCTTATTAATTGAATAATTTAAAAGAAAGGAAACGAAAAGTTTCCTTCTCCAAATAATTTATGCCCCCTCATTAATTGAATAAGTTAAGAAAAATGAAATATTTCCTTCTCTAAATAAATTTGAAAGTAAACGTTACACATAAATTTGTATATAAGAGTATTTGATATACTTTAATTTGCATACAGATTACACTAAAGCGAAACTTTATTTATAAAGTTAAATAAAATATTGATTTTATTTAAAAGAGACTTAGAAAAGTCCTAAATGAATTTAGAATTCATAGGTCTGTAAATATTCCAAAAGGGTAAATTTTTTTGAAATTCACCCGTTTCTTCCATTACGGACTGGCTCAGTTCCAACAATGGTATTGGAGCCTAATAGCCTATGCGGTTTAAATTAGTCATGTTAGGGCTAACCAATTAAGCTTGTGCACTTAGTACTGTGTCTAGAAAGGTGATGCCTAGGATTGGAATTGGATAATCAAGTACCCTATTCTACTTGGTTACCTACTAGGCCTGAAAGGTGATGTGACCCAAAAGGTTGCCCTAATAGAAAATGCCTAGTTTGAATTGGGCTTGGGCTAATTTTCATAATATTTTTGAAAGTTAAGACTGTCTTTTAAATTTAAAAGTTAAATTTAAATAAAAACACATTTATTATAAAATATTGTAATATAACATAAATTTTCAAAACATTTGAAAAGGTAATGAAAATTTCAAAATGTTTGAGACTATTTAAATATTAATTTCAAAATTAAAATTTATTAATAGTATTAATAAAATAAATAAATTAAATGAGTTAATTAATTAATACTTATATGCATGTATTATATATGTTGATATATGCTATGTTATTTAAAAATGTTCAAGATAACATAAGTATACATGTATATATGTAAGATAAATTTTGAAATTGATATAATTTAATTAGAATTGTTTAACTAAATATATTAATCAAAGGTTAATTAATTAAATAAAATTACACATATATAAGATACATATGTTACAGTATAAAGATTATGGTATATGCTATAAAGGTTATAGTAGATATGTCCTATATAAAAGTTGTATTGGGATACTTATATAAAATTAATTAAAGAGTTAATTTATTAAAATGAATTAAATAAGATTTAATTAATGAAATGTTATACATAAGACTATTATATAAGTAGTATGAAATACAAAAGTTATATAACAACAAAACCTATATAATATGAATGTGTAAACTAATGGTGGAACGATAAAGAAACCAAAATAGACATGAGGAATAAATACATACGTAAACGTATGTATACCTTGATTTCTAATGTGTTTGACACTTGAATCACAATGGTATTTCATAAGAAGTACATTAGTTCATAAGTCGATATCACTTAATATAATACATTGAAGATTATGAATCTTCAATATAATGTTGTCCTCTACTATATATATATATATATATATATATGTCAATAAATTACTTGCATACTCCTTAGTTCTTGAGCAAACTCAAGCTAGGGATGTTATGTGTAGTATTATTAATATATTGAATGGATGAGGTAAGATAACTATATGTATTTGTTGGGCAAACTCAAGAGACATAACTATACTTAGGCCATCACGATATGGTAGGTATGGGTGAATAATCTCTTTCTATTTGTTGAGCAAACTCATGGTTGAAATAAGATTAGAACAAGGAAACATGGTTAGGAGTTGTATGTTATACAACTGATAAGGAGTTATCCATCGTTTGTGGGACTATGATTTGTTGAGCAAGCCCAAGGTCAGAATACCAAGATAGACGAGTCTTAACACCCAGTGTGAAGTCGAGAGTCTTCTATGTTCCATCTTAGGGTTTGGAGAAATATAAAAGACTAGTTGGAGTCTTATTAGAAAAATGAAATGATAACATTTAACCTTTCTAATATTGTAAGAACATATGCTAAATAATGTTATAATTATCTACAATAATAAATTTATGCATTTAATACGATTGATAAAACATTTATCAAAGAATATATATAAATATATATACACACACACAAAAATGAACTAAATTGAGAATTAACAAATGAAAATATAATATATCACTGACTATTAAATGCCTATTGCATGTTAATGTATTCTATACCGATGCAAGTGCCTAATTTTTACAACTATTAATACTTTAGTAAAATGATCACTTATGTGTTTATTTGTTTTAGGCTGTGTATTGCATTTATTAGTTTCAGACTCTAAATACAAGACTATGGATGGATATTTGATCCATATGATATCACATATAAATGTTATATGGTGAACAATCATAGTTTGTAATGTACGATGCTTCAATGAATATAGTTCATTTGAAATAAACCAATAAAATATACATGAGATCAAGTATTCGATTTGATTGATTACATAAGAGATCATATTGTGTTAATTATAGCACAAGACCTAAATTACAAGATAGATCTAAGTACTCGATCGCTGAAATTTCAGTTTAATTAGTTTATGCAAATAGCAACTTATTTGATGTCCTTAATTGTTAACGGTAATCAAATATGCTTTCATAAAGAGTTCTTTAAGATATTTTAGTAAGATTTTTCTTTTGAATGGTTTGACCATTAAGAAAGGAAAATGAATGTACAAGAGTAAATATGATTTAAGGTATAGTTAGGATGGAGAGAGTGAATAGTCATTTCTTCTTCATAAAGGAATAACGGAAATGAGAATTGGAATAATAAAAGATACTTAACATTGGAATAAGAAATATGATTTCTATTTTGAAATGTTTTTTCTAAAGAAAATTGTTTTCTACGGGATTTGTTTCTATGGGTTCAAGATAGTTGATTAAAGAACTCTCTACTGTAAAGTAGTTACATAATATGAAATAGATAAATCAATATGAAGTGAATGATGGACCTTCGAATTTAGTATGCTATTATAGTAATAATGGAAATAGTGGGAGCAACCATATAGTACTTATTAATTGCCTCATAGTACGAAAATTATTTTCGTGAAACTTAACATACATTATTTATGAAATAATGATTATTTTTAGGTACCGACTAAAAAAAGTTAAAAAATAGACATAGCTATATTTCAATATGAGTATTATGGATATTATGAATATTCTTTGTGAAATAAAACTATAATGTGGTTTTTTTTATAACAAAAGTGATGCGTTGGAAAGCACAAAAGTATCTAATATTATTTACAGTTGTTTTGAAATTATTGACTAAGCTGTAGTTTTGAGAAATAATTTTATTGTATTATTTTGAATCATGTGTACTTGTTAATTATATCTCAAACAATAAAGGAATATGCACCCATTTAATGGGAGTATCATAAGAGTTGATGAACTCTTTGAATTGATACATATAGATGTATGCAATCGTAAATCTATAAATACAAAAATGGTTTCACGTACTTCATCATATTCACTAATGAGTTATGGTCATCATGGACATGTGTATTTGATACACATGTAGTATCTATGGTAAACTTAGAGAATAAAAAATAGAAATAAAATAACATGCGATTGATAGATTTGATTTGATCGAATGAGTGAGTATATTGGAAAATGTTCTAAACGTACGTAATATGAATTAAGATTCTATTTCATAATTACTCCTCCATGTGATACATAATGTTGCATCAATATGGAGTAATCGAACTTTGTTGAACAATGTACTATTAATTATGAGTGAAAGTTGAGTTAGTTTCTTTCTATAAGGTAATGTACTTAAGGGTAGTACACAAGGTTAATATTATTTTATCTGAATAATAGTTTATAAAATATTACAAGATAAGAGTTTATAAGAAACTCCAACATATCCTAGGCTAAGGAGTTGGTAGGTTGTGCGAGTCGAAAGATTACATGTAATAATTGTTCATAAGGGATCTTATATGAATCTCCACAAAAGAGTTTTTGGAAGACTGTCATTGGATGACATATTTATGTTTTGAACATAAGTTTTGTAAACTAAACCCAAATCAGTTTTATAAATAAAGAAATTCATAAAACATTTATAATACCTATTCTATTGCACCGAGAAATAATTATTGTTTTAAGAAATACCAACTTCATTGTGAATAAATTTCTTTGAGGAATTACCGGTGGTAAAATGAAATTGGATACGGTCCATAGATAATACTGATTAGATGAGATGAAAAGAAATTAAGTAACCTAAATGAATACGATGAATTATAGTGTCTAATAAATATTCTTGCACGTTGAGGAGAAACTATGCGTTTCTTATTAATGTCGAAAATATACAATCCTAGATTGTTTAGTTAAACAATTGAGAGTGTTGATTCTATATGGTATGATGCACAAATTCGAAAGAATTCTAAGTACACTATCAAAATATAGATTTTGGTAGTCGTAACTGAAGAGACATGATCCATTGACCACGACTGTGTCTTTATGAGTAAGACTAATGTAGTTGGAATTAAATAAGCAATGTTGATAAGAATAATATCATAAATTTGAGTTGTTGAAATTAGCATAATATATTCGATATTTAACATGTTCAAGTCAATTCAGATTTACTCATAACATTATTTCTTCATAAGTCCTAGTGTTTTGGTATATATGTATTGAAAAGATAATTCTAAATAATGTTTTAGATGAGCTGTTTACACTTATTAACCAAAATGTATCAAAGTTGGTGATATTTAATTTGTGAGTCTTTGGAAATGATCCAAGAAATGATACATAAATATCATTTTATAAGCATCAAGATTAAATACATATGTCAACAGAAATATCAAATAGTTTGATTTTAATCAAAGTGCAGAGGAAGAGTGTGTTCATAAGAAAGTACACGAAAAGATACATTGATATTTCTGAACTATAAGTAAACAACATGTTATTGATTTTGAAGAGGTACTTGTGTCAAAATCAAACTTAGTTATTTTAATACTCAATATTGGATTAACAAATGATGTATTTTATAGTAAGTATAATGTAACACATCATATTTTCAGTGACATTATTTAGGATATTTGATTAGTTAAATTAGATTAAACAATATGAGAAGATTAATGGATTAAGATTTGGTTATAGTTAAATGGTAGGCATGCCAATATGTAAAAATGAACCAATGAAATAAAAAGGAAATAAGTGTTAGGAATAAGGAAGGGCAAAATAGGTAAATGATAAGACTACTACCCTAAATCCCTAGGAAATCAACACACGTTCATTTTCAATCTATCAAACTAAAATACATCAAGGCCGGCCACCATTTTCATTCTCAAGGAAAGATAAAGCTAGGATTTCAGGAGAAAGAAGTTAATTAATATATTCAACATCAAATCTCATGCCTTTTAATCTTAAAGCTAAGGTGGATAATGACCACATCTCATTTTCCTTATGATTTCGGTTTTAAGATAAATTCTGAATTTATCTTGTAAGTTTAACCATGATTTTGAAGAGCAATATGTTTATATATACAAGTCGATGATTTATGCTAGTTCATATATATATATATATATATATTATATGATACGTTTTGATGTGAAAAGCCTATTTAATGACATCCAAATGCCTTGCGATTTCAGATATAGACCAAAAATATTATTTTACAGTTGGGTTTCAATTTTCATAATTTTTCGAATTAATATGGATTTTACATTAATTTTCTAGTGAAATAATGATTTATTTGGTCATAAATTATTTACGGCTAAATAAATAATTATTTAGGTCCGGAATTTTTATACGTTGGAAAACATATTTAAATGGATTGTTTTGGAATTTTTGTAGAATATTCCAGTTTTTTTTTATGAATATATAAAATTATTTATGCTATGAGAGTTAAATGTTTTATACCTTTTATTAAGGAGAAGGGGCATTTTATAAAATAAAAATCATTGTTTATTTCTTAAATTATTGGCAGCACTTTTCTTAAGAGTATTTATTAACCAATAATAATTTGACAAATAAAGACAGGTTAGTTGAAAAGTTTTCTCTTTTAAGTAAAATTAAGTAAATCATGCTTTAAGCATGTTCGGCCACTTTCGGAATTAAGGCACCGACCCAGACCTTTCGACATTATTGTTTTCAAAGACAATGCATATGGTATCAATCTACTTGGTACGTAACATATTGGACAAGGTTGAAGGGGTACTTGGTTGAAACCTTAGTTTCCAAAGAGGTTGGGGTACGTTTGTTTTATAAGAGAAAAGTAATGCCTGCTTTGCTTTCAAAAAGATGCTTTTGACAATGAATTAAAGAGGTTTTAAGTATATAATTTTCGAACCAGAGCTTTCGACCTAGAACTTTTGACTAGGTAAATAAACTAGAGGAAACACATATATAGCTTTCGGCCTAGAGATTTTGACTAAGACGATTTCAAAAAAGATGCTTTTGGTTTTAAAGAATAGCTTCCGACAACTTCAGAGCTATATGTGTCGCCTTTCTACCTTTCAAAGTCATTGGCTTTTGACAAGGTCGAAAGGTAAACTTGTCTTTTAAACCAGTCGCTTCTTTTATGCTTTCGAAATAGGTGCTTTCGACCCTGTTGCTTGTGACCCTTAATGATTTTTAAAGGATAACCCAAAGCTTTCGAAGGAGATGATTTAAATAGTTTCGAAAGATGTATTTCCACATGTTTTAAATTTGAACCCAAATGCTTTCGAAAGGTATTGCTTTTCTGAAGATTTCGATGAAGTCGAAAGGTACTGAAGGTTTAGACGGAGTCGAAAGGTATTAATTTTTCTTAAGCTTTCGAAGGGGTCAAAAGGTACAATTTTCCACCAGCTTTCGACAAGGTCGAAAGGTGGTTTTTCTGATGTTTTCAAAAGGTTTGAAATGGAAGGCATTTCCTAGGTTTCCATAAGGCTATGTTTTAAAGTGTGTTAAGATGGGATGTCTAAGGTTTTTAACTTTCAAAGGAAAAGGAATTTCAATAGTTACGAAAGGGAGGTTTCGCCTTTTGGCCTAAAATGAAAGAAAGGGGTTTTTCAATGTTTTCGAAAGGGGTACTTTCAAATGTTTAAAAAAATTCATCAATAAGGATTTGAGCAAATTTTATTTATAACATGGCAAGATGATTTTGAGTAAAGCATAAAATATGAATATTTTCCTTGTTTAAGTTTGAGTTAAAAAGGGTTCTAAATCAATTTTCAGATGAACAAGTTTTCAAGGAAAATTATTGTTTTGTTATCCTTAAGTATAATGACTCGGATACTAGAATACCAGATGAGACTGGCATAAGGTTGTGCCCTATACATTAGCTTTTGGCCCCAGCTAATTTAGTCCAAAATTCCAGTGTGTAGGGCTTTGTCACAGGTAAGAATAAAATAATGGTTACACACAAAAAGGAATATGTTTTGTATACATATAGGTTACTGGTGAGCCCGTAAAACTATTAGATCAGGTGATCTTAGGAGATGTTAAGTTAAGGATAGACCGTCCAGAAGAGAAATATTTAATAGATAGTTAATGGATAGACCATCCACAAGAGAAGTGTCTAACAGTTGTTAGATTATTTCAAGATTTTGTATGGTAGGCCCAAGTCAGCCAATGGTTAATAATCATCTAAAAAAAACTATAGTATTCGGGCAGACATTCCGTTTGTTACCTGATACACACACACACACACACATATGTTTATGTAATGATGCTTTACAGTTTTAACTAGTTTTCATTGCAGGACAAAGTTTTGTAAAAAGATTTGTTTTAAAAGGATATTAGTAAGGGAGACCCGTTCCGCTAAGCGGCTTGGTCTTACTTAGTATCAAATCACTGAGATGTATAGTATTATTCACACCAAGCTTTATGTCTAACTCAAAAATTATGTTTTTCCCTTAAACTCTAGGGTGCTCAAAATTGATTTGAGCTGAGATATTAAGGCATTACACGTTTAGTAGGATGATGAATAAAGCTACCAGAGGAAAGCAGGAGGCTAATGATAGCTATTTAGGAGTTGCATTTATTATTTTATGTTCATTTTCGTTGTGTATATTATATCAGTTATGACAATATAATTTTGGTCTTCCAAAGGGGCATCCTCACATGCCGCTCTTGGCGTATTTTGTAATAATTATATTTTATCATTGCCTGGGAACGTATTTCTAACGGCCCTGACTCGACCTTCGAAAATCGACACCGAATACGTCACTCGTATTCAAATGCCGCAGATCCAAATGTCGAATCTGGTTCGCCGGAGCTTATTACACATTAAGTACAACATAGCGGAAGAAATAAATAGAATATATCAATATATAACATTGCTATAATAGCTTATACAACTGAATGATATAATGAATATCAATATACATCAGTGATATGATACAAGAACAGCGGAAAGAAAATATAACACCAGCAGCGGAACAATATCTCCAATATGGTCTTTAAGAGAGAAAGAGAGATAGAATCCGGTACTGTATCTTCATCTCCAAAGCACCAATCTAGAAGTAGCTCGAACTCCCAATCAAGATGAAGTGAAGCAACTTGATCCAAATGCGATTGCCAAATCCTAAGGCTAAAATCTATTGAATCTACACCTACTATTCGATTATCTAAAAAACCCAACTCTAGACTGCCCGTGTGGAAAATTATTGGCACCCAGAGTTTAGGAAGGGAACGATAAACTCCAGGTCAATAGCGGGACCGGTATGAGCAAACAAAACAGTTTATCTTTAAAACAAACAACAAAGGATTTAAAATTTGAAATCTGCAATGCTTTTTTGAAAATGAAACTACATAAGGCCTCTCGCCACACATACAATGCAAGCGCAGAATTGGAGAAGATTTCTCCTTATGATAGTCAAATATGCTTGATATGAGAAAATTTCTTTGATATTATTACTAGTGCATAGTGCAGAAAAATATTTCGAAAGTATAATATTAATTTAGCCAGCATATACATTCCGAACTATGCCTACTATAGCTACCATCTAAAGAGTGGTGACCACCATAAGTATATAGCAGGTTCTACAACTAAAACCGTACAAGGCGCGTATTGAAGATTGGATTTCCAACAAATGGTCAGGCTAAGGAACTTCCTACTGCCACATGGGTACGCCTCTGGAGGAACATCCCGAGAGGTTAACCAGCTCCCTGCCAATATAGGGTCGAGTTACCTCTGTAACTTGGTAACTACTACACGAGCATGTCATCCCCTGGTCGTTTGCGACCTTTATCCGAGGTACCTCTAATCCAACAACCACAAAGCAATAGATTTGCAGTGACCACATGAGTTAAGTCTCTGGGCTTCATACCATGATACCACCCTTTTCCAAAAGGAAATGACACGCCCTAAAGGGTGCGACCCTCATAACCTTGCCGCATCTTTCCTGTTTCGACCATTTCCGAGGTGTGAGGTCCTGATGCAGTCTCGTCCATAAAGCTACGCTTTGTTCAAAAGCCATGCTTTGATCAAAACATGATACACAGCAGCACTCAGCATGCCACACTACCAAATTGGGAGTATATCACTGATAATTATCAACTACATACCTCTGAGCTCGTACGTCTCAGAGAAGGGTGTTAAGCTAAGAGAATAAATTCTCCACCACCAAGCAGAAATGTATTTGATAGAGATCAATTTTATATCTCAAAGTGTAGTGTCAGACATACAACCATACAGTCTGTTCCAGGTTCGAACATAACCGAAGGCACTTCCGAAGAAGCCCTTGCAACCCAGGCATCCACAATTCCGATCGGACTCCCCATCACATATGGAGAACTCTATACCGGAGCAACTCAGTGCAAAGTCAATCGACAGGTTATCCTATCGTTCTCGAAGACACCCGGTCTTCACCACCTGTCTTCAATTGCAATCGTCGTATCACTATTCGAAATGGGTTATATGATACAAGGTCCTCTCCTGGCTAAACCGAATGATGAGCACAATTATTTAAAAACTTATGGATATTGGGATTTCAGTCAAGTCACAACATTAAAAAAAAAACCAAAACCTTTCTTCAAATGGTTTAGACAAATTACCATTTCAAAACTTTAAACAAAAAGATTTGTTTCACAAAGTCCACCCAATTTTACAAAGATCCATTCACAGATTTTCAAAACAATTTCCATTTCGATTAGGATTAACTCGTCCAATTTTTAAATCAAAGATTTAACTTATAGCTTTCAAACAGTTTCCAAAGATTTATTCATAACTTGGAAAACCATTTTCATTTTAGACTTGAAATCCCTTTAATACAAATTGGAAATTCATTTCTTATATGAAAGCTTTTATTATTTGAAAATAAATAATTTTCGTTTCAGAAAAAATCCGATTTCATTTATACAAGTTAAAATCTTTGGGTTAAATTCAAAGTCCCAAAACGACACTTAAAAAATGGTTTAAAACCCATATAAACTTGTATAACCTTTTTATATCATAAATAGAATTCAATTTCGAATTTCGAATTCAAATTTATATCAAATTTCAAAACTAAATCAAGTTATTCAAAAATAACTTTTACCTTTGAAATTCCTTTTCAAAATATTTTTACTTTATAGACAATCCATTTACAAAACCATTTGGATTCAAAGATTCAATTTTAAAACGATTTCAAAAATCTGTGACTTAACCAAGTTCCACGTGAAATCCATATTTGTGTGTGTATAAGTGTGGTCCAGGGGTTTTACACAATAAAAGTGCAACATCATCAATATAGCACAGATCCAAGTACAGAAATATATTTGATAAGTGGTATAAACTATAATGCTTATCTTTATCACTGATCACAGATAAATAACATAGGTACATCGCAAATAAATAAATCACGGCTTGAATCAAGATAATTCATATCACACAGCATCATACATCAGGGATATCAATCAATTCAAAACATTCAGTGCAATCCAATCATCCATAAGTAAGGTTAATTAATCATCGTATTAATTTAAATCAGATTAATCACTAATCTTGGTTAATTAACATTAATTAATTACAAATTATTTCAATTAATTATCCTTTAATAATAAATTAATTAACCTCCTTCAATTATTAATTAATCAATCTTTAATCATTAATTAGTTCTTAATTAATTATCCTTAATTAATTAATCCTCAATTAATTATCATTCTTCATTAATTAATTAAACTTTAAATTAATTAATTATCCTTAAATTAATTACCTTAGTTAATTACCATTTAATTAATTACCATTTAATTAATTATCCTTTAATAACAATTATAGATTATTCCTAATCATGTAATTTAATTATCACTTGATTAATTAACTTTGATCAACAATTAATTACTTTTAATTAAGTAATTATCTTTTAATAATTAATTATCTTTAATTACTTTCATTAATTTATTATTATTTAATTACTTTTATTCAACAATAAATCTTTAATTACCCAAATCTTAATTTAATTTAAAGACTAATCATTATCTTTATTAATCACTTAATTATAATAAAGTTTATTTAATAAACCATTTAATTAATTATCATTAACAAATTAGTCCCTTAATTACTTTCAATTAAGCAATTATACTTAATTAATTTCACCCAGTAATCATCCTCTCATAAATGAAGACTTTAATTAAAGATATCCTTTTATCTTACTTAGTTAAAGCATTTAAATCATATTTAAACTTAATGCTTGAAATCATTTTATACAAATCATTAATTTAATTTAAGCTTAGATTACATCATCACATTTACAAAAACACTTGTTAATTTCAATTAAATAACTTATATAAAAAATCATTTAATTTCTAAACACTTTACTTTTTCCTTTAAAAATAAATCTTTTAAAACTTAAATGTTTTAATATTCTTTAAAGCTTTATTTTAATTGCTTAAAAACTTAACCTTTTAATAACTTTAAACTTGTTAAATCATAAAAGTTAAGAAACCCGAGTCAGACATTGAAGTACTCGAGCCCAAACTCGAGTTTTCTTTGTGCTTCGCTACCCCGAGAAAAACCCTCGTTTTCCCGAGCCAAACTCCTGAATTCTCGAGATGGATTTTGTCTTCCACAACCTTCAACAATCACCAGATACCAAGCTATCACGTGCACGTGCACCGACCACCCATGATGCTCCGACCAACGACACTGACCTCGACATATCGCCGGTGACCCCCGCAAGCCTTTCCACCATCCAGATCCTAAGATCCCAACGCAAAGTCGAAACGAGCAAAATGATCGACACAGAACCCAAACCAGATCGACCAAACAAGGTTCGCCACGACGATCCCAACGACCGAAATCTACGTCTCTCCGACCAGAGCATCTTTATCGATCCATGCAACTAATCCAACACTCACGATCATCTCTGACCTCTCCACAGAAATGCATTAGCCTCGAGAAAACCAATTACAAATTCTGGCGACTAAACCCTACATCACTGTCTCATGCCTACTCCGATGATTTATTTTTCTCATCATCACTGAGCCACCTTCCTCCTCCAGGAACAACCACATCCTTCCAGTCATCGCCGATCAACAGGATTTGACAATTTACTCAAATCGATCAACTCCGATAAATCTCATTCTTCACATACTTAAAATCATACTATTTATGTCAAAAATCATTATTTCCCCCCAAGAATTTGTTTATAGGATCTAACCACAGAATTATTATTTTTTTGATTTGTATTCGATTTCCCCTGTAAAAACTTATTTTCTGAAATAACTTCCTAATATAAACTCTGGAATTCATTTTGAAAAATGATGTTATGGTCATGTGATCAAATTCACTTTATTGATCAAAGCCTAATAATGTTTGAATAATGAGAATGGAATTTATTTGGAAATATTTGGGTCTGTCATTTAACAGAGAACAGATTTTATAAAATGTAGAATTTTGTTTGATTATTTAATCTTTTGCTTGAATTTCGGTTTGATCTGAAGATGATCATGATGTTGAATCCTTGCTTGATTTTCAAAGTTGAATCTTTATAGTCAAAATGAATCATCAAACAAATAATCAAATCTGGAAAATCCTATGCTAAAATAGGAGTAATAATCGATATTCATATGTTGGAAATTTCAAATCCTAGAATCAAAATGAAGCACCAAATCCAGAGTTGAACTCAGCACTTCATAAAAAAATTGGAGCAGGAACGGTAAAACACAGCCTTTTAAAGTCATGGCAAGGCGACAGGCCGAGGGGTACAAAGAGGCACATATGCATCTAACAGTAGTTTATAACACCAACCGAAACATTAATTTGGGGTGACTTCAAAGTGGTTGTAACCAATTTACAAAAAAAAACAAGGCATATTTAACTACATAGATCACACACTTCGCATCCATCAATGCTTTATTATAGCAATCGAGCAGGCATTTAGGTAAACTGGTTTATAGAAAATGCAAGGCAGCAGCTAACAACAAGAACGGTCCACCCATTTTTCACCCAACAAAACATCACAATAGCAATCAAGAACATGCATTTCAGCCAATATAGTTATTAGTACAAGAGGTGGGATTTACTCACCTGACTTCTTTAAATAGAGAACCAGACTCCTTCCTTTTGAAATGATATGAAACTGTTCTTGATTCTGATCTGAATCTGATTTTGATTTATACATAATTTGATCCACTTGAGTTTTGAATTGAATCTTGAGCTTGCTTTGCTTTCACTCAGGTTGAAATTGTTATTTCGATTCAGTTTGAAATAGAAAACTGTTGTTTGATCTTGGATTTATGGGTTGAATCTAAAGTTAAATTTTATTTTTCCAGATTTGCTTTACATTTGGAACTCGTTTTGTTGAGATGATTTCTGAACTCGAATTAATGTTGCTCTGGCTTGAAGTTGTTTGAGATGTTTTCCTGGTTCTACTTTGAATTTCCAGATTTGTTTGTTTCTTTTAGGTTTCTACCTTTTTTCTTTGTTTTGAAATTCTGTTTTCAGGTTTGAAAAGTTTCAAACTGATTCCTTCTTAACTCATCATTCTTTTGTATATAATTTAATTTCAAAAAGAAGAAATTTTTTGCCACTTGTCCATTTTACTTACACTTGTTTAATTTCCTTATTGCATGGTTAACACTTGTTAAAACAAGTAATATTATGTTTTAGACCATGTACAAAATTTTATTTGTAACCTTCGGTTTAAACCTTAACTTTAACAAATTTACAAATCATGTTTTATTGATTTATGAATTCTTTCTTTTATGTTTAATATATATATATATATATGTATACAAATCATATTTAACTCCTTAATTCAAATTATTTTGTAAATTTATTTTAAACCCTCATTTCATTTTTAATTTATAAACATGTTTTACATTAATATGTTTATTATAAAAAGGTATATTCATAACAAGGCCTTTATATTTATTCTAACTATATTTTAAACACTACAAATAATATTTTAAATATAACTTTATATCATATTTCTTATCTAAATATATACACCCTTTTATTAATCATTTATAAAATAATCATATCATACTACAAATAAAAAAAATTCTTTTTTTTCAAATTTTAGTTACACATGAATAAATAATTTATTCTTAATTGTTCTTTAAAAATTTATAATCAAATTCAAACCTCATTTTAAATTTATAATGCATTTTTAAATAATTAGAAACAAATTCCTATTACTTAAAAATAAGATTTTAAATCCAATTTAATTTCAATATATTTATTTATAAAATAGTTATTCTTAAATTTCAAGCCAAAGTTCTATTTAAAATCTAAAATATTTGTTATTTATTCTGGAAATTTCCTAATTAATTCACAATTAATTTCACTAATAAATTCCAAAATTAAATTAGTTGCCAAATTAAACTTGGTTAAAATTCGAGAATGTTACAGATTCCCCTCCTCAAGAAAAATTCGTCCTCGAAATTTGTAAGGGAGACAACAAAAAAATGGATAGATGCACAGAGATAGAGAATCGACTCATAAATCAAGCTGATTATCTATTTTTTATTTGGCGCACCAAATCAGAATATCACTAATAGATACGAGAACAAACATATTCTATACTATTTGGGATGCTCGGGTCACCAGATCTATGAAATATGCAGGGGCATTGGTTAGTTCGAAGGAATAACTAACCAGTTGTAGAATATATTTAGACCCAAACAATAGAAAAATGGATTTAATCTACCACAATTCTCAAACATTAGGTATGGATTCTAAACTCAAGTCGGAATACTCCAAAGTATATACCAACTTGTCCCTCTTCGGACTTGGATCCACATAAGAAACAGAATTCCAAACTTGGTTTTAACCAATATCATTTTGTTGATACAATTCAAATTTATCCTTATATTTGTTAACCTTTTTTCGAATAAATTTTCAAATTCATTAGAGTTTAAAACGAAAGATGGTAACGAGAATACGAGGTAGGAACTTATCTACACGATTCGCAGGCCATCACCGCACCGAACCTTCTTCTTGTAGCTGCTACGAAGCAATCAAAAGAATTAGAAATCGAATCAAAGGAGATTGAGAAGAAAGTTGTTTCCGCTATTGTAGGATATTGACCATTTATAGTGGTATTCCCCTGACCCCTATCTCGTCCTCTTCTTGCACTCAAACTTACTATCTGTGGATAGTAAGAGATTTTACTGAAACATTCGAATGGATATCTTAGGGATTACTCATTCTAGGGTATACTTCACCCTATCTCTAATGAGTTACCAAATGTGTTATACTCCTGAGCTAAAGTTTCAACCTTCAACTCTGATACCAATTCTAACGGCCCTGACTCGACCTTCGAAAATCGGCACCCAATACGTCACTCGTATTCAAATGCCGCAGATCCAAATGTCGAATTTGGTTCGCCGAAGCTTATAGCACATTAAGTATAACACAGCAGAAGAAATGAATAGAATATATCAATATACAACATTGCTACAATAGCTGATACAACTGAATGATACAATGAATATCAATATACATCAGAAATATGATACAAGACAATAGCAGCGGAAAGAAAATATAACACCAGCAGCGGAACAGTATCTTCAATATGGTCTTCAAGAGAGAAAGAGAAATAGAATCCAGTATTGTATCTCCATCTCCAAAGCACCAATCCTGAATTAGCTCGAACTCCCAATCAAGATGAAGTGAAGCAACTCGATCCAAATGCGATTGTCAAATCCTAAGGCCAAAAGCTATCGAATCTACACCTACTATTCGATTATCTGAAAAACCCAACTCTGGACTGCCCATGTGGAAAATTGTGGGCACCCAGAGTTTAGAAAGGGAACAATAAACTCCAGGTCAGTCGTGGGACTGTTATGAGCAAACAAAACAGTTTATCTTTAAGACAAACAACAAAGGATTTAAAATTTGAAATCCTCAATGCTTTTTAGAAAATGAAACTACCATAAGGCCTCCCGCCATACACACAAAGCAAACGCAGAATTGGAGGAGATTTCTCCTTATGATAGTCAAACATGCTTGATACGAGAAAATTTCTTTGATATTATTACTAGTGCATAGTGCAAAAAAATATTTCGAAAATATAATATTAATCTTAGCCTGCATAGGCATTCCGAACTATGCCTACTATAGCTACCATCTAAAAAATGGTGACCACCATAATTAAATGGCAGGTTCTACAACTAAAACCGTACAAGGCGCGTATTGAAGATTGGATTTCCAACAAATGGTCAGGCTAAGGAACTTTCTACTGCCACATGGGTACGCCTCTGTAAGGACGTCCCGAGAGCTTAACCAGCTCTCTGCAAACACAAGGACAGGTTACCTCTGTAACTAGGTAACTACTATACGAGCATGCCATCCCCTGGTCGTTTGCGACCTTTATCCGAGGTACCTCTAATCCAACAACCACAAAGCAATCACAAAGTAATAGATTTGCAGTGACCACATGAGTTAAGTCTCTGGGCTTCATACCATGATACCACCCTTTTCCAAAAGGGAATGACATGCCCTAAAGGGAGCGACCCTCATAACCTTGCCGCATCTTTCCTGTTTCGACCATTTCCGGGGAGTGAGGTCCTGATGCAGTCTCGTCCACAAAGATACGCTTTATACAAAAGCCATGTTTTGATCAACAAATGATACACAGCAGCACTCAGCATGCCACACTACCAAATTTGGAGTATATCACTGATAACTATCAACTACATAACCTCTGAGCTCGTACGTCTCAGAGAAGGGTGTTAAGCTAAGAGAATAAATTCTCCACCACCAAGAAGAAATGTATTTGATAGAGATCAGTTTTATATCTCAAAGTGTAGTGTAAGACATACAACCATACAATCTGTTCCGGGTTCGAACATAACCGAAGGCACTTTCGAAGAAGCCCTTGCAATCCGGTCATCCACAATTCCGATCGGACTCCCCATCACATACGGAGAACTCTATACCGGAGCAACTCGGTGCAGAGTCAATCGACAAGTTATCATATCGTTCTCGAAGACACCTGGTCTTCACCACCGGTCTTCAATTGTAATCGTCGTATCACTATTTGGAATGGGTTACATGACACAAGGTCTTCTCCCGGCTAAACCGAACAGTAAGCGCAATTATTTAAAAACATATGGATATTGGGATTTCAGTCAAGTCACAACTTTAAAAAGAAACCAAAACCTTTCTTCAATTGGTTTAGACAAATTACCATTTCAAATCTTTGAAAAAAAGATTTGTTTCACAAAGTCCACCCAGTTACACAAAGATCCATTCACAGATTTTCAAAACAATTTCCATTTCGATTAGGATTAACTCATCCAATCTTTAAATCAAAGGTTTAACTTATAGCTTTCAAACTGTTTCCAAAGGTTTATTCATAACTTGAAAAACCATTTTCAGTTATACTTGAAATCCCTTTAACACAAATTGGAAATTCATTTCTTATATGAAAGCTTTTATTATTTGAAAAAAAAAAATTTTGTTTCGGAAAAATATCCGATTCCATTTATACAAGTTAAAATCTTTGGGTTAAATTCAAAGTCCCAAAACGACACTTAAAAATTGGTTTAAAATCCATATAAACTTGTATAACCTTTTTAAATCATAAATAGAATTCAATTTCTAATTTTGAATTCAAATTTAAATCAAATTCCAAAACTAAATCAAGTTATTCAAAAATAACTTTTACCTTTAAAATTCCTTTTCAAAATCTTTTTACTTTAAACCCAATCCATTTACAAAACCATTTGGATTCGAAGATTCAATTTTAAAACCATTTCAAAGATCTGTGACTTAACCAAGTTCCACGTGCAATCCATATTTGTGTGTGTATAAGTGTGGTCCAAGGGTTTTGCACAATAAAAGTGCAACATCATCAATATAGCATAGATCCAAATACGGCAATATATTTGGTAAGTGGTATAAACTATAATGCTTATCTTTATCACAGATCACAGATAAATAACATAGGTACATCGCAAATGAATAAATCGTAGCTTGAATCAAGATAATTCATATCGCACAACATCATACATCAAGGATATCAATCAATTCAAAAATTCAGTGCAATCCAATCATCCATCGGTAAGGTTAATTAATCATCGGATTAATTTAAATCCGATTAATCACTAATCTTGGTTAATTAACATTAATTAATTACAAATTATTTCAATTAATTATCCTTTAATAATAAATTAATTAACCTCCTTCAATTATTAATTAATCAATTTTAATCATTAATTAGTTCAAATTAATTATCCTTAATTAATTAATCCTCAATTAATTATCATTCTTCATTAATTAATTAAAATTTAAATTAATTAATTAATTATCCTTAAATTAATTACCTTAATTAATTTCCATTTAATTAATTGCAATTTAATTAATTATCCTTTAATAATAATTATTGATTATCCCTAATCATATAATTTAAATATCACTTGATTAATTAACTTTGATCTATAATTAATTACTTTTAATTAAGTAATTATCTTTTAAATAATTAATTATCTTTAATTACTTTCATTAATTTATTATTCTTTAATTACTTTTATTCAATAATAAATCTTTAATTACCCAAGTCTTAATTTAATTTAAGACTAATCATGATCTTTTTTAATCACTTAATTATAATAAAGTTTATTTAATAAACCATTTAAATTAATTATCATTAACAAATTAGTCCCTTAATTACTTTCAGTTAAGCAATTATACTTTAATTAATCTCACCAAGTAATTATCCTCTTATAAATCGAGACTTTAATTAAAGATATCCTTTTATCTTACTTAATTAAAGCAATTAAATCATATTTAAACCTAATGCTTTAAATCATTTTATACAAATCCTTAGTTTAATTTAAGCTTAGAATACATCATCACATTTACCAAAACACTTGTTAATTTCAATTAAATAAATTATATATAAAATCATTTAATTTCTAAACACTTTATTTTATCCTTTAAAAATAAATCTTTTAATAACCTTTTAATAACTTTAAACTTGTTAAATCATAAAAGTTAAGAAACCCGAGTCAGACATTGAAGTACTCGAGCCCAAACTCGAGTTTTCTTTGCGCTTCGCTACCTCAAGAAAAACCTCGTTTTCCCGAGCCAAACTCCTGAATTCCCGAGACGACCTTTGTCTTCCACAACCTTCAACGATCACCAGATACCAAGCTATCACGTGCACGTGCACCGACCACCCACGATGCTCCGACCAACAACGCCAATCTCGACACATCGCCGGTGACCCCCGCAAGCCTTTCCACCACTTATATCCTAAGATCCCAACGCAAAGTCGAAACAAGCAAAACGATCGACACATAACCCAAATCACATCGACCAAAAAAGGTTCGCCACGACGATCTCAACGACCGGAATCTACATCTCTCCGACCAGAGCATCTTCACCAATCTACGCAACTAATCCAACACTCGCGATCATCTCCGCCCTCTCCACAGAAACGCATTAGCTTCGAGAAAACCAATTACAAATTCTGGAGACTAAACCCTACATCGTTGTCTCACGCCTACTCCGATGATCAATAACCCTCGCGATTATTTTTCTGATGATCACTGAGCCATCTTCCTCCTCGAGGAACAACCACATCCCTCCAGTCATCGCCGATCAACAGGATTTGATAATGTACTCAAATCGATCAACTCCGATAAATCTCATTCTTCACATATTTAAAATCATACCATTTATGTCAAAAATCATTATTTTCCCTTAAGAATTTGTTTATAGGATCTAATCACAGAATTAAAATTTTGATTTTTGATTTGTATTCGATTTCCCCTGTAAAAACTTATTTTCTGAAATAACATCCTAATATAAACTCTGGAATTCAATTAGAAAAATGATGTTATGGTCTTCTGATCAAATTCACTTTATTGATCAAAGCCTAATAATGTTTGAATAATGAGAATGGAATTTATTTGGAAATATTTGGGTCTGTCATTTAACAGAGAACAGATTTTATAAAATCTGGAATTTTGTTTGATCATTAGATCTTTTGCTTAAATTTCTATTTGATCTGAAGATGATCATGATGTTGAATCCTTTCTTGATTTTCAAAGTTGAATCTTTATAGTGAAAATGAATCATCAAACAAATAATCAAACCCGGAAAATCCTAAGATAAAATAGGAGTAATAATCGAAATTCATATGTTGGAAATTTCAAATCCTTGAATAAAAATGAAGCACCAAATCCAGAGATGAACTCAACAATTCATAAAAAAATATAGGAGCAGGAACGGTAAAACACAGCCTTTCAAAGTCATGGCAAGGCAACAGGCCGAGGGGTACAAAGTGGCACACATGCATCTAACAGTAGTTTATAACAACAACCGAAACATTAATTTGGGGTGACTTTAAATTTGTTGTAACCAATTTACAAAAAAAGAACAAGGCATATTTAACTACATAGATCACACACTTTGCATCCATCAATGCTTTATTATAGCAATCGAGCAGGCATTTAGGTAAACTGGTTTATAGAAAATGCAAGGCAGCAGTTAACAACAAGAACGGTCCACCCATTTTTCATCCAACAAAACATCACAATAGCAATCAAGAACATGCATTTCAGCCAATATAGTTATTAGTACAAGAGGTGAGATTTACTCACCTGACTTCTTTAAATAGAGAATCAGACTCCTTCCTTTTGAAATGATATGAAACTGTTCTTGATTCTGATATGAATCTGATTTTGATTTATACATAATTTGATCCACTTGAGTTTTGAATTGAATCTTGAGCTTGCTTTGCTTTCACTCAGGTTGAAATTGTTATTTCGATTCAGTTTGAAATAGAAAACTGTTGTTTGATCTTGGATTTATGGGTTGAATCTGAAGTTAAATTTTGTTTTTCAGATTTGCTTTACATCTGGAACTCGTTTTGTTGAGATGATTTCTCAACTCGAATTAATGTTGCTCTGGCTTGAAGTTGTTTGAGATGTTTCTTGGTTCTACTTTGAATTTCCATATTTGTTTGTTTCTTTTAGGTTTCTACCTTTTTTCTTTGTTTTGAAATTCTGTTTTCAGGTTTGAAAAGTTTCAAACTGATTCCTTCTTAACTCATCATTCTTTTGTATATAATTTAATTTCAAAAAGAAGAATTTTTTTGCCACTTGTCCATTTTACTTACACTTGTTTAATTTCCTTATTATATGGTTAACACTTGTTAAAACTAGTAACGTTATGTTTTAGACCTTGTACAAAAAATTTATTTGTAACCTTTATTTTAAACCTTAACTTTAACAAATTTACAAATCATGTTTTATTGATTTATGAATTCTATCTTTTATGCTTAAAATATATATATGTATATATACAAATCATATTTAACTCCTTAATTCAAATTATTTTGTAAATTTGTTTTTAACCCTTATTTCATTTTTAATCTATAAACATATTTTACATTAATATGTTTATTATAAAAAGGTATACTCATAACAAGGCCTTTATATTTATTCTAACTATATTTTAAACACTACAAATAATATTTTAAATATTACTTTATATCATATTTCTTATCTAAATAAATACACCTCTTTATTAATCATTTATAAAATAATCATATCATACTACAAATAATATATTTTTTCTTTTTTTTTCAAATTTTAATTACACATGAATAAATAATTTTTCTTAATTGGTCTTTTAAAAATTTATAACCAAATTCAAACCTCATTTTAAATTTATAATGCATTTTTAAATAATTAGAAACAAATTCCTATTACTAAAAAATAAGATTTTAAATCTAATTTAATTTCAATATATTTATTTATAAAATACTTATCCTTAAATTTCAAGCCAAATTCTATTTAAAATCTAAAATATTTATTTATTATTCTGGAAATTTCCTAATTAATTCACAATTAATTTCACCAATACATTCCAAAATTAAATTAATTGCCAAATTAAACTTAGTTAAAATTCGGGAATGTTACAGTATTGGGATTTGTAATTTGAATATGGAACATGTGTTTTGAAATTTAATGAAAAATTCTGTTTTGAAATTTATATGATTTGTTTGATATTCAAGTGCTTCTGATATTATAGATACCAGTAACATAGCCATATTTAGTTACCGAAAGTTAATACTATGGATGACTACAACATCTGTAGCGCTTAGCTTTGGGCCTCTAGATAGGGGATGTTACAATAAAAGATGTCAGGAATGTCCCAAATGATATGCAAGGACACCTTATTTAAATGTTTAATACAGAAGATGTAAGATTGATTCCTATGGTAGGAATTATCATACACGTTATGTTGTTTGCGATGTCATAATTTGTTTATGTATTTGATACGTATAGAAAATATTAGATCCAAATTAATATCACTTAGTAGTTGTTTGAAGTGTTCTCATGTATTTATGAAATACTAGAGAATTTTTTACAGAAACAATAGATTCCATATCAAGGAATATTCAGACTCAAACTTTCACAAGTAATATTGAGTATAAGATGTCAATAACAAATCTTTAAGTTGGAAATGTTCCAAATGAAAGATCGTGGCTGATTCTATAGAAAAAGGCTAGGTACGTCACCTTGAACAACGCCGCAATAAAAGCAATGTATTTAAAAATATAAATGCACAAATTTTTAATTGAGCTGATTCCAAATGTTGATAATCTCATGACATACTTATATGACAACAATGTCGTAATATAGTTTGTAAGAGAACTTAGACCTCACCTGAAGTTGAGAGACATAGTCTGAACTATTCCACATGATAAAAATAGTTTATCAACGTCAGAGAGAGTTGTTTGATAAAGTACATAATTAAAACATAATAGCATACTCGTTCACAAAGGGACTGACCCAATTGTTTGTGAGAAATTCGATAAGAGAAGTTGGAATAAGATTCCATAATTGGCCCTAAGTGCAATTGGGAGATTGATAGAGTTGGGGGTATGCCCTAGGGGTAATTATGTAATTTGTTACATATATCTAACTTTTGACCAACCTTTTTCGAAATAAAGGTATTTCCTTTCTGTTATATACTTAATATAATGTGATTATATTAATTAATCAATTTAATTAAAATTATATTTAATAGAAAATCCATAAATGGTATATTTTGAGATAGTAGTTACAAATGTTGTAACCATGAGTAATTTATCACAATGAAACAAATATACCATTTTAAATGTTCCTAGTCAAGAAGCATCGAGACTGGATATCGATGTATCCATTGAGACTAGAGTACGTAACGCTCTCCAAACGTTAGGGAGTGTAATACTCATGACTGCTAGGGGAACCAAGGGGTTTTGTACAGATAATTATTGGATAACTATGGAATAACTCACTAGATAGTTTTGTGTTGGCTTATATAACAAAGGTGAAATAGAGAATATCGATGGGACTAATTTAGACAGTTCTTTGTCTTGAGAATACTATTGATCTTCAATCTGGAGGCTTCGCTTGATTATAGTTAAATCGTGGCACGAGACTATCGAACGACTATAGTTGGATCGAGTGGAAGCATTGGAAGTGAAATACTATTCAAGAAAGGATTCTTCTCCTCAGTTATACAAGGTTAGTATCATGGTCAACTGAAGTCAACTCAAAGTCAAAGTCTCTTGCGTAAGCATTTTGATTAATAATAGTTGTTATTATTGAAGCAAAGACTTTATGTTTGGACTATAAACTTGAATGTGGATGACATTGGAATTTGACCATTACCAATTCCATAAACCCAAAGTGATATAGTTTTGACGTAGAGAACTGGCGTAAATAATTTTCACTATTGGTTACTGCTTATAAAAGTAAAACTAGATTTTACCAAAAGACGTGTAAGCATAAATACGGCCAAAATGTCACACCACCTGCTAAGTGACGTACGAACGTTAATATTCGAAAGGTTCGATATTAATCACTGTCTGAATTCACACTATAAGTCGCACAACCATAGTGATGAATTCCCTTTAAAACCACATGATTTAATTAATTTATAAAATGTTGTGAATTGATTAAATTAATTGATATTTGAGAATTAATTATTATTTATTTGATATTTGGAAGTTTTTTTTAAATTATTTAAACTCATTTATAAAAGTTATATTTACGCGCATTGAAATACGATATCGATGTAATTTAAAGATAATTGCATGAAATGATTGCTGTAAATTTTATGTCATTTGATGACAATTTGTGGAAATTTTATGTCATTTGATGACATATCATGTGTAAAGAAAGGATTAGAGAGAGAAAAATAATAAAGGGAATTAATTAGGAGAATTTCAGTTAAAGGATGGGAAAGGTACCACCTTTTCAAATAATACATATTCTCCAATTCATTCTATACGTACGTTTCATTCTTTCTCATTCAGTCTATTTCTTTCTCTCCTCCTAACTTTTCATGGCAGAAAACAAAAACAACAAAATATTTTTTTTAAAATCTTCCAAATCTTAAAACATTAAATGAAATAAAACAAAAGTGGTTCATCCAACTCTTGCAAGGATGGGAGGTGGATCTTGAAGATCTAAGGAGATATCATCATTCAAGGTGTGATTTCTAGGCAAAATCCTTAGGTGATTCAATCGGATCTAGAAGCACTCTTCATTCAAGGTGCAAATAAAAGACAACGTCAACTGTTGAATATGCTAGTATATGATTTTTGTCTGATGATAATATATATATATATATTCATTTAAATGTATTTGTTAATGTTATATTTTATTTTTCATAATTAAATAAATATTTTTCAAATAAAATAAATAACACAGAGTTTTTATTCAAACAAATATTTATTACAATCTTGAATAGTATAAATTTGAGCTCTCACTATATATACAATTTCAAGTACAAAACAATTTTGACTACATCATAATTTTCCATTTACATTTGCACCTCACTACATATCGTTCATTCATTCATATTTATCTTCAACTCTATTCTAGATTGAATCCAGCATCTGAATTTTCTGCAAAGAAAACACTGATACGGTAGAATTGAAAAAGAAATATTTTTTCAATGTAAAATAAAATGTATTATTTGCCTCAATTATTTGGGTTGTTCGTCATCATTTAACTTTGAATTCATCAAACACGAACAACTTATTACATGAACAGTGTATCACTGTACATGCCATAAGGCCGTGCACACCGATATACACTCGATAAAATTACATGGACATGTGAGCACAAGGTAAAACCCAATCAAAAGATGGGTTCAACTAAAGTGAAATACAAATAAAGTCAGTACATGAGCACAAAGTCAAACTCGAGCTATAAAATGGATTCAACACAAGTTCAATTCAAAATGCAAATAATCCTCGAGTGAAACCAAGGCCACAAATTTTAGCATGATCAATATACATGCATGAATAACACTTGGAATTGAAGTGACAGGAACGAAGCAATTAGACCTGGTAACCAAGCTGAAACAAACACTGCATATACCAAAGTGAAACACAAACCATAAGTACAAACCAAGTGCACAAAAACTATGTAACAACCCAGGAATTCGTGACCATTAATTATCTTCAAATGACGATTTAATTACTTGTAAATTGTTGTTTGAAGTTTTATTTTTGGGTTGAAATTCGTTGAAAAAAATTTGTTAAGGGATCACGGGCTTTAAAATTTTAATATCGGCCCATGTTTAGTTTCGTTACCATTCCCTTTTCAATTCAATTCGACCCGTCTCTCTTCACCCTCTCACTCGTTCAACCCTAATTAAACAATCAAAAAAAAAAAAAGGAGGCCGCATTCTTCTTTCGTTCGATCAAAAATCAGGGCCTCAATCATCTTTGCATCGTCTCCGAAGTATGCGACCTTCGAATCCAAGCCAGCATCTTCGTAATTACGAGTTCGACCGCTTCTCTTTGGTCGAGTTCGCCTTCGTTTCGAGCTGAGTGGAAACGAGGTGAGTAATTTCTATTACTCACATTTAATTCACTCTCGTTTAATTATGAATTTCGTTGCGTGATTTCAGGCTACCATTGCTTTGAAATTTCGTGATTTCGTTCGTATAAATTCGTTTGAATTTTGACTGTTCCCATATGCGTACATTAAGTGATACTTGATTCACAGGGTATTGATTCAATTTCGTGATGACCACGGCTTTGAATCCTCTGATGCTTTGGCTTGTATTTGAGTTGTTTACCTCCGGTCACTTTCTCACCCGTATATTATGGCTATCTTAGTTTCATCGTTATGCTGTTTTGAGGTTTTTAAGTGCTTGTATCATCACTGCTTCACCATGTTGCATACATGTTGTTTAATTTACCTTCTGGCCATGTTGACTTGTAACTTGATTCTCACTGCACTGCGTCTTATTCACCATGTAGTTTACCGTGACCTTCATACTGCAATGACATTTGTTCTGGTTGTCATGTATGTGGAGTAGTGTTGCATTCCTTGTCAATGTTGCAGACCACTTGATCACCTGTGTACATATGCTGTTTGTCATTGTTGCAGTTTGATACTGTGTTGCATTTGATTCACTTGTACATTTGTTCATCAAGTTTCCCCTTTGCACTATCCTTTGTTGCTCACCTTGTTGCATACATGTTTTCATTTTGTTGCTGAGTCATTTGTCTGCTCGGTCAACATTGGATGTTTGCATTTCATATGCTTGCAACCTTGTTTCATACCTTTGGCTTGATTTTCCTGTTGAGACCTCTGCACGGTGCCTTGTACTTGATTCACCTGATTACATGGGTATTTGCTCGAGTCACTTGTTTTCACCGTCCTCACATATTCCTGTTTCATGTAGTGGTACTTGAGACTTGCCTTCATGTACATTAGTACTGTTTCATGTTCATATGCGTTTTCAAGTTGAGTTTGCAAATATCCAGTTTCATGTATGTTGTCACTGTTTTGCTTTGGTCTAGCTTACTGACCCAGTTTTTAGTTTGCTTATGGGTTAGGCACATTTGAGATTTCATTTGTTTACTGAAATGGTCTGAGTTGTTGCACACTTTTGGTCATCATATTTATGTGTGTCTAGCCTAGTAATCTAGCTTGCATTGACATTGGTCTTGAACTTTGGCCTTTGCTGGTTCGTCATATAGTCACAGTGCATTAAACCTGACTTTGATGTTGATTCATAACCCCTCTGTGTATATTTGTGTTTGCATATAGGTTGGTCTTTGTTGAGTTCCTATGTGATCTGTTATCACTGGCTTCATCATGCCTTTGATTCAGATAACTCTGTGCCTTGTTTCACATGATATTCTTTAATGGTTGTCTCTAGCTTGGTGTACCCGAGTCCAGTACCTTTTTAAAGTTTGCATTTAGGCTTACTGCCTGGTTATCATTTATGTTGTCACCACCTTGTATTCTGTCATGTGCAGGGCCTAGATGTGTTGCCTTACGTTTAGTGCACTGTCCAATTCATTAGTCGTTCACTTTTGCCTTCGTGACCATTGCAGTTGTTTATGCAGTTTGTGTTTCATGTAATCTGTTTCTTGTAGTCTTTGGTTTCACGGATTGCTTATGTACATGCTTGCATCTTCATCATTTAGAGTCTGCATTATATTTGAGAGCATGTATGCTCGATTCACTTGCATACTTGTTCCTATATAGCTCACTGTATTGATTCATATATGCGGTATAGTTGCAGTTAATATTAACCTTTGCATTTTGGTTATGGTTTGGCGCCATTTGCTTCTGATTCGTTGATTTATTGTGTACATCATCACCGTAGTGGCAAGGCAGTGCACGCAAGCGTGAACTGCAGCCACACGGTATTCATTGGGTACATCATCACTGTAGTGGCAAGGCAGTGCACGCAAACGTGAACTGCAGCCACACGGTATTGCTTTTGTTGATATTTAAATTGCTTTTGATCCATTGATCTTTTGCATATTTCATATGCCGTATTGGCGAGGCAGTACACATTAGCGTATACTGCAGCCAATCAATATTTATGTTTTTAAGTGATATTTCAATTGTTTAAATTGATTTAGTTTCAATTGATCATTTTGTTGTTATCTAATTATCTATCTGATAATTAGATTCTGAGTCTCTAATTATTATTTAATAATTGGATTTGGTTGTTAATTGCCATTTAGGCAATTCTGATGTTTTCTAAATTATCTTCATTGATATTCTTTTCACATATCTCTGTTGATGATTTAAATCTGCTGATTTGTTGTTTAACACTATTATGTGTTATATTCACCGTTATCCGATTTCTTGTTAAAGAATCGGATATGTGAATTTACTTTGACTGTCATCTATTCATATTTAATTATTATTGCTTCTGTGCACTAATAACTGAGTTTGAATTAGACTGACCCGTGTATTATTTTCTTTTGAATTTAATACTCGGGTCAGACCGAGTATTTACAGGTTGTTGATATTTTACTTTGGGTTGCTGTTCAAGCTTGAAGACTTTTCATATCTTTTGGATTTGTCGTGACATTGTATAGGATGTTGTATATTCATGTATATTATTCACGATAATGTACTTGTATATGTAACTTCCAGAGTCGACAGTTGTAGTTGTATCATATGTATTGTATCACATGTATATCAACTGACATCAGTTATTATATATATGAGACTTTGTTTAATCTGTGTTATTATTATATCTATTGTCCTAAACTATTATGAACTATCGTAGTTCGTTTTATACTAGAATTGGGTATGTCGATGGGAGTAAATAAATATGAGAAGAAAAATAAAAATATATACCACTCCTATCGAGATAACCAATACTAGTATAAGGCCTAACTACGGATGGCCGCTCCTATCCAGCCTTATTCTTCATAATAATAGACAGTATTTCTTTTAATACTCTTTGTTATTGTGAGCATAGAGGTGGGGCGTTACAAACTATCCAATGGAGACTCAAATGTACCAAACCAATATCACAAGCATATATGTACAGCATGAACCAGATAAACTAGTGAAAAACAAGTGGTACAAGACCGAACCAGACACATCGCAATAGCAGGTTTTACAAGTGGAAATGACTAGCTCACAAAAATGCAAACTTCAACAGAAGTTTAGTCACATGAAGGCATCAACATCAAATAACAAATGAACTTAGTGAAAACAAGGGAACGAGCTAATCCAGACAACATGAAGAATATTTACATCAAGTGCATATCAAACTACAACAAGCCTTAAGTAAACATGAACATACATATATGGTGATACAGCAAGTTTATATGGATATGCAAGTAGTGTAACCTGATGCAACAGACTCGGCGAAACAATAATACAAACAGTTTCATAAGCAAGTGAGTATGAATCAAAACTAGCCAGATGCCGTGGGTTATCAAAGTAGAATTCGAACAAAAGAAATTCACATAGCAGGTTTTTACAAAAATCAAAGCAGTAGTTTCAAATCAAAGTCAGAGCCATGGTAGCCAAGAAAACGAAAATCAGAATCAAACAAGTCGTGACAATCAAGTAACGAAGATATACGAATTGAACAAGTCAGTACAAATCACCAACATTCAAGTTGAATCGAATGGAGAGAGAAAAATTATCAAACGAATTCGAATAATATATTCGAATGAAAATATAGGGATTCGAACCCTATGTAAACCCTTAAACATCATCAGCAATAATCATTTCGAGTTTAAGAAAAACAGAGAAGCAATCAACCATTAAAACTCAAATCAAGTCGAGCATAAGCATATTGGAAAAGCAAACATCACATATCATTTTAAACATTCAAGCTCGACAATTTTGAAAAAGCCAAAAGCAAATCAAAGAGACCAACGATCGACAAAAGCAAGGAACGAGAAACATCTACTTGATCGAACCACTAAGTCGACGTCTTCAAAATCTCCAGAATCCTAATTTATTTTGAGAGTGGAATGAAAGTTTTCAAAGCAAAAAATAGCCAGGCCAAAGAAATAAACGAGGGAAAGAGGGAGAATAGTTTTATCACTATACTCAATTATTGGGCCGATAATTTCTTTTAGACAAATTAGGTTTCATGTGTTAAATTGTTTTTTAAATTTGTATTTTCTTTTTTAAACTTTTGTAAATTCTAGTTGTGTGACTAGGAAACGAACTACGGTGGTGCAGTTTGAGAATTCACAACTCAGTGGCTGAGTTATGGCAGGGTTTTGAGCGTAGAGTTAGGTTAATTGATAGTGGTTGTCACGAGTTTATGTGTGTAAGTGTCTGACTACTTAATTTCTAGTAGAAACCTTGGGGGCATCACGTAGGCAGGGTTTTGCCGAAGCTGGATAAATCTGTGTGTTCTATTTTCTGCTTTTATTTTTTTGCTATTATCTGAGCTGCCATTATTATGCTATATCCGTGTTGAAATTATTTTATATACTTCCACATTAAATTTTTATAATTAATAGTATCACCCTATTCAACCTCCCTCTTGGTGAAATCGATCCTACATCAACAAAGTGTGTTTTAAGGATTAGGTAGCAAGGTATGTCATTTTCTATATATAAAGATAGTGATTTTGCAATATTTGATGGAAATTTAATTTGACTTTCATAATTTGTATGATGTATTAGTATCTTGCTTAATTAATTTTTTTTATGAAGATTGAATTATTTGTTGAATGATATGATTGAGTTTTCATTTGATAGATCAAAATTATTATTTTTTCTATTTTCAAGTAACATTTAATTGTAGATCTATATTTTTAAACATTCTAATTAAATTGTAGTTCTTCAGATCTGAATGTTTAGATGTTGTAATTGATTAGCTGCTTTTCTTTACTTTGTTCAGTTGAAACTAAGTATATATATTTTAGAATACAATGTTTTATTTTGGTTCTATGTTTTAAAATTTAATTTAAATTCCATTTCTTTAAATCTAGAAATTTACATTCATGTTGATTAGTTGGATTATATTTAAAGTTAAAAATGAAATTTATGTGGAATCAATACAATATTTTAATTGTAGATCTGTGTTTTAATCTTTTATAACAAAGTGTAATTTTAGTTTTGAATTTTAATACATGTGTGTATGTTTGCATGTATTACTTGCACCTTTTATTGCATTGGATATTTACAGATGAATAAAAGGAATTTTAACAACAAATCAAAGTTTTGAAATTGATTATAATAACTATCTAAATATTATTAGAAAGCTTTGACTGAGTTCCATATATACATATTTGGATCTACTTATATGTGTTCATATAAAACTTATTTTTCTTTACATATATTGTCATAATATGAAAACATTTCTCTTTTTTTAATTAGGACAATAATGTATACATACAGTTCATTTTTTACCTTCCATGTTCTTACATCATGATTAATATATTGCATTAATTAAGTTTAATCAAAGGGAAACTATGTCAATCACGCTTGTCAACCCTTATTTATTTCCATTTTAATGCCTATGTAATAACCATTCAAAATATTCTTGTTTATTTTATGAATACGTATCAATTACCACTGACTTTGCACACTCTCTATATGTTGCACTTGCACAATATTTACTGTGAATATATTTACAATTCTAGTCATATTTAGATTAGTCATTAATTTTATTTTATTAATCAATTATTCAATTTAATTAAGAGAAGGAAATGAAAAGCTTCATTCTCTAAATGTAACGACCGGTTAAATTTATGATATTTAATAAAATGAATTAATATAATTTCTAATTTGGTTAAGAATAAATGTAGAAATTTGGTAGTGGTTGCAATTTAGTGTAACTACAAAATTTTATGATAATAGATGTGGATAATGTAAATTTTCACAACTTGATTTAAAGTAATTTTGAAGAAACAAATAAATGTTGAATTTGTAAATGTTAGTATAAATATTAACTTAAATGGTGTTCATTAATACAAAGATGTAATAAGTGTAGATAGAAAAATTTAATGTCTGTAGAAAGAGAAAAATCTAATAGAAACATAAACTTTAATTATATGAAAGAGTATAGATCTGAGCAAATGGATGAAGATTGATAAGGACAGTGTTTGTAATCAGTTTGGTTATTAATATTTGAGATAGAGATGTGTAAATACGTAAATGAGTTATAATGGGAAGGAATGGTAAGAATGAAAATATAATAATAAGCATTTGATTCAATTAAGGGAGTTAAATTATAATAAATGGTCATTTAATAAATTCAACGTTCTGTGAGAAATCATAATAATGTGTAAAATCAGCACAAGTTGGAAATGCATAAACCTTAATAAACATTCTAACTAAATAAATTTATGCAAATGTGGGAATTAGTTATAAGCGTGTAATTATGGGTATGATAACAATTAGTATAAAATACCTATATATTGGAAACACATTTGTAAAGCATAATTAATTGAGTTGGTGAATTGGGAATGAATTCAAAGTATATGAACATTAATGTTACACAAATAAGAATTAATGCAGTAGCTAAATTTATGAAATCTAAATCTATGGAAAAATGTGTGTAAGATCTTTACTGATTTGAAATTTACGTTACAGGTAGTATAGATTCCTATTATAATAAGACTATGGGTTATAGTAAAGATTTAAATCAAGATTTAGCTACGTGAATAAAAAGAATGAAGGTAATTGAGTTATTGTAATTAAGAAATTTAAACGTTTATTATTACGTTATGTAAAAACTTAAGTTGGGATTTAAAATATTTGTGTATATTAATTTCATGCATTTGGCTATAATGGATTTAATAATAAAAATGAAACAGTGAAATCAAATGGATATAAGATTTCAATTATACCCTGAAATTCATATTCACCATAAAAGGTTAATTGGAACCAAAGTAGTTAATATAGGAATTAAGCCTTATTTATTAATTTGGATTTATGGAAATAGTTAATTCCATAAAATAAAGTTAAAGCTAATTCAAATTTAGTTGGACCATTGTTGATATAACTTTAGAAAGCAAGATTTTATCTATAATTTGAATATTAAATCCAACAAAGGGTATTTACTACAAATAAAATAGAATTAAACGTAAAATATTACGTTATTGGATTTAAAATGGAATTTGTAAACAATTGAGTGAATTTAATAAATTTATCAAACCTATAATGTTGAATTCGTTAAGATTGGAATTAATAATAGTAAAGAAGAATGAGGGAAGAATAATTTGAAAACATAGCAATAGATATTAATGTAAGGTTACCTTAAATAAGTTAAGGCAAACCAATGGACAATAATGTAGATACCTTATAATACGATGTTTGTGTGTAAAGGAAATGGGAATAAAGTTATTAATAATTTGGAATTTTATTTATGGTAAAAAGTTTATTTGCAATCAAATGAGTTGGAATGGGAATCAAATCTATTTATCTAATTGGATTCAAGTTGAGAGTATAAGAGTATAAGAATTAATAATTGGGTTTTGAGAATAAAAATTATAATTCCAAATAATAAGAAGTGCAGAAATTAACACTGCAAAATTGATATACTTATAAATTTTAATTCACATCCAAGCTTGGAAAACCATTTGGGATTGTTTGAATTATATAAGTCACAAAATTTGGCCAATATTAGAAGTTGAAACATAAAAACTGGATTTATAATTTATTTTAATTTATTTAATAAATATTAAAAATAGCCATTTTGGGCACGGACTCGGATTTCGACGAAACCAGTTTCATCGGATCCGTATCGGTGAATTATTATAGGGTTTCAAATTTCGTATCGATCGGACTTGTCGTTTGATCGTACGGACGCGAAACGCCTTGAAATCAATTTTATTAAAATCAATTTGAAATCAATTTGGAAATCTTGTTTTTAGCATAACTTCTTCATACGATCGAATTTGGTCGCGAAACTTTTTCCATCGCATTCTGAATATTTTAAAATACCTATCTGGATATATAGTTTTAACAAATTCGGTTCCGGAAGCATAGCGGGCTTTTTGGGTCATAGTTTTTTCCGTACGTTCGCGTATCCAGTCTAGCTACCCTACCTCTAACCTATCTATAAATATACAGCTATAAACCCTAGTCTCTATTCTTTTGCTGTACGTTCATTTCTTCACTCTTTTCTCTTCCCCAAATGTATACATCTCAGATCCAATTCCAGATCTATCCACAGTTCAAATCAAAAGTCAAAACTCAAAAATTTCAGAAAATTCCAGAAAAAATATATGTTGAAGTATTCGATACGCGTAATCTACTGGTGTAATTCGTTTTTCAATTGGAGCTGTCGTTCATGCAGAATAAATTCAAACAGCCCCAAAACCGTTCATCATCATCGCACAAAACTTCATCGGATCGAGAAACGGTTTCTGGGTACTGGAGAGGGGACTGAGGGGGTTAGATCTATATGGTTCGTTGGTCGAATCGACGGTCGGATTTTGGTCAAAAAGGGACGTGATGGGGTTTGCTTTGTGCATGCTTTGCGGTGCAAAGTGTTTCGTGCGTTTACTATGCGCGTGCCTGGGTTTCCAAAAGATGATGACGTGGCATAGTGAGAATATGTTCTCTTTTTTTGTTTATTTTAAAATTGAAATTCAATCGCAATTTTCGCTTTATCTTTCACTTACGAACTCCGTTTCACGCGCGATTTTTTTTGTTAGGATCGTATTGAAATTCCGGACTTGATGAAGCTGGTTTGGACGAATTCCGAGACGGGCGAATTTTTGGGTTCAAATCGAATTTAAATTCGATTTAAATTCAAAAGGTGAGTGTTTTGACCCAATCACAATTACTAGAAGCTTTTATGTTTGTTAAATAAATTTTAGAAATGAATAGAAATTTATTTATGAGTATTTGGCATGTTTATTTCATTCATATCTGTTGAATTGCATTTTATTTAATTTAACTGTTAATTTAATTGATTTATCGCGTATTAATTGACTGTTGGAAATTATTGTTGCATATGAATTGCTAGTTAACAGTTGTATAAATTATTACTGAATAAACTGTTAGATTTATAGTTGATAAATTTAATTTGAATAAACTGTCAGTTATCACCTGTTATATATGATCATATATATAATTGTTATTGATTGATATTGATCGATGTTGTGATCGGATGATGGATGTGTTGTTGAATGAATGTTTTATTTGGATATCATTAAACTGCAAGTTAGTATGCATTTACATTTCATTCGGGATTGCGGTTTGAAATGATATACAACCGCAGTTTATTTTTTTTAAATTGCGGATTGAAATGATAAATATCCGTATCACTTGACCATAGGATAGAAAACTATATACAGGCACCGCGGTCTATATATAACTATTTTTAATGAGATTTCTATGGTTTGGATGGAATACGGTTTATAAAAATCTTAAATTTTATACTGAATAAATGTTTTCTTCCATATTTATATATATATGAAGTTGAAAAATTTGAAATAAAAAGGTGTATAAATCTCTTTATTAAAATGGAAGAAAATTTAGAAATGGAGTTTGATAATTTATATCCTATGTTTAAATGTTAAGTTGGAAATTTTAAGATAGTATATTTACAATTGGATTTTTCCCAAAATAAATTGAAATGAATATTCTAGTATAATTTGAATTGGAAAATATATATAATTTATTACTAGAAATTGAAGTCTTATTATTTATGGATTTTATGTGAATGTTCAAAACTAATTAATAGAACATTTGATTTGTTGAAAGAATAAAAATCCAACTTTAGTTGAAATATTAACACTCAAGATGGATATAAATATATATAAAATTGAAATGGTTGGGACTTGAAATAATATTTTGGATTATGGTTTTAACATTGAGTAAAGAAATATTCACAAAGCCATGTAAATTATTTTCCGTACAAAGTAACCATAAAGTTAAATCACTTATTTTATATATTGTTGAATATCCAAACCATTTAGTTTTGAAAGTAATGGTTTTAAAAACTATGGATTTCGAAGTATTATGTTGAAAGTTAATATTCAAATATTTGGTTACAAGGAATTATAAATTTTAAAAGTGGCATAAATTTTGGAAAAGATTTATATTTGGGAAATGATATCATTGATTTGGGTTTTATAAAAATAATATCAAAATGAATCTTTTTGGGTTTTAAAAAAAGAAATGATATCGTAATATTATGGTTTGAAATGGATTATATTCTGGTTTTAAAGTATAAACTATTTTTAAATAACCGCGGTGTTATAATAACGATGGGTTGGCAAAGAGACCGGGATCGGATATGGACATACTCTCTGTCGATACCGAAAACCACTTTGACTAACCGTGTACGCGGTGGAGTTTCCAGAATGAAGTAGGACGGTGGCGACGTTTCCTGTAAGGTAAATACGCGGACCCAACTCCCGTGAGTTGGCATAAGGTGGCTAAAACAGGAGCGATCGACGGGTTAATGAGGTCATTCCTCTGATCGGACACTCCTCTTCGATATTATACTTTGACTTTGGATTGATTCAGTGGCCACTTCTATTTTGATTTTGGGGGAGTTTGTTCGAGGTGGGCGGTAGCTGCGGCTACGCGTTACCATCGACCCGGAAGCGTAATTGGTATATCTACCCTGGCATTGCCTAGTTGTGCCGTGTCACCTACCCTAGCGCGCCTTATACGATTTTAGCTTTGTACCATACCTATGGAGTGCCCTCTGACGACGCCCAGTACGGGGGAGATTACGGTACTGTATAGACTATGGGAATATATTCTGTGTTAAGGGCTATATTGGTAACCCCTTAACGCTATTTAAAAGTAAGTTTATTTTACAATTAGACACTAGTATAATAGCGCAATATACTACATAGTAAATAGTTTAACGGATCCTTAGGAGATGTAAATCCCGAGCATCTCTTGAGTTACTGCACTCATATTTATTTCTGTTAATTTAACTCACATAAGATCTTTTAGTTCTGACTCGAGTGTTTTGTCTTTTCAATTCGCTCGGGTCAGTCCGAGCGTTTCAGGATTTGAAGTTTAGCTCTGGAGGACGAAGACGAAGATTTTAATATTACTACCTACTATTTTATTCCACTACACTGTATTCCGCTGCATTGATATTGTTGGTATGTGAACTCTGATATTTAATTGTATAAAGAAGAATCAAATGTTTTGTAAACAGTTTTATAAACTGTATATTTTATTATTATATTTTATCCTTCCGCTGTGAGATTCTATTTGTTTATTTCTTCTCTGTTTTTCTTATTTACCCCATAACAATCCGCCCTTCCGTATGGTTTGAACTGGCACGTGTGTCTGTTTAAATCGTACGAAAAGGCGGGATGTTACAGTTGGTATCAGAGCTTTGGTTTAACGATAAACCTTGGCTTTGTGGGGTTTGACTCTTTGTTAATAGGGTAGAAATATCCTATGGGAGTCGCTGAGTGTATATATATGAGAGAGCGTATTTGTTAGTATTAATAAAAAGATTTTTATATTGTGTTAATCTGTTCCGCTTTGTATTTATAAATTCTGGTTGATGCATGGGACGCTATGTCATCAATAGGGATTTCTAAACACTTAATAGGACAGACCGACATAATATTTGTTTTAATATAGGTGAATGAAAGAATTTTGCCTATTATATTTTCTATATATAAAAATATTTTTATAAAGATATATATATATTTGGTTGCTATAGATTGGGTGTTAGGCAATAAGAATATTTGTAATAAATTGAAGCTAAGTTGAAATTATGATAAATCAAATTGGAGATTTTAGAACTTAAGTCCGGGATTTTTCCAAATCTGCTTTCAAAGAATTTGTGAAATTTATTGATTTGGTTTATAAGTAATTTCTTATATAAATATTTCGTATAATTTGGAAGAATTGTTTTAAAGAAGATTTTGGGAAAAAAAAAATTAAATTCTGTACTTTCCTCTCTGTCGCTGGAAAATAAATTCGGCGATGACGGCCGCATCATCGACTTTCATTTTCGAGTTTCGAAGGGAAAGGCCACAGTAGTAAATTCTACTGCAGATTTATTTTGAAATTTTCTAAATTTTTTTTTTCTTTTATTGTTCTAACTATAATTAGAGATATTGAGTTGTAAGAACTTATTTATCTAATATTTTGAAATAAATTGAAATCTGACCCGGAATCCAATTCTAAAATTTTCCATTAATTAATTGTTAAATTTTAGTGAAATAAATGGATTGAAACCTCTAATTTTAGGTAAGAGAATTAATGCTAAGTATAAAGGAAGTTAAAATTTTAACTTATAAGTAATGGTAAAGATTTATTGAACAATCAATGAATTAGAAGAATTGAGATAAAACTTGTATAAGTTCAATTGCATTTTTCTTTAACATAAATAACTTACCAAAAATAAAAAGTTGAAATGTTAAATAAGGGATTGAAATTGAATATTATACAAGTAAATTTTTGGAAATAATGAAGTACTCAATAAATTACTGTTATAAATAAGAATTTAATGGTATAAACTTAAGTTATAATTGAAATTCTACTAAAAATAAAGTTAAGTATTATTAATAGGTGATATGAACTTAAGTATATAAAGTGAAATTCTAAACAAAAAATTGATTGTAGGATTATTAACTTAAGTATGTTTTAATTTCCACTATTCTAATATAATGGAAAGTAGAAAAAAAATTTTGACTGCAATCCATAGTTAATGAACAAGTAAAATCTTTCACTTATAGGAATGCAGGTTATAAGGTTAATAAATTAAGTGTAAGTAGAGGGTTACTGTAATTAAATATAATAGAAACGTAAACATTAAATAAAGGAATGAAATTAAGGGTAAGTTGAAATTGTAATTTATAAAACGAATATATATTTGTTGAACCATAAATTAATAAAAAGGAATTGAGAAGAAACTTGTAAATTTTCACTTACATTCTTAAAACATACATAACTTACCACATAATAAAAGTTGCAATGTTAGTAAGAAAATGTAGGGGAAATCTTACAAGTGAAGCTTGAGGTAATTAAGATATTCAATAAATTTGCTGTTAAAACTTAAGCTAAATCGGAAATTTTACTATATAAGAAAGGTAAGTAGAATAAATGGGTGATATAAACTTTAGTCAATAAATTGGAACACAAATATGATAATTTTGTAATAAATGAAAATGAAAATTGTAAGAAATAAAGAAATCCCTCCATAAATGAAAGAAAGAAAATCAAACCACTGAAGCATGAAATAAATGTATAATAAGTAATTTGGTTGTTGGTTTGAATTGTTATTGTTTGATTTATGTTGTTGGGTAAGGAATTTGAAGTTGTTGGATGAATAAATAATCTATCTTTGTTCCATCTAAGACTATTGAGTAAAAGGATGCACTTGATAGTTAATTTCATTTCATACGAATTTCAAGTTTGAACCCAAACAACTGTTTGTTTGATGGATTAAATGGTTGCTTTGCTTTGTGTATGTATGCTGTTTGTAAGGTTGATGGTTGTTGTATTGATTGGTTGATTAATGGTTGAAACCACCTAAACATTTCACTTTAATATAAATATTTAACCTTTTTAGATTTTATAAGTGAAATGCAGGTTATGGAAGCAACTGCTACTGCTTTTGGTTCCATAATAATAAGCGTATTGCCCGACAAATAGGTACGTTTCCGGATTACGTTTTGTAGCGCTATTTTATATATTTTCCCGTGTTGGGATATTTTATTTGGATAATATGTGTAATATATTTGTATATTTGGATATTATATTTTCTCCAGAGTCCCTCCGTACAAAGGAGACTTTGCCAAAATTTTCAGGAAATTTTGGACTTAGAATTTTGTGAAAGTATTTTTCCAACTTTAATAATTCAAGTATTAAAGGATATAATGATTATGAAACAAGTATATTTCATTAAAGGAAATTAATCCAGTAAAATATTGTTTATAAGTTAATATTTGAAATAAGATGCACTGTAAATCTTCCTCCTCCCTTCTTTTTCCTTTTCGGGGACGAAAAGTTTTGAGTGGGGGAGATTGTAACGACCCGTTAAATTTATGATATTTAATAAAATGAATTAATATAATTTCTAATTTGGTTAAGAATAAATGTAGAAATTTGGTAGTGGTTGCAATTTAGTGTAACTACAAAATTTTATGATAATAGATGTGGATAATGTAAATTTTCACAACTTGATTTAAAGTAATTTTGAAGAAACAAATAAATGTTGAATTTGTAAATGTTAGTATAAATATTAACTTAAATGGTGTTCATTAATACAAAGATGTAATAAGTGTAGATAGAAAAATTTAATGTCTGTAGAAAGAGAAAAATCTAATAGAAACATAAACTTTAATTATATGAAAGAGTATAGATCTGAGCAAATGGATGAAGATTGATAAGGACAGTGTTTGTAATCAGTTTGGTTATTAATATTTGAGATAGAGATGTGTAAATACGTAAATGAGTTATAATGGGAAGGAATGGTAAGAATGAAAATATAATAATAAGCATTTGATTCAATTAAGGGAGTTAAATTATAATAAATGGTCATTTAATAAATTCAACGTTCTGTGAGAAATCATAATAATTGTGTAAAATCAGCACAAGTTGGAAATGCATAAACTTTAATAAACATTCTAACTAAATAAATTTATGCAAATGTGGGAATTAGTTATAAGCGTGTAATTATGGGTATGATAACAATTAGTATAAAATACCTATATATTGGAAACACATTTGTAAAGCATAATTAATTGAGTTGGTGAATTGGGAATGAATTCAAAGTATATGAACATTAATGTTACACAAATAAGAATTAATGCAGTAGCTAAATTTAAGAAATCTAAATCTATGGAAAAATGTGTGTAAGATCTTTACTGATTTGAAATTTACGTTACAGGTAGTATAGATTCCTATTATAATAAGACTATGGGTTATAGTAAAGATTTAAATCAAGATTTAGCTACGTGAATAAAAAGAATGAAGGTAATTGAGTTATTGTAATTAAGAAATTTAAACGTTTATTATTACGTTATGTAAAAACTTAAGTTGGGATTTAAAATATTTGTGTATATTAATTTCATGCATTTGGCTATAATGGATTTAATAATAAAAATGAAACAGTGAAATCAAATGGATATAAGATTTCAATTATACCCTGAAATTCATATTCACCATAAAAGGTTAATTGGAACCAAAGTAGTTAATATAGGAATTAAGCCTTATTTATTAATTTGGATTTATGGAAATAGTTAATTCCATAAAATAAAGTTAAAGCTAATTCAAATTTAGTTGGACCATTGTTGATATAACTTTAGAAAGCAAGATTTTATCTATAATTTGAATATTAAATCCAACAAAGGGTATTTACTACAAATAAAATAGAATTAAACGTAAAATATTACGTTATTGGATTTAAAATGGAATTTGTAAACAATTGAGTGAATTTAATAAATTTATCAAACCTATAATGTTGAATTCGTTAAGATTGGAATTAATAATAGTAAAGAAGAATGAGGGAAGAATAATTTGAAAACATAGCAATAGATATTAATGTAAGGTTACCTTAAATAAGTTAAGGCAAACCAATGGACAATAATGTAGATACCTTATAATACGATGTTTGTGTGTAAAGGAAATGGGAATAAAGTTATTAATAATTTGGAATTTTATTTATGGTAAAAAGTTTATTTGCAATCAAATGAGTTGGAATGGGAATCAAATCTATTTATCTAATTGGATTCAAGTTGAGAGTATAAGAGTATAAGAATTAATAATTGGGTTTTGAGAATAAAAATTATAATTCCAAATAATAAGAAGTGCAGAAATTAACACTGCAAAATTGATATACTTATAAATTTTAATTCACATCCAAGCTTGGAAAACCATTTGGGATTGTTTGAATTATATAAGTCACAAAATTTGGCCAATATTAGAAGTTGAAACATAAAAACTGGATTTATAATTTATTTTAATTTATTTAATAAATATTAAAAATAGCCATTTTGGGCACGGACTCGGATTTCGACGAAACCAGTTTCATCGGATCCGTATCAGTGAATTATTATAGGGTTTCAAATTTCGTATCGATCGGACTTGTCGTTTGATCGTACGGACGCGAAACGCCTTGAAATCAATTTTATTAAAATCAATTTGAAATCAATTTGGAAATCTTGTTTTTAGCATAACTTCTTCATACGATCGAATTTGGTCGCGAAACTTTTTCCATCGCATTCTGAATATTTTAAAATACCTATCTGGATATATAGTTTTAACAAATTCGGTTCCGGAAGCATAGCGGGCTTTTTGGGTCATAGTTTTTTCCGTACGTTCGCGTATCCAGTCTAGCTACCCTACCTCTAACCTATCTATAAATATACAGCTATAAACCCTAGTCTCTATTCTTTTGCTGTACGTTCATTTCTTCACTCTTTTCTCTTCCCCAAATGTATACATCTCAGATCCAATTCCAGATCTATCCACAGTTCAAATCAAAAGTCAAAACTCAAAAATTTCAGAAAATTCCAGAAAAAATATATGTTGAAGTATTCGATACGCGTAATCTACTGGTGTAATTCGTTTTTCAATTGGAGCTGTCGTTCATGCAGAATAAATTCAAACAGCCCCAAAACCGTTCATCATCATCGCAAAAAACTTCATCGGATCGAGAAACGGTTTCTGGGTACTGGAGAGGGGACTGAGGGGGTTAGATCTATATGGTTCGTTGGTCGAATCGACGGTCGGATTTTGGTCAAAAAGGGACGTGATGGGGTTTGCTTTGTGCATGCTTTGCGGTGCAAAGTGTTTCGTGCGTTTACTATGCGCGTGCCTGGGTTTCCAAAAGATGATGACGTGGCATAGTGAGAATATGTTCTCTTTTTTTGTTTATTTTAAAATTGAAATTCAATCGCAATTTTCGCTTTATCTTTCACTTACGAACTCCGTTTCACGCGCGATTTTTTTTGTTAGGATCGTATTGAAATTCCGGACTTGATGAAGCTGGTTTGGACGAATTCCGAGACGGGCGAATTTTTGGGTTCAAATCGAATTTAAATTCGATTTAAATTCAAAAGGTGAGTGTTTTGACCCAATCACAATTACTAGAAGCTTTTATGTTTGTTAAATAAATTTTAGAAATGAATAGAAATTTATTTATGAGTATTTGGCATGTTTATTTCATTCATATCTGTTGAATTGCATTTTATTTAATTTAACTGTTAATTTAATTGATTTATCGCGTATTAATTGACTGTTGGAAATTATTGTTGCATATGAATTGCTAGTTAACAGTTGTATAAATTATTACTGAATAAACTGTTAGATTTATAGTTGATAAATTTAATTTGAATAAACTGTCAGTTATCACCTGTTATATATGATCATATATATAATTGTTATTGATTGATATTGATCGATGTTGTGATCGGATGATGGATGTGTTGTTGAATGAATGTTTTATTTGGATATCATTAAACTGCAAGTTAGTATGCATTTACATTTCATTCGGGATTGCGGTTTGAAATGATATACAACCGCAGTTTATTTTTTTTAAATTGCGGATTGAAATGATAAATATCCGTATCACTTGACCATAGGATAGAAAACTATATACAGGCACCGCGGTCTATATATAACTATTTTTAATGAGATTTCTATGGTTTGGATGGAATACGGTTTATAAAAATCTTAAATTTTATACTGAATAAATGTTTTCTTCCATATTTATATACATATGAAGTTGAAAAATTTGAAATAAAAAGGTGTATAAATCTCTTTATTAAAATGGAAGAAAATTTAGAAATGGAGTTTGATAATTTATATCCTATGTTTAAATGTTAAGTTGGAAATTTTAAGATAGTATATTTACAATTGGATTTTTCCCAAAATAAATTGAAATGAATATTCTAGTATAATTTGAATTGGAAAATATATATAATTTATTACTAGAAATTGAAGTCTTATTATTTATGGATTTTATGTGAATGTTCAAAACTAATTAATAGAACATTTGATTTGTTGAAAGAATAAAAATCCAACTTTAGTTGAAATATTAACACTCAAGATGGATATAAATATATATAAAATTGAAATGGTTGGGACTTGAAATAATATTTTGGATTATGGTTTTAACATTGAGTAAAGAAATATTCACAAAGCCATGTAAATTATTTTCCGTACAAAGTAACCATAAAGTTAAATCACTTATTTTATATATTGTTGAATATCCAAACCATTTAGTTTTGAAAGTAATGGTTTTAAAAACTATGGATTTCGAAGTATTATGTTGAAAGTTAATATTCAAATATTTGGTTACAAGGAATTATAAATTTTAAAAGTGGCATAAATTTTGGAAAAGATTTATATTTGGGAAATGATATCATTGATTTGGGTTTTATAAAAATAATATCAAAATGAATCTTTTTGGGTTTTAAAAAAAGAAATGATATCGTAATATTATGGTTTGAAATGGATTATATTCTGGTTTTAAAGTATAAACTATTTTTAAATAACCGCGGTGTTATAATAACGATGGGTTGGCAAAGAGACCGGGATCGGATATGGACATACTCTCTGTCGATACCGAAAACCACTTTGACTAACCGTGTACGCGGTGGAGTTTCCAGAATGAAGTAGGACGGTGGCGACGTTTCCTGTAAGGTAAATACGCGGACCCAACTCCCGTGAGTTGGCATAAGGTGGCTAAAACAGGAGCGATCGACGGGTTAATGAGGTCATTCCTCTGATCGGACACTCCTCTTCGATATTATACTTTGACTTTGGATTGATTCAGTGGCCACTTCTATTTTGATTTTGGGGGAGTTTGTTCGAGGTGGGCGGTAGCTGCGGCTACGCGTTACCATCGACCCGGAAGCGTAATTGGTATATCTACCCTGGCATTGCCTAGTTGTGCCGTGTCACCTACCCTAGCGCGCCTTATACGATTTTAGCTTTGTACCATACCTATGGAGTGCCCTCTGACGACGCCCAGTACGGGGGAGATTACGGTACTGTATAGACTATGGGAATATATTCTGTGTTAAGGGCTATATGGGTAACCCCTTAACGCTATTTAAAAGTAAGTTTATTTTACAATTAGACACTAGTATAATAGCGCAATATACTACATAGTAAATAGTTTAACGGATCCTTAGGAGATGTAAATCCCGAGCATCTCTTGAGTTACTACACTCATATTTATTTCTGTTAATTTAACTCACATAAGATCTTTTAGTTCTGACTCGAGTGTTTTGTCTTTTCAATTCGCTCGGGTCAGTCTGAGCGTTTCAGGATTTGAAGTTTAGCTCTGGAGGACGAAGACGAAGATTTTAATATTACTACCTACTATTTTATTCCACTACACTGTATTCCGCTGCATTGATATTGTTGGTATGTGAACTCTGATATTTAATTGTATAAAGAAGAATCAAATGTTTTGTAAACAGTTTTATAAACTGTATATTTTATTATTATATTTTATCCTTCCGCTGTGAGATTCTATTTGTTTATTTCTTCTCTGTTTTTCTTATTTACCCCATAACAATCCGCCCTTCCGTATGGTTTGAACTGGCACGTGTGTCTGTTTAAATCGTACGAAAAGGCGGGATGTTACACTAAATAAATTTATGACCCTCATTAATTGAATAATTTAAGAGAAAGGAAACATAAAGTTTCCTTCTCCAAATAAATTTATTCCACTTTATTAATTGAATAAGTTAAGAGCAAATAGATGAAATATTTTCTTCTCTAAATAAGTTTGAAAAGTAAACGTTACACACAAATTTTTATATAAGAGTATATTTGATATACTCTAACTTACATATATGTTAAGCTAAAGTGAAACTTTATTTATGAAGTTAAGTAAAATATTGATTTTATTTAAAAGAAACTTAGAAAAGTTCCAAATGAATTTGGACTTCACAGGCACGTTTGTGATTCAAAGGGTATTTTTTTTTTAAATTCACCTATTTCTTCTGCTAGGAGCTAGCCCAGTTCCAACATAAAGTAACTTAAAGGGAAAGGGTAAAGTTTAAAAGGGGTATTGGGTATGTAAAACTAGTTTTGAAGTTATGGAATCCATAACGGCAGTTGTTATAACGCAACTCATAAAACGAACGCTTTTTGTAAACTAAAAATGTTTTTGATTTAAAATATTTTAGAAGATATTTCTATATATTATAAGCATTAAAAAAAGGTAGTTATTTTTTATTAATTAAGCAAAGGGTTTAATGTTTATTTAATTTATTTATTAAGTAAAGATAATTAATACTTAATCATTAATTAAGTGAAGATAATTAGTAATTAATTATTAATTAATTAAGTTAATTATAATTAGTTAATTAAGTAAGAATTAATAAATTAACCATTAAGTAAATGTTAATTATTTAATTCATTATTATTTAAGTAAGCTTAAATTATTGATTAATTATTAACTAAGAGGGGTTAATTGATTATTATTAATCAAGCATGGTTTAATTATTACTTAATTACTTATTAAGTCAACATTTAATTATTATTTAATAAAGGTTTAAAATTATTTTAAATTAATTAAATAAAGGTTTAAATATAATTACTTTATTTCCAAAAATCGGTTTATTTAAAAAATTGCTATCTTTTTAAAGAATGGTTTAAATACAAGGAATTCTCTTTGTCCATGTCATTAAGTAGCCAAACAAATATGAATAGATTATTTTGAACTCCTATTTAGCAGAATAAATTCCCAATCGACTATAATTAAATTAAATAGATTATCATTGATATATGTTTAGTAGAATAAATCTCCATTCTGTTTAATTAAATTGCATAGGTTACTGATGATATCTCTTTAGCAGAATAAATTCCGTTCTACTATTATATTAATTTGGACATTTATTCATAGGCTAATTAATTAATATTGGAAAAAGTGATTAGTTAACTAGTGATGGTTCATTATTGATTTTTTTTTACATATATGCATCCTTACATAAATACCGGTTATGTGACTTGAAATGTCAAAGAATTAAATGGTAACTTGATTTAGTACCATTGTGGTCCTAAGTCTCTTTCCAAATTTATAAAGTTATGGATATAAAATAACTTAATTTTATAATAATGTAAGGTTAAAAGTTTATAAATAATTTATTAAATAAGTTAGTTAATTATTTATTAATGATGTTTTAAAGTAAACTAATTAATTAATTAATTATGATTTTAAAAAACTAATTAATTAAACCACGGAATTTACAAATAATACTTTGTTTATAAAAGGGATTTTACTTTATAAAGGTTATTTAAAAGAAAATTTTCAAATGTTATTTGGTAAATGATATTTAATAAAGGAAGATCCATAAAAGCGTTTTATTAATAGAAGGTGATTTTATAAATCATTTTTGTATACTTATAAAAGAAGATTTATAAATTAAATTAGAGATTTATAAAAGTATGAAATGGGCTGATAAAAAGGGATTTTTATAAAGGAATGAGATTTGCTTTGAGAATTAATCCTTTTAATTATAGTGGTATGGAAAAATTCTTTTCATACTCGATACCAAAGGATAGTGTTTTGTTTATAGTAATTAATGTTTTAAATGTTATTTGTTTTGGCCTATTTAAAATATAAATTTGGAAAAGAGGAAATCTTCCATAAATTTTGATAATATACTTATATCGTTGAGATAAGCATATGGATATCTTTTTTACGAATTGAATGAATAATACCTGAAATATACTTATACCATTGAGACAAGTATATAAATGTTTCCCATGTATTGAAAAGAGAATTATGGGTTGCGACGGTAACTTTTGTGAAGGTATTTTCAATCAATAATTTTAAAGAGTTTTAATTAATAAAATATTAATTAATAGAGGCATAGTGGATCCCATATGGAATTAAATCTATGCTTGATTATTTGTTTATTTGATAGCTATATAGCTGACCATCAAATCTTAGCCAATTTTTTAACTCTGGAAATATCTAGGGGAAACACAAGAATTCTATGGTACAATCATCTTTGTTGATGCTATTGTACATATAAACTCGTTGTGTTCTTCTAGAACAAGTGATAAGAAAACTCGTCCACTTAAACGGTTACAGGGTGATCCCCACTCTTATGAATTGTCTGTTTATTTCCAAAATAACCGGAGTTGATTTTACCGAAAATTATCGAATGTTGGTTCGAACAGACTGGGGTCGGATAAGTATGAATTATCTGAGAACCACTTTGTATCAACTCAAGCGTTCAAACTGGAAGCATCTTGAAAGTGATGGGATCGAAGATGGAACTCTTTGAAGTGCGAGGCTATTTGCTACTAATCTCGAGGATGATTCCAAAATGGATGTAGTAGAAGTGGTGCCTCCGATTGTTCATATTGTGAACAAATTGTTTGATTAATGCTAGTTCTACATTGCTGCCGAGGGTTAGTGTTAGCATTCCCAGTTGGATTGCTATATAAAAGGTAAAGCGTAGCCTCAAGCCTTATCAATCGAAAATGACTAAAACATGGGATATGCACGAAGGTTATGCGGATCGCACCCATTAGCGTACTAATATCACCCTTCTAGATTATTATTTATGTATTTGATTGTGCATGAGATATCTTGGGAAAAGCTTGCAAAGAAACCGAGGTTATGAAATATTCGATATTATCCTTTAAAGGGTAGGCCGGTCTTGCCATATAGGGGTCCATTTGAGGCCCTCGGTACATTTTATCTAGAGATATACTATGACACGCGATACCCCAATAGTCTTGTCATTGATGGAATCCATTCTCTAATAAGCGCAATACGAACTTAGATGTGCATGATTAAGCTGGAACGTGAGATACAAGCATTACAACTATATTCGAAATTGATTTTAAACCCTAGACATTATTATAATATCCTCAGAGTTTCCTATAAAATGGTTTGGTTATCATAGCAGAAATCGGTCCGTGTTTATGCGTGGTGTGGCCTTACGAGATACCTTTTATTTTGAATGGTTTTATAAGATATAAGAATCCATTTTATTATGTTTCTCACGCTGTTTTTACTAGATTGATCCAGGTAATATTTTTCTTATAATGCTTGTGTCAGCCTAGGTATATTTTCTACATTTAGCTAGACACTTGGAGATGCAGAAGACGAGCTGGATCCTCCAAGATGTATTCGCATATTTTATCTTCCACTGTTTTGTTTCTTGTTTGTATTTATCAGCAATCGTAAGGACATGCTGCTATAACTGTCCAGGCTGATGATAGGTTAATTACTCAAATTTTACATATGTATATTAAAGTTTGGTTTTCTATTTATAGTTCATTGATATATTATAGATTACTCATCACGTTGTGAAATTCTATTTTGTCTTTTCTTTTTTTCACCTCAACAATCTATCTTTCCGACACTAAGATGTTCGGCATGTGAATACGATAGATGTATTAGTATTAACTTTTAAGGCTTTAAAAAAGGGGTTATTATAGAAACTTACTTGGTCAACAGTCTTCTGCCCTTGGAGTTGATCTACCTTCGACATTCAATTAAGTGAGAAAGGCAATTCCCATTATATAAGTCAATGTAGTATGCGATTGCTTCTACTTTAGTGTTTGAATGTCAACAACGACATTACCTGTCACGGCCCATTTTTCCATACTCTTTGAATCGACGGTTATAAAAAATCTATCCTTACTGAGGAGAACTTTTAAATACATATATCAAAGTCTAACTTAAATTTAGCTTGGACAGTTATAACCATATGTCCTAACAATTGCTGATAAACATCAATAAAACAAACAAACCACAACAGATAATAGAATATGTCCATACGTAGATGAAAATCTCCAGCTCTTCTCGGGAAACTTTAACTGTCATCGACCGAACCTGAAACTACTCGGATCTTAGCCGAGTACTAAAGATACGCGGATCAAGCTTGGTAAACCAGCATGAGAAAAACTCAATAATTAATGATAGAGTCATATATCAACCTTAAAATAAAATCCTTTGAAAAGAAAGAGTATCTCATAAGACCACGTCCACACATAAACACAGACATGTTTTTAGTTATGATAACTAAAATACTTATATCAAAACATTTGATATTATTTTTAATGACATCTCTTTGAAAACTTTTGCAAATAAACTTATCAATCTTATCCGAAATGGTTACCCATATAACATTTTGAGGCTATTCATTATGCCAATACAAACAAAACCGCAGGTTCTTATTGAAGAATTGATTTCCATCCAAATGGCCAGGTGAATGGAATACCTTCTGGCAGTGCATCTCTAGAGGAATGTAACGAAAAGGACAAACCGAATGCACTCTCCTACTACTACTAGTATCGAGTAGTCCTTGCAATCCGAAAAATCTCCACAACGAGGAGACCGCTGTTATAAATAACTCTATAACGGGAGCTACCCAGAGCATGTCCACAAGCAGTCCTCATGCTATGAAGATCCGTGGTATTCAATAATCATCATCTTCAACATGTTTTCACATTCGAACATCTTTTCACTTTAATCCTTTTCGGATGTTTTCGAAACCTCTTTCTTTTGACTTAGAATAATTCAAAGTACTTTATTCTTTTGCTTTAGATAATATCTCAAATTTCTTCACTTAACTCTCGATCCAAATTCCTTAACTTTTAGGTGGGTCAAAAACAATGTTATTTAAAACATCGTTTATGATAAACCCTAAAATCAATCTTAGCAAACATTTTTGAGTAAATAGGATCATAGAAATCATTCTAATTTTACTCAACATTAATTTTCGTATTCAACAAGTGCTATGGGCAGAATAAGGGTGGAATCACCTTTTAAATTCCTTGAATAGGACGAGTTCCCTCTTGGGATTTTAATACCAAGTATAGGAAGATTATCTCTATGCAACCCAAGTCGTAATTCATTCATTTTGAAGATTGCTTAATTTTTTTGGATAATATCGATCTTCTTTTATTTCAGAAACTTAATACAATCATTTTAAAGCATCCAGGCTTTCCTTTCGATCAGTTCCATCCCTTTTCTAAAAAGACAAAACAGAGGCAAGGTAAGTTTAAGGCACTGGCTGTTCCATTCCCGATCTTAGTTACACACCTTGTTTTATCTTTCCAGATCTCACAAGCGGGACAAATGTACTAGTCATTTCCACATACTCAGTTATCAACTTTATTTTGGAATTGATTTTAAATATTCCAAATTATCTTTTAAACACTTACTTTTCCTTCTAAAAACATTCACAATTGATTCTAGGAAAAATTGTCACATTTAAACTCATATTCAAATGGTTATATAATTCATACCATAAAAGTGTCATGGAAAGTGTTATATAAGCTTAATTGATTTAATCGACTTTTTAATATTTTAATATTCATATTTTTCGATCCAAATCTCTTTTAAACTATTTAAATGGATTTATCAAATTTTTTCCATAATTAAAAACATACTTTAAACTGATTTTTCGTTATGGCCACGTTACTACACTAGCGCGATTTTTCTAGAAAATTAATTCGGAAATATTTCAAAATCTACTCAACAAAATGTTTGTTTTCTTTCTTAGTTTGGAAGATATGGATATAATACTTCGGAATTTTCTTATCTCGAAGAATTTCGAGCTATATTCCACTCTATACACTCATTTGAACTTTTCGGCGTGAAATCGCGAACGACCGTTGCGCGACGCATCTAGTTTGAACTTATTTTTCAATACTTGAAATAATCTATTCGAATTTAATTTTACACATATAAAATCGTTACCAATCATTTCAAATCAATATTTTTACTTTTTAAAGTGTTTAAAAGATATTTTCACCATTTCCATATTATAATATTATTATATTCCTATTATTTTTTAAATTCTAATTTCAACTCAATTTCAATTCTAACATCAAGTTAAACTCAATTAAAAATTAGATTTCAAATCTATTTTAAATTTGAGCTTCAATTCAATCTTAATTTTATTTTCAGTTTTCAAGATCGATTTCAATTTCAATTTCAATTTAACTATCCATTTTTATCCCGTTTCACTTCAAATGTAACACCCGGTATTTTCAACCATTCGCATTCGCACATGTCGGACTTGAATTGCTCAAAATACCGCGTTATAAATAAAATTTGGAAAATCTCAGAATATACAGCAAATAAAAAATCATAGATCACAGACATAGAGTAATAATGTTGCAACGGAAGTAAAAGAAATAGTAGTTCATGAAGCTACTTTATAAATACATCAGAGTTACATAAGATACAACAGAAGAAATAGAGTACAACAGAAGTCTACTAATATAAGAGCTGAAAAAGAACAACAAACTGAAAAAGATAAAACTAGATAAGTAGATAATCTCCAGCAATTCCAATCTCCAGAAAGTGGAAATCCAAATCCGTGAATACTCATGCTGACCTAAGTGTAAATAAAAATACAAACACTCGAGTCAGGACATACATACTTGTACAATGTAAACCAACTCAAGTGAACTGTAGTAAAAGTACAAGTAACTTAAAGGATGCTTGGGACCGCCCATTCTCTAAGGATCCGTTAAACTATTTACTATGTAGTAATATAGCGCTATTATAATTGTATCTATCAGTAAAATAAACATACTTTTAAATAGCATTAAGGCTTTACATTTTCCACCTTAACACGTAATAATCCCAATAGTCCATCCAATATATGCATATCTCCTGATCAGGAGACTACGAGAAGATACACATGGGTTACGTGAGAAAACCAAACTCGTAGTAAAGGCTCAATAGGGTAGGTGACACGACACACAAGGCAATGCCAGGGTAGATATACCAATTACGACACTCAGATTGGTGGTAACGCAGCAGCCACATACCCCCACCTCGGAACACATTCCCAAAATCTAAGGGGCGCCAAAACAATCACAAAAGCAATAGAATTGTATCGAAGAAATGCGTCCGACCAGAGGAGCTACCCCTTTTGGCCCGAGACCGCTCCTGTTATTGCCACCTTATGCCAACTCACGGGAGTTGGGTCCACGTAATATACCTCAAGAACGTCGCCACCTTCCTACTTCATTCTAGAATCTCCACCACATACACGGTTGTCAAAGTGGTTTTCGGTGTCGACAGAGAGTATGCCCATATCCGATCCTGGTCTCTTTGCCAACCAATCGTTATTGTAACCCGTGGTTATCACTTCGAAATAATATTTTATACTTCAAAATAAAATATCATTTCAATCCAAATCTTTACCAAAATAAAGATTAAATCATTTCTAAACCTTTTCAATATATCAACATACCATATCTTTCAAATTCAAATATTTATCAACATAAATATCAAGCCATTTCCAACCATTTCAATATACTAAATTATCATATCCTTTCAAAACTTCCTTTCAAATTATTTTAATACATTAAAATATCATATCCTTTCAAAACTTCATTTCAAATCATTATATAAGTTCAAATCCAAATATTCAACTTTAAATAGCTTCTAAATTCAAGATAACATTCATTTATCATCCTTCCAAATCACCTTTTAAAATGATTTATTTTCCAACTTAATTTATTCATTTAAATCATTTAAAAGTGAAGTTATTATTCTTTCAAGTCAAGTATTCAATTTCCAAAGTTACAAACCATTCTAAGCTCATTTACTTAGTTAAAAACCATAAACATTGAAAATTTCAGCCTTCCGCAGCATTTAGAAAAAGCTATTATAAGTTATACTTGAAAACATTTTAATTCAGCAAAGACAGCATTTAAAACTGCTGTTAAATCTCATTTTAGTTGAATTTTCAGTTTAAAACAGCAAAGACAGCATTTCCAGAAATGCTATAATAGCTCAGGTTTCAAAATAAGGGTTTTAATTAAATTCAGCAAAGACAGCAGACCACTACAACATTACAGAACTGCTGTGTAGGCCTTTATTAAGTTTTTAGCATTTTAGTTTACTTCAGCAACTACAGCATTTCAGAACTGCGTAATAGCCTTTTTATTAGGTTCTTAGTTCATTTACAAAAACCATAGCATTTCTGAATGCTATCAAAAGTATTTCCCAGATTTTAGTGTATTTTCAGCAAATAATAAACTTCAATTTAAACTCTTTAAACATTATAAAATCATATTTTTAACATTCAAAAATGTTCATTAAACATACTCTTTCAACTTATGATTTTTATAAAGTAACATTTCATAATTAAATCAAACTTCAATAATTTACTTAATAAATTCAAGTGTAAATTTTCTAGCCTTCACAGTTTTAATAAATAACTTAACACTTAAATTTTTATCACCATTTTTACAAATATAACTTAATTTCCATTTTTATTTATTTATATAACTCAAATTTCCTTTTTAAACCAAAACCCAAATTTTCCAGACTTAAGTCGTATTTCAATAATTCAACTTAACCATTCATTCATTTAACATTTTCGACTTATAGAAAACTCACAAATCCTTTATTTAAAACACTTCAAAATCTATTTTAATCAAATTATCATAAATTTACATTTTAAACCATTTTATTTATCTAACTTAAAGGTCATTTAAAAGCCAAAGTCCAAATTTCCAGATTTAAGTTATATTTCAAAAATTCAATTTAATCACTTAATTATTCAACATTTTTAACTTACAGAAAAAGCAAAATTTCTTTATTTAAACATTAAAAATCAAATTTAAAATCAAATTTTCATAAATTTTCACTTTTAAGAATAATTAAAAATATTCGAAATACTTTATAAAATACCCATGGGCCTATATATAGTTTTCTAACCTAGGTCATGTGATACGGATATATATATCATTTCAATCTGCAGTTAAAAAGAAATCCAATTTCTATCATTTCAAACCTGCGACCCTAAGTTCTATCATTTCAAACCTGCGATCCCAAGTTAAAAAAAAAACCGTTCAGGCCAATCATTTCAGCCCATAACGATTTTTCCCTATTCCAAAGTCCGTTCGGGTATGTATCATTTCAAACCTGCGATCCCAAGTTAAAAAAAAACCGTTCAGGCCAATCATTTCAGCCCATAACGATTTTTCCCTATTCCAAAGTCCGTTCGGGTATGTATCATTTCAACCCATAGTGAACCTAATCTACAAGGAACTTGCAGTGTGATAAACAAATATAAATGAAAATTTTAACAATATACAACAGTAACAGGTGAGATGACATGTAATTTAATAGGTTTAACATCATATATAAATAATCACAAGAAGTTATAACATCATATTTGATTCTACACATTCAAATGTTGTCGCTTCACAATTGCATAAGTATAAAATGTCGTGTGAGATTTACTCACCATTAAATGCTAGAGATTGCAATACAACTGACACAACGGAATCAAGAGCAAAATGACAAGGCTAAGGATTTGAGTGGAGAGCAAGATCCAATGCTACTAATCTTGTGTTACGACCCAAAACAAAATCAAACAAATTAAAATTCAACATAACATTGAAATTGAATAACTTTGAAATCAAAAGCAATTTGAATGCAACAATTTTTGCCTCCCTTCCTATATTATTTTGCACGGCCTAGCGGTTGGATTTGCTTGGGTTTGGACATGATTGGGCTCAGGTATAAGCATAGGAATGCACAGCCTAAATGCTAGAACGTGGAGGAGTGTTTATAACATGAGAAGGTGAAGGGGTTCTAGGCAATGTAGTGTGATTTTGGAAAACAAAAGGGCTTGGCCTAGGAGGCACTTGGCTTGGCCAGTGGGTATGGGGTCTGGTCAGGGGCTGGAGGGGTGTGTGGTGGTCAGGTCAGAGGTGGCGGCGACGGCTTAAGGTGATGGTGGTGGTGGAAATGGAAGTGATGAATAAGTGGTAGTCAAACAACATGCTTTCAAGGCTTTAGGTTGCATTTTGTGGATTTTACACCATGGTGGGCTCGTCCTTGGTCAAGACCAGAGGGGTAGCTACTGATGAAGGCAGGAAAGAGGGGTAGGAGGTGGTGGCCGTGGCTATGGAGGAGAGGCCGAGCAATACACATGAGAAAACAAGGCAAAATGTATGAAAAACAAGAAGAAAAAGAAGAGAAAGAGATGTAGCCATTACCAATTTTTTCTTCTAGCTGTGAATGAAATGAGAAAGATGTTTTTTTTGTGCATCAAAAATAAACAAAATACATGGCTAAGAAACAAAATGTACGGCCAAACAAAAATCAAATGAAGAGTTATGGAAATTGACAAGTCTAGCAATTGAAAAGTCATGAGAAAAGGAAGAGTCTTTGTCTCTTCAGTTTTCCATTTCTTTCAAAACAAATATAACAAAATAAATTCAGTAAATAAATTTACAAACCGAAACAAAATGAAAATAAATATTAAATTTAAAGAAAATAGAAAAAAATTAAAGAAATTGCTTAAAAATTCAAAACAGGGTTCAAAAATTACAAATAAAACGTCACTGACTTTGGAAAAATATCTATTTCATTTTACAAATATTATAAAACAAAATTTTGAAATAGAATACTTCATTTATCATTTATAAAATTAAATAAATAATTTAAATTAGAGAAAATAGAAAAAGAACTAAAGAAATTGTTTAAAAATTGGAAACAGGACTTAAACTTACAAATAAAATATCACTAGCCTTAGAAAATTTATGTTTCACTTCAAAACAAATAAAAAGTCAAATAAATAAATAAATGAGGAACAAAATAAAGTGGGAATGAGAATAAAATAAGTGCTTAAGAAAATATAAAGATAAATTAAGAATTACTTTAATTAATTGAAACTTGGAATTAAAATTTACAACAGAATACAACTGACATTGAAAAATGTCAATTACATTGTTAATAATGTTTTAAAACCAAAATATATACATAACATGTTATTTTACAGATGAAATCATAAATTAGAACATTACAAGACCAATAGAATATTATTTATATATATTGAAATAAATAGTTTTGTTAAATACAGCAAATTTCATTCAATGGTTAAAAGGGCATAACTTTCACATTATAAATCAGATTTCAACAAAACGAAACGCAGTATTCAAAATTTTATTTATTTTCACAATAAAAGATAAAATTCAAATATTCAAACTTTTAAATTTTAAATTTAAAAGTCAAAGTTTGACTGTATTGACCAAAATTCACTTTTTGGAAAATATTCTATTTAATCATGTTTGGAATTCTAATTCACATCAAAATCAAAGTTTATATTTGAAATAACAAAATTATCTAAATAAAATAAATTAAATAAAGTAAACTCAAAATTCAATTAAAATAATTACAAAATAAAAGGTTGTTACACTTCCCCCACTCAAAACTTTTCGTCCCCGAAAAGGAATGAGGTACGGGAAAGCACGGAAAGGGTAGAAATGAAATAAGATTAAGACAAGGTGACAAGAAGATTGAGATTATACCTGATAACTGTTGTTATAGGTAAGTTTAATAAGGTGGAGATGATCTTTCCAAGATCCTCCAGATTCAAGAACACTAGCACGAAAAAGGTGGATTAAAAATGAGTGCCAAAGATTATACAAAGATTTCTGAACAGAAAGATTATAGAAAGATGCCTATACCAGTCTGTAGCAAGATAAGGATAATAAGGACAACCAAAAGATAGTTTGAAAAACAAAATAAGGAAATAAATTTAAAACCATGGAAATTTCAGCTTAAATAGAAAATAAATTTTTACACAAGTTAAATAAATCTTAACTATCTCAAATTTCATTATCTTATTATCCAATCATCTTAAATTAACAATTTTAAAACCATGGGTTTGAAAAATAATCATTTATTGTACTCATAATATGCTTAATAAATTTAATTCTTCTTTATTCCTAATAAAAATTAAATTTATTCCTCTCAATATATTTATCACTTATGTTAAATATATTTACACTTATTATAACTGCTTTATTTTATTCTTATTTCTTTTAACATTATTTTATTGTAAGTTATTCAATTACCCTTTATTATATTTACCTCTGTTAATCGTTTTATAACTAAAATTTAAGTGTATAACATTTATTATAACCACTCAAATTTTATTTATAATTTTTTTATATTGTATATTATCCAATTACATTGTTAACTTCTAAAATGAAGGTAAGTTAATTTGAATGCAATTGTATTATATAAATAAAAATTTCCAATTAAATCATTTCATGTTTAAATATTCATCCAAAATTTTGATTTTCTTTTTATAATTGAAATTATTCTTTAGAATAAAATTTAAGAAATAAATTTTCGATTTCTTCAAACCATTTAGAGATAAATAAATGTATACATATAATTTATCAAATCAAATTTAAATCATATATCTATATATATTATAAATCAAGTCATATTTTAGAAATTCAAATCAGTTTGATTTACCAAAACAAAGTTGTAGCAAGACTACAGAGCGGTCTCTTCACTTCGAAACTCGAAAATGAATGTTAATGATGCTGCAGTCATCACCGAAATTATTTCCCAACGACAAAGAGAAGAGCACTGATTTTTAAACTTTAAAATTCTTTGGAAACATATTCTTATTCGAAAATGCTTTAATTAATATACTTTAAAACTTAAACACGAGATTTGAAACCAGGGAACATTAAATTCTCAAATTTCTTGTTTTAAATTCATTTCAGTTCCCAAATCAATTTATAAACAACTATTTATAAATTCAATTATAGAAAAATAAATGATAAATCAAGTATTATCATTTCAAATAATTAATAAGTTCCATAAATTTACTTATATATCAAAATTTATTTCATTAACCAAATTTTAAAATAATATTGTGTCAGTTTGTTCTGTCAAAGTGTTTTAGAAATCCTATCGATAGCATGGATCAGACGAATCGATCGAAAACCCAAATCAACATTAACAACTCAAACAACACAATATATAAAACAAAACATAGATTTACAGGTACAATTCAAAATGTCTGGAAGAATAGACTGGAAACAAAAGACAAAATGATTAAATAACAGAGTGGGGAGATGGGCAAGCTTAAGTAAATTACGGGCAACCTTAACCGGGTCAACCGTGACGTAAAGAATAAAATCAATGTGGATTTTTCTGGGGTATATCTACATTCGATCACAAGAGATAGAGTTTGGAATAACAAAAGATATTAGTATCTGAACCAAAGACAGATATAAATCCCTGGTGAATCGATGCTAATTATAAAGGAGTTTCCCCCCTTTACAATTCAATTTGACATTGGCGAGACCGCCGACTCACTAAAAAGATCACTCGAAGCGGAGTTATGGGATGCTCCAGAATCAAAAGAAGATGATTAGTGAGGGACACGAATGGATTTTGGAACTGTGGGGAACATTCCAAAATTCAAAGGAAATTCGAATCAAAGAGGGAAGATTTAAACTCGAACGAAAGTGATTCTATAAATAATTTGCCTTATATTCTAAGTTTTGCCTCAAAGCCAAAGCTCTGATACCAAATGTAACACCCGATATTTTCAACCATTCGCATCCGCACATGTCGGACTTGATTTGCTCAAAATACCGCGTTGTAAATAAAATTTGGCAAATCTCAGAATATACAGTAAATAAAAAAATCACAGATCACAGACATAGAGTAATAATAGTGCAGCGGAAGTAAAGAAATAGTAGTTCATGAAGCAACTATATAAATATATCAGAGTCACATAAGATATGTACTCACGAGAAGATACGCATGGGCTACGGGAGAAAACCACACTCGTAGTAAGAGCTCTAAAGGGTAGGCGACACGGCACACAAGGCAATGCCAGGGTATACATACCAACTACGACACTCGGGATGGTGGTAACGCAGCAGCCACATATGCTCGCTTCGGAACACATTCCTAAAATCGAAGGGGCGCCCAAACAATCATAAAAGCAATAGAATGGTATCGAAGAAATGTGTCCGACTAGAGGAGCTACCTCTTTTGGCCCGAGACCACTCCTTTTTTTGCCACCTTATGCCAACTCAAGGGAGTTGGGTCCATGTAATACACCTCAAGAACGTCGCCACCATCTTACTTCATTCTGGAATCTCCACCGCGTACACGGTTGTCAAAGTGGTTTTCGGTATCGACAGAGAGTATGCCCATATCCGATCCATGTCTCTTTGCAAACCAATCGTTATTATAACCCATGGTTATAACTTTAAAATAATATTTTATACTTCAAAATAAAATATCATTTTAATCCAAATATTTATCAAAATAAAGATTAAATCATTTCCAAACCTTTTCAATATACCAACATACCATATCTTTCAAATTCAAATATTTATCAAAATAAATATCAAGTCATTTCTATCCGTTTCAATATATTAAATTATCATATCCTTTCAAAACTTCCTTTCAAATCATTTTAATACATTAAAATATCGTATCCTTTCAAAACTTCATTTCAAATCATTGTATAAGTTCAAATCCAAATAATCAACTTTGAATACCTTCTAAATTCAAGATAACATTCATTTATCATCCTTTCAAATCACCTTTTAAAATGATTTATTTTCCAATTAAATTTATTTATTTAAATCATTTAAAAGTGAAGTTATTATTATTTCAAGTCAAGTATTCAATTTCCAAAGTTTCAGACCATATAAAGTTCATTTACTTAGTTAAAAACCATAAACATTGAAAATTTCAGCCTTACGCAGCATTTAGAAAAAGCTGTTATAAGTTATACTTGAAAACATTTTAATTCAGCAGAGACAGCATTTAAAACTACTGTTAAATCTCATTTTAGTTGAATTTTTAGTTTAAAACAGCAAAGACAGTATCTACAGAAATGCTGTAATAGATCGGGTTTCAAAATAAGGGTTTTAATTCATTTCAGCATAGACCACTACAGCATTTACAGAACTACTGTAATAGGCCTTTATTAAGTTTTTAGCCTTTTAGTTTACTTCAGCAACTGCAGCATTTCAACACTACTGTAATAGACTTTTTATTAGGTTTTTAGTTCATTTACAGAAACCATAGCATTTTTGAATGCTATTAAAAGTGTTTTTCAGATTTTAGTGTATTTCCAGCAAATAATAAACTTCAAATTTAAACCCTTTGAACATTATAAAATCATATTTTTAACATTCAAAAATGTTCATTAAACATACTCTTTCAACTTATGATTTTTATAAAGTAACATTTCATAATTAAATCAAACTTCAATAATTTACTTAATAAATTCAATTGTAAATTTTCTAGCCTTCACATTTTTAATAAATAACTTAACACTTAAATTTTTATCACCATTTTTACAAATATACCTTAATTTCCATTTTTATTTATTTATATAACTCAAATTTTCTTTCTAAACCAAAACCTAAATTTTCCAGACTTAAGTCATATTTCAATAATTCAACTTAACCATTTATTTATTTAACATTTTCAACTTATAGAAAAATCATACATCCTTAATTTAAAACACTTTAAAATCTATTTAAATCAAATTATCATAAATTTACATTTTAAACCACTTAAAATTTTATTAATATAACTTAAAGGTATTTTAAAAGCCAAAGTCCAAATTTCCAGATTTAAGTTATATTTCAAAAATTCAATTTAATCATTTAATTATTCAACATTTTTAACTTATAGATAAATCAAAATTTCTTTATTTAAACATTAAAAATCTAATTTAAGATCAAATTTTCATAAATTTACACTTTTATGAATACTTAAAAAATATTCGAAATACTTTATAAAATACCTACGGGCCTGTATATAGTTTTCTGACCTATGTCAAGTGATATGGATATATATCATTTCAATCCGCATTTTAAAAAGAAAAACCCGGGTTTTATCATTTCAAACCCCCAATCCCAAGTTAAAAGAAAATAATTAAAAACCATTCAGGCCTATCATTTTAGCCCATAATGATTTTTCCCTATTCTAAAGTCCGTTCGGGCATGTATCATTTCAACCCATAGTGAACCTAATCTACAGGGGACTTGCAGTGTGATAAACAGATATAAATGGACAGTTTAACAATATACAACAGTAACAGGTGAGATGACATGTAATTTAATAGGTTTAACATCATATATAAATAATCACAGGCAGTTATAACATCATATTTGATTCTGCACATTCAAATGTTGTCGCTTCACAACAGGCAGTTATAACATCATATTTGATTCTGCACATTCAAATGTTGTCGCTTCACAATTGCATAAGTATAAAATGTCGTGTGAGATTTACTCACCTCTAAATGCTGGAGATTGCAATACAACTGACTCAACGGAATCAAGAGCAAAATGATAAGGTTACGGATTTGAGTGGAGAGCAAGATCCAATGCTACTCTTGTGTTACAACACAAAAAAAAATCAAACAAATTAAAATTCAACATAATATTGAAATTGAATAACATTGAAATCAAAAACAATTTGAATGCAACATTTTTTTGCCTTGCTTCCTATATTATTTTGCATGGCCTATGGGTTGGATTTGCTTGGGTTTGGACATGATTAGGCTCAGGTATAAGCATAGGAATGCACGGCCTAAATGCTAGAACATGGAGGGGAGTTTATAACATGAGAAGTTGAAGGTGTTTTAGGCAATGTAGTGTGATTTTGGTCAACAAAAGGGCTCGGCCTTGGAGGAACTTGGCTCGGCCAGTGGGTGTGGGGTCTGATCAGGGCCTGGAGGGGTGTGTACTGGTCAGGTCAGAGGTGGTGGCGGTGGCCTAAGGTGATGGTGGTGGTGAAAATGGAAGTGGTGAACAAGTGGTGGTCAAACAACATGCTCTCAAGGCTTTAGGTTGCATTTTGGTGGATTTTTGCACCATGGTGGGCTCGGCCTTGGTCAAGACCAGAGGGGTAGCTGGTGATGATGACAGGGAAGAGGTGTAGGAGGTGGTGGCCGTGGCTATGGAGGAGAGGCCGAGCAATACACATGAGAAAACAAGGCAAAATGCATGAAAAATAAGAAGAAAAAAGAAGAGAAAGAGATGTAGCCATTACCAAGTTTTTCTTCTAGCCGTGAACGAAATGAGAAAGATGGTTTTTGTGCGTGAAAAATAAACAAAATACACGACTAAGAAATAAAATTGTACGGCCAAACAAAAATTAAATGAAGAGTTATGGAAATTGAAAAGTCTAGCAATTGAAAATTCATAAGAAAAGGAAGAGACTTTGTCTCTTCAATTTTCCATTTCTTTCAAAACAAATATAACAAAATAAATTCAGTAAATAAATTTAAAAACCGAAACAAAGTGAAAAAATGAAAACGAATAATTAAATTTAAAGAAAATAGATGTAACAGCCCGCAAATCCGTACCCCTTGAGTTAACCCTATTCTACAACAATCAACTCAAGTTGCACAAAATTACGAACCATTTAGGTTTAAGAAGAAGAGGTGGAAGAAAAGAAAACCAAATCAACATCAGAATCTAACCATCGCAGCGGAATAAAATATAATAGATAATAAATAATCTTTACTCAAAATCAAATATATCTGTTTACATATATTACATCATCAGAGTACATCAATCACAGCTCACATCAATAACATACAATGGGTACATAACAACTCAACTCAGCGGAAATACATATATATAAGTACGAGAGTACGTATCGTCATCCAGCTCGTCTCCTGAGCCCACAGCATCATATCCTGTATCCTATAATACTCGGTCTGACCCGAGCATTACAGTTAAATAATACCCGAGTCAGTCTGGAATACCAGAGTGAGAAAATCACACCCAATTGATTATTAAAGTTTCAAAAAAAAATCCTTTGAAAACCAAAAGCATCTCGTAAGACCACGCCACAAATAAACATGTCGGGTTTTTACCTTACGATAGCTAAACCAATTTTTATAGAAATCCTCTGATATTATAATAGGGTCTATATACAAATACTTATAAAATAGCCGAAATTGTTACATTCATTAAATTCCAGCTACTAGCCACAAAAGTGGGTAATACAAACAAAACTCGTACAAGGCTCGTAGGGAGAATGGATTTCCAACAATGACTAGGCACTGGGGTACCACCTGTCACAGTACGGGGCCTAGATCACCGTACCGAGGATTACTCCCTTCATCCCCTGCAACACAAGGCCAGAACCATTCCTTACTGAACAGTCCCGAACAAGATAAACCCCGTGGTTGGCACGACCAACTACCCACTAAGCCGAAATATATATAAGGGACATCTAGACAGGGGAATTACCTTGTCCTGCTTGGGCATGACCCACCTAACCTTGCTGCATATCCCTTGATTTTCAGTCATTCCCATTTGATGAGGCTTGAGGCTAAACGTTACCTTTAGAACGTTTTTACTTAGAATGCCCATCGTCCGCCTGACGATGTTTCGCAAGCATTCATCCATACAAGTCCGTCCCGGGTTCGGACGGAACCGAAGGCACTATTCCTACTACATCCATTTTGGAAATATCCTCAGGATTAGTAGCGACTAGCCCTTGCACTTCACTGCTCCATCTTCGAATCCGAACACGTTTTTCGCACGAAACTTACAAACCGAATCGAAGTGGTTTTCGAGAAATTTATCTCGATCCCGGTCTCTTCGATACGATCAGTGCATTTTCCAGTATTGATAGTCGGTTATTTAACTATCAATTTATATTCACAAACAACCATCAACCAATAAATAATTTTCCAAATTATTTATCTCCAAAAATATCTTCACAAGATATATTTCTATTTTCAATCCTTTGAAAACAGTTTCAAACCATCTTTCTTCCCAGAATAAACTTTTCCAAATATTTTCTATCTCCTCTGAAATCACCAAGTACAAAACTAGATTTAAAATAATTTAAAACACTTTACTTAGAAATATATACTTTCAAAACATTTAAATTAAAACTATTTCAATAATTTGTTAAAAACGCATATTAAATGAACATTTGAAAATAAGGTTACTTTATAAATATACAACTAGATTTATACTTTTAAAAACATAATATTAAGGCATTCTTTGAATAATTACTACTATAATAGATAAAGAGAAAATACTTACTTAAGAACTTAAATATTAGAAATAAGAAATTTTCAACACTTGCTTTTAAACAACTTTTAATCTTTTAACTTATATTTAAAAATTTACTATAAAAACGTACTTGGTTATCCAGGGAGAATTTCAACTTCAATCACTTAGATCAATTTCCCAAATTGATTTCCAATTTATTTCCTTTTAATTCGGAATCTGTAACAAACGCGAATTTTTCGACTTTCGAAAATTCAACATCGATACTCACTTTATCGACTGCCGAGAAATCGAAGGCCGGAAACACGGAATGTTATGGGTTTTAAAAAAAAGAAAGAAAAGAAAAAGAGAGAAGTAGAAGAAGATAACAGAAAATAGAGAGAGAGGAAGATAGAAAAATAGAAAATTTGATAATAGAAGATAGAAAATTTTAAAAATAGAACGGGACAGAAAGGAACAACAACAGAATCTCACAATTCGCAGCGGAACAACATATAATAATAAATGAATAATCTTTAAACAAAGAACTATATCAGTTATTACATTACATTTCATTTCATTACATCATATCATCAGAGTGTACAACATCATACAACAAAAAACAGTGCAGCGGAAAAAGAAATACTATATAAACTAGTAATACGCCATGCCATCCAGCTTGCCTCCAGCAACTCCAGAATATCCAGAATATCCTGATAAACCTAACTCTTAACTGCCCGTGTGGAAATTGGTGGGCACCCAGAGTTTAGGAAGGAAAACAATAAACTCCGAGTCAGTCATGTGACTGGTGTGAGAACTCAAAACAGTTTATTTAACTTTAAAATCAAATAGAGGAATATTTTTAAACTCAATTCGTAATGCTTTTAAAAATGAGACTACCATAAGGCCTCCCGCACACACACACATGCAAACGCAGAATCGGAGGAGATTTCTCCTTATGATAGCCAAAGATGCTTGATACGCATTTAAAATAACATTTGATATTATTATTAGTGCATAGTGTATAACAAATTCATTTCGAAAGTAGAATATAAATCTTAGCCAACATACGACCATTATCGTATGCCTACTATAGCTACTATCCAAACAGTGGTGACCACCATAAGTGAATAGCAGGTTCTACAACTAATACCGTACAAGTTTCGTATTGGGAATTGGATTTCCAACAAATGGTCAGGCCAAGGAACTTCCCATTGCCACATAAGAATGCCTCTGGATGGACATCCCCGAGAACCAAACCGGATCTCTACCAACACAAGGCCGGGTTACTCCTAACTGAGTAACAACTGACCGAATATGCCATCCCCCGGTCCTTTGGGACCTTTATCAACCGAGCGCTCGTAATCAATTCACACAATCATAAAGTGTTTTTCAACATGAGTAAGTATCTGGGCTCCATACCATGATACCACCCTTTTCCAGAAGGAAATGGACACATCCTAAAGGGTGCTACCCCTCATAACCTTGCTGCTTCTTTCCTGTTTTGACCATTCACGGTGTGTGAGGCTCGACGAATTCACGTCCACAAAAACATACTTTATACAAAAGCCATGCTTTGGGTCAACAAATGATCAACACAATGATCACAAGGATAGACGATCAAATAAACGATCCTATCACAAATAATCAACACAATGATCATTTCAGCATCACTCAGCATGTCACATTACCAAATTGGGAATATATCGCTGATAACATTCAACTACATAACCTCTGAGCTCGTACGTCTCAGAGAAGGGTGTTAAGCTAAAAGAATAAATTCTTCGCCACCAACAGAAATATATTTGAAAGAAATCGGCTTTATATCTCAACTTGTAATGTCAGACATACAATCCATACAAGTCTGTTCCGGGCTCGAACAAAACCGAAGGCACTTCTTACGAAGCCCTTGCAATACGGGTATTCACAATCCCGATCGAATTTCCCATCACTTAGGAGATCTCTATACCAGGAGCTACCCAGTGCAGAGACAATCGATAGGTCATCCTATCGCTTTCACAAATACTCGGTCTTCAACACCGATCTTCAAATGCAATTCATAACGACGTATCACATATTCGGAATGGGTTATACGACCCCATGGTCCTTTCCCGGTTAACCCGAATAGTGAGCGCTTATTCAAAAATAAGTGTGGCATTCAAATTCAATCAAATCACATCAAATACCCATTCAAAGGGAGATATTGATAGTCGGTTATTGAACTATCAATTGATATGCATACATCACCAGATTCCAAATAATTTTCCAAATTATTTATTTTCCAAAATATCTTTACAAGATATATAATTTTCACACTTCAAAAATAAATCAATATTTATTTTCAAACAAATTCTACTTTTCATTTATAAATTCCATAATGAATTTATATTCCAAAATATTCATGCATATACGATTTCAATTATCCATTTTCAATTTATCTTCAAAAAGATAAATTCTAAATATTCATTTCATATTGGAAAACATTTCCATACTTATTTATTCATAAGTAATTCACAAATCTTTTTATTTTCAACCTTGGAAAATATTCAATATACTTAAATCGAATTAAGTATATTTTTCATTCTTTAAGGAAATCATTCTCTTAAACATATTTATTTGGGCCAAAACGAATGTTACGTAAAACATCGTTACGACAATCCAAAATCACTAGTATAGGGATTCGAAATTAAAATAGATATATAAATCCCAATACTATTCAAAACATTTCCTTTCGGAAATCATTTACTATAACAACAGTGTTATAGTCCATTATTTCCTTCTATTTCTCGAAAACGTCTATTCCAACAATAAATGTTGAAATCTATGGTTTCGAATCTCAACACATTTTAAAACATCGTTAGATCGTTTTAATTCAGTTCAAAATATCACATTCTAAACAATCTCTTTAACATACTATTCACTATTCCAAAACGTGAATATACTATGTTAACTAATCTCATCAATTCTATTCTTTTTAAATTTAAAGGATTATTCACTATTCAAAATGTGAATATAACTCCATTTATAAGTTATAACAATTAACTTATCAAAATAAGTCATTTGCGAATTTATAAAACAACGTTTATAAATTCCATTTCTATTTATTTATAAAAACTTCCTTTTTATAAATCTCTTTATTAACTTATTCGATTTATAATTTTAATTATAAACCAAAAGTCCAAATTATAAGTCAAACACTTATAATTTATTTATTTAGAAAAATCGTTCCTTTGAACTTTACAAATTTTATAAACCTACTGTTTATAAAATTTCCATTTATAACTTCACCGTTATATAATTCTATAAATTTCATTCATTAATGAATTTCATTTTCACTTCATTCCAACATTTATAAAAACTCGTTTTATAATGTCCATATTTCAATTTATAAATATCCATTTATAAATCTCTTAATATAAATCAATTCATATTATTCTTTTTAAACGTCTTAAATTCCTTTAAAAACTTTATTCTTTTGATTCATAAAATAATTAAATTTTATAAATCCTATATTTAAACTGTTCACAATAATTCTAAAATCCCGATTAAACTTTTTTATAAAATCGTTAGCATCATATTCTCAAAAATCAGTTTTTACTGTATTTCACAAAAATCATAATTTTTATAACATTAAAAATTATAACGTTTATTTATTTAAAATGGATCAATTCCAAAATATAGCATATTCTCAAAAATCAACTTTAAAAATCATTTTTTAAAGTTCCAAATTTGGTCCAATGATGCTACATACCAAATAGTCAATCACGACAACAACGATATCATATATCAATATGATAATCAATCAAATATCAAAATATCTGAAATTAAATAATACTGTTGAGGAATCCAGTTGGATCCCTCCAACCTGTTTCCTGCATCCAAAAACATTAGCACAATACCAATTTCGCTCCAGTACGAAATTATCGCGGTATATGTTTTTATTAAATATTATCCGCTTAATAACGGCGTAATAGGGTCTCATCCGCTAAACAAAAAATGCGGGAAATCAACAACTGCAATATATACATATGCCAATATATATATATTGATATTATATATAATACCAATTTCACTGTTTATGAAATATTCGCGGTATATGTTTATATTAAATAACATCCGCTTACTAACGGCGCATAATGTCTATTTTAACAATCAATAGATATTATCATCATTCATACATGCATTCAAATATTTTAAATCTAACTATTTAAAATAAAATCGAAACCTATTCGATTGAGTGAGAAGTTCTCACCTTGATTTTAATTTCCGTTTTAGCGATTTATTTCGAATAAAATTAAACGCGCGTTTAATTTTACCCGAAATTCTCACTAACTCCAAACGACTCCAAACCAACTCCATCGTGTAGTGCTCGTCCATACGATTCCAACGCAACTGAGTTTGCATTTTTTCGACCTCGTATGAAAAAGTTATGCATTTTACAAGTTTGTACACAATTTTTATAACTAAATTTTACACTATCCTTTATAATTTTTACCATAAGCAATCTAGGCCCTAGGATCACACAACCCCACATCTGGACCGTCCCCATCATCCTCCTCCTTCTTCATACGCACGCAAATGTCCAGAGCACACACGCATAACAAAACCCATAAGCTAAAATTAGGGTTAAACAGCTCGGCCACCACGCTCAACTAAATCCCATCACACCTCCGCCATTTCGAAGCCCACGACCTTAGCTATCTTCGGCCCCAAGCCTATAGAACTCGGCCATCCCTGTAGCATGCGACACGAGAATGAACTACAGGCCTTTGGGCGAGATTTGTCGCCAATCCGAAGCTCCAAACACGATCATAGCCGTTGATATTGTAGATCTTGATGTGCTCTACATCTTTCTAGTTGAAAGATTCATCTAATTGCTGATGGATTGGAAGAAATCAAGGGAGAAAGGTGGGAAAATGCTGGCCATTTATCAGGTGGAGGCGGCTAGGGCAAATTAGGTTTAGGGTTATTTTTTTATTTTATTTGTGTGTGTGGTGTATTTATAGAAAACCAAGCGTAAACACTATTCATCCCGGGAATTTCGAACTCCGATTTAGACGCCGTAACCAGCGTACCTAGGGTTTATCCCGCGTTCCGGACACAATGGAACAGGTTTCGGAAGCTAATTCGGAAGTATGTGCGAGTTATGGCTGCTAACGCTCAATTTAAATTAAACCGATTTAAATCGATTTCTAGGCGTTTTAATTTGTACCGGACAAACGGTAAATCCAAACGACTTGAAATTTGAAACCTTACAATAATATCACATTACGGATCCGATGAAACTAGTTTCGTCGAAATCCGAGACTTTTTGAAAAATGGCTATTTTGACTCGCCAAATTTAAATTAAAAATAATTCGATGCGTTTCGAGCTGCCACGATCAAACGATAACTCCGATTGACACGAAAATTGAAATCCGGTAATAACTAACTATTACGGATCCAATGGAACTGGTTTCGTTCAATTCTGAGACTGTTCAAAAATTGACTATTTTATAGTCGATTATTAAATATTAAAATATTCAATTTTCACAAATTAACTTTTAATTCGATTTTAAAAGTTCTAAAATATCATTCTAACTTCAATATGATAAAATAAAATTTTACAAATTATTTACAATCATTTTTAACTCAATTTTCAATTATTTTCATAATTTAACATATTAAATTATTGATTTAATTATCTAATTAAATCTAATAAATCAAATAAAAATTTATTTGACTTATAAATTCACTTATAAATATTTAAAATTAATTAAATATTCAAATTTTAATTTAATAAAATTTCTGGGTCGTTACAATCTTCCCCCCTTAAAAGAATTTCGTTCTCGAAATTACAAGTAAGAAAAGTTATAGAATTTATTAACTTTCCAAAATTCATAATTAAACTTCTTATAAATCTTTACTAAGTTTTCAAATCATACTTAGTTATCCTTTCAAAAACAATCTATATCATTTAATTTTCAATTCAAAATCAAAGTTTAAAGTTTTCAAAATTTTTCCAATTTTCTCAAAGTTTTCTAACGCCTTAAATTTTCGGAAAAATTCGCCATAGTCTCCTTTGCGCGGCTCGATCCGACAAAAAAAATGACAGTATATATATCACAAATATACATCTCATCAAGTAATGAGGCATCCCGAAGGGAAAAAAGTATAAAAGTGCGATATTTAATCCGAGATATGTACCTTATATTTTATTAGCAAGCATATACGGCTAATATAGCGCTAAAGCGAACTCCAAATGCGAAGCAAACGCGATCCGCACCTACTAAACTCAACAAACAACATGAGAACCATGCATATAAACCATAGTATCAATATACAACATATAGCAACATAATAACTATATATGTCACATAGCAAATGCAACAATAGCAATATATATTCAACCATCAACCAACTAACATCCATAACCAACATATATTCATTCATATTCTCATTAATATTAAATGAAATGGTTTTCAACATCAAATCACATTTGATTTATTTACATTGGATTTACTAACATTCATTCTCAATTCAATTAGTTTACATTCACTAATTAAATCCAATTCACGTTCAATTCTATTCAAATTTATTTACTTCTAATTTGAATTCAATTTCATAGCTTCCAATTTCATTAACACTTAATGAATTACATACAATCAATCAACAATCATATAACAATCAATGTATATTAATTTCAACCAAATTCCTTTACTTATATTCATTCAATTTGGTTTAACACCATCACTTTCAATTGGTTTAATTAAATTGATTTTCATTCAACCTTTCAACTTCTAATAACATTAGATTTTAATGAATTAACACTTTCATTCATTATTTCATACCAACTTAATTCACATTTGATTCATATACAGTGGATGTTCTTACTAACATTCATTTTCAATTAGTTTATACTCACTAATTCATATTCAAGTTGGTTCACTTCCAAATTAAATTCTATTCTATTTAAGATTCACTTAACTTCCAATTTCATTAATTCAATTTCATTAACTCTTAAGTCATATTCCATTTAACTTTAAATTCACTTCTTATTTACAACTCATATTCATATAATTTTACTTCTTATATATATAAGTTCATTTCACAATTGTAGATCACTTTAATTATAATTCAATTCTTATAATTCTTTTTACTTATACAATTATTCTTCAATTTAGATTATTCAAACAACTAAACAATCAACTTATATACACTTTAATAATTTTTGAAAATTATTTCTTTATATATAAAATATACTCAAGGTAAAATTATTTCATTTATCCAATTTGAAAACAATACTGTGCCGAATTGTTCTATTCAAGTGTTTAGAAACCCCTTCGGCATAGTCTTGCGGACCACGCTGACGAAAGTTCATATGCCACTCAATAAACCAATCATCACAATATAAAACAATTTTATATTCACTAACAAATACGCTCTCATAGCTATTATTACACTCAAACTCATTCTAGAGTACTACTGACTCTATCTCTAATGAGTAATACCCAACAGAACCATGGTTGTCGCTTAACCATCAGCTCTGATACCAAATGTAACAAACGCGAATTTTTCGACTTTCGAAAATTCAACATCGATACTCACTTTATCGACTGCCGAGAAATCGAAGGCCGAAAAACCGAATAGTTATGGGGTTTTTTAAAAAAAAGAATTTGAGAAAAGAAAAAGAAAGAAGAGAGAAGAGATAGGAAATAGAGAGGAAAGAAGATAGACAATTTTTAGAAAACAGAGAAAGAAAACAGAGGATTTGAAAAATAGAAGATAGAAGAATTTTAAAAATAGAACGGGACAGAAAGGAACAACAACAGAATCTCACAATTCGCAGCGGAACAACATATAATAATAAATGAATAATCTTTAAACAAAGAACTATATCAGTTATTACATTACATTTCATTTCATTACATCATATCATCAGAGTGTACAACATCATACAACAACAAACAGTGCAGCGGAAAAAGAAATACTATATAAACTAGTAATACGCCATGCCATCCAGCTTGCCTCCAGCAACTCCAGAATATCCAGAATATCCTGATAAACCTAACTCTTAACTGCCCGTGTGGAAATTGGTGGGCACCCAGAGTTTAGGAAGGAAAACAATAAACTCCGAGTCAGTCATGTGACTGGTGTGAGAACTCAAAACAGTTTATTTAACTTTAAAATCAAATAGAGGAATATTTTTAAACTCAATTCGCAATGCTTTTAAAAATGAGACTACCATAAGGCCTCCCGCACACACACACATGCAAACGCAGAATCGGAGGAGATTTCTCCTTATGATAGCCAAAGATGCTTGATACGCATTTAAAATAACATTTGATATTATTATTAGTGCATAGTGTATAACAAATTCATTTCGAAAGTAGAATATAAATCTTAGCCAACATACGACCATTATCGTATGCCTACTATAGCTACTATCCAAACAGTGGTGACCACCATAAGTGAATAGCAGGTTCTACAACTAATACCGTACAAGTTTCGTATTGGGAATTGGATTTCCAACAAATGGTCAGGCCAAGGAATTCCCATTGCCACATGAGAATGCCTCTGGATGGACATCCCCGAGAACCAAACCGGATCTCTACCAACACAAGGCCGGGTTACTCCTAACTGAGTAACAACTGACCGAATATGCCATCCCCCGTCCTTTGGGACCTTTATCAACCGAGTGCTCGTAATCAATTCACACAATCATAAAGTGTTTTTCAACATGAGTAAGTATCTGGGCTCCATACCATGATACCACCCTTTTCCAGAAGGAAATGGACACATCCTAAAGGGTGCTACCCCTCATAACCTTGCTGCTTCTTTCCTGTTTTGACCATTCACGGTGTGTGAGGCTCGACGAATTCACGTCCACAAAAACATACTTTATACAAAAGCCATGCTTTGGGTCAACAAATGATCAACACAATGATCACAAGGACAGACGATCAAATAAACGATCCTATCACAAATAATCAACACAATGATCATTTCAGCATCACTCAGCATGTCACATTACCAAATTGGGAATATATCGCTGATAACATTCAACTACATAACCTCTGAGCTCGTACGTCTCAGAGAAGGGTGTTAAGCTAAAAGAATAAATTCTTCGCCACCAACAGAAATATATTTGAAAGAAATCGGCTTTATATCTCAACTTGTAATGTCAGACATACAATCCATACAAGTCTGTTCCGGGCTCGAACAAAACCGAAGGCACTTCTTACGAAGCCCTTGCAATACGGGTATTCACAATCCCGATCGAATTTCCCATCACTTAGGAGATCTCTATACCAGGAGCTACCCAGTGCAGAGACAATCGATAGGTCATCCTATCGCTTTCACAAATACTCGGTCTTCAACACCGATCTTCAAATGCAATTCATAACGACGTATCACATATTCGGAATGGGTTATACGACCCCATGGTCCTTTCCCGGTTAACCCGAATAGTGAGCGCTTATTCAAAAATAAGTGTGGCATTCAAATTCAATCAAATCACATCAAATACCCATTCAAAGGGAGATATTGATAGTCGGTTATTGAACTATCAATTGATATGCATACATCACCAGATTCCAAATAATTTTCCAAATTATTTATTTTCCAAAATATCTTTACAAGATATATAATTTTCACACTTCAAAAATAAATCAATATTTATTTTCAAACAAATTCTACTTTTCATTTATAAATTCCATAATGAATTTATATTCCAAAATATTCATGCATATACGATTTCAATTATCCATTTTCAATTTATCTTCAAAAAGATAAATTCTAAATATTCATTTCATATTGGAAAACATTTCCATACTTATTTATTCATAAGTAATTCACAAATCTTTTTATTTTCAACCTTGGAAAATATTCAATATACTTAAATCGAATTAAGTATATTTTTCATTCTTTAAGGAAATCATTCTCTTAAACATATTTATTTGGGCCAAAACGAATGTTACGTAAAACATCGTTACGACAATCCAAAATCACTAGTATAGGGATTCGAAATTAAAATAGATATATAAATCCCAATACTATTCAAAACATTTCCTTTCGGAAATCATTTACTATAACAACAGTGTTATAGTCCATTATTTCCTTCTATTTCTCGAAAACGTCTATTCCAACAATAAATGTTGAAATCTATGGTTTCGAATCTCAACACATTTTAAAACATCGTTAGATCGTTTTAATTCAGTTCAAAATATCACATTCTAAACAATCTCTTTAACATACTATTCACTATTCCAAAACGTGAATATACTATGTTAACTAATCTCATCAATTCTATTCTTTTTAAATTTAAAGGATTATTCACTATTCAAAATGTGAATATAACTCCATTTATAAGTTATAACAATTAACTTATCAAAATAAGTCATTTGCGAATTTATAAAACAACGTTTATAAATTCCATTTCTATTTATTTATAAAAACTTCCTTTTTATAAATCTCTTTATTAACTTATTCGATTTATAATTTTAATTATAAACCAAAAGTCCAAATTATAAGTCAAACACTTATAATTTATTTATTTAGAAAAATCGTTCCTTTGAACTTTACAAATTTTATAAACCTACTGTTTATAAAATTTCCATTTATAACTTCACCGTTATATAATTCTATAAATTTCATTCATTAATGAATTTCATTTTCACTTCATTCCAACATTTATAAAAACTCGTTTTATAATGTCCATATTTCAATTTATAAATATCCATTTATAAATCTCTTAATATAAATCAATTCATATTATTCTTTTTAAACGTCTTAAATTCCTTTAAAAACTTTATTCTTTTGATTCATAAAATAATTAAATTTTATAAATCCTATATTTAAACTGTTCACAATAATTCTAAAATCCCGATTAAACTTTTTTATAAAATCGTTAGCATCATATTCTCAAAAATCAGTTTTTACTGTATTTCACAAAAATCATAATTTTTATAACATTAAAAATTATAACGTTTATTTATTTAAAATGGATCAATTCCAAAATATAGTATATTCTCAAAAATCAACTTTAAAAATCATTTTTTAAAGTTCCAAATTTGGTCCAATGATGCTACATACCAAATAGTCAATCACGACAACAACGATATCATATATCAATATGATAATCAATCAAATATCAAAATATCTGAAATTAAATAATACTGTTGAGGAATCCAGTTGGATCCCTCCAACCTGTTTCCTGCATCCAAAAACATTAGCACAATACCAATTTCGCTCCAGTACGAAATTATCGCGGTATATGTTTTTATTAAATATTATCCGCTTAATAACGGCGTAATAGGGTCTCATCCGCTAAACAAAAAATGCGGGAAATCAACAACTGCAATATATACATATGCCAATATATATATATTGATATTATATATAATACCAATTTCACTGTTTATGAAATATTCGCGGTATATGTTTATATTAAATAACATCCGCTTACTAACGGCGCATAATGTCTATTTTAACAATCAATAGATATTATCATCATTCATACATGCATTCAAATATTTTAAATCTAACTATTTAAAATAAAATCGAAACCTATTCGATTGAGTGAGAAGTTCTCACCTTGATTTTAATTTCCGTTTTAGCGATTTATTTCGAATAAAATTAAACGCGCGTTTAATTTTACCCGAAATTCTCACTAACTCCAAACGACTCCAAACCAACTCCGTCGCGTAGTGCTCGTCCATACGATTCCAACGCAACTGAGTTGGCATTTTTTCGACCTCGTATGAAAAAGTTATGCATTTTACAAGTTTGTACACAATTTTTATAACTAAATTTTACACTATCCTTTATAATTTTTACCATAAGCAATCTAGGCCCTAGGATCACACAACCCCACATCTGGACCGTCCCCATCATCCTCCTCCTTCTTCATACGCACGCAAATGTCCAGAGCACACACGCATAACAAAACCCATAAGCTAAAATTAGGGTTAAACAGCTCGGCCACCACGCTCAACTAAATCCCATCACACCTCCGCCATTTCGAAGCCCACGACCTTAGCTATCTTCGGCCCCAAGCCTATAGAACTCGGCCATCCCTGTAGCATGCGACACGAGAATGAACTACAGGCCTTTGGGCGAGATTTGTCGCCAATCCGAAGCTCCAAACACGATCATAGCCGTTGATATTGTAGATCTTGATGTGCTCTACATCTTTCTAGTTGAAAGATTCATCTAATTGCTGATGGATTGGAAGAAATCAAGGGAGAAAGGTGGGAAAATGCTGGCCATTTATCAGGTGGAGGCGGCTAGGGCAAATTAGGTTTAGGGTTATTTTTTTTTTTATTTGTGTGTGTGGTGTATTTATAGAAAACCAAGCGTAAACACTATTCATCCCGGGAATTTCGAACTCCGATTTAGACGCCGTAACCAGCGTACCTAGGGTTTATCCCGCGTTCCGGACACAATGGAACAGGTTTCGGAAGCTAATTCGGAAGTATGTGCGAGTTATGGCTGCTAACGCTCAATTTAAATTAAACCGATTTAAATCGATTTCTAGGCGTTTTAATTTGTACCGGACAAACGGTAAATCCAAACGACTTGAAATTTGAAACCTTACAATAATATCACATTACGGATCCGATGAAACTGGTTTCGTCGAAATCCGAGACTTTTTGAAAAATGGCTATTTTGACTCGCCAAATTTAAATTAAAAATAATTCGATGCGTTTCGAGCTGCCACGATCAAACGATAACTCCGATTGACACGAAAATTGAAATCCGGTAATAACTAACTATTACGGATCCAATGGAACTGGTTTCGTTCAATTCTGAGACTGTTCAAAAATTGACTATTTTACAGTCGATTACTAAATATTAAAATATTCAATTTTCACAAATTAACTTTTAATTCGATTTTAAAAGTTCTAAAATATCATTCTAACTTCAATATGATAAAATAAAATTTTACAAATTATTTACAATCATTTTTAACTCAATTTTCAATTATTTTCATAATTTAACATATTAAATTATTGATTTAATTATCTAATTAAATCTAATAAATCAAATAAAAATTTATTTGACTTATAAATTCACTTATAAATATTTAAAATTAATTAAATATTCAAATTTTAATTTAATAAAATTTCTGGGTCGTTACAGAATCTATTAATTTCAGATTTCATCTCTTGATTATAATTTAAAAATACTTTAACTAAAAATTCCAATTTTTAGATTTCTCAATTACTTCTTTATTCTTTTAAATAAATTTAAACTTTGAATTCTAAAATAATTCTTTATTTCTTTAATTGATATAACTTAAGTTTACAATTCATCAATTTCATTTATTAAAAATTTCATTTCTCTCCATACTCGAAATTATTTATTATCATTTTCATATTTCTTCTATTTCTTTTCAATTCATTCTTAATTTATTCAAACTTTCTATAATTATTTCGCTTACAAATTTACTTCCTTTTAATTTCCTTCAACAATCCAATTCATATATTTTGGTAATTCATTATACCCGAATATCCAATCAAACCATACATTCAATATTCCAATATAGCTCATCATAGGATATCAAATAATCAAACAGAGAATATTGAATAATTTAAATAAATGTGAGGGGTCCAGTTGGATCCCTCCAACCTGTTTTCCTGCATCCACAGATGTTAGCACAATATAATATGCCAATCCCAAAATACCATATTATACCTACATCAATCAATTCAGTCATTCAAACAATTATTTAAATTTAATCATTTAAATTTAAATTTAAACTGAGTGAGATTAACTCACCTTTGATTTTCAGATTGCAATCCAATCCACCATGACTTGTTTTCCCACGATATTTAAACCTTGTATAACAATTTTTACGATTTATTAATATTTGAACTAATCAAACGATTTATTATTCATTATATGATTTTAGCCAACCACTAAATTTATTTTAAACTAAAAATTGGGTTTAAACTAAAAATTTATTTTTAAACAAACTTATTACTTTAATACTTTGCTTAAAATAAGTAAAAAAAAATTTAAGGTGTATGCTTATATATTTAAGCTCTTTTGAATCTACCTATATTTCAGGAATCATTTATGTACATTTCTAAAATCTAAATTTTAAATCATTTTTCCCAAGTCAAGATATTTCAATAATTTCAGCTTTAAAATCCTATCTTGTTAACTAACTCTTAAACTTTAGAAATTATCAAATTTTATTGTGTTCTGCTTAAATCTTGCTGTTAGTTTCGATAATCAAAAATTTATTTAGGAAATAAACTTCAAAATTTACTGTTTTTAAGTCAACAATTTGAAACTTGCTATAGTTATATTTCCTAACATATACAGAATTAAACAAACAGGCTTATACCTCACTGCTGCGTCCCAAATCGCCATCACCACCAATTCCCAGAAACGCTCACGATCTAAACGACCAACCTTTCCAAAACCACAACAAGATAACACCAGACCCGCCTCCAAAATTCGCGTGTAGGTGTCATCAAGTCACCCTATGACTCAGTTTCGCCTCCAAAAACCACAGCGTTGCCTGCCCCAACTGCCCAAAATTCGACCACCCACCCCAATCGCGATGACCGTGCATCTACCCACGCGTGTGACCCTCCAGGTCTTGACTTCGGTCGGCCTTCCTTCTCAGCCACAGCCGCATCAACGATAATCGATGAAAACTCCTTTACCAACGAAGCACCCTCCACCTACCGCCGCTGCACAAACGAACGCTCACCCATGTGCTCGCGACGAGATCGATCGACGTTCGATCTCGATTGGAGAACGAACAACACAATCGCCCTCCTCCCTCGTTCGCGTACGAGCCTTAGGCCACGGCGAATTTGATGCGAAGACAATTTGGAACGAAAGGGTTCGTTCTGCCATTTTTTTTTCTTTTCGAGTGCTGGGTTGTGAAAAGGAAGAAGGGGTTCGGTCCTATTATGTTGAGTTTGTCTTTTATAACGTGGCTAAAAGCTTCTCCTTGAAGCTTCTTCCTTTATTATATCATTAAAATTTATTATTATATTTAGTTCAAGCATTTGATTGTTGATTGAACGATTTTAAATTGGGAAAGTATGTGACTAGATGACAGGAATTAAATTAAATTTTATTAGATGATTATCAATAAAATTTTCAACGCGTTTATACATCGTACACTCACACCACTGCTCCAATTGCTACGAAATTTGAAATCCGATAATAGTACACTATTACGGATCCAATGGAACTAGTTTCGTCGAATTCCGAGACTGTGCCTCGGAAGGCTATTTTTAAATTCAATTTAAACAATACAAAACTTCAAAACTGAACAATCACTATTAAATTCAATTTTAAACCTTCTATTATCTTCAATGTTATCTATATAAATTTTATAAGCCTTCAAATTATATTTTAAATTGGCCTAAAATGCCAGATTCAACATTTTACCCAACTTCACTTATTTAATTTAATAATTCAATTACCAAATAAATGGTGATATTCGTAATTCAAATTAAGATTGCTCTATTGAATATTTAAAATCAATCAAACATTCCGGTTTTAAATACTCGAAAATTCCGGGTCGCCACATTCCTCCCCCCTTAAAAGAATTTCGTCCCCGAAATTACTAACTAGGAAGAATGGTCCAATACCCGTCACTATTTTTCTCAAAACCAAACAGTTTCTAACAGTCCAACATCTTACCAACTATCTTTCCCCTAATTCCAAACCATACCATTTGTTTAATCATTAAAGTTTCAATTTAAATCCAAATTTTGAATTCTCAAAATCTTCTCAAAATTTTTCTAACTCCCTAAATTCCCGAAAAATTTCGCCAGCGTCTCCTTTGCACGGCTGACTCGGTACAACTACAAAATGGCTCTACGGCCTCCCAAATCCAAAAAGAAAACAAAAAGGCCAAGTGGCTCAATCCAAAACCAAATCCCAATCAAATTCCATACCAAATTTAAATGCGTACCTTTTTGTCGAGCATTTCAAATTTTTATCTTTTCATATCAAACCCAATTTTCTTTTCCCTTTATAATACCTGCATATCCTGCTTAGCACTAATATCCAATCACAATATCCCAAAATATTTTATCGACTTGCTTACAAAATGTCAATATCTATTCATTTCAATATTATCTTAGATTTTATTTGTAATACCAATTTCCAATCTAGAATTTACCATTCCTTTCTTAAGTTAGTGTAAACATTTTATATGTTTCTTATTTTTATTTCTCTTTACCTCTTTTAGTTTATACTTACTTCTATTCAAATCGATTTCCACATTTCATATGTATTCCATTTATTTTCAACTTTGAATTTTTAATTTTTAACTTTTATCCTCCATTTATAACTAATTTAAGTCATTACTTTAATTAGTTCCATTTGCTAGCTTATTTCAATTCCTAGTTTGAAATCGTTTTGTTGTTAACTAAATTTTCCAAAAATCTTCAAAAAATTTCTAACTCCCAAAATTTCTCAAAATTTTTGGCAGAGTCTCCTTTGTACGGAGGAGCTTTTGCAATTTGACAAAAGAGATAAATATATATACATCGACCCACACGGTCGGAAAAACCAAAAACAGTTCATATTTCCTATTTTAATCGCGTAGGCGTACCTTATTTAGCATTTTAAGCAAACGGCTTATTATTTTTAGCAAATAGCACAACCAAAACCAGCCATACGGCTTCCAGGTACCTGTACTTACTCAGTTTAAACTTGTAAGTGCCAAATATAAGAAGCTTAACACATTTCACTTACTTGCAATAATTAAAACATATGAATCAAAAGAAATTCACACTAAACATTTTTCTGTAAGCAACTTATACAGTTTTCATACTAAACTAACTGTTTCAATTAATTTATAAACCATTTTCCTTCAATTTGAATGGTTTAAAACACAATAGCTTGCATTTAATTTATTTTAAGCAAACTGAACTCATATTTAATCCAATTGATCTAAAAAATCAATTTATTTTATTCCTATCCATCCAAGGTATTTTAATAACTTCTATTTACATTCAATAACAATTTTTTCTTTGCAATTTGACAAGAATAAATAAGCGCTTGAGTTTTAAAATCAGTTTAAATTGATTTCAACTCAACTTACACTTCATTCAATTCCATTTTTAAATTTATTCACAAATCATAAATTCTCAGTTTTATTGCAATTAAATTTTAATCCATTCACAATCAATTATTTAGCTCGACACACTCCATTTAAATTTCATTTACAATCCATTCATTCACATTTCATTCCAAATTTGTTTATTTCAAACTATTGTATTTAGTTCAAAGACAATTCCAAGCTATTGCATTCCATTAAATATTATTGGTAACTCACCGAATTTATTTCAGTTAAAATTTATTTTTACTTGATGTAAATCCAATCCAATTATTATTAGACTTTGTTTAAGTTGAATTCAATTCAACTCTCCTTCATTCATTCAGCTTAAGTCAATTCACTTCAATTTATTCAAATTTTATACTTAAGCTCATTCTCAGTTTGCAAACAAGTTCTCTTTTTAATTTAACTTGATTCTATTTCAATCCAATCTCATTTTAAATTTTCAATTTCATTTGATTGGTTATTATAGAATTCAACTTCCCAGATTCAATTCATTTAATTTATCACAAAGCCATTTCCATCTTATTTCTAGTGATTTGGATTTGATTTGCAATTCATATCATTACTATTTTAATCCATTTCATTTTTATTCTAGACTTTCAAATTATATTTACTTTGTTAACACTTCAAGTCTAATTTTAATTGATATCTCAAGTTCTGATTCCACCATTCACTTTTTAATTTTCCCTTAAATTTTATTAACTTACATTGCAATTTCATTCACAAATCATTTAATTAATTGCAAGGCCCCTTCAATTATATTGTCTTCACTAATGATTCAAGTCGAATTCAATTCATAGCTTGAGTTTTATCTCCAATTTTCATTATTAGCTTTCACTTCAGCTTCTATTTAATTACATTGAACTCCATTTACACATTTCATTAACTAATTTATTATCAAATTAGTTATTGCCTTATTTATAATCCAACACTTGAATTTCAATTCCAAATATCACTCCATTTAATTTTCTTAAGTCCAATATAGTTTATAATTCAAGTTTGGATTTTTTTTTTTTTTTTTTCCAATTTATCAAAATATTAAATTTTGGGCTTTGTATTCCATTTCCAATTTTATAAGTCACAACTTACTATTTTATACAATTCCATTCATCATAAGCTTGAATATATTCATCTTTATTTTAACTCAAGCCTTTTATTTACTCATAGCCAAAGCATATTTTATTTCTATGTATTTTTAATTCTCCTATAAGTTATTCTGATTTATGGATTTCCATTCTAATCCTTATTCAATTTCCATTTGCTTGGGTGTGAATCTAGTTCCATCAAATAATTCAATTGAATTCTTATTCCAATTCAATTTTATTTTGACTCAGTTTTACTTAACTCAATTCGATTTCAATTAAATTCGAATACAACTGGATATTATTTTCAGCTTATTCAATTTATTTTAATTCAGTTAAAATTTTATTTGCTGAATTCAAATTTTCAATCCCTTCTTATTAATATCAACTTCTCTTTATAAGTACATTATTTGATCATTTATTCATTCACCAATTCATTATTTAACCAATAAATGTTATGTCCAAACATTTATTATCTTTAGTCCTTCCTGACTAAATTTCCCATTCCACATAACTCCACACAATACAATTTTAAATTCCAGTTCTCAGTTTCACTTACACCATTGAAATTTTGTTTTTCAACAAATTCCAAAGTTTAAACAACCTTTCAACATTTCAAAATTCCCTTAAAACCTTCTATATCCAAAATTCCTTTGATAAATTCAATTTATATCTTTGAATTTCAAAATTCAACCAGTTTTGCAAACAACTTCAATTCAAAACAATCTGGTAGCAATTTCACTTCTGGAAACTCGAAAATGAACATCGATGATGCTGCAGTCATCACCGAAGTTATTTTCTAGCGACCAAAAGAGTTCAATGCTTTTATTCTCTTTGTAAAATCCATCCAATATTTTTAAACTCCAAATCTCTCTAGATTTCAAATCTGATTCAAAAATATCTCTCATAAATATAATATCTTTCCCAATCTTTGTAAATCATTTCCAAATTCAAAGGAACTTAAATTCCAAAATTTTCAAATTCCAACCGTTTTAGATTAATATTCAAACATTACTTTGGAATTTTATTTTATTTAATCATTAATCATACTATAATTTACATTATAATTTACATTTACAAATTCATCTGATATGAATTGGTTTCTTAGTTTTGAATTATGAATTCAATTCTTTATTCCATTATGAATCACATTCATAAATTCCATCTATTATGTTAATTTACTCCTTAATTTTTAGTTATTATTTCAAACTTAATTCAATCATCATACAATGATAATAATATAATATTTATCACTTCTATCATCCAAACATCCATGTATAGCTATAATAATTAAGAAAATCATTTTCTTTTATATACATAAAATAAATTTGGGTAAAATTATTTCATTTACCCTAGTTAAAACAATACTGTGTCCGTTTATCTTGTTCAAGAGTTCAGAAATCCCTATCGATGACATGGCGTCCCATACATCGACCAGAATCCATAAACACTCAACCAATAAATCAACACAATATAAAAACAATTTCATATTCACTAACAAGTACGCACTCATATCTATTAATACTCTCAAACTCATTCTAGAGTACTACAGACTCTAATTTAAATGAGTAATTCCCACCAGAGCCAAGGTTATCACCAACCTAAGCTCTGATACCAAGTGTAACAGCCCGCAAATCCGTACCCCTTGAGTTAACCCTATTCTACAACAATCAACTCAAGTTGCATAAAATTACGAACCATTTAGGTTTAAGAAGAAGAGGTGGAAGAAAAGAAAACCAAATCAACATCAGAATCTAACCATCGCAGCGGAATAAAATATAATAGATAATAAATAATCTTTACTCAAAATCAAATATATCTGTTTACATATATTACATCATCAGAGTACATCAATCACAGCTCACATCAATAACATACAATGGGTACATAACAACTCAACTCAGTGGAAATACATATATATAAGTACGAGAGTACGTATCGTCATCCAGCTCGTCTCCTGAGCCCACAGCATCATATCCTGTATCCTATAATACTCGGTCTGACCTGAGCATTACAGTTAAATAATACCCGAGTCAGTCTGGAATACCAGAGTGAGAAAATCACACCCAATTGATTATTAAAGTTTCAAAAAAAAAATCCTTTGAAAACCAAAAGCATCTCGTAAGACCACGCCACAAATAAACATGTCGGGTTTTTACCTTACGATAGCTAAACCAATTTTTATAGAAATCCTCTGATATTATAATAGGGTCTATATACAAATACTTATAAAATAGCCGAAATTGTTACATTCATTAAATTCCAGCTACTAGCCACAAAAGTGGGTAATACAAACAAAACTCGTACAAGGCTCGTAGGGAGAATGGATTTCCAACAATGACTAGGCACTGGGGTACCACCTGTCACAGTACGGGGCCTAGATCACCGTACCGAGGATTACTCCCTTCATCCCCTGCAACACAAGGCCAGAACCATTCCTTACTGAACAGTCCCGAACAAGATAAACCCCGTGGTTGGCGCGACCAACCACCCACTAAGCCGAAATATATATAAGGGACATCTAGATAGGGGAATTACCTTGTCCTGCTTGGGCATGACCCACCTAACCTTGCTGCATATCCCCTGATTTTCAGTCATTCCCATTTGATGAGGCTTGAGGCTAAACGTTACCTTTAGAACGTTTTTACTTAGAATGCCCATCGTCCGCCTGACGATGTTTCGCAAGCATTCATCCATACAAGTCCGTCCCGGGTTCGGACGGAACCGAAGGCACTATTCCTACTACATCCATTTTGGAAATATCCTCAGGATTAGTAGCGACTAGCCCTTGCACTTCACTGCTCCATCTTCGAATCCGAACACGTTTTTCGCACGAAACGTACAAACCGAATCGAAGTGGTTTTCGAGAAATTTATCTCGATCCCGGTCTCTTCGATACGATCAGCGCATTTTCCAGTATTGATAGTCGGTTATTTAACTATCAATTTATATTCACAAACAACCATCAACCAATAAATAATTTTCCAAATTATTTATATCCAAAAATATCTTCACAAGATATATTTCTATTTTCAATCCTTTGAAAACAGTTTCAAACCATCTTTCTTCCCAGAATAAACTTTTCCAAATATTTTCTATCTCCTCTGAAATCACCAAGTACAAAACTAGATTTAAAATAATTTAAAACACTTTACTTAGAAATATATACTTTCAAAACATTTAAATTAAAACTATTTCAATAATTTGTTAAAAACGCATATTAAATGAACATTTGAAAATAAGGTTACTTTATAAATATACAACTAGATTTATACTTTTAAAAACATAATATTAAGGCATTCTTTGAATAATTACTACTATAATAGATAAAGAGAAAATACTTACTTAAGAACTTAAATATTAGAAATAAGAAATTTTCAACACTTGCTTTTAAACAACTTTTAATCTTTTAACTTATATTTAAAAATTTACTTTAAAAACGTACTTGGTTATCCAGGGAGAATTTCAACTTCAATCACTTAGATCAATTTCCCAAATTGATTTCCAGTTTATTTCCTTTTAATTCGGAATCTATTAATTTCAGATTTCATCTCTTGATTATAATTTAAAAATACTTTAACTAAAAATTCCAATTTTTAGATTTCTCAATTACTTCTTTATTCTTTTAAATAAATTTAAACTTTGAATTCTAAAATAATTCTTTATTTCTTTAATTGATATAACTTAAGTTTACAATTCATCAATTTCATTTATTAAAAATTTCATTTCTCTCCATACTCGAAATTATTTATTATCATTTTCATATTTCTTCTATTTCTTTTCAATTCATTCTTAATTTATTCAAACTTTCTATAATTATTTCGCTTACAAATTTACTTCCTTTTAATTTCCTTCAACAATCCAATTCATATATTTTGGTAATTCATTATACCCGAATATCCAATCAAACCATACATTCAATATTCCAATATAGCTCATCATAGGATATCAAATAATCAAACAGAGAATATTGAATAATTTAAATAAATGTGAGGGGTCCAGTTGGATCCCTCCAACCTGTTTTCCTGCATCCACAGATGTTAGCACAATATAATATGCCAATCCCAAAATACCATATTATACCTACATCAATCAATTCAGTCATTCAAACAATTATTTAAATTTAATCATTTAAATTTAAATTTAAACTGAGTGAGATTAACTCACCTTTGATTTTCAGATTGCAATCCAATCCACCATGACTTGTTTTCCCACGATATTTAAACCTTGTATAACAATTTTTACGATTTATTAATATTTGAACTAATCAAACGATTTATTATTCATTATATGATTTTAGCCAACCACTAAATTTATTTTAAACTAAAAATTGGGTTTAAACTAAAAATTTATTTTTAAACAAACTTATTACTTCAATACTTTGCTTAAAATAAGTAAAAAAAAATTTAAGGTGTATGCTTATATATTTAAGCTCTTTTGAATCTACCTATATTTCAGGAATCATTTATGTACATTTCTAAAATCTAAATTTTAAATCATTTTTCCCAAGTCAAGATATTTCAATAATTTCAGCTTTAAAATCCTATCTTGTTAACTAACTCTTAAACTTTAGAAATTATCAAATTTTATTGTGTTCTGCTTAAATCTTGCTGTTAGTTTCGATAATCAAAAATTTATTTAGGAAATAAACTTCAAAATTTACTGTTTTTAAGTCAACAATTTGAAACTTGCTATAGTTATATTTCCTAACATATACAGAATTAAACAAACAGGCTTATACCTCACTGCTGCGTCCCAAATCGCCATCACCACCAATTCCCAGAAACGCTCACGATCTAAACGACCAACCTTTCCAAAACCACAACAAGATAACACCAGACCCGCCTCCAAAATTCGCGTGTAGGTGTCATCAAGTCACCCTATGACTCAGTTTCGCCTCCAAAAACCACAGCGTTGCCTGCCCCAACTGCCCAAAATTCGACCACCCACCCCAATCGCGATGACCGTGCATCTACCCACGCGTGTGACCCTCCAGGTCTTGACTTCGGTCGGCCTTCCTTCTCAGCCACAGCCGCATCAACGATAATCGATGAAAACTCCTTTACCAACGAAGCACCCTCCACCTACCGCCGCTGCACAAACGAACGCTCACCCATGTGCTCGCGACGAGATCGATCGACGTTCGATCTCGATTGGAGAACGAACAACACAATCGCCCTCCTCCCTCGTTCGCGTACGAGCCTTAGGCCACGGCGAATTTGATGCGAAGACAATTTGGAACGAAAGGGTTCGTTCTGCCATTTTTTTTTCTTTTCGAGTGCTGGGTTGTGAAAAGGAAGAAGGGGTTCGGTCCTATTATGTTGAGTTTGTCTTTTATAACGTGGCTAAAAGCTTCTCCTTGAAGCTTCTTCCTTTATTATATCATTAAAATTTATTATTATATTTAGTTCAAGCATTTGATTGTTGATTGAACGATTTTAAATTGGGAAAGTATGTGACTAGATGACAGGAATTAAATTAAATTTTATTAGATGATTATCAATAAAATTTTCAACGCGTTTATACATCGTACACTCACACCACTGCTCCAATTGCTACGAAATTTGAAATCCGATAATAGTACACTATTACGGATCCAATGGAACTAGTTTCGTCGAATTCCGAGACTGTGCCTCGGAAGGCTATTTTTAAATTCAATTTAAACAATACAAAACTTCAAAATTGAACAATCACTATTAAATTCAATTTTAAACCTTCTATTATCTTCAATGTTATCTATATAAATTTTATAAGCCTTCAAATTATATTTTAAATTGGCCTAAAATGCCAGATTCAACATTTTACCCAACTTCACTTATTTAATTTAATAATTCAATTACCAAATAAATGGTGATATTCGTAATTCAAATTAAGATTGCTCTATTGAATATTTAAAATCAATCAAACATTCCGGTTTTAAATACTCGAAAATTCCGGGTCGCCACATTCCTCCCCCCTTAAAAGAATTTCGTCCCCGAAATTACTAACTAGGAAGAATGGTCCAATACCCGTCACTATTTTTCTCAAAACCAAACAGTTTCTAACAGTCCAACATCTTACCAACTATCTTTCCCCTAATTCCAAACCATACCATTTGTTTAATCATTAAAGTTTCAATTTAAATCCAAATTTTGAATTCTCAAAATCTTCTCAAAATTTTTCTAACTCCCTAAATTCCCGAAAAATTTCGCCAGCGTCTCCTTTGCACGGCTGACTCGGTACAACTACAAAATGGCTCTACGGCCTCCCAAATCCAAAAAGAAAACAAAAAGGCCAAGTGGCTCAATCCAAAACCAAATCCCAATCAAATTCCATACCAAATTTAAATGCGTACCTTTTTGTCGAGCATTTCAAATTTTTATCTTTTCATATCAAACCCAATTTTCTTTTCCCTTTATAATACCTGCATATCCTGCTTAGCACTAATATCCAATCACAATATCCCAAAATATTTTATCGACTTGCTTACAAAATGTCAATATCTATTCATTTCAATATTATCTTAGATTTTATTTGTAATACCAATTTCCAATCTAGAATTTACCATTCCTTTCTTAAGTTAGTGTAAACATTTTATATGTTTCTTATTTTTATTTCTCTTTACCTCTTTTAGTTTATACTTACTTCTATTCAAATCGATTTCCACATTTCATATGTATTCCATTTATTTTCAACTTTGAATTTTTAATTTTTAACTTTTATCCTCCATTTATAACTAATTTAAGTCATTACTTTAATTAGTTCCATTTGCTAGCTTATTTCAATTCCTAGTTTGAAATCGTTTTGTTGTTAACTAAATTTTCCAAAAATCTTCAAAAAATTTCTAACTCCCAAAATTTCTCAAAATTTTTGGCAGAGTCTCCTTTGTACGGAGGAGCTTTTGCAATTTGACAAAAGAGATAAATATATATACATCGACCCACACGGTCGGAAAAACCAAAAACAGTTCATATTTCCTATTTTAATCGCGTAGGCGTACCTTATTTAGCATTTTAAGCAAACGGCTTATTATTTTTAGCAAATAGCACAACCAAAACCAGCCATACGGCTTCCAGGTACCTGTACTTACTCAGTTTAAACTTGTAAGTGCCAAATATAAGAAGCTTAACACATTTCACTTACTTGCAATAATTAAAACATATGAATCAAAAGAAATTCACACTAAACATTTTTCTGTAAGCAACTTATACAGTTTTCATACTAAACTAACTGTTTCAATTAATTTATAAACCATTTTCCTTCAATTTGAATGGTTTAAAACACAATAGCTTGCATTTAATTTATTTTAAGCAAACTGAACTCATATTTAATCCAATTGATCTAAAAAATCAATTTATTTTATTCCTATCCATCCAAGGTATTTTAATAACTTCTATTTACATTCAATAACAATTTTTTCTTTGCAATTTGACGAGAATAAATAAGCGCTTGAGTTTTAAAATCAGTTTAAATTGATTTCAACTCAACTTACACTTCATTCAATTCCATTTTTAAATTTATTCACAAATCATAAATTCTCAGTTTTATTGCAATTAAATTTTAATCCATTCACAATCAATTATTTAGCTCGACACACTCCATTTAAATTTCATTTACAATCCATTCATTCACATTTCATTCCAAATTTGTTTATTTCAAACTATTGTATTTAGTTCAAAGACAATTCCAAGCTATTGCATTCCATTAAATATTATTGGTAACTCACCGAATTTATTTCAGTTAAAATTTATTTTTACTTGATGTAAATCCAATCCAATTATTATTAGACTTTGTTTAAGTTGAATTCAATTCAACTCTCCTTCATTCATTCAGCTTAAGTCAATTCACTTCAATTTATTCAAATTTTATACTTAAGCTCATTCTCAGTTTGCAAACAAGTTCTCTTTTTAATTTAACTTGATTCTATTTCAATCCAATCTCATTTTAAATTTTCAATTTCATTTGATTGGTTATTATAGAATTCAACTTCCCAGATTCAATTCATTTAATTTATCACAAAGCCATTTCCATCTTATTTCTAGTGATTTGGATTTGATTTGCAATTCATATCATTACTATTTTAATCCATTTCATTTTTATTCTAGACTTTCAAATTATATTTACTTTGTTAACACTTCAAGTCTAATTTTAATTGATATCTCAAGTTCTGATTCCACCATTCACTTTTTAATTTTCCCTTAAATTTTATTAACTTACATTGCAATTTCATTCACAAATCATTTAATTAATTGCAAGGCCCCTTCAATTATATTGTCTTCACTAATGATTCAAGTCGAATTCAATTCATAGCTTGAGTTTTATCTCCAATTTTCATTATTAGCTTTCACTTCAGCTTCTATTTAATTACATTGAACTCCATTTACACATTTCATTAACTAATTTATTATCAAATTAGTTATTGCCTTATTTATAATCCAACACTTGAATTTCAATTCCAAATATCACTCCATTTAATTTTCTTAAGTCCAATATAGTTTATAATTCAAGTTTGGATTTTTTTTATTTTTTTTTTCCAATTTATCAAAATATTAAATTTTGGGCTTTGTATTCCATTTCCAATTTTATAAGTCACAACTTACTATTTTATACAATTCCATTCATCATAAGCTTGAATATATTCATCTTTATTTTAACTCAAGCCTTTTATTTACTCATAGCCAAAGCATATTTTATTTCTATGTATTTTTAATTCTCCTATAAGTTATTCTGATTTATGGATTTCCATTCTAATCCTTATTCAATTTCCATTTGCTTGGGTGTGAATCTAGTTCCATCAAATAATTCAATTGAATTCTTATTCCAATTCAATTTTATTTTGACTCAGTTTTACTTAACTCAATTCGATTTCAATTAAATTCGAATACAACTGGATATTATTTTCAGCTTATTCAATTTATTTTAATTCAGTTAAAATTTTATTTGCTGAATTCAAATTTTCAATCCCTTCTTATTAATATCAACTTCTCTTTATAAGTACATTATTTGATCATTTATTCATTCACCAATTCATTATTTAACCAATAAATGTTATGTCCAAACATTTATTATCTTTAGTCCTTCCTGACTAAATTTCCCATTCCACATAACTCCACACAATACAATTTTAAATTCCAGTTCTCAGTTTCACTTACACCATTGAAATTTTGTTTTTCAACAAATTCCAAAGTTTAAACAACCTTTCAACATTTCAAAATTCCCTTAAAACCTTCTATATCCAAAATTCCTTTGATAAATTCAATTTATATCTTTGAATTTCAAAATTCAACCAGTTTTGCAAACAACTTCAATTCAAAACAATCTGGTAGCAATTTCACTTCTGGAAACTCGAAAATGAACATCGATGATGCTGCAGTCATCACCGAAGTTATTTTCTAGCGACCAAAAGAGTTCAATGCTTTTATTCTCTTTGTAAAATCCATCCAATATTTTTAAACTCCAAATCTCTCTAGATTTCAAATCTGATTCAAAAATATCTCTCATAAATATAATATCTTTCCCAATCTTTGTAAATCATTTCCAAATTCAAAGGAACTTAAATTCCAAAATTTTCAAATTCCAACCGTTTTAGATTAATATTCAAACATTACTTTGGAATTTTATTTTATTTAATCATTAATCATACTATAATTTACATTATAATTTACATTTACAAATTCATCTGATATGAATTGGTTTCTTAGTTTTGAATTATGAATTCAATTCTTTATTCCATTATGAATCACATTCATAAATTCCATCTATTATGTTAATTTACTCCTTAATTTTTAGTTATTATTTCAAACTTAATTCAATCATCATACAATGATAATAATATAATATTTATCACTTCTATCATCCAAACATCCATGTATAGCTATAATAATTAAGAAAATCATTTTCTTTTATATACATAAAATAAATTTGGGTAAAATTATTTCATTTACCCTAGTTAAAACAATACTGTGTCCGTTTATCTTGTTCAAGAGTTCAGAAATCCCTATCGATGACATGGCGTCCCATACATCGACCAGAATCCATAAACACTCAACCAATAAATCAACACAATATAAAAACAATTTCATATTCACTAACAAGTACGCACTCATATCTATTAATACTCTCAAACTCATTCTAGAGTACTACAGACTCTAATTTAAATGAGTAATTCCCACCAGAGCCAAGGTTATCACCAACCTAAGCTCTGATACCAAGTGTAACAGCCCGCAAATCCGTACCCCTTGAGTTAACCCTATTCTACAACAATCAACTCAAGTTGCATAAAATTACGAACCATTTAGGTTTAAGAAGAAGAGGTGGAAGAAAAGAAAACCAAATCAACATCAGAATCTAACCATCGCAGCGGAATAAAATATAATAGATAATAAATAATCTTTACTCAAAATCAAATATATCTGTTTACATATATTACATCATCAGAGTACATCAATCACAGCTCACATCAATAACATACAATGGGTACATAACAACTCAACTCAGTGGAAATACATATATATAAGTACGAGAGTACGTATCGTCATCCAGCTCGTCTCCTGAGCCCACAGCATCATATCCTGTATCCTATAATACTCGGTCTGACCTGAGCATTACAGTTAAATAATACCCGAGTCAGTCTGGAATACCAGAGTGAGAAAATCACACCCAATTGATTATTAAAGTTTCAAAAAAAAAATCCTTTGAAAACCAAAAGCATCTCGTAAGACCACGCCACAAATAAACATGTCGGGTTTTTACCTTACGATAGCTAAACCAATTTTTATAGAAATCCTCTGATATTATAATAGGGTCTATATACAAATACTTATAAAATAGCCGAAATTGTTACATTCATTAAATTCCAGCTACTAGCCACAAAAGTGGGTAATACAAACAAAACTCGTACAAGGCTCGTAGGGAGAATGGATTTCCAACAATGACTAGGCACTGGGGTACCACCTGTCACAGTACGGGGCCTAGATCACCGTACCGAGGATTACTCCCTTCATCCCCTGCAACACAAGGCCAGAACCATTCCTTACTGAACAGTCCCGAACAAGATAAACCCCGTGGTTGGCGCGACCAACCACCCACTAAGCCGAAATATATATAAGGGACATCTAGATAGGGGAATTACCTTGTCCTGCTTGGGCATGACCCACCTAACCTTGCTGCATATCCCCTGATTTTCAGTCATTCCCATTTGATGAGGCTTGAGGCTAAACGTTACCTTTAGAACGTTTTTACTTAGAATGCCCATCGTCCGCCTGACGATGTTTCGCAAGCATTCATCCATACAAGTCCGTCCCGGGTTCGGACGGAACCGAAGGCACTATTCCTACTACATCCATTTTGGAAATATCCTCAGGATTAGTAGCGACTAGCCCTTGCACTTCACTGCTCCATCTTCGAATCCGAACACGTTTTTCGCACGAAACGTACAAACCGAATCGAAGTGGTTTTCGAGAAATTTATCTCGATCCCGGTCTCTTCGATACGATCAGCGCATTTTCCAGTATTGATAGTCGGTTATTTAACTATCAATTTATATTCACAAACAACCATCAACCAATAAATAATTTTCCAAATTATTTATATCCAAAAATATCTTCACAAGATATATTTCTATTTTCAATCCTTTGAAAACAGTTTCAAACCATCTTTCTTCCCAGAATAAACTTTTCCAAATATTTTCTATCTCCTCTGAAATCACCAAGTACAAAACTAGATTTAAAATAATTTAAAACACTTTACTTAGAAATATATACTTTCAAAACATTTAAATTAAAACTATTTCAATAATTTGTTAAAAACGCATATTAAATGAACATTTGAAAATAAGGTTACTTTATAAATATACAACTAGATTTATACTTTTAAAAACATAATATTAAGGCATTCTTTGAATAATTACTACTATAATAGATAAAGAGAAAATACTTACTTAAGAACTTAAATATTAGAAATAAGAAATTTTCAACACTTGCTTTTAAACAACTTTTAATCTTTTAACTTATATTTAAAAATTTACTTTAAAAACGTACTTGGTTATCCAGGGAGAATTTCAACTTCAATCACTTAGATCAATTTCCCAAATTGATTTCCAGTTTATTTCCTTTTAATTCGGAATCTATTAATTTCAGATTTCATCTCTTGATTATAATTTAAAAATACTTTAACTAAAAATTCCAATTTTTAGATTTCTCAATTACTTCTTTATTCTTTTAAATAAATTTAAACTTTGAATTCTAAAATAATTCTTTATTTCTTTAATTGATATAACTTAAGTTTACAATTCATCAATTTCATTTATTAAAAATTTCATTTCTCTCCATACTCGAAATTATTTATTATCATTTTCATATTTCTTCTATTTCTTTTCAATTCATTCTTAATTTATTCAAACTTTCTATAATTATTTCGCTTACAAATTTACTTCCTTTTAATTTCCTTCAACAATCCAATTCATATATTTTGGTAATTCATTATACCCGAATATCCAATCAAACCATACATTCAATATTCCAATATAGCTCATCATAGGATATCAAATAATCAAACAGAGAATATTGAATAATTTAAATAAATGTGAGGGGTCCAGTTGGATCCCTCCAACCTGTTTTCCTGCATCCACAGATGTTAGCACAATATAATATGCCAATCCCAAAATACCATATTATACCTACATCAATCAATTCAGTCATTCAAACAATTATTTAAATTTAATCATTTAAATTTAAATTTAAACTGAGTGAGATTAACTCACCTTTGATTTTCAGATTGCAATCCAATCCACCATGACTTGTTTTCCCACGATATTTAAACCTTGTATAACAATTTTTACGATTTATTAATATTTGAACTAATCAAACGATTTATTATTCATTATATGATTTTAGCCAACCACTAAATTTATTTTAAACTAAAAATTGGGTTTAAACTAAAAATTTATTTTTAAACAAACTTATTACTTCAATACTTTGCTTAAAATAAGTAAAAAAAAATTTAAGGTGTATGCTTATATATTTAAGCTCTTTTGAATCTACCTATATTTCAGGAATCATTTATGTACATTTCTAAAATCTAAATTTTAAATCATTTTTCCCAAGTCAAGATATTTCAATAATTTCAGCTTTAAAATCCTATCTTGTTAACTAACTCTTAAACTTTAGAAATTATCAAATTTTATTGTGTTCTGCTTAAATCTTGCTGTTAGTTTCGATAATCAAAAATTTATTTAGGAAATAAACTTCAAAATTTACTGTTTTTAAGTCAACAATTTGAAACTTGCTATAGTTATATTTCCTAACATATACAGAATTAAACAAACAGGCTTATACCTCACTGCTGCGTCCCAAATCGCCATCACCACCAATTCCCAGAAACGCTCACGATCTAAACGACCAACCTTTCCAAAACCACAACAAGATAACACCAGACCCGCCTCCAAAATTCGCGTGTAGGTGTCATCAAGTCACCCTATGACTCAGTTTCGCCTCCAAAAACCACAGCGTTGCCTGCCCCAACTGCCCAAAATTCGACCACCCACCCCAATCGCGATGACCGTGCATCTACCCACGCGTGTGACCCTCCAGGTCTTGACTTCGGTCGGCCTTCCTTCTCAGCCACAGCCGCATCAACGATAATCGATGAAAACTCCTTTACCAACGAAGCACCCTCCACCTACCGCCGCTGCACAAACGAACGCTCACCCATGTGCTCGCGACGAGATCGATCGACGTTCGATCTCGATTGGAGAACGAACAACACAATCGCCCTCCTCCCTCGTTCGCGTACGAGCCTTAGGCCACGGCGAATTTGATGCGAAGACAATTTGGAACGAAAGGGTTCGTTCTGCCATTTTTTTTTCTTTTCGAGTGCTGGGTTGTGAAAAGGAAGAAGGGGTTCGGTCCTATTATGTTGAGTTTGTCTTTTATAACGTGGCTAAAAGCTTCTCCTTGAAGCTTCTTCCTTTATTATATCATTAAAATTTATTATTATATTTAGTTCGAGCATTTGATTGTTGATTGAACGATTTTAAATTGGGAAAGTATGTGACTAGATGACAGGAATTAAATTAAATTTTATTAGATGATTATCAATAAAATTTTCAACGCGTTTATACATCGTACACTCACACCACTGCTCCAATTGCTACGAAATTTGAAATCCGATAATAGTACACTATTACGGATCCAATGGAACTAGTTTCGTCGAATTCCGAGACTGTGCCTCGGAAGGCTATTTTTAAATTCAATTTAAACAATACAAAACTTCAAAACTGAACAATCACTATTAAATTCAATTTTAAACCTTCTATTATCTTCAATGTTATCTATATAAATTTTATAAGCCTTCAAATTATATTTTAAATTGGCCTAAAATGCCAGATTCAACATTTTACCCAACTTCACTTATTTAATTTAATAATTCAATTACCAAATAAATGGTGATATTCGTAATTCAAATTAAGATTGCTCTATTGAATATTTAAAATCAATCAAACATTCCGGTTTTAAATACTCGAAAATTCCGGGTCGTCACAATAGAAAAAGAATTAAAGAAATTGCTTAAAAATTCAAAACAGGGTTCAAAAATTATAAATAAAACATCACCGACTTTGGAAAAATATCTATTTCATTTGCAAATATTCTAAAACAAAATTTAGAAAGAAAATACTTCATTTATCATTTCTAAAATTAAATAAATAATTTAAGTTAGAGAAAATAGAAAAAGAACTAAAGAAATTGTTCAAAAATTGGAAACAGGACTTAAAACTTACAAATAAAATATCATAGCCTTAGAAAATTTCTATTTCGCTTTAAAACAAATAAAAAGTCAAATAAATGAATAAATAAGGAACAAAATAAAGTATGAATGAGAATAAAATAAGTTATTAACAAAATATAAAGGTAAATAAAGAATTGCTTTAATTAATTGAAACTTGGAATTAAAGTTTACAACAGAATACAACTGACATTGGAAAATGTAAATTACATTGTTAATAACGTTTTAAAACCAAAATATATACATAACATGTTATTTTACACACGAAATCATAAATTAGAACATTACAAGACCAATAAAATATTATTTATATAAATTAAAATAAACAGTTTTGTTAAATACAGCAAATTTCATTCAATAGTTAAAAGGGCGTAACTTTCACATTATAAATCAGATTTCAACGAAACGAAAAGCAGTTTTCTTAAAATTTTATTTACTTTCATAATAAAAGAAATTTTCAAACTTTCAAACTTTAAATTTAAAAGTCAAAAAAATATGACTATATTGACCAAAATCACTTTTTGGAAAATATTTTATTTAATCATGTTTGGAATTCTAATTCACATCAAAATTAAAGTTTATATTTGAAATAAAATATCTAAATTAAAAAAATAAAATAAAGTAAAATCAAATTTCAATTAAAATAATTACAAAATACAAGGTTGTTACACTCTTTCCCACTCAAAACTTTTAGTCTTCGGAAAGGAATGAGGTAAGGGAAAGCACAGAAAGGATAGAAATGAAATAAGATTAAGACAAGGTGATAAGAATATTAAGATTATACCTGATAACTGTTGTTATAGGTAAGTTTAATAAGGTGGAGATGATCTTTCCAAGATTCTCCAGAATCAAGAACACAAGCAGGAAAAAGGTGGATTAAAAATTAGTACCAAAGATTATCAAAGATTATAGAAAGATTTCTAAACAGAAAGATTATAGAAAGATTCCTATACCAGTCTGTAGCAAGATAAGGATAATAAGGATAACCAAAAGATAGTTTTAAAAACAAAATAAGGAAATAAATTTGAAACCATGGAAATTTCAACTTAAATAGAAAATAATTTTTTACACAAGTTAAATAAATCTTAACTATCTCAAATTTCATTATCTTATTATCCAATCATATTAAATTAACAATTTTAAAACCATGGGTTTGAAAAATAATCATTTATTATACTCATAATGTACTTAATAAAATTAATTCTTCTTTATTCCTAATAAAAATTAAATTTATTCCTCTCAATATATTTATCACTTATGTTAAATGTACTTACACTTATTATAACTCCTTTATTATATTCTTAGCTCTTTTAACATTATTTTATTATTAGTTATACAATTACCCTGTATTATATTTACCTCTGTTAATCATTTTATAACTAAAATTTAAGCGTATAACATTTATCATAACCACTCAAATTTTATATATAATTTTTTTATTGTATATTATCCAATTACATTGTTAACTTCTAAAATTAAGGCAAGCTATATGTGAATGCAATTGTATTATACAAATAAAACTTTCCAATTAAATCATTTCATGCTTGAATATTCATCCAAATTTTTGATTTTCTTTTTATAATTGAAATTATTCTTTAGAATAAAATTTAAGAATAAAATTACCGATTTCTTCAAACCATTTAGAGATAAATAAATGTACGCATATAGTTTATCAAATAAAATTTAAATCATATATCTATATATATTATAAATCAATTCATATTTTAGAAATTCAAATCAATTTGATTTACCAAAACAAAGCTGTAGCATGACTACAGAGCGGTCTCTTCACTGCGAAACTCGAAAATGAATGTCGATGATGTTGCAGTCATCACCGAAATTTTTTCCCAGCGACAAAGAGAAGAGCACTGATTTTTAAACTTTAAAATTCTTTGGAAACATATTCTTATTCTAAAATGCTTTAATTAATATACTTTAAAACTTAAACACGAGGTTTGAAGCCATCGGAAATTAAATTCTCAAATTTCTTGTTTTAAATTCATTTCAGTTCCCAAATCAATTTATAAGCACCTATTCATAAATTCATTTATAGAACAATAAATGATAAATCAAGTATTATCATTTCAAATAGTCAATTTAAATCAATTTATTAAGTTCCATAAGTTTACTTATATATCAAAATTTATTTCATTAACCAAATTTTAAAATAATATTGTGTCAGTTTGTTCTGTCAAAGTGTTTTAGAAATCCCATCGATAGCGTTGTTCAGACGAATCGAACGGAAACCCAAATCAACATTAACAACTCAAACAACACAATATATAAAAAAACATAGATTTACATGTACAATTCAAAATGTTTGTAAGAATGCATTGGAAACAAAAGACAAGATGATTAAATAACAGAGTAGGGAGATAGGTAAGCTTAAGTAAATCGCGGGCAACCTTAACCGGGTCAACCGTGAAATAAAGAATAAGATCAATGTGGATTTTTCTGGGGAAAAACTACATTCGATCTCAAGAGATAGAGTTTGGAATAACAAAAGGCATTAGCATCTGAACCAAAGATATATATAAATCCCTGGTGAATCGATGCTAATTGTAAAGGAGTTCCCCCCCTTACAATTCAATTTGAAATTGGCGAGACTGTCGACTTACTAAAAAGATCAATCAAGGCGGAGTTATGGGATACTCCAGATGAATAACGAGGGATACGAATGGATTTTGGAATCGTAGGGAACGTTCCAAAATTAAAAGGAAATTCGAATCAAAGAGGAAAGATTTAAACTCGAAAAAGAGTGATTCTGAAAATAACTTACCTTATATTCTAAGTTTTGCCTCAAAGCCAAAGCTCTGATACCAAATGTAATACCCGGTATTTTCAACCATTCGCATCCGCATACGTCGGACTTGAATTGCTCAAAATACCACGCTGTAAGTAAAATTTGGCAAATCTCAGAATATACAGTAAATAAAAAATCACAGATCACAGACACAAAGTAATAATAGTGCAGCGAAAGTAAAAGAAATAGTGGTTCATGAAGCTACTATATAAATATATCATAGTTACATAAGATACAACAAAATAAATAGAGTACAACAGAAGTCTCAAGACATAGAAGTCTACTAATACAAGAGCGAAAAAGGAACAATAGACTGAAAAAGATAAAACTAGAAAAGTAGATAATCTCTGGCGATTTCAATCTCCAGAAAGTGGAAATTCAAATCTGTGAATACTCAAGCTGACCCGAGCGTAAATAAAAATACAAACACTCGAGTCAGGACATATATACTTATACAATGTAAACCAACTCAAGTGAACTATAGTAAAAGTACAAGTAACTTAAAGGATGCTTGGTACGAACATCCTCTAAGGATCCGTTAAACTATTTAATATGTAGTAATATTGCGCTCTTATAATATTGTCTATCCGTAAAATAAACATACTTTTAAATAGCATTAAGGCTTTAATTTTCTACCTTAACACGTAATAGTCCCAGTAGTCCATCTAATATCTGCATATCTCCGGATCGGGAGACTACGAGAAGATGCGCATGGGCTATGGGAGAAAACCATACTCGTAGTAAAGGCTCTATAGGGTAGGTGACACGACACATAAGGCAATGTCAGGGTAGATATACTAATTACGACACTCGGGCTGGTGGTAACGCAGCAGCCACATACGCCCACCTCGGAACACATTCTCAGAATCGAAGGGACGCCCAAACAATCACAAAAGCAATAGAATGGTATCGAAGAAATGCGTTCGACCAGAGGAGCTACCCCTTTTGGCCCGAGACAGCTCCTGTTTTTGCTATCTTATGCCAACTCACGGGAGTCGGGTCCACGTAATATACCTCAAGAATGTCGCCACCATCCTACTTCATTCTGGAATCTCTACCGCGTACACGGTTGTCAAAGTGCTTTTCGGTATCGACAAAGAGTATGCCCATATCCGATCCCAATCTCTTTGCCAACCAATCGTTATTATACCATGTGGTTATAACTTTAAAATAATATTTTATACTTCAAAATAAAACATCATTTCAATCCAAATCTTTATCAAAATAAAGATTAAATCATTTCCAAACCTTTTCAATATATCAACATACCATATCTTTCAAATTCAAATATTTATCAAAATAAACATCAAGTCATTCTAACCATTTCAATATATTAAATTATCATATCCTTTCAAAACTTCCTTTCAAATCATTTTAATACATTAAAATATCATATCCTTTCAAAATTTCATTTCAAATCATTATATAAGTTCAAATACAAATATTCAACTTTGAATACCTTCTAAATTCAAGATAACATTCATTTATCATCCTTTCAAATCACCTTTTAAAATGATTTATTTTCCAATTAAATTTATTCATTTAAATCATTTAAAAGTGAATTTATTATTCTTTCAAGTCAAGTATTCAATTTCCGAAGTTTCAAACCATTCTGAGCTCATTTACTTAGTTAAAACCCATAAACATTGAAAATTTCAGCCTTACGCAGCATTTAGAAAAAGCTGTTATAAGTTATAATTGAAAACATTTTAATTCAGCAAAGACAGCATTTAAAACTGCCGTTAAATCTCATTTTAGTTGAATTTTTAGTTTAAAATAGCAAAGACAGCATTTTCAGAAATGCTATAATAGCTCAGGTTTCAAAATAAGGGTTTTAATTCATTTCAGCAAAGACAGCAGACCACTACAGCATTTAGAGAACTGTTGTAATAGGCCTTTATTAAGTTTTTAGCCTTTTAGTTTACTTCAGCAACTACGGCATTTCAGAACTGCCATAATAGCCTTTTTATTCGGTTTTTAGTTCATTACAGAAACCATAGCATTTTGAATGCTATTAAAAGTATTTTCCAAATTTTAGTGTATTTCCAGCAAATAATAAACTTCAATCTAAACCCTTTAAACATTATAAAATCACATTTTTAATATTCAAAAATGTTCATTAAACATACTCTTTCAACTTCTGATTTTTATAAAGTAACATTTCAAAATTAAATCAAACTTCAATAATTTACTTAATAATTCAAGTGTAGATTTTCTAGCCTTCACATTTTTAATAAATAACTTAGCATTTAAATTTTTAACACCATTTTTACAAATATAACTTAATTTCCATTTTTATTTATTTATATAACTCAAATCTCCTTTTTAAACCAAAACCCAAATTTTCCAGACTTAAGTCATATTTCAATAATTCAACTTAACCATTTATTCATTTGACATTTTCCACTTATAGAAAAATCATAAATCCATTATTTAAAACACTTTAAAATCTATTTAAATCAAATTATCATAAATTTAAACCACTTAAAATTATATTTATCTAACTTAAAGGTCATTTAAAAGCCAAAGTCCAAATTTTCAGATTTAAGTTATATTTCAAAAATTCAATTTAATCGCTTAATTATTCAACATTTTTAAAATCAAAATTTCTTTGTAAGTATTAAAAGTCCAATTTAAAATCAAATTTTCATAAATTTACACTTTTAAGAATACTTAAAAATATTCTAAATGCTTTATAAAATACCCACGGGCGTATATATAGTTTTCTAACCTAGGTCAAGTGATACAGATATATATCATTTCAATCGCAGTTTAAAAGAAAAATTGTAACGACCCGAAAATTTCGATCCCGAAATTTCCAGATAGTTAGTGAAAAGAAGAAACAGAAAGAAGAAGAAACAGAAAGAAACACACAATCTCACATTCGCAGCGGATAAAATATAATATCAATAATAATAATAGTTATACAAAAGAAATCTATATCTGTCAATTTATATTTATATACATCAGAGTTACAACATATATATATACAGTGGACATATACAATCAATATGTCCCAGATATGCATCAATATATCCAGCGGCAATACTCCAAACGTTCCTGCCATCCAGCTCGTTCCTGAGCTCCACAATGTCCTTACCTGAAAATCTGTAATACTCGGTCTGACCCGAGCATTACATCAAAGTAACACCCGGGTCAGGCTGGAAACCAGCGTGAGTAAACTCATCTAACAAGGAATATCCCAAAACATACAACTTATATAAACCCGGGGTAACTTATCAATTTACAACTTAACAAGCTATTAAAAACATCACCTATATCACACATCAATTTGTAAGGGTCAAAACTTAGATTAAATGGTCCAATTTACTTAAATCAATCCAAGCCAGCTTATTGATTTCACAATCAATTTATAATGAATCGAAGTGGTTTTGGGTATTTTCTAATACCCGACTCCGGTCTCTTCGAACCCAATGTCATCTTAACTTAAATTATCCAAGTAAAGTACAATTCAACTTTTAAATACAGGACGACACAGTAATTCATCGTCAATAGAAAAAAACACATCATCACAGTTTAAATTAAACATATCTTATCACATAGCATCACGAACACATATTAGGGATAACAATTCATCAAAGGCTTCCCATATCATTCTATTTATCCCTTAAATTAATTTCCAAAATTAATTTATTCTTAACCAAATACAGTAATTAACCTTAATTACCTCATTAATTAATTATTAAGCATAATTATTAATCACCCTTGATTAATAATAAACAGTAATTAACTACCCTTAATTACTTCATTGAATAAATTAATCCTTAATTTATTCTCTAGTTAATCCCTTGATAAATCCCATTTAGTAATCAACTATCCTTAATTACTTTATTCGAAACATTAATTACCCTTAATTAATTATCTCAATTAACTACCGTGATTAATTACATAGGAATTTAATCCAGATTACTTTCATCATCAACATCTTTAATTACATCCAGTAATTACCATTATTTACTTCCTTAAGTAATTACACTTCCATTAATTACATTAAGTAATTATCCATCAATCATCAAGTGTTTAGATTAATTAAACTTAATTAATTAACCTAAACTAATCACATTAAACCCAATTAATTAAATTAAGTAATTAATTTCTTAATTATTTTTATTAAGTAATTAAACTTAACAATTTCTTAATTGATTATCATAAATTAATTAATCTAATTAATTATTAAAATTAACCATATTAATTAATTACTAAGTAATCCTTAGTTAATGACCATCATTAACTATTATTAGTTCTTTAATAACTTTTCTTTATTTACCATCTTAAGTTAACTAATTACACATATTAATTAACCTAACCCAAATACATTGATTACATTGATCCATAATTAATTACTCGAATTAATTATTCTATAATTACTTACATTGATTAATTATCCTCTGATTAATCATACTCATTAAATTAACTAATCCCTTGATTAGTTTCCTTAGTGAGCCAATCCTTGATTAATTGCTTCATGTAATTAATTTCCAATTACTACTATTTGGTAAATTTCCCTTCACATAATTACTTTATCAAGAAATTATCTCTTTTGTTGATTATCTTTAGATAATTAACTTTTAAATCATTAATCAATTCATCCTTAATTTACTCAAGACCTTAATTAATCACTTTATTTCATTTTGTTTAGTAATTATTCTTAAGTTAATTAATTTACCCTTTATTTGCTTAAGCCATTTAAATAAATTTAAGATAAACCATTATCTTAATTAATTTCTTAATTCAATCATTTAAATCTTATCTAATTTAAATGCTTGAAAATTTACTTATACAAAATCACTTAAGCCCCTTTACATAAAGTCTTAACACGCTTCTTTTAACACTTTCTTAATTTCAATTATTATTATTACTAAATTCTATTTGAAATCTCTTAAGGATTTTAATAAAATAAATAAATAACCTATTCAAATCAATAAATCAAATTCAACCTTATTAATAAAATTTTAACTTGTTATCAAATTACTTTAAGCTTGCATTCACTTAATGTTTTGATCTAGTTATTACTTTTATTCTGTACCCTTACAGGTAACCCGAGCACAACCAAAAATTCCCAAGCTAGAATCATAAATTACTCGAGACAACCTTGGCAAATCCTCCTAAAATCCCAGACATCAGCCCACTGAAAGGTTTAGTTTAAATTTTAAGTTTTTTTTTAAAGAAAAGAAACCTGGAACAACATACTTGCTACTGGGTTAAAACATTCAGGCAACTCGAGTATAAACTCGAGTCTTTCTTCCAAAAACCCCAGACCATCTTCGAGTAAACCAGCTCAACTCCCATTCCAAACCAACAGACACAACCCCTCCTCCCTTTGCACATGTACTAGTGCCGGAGTCGTCCTCTATCTCCGACGAACCTCCCTCATACCAAACATCACCGCAACAACCACCCCTGGTCATCAAAACATCTTCACTTGCCTTGAAACAAAAACGAGCTTCCCAGTTACAACTGAAAATCAATAGCCATGCCCAAATCCTTCTCGACATCATAGCTCCGACCATCTGACCGTATGAAATTCTTGCCACTCCATCTCCAACCCTTCACGATCCTATACCCAAATTTTATGCAACTCGATGCATCAGTGAAGATGCTGAAGTCACAATTTCCAGCACAACCCAAAACTAGGGTTATAAACTTGATTGCCTCACCGCCAACGCCTGAATGATCAGACAACTCAACATCCATTTTTCCCAGCCTCACCACACAGTCACCCATCTCCAGACCAATTCCCGACCACCCTAGACTCTCTGGCCATCCATAGTTGCTCAGAACCCCAAATCCAGTCAACTTAGAATTTCTCACCCAAAATAGTGTTAAAAATTTTGAATTTCATTTTAAAAATCATGTTTTACTCAAACAATTCAAGATATAAACTTGAATCAACTTAATTTAACACTTGATTTAAATCATGCATTTTAAAATTTTGTTGTATTCCTTGGTTCCAGAACAAAAATTCTAACCTATATTGTTTCAAATAAATTTTAAACTTAAGTTTATGATTTAACAACCATATATTGTTTGTATCTCAAATCCTAACATATATTGCATGATTCGATTTTGATTTTTGATCAAACTTTCATTTCCTGACCCAAGAACAGAGATAAAAAAAATACAACAGACATGCACCTATACTACACTCAAAAGTCCAAAGATACCCTTCATGTATAAACAAAGCATCATTCATCTCAGTCATTTTTATGAGCAACAGTCTAAAGTTTACTTAGTCCTTTTTTTTATTTTAAAAAAATGTTTACTCACAAGATTTTGAAAATGTAGAGGCTTGAATGCTAGAAATTTTGAAGTCTGAATTGCTTGGGCTTTGATCTCTTCAAAACTCCTAATTGAAGCAAACGTTGTTGAGAAGATTTCCTGTCCTCGTACTTCAGGTTGCATGCTTGCTGCAGACTTGCTAACAGATTGAAAGATGTGTATACATACTTGCAGATTTGAAAATATGAAGTTACAGGCTCTACTTTTAAAATTCGATTTGTTTTGAGGAAGTGATTACAGGGTTGCTCTTGATTCTTAATCCCATTTGAAATGAAGGTTGAAAATTTAACTTTAGATTTTTTTTTCCTATGAAGTTGCAGATTGACATTTGCTTTTTATCTTGGAATTCAAGTTTTATGTTTACTATTTTTTTTTTAGCTGAAATAGAAAATAGTTTGGAGAAAAGAGAAAGATATGTTTTAAATTTCAAAATGAATGCCACCTGTTTACAATTTCTTACACTTGTCATTATAATATATAATCTTCTTACAAGTGTTATTAGAGATGAACTAACATGTTTACAAATGTTACTTAAGTATTTTCTAATTAATTTTCATTTAATTTAAATGTAATATAACTACTTATTCAATAAATATAATTTTACATATGTAAATATAAATTTACTTTTTTTAAAAGAAAATATTCTAAAACTAATTATATCACAATATATTTTCTTATTCATGTAATTTAAAATCTAAAACATTTATTTTTATACATTTATAATCACTTTAATTTAATCACTTTAAAAATAAAACTTTGGTTAAATTCTTTCTAAACTTTCATACTTAAAATAAACAATTATCTTATATTAAATTTTATACACAATATTTACAGAAAACGTTATTAACCAATTATACATTAAATAAATCATCTATACAAATTATTCTAAAAAAATCCAAATTATTTACTAAGGCATTTACGTAAATCTTAAATTCAAGTTTCAAATTCAAACTCAAATTCAGATTCAAATTTGAATTACAATCCAAGTATAACTATTTACTATCAGAATTATTTGTTAAATCTATAATTCAATATTTCTATTAGTTAACCCCTTTAATTAACAGATACTACAAAATTCAGGTTATCACATTCCTCCCCCCTTTGAATCTTTTCGTCCTCGAAAAGGAACGAAACCAGAATTTATTAAATATTTTTAAACCAGTTAAAATATTCTTTGATCATTTTAAAACACTTAAAAATCTATATAATATTTTCAAATAGTTTTTATAGAAAATATCATTTTATAACTCGATGTTTCAACCAGTCCATCTTTGTTCTTACAAAAATTCGGTCATACGTTGATCAGGCGTAAGACTGAAAATTGATAAGTACTTGGCAGACCCAATTTCAACACCTAGTGAAAATACTTTGAAAATAATTTTTATTGAAAATATAGAAAACAGTTTTTGAAAATAGAGGATATATCTTTGGTGAGAATGCTCTGGAAATCATCACCCCCATCCATGGTTACAGTTACATTCCAGGGTTACGTTGCCGTCGCAGCAAAAGTCCATATAACTGCAGGCTCTCCGCAGCCTCTCGATTACACCATGGATCCCCACACAACAGATCACAGTTACACCCAGGGTTACGTTGCCGTCGCAGCAAAAGTCCATGTAACTGCAGGCTCTCAGCGGCCTCTGATTTTCACTGTCGAAATGAAACCTCTCCAATCCTACATAGGTCGCAGTCTGCCGATATAAAATCAAACGGAGACTGTTGGCTTTCAGCAGCACACACTACTTTCGCTATGGTATACTCTACTCATAATCCCCATGAACTAGTTTCGTCCGGACTCCTCACAGGATCAACTTTAGAACCCCACCTTGGGGCTCAAGGCAGCACCACCCGGTGGTACTCCTGAGAAGTTCATTTCAAGGGAGCGCCTTTTTCCGCAGAGCCACCATCAAAACATTTTATACTATACATATATAGTATCTTTAAATCATACACCTAGTATGATCTCATATAAAACTCCTTTACACAAAATCGATTATCCAAAAATCGATAATTCTCAAACTAGGCTTTCCAAATTCAATATTGATTTTACCCAAAAATCAAAAGCCTTTCCAAATCCAAAGGTTCCCAAAACCTTTCCCAAAATCCTCATAAGATCCTTTATATATTAACAGATATATACAATTTTTAAAACTTTGGATCAATTCAAACTTGTATAAAACTCCTTTTATACTTCAAAACGCATTCAAAATCCTTTCCTTCTGGCAAGAGATTCAACAAGGGGAGTTTTATCATATAAACAAAGATATTTACTTTGTTTACTCAAAATCAGATATTCAAATTTAATTACTCATTTCAATATCATTTTCATTCAAATCCGTATGATGTACACATATCATTCGTACGCTATACCAATCTGATCGCTTACTCGATCACACAATTTCACTTCCGAACTAGTATCGTCCACCCAACTTCCTAGTGCGGACATAGATCTGGTTTCTTGATCAGAAACTGTCATTCTCCTTGCATAGTCATACTATGATAGAGAATATCTAGAACCAATGAACAATCCATATCCAAGTTCGCCGTCGAAAATCGAGTGAAAAATCCCACTCGGATCGATATAACTATCTCGAAATTCTATGCTCGAATCTGGATCAAATCACTATGCGAATAGAATAACATACGTACACCCTACGTATTTATCTTTATTGGTTATTAGCCAAATTAATTTCATTTCTATTCACATTCACTTTGTTTTTCATTCACTTATTCACAACTGCTTCAATCCATTTGGATTATCACCTCTATTCTTATCTCAATTGGGTATTTAACCAATAACTGTTTGAACTCCGACCAGTTAATTTAGAAAATAGCTTGAAATAATTAAAAATAGATAGGTAGTTGGAAAATAATAACTAGTTTGTAAAATAGGTGTAAAATGGTTAGAAAATAGCTTGAAATAATTATAGAAATTTTAGATAAATGCAAAATAATAGTAAGATAGTAATTAGTTTTGTAAAATAGTTGAAATATAGTAATTAGTTTATAAAACAGTTGGAAAAATTGTTAAACAGTTCCAAAAATAATTGTAAAACAAATATAAGATAGTTTGGCTTTTAAAAGAAAGGTTATATATATATATAATGAATAGCTTGGAAAAATAAGTTTATATTAAACAACTTATATTAAAAATAGTGCAGAGTGAAAACTGTTCACTTCCCAACTTCCATTCTCATCAATTCAATTTAAATTTTCTCTACCATTTAAATTGACCCAATTCCAATTTAAATAACTTCAATTTCCATTAAAATTGATTCAACCCCAAATCAAGTTGAATTAACCTCAGTTTCTTTCCAAATTTAACTTTATTCAACCTTGATCTCAAATTCTACCAATTCAAATAAATTTCAATTGAACTAGTTCCAATTTCAATTCATTTCAACTCCAGTTTGAATTAATTCCAATTTCAAACTCCATTTCCATATCAAGTTGAATTATTCTTGATTTCCTCCTAAATTTAATCCAAATTCCATTTGAATTTTATACTATTCAACTTTGAATTTCAATTCCAAATTATTCAAATCAGTTTGGACTAATTTCAAATTGAATCCACTTCAATTTCAAATTGAATCCACTTCAATTTCAAATTGTTTCAAATTAATCCAATTCAAATTTTCCATTTGAATCATATACTCATACATCTTCACTCACAATTTCAATTAATTCAAATCAAATTCAATTTGAACTATTTCAAATTTCAAATTTAAACATCTCAAATTATATAAATTCGAGTTAAATTCACTAAAGTTGGTTTAACCCTTTAAACCAAGTTAACCTTTATTAAAAGCTTTTAAACAATTAAAGTTAGATTTTCTTTTATCTCAATAATGGATATATCATCACGCTTCATTTCTTATCCATTCAAACAAATCCAGTTTCACAATTTAAATATTTCCAATTTCCAGATCTCAAACCCATTTTGAGATCACACAAACTCCAAATTCGAATTATCCATTTCCAAGTTAAATTCAAATTTCCAAATCAGGTTGATCATTCTAACCTATTTAACCTTTTCAACGTTAAACTCAATTTACTTAATTCAATCAAATTCACACAATTTGAATTCCTATTCAAATTTCAAAATTCTTTCCCATCTATAAGTTCAAAAACTTATCACTTTGGGTTTTCATATCTCATTCCTAATTTAAAACTCAATATTTAGAGTTTATCTCAAACCACCTTTGATATTATGTATATCCACCTATATACATATTAATTTCTTTTACATACCAAGTTACACTTTAAAATTTTAAACCACCTTGGGTTTTTAATTCAAAACAAATTTCCTTAAATTAATTCCGTCATTAATTAATTCCAATTAATCACATTTGGCAATTAACTTATTTCTTAATTACCTTCATTAAGTACTTGTCCCTTAAATTACTTACCTCTAGTTACTTCATTAAGTAACTTCCTCTTAATTTATCATTTTCAATTATTATCCATTGATTAATCTCATTAAATAAAGCTTAATTACATAAATTAATTGATTATCCTTATCCTGAAACCATTCCCAAATTCAAGAATTAATTTCAGTTTGGTTGTATTCTATTACTTCTTAATTTAATTCAATAATTTAACAACCAATTTCCTTAATATAATAGATAATATATTTCTTATATAAGATTTATTTGCTTTTGAAATCATATAAAAACCTTTATATAAGAAAATACCAAGTACGCTCTCTCATATATATATACACTCAACTCATTCTAGGGTACCACTTACCCTATCCTTAATGAGTAATCCCAACAGAGCCAAGGTTCTTGCTCAACCTTCAGCTCTGATACCAAATGCAACGACCTCAAAATTTCGATCTCGAAATTTCCAGATAGTTAGTGAAAAGATGAAACAGAAAGAAGAAGAAACGGAAAGAAACACACAATCTCACATTCGCAGTGGATAAAATATAATATCAATAATAATAATAGTTATACAAAAGAAATCTATATCTGTCAATTTATATTTATATACATAAGAGTTACAATATATATATATATATATATATATACAGTGGACATATACAATCAATATGTCCCAGATATGCATCAATATATCCAGCGGCAATACTCCAAACGTTCCTGCCATCCAGCTCGTTCATGAGCTCCACAACGTCCTTACCTGCAAATCTGTAATACTCGGTCTGACCCGAGCGTTACATCAAAGTAACACCCGGGTCAGGCTGGAAACCAGCGTGAGTAAACTCATCTAACAAGGAATATCCCAAAACATACAACTTATATAAACCCGGGGTAACTTATCAATTTACAACTTAACAAGCTATTATAAACATCACCTATATCACACATCAATTTGTAAGTGTCAAAACTTAGATTAAATGGTCCAATTTACTTAAATCAATCCAAACCAGCTTATAGATTTCACAATCAGTTTATAATGAATCGAAGTGGTTTCGAGTATTTTCTAATACCCAACTCCGGTCTCTTCGAACCCAATGTCATCTTAACTTAAATTATCCAAGTAAAGTACAATTCAACTTCTAAATATAGGATGACAAAGTAATTCATCGTCAATAGAAAAAAAACATATCATCACAGTTTAAATTAAACATATCTTATCACATAGCATCATGAACACATATTAGGGATAACAATTCATCAAAGGCTTCCCATATCATTCTATTTATCCCTTAAATTAATTTCCAAAATTAATTTATTCTTAACCAAATATAGTAATTAACCTTAATTACCTCAATAATTAATTATTAACCATAATTATTAATCACCCTTGATTAATAATAAACAGTAATTAACTACCCTCAATTACTTCATTGAATAAATTAATCCTTAATTTATTCTCTAATTAATCCCTTGATAAATCCCATTCAGTAATCAACTATCCTTAATTACTTTATTCCAAACATTAATTACCCTTAATTAATTGTCTCAATTAACCACCCTGATTAATTACATAGGAATTTAATCTAGATTACTTTCATCATCAACATCTTTAATTACATCCAGTAATTGCCATTAATTACTTCCTTAAGTATTACACTTCCATTAATTACAGTAAGTAATTATCCATCAATCATCAAGTGTTTAGATTAATTAAACTTAATTAATTAACCTAAACTAATCACTTAAACCCAATTAATTACATTAAGTAATTAATTTCTTATTTACTTTATTAAGTAATTAAACTTAACAATTTCTCAATTGATTATCATAAATTAATTAATCTAATTAATTATTAAAATTAAGCATATTAATTAATTACTAAATAATCCTTAGTTAATGACCATCATTAACAATTATTAGTTCTTTAATAACTTTTCTTTATTTACCATCTTAACTTAATTAATTACACATATAAATTAACCTAACCCAAATACACTGATTACATTGATCCATAATTAATTACTCGAATTAATTATTCTATAATTACTTACATTGATTAATTATCCTCTGATTAATCATACTCATTAAATTAACTAATCCCTTGATTAGTTTCCTTAGTGAGCCAATCCTTGATTAATTAATTCATGTAATTAATTTCCAATTACTACTATTTGGTAAATTTCCCTTCAAATAATTACTTTATCAAGTAATTATCTCTTTTGTTGATTATCTTTAGATAATTAACTTTTAAATCATTAATCAATTCATCCTTAATTTACTCAAGACCATAATTAATCACTTTATTTCATTTCGTTTAGTAATTATTCTTAAGTTAATTAATTTACCCTTTATTTGCTTAAGCCATTTAAATAAATTTAAGATAAACCATTATCTTAATTAATTTCTTAATTAAATCATTTAAATCTTATCTAATTTAAATGCTTGAAAATTTACTTATACAAAATCACTTAAGCCCCTTTACATAAAGTCTTAACACGCTTCTTTTAACACTTTCTTAATTTCAATTATTATTATTACTAAATTCTATTTGAAATCTCTTAAAGATTTTAATAAAATAACTAAATAACCTATTCAAATCAATAAATCAAATTCAACCTTATTAAAAAAAATTAACTTGTTATCAAATTACTTTAAGCTTGCATTCACTTAATGTTTTGATCCAGTTATTACTTTTATTCTGTACCCTTACAGGTAACCCGAGCACAACCAAAAATTCCCGAGCTAGAACCATAAATTACTCGAGACAACCTTGGCAAATCCTCCTAAAATCCCAGACATCAGCCCACTGAAAGGCTTAGTTTAAATTTTAAGTTTTTTTTAAAGAAAAGAAACCTGGAACAACATACTTGTTACTGGGTTAAAACATTCAGGCAACTCGAGTATAAACTCGAGTCTTTCTTCCAAAAACCCCAGACCATCTTTGAGTAAACCAGCTCAACTCCCATTCCAAACCAACAGACACAACCCCTCCTCCCTGTGCACATGTACCAGTGCCGGAGTCGTCCTCCATCTCCGACGAACCTCCCTTCATACCAAACATCACCGCAACAACCACCTCTGGTCATAAAAACATCTTCACTTGCCTTAAAACAAAAACGAGCTTCCCAGTTACAACTGAAAATCAATAGCCATGCCCAAATCCTTCTCGAGATCATAGCTCCGACCATCTGATCGTATGAAATTCTGGCCACTCCATCTCCAACCCTTCACGATCCTATTCCCAAAATTTTATGCAACTCGATGCATCAGTGAAGATGCAGAAGTCACAATTTCCAGCACAACCCAAAACTAGGGTTATAAACTTGATTGCCTCACCGCCAACGCCTGAATGATCAGACAACTCAACATCCATTTTTCCCAGCCTCACCACACAATCACCCATCTCCAGACCAATTCCTGACCACCCTAGACTCTCTGGCCATCCACAGTTGCTCAGAACCCCAAATCCAGTCAACTTAGAATTTCTCACCCAAAATAGTGTTAAAAATTTTGAATTTCATTTTAAAAATCATGTTTTACTCAAACAATTCAAGGTATAAACTTGAATCAACTTAATTTAACACTTGATTTAAATCATGCATTTTAAAATTTTGCTGTATTCCTTGGTTCGAGAACAAAAATTCTAACCTATATTGTTTCAAATAAATTTTAAACTTAAGTTTATGATTTAACAACCATATATTGTTTGTATCTCAAATCCTAACATATATTGCATGATTCGATTTTGATTTTTGATCTAACTTTCATTTGCTGACCCAAGAACAGAGATAAAAAAATACAACAGACATGCACCTATACTACACTCAAAAGTCCAGAGATACCCTTCATGTATAAACAAAGCATCATTCATCTCAGTCATTTTTATGAGCAACAGTCTAAAGTTTACTTAGCCTTTTTTTTATTTTAAAAAAATGTTTACTCATAAGATTTTGAAAATGTAGAGGCTTGAATGCTAGAAATTTTGAAGTCTGAATTGCTTGGGCTTTGATCTCTTTAAAACTCCTAATTGAAGCAAACGTTGTTGAGAAGATTTCCTGTCCTCGTACTTCAGGTTTCATGCTTGTTGTAGACTTGCTAACAGATTGAAAGATGTGTATACATACTTGCAGATTTGAAAATCTGAAGTTACAGGCTCTACTTTTAAAATTCGATTTGTTTTGAGGAGGTGATTACAGGGTTGCTCTTGATTCTTAATCCCATTTGAAATGTAGGTTGAAAATTTAACTTTAGATTTTTTTTCCTATGAAGTTGCAGATTGACATTTGCTTTTTATCTTGGAATTCAAGTTTTAGGTTTACTGATTTTTTTTCTTGGCTGAAATAGAAAATAGTTTGGAGAAAAGAGAAAGATATGTTTTAAATTTCAAAATGAAGGCCACTTGTTTACAATTTCTTACACTTGTCATTATAATATATAATCTTCTTACAAGTGTTATTAGAGATGAACTAACATGTTTACAAATGTTACTTAAGTATTTTCTAATTAATTTTCATTTAATTTAAATGTAATATAATTACTTATTTAATAAATATAATTTTACATATGTAAATATAAATTTACTTTTTAAAAAAAAATATTCTAAAACTAATTATATCACAATATATTTTCTTATTCATGTAATTTAAAATCTAAAACATTTATTTTTATACATTTATAATAACTTTAATTTAATCACTTTAAAAATAAAACTTTGGTTAAATTCTTTCTAAACTATCATACTTAAAATAAACAATTATCTTATATTAAATTTTATACACAATATTTACAGAAAATGTTATTAATCAATTATACATTAAATAAATCATCTATACAAATTATTCTAAAAAAAATCCAAATTATTTACTAAGGCATTTACTTAAATCTTAAATTCAAGTTTCAAATTCAAACTCAAATTCAGATTCAAATTTGAATTACAATCCAAGTATAACTATTTACTATCAGAATTATTTGTTAAATCTATAATTCAATATTTCTATTAGTTAACCCCGTTAATTAACAGATACTCCAAAATTCAGGTTATCACATTCCTCCCCCCTTTGAATCTTTTCGTCCTCGGAAAGGAACGAAACCAGAATTTATTAAATATTTTTAAACCAGTTAAAATATTCTTTGACCATTTTAAAACACTTAAAAATCTATATAATATTTTCAAATAGTTTTTATAGAAAATATCATTTTATAACTCGATGTTTCAACCTGTCCATCTTTGTTCTTACAAAAATTCGGTCATACGTTGATCAGGCGTAAGACTGAAAATTGATAAGTACTTGGCAGACCCAATTTCAACACCTAGTGAAAATACTTTGAAAATAATTTTTATTGAAAATGTAGAAAACAGTTTTTGAAAATAGAGGATATATCTTTGGTGAGAATGCTCTGGAAATCATCACCCCCATCCATGGTCACAGTTACATTCCAGGGTTACGTTGTCGTCGCAGCAAAAGTCCATGTAACTGCAGGCTCTCCGCGGCCTCTCGATTATGCCATGGATCCCCACACAACAGATCACAGTTACACCGAGGGTTACGTTGCCGTCGCAGCAAAAGTCCATGTAACTGCAGGCTCTCAGCGGCCTTTGATTTTCGCTGTCGAATTGAAACCTCTCCACTCCTACATAGGTTGCAGTCTGGCGATATAAAATCAAACGTAGACTGTTGGCTCTCAACGGCACACATGACTTTCGCTATCGTATACTCTACTCATAATCCCCAGGAACTAGTTTCGTCCGGACTCCTCACAGGATCAACTTTAGAACCCCCCCTTGGGGCTCAAGGCAGCACCACCCGATGGTACTCCTGAGAAGTTCATTTCAAGGGAGCGCCTTTTTCCCCAGAGCCATCATCAAAACATTTTATACTATACATATATAGTATCTTTAAATCATACACCTAGTATGATCTCATACAAAACTCCTTTACACAAAATCGATTATCCCAAAATCGATAATCCTCAAACTAGGCTTTCCAAATTCAATATTGATTTTACCCAAAAATCAAAAACCTTTCCCAAAATCCTCATAAGATCCTTTATATATATACAGATATATACAATTTTTAAAACTTTGGATCATTTCAAACTTGTATAAAACTCCTTTTATACTTCAAAACACATTCAAAATCCTTTCCTTCTGGCAAGAGATTCAACAAGGGGAGTTTTATCATATAAACAAAGATATTTACTTTGTTTACTCAAAATCAGATATTCAAATTTGATTACTCCTTTCAATATCATTTTCATTCAAATCCGTATGATGTAAACATATCATTCGTACGCTATACCAATCTGATCGCTTACTCGATCACACAATTTCACTTCCGAACTAGTATCGTTCACCCGACTTCCTAGTGCGGACATAGATCTGGTTTCTTGATCAGAAACCGTCATTCTCCTTGCATAGTCATACTATGATAGAGAATATCTAGAACCAATCAACAATCCATATCCAGGTTCGCCGTCGAAAATCGAGTGAAAAATCCCACTCGGATCGATATAACTATCTCGAAATTCTATGCTCGAATCTGGATCAAATCACTATGCGAATAGAATAACATACGTACACCCTACGTATTTATCTTTATTGGTTATTAGCCAAATTAATTTCATTTCTATTCACATTCACTTTGATTTTCATTCACTTATTCACAACTGCTTCAATCCATTTGGATTATCACCTCTATTCTTATCTCAATTGGGTATTTAACCAATAACTGTTTGAACTCCGACCAGTTAATTTAGAAAATAGCTTGAAATATTTAAAAATAGATAGGTAGTTGGAAAATAATTACTAGTTTGTAAAATAGGTGTGAAATGGTTAGAAAATAGCATGAAATAATTATAGAAATTTTAGATAATTACAAAATAATAGTATGATAGTAATTAGTTTTGTAAAATAGTTGAAATATAGTAATTAGTTTATAAAAAAGTTGGAAAAATTGTTAAACAGTTCCAAAAATAATTGTAAAACAAATATAAGATAGTTTGGCTTTTAAAAGAAAGGTTATATATATATAATGAATAGCTTGGAAAAATAAGTTTATATTAAAACAATTTATATTAAAAATAGTGCAGAGTGAAAACTGTTCACTTCCCAACTTCCATTCTCATCAATTCAATTTAAATTTTCTCTACCATTTAAATTGACCCAATTCCAATTTAAATAACTTCAATTTCCATTAAAATTGATTCAACCCCAAATCAAGTTGAATTAACCTCAGTTTCTTTCCAAATTTAACTTTATTAAACCTTGATCTCAAATTCTACCAATTCAAATAAATTTCAATTGAACTAGTTCCAATTTTAATTCATTTCAACTCAAGTTTGAATTAATTCCAATTTCAAACTCCATTTCCAAATCAAGTTGAATTATTCTTGATTTCCTCCTAAATTTAATCCAATTCCATTTGAATTTTATACTATTCAACTTTTAATTTCAATTCCAAATTATTCAAATCAGTTTGGACTAATTTCAAATTGAATCCACTTCAATTTCAAATTGAATCCACTTCAATTTCAAATTGTTTCAAATTAATCCAATTCAAATTTTCCATTTGAATCTTATACTCATACATCTTCACTCACAATTTCAATTAATTCAAATCAAATTCAATTTGAACTAATTCAAATTTCAAATTTAAACATCTCAAATTATATAAATTCGAGTTAAATTCACAAAAGTTGGTTTAACCCTTTAAACCAAGTTAACCTTTATTAAAAGCTTTTAAACAATTAAAGTTAGATTTTCTTTTATCTCAATAATGGATATATCACCACGCTTCATTTCTTATTCATTCAAACAAATCCAGTTTCACAATTTAAATATTTCCAATTTCCAAATCTCAAACCCATTTTGAGATCACACAAACTCCAAATTCGAATTATCCATTTAACTTTCCAAGTTAAATTCAAATTTCCAAATCAGGTTGATCATTCTAACCTATTTAACCTTTTCAACGTTAAACTCAGTTTACTTAATTCAGTCAAATTCACACAATTTGAATTCCTATTCAAATTTCAAAATTCTTTCCCATCTATAAGTTCAAAAACTTATCACTTTGGGTTTTCATATCTCATTCCTAATTTAAAACTCAATATTTAGAGTTTATCTCAAACCACCTTTGATATTATGTATATCCACCTATATACATATTAATTTCATTTACATACCAAGTTACACTTTAAAATTTTAAACCACCTTGGGATTTTAATTCAAAACAAATTTCCTTAAATTAATTCCGTCATTAATTAATTCCAATTAATCACATTCGGCAATTAACTTATTTCTTAATTACCTTCATTAAGTACTTGTCCCTTAAATTACTTACCTCTAGTTACTTCATTAAGTAACTTCCTCTTAATTTATCATTTTCAATTATTATCCATTGATTAATCTCATTAAATAAAGCTTAATTACATAAATTAATGGATTATCCTTATCCTGAAACCTCTCCCAAATTCAAGAATTAATTTCAGTTTGGTTGTATTCTATTACTTTTTAATTTAATTCAATAATTTAACAACCAATTTCCTTAATATAATAGATAATCTATTTCTTATATAAGATTTATTTACTTTTGAAATCATTTAAAAACCTTTATATAAGAAAATACCAAGTACGCTCTCTCATACATACATACATACATACATATATATATATATATATATATATATATATATTCAACTCATTCTAGGGTACCACTTACACTACCCTTAATGAGTAATCCCAACAGAGCCAAGGTTCTTGCTCAACCTTCAACTCTGATACCAAATGCAACGACCCGAAAATTTCGATCCCGAAATTTCCAGATAGTTAGTGAAAATAAGAAACAGAAAGAAGAAGAAACAGAAAGAAACACACAATCTCACATTCGCAGCAGATAAAATATAATATCAATAATAATAATAATAGTTAGACAAAAGAAATCTATATCTGTCAATTTATATTTATATGCATCAAAGTTACAACATATATATATATACAGTGGACATATACAATCAATATGTCCGAGATATGCATCAATATATCCAGCGGCAATACTTCAAACGTTCCTGCCATCCAGCTCGTTTCTGAGCTCCACAACGTCCTTACCTGAAAATCTGTAATACTCGGTCTGACCCGATCATTACATCAAAGTAACACCCGGGTCAGGCTGGAAACCAGCGTGAGTAAACTCATCTAACAAGGAATATCCCAAAACATACAACTTATATAAACCCGGGGTAACTTATCAATTTACAACTTAACAAGCTATTATAAACATCACCTATATCACACATCAATTTGTAAGCGTCAAAACTTAGATTAAATGGTCCAATTTACTTAAATCAATCCAAACCAGCTTATTGATTTCACAATCAGTTTATAATGAATCGAAGTGGTTTCGAGTACTTTCTAATACCCGACTCCGGTCTCTTCGAACCCAATGTCATCTTAACTTAAATTATCCAAGTAAAGTACAATTCAACTTTTAAATATAGGATGACACAGTAATTCATCGTCAATAAAAAAACACATCATCACAGTTTAAATTAAACATATCTTATCACATAGCATCACGAACACATATTAGGGATAACAATTCATCAAAGGCTTCCCATATCATTCCATTTATCCCTTAAATTAATTTCCAAAATTAATTTATTCTTAACCAAATACAGTAATTAACCTTAATTACCTCATTAATTAATTATTAACCATAATTATTAATCACCCTTGATTAGTAATAAACAGTAATTAACTACCCTCAATTACTTCATTGAATAAATTAATCCTTAATTTATTCTCTAATTAATCCCGTGATAAATCTCATTCAGTAATCAACTATCCTTAATTACTTTATTCCAAACATTAATTACCCTTAATTAATTATCTCAATTAACCACCCTGATTAATTACATAGGAATTTAATCCAGATTATTTTCATCATCAACATCTTTAATTACATCCAGTAATTACCATTAATTACTTTCTTAAGTAATTACACTTCCATTAATTACATTAAGTAATTATCCATCAATCATCAAGTGTTTAGATTAATTATACTTAATTAATTAACCTAAACTAATCACATTAAACCCAATTAATTACATTAAGTAATTAATTTCTTAATTACTTTTATTAAGTAATTAAACTTAACAATTTCTCAGTTGATTATCATAAATTAATTAATCTAATTAATTATTAAAATTAAGCATATTAATTAATTACTAAATAATCCTTAGTTAATGACCATCATTAACTATTATTAGTTCTTTAATAACTTTTCTTTATTTACCATCTTAACTTAATTAATTACACATATTGTGACGCCCCACCTCTATACCCACGCTAGACAAGAACACTCCGGAGTAGTGCTATCAACTAGCACGGAGAATAAGGCTGTTGAGGAGCGACCATCCATGTAATTGCTTATCACACGGTGGCTATAAATAATCTTTGGAAACAAACATAGAAATAATCATATCACAAATCAGTCACAGATATCCATATCACAAAGGCGAAAGAAGATATGAATATATAACTAACACATGAAAGTGTATATCAGAGTAGTGGTCAGTAAGATCCACGATAATACAAAAGAATAGCAACACGTGCTATACAAAAGAATACAACTATGAGTCTATATCTCAAGTGTATACAACAAAAAACTGCTAATCTAAACAGTTAGCCAAAAGTCAGAGTGATGAATCCCTGGGAAGAAGTCAAGCAGAAGCACCTGTAACATCTCGGTCTGACCCGAGTATTATTTAAGAAAATAATAAACGGGTCAGTCTAGCTATAAATATCAGATGACATGATATAACATAAAAGATATGGCATAAACATAAACATCCATAATGACATACCACTATAAGTATGTAAATAATGATCAACAGAAGATCAATCAATAAGAGATAATCAATATCACAAGAATCTTCTCAAAGATTCGGAAAGAGCATCATACCCCAAACTTGTACTCATAACAAGTCATTGACATAAATTCTAGAAATCAATGCAAGAAGTCCAGAAATCATAGAAAAGAGAAAGAGGCCTATCACATGACGGTCCGAAGACCAAGGGGAGCTACCCCACATGTGTGAATGGAATCACACAGATTAAGGTCCAAACTAACCAAAAAGCAAAAAGGTATGTGTGAGTGGAATCACACAAGTGGTGTCTAGTCTAACCTCGCAACAAGAGACATCGCACAGTTGCTAGTCTAAATCATCAGAATGATCGTCATGATCAACGAGAAGTGTCAATTACACTAAGCTAGTAAATATAGAAGTTTAGCTTCATGTCCCATAACCACTTGCTTAACTTAAATATTTACGAACAAACTGTAAATCTTCACTAATAAAATTGTCACAAGAGGTTCAATCGAACAAGTCCAAGAATTAACCGACGAAGTGAACGCAAGCGTTTCATACCACTTGTTTTACTAAGTCGTTTAATTAGATTTCTCATCCGAGTGAGGTAAAGGTTTGTATATACTAATAGATTGGAAAACGGTTTAAGAAAAGAGCTTTGTTACGGAAAATAGAGTTGAAATCATTTTGTTGAAAGAGTTTTGATATTTACTACTAGTATTGAAACCTTTATATTTTTAAAAATGACAAAATCACAGAAGAGATTGTAGAAACAATCATCACAAAGATCACATTCGGAGATGTGAATAAAATCCAAGGAAATCAGCTCAAAAGCATCAAAGTGGAAGTTCCCCAATGACCAAACGTGGCCGAGATAACCAGAGATGGTTTGTCTCGAAGAATGGTCAACTCAGCATCTCAACAAAGCAAGTTCTGTTGAATGTTTTTCAGATAAGATCCCCTACGGAGGGGGGGTCCAAGGGGGTGGCAACCCCCCAAGGTGGGGGTGCGGGGCAGCGCCCCGACCAAAACGGTACGACCTAGTGAAGACAAAATGAGGTCTAACGACCTAACGACTCAAGGGTCATACGACCTAACGACTCAAGGGTCATACGACCTATAGGGTTATAAGGTCATACGACCTAACGACTCAAGGGTCTAACGACCTAACGACTCAAGGGTCTAACGACCTAACGACTCAAGGGTCATACGACCTAACGACTCAAGGGTCATACGACCTAACGAGCTATGGCCAAACGACCTAACGACTCAAGGGTCTAACGACCTAACGACTCAAGGGTCTAACGACCCAACGACTCAAGGGTCTAACGACCCAACGACTCAAGGGTCCAACGACTTAACGACTCAAGGGTCTAACGACCTAACGACTCAAGGGTCATACGACCTAACGACTCAAGGGTCATACGACCTAACGAGCTATGGCCAAACGACCTAACGACTCAAGGGTCTAACGACCCAACGACTCAAGGGTCCAACGACTTAAGGGTTGCACGACTTAAGGGTTAGGCCAGGAGCGACCTAACGAGATAAGGTCCAACGACCTACGAGTTAAGGGTCCAACGACCTATCGGGATAACTCGTAACCGACTTAAGGGTTGTGTGACTTAAGGGCTGCACGACTTAAGGGTTAACTCGTAAATGACTCACGACCTATGGGTGAACGACTTAACTCCGAACGAGCTAAAAATGGCCAGAACGACCTAGGGTTAACTCGTGAACGACTCACGACCTATGGACGAACGACTTAACTCCGAACGAGCTAAAAATGGCCAGAACGACCTAGGGTTAACTCGTGAACGACTCACGACCTATGGACGAACGACTTAACTCCAAACGACCTAAAAATGGCCAGAACGACCTAAGTGCAGAAAATTCAACAAAAACGCTAAAAATTGGAGTTTTTCGCCAATCCAATCCAAACCAAATGCTAACATGCATGCAAAAATGATAGGGAATCATTCCCAACAGTCCAATATAGTTATAGGCTAGAATTGTGAGATAAAAATCTAACCTTTGCACCAAATATCAATGAAAATGAAGTTTTAAGCAAGCAAGAATCAATCCTTCTTCTATCTAAGCACAAGAAGCTTGAATCCAATGTCTTCTTCTTGAATTTGGAGTAGAAAGATGGATTGCAATTGAATTTGAGTTTTGGAATTTTAATTTCCCATTCCCTCCACCATTAATGCCAAAGCTTGATTAGTTAGGAAATTTATGAAGAGTGAGGAGAAGAGGGTTGGAACTTGGGCTTAATAGGCTAAACTAACCCAAAGTCCAAAGCGGGAAAAGTTAGTGAAATTTCACTAACTCCAAACCTATCGATGTTTATACTTAAAAAAGTTGTAAACGGCATTTCGAACTCAATAGAAGTGGTCTCGAGTCCTAATTTGACCGTTTGCAAAAAGTAGCTTTTCGGACCAAAATCCGATTAACGAGTTAATATTTTAAATAAAATATTTAAATACAAACTCGATAAATATGCGGGTTGTTACACATATTAATTAACCTAACCCAAATACATTGATTACATTGATCCATAATTAATTACTCGAATTAATTATTCTATAATTACTTACATTGATTAATTATCCTCTGATTAATCATACTCATTAAATTAACTAATCCCTTGATTAGTTTCCTTAGTGAGCCAATCGTTGATTAATTACTTCATGTAATTAATTTCCAATTACTACAATTTGGTAAATTTCCCTTCAAATAATTACTTTATCAAGTACTTATCTCTTTTGTTGATTATCTTTAGATAATTAACTTTTAAATCATTAATCAATTCATCCTTAATTTACTCAAGACCTTAATTAATCACTTTATTTCATTTCGTTTAGTAATTATTCTTAAGTTAATTAATTTACCCTTTATTTGCTTAAGCAATTTAAATAAATTTAAGATAAACCATTATCTTAATTAATTTCTTGATTAAATCATTTAAATCTTATCTAATTTAAATGCTTGAAAATTTACTTATACAAAATCACTTAAGCCCCTTTACATAAAGTCTTAACACGCTTCTTTTAACACTTTCTTAATTTCAATTATTATTATTACTAAATTCTATTTGAAATCTCTTAAGGATTTTAATAAAATAAATAAATAACCTATTCAAATCAATTAATCAAATTCAACCTTATTAATAAAATTTTAACTTGTTATCAAATTACTTTAAGCTTGCATTCACTTAATGAGACGCCCCACCTCTATACCCACGCTAGCCAAGAACATTACGGTGAATGCTGTCGACTAGCACGGAGAATAAGGCTGTTGAGGAGCGACCATCCGTGTAATTTCTTTGCGCGAGCACCGATATGTCAGATAATATAACATGCATTCCATTTCAAGAGGAAATCCGACATACCGACACAAACTCAAAGCTACTACACGGTGGCTATATAAATCCTTCGAAAAACAAATATAGAAATAAGCATAACACAAATCAGTCACAGACAATTCATATCACAAAGGTGGAATAAGATATGAATATTACACTAGAAAGTGTACATCAGAGTAGTGGTCAAAAAAGATCCACAATATCACAAAAGAATAGTTACACGAACTACACCAAAGAATAAGTATACATTAAGGAGTCTATATCTCAAATGTATACAACAAAATAACTACTAATCTAAGTAGTTAACCCAAAAGCAAGAGAAATCAATCCCAAGAGAGAAGTCAAGCAGAAGCACCTGTAACATCTCGGTCTGACCCGAGTATTATTTAATAAGAAAATAATAAACGGATCAGTCTAACTATAAACATCAGATGAAACGATATAGAATAAGAGATATGACTAAACACATAATAATCACAAGGCCAAGCTGTGATATATAAGTAGTTGATAATCAACAAGGGATTAATCAATATCACAAAATCTACACAAGAATCCAACAAGTGTCATACTCTTTATTTCGTTCATCAAACCACAAATATTGACGATAATATCAATGTCAATCGCAAAAGTCAATGACGCACAAATTCCAGAAGACTACACAAGAAATCCAGAAATCACTAAAGTCAATGACACACAAATTCACCAATGCACAAATATCGATAAGACTTATCCATGGAAATCACGAAAAATTGGTGAAACACGAATTCTAGAAATCTACACAAGAAATCCAGAAATCACAAAAGGGGGAGGCCTATCACAAACGGGAGCATAAAGCCCACTAACACGTGTATCACAAACGGAACGCTAATTCCATGGTCGCTAACCATCACAAATTGAGCCGAAGCTCCACAAACGGCCCGAAGACCATGGGCTGCTACCCCATCACAAATTGAGTCGAAACTCCACAAAACGGGGTTTAGTCTCCCTCGCAGACAAAGAGACATCGCACATTGCTAGTCTAAATCACAAAGATGATCGTCATGATCAACGAGAAGTGTCAATTACACTAATCTAGTAAATATATGAGTTTAGCTTCATGTCCCATAACCACTTGCTTAACTTAAATATTTACGAACAAACTGTAAATCTCCACAAGAAAATTGTCACAAGAGGCTCAATCGAACAAGTCCAAGAATTAACCGACAAAGTAAACGCAAGCGTTTCATACCACTTGTTTTACTAAGCCGTTTAATTAGATTTCTCATACGAGTGAGGTAAAGTTTTGTATATCTAATAGATTGGAAAATGGTTTTATAAACGAATTTGGTATTAAAATAGTATTGAAATCGTTTGAGGAAAGAGTTTTGATATTTACTACTAATATAGAAAACCTTTATATTTTTAAATGACAAATCACGAAGAAGATTGTAAGAACAATCAATCGCAAAAATTCACATACGAAGACGTGAATAAAATCCAAAGAAATCGATAAAGGATCCATCGAAATGGATATTCAAAAATCCCTAAAAAGAGTCATCAAAGTCATAATAGATGATAACAACAAACAGGATTATCATGAATCGATTTAAATTGGAATTTCAATCCAAAAAGGCAAATTGGACACAAACAGCAGGTTCAGTCGACTGAACAGAGTTTTCAGTCGACTGACCCTGTGCCTGCAAATTTTCCAGGTTCAGGAAACTTTCTGTTTCCAGTTTAAGTCGACTGTGCAGAGTTTTTCAGTCGAATGAATCATGCTTGGAAACTTTTGGGTTCCAGGTTCAGTCGACTGAACAGAGTTTTCAGTCGACTGAATCATGCCTGGGCTGTTTTTCAGCCTTATTCAAATGAAGAGCAAACTTTTCCAAAATGCAACCGGATGAACATTGGCTCTAAGGGTTTATGCCAATCGGCAACCCGGCCCTATATGCTCCTCGATGCATCACCAAAATCATGATCAAACATCCATAAAAGGATTTCACACAAATTTGACTTAAAAACTCAAAAATTGGAATATTCACAAAACCAATCCAAATCAAGAGCAAATGCACATGAAGAAGTGTTAGGAATTCATACCCAACAACCAAAGATAATTATAGTCATAGATGTGAGATAAAAATCTCACCTTTTCTCAAAATCAATCAAGAAGAAGCTTGAAAGCAAATGGAGAATCAACCTCTCTTCAACACAACCCAAATGAGCTTGAATCTATGCTCAAAAACAAGAACATTCCCAAAATTAGGTTTAGGAATTTCTGAAATTGGTAAGAGAACAAGTTGGAGAAGAAGAAGAGAAGCTTACCAATGGGTTCTTCTTGAGTTTGGAGCTAGGAATTTGATTTGCAAGAGAAACTAGGGTTTTGGAGTTTTAATTTCCAATCTCTCCCACCATTAAAGCTAAGAAAACTGAAAAGAGAAAGAAGTGAGGGAGAATGGGGAGAGTGGTTCAGTTTTGGAGTATAAGTTAACATAGGGCTGAGCCCAAAAACCAAACCCAAAGTAAAAAGTAGCAAAAATCAACTTTCTCCAAACATATCGAAGCTTATACTAAAAAAGGTCGCAAACGGCATTTTAAACTCAATGGGAGTGGTCCCGAGTCCTAATTCGACCGTATGCAAAAAGTAGCTTTTCGGACCAAAATCCGACTAACGATAAAATATTTAAATATAAAATCGATAAATATGCGGGTTGTTACAGATTCCCCTCCTTAAAGAAATTGCGTCCTCGCAATATTACAAGAAGAAGATATATAGTAACAACCATAAAAGCATATTCAACACAAAAGAAGTTTGAAATAAGAAGTTCACCTCAAAGAGCACGAGAAAGTAAGTCCGGATGTGTACGCTCGATGTACTCTCTAGATTCCCAAGAACAATCCTTAGGATTTGAAGACCATTGAACTTTAACAAGTGGGACATCTTTATTTCGAAGTCGTTTGACTTCCGAAGCAATGATACGAATAGGATGTTGCTCATAAGTTAAATTAGGCGAAACTTCAATCTCTTCCACAACACCGGGCTCAAGAATAGAATCGGAATCTCGAAGAAATTTCCGAAGTTGAGAAACGTGAAACACGTCATGCATAGCAAAAAACTGAGCCGGTAATAAAAGGCGATAAGCCATGGAACCAATACGTTCGGTGATAGGAAATGGCCCAATATATCGAGGCGCTAGTTTTCCCGATCGACTGAAACGTACAACACCCTTCATAGGTGAAACACGAATGAACACAAGATCTCCCACAGAAAATTCTAATATCCTTCTCCGGTTATCGGCATAGGATTTTTGTCTACTCCGGGCTTCTTTCATCCTATGTCGAATAAGTTCAATTTTCTCTGTGGAATCACGAATAAAATCTGGACCTAAAACCAGCTTCTCACCGGCCTCAAGCCAACAAGAAGGAGATCGGCATGGCCTTCCGTAGAGTGCCTCGAAAGGTGCCATACCAATACTAGATTGGAAGCTATTATTATAGGAAAATTCAACAAGTGAAATATGATCTTCCCAACCTCCACCAAAATCAAGCACACAAGAACGAAGAAGATCTTCAAGAGTTTGATTCACACGCTCAGTTTGTCCATCGGACTGGGGGTGATAAGCGGTGCTAAAATTAAGCCTCGTTCCTAAAGCTTTTTGAAGACTCTTCCAAAATCCACTAGTAAACAATGGATCACGATCACTAACAATAGAAGTAGGAACACCATGCAATTTAACAATTTCTTTGATAAATATTTTGGCCAAAAGAGGAACGGTTCGATTAGATCGAACGGGAATAAAATGGGCGGATTTAGTAAGCCTATCAACAATCACCCATAAGCTATCATGACCCGAACGAGAACGGGGAAGGCCATCTATAAAATCCATGGAAATTTGGTCCCATTTCCAAATTGGAATTTCTAAAGGTTGCAATAACCCACCGGGCCTTTGATGTTCGGCCTTAACGAGTTGGCAAGTCATGCAACACTTAACAAAGTTAACAATATCGAGTTTCATTCCCTCCCAATAATAAAGTCGCTTCATATCCGCGTACATTTCACTACTACCGGGATGAATGGTAAATTTAGAGTGATGAGAATCTTCTAAAATATCTTTACGAAGATCACCAATATTTGGCACGACAAGTCTATCAAATTTCCGAATGCCGCCACGAGAATCGATATCAAAGTCTTTCAATCCTTCAATATCAATTTTATCCCTAATATTTTGGCCAAGAAGAGCCAATTCAGGATCTAACCCTTGAGCTTCAAGAATGCGGTCTAAATGAGAAGGATGAGCCTCAAGGGTACATAAAGCAAGAGATGAACATAAATCGGGAACACGCTCTCGAATCTCACAAGTGGATAAGATCTCGAGATCGTTCCATTAGGATATCATCATAGAAACAACAGCTTGTTGTTTACGGCTAAGAGCATCGGCGACACGATTACCCTTACCGGGAATATAAAGAATATCAAGATCATATGGTGCAAGAAATTCGAGCCAACGCTGTTGACGCAAATTAAGTTCCTTTTGAGTGAATAAATACTTCAAGGACTTATGATCGGTAAAAAGAATAAATTTCTCTCCTAAAAGATAATGACGCCAAATCCGAAGAGCGAAAACAATAGCCGCGAGTTCTAAATCATGAGTGGCATATCTAGTCTCGGCAGGCTTCAATTGCCTAGAAGCATAAGCAATAACACGTTCTCTTTGCATAAGAACGGCACCCAAACCAATGCGACTAGCATCGGTATAAACAACGAAATTTTGATTCCCATCGGGAATAACAAGAATATGAGCATCAGAAAGAAATTCTTTTAATTTCTGAAAAGAAGCTTCACATTTGTCCGACCAAATGTATTTAACACCTTTCTTCGTCAAGCTAGTGAGTGGCACGGCAATTTTAGAAAAGTCTTTAATAAAACGACGGTAATAGCCCGCCAATCCAAGAAAACTACGAATCTCTGTCACACTCTCCGGTCTCTTCCAATCTTGAATCGCTTCAATCTTTGAAGGATCCACGGAAATTCCGGATTCGGAAATAATGTGACCGAGAAACTTCACACGAGATTGCCAAAAGTGGCATTTAGAAAATTTTGCCTTTAATTGATTACTCCTAAGAGTTTCCAACACAATCCGAAGATGTTTTTCATGCTCCTCCTCGGTTTTAGAATACACAAGAATATCATCGATAAAGATGAGAACAAACCGGTCGAGAAAGTCTTTAAAAAATCGATTCATTAAGTCAATGAAATAAGCCGGGGCATTCGTTAACCCAAATGGCATAACAAGCCATTCATAAGATCCATACCGAGTACGGAACAATGTCAAAGGAATGCTATCCTCTGCAATACGAAGCTGATGAAAACCGGTAGCTAAGTCTAATTGTGAAAAGACTTTGGCACCACTAAGTTGATTGAATAGATCATCAATCCGAGGTAAAGGATATTTATTTTTGATAGTAAGATCATTAAGCTTGCGGTAGTCAACGCAAAGCCTAAGTGTACCATCGGATTTCTTCACAAAAATAGCTGAAGCTCCCCAAGGCAAGGAACTAGAGCGAATAAATTGCTTCGTTTCCAATTCAGATAATTGTTTACGCATCTCCTCGTTTTCTTTATTGGACATACGATAAGGAGGACGAGTGATAGGTTGAGCTCCAGGAATAAGATTAATTCTGAACTCAATTGCTCGCTTAGGTGGTAATCCTAAAACGGGCTCGAATATGTCGGAAAATTCACAAACGACGTGAATAAGAGAAATAATATCACACTCATCATCATCATCGTCATCACGAGGATTTAAAGAATACAAAGATGCAACCAAAGCAGAATCTGAATCTTTAAGAATAACATAAACCTGATTAACAGATTGAGAATGTCGAAGATGAATAGTCCGCTCAGGACATAGGATATGAGCTTCATAACAGTTAAGACAATCCATTCCCAAAATCATTCCAAAGCCTAAATAACGCATGACATGCAAATCGGCTCGGAAAGAAAAATCACACAAAATAATCTCGACATCTTTACACAATAAACTGATTGTTGCGGATCCACCAACCGGATTCGTAATTCTCAAAGAAGTCATTAAACACAAAACATCCAAATAAAAAGTATCAACAAGTTCTTTTGATATAAAAGAATGGGACGCACCCGTATCAAAAAGAACTCGAATAGGATGATCACGAAATAAAATAATTCCATCTAGAATAGAATGAGAAATACCTTGGCCACGAGATGTGTTGCCAGGGGCTTGAGCAACATTTAACTTTCCCTCCTTCTTGCCCTGAAGCTTGGGGCATGAAGATATAACATGACCGGGAACTTTGCAGTAGCGACAAGAAAGAGACTTTGGGCACTTGTTCGCATAATGGTCCTTCGAACCACAATTATAGCATTCCCCACGACGAAAGGAAGAAGTCTTTGCCACGGAGGTTGCTTGCTTCCCTTTCTTATTGGGATAAGGGCCTTTAAATTTGTTTGGCCTCTTCTTGTTGTTGAAGTTTGGTTTGGAACCCACCACTTCAACATCATTCTCCTTATCCGCCTCTTCAAGACGAAGAGCGATATCAACGAGTTGGTCGAAAGAAACTTCTAACTTTAGAAGTAATGGCTTCTTGAGACTTTTGTTTAAGCCATAGATGAATCTCTGATTCTTCTTAAGAGGGGTGTTGATGTATTCAACCCCATATTTGGAAAGCGACTCGAAGGAGGCGACGTAATCAGTCACGGATGACTCACCTTGAACAAGGTCTATAAATCGTCGAGCCAATGTCACTTTTTCTGCTTCTGGTACGAATTTTAACTCGAAGCGCTCTCGGAATTTCTCCCAGGTGAGATCCGCTTCATTAATCTCAGAAATAAGAAGTTCGTACCAGTCCAATGCTCTTTCTCGGAGCATACTAGAGGCCACCTGAACTCGGTGAAGGTCAATAAGATTCATGCGAGAAAAGATTCGATCGCACGACCTTAGCCAGGCCTGTACTTCAATAACAGTTTCGGAACCTCTGAATGGCTCCCCACCCAAATTAGTGTAATCTCTACACAAGCGTGCAAATCCCGACTTTGGGTGAGTAGGTTCCGGGTTAGCTCCAGCTGCTTGAGCATTTGTCACTAAATCAAGAAGCTGTTGAGCAGTCATAAAAACTCCATCCTGGGGCGGAGTGCTAGATGGCACGGCTCTGGGGCGGCCAGGTCAAGACATTTCTCTTCCTTTAGAAAGAAAGAAGAGGAAGAAAAAGGTTATTCACCAAATTGAATATCAAGCAATCTTGATAGACAAAACAAGGAATCATAAAAGAAAATAGGATAGAACGTACGTAGACCCGAATAAAATCATAAAGCACGACTCCTAAGAAGAACTTAGGACGATGATCCTTGTTATAATATTCCATATTGTTCCGAAGTTTGGCTCAGATACCAAGCTGTGACGCCCCACCTCTATACCCACGCTAGCCAAGAACATTACGGTGAATGCTGTCGACTAGCACGGAGAATAAGGCTGTTGAGGAGCGACCATTCGTGTAATTTCTTTGCGCGAGCACCGATATGTCAGATAATATAACATGCATTCTATTTCAAGAGGAAATCCGACATACCGACATACCGACACAAACTCAAAGCTACTACACGGTGGCTATATAAATCCTTCGGAAAACAAATATAGAAATAAGCATAACACAAATCAGTCACAGACAATTCATATCACAAAGGCGGAATAAGATATGAATATTACACCAGAAAGTGTACATCAGAGTAGTGGTCTAAAAAGATCCACAATATCACAAAATAATAGTTACACGAACTACACCAAAGAATAAGTATACATTAAGGAGTCTATATCTCAAATGTATACAACAAAATAACTACTAATCTAAGTAGTTAACCCAAAAGCAAGAGAAATCAATCCCAAGAGAGAAGTCAAGCAGAAGCACCTGTAACATCTCGGTCTGACCCGAATATTATTTAATAAGAAAATAATAAACGGATCAGTCTAACTATAAATATCAGATGAAACGATATAGAATAAGAGATATGACTAAACACATAATAATCACAAGGCCAAGCTGTGATATATAAGTAGTTGATAATCAACAAGGGATTAATCAATATCACAAAATCTACACAAGAATCCAAGAAGTGTCATACTCTTTATTTCGTTCATCAAACCACAAATATTGACGATAATATCAATGTCAATCGCAAAAGTCAATGACGCACAAATTCCAGAAGACTACACAAGAAATCCAGAAATCACTAAAGTCAATGACACACAAATTCACCAATGCACAAATATCGATAAGACTTATCAATGGAAATCACGAAAAATTGGTGAAACACAAATTCTAGAAATCTACACAAGAAATCCAGAAATCACAAAAGGGGGGAGGCCTATCACAAATGGGAGCATAAAGCCCACCAACACGTGTATCACAAACGGAACGCTAATTCCATGGTCGCTAACCATCACAAATTGAGCCGAAGCTCCACAAACAGCCTGAAGACCATGGATTGCTACCCCATCACAAATTGAGTCGAAACTCCACAAAACGGGGTTTAGTCTCCCTCGCAGACAAAGAGACATCGCACATTGCTAGTCTAAATCACAAAGATGATCGTCATGATCAACGAGAAGTGTCAATTACACTAAGCTAGTAAATATATGAGTTTAGCTTCATGTCCCATAACCACTTGCTTAACTTAAATATTTATGAACAAACTGTAAATCTCCACTAGAAAATTGTCACAAGAGGTTCAATCGAACAAGTCCAAGAATTAACCGACAAAGTAAACGCAAACGTTTCATACCACTTGTTTTACTAAGCCGGTTTATTAGATTTCTCATACGAGTGAGGTAAAGGTTTGTATATACTAATAGATTGGAAACAGTTTTATAAACGAATTTGGTATTAAAATAGTATTGAAATCGTTTGAGGAAAGAGTTTTGATATTTACTACTAGTATAGAAAACCTTTATATTTTTAAAGTGACAAATCACGAAGAAGATTGTAAGAACAATCAATCACAAAAATTCACATACGAAGACGTGAATAAAATCCAAAGAAATCGATAAAGGATCCATCGAAATGGATATTCAAAAATCCCTAAAAAGAGTCATCAAAGTCATAATAGATGATAACAACAAATAGGATTATCACGAATCGATTTAAATTGGAATTTCAATCCAAAAAGGCAAATTGGACACAAACAGCAGGTTCAGTCGACTGAACAGAGTTTTCAGTCGACTGACCCTGTGCCTGGAAATTTTTCAGGTTCAGGAAACTTTCTGTTTCCAGTTTCAGTCGACTGTGCAGAGTTTTTCAGTCGACTGAATCATGCCTGGAAACTTTCGGGTTCCAGGTTCAGTCGACTGAACAGAGTTTTCAGTCGACTGAATCATGCCTGGGCTGTTTTTCAGCCTTATTCAAATGAAGAGCAAACTCTTCCAAAATGCAACCGGACGAACATTGGCTCTAAGGGTTTATGCCAATCGGCAACCCGGCCCTATATGCTCCTCGATGCATCACCAAAAGCATGATCAAACATCCATAAAAGGATTTCACACAAATTTGACTTAAAAACTCAAAAATTGGAATATTCACAAAACCAATCCAAATCAAGAGCAAATGCACATGAAGAAGTGTTAGGAATTCATACCCAACAACCAAAGATAATTATAGTCATAGATGTGAGATAAAAATCTCACCTTTTCTCAAAATCAAACAAGAAGAAGCTTGAAAGCAAATGGAGAATCAACCTCTCTTCAACACAACCCAACTGAGCTTGAATCTATGCTCAAAAACAAGAACATTCCCAAAATTAGGTTTAGGAATTTCTGAAATTGGTAAGAGAACAAGTTGGAGAAGAAGAAGAGAAGCTTACCAATGGGTTCTTCTTGAGTTTGGAGCTAGGAATTTGATTTGCAAGAGAAACTAGGGTTTTGGAGTTTTAATTTCCAATCTCTCCCACCATTAAAGCTAAGAAAACTGAAAAGAGAAAGAAGTGAGGGAGAATGGGGAGAGCGGTTCAGTTTTGGAGTATAAGTTAACATAGGGCTGAGCCCAAAAACCAAACCCAAAGTAAAAAGTAGTAAAAATCAACTTTCTCCAAACATATCGAAGCTTATACTCAAAAAGGTCGCAAACGGCATTTTAAACTCAATGGGAGTGGTCCTGAGTCCTAATTCGACCGTATGCAAAAAGTAGCTTTTCGGACCAAAATCCGACTAACGATAAAATATTTAAATAAAATATTTAAATATAAAATCGATAAATATGCGGGTTGTTACACTTAATGTTTTGATCTAGTTATTACTTGTATTCTGTACCCTTACAGGTAACCCGAGCACAACCAAAAATTCCCGAGCTAGAACCATAAATTACTCGAGACAACCTTGGCAAATCCTCCTAAAATCCCAGACATCAGCCCACTGAAAGGTTTAGTTTAAATTTTAAGTTTTTTGTAAAAGAAAAGAAACCTGGAACAACATACTTGTTACTAGGTTAAAACATTCAGGCAACTCGATTATGAACTCGAGTCTATCTTCCAAAAACCCCAGACCATCTTCGAGTAAACCAGCTCAACTCCCATTCCAAACCAACAGACACAACCCCTCCTCCCTGTGCACATGTGCTATTGCCGGAGTCGTCCTCCATCTCCGACGAACCTCCCTTCATACCAAACATCACCGCAACAACCACCCCTGGTCATCAAAACATCTTCACTTGCCTTGAAACAAAAACGAGCTTCCCAATTACAACTGAAAATCAATAGCCATGCCCAAATCCTTCTCGAGATCATAGCTCCGACCATCTGACCGTATGAAATTCTGGCCACTCCATCTCCAACCCTTCACGATCCTATTCCCAAAATTTTATGCAACTCGATGCATCAGTGAAGATGCAGAAGTCACAATTTCCAGCACAACCCAAAACTAGGGTTATAAACTTGATTGCTCACCGCCAACGCCTGAATAATCAGACAACTCAACATCCATTTTTCCCAGCCTCACCACATAGTCACCCATCTCCAGACCAATTCCCGACCACCCTAGACTCTCTGGCCATCCACAGTTGCTCAGAACCCCAAATCCAGTCAACTTAGAATTTCTCACCCAAAATAGTGTTAAAAATTTTGAATTTCATTTAAAAATCATGTTTTACTCAAACAATTCAAGATATAAACTTGAATCAACTTAATTTAACACTTGATTTAAATCATGCATTTTAAAATTTTGCTGTATTCTTGGTTCCAGAACAAAAATTCTAACCTATATTGTTTCAAATAAATTTTAAACTTAAGTTTATGATTTAACAACCATATATTGTTTGTATCTCAAATCCTAACATATATTGCATGATTCGATTTTGATTTTTGATCTAACTTTCATTTCCTGACCCAAGAACAGAGATAAAAAAAATACAACAGACATGCACCTATACTACACTCAAAAGTCCAGAGATACCCTTCATGTATAAACAAAGCATCATTCATCTCAGTCATTTTTATGAGAAACAGTCTAAAGTTTACTTAGCCCTTTTTTTTATTTTAAAAAAATGTTTACTCACAAGATTTTGAAAATGTAGAGGCTTGAGTTCTAGAAATTTTGAAGTCTGAATTGCTTGGGCTTTGATCTCTTTAAAACTCCTAATTGAAGCAAACGCTGTTGAGAAGATTTCCTGTCCTCGTACTTCAGGTTGCATGCTTGCTGTAGACTTGCTAACAGATTGAAAGATGTGTATACATACTTGCAGATTTGAAAATCTGAAGTTACAGGCTCTACTTTTAAAATTCGATTTGTTTTGAGGAGGTGATTACAGGGTTGCTCTTGATTCTTAATCCCATTTGAAATGTAGGTTGAAAATTTAACTTTAGATTTTTTTTTCCTATGAAGTTGCAGATTGACATTTGCTTTTTATCTTGGAATTCAAGTTTTAGGTTTACTGATTTTTTTTCTTGGCTGAAATAGAAAATAGTTTGGAGAAAAGAGAAAGATATGTTTTAAATTTCAAAATGAAGGCCACTTGTTTACAATTTCTTACACTTTTCATTATAATATATAATCTTCTTACAAGTGTTATTAGAGATGAACTAACATGTTTACAAATGTTACTTAAGTATTTTCTAATTAATTTTCATTTAATTTAAATGTAATATAACTACTTATTTAATAAATATAATTTTACATATGTAAATATAAATTTACCTTTTTAAAAGAAAATATTCTAAAACTAATTATATCACAATATATTTTCTTATTCATGTAATTTAAAATCTAAAACATTTATTTTTATACATTTATAATCACTTTAATTTAATCACTTTAAAAATAAAACTTTGGTTAAATTCTTTCTAAACTATCATAGTTAAAATAAACAATTATCTTATATTAAATTTTATACACAATATTTACAGAAAATGTTATTAACCAATTATACATTAAATAAATCATCTATACAAATTATTCTAAAAAAAATCCAAATTATTTACTAAGGCATTTACTTAAATCTTAAATTCAAGTTTCAAATTCAAACTCAAATTCAGATTCAAATTTGAGTTACAATCCAAGTATAACTACTTACTATCAGAATTATTTGTTAAATCTATAATTCAATATTTCTATTAGTTAACCCCGTTAATTAACAGATACTCCAAAATTCAGGTTATCACAAAAATACGGGTTCTATCATTTCAAACCCGCAAGCCAAGTAAAAAAATAATAATTAAAAATTGTTCAGGCCTATCGTTTCAGTTCATAACAATTTTTTCCTATTCTAAAGTCCGTTCGGGTATGTATCATTTCAACCCATAGTGAACCTAATCTGTAGGGAACTTGCAGTGTGATGAATAGCTGTAAATGAAAAGTTTAACAATATACAACAGTAACAGGTGAGATGACATGTAATTTAACAGGTGTAACATCATATATAAATAATCACAGGCAGTTATAACATCATATTTGATTCTACATATTCAAATGTTGTCGCTTCACAATTGCATTGGTATAAAATGTCGTGTGAGATTTACTCACCTCTAAATGCTGGAGATTGCAATACAATTGACACAATGGAATCAAGACCAAAATGACAAGGCTACGGATTTGAGTAGAGAGCAAGATCCAATGCTACAAATCTTGTGTTACAACCCAAAATAAAATCAAACAAATTAAAATTCAACATAACATTGAAATTGAATAACTTTGAAATCAAAAGCAATTTGAATGCAACAATTTTTTCCTTGCTTCCTATATTATTTTGCACAGCCTAGGGGTTGGATTTGCTTCGGCTTGGACATGATTAGGCTCAGGTATAAGCATAGGAATGCACGGCCTAAATGCTAGAACATGGAGGGGAGTTTATAACATGAGAAGGTGAAGGGGTTTTAGGCAATGTAGTGTGATTTTGGTCAACAAAACGGCTTGGCTTTGGAGGCACATGACTCGGCCAGTGGGTGTGGGGTCTGGTCAAGGGCTGGAGTGGTGTGTGTTAGTCAGGTCAGAGGTGGTGGTGGCAGCCTAAGGTGATGGTGGTGGTGGAAATGGAAGTGGTGAACAAGTGGTGGTCAAACAACATGCTTTCAAGGCCTTAGGTTGCATTTTGGTGGATTTTTGCACCATGGTAGGCTCGACCTTGGTCAGGACCAGAGGGATAGCTTGTGATTATGGCAGGGAAGAGGTGTAGGAGGTGGTGGCCATGGCTATGGAGGAGAGACCGAGCAATACACATGAGAAAACAAGGCAAAATATATGAAAAATAAGAAGAAAAATAAGAGAAAGAGATGCAACCATTACCAAATTTTTCTTCTAGCCGCGAATGAAATGAGAAAGATGGTTTTTTGTGCGTGAAAAATAAAAAAAATACATGGCTAAGAAAAAAAATTGTACGGCAAAACAAAAATTAAATGAAGAGTTATGGAAATTGAAAAGTCATAAGAAAAGGAAGAGTCTTTGTCTCTTCAATTTTCCATTTCTTTCAAAACAAATATAACAAAATAAAATCAGTAAATAAATTTAAAAACTGAAACAAAGTGAAATAAAATGAAAAGAAATAATTAAATTTAAATAAAATAGAAAAAGAGTTAAAGAAATTGCTTAAAAATTCAAAATAGGGTTCAAAAATTACAAATAAAACATCACTGGCTTTGGAAAAATATCTATTTCATTTTACAAATATTCTAAAACATAATTTTGAAATAAAATACTTCATCTATCATTTCTAAAATGAAATAAATAATTTAAATTAAAGAAAATAGAAAAAGAACTAAAGAAATTGTTTAAGAATTGGAAAAAGGACTTAAAACTTACAAATAAAATATCACTAGCCTTAGAAAATTTCTATTTCGCTTTAAAACAAATAAAAACTCAAATAAATAAATAAACGAGGAATAAAATAAAGTGGTAATGAGAATAAAATAAGTTCTTAAGAAAATGTAAAGATAAATAAAGAATTACTTTAATTAATTGAAACTTGGAATTAAAATTTACAACAGAATACAACTGACATTGGAAAATGTCAATTACATTGTTAATAATGTTTTAAAACCAAAATATATACATAAAATGTTATTTTACACATGAAAGCATAAATTAGAACATTACAAGACCAATAAAATATTATTTATATAAATTAAAATAAACAGTTTTGTTAAATGCAGCAAATTTCATTCAATAGTCAAAAGGGCATAACTTTCACATTATAATTCAGATTTCAACGAAATGAAAAGCAGTGTTCTTAAAATTTTATTTACTTTAATAATAAAAGATAAAATTCAATTTTTCAAACTTTCAAATTTTAAATTTAAAAGTCAAAGTTTGACCATGTTGACCAAAATTCACTTTTTGGAAAATATTCTATTTAATCATGTTTGGAATTCTAATTCACATCAAAATCAAAGTTTATGTTTGAAAAAACAAAATTATCTAAACTAAATAAAAAAATAAAGTAAAATCAAAATTCAATTAAAATAATTACAAAATACATGGTTGTTACATCAAATTTCAAATTCTCTTTTATTTTTACTTTCATTTCATTTCCAATTAAAAAGAGACTTATCTTTTCAAAGTATCTAATATCACCAAAATTGGGTCTTTTTAACAAAGGGATCACTTAATCAATGATGATAGAAATTTGATGTCCGTGTTAATTTCACAACCATACAAACAATCATATGACATTAACATATTCAATACGGTACATGTCATAACATTACTATGGATTATCCAACATTCAAACAATTATTCTGTTGAATATGTGATTGCTATGATTTTTGTTTGATGATAATAAACGTATATATATTCATTTAAATGTATTTGTTAATGTACTATTTTAGTTTTCACAGATTAAATAAATATTTGCTGAATAAAATAAATAACACAGAATTTGAATTCAAACAAAAAACTTATTCAAACAAATATTTATTACAAATTTTGAATAGTACAAATTTCAAGTTCTCACTATATACAATTTCAACTACAATACAAATTTAATTAAATTACAGTTCACATTTACATTACACCTCTCTACATATCATTCACTCAACTCGTACTGATCTTCAACTTCATTCCAATGTGAATCCAGCATCTGAGCAATCTACAGAAATATACATTGCGCAGTAAAATTGAAAATAAAATATTTTTGCAGTATAAAATAAAATATGGATTTTGAAATTAATATTTGCCTCAGTTATTTGGGTTTTTCGTCATCATTTAATTTTGAATTCATCATACACGAACAGCTTGTGATATACACAGCGTATCATGGTATATGCACAAGGCCGTGCACACTGACATATACACTTGATAGAATTACAGGGACAAGTGAGCACAGGTCAAACCCAAAATGTGGGTTCAACTCAAGTGCAATAAAAATAATGTCACAATGTCAGCACAAGGTCAAACCCGAGCTCCAAGCTGGATTCAACACAGGTGCAAGTTCATGAAATGATCAAGTTCAATATCATAGCAAAAAGTTCAAACCAAGTGGCAGTTTTGATCAACCAGCAGTATGAAAAAGGCTTGAACTCAAGTCAGTGCACAAATCAAACTACAATGAACAAGTGACAATATCAAGTCAAGTCAAAATCAAAACATCAACTAAGTTCAAATGAATATAGACAGCAAGCTCCAGATGGTACACTTTACAAAGGCAAACCAACTCAATGCAATTACATGATGACTGGAAACATAATTCATATATGCAGCCTCGACTAGGTTGCACATTGAAGAAAATATGCAAAGCAAGTAGCATAAGCAAAGACAAAGAGGAATAATTCAAGTTCACCATGCAACAGTAAGTGATAAACCAGAATGTCATCATATGTACAAAACCAAATGCAAAGACCGTGATGCAACTCAATGCATATACCATAATTATCGACCAGACTACACAATGAACTAGCAGGAAACAAAAAAGGCAGTGCAACAGCACACTAGGCTAGCATGAATAAGATAACAACTACAATACATGGAAATGGTCAGGCAATATGCATACAACCATCAGGTTAGGGCAAGCAAGTGAACCATAAACCAAAAAAGGGAAAAACTGCAAACAAAGTGAAACTGCTCATATACACGAACTAGTGCGAACAGACCAGAGTGCAAGCAGTATTACTGCAACTTGAACAAGACTCGAGTGCTACCAGAACACAATGAACACAACACAAATGTACTCAATTCAAATACAAATGCAAAACATACATATGGTTCCAGTTACAACCTAAGTATGCATACATGAAACAATGAACCAGACAAGCTGCAGAGAAAAATTCAATGGCCAAAGTCGAGCATAAATAATGAAGTCAACCACAAACTTATGACATTGTGAACTATATGATGAACATGTATGCAGTAACAATACACAAAGAAAATGCAAAGTCAAAGTCACTATTTTCTCACAGTAGTGCAATGGTGATGGCCGAAGACATTATTAAGTCATGGAATCACATGAACAAGTCAAGTATGCTACAGGGATGAAGAGTTTTCATCAAAGTCAAAGTTAGGTGGCAATGAACATGTCAGAGAATCAAAGTCAGCATATGATATAAGAAACACGAAAGCAACATCGTCAATGCAATTCAGTGTCGTGATGACCAAGAAATCAAACGATTCAGAATCGAAGCCGTGTGAATCAAGCTACCAGAAAATATGCGAATTTGAACAAGTCAAAAATAAATCACAGCATTCGATCAAAATCAAACGGCAAAGCATAAAAGTATCAGACGAATTCGTATACAATATACGAACGAAATTATAGGAGATTGAACCCTATATAAACCCTAAAACATCATCGGCGTTAGGAATTCGAGTTCGAGCAAAATAAATACCAAAAATCAATCAACAACTCGAATCTAATCGAGTACAAGTAAGCAAAACCAGAAAAGCAAAAGGCACAAATCACATACCGGAGCAAGATCGAACTCGACCATCAAAGGAGCCATGAGAAAAGTGAAGAGATGATCGATCGACAAAGCAAGAAAGCGAAATCCCAATTCGATCGATCAATTTAAAGCCGGCATCTCAAAGCCCTGATTTTTAATCAGAGAGGAATGAACAATAGGCAGCCATTTTCAAAGCAAGGAATCGGGCCGAATACATAAGAAAAGAGAAAGGGGATTCCTTATTTAATTTTGGGGCCGACCTTGTTTTATTTTGGGTTTTTATTTTTATTTAAGGGCTTTGTGTTCGTTTAATTGTTTTTAAATTGTTTTTTAATTTGTTTTTCTCTTTTAAACATTGCAATTGCTAGTCGTGTGACTAGGGGACGAACTACGTGGCATAGTTTGAGAATTCGTAACTCAGTGGCTGAGTTGTGGCAGGTTTTTGAGTGTAGAGTTAGGTTAGTCAGTAGAGGGTGTCGTGAGTTTACGTGTGTAAGCGTGTGACTACTTAATTTCTAGTAGAAACCTTGGGGGCAGCACGTAGGCTGGGTTTTGCCGAAGCTGGATAAATTCTATGTCGTTCTATTTCTGCATTTATTATTCTACTATTATCTGTGCTGCTATAATTTTGATATATCTATGTTGAAATAATTTTATAAGCTTTCGCAATAATTTTTATAATTAACAGCATCACCCTATTCACCCTCCCCCCCTCTCTAGGGTGAAATCGATCCTACATATTCAAACATCCATATCATAAAACGGTGATTAGTTATCATAGCAAATCAACTCAAAAATCAATATAAATCATACAGCGGTGAGAATTTTCTCACATTCATATCCATTAAGTCAAACTTTTATGTGAGATATGTGTCTCTCGAGCTAACGTGCTATTTCCAAACGTCTTGAATTCATCGCTTTTTTTCCTTCTCCTTTTCTTTTCTTTTTTTATTTTATGTGTGTGGCTGTGAGCTTGAATGGATAGTACGGCCTTTTAGTGGGGTGTGTGTGGCTTAGGGCATGGCTCAGATTTGGCTAAGGGGAGGGAGTATGTGGGTGTATAGGGGGTATGGACTCGGGTAGGGGTTAGGTGTGCTCGGCCATGGCTTTGGGTGGTGTGTGTGAGGTGTTGGAGGCTTGGAGGAGGCGAGTAGGTGGTATAGAAGGGGGGTATGGCTTAGGGAAGGGGTGTTGGGCCGAGTTGGAGGAAGAAATGGATGAAGTTATGGAAGTGGAAGAGAGGTTGGATGCTATGGATATGGAAGTGGAGAGGATGAAGAAGAAGATGGAGAAAGAGAAGAGAAATGTAAAGAATGAAGTGTGCAAAAATAAAGGGTATACATGCTTATTTATTGTTGAAGTTTTACAACTAAATTACTATATTGTACTTAGCCAGAAAGACTAAAATATCCTCTATATCAAATCAAACTTTGTCTCCCCTTTCACACTTTCCAATGCATGATTTTGATTTGTTATTAATGTTGAAATGTAGTGACTTAATGTGGAATTGATGTGTTTATTTGATTTTGTACTTATGCCATAATTTCTTCTCTTTTTCTAACACTTTAAAAATGTTAATTAATCATTTTTCTCCTTTTGCATAAGTGATAAGCGATATGACTTAAGCATTATGGGTAATGAAAATGACTGTAAGGAGATGAAAGGTGATGGTAAGTTTGCTTTTTAATTACTTAACTTTTAAGTATGCTTTTTAATTATATTATGAAATATCTTAGATATTTTCTTATCTTTTGATGTGCCTAATTGTGACATTTTTAAATTGTGTTAATATGTGTTAAAATCATGTTAATAAAGGTGTGACAATGTTGCGGCAACTTATTTTGAACAAAACGTTAATTTTCGACAAAACGTGTTCCGATCACATTTTGACGTTTTTGTTAAGCTTTTTATTGATGTAAACCAAACACAAAAATGAACTTTTACATGTTTTAAATAAATTAAAACATGTCTATTTATATTTTAAAATCATATTTAAATAATGTCAAAATCTCTAATTTTACAATGTATGTAAAACTGACAAAATGCGACAAAGTTTGGTTATTTTTGTGAAATGATTATTAATATATTTTTAAATCTTTTATTATCTTTATTAGATTTTTTAATAAGATTTATATTTTTAAATAAATATTTAAACCAATTAATTTAAACCTTTGTTTATTTTTAACAAAACTTAACTTTTGCTGATTTGTGAAAAAAATACAAATTTATGCTTTTTAATTATTAACTATAAGAATAAATAATTTCTTCATTGTTATTTATTATATATAACATATTTATTAAAGTTTTAAATTATTTTAAATTTAAAATAAATAGAATATCTCAGTTTCGAAGTAGCGAAATTTCGTTACATTCTCCCCCACTTAAAAGCATTTCATGCTCGAAATGAAAGTTAGATAAAAGAATCTATCTCATACTTATATCCTCTAACATTTTGACTTATTTATACTGATGATAGAAAAAGAAGAAGGCCGATATCATAACATTACTAAAACAAATCATGCTAAACATACAGAGATTTCCCATACTAACCTGAGTACTTATCACGTACTTAAGGTTATATACACATATATTAAGTCAAACTTCTATCCTACCCATCCTAGTGCGTACTGCGTACTTAAGATAATATATCCAACAACCAAATAAGACTATGTATCCGAAAACAACCAAACTGATATGATATCAACATAAGCAAATACATCCACATAACCCTTATATCTTAGTGCCTATTATTTAAGATAACTATCCAACTACCATGTAGACATACCAAAAACAACATACTATATGGGATATTTGATTCGATCTATTATTCGAATCCACAACTTTATTTTCGAACTAGTGTCGATCCCTCGATTTTTTTAGTGCGGACTTTGATTAAACTTCTTGATTACAAACCATTTCTTTCCTTGCATAGCTCTCAACTATTATAGAAAACTTGAGCACATAATCACAAAATCTTATCAATGTTCGCCGTCAAGAATCGAGTCATAAATCCTTTTTGGGATCGGTGTAAACATCTCAAAGTTCTGTACTCAGATCTTAGATCAAACATTTATGTACCAAAATGATCTACATTTAAATTATGTACTTATTCACATTCATTTTCTTACCTAATATAATTTTTTCAAATTTCTATTAATCCAAGTTTATTTCACAACCATTTACTTTCTACTAAATCCATTATTACTTAAGCATGCAAATATGACTTAAACTTGTATAATATACCTTTACTTCATAAGAGTATATATACATATCCCCAAACTTCAAATCGTTATTATTTTAATTAGGATGTTTAACCAATGTGGAATTCTACTATTATCTCAATTAATAAGTTATAAAACTTAATCCTTGGTTCTATTTATCTAAGCTTTCAATTTAGCTAATATTATTTATCTTATCCACATATTAATAAGACAACTTTGCTAAGTATACATCTTTTTTTTACAAATCCTATGATTATCTATTTAACTTATTTACCTATCCGTTTTTTTAAAATCAAATTTCTTAACCTTAAATCCATCAAATATCTTATAATCAAATTATGAAATTTAATTCAGATGGTATTTGTTATTTAAACATTTTCATCCAACAATCAACCTACTAACCATTTAATTCAAAACTATCAACTTCTAATCTTACTTCATTCTGAAGTACAAATGTTACCCTAAATGTATCACTAATAAAGTTTTATATTAGGATAATATTTCTTATATCTTTTATTCTTAAATTTCACTTTGATTTTAACCTAATCAAAGTTTCTAAATTTCAAAAATTATCTTATCTCCTTGTAAGTTATAGAACTTACCATTTCATATTATATTTTCCCAAAGTCTCAATTTAGGCATATCTTCTTTTATATTTCATTGATAAGAATTTTTTTTTCTAAGTGTGCATTTTCTTTTTACTTTTTCTAATTACTACTTCTAGCTTCAATATTATCATCAAATATCTTATAGTCAAATCATGAATTTTACTTCACAATATATTTGTGCTTAGCTTTTAAATCAATCAATTTTGATGATCATTAAACCATTATTTCTTAATAATCAAATGTTATATGATTAAAGTTCTAAATTCTAACTTTCAACTAACTGGTTCTTATGTTTATAGTTAAATAGTGTGTAACGACCTGCAATTTTCGATAATTAATATTTGTTAATTTAATAAGATTTTGGTAATTTAATAATGTAGAAATAAAAAAATCTGCAATTTAATAATGAAATCACTAAATAAAGGTAATAATGTTAATGCAAATTAATAAATAACTAATTTAGTGCAATCCCAATTAATTGAAATCAATTGTAAGGTTATAATTGATTGTAATTAATAAATTGGAAGATGAGTTCAAAGTATATTAATTTATGAAATAATACTTAATAAATTATAATCCGATAGAATCAATATTAGATAATTAATTGTAATAATTGTTGGCTGATAATAAAGTATGAATAGGATAATAATTGATTGGACAAAAAGAAATGGGAATAAGATTTATTAATTTAAATTTAATAATTGGCTTAGTTGCAAATAAATGAAATTTAATATTAAATATTACGTTAATGGAGAGTAAGATGAAATTTGAGAATATTAATGTAATAAACCATTAACTAGTGTTAATTTTATCTATTTGGTGATAATGGATTGAATAACAAGATTTAAAATCAAATAAGTGGATTTATTGGAACTACAATTGATAATTAGTGAATTTATTTAAATTTCAAATTTAATATGGTAATGGGTAAGTTAATTAACTTAAAATTTGTAATCTGAAATTGTCTAAATTTTTGTGAAGGTTTAAGAATTTAAAAATCATTAAAATTGTCAACTATAGAATTGAAATTGAAAAATTGATTTAATTAATTAATTATTAATTTATTTAATTAACTGAAAAATAGCCATTTTAGCCACTGACTAGGATTTCAGAGAAACTAGTTTCGTCGGATCCATAACGGTGAATTATTATAGGATTTCAAGTTTCGTAGCGATCGGGCTTGTCGTTTGGTCGTACGGGCTCGAAACGCCTAGAAATCAATTTAATTGAAATCAATAGAAATCAATTTGAAATAATTTGGTTTTTGCATAACATCTTCATACGATGGAATTTGGACTTGAAACCTTTTCCATTGCGTTTAGAATATTTAAAAACATCTATTTTGATATATGGGTTGACCCAATTTCGTTCCGAAGTCGAAGCTGGCTTTTCGGGCCATTTTTTCATTCAACGCGCTTGCCAATCTTGTCTATCCACTCTAATTTCAGCCTTGCATATGTACACCTCATTATAAACCCTAACCTACTTCTTATTCCTTATTTCTATACATACAATTCTATTTGCTTCTCTTCTTTCAACGGTAGATAGAACCCTAAATCCCAAAATGCAATTTCAAATAAAATTCAAAGCCAAAATTAAATCTCTTCAAACTATATCAAATCATATATGGATTTGAAGCTCTAAATGAGCGCAAATGAAATATATGATCCATTTTTCAATCTGGGTTTTGGTGTGGCCGAAAATCGATGAACTATCCACGCAGTTCATCACGGCGCAACCAAAATCGTCCGGTCTTCGAATCTATTTTTGGGTATGGTAGAGAGTCTAAAGGGGATTCCATCGGGACAGGTTGCAATTCGTATCAACGGTTGGATTGGGCAGAATTTTCGATTAGGGTTTGGATTTTTCGTTGGCGGCGCTGGGTTCTTTAGTGGCGTCGATCGAGATGGGGGTTCGCATTGTGGCCGCAGGCTCGGGGGGATTGGAGGCGATCGATTTGGTGGCGGGTCAGAGTCCAGGAGGTGGTGCGGCGTGTTACCACCGTGGGGTTCGTGCGTTCGAAAAATTTGCCTAGGTTTTTTGCGTACATGGCTAGGGTTTCAGGGGAAAGATGGTAGTGCTGACGTGGTGAGTTAACAATTGTTTATTTTGTTTGTTTAATTAATTTAAATCGTTGATCTTCTAATCACTATAACTTTCACATACGAGGTCCGTTTCACGCGTGGTTTTTTCCGCAAGGTTCGTATTGGAATTCTAGTCATTTTGGCGCCGGTTTGGATGAATTTGGAGACTGTTCAAATTTTGGGTTTAAATTGGATTTAAATTCAAAAGGTGAGTGTTTTGACCAATTCACAACTTTTAAAATTTCTTGTGTGCTAAATTAATTTTTGATGTGATTAGAAATTTATTTATGTCTGTTTGGCATATTTTAATCATCATCTAAGTTATATTAAATTTTTTTAAATTGAATTGTTATTTAATTTATTATTGCATATAAACTGCCAGTTAAATTGTTATTTGATTTATTATTGAATATAAACTGCCAGTAAATACCTGATATTTATTATCTGTTCTATATTGATGTTACTGTTTGAACTGGATGATGATTGTGATAAATGGTTGATGACTGATATTGGATGAATGGATGTTGTATTTTTTATTGTTATAAATTGCAAGTTGTTATGCATTTTTATTTCGTTCGGAATTGCCGTTTGAAATGATATATAACCGTATTTTTATTTTAAATTATGGATTGAAATGATAAATATCTGTATCACTTGACCATAGGATAGAAAATTATATACAGACACCGCGGTCTATATATAAAAATATTTTTGAAATGATTTCTATGATTTTGTAAAGAAATATATGGTTTTATATAAATATTGATTTAATGTTATATAAATGTTATTTTATTCTAAATTTTAAGCTATGTATGTTATATAGAACAAGCTTAATAATAAGTCTGATTTTATTTAGGATAATATGGTTAAGTATCTATTTAAATTATATTGTATATAGAGTTTATAATGACTTAAATAAAATTAAGGTTGGAAGATAAATATGAAATTAATTTGAATCAAATTATTTAAGAATTTGACTCGAATAAATTTGATTTGAAATTGAGATAAATTTGAGGTTTATTTGAAATTGAATTTATTTAAGTATTCAACTCAAAAAGGTTGATGTGAAATTTATTAAATTGGAAATTTTAAAAGGTATAATTGTTATAACTTAATTTTGGGGTCAAGATGAATTAAATGATTATTTCAATTATAAATGATTTGAGGGAAATATTGAGTTATTTGTAATTTGAGTTTTATTTAAACGATAAGGGATTTATTATGTAAAATATTTCAAAACTAAATAATAGAAATTAATTATTGAATCGAAGTTATCAAATTTAGTTGAAATTTTGGAATATTTAAAGCCTTGAAATATATCGAAAATGAAATGTTTCCTCGAAATTGAAATGTTTAGAAGTTATGAATTTCAAAGTATTGTGCTAAAATTTCAAATTTTTGGTTTCGAAGTGTATGATTTGGAAGTGCTATGATTTTGGAAAAGGGATATATTTGAAATAAAATGATATTATATTGATTTGAAATAAAATGATATCATATTGATTTGGTTTTAAAATGGAAATGATATCGTATTTATATGGTTTTGAAATGGATATTATATTCTGGTGTTGAAGTATAATTATTTTGAAAAGACCGCGGTGTTATAATAACGTTTGGTTGTTTGAGAGACCGGGATCGGAAGTTGTCATACTATCTGCCAACTTCGAAAACCACTTTAACAACCATGTATGCGGTCGAGATTCCAGAATGATGTAGGATGGTGGCGATGTTTCTTTGAGGTATAAACGTGGACCCGACTCCCGTGAGTTGGTATAAGGTGGCTAAAACAGGAGCGATTGACGGGCTAATGAAGTAGCACCTTTGATCGGATGCATCTCTTCGATATTATACTTTGACTTTTGGATTGATACGGTGGCCACTTGTGATTTTTGATTTGGGGGTGTGGCTCGAGCTGGACGGTAGCTGCGGCTATGCATTACCACCGGTCCGGAAGCGTAATTGGTATATCTAACCTGGAATTGCCTAGTTGTGTCGTGTCACCTACCCTATCTCGCCTTGTATGAGTTTGGTTTTCTCCCGTAGCCCGTGGAGTATTTAGGTTAGTCTCCCGATCCGGAGATGCGCTGATACTAGATGGACTACTAGGATTATTAGGTGTTAAGGGGAATATTGGGTCACTCCTTAACGCTATTTAAAAGTAAGTTTATTTTATTAATAAACATTATTATACTAGCGAAATGTTACTACATAGTAAATAGTTTAACGGATCCTTAGGAGATGTGAATCCCGAGCATCTCTTAAGTTACTGCACTCATGTTAGACACTGGATAGGAGATGTCAAATCCCGTAAACAATTCTGACGTTGTTGCATTCATATTTTACAGTTGATTTAATTTACATAAGATCTTTTAGTTCTGATTCGAGTGTTTTTGTAACGACCCGCCATCCGTCTCTCCAGAATGACGCATCATTAATAAGAAAGAAAGGGATAGAAAAAGAGAAAGAAGAGAAGAAAGAAGAAACAACACATCAGAATCTAAACAGCGGAACGAATAAATTATATTAATAGCATAAAATATTACATAGTACAACACAATTATCAGAGTACAAAGATAATACAACACATTCTAGACAGTTATAAACACCTGTCTAATATTTACAACATAATACAACTCAGAGACAACACAGAACACACAGCGGAATACTATATATCTAACGTAGAAGCCTCCTGCTCCATTGCTCCTCCAATATGTCAAAGCTAACCTGAATCCCTTGGCTACTCGTAAAAATTTGAGTACGCAAGAGTTTAAGAAAAACAAAGAATAAACTCCAGGTCAGACATGGGTCTGGTGTGAGTAACAGGTTAAAGTTGCTTAATTTTCAAAAACCTTTTGGAAAGAAAGGTATCACTAAGACTTCCCACACATAAACATGGAAAAGTTTTTACCTTATGCTAACCAAACATTTGATAGGAAATCCAGTGATATTATAATAGGTCTAGGGTTTTCAAGTAAATATGAAAGAGCCGAAATTGTTACATTTATTAAATTCCAGCTACTAGCCACAAAAGTGGGTAATACAATCAAAACCGTTGGCACTTATTGGATTTTGGATTCCATACAATGGCAGGGCTACTGGGGTACCGCCCGTCATAGTACGTGGCCTAGATCAACGTACCGAGGAGTACGCCCGCTATCCTGCAACACAAGGCCGGAACCATTCCTTACTGAACAGTTCCGAACAAGACAACCCCGCAGTTGGTGCGCAATTCCAACCGCCCACACAGCCGAATAAAAAGGGAGCTCTAGACAGGGGAAAATCTTGCTCTCTAGTGGGAGCTACCCACAAAGCCTTGTTGCACCTCCCCTGTTTTAGCCATTCCCGGTTGATGAGACTTGAGGCTACGATTACCTTTAGAGAACACATCTCTTAGAATGCTCATCGTCCACCTGACGATGTGCTGAAAGCATTCGATCCATACAAGTTCGTTCCGGGTTCGAACGAAACCGAAGGCGTTATCTCGTTACACTCGTTTTGGAATCACCCTCAGAGTTAACGACGATAACCCCTGCACTCTGAATCTCCATCTCGAGCCTGTAAGTCCTATTTTCGTCAAACTCATCACGGAATCACCCCAGAGTTATACTAACTAATAGTCCTTACAGCTCGAGTCTTCACTCTTCACATAATATTCACGACCTATCGTTAATTTGGATCGATGTGGTTTTCGGATATCCAAATATGGAAACCCGATCCCGGTCTCATCGAAATCTAAAGCGTGTCTTTTAGGTCCAAGTTGTTTTAGAGTTTAAAACAATTCAATTACATTATCTACATACACGCAGATAGATAATTCACAGATTCACAACAGATAATCATCACCACAGATAATTAATATTATCATTATCAAAAGATAATCCACATCATAATGCAACCAATGCATCCATATCACACAACATTACTAATCTCATAGTTGAGATTCCAAACCATTCAAGGCAACCAATATCATCCATTTATAAGCAATGATCTGTAATCATACCATCTATAATTAATTTAAAATGAATTAAATTAATTACATCATCTTTAGTTAGTTTAAAATGAATTAAATAAATTACTTACATCAAAATTATTCTTGCTTACATCATCATTAATTAATTAGAAATTAATTAATTAACTAACCTCTAAATATATCATCTTAATTAATCAATCTTGATTAATTATACTTCAATCTAAACCAAATACAATAATTAACCTTTAATCACTTCATTAATTAATTAACTATAATTAATTACGTTTAACCTTAATTAATTACAATTAATTAATTACACTTAATCACTTATTATTGATTAATTAATCTTGATTAATTAATCTTGATTAATCAATCTTAATTTCTTCATTAATTATATTAATTAATGATCCTTAATTATATTTAATTAATTACTCACTTAAATTAATTACTTTCAGTAATTAATCTCACTTAAACCATAATTATTAATCACCTTTGATCAATCTCATTCTGTAATTAACTACCCTTAATTTCTTCATCAAATTAATTATTCCTTAAATTAATTCCTTTAATTAATCCCTTGATTAATTGCACAAAATAATTTAATCCAAATTATTTTCACAATCCCAACATCATCCATTAACTACATCCAGTAATTTTCTTTAACTACTTCACTGAGTAATTTTACTTCATTAATTACATCAAGTAATTATTATCAAATCCAATGTTTAAAATTAATTAATTACTAAATAAACCTTAGTTAATGTCCATTATTAACTATTATTAATTCTTTAATTACTTTTTCTTAAGTAATTAATTTTCATAAATAAATATTAATTATAAACTAATTAATCTTTAATTATTTATTAATTAATATTTAATTATTGATTAATAAATCTTTAATTAAAATTAATCCAAATTATTAATTATAAATTAAATAAATAAGTCATTCCTTAATTATCTTATTTATTTAATTATTTTAACACCTTAATAACTTCTAAGATAATCCATTCCTTATTTATAATTTTACTAAATTAAAGTGTACTTAGAACATTGCATTTTTAAATTCAAATTCCATTTTGAACCTAAAATTTAAAATGATATTTATTAAAGCATTAACTAATTTAAATTCCATGTAAAAACATTTATTACTTTCATTTAAAACTTATACAAGATAAACCTTAATTTACTTAATTTAATTTAGAATTAAGTTTTAAGTACATTATTATTTAAATTACAAATTCAAGCTAACAAATCATTTAACTTTCTTTTATAAACCTTTTATAATGACTTAATTCAAAAAGGTAAATCAAATTTAAATATTTGCTTGAAAACAACTTTACTTCTAATAAACAATTTAAATTAAACTCGTTTGAAAACATTCAAAATTTTTAAACTTATTCAAATATCCAGATTTAAATTAAATACTCTTGAACCCATTCCTTATTTAAATCATTTGAATTTAAAGTTGAAATAAACCTTTTGATTTTAAACCTTGATTTTTAAACTCTTTATTTAAAATTCAAATTCCATTTTCAAAAACTTGAAGATTTGAAGGTCTTAAGAAAATTGAATTTAAAAATTGAAATTCAAACTGCTGTTTTTAAGTTAGTTTTTAGATTTTCTAAATGAAATTTCAATTTCCAGAAAGAATATGTCAGGTTCTTTTTTTAAAAATAAAATGAAAACCACTTTCAAAATTTGAAAACTTATAAGATTTCAAAATCCTTGAAAACTATAATTCATACTGCAGATTTAAACTTTGTTTAAATCCTATCATAACAGCTTTAAATTTCATTTAAATTTGATTTAAAATCAAAACTACAGACAGTTTTACAAAAAACTGTAATACTACAAACACCCGAGCTAACAAAATAATGCTTCGAGTCATCTGTCCCATTTCTTCGGGAAAAACACAGCAAATACTCGAGTAATACTCGAGTTCAATTTAATGCAACATCCAGTTTCATCAAAACTCAAAAATTTTGCATGGTGCACGTGCACCGTGCCTCCAGCCACCATCACCCACCTCCGGTGACTTCCTGACATCGACAACCAACCCCACGACCATCAAATTCTCCTTCCAAAACAAAAAATTGAATTCGAGTTGCCTTTACAAAACTTGGAACAGCAGAAAACAGGTTTCACCCCCAAACCTGTAACACGCCTCATCCTCCACCTTCTGACCACCGGAATGGCAACGACTCCAGTTACGACTTCAATTATGGCCAAGCTTCCATCTGCCCCATTTTCATCCAACTCGATCATCTCTACAAGTAGAACTAATCAAAACAACTAACTCAAATAAAACTAGGGCTTTAGATATTAATTCATCACCACTGACTCCATGTTGATTTGCATCAACAACCATTATTTTTCCAATCATCAATGGTTACTCCTCTACCTACCTGATGAATCCCATCACTTCAAATTGCCTAGATTGTCCAAAAACTCAAAATCCCCCTTCACAGTTAAAAACAGAACTGCACCATACCCTCTCAACTAAAAATCCCAATTTTTGTTCTAAAAAATCATGTTTTGATTTTAGTTTTTAATCCATAATACTGAATCTATCTATTTCTCAATTTGAAGTTTCCATATTATTCAACATACTTGATATCCTGGCTTTACAGCAATGCCAGATTTTTATTTAACAATTTTAAGTTTTTAAAACTTAATCTACACTACTTTAAACACTCTTGGTTTGTAAATCAAATCCTAACAAACTAGATCATGTGGTAAGACAGAGTCTTGAGTCTGGGAAAAAAATATAAAGACGGAGCAGAGAATCTTAATACACACCAATACATCCATATAATGCATTCACAAACATATTTGTTTTCAGTGATAAAACTTGCAACCTAATTATACTTTAAACCATTTATATTATGATGTTACTCACCTTAATCTTGATGGGCAGAGCATATATTTTGAAAAAGACCGGTGCTTTAAAAACTAGAAATATGCAGTTCTTCTATTTTTGATTAAAACTTGAGTGCTTTAAAAACTGAGTTGTTGAAGCTTTGAGACCTGACTTTTAAAAAGGAACTACATGCATTCTGGCTTGCATCTGAACTTGCAGTTGTTTGCTTGAGGGCAGATCTCAGATTTTTGAAAAAGAAATGCAGGCAGGCTTCAGATTTTAATATGGTGACAGGTTGGGTTTTAAGATTTTAAATTTACAGGAAAATGATTTGTAGGCTTGATATTTGAAGATGGTGCAGGTTATTGTTTTCTGGAAAAACTGAAAGTGTTATGCAGGCCTTGCATTTTGAAATGAATTACTGGCAAAAAGGGATTGCATGTTTGAACTGAGGCTTTTGAAGATGATTACTAACCTTTGTTTTGAACATGATTTACTTGATTACAAATTTTGGATCTGAAAAATAGTTTTCATGTTTCCAGATTTGTTTTGCATTTTGGGTTTGAAGATTTATGTTTGGCTTTTGATTTTGAAAAAGGAAAGAAATGAAGAATGTGAAAGTGTTTTATATGGAATAAAATTTTTGTTTAATTAAAATTTATAGAAACTAAAACAAGTGTTGACACTTGTCCTATGCATTAACATTTGTCACCTTAAATGTCTTATTTCCTAACACATGTTCTTTTAATTAGTAAAATGTTTACATTTGTCTTAAATGTTAATTTTTTATAATTGGGTAATTTAGTTATAGTTAAATGCTAATTAGTTATTTAGTTAACAAGTTAATATAAGATAAAAGTGAATCTTTGTTTAATTAATTAGTTAACATGTATTTATTTATATGTGGATAACTTCAAAATGAATAAATCCAATTTAGTTTATAAAAAAAATAAAGTTTATGAAAATATCTTAAAGTCAAAACAAATTAAAAATATTTATACTTTAAATTTCAAAGCTTTGAATTCAAGTTCAAATTAAATTTTGAAATCAAGTTATATATATACATATATAACTACACAAATCAAATTTTGGAAAAGAATTATTTTATTAAAATCTATTTGTTAAAACAATACATTATTATATTTTGAAAATAACAATTTTGATAACTCTAAATAATTTATAAAAGAAATTGTTTCTTTATTAATAATTACTTATTTTATCCAACTATATCAAAATAACCTTTATTGTTATTTTTATTTAAATTTAAACTTGAGTTAAACATATCTTAAATCATTTAAACATTTTCCTTATGTATTTAAAATCATTTGGTTATTTATTATATACCTTTAAAAACTTAATATCAAATAAATATATTTAAACAAAATAATTTTTTATCTTATCTATTTAAAAACCCTATTTTATTTATTAATTAACTTTTTAAAAGTTTAACTTTTAAATAAAATCAAAATTCCCAATTTTTACTAAATATATATATATATATATAGAAAACAAGATTTATTTATTAGATTAAAACAAGATCTATTTACAATTTATACAATATTCTATATATATTATAAATATAAAACAATTATTAGATTTAAAAAGATAAAATCTATCAATTAACTATTTATTTTATTGGATTATTAAATTAATTCAAATCTTATTACAATGATTATCTAATCAATTTAATTTTTAATTCAGATTATTAAATTGATATTGCTTTCAAATTTCGGTCATCACGGTTTTGCCTTTTCAATTCGCTCGGGTCGGTCTGGGCATTTCAGGATTCGAAGACCTGATTTCTGGAGGATGAAGACGAAGATTGTATTATTGCTATTATCTGCTACTGTTCCACTGCATTATTTAGTATCCTCTGGTATATGTAACTCTGATATGTACTGTATAAGTATAATCGAATATTTTGTAAAACAGCTTTATGAACTCTTTATTTGATTATTATATTTTACCATTTCGCTGCAAGATTCTATTTTTTTTTTATTTTCTTTCTTCCCCCTTTCTTATTTACCCTATAACAATCCTCCCTTCCGTATGGTTTAAGTCTGACATGTGTGGTTTATCGTCGATTTAAAGCGTACAAAAAGGCAGGATGTTACATCTGGTATCAGAGCTTTGGTTTAGCGATAAACCTAAGCTTTATGGGGCCTGACTCTTTATCAATAGGGTAGTAATACCCTGTGATGAGTCGCTGAGTGTGTATATATGAGAGAGCGTATTTGTTAGTGTTATAAAAGGTTTTAATATTGTATTAATTTGTTCCGTTTTGTATTTATAGATTCTGGTTGGTGCATAGGATGCTATGACATCAATAGGGATTTTTAAACACTTAATAGGACAGACCGACACAATATTTGTTTTGAATATAGGTGAATGAAATAATTTTGCCTATTATATTTTCTATATATAAAATAATTTTTTTGTTAAATGATATATATTTGGTTGTAATATATTGGTTGTTAGGTAGTGAAATTTGTAAAAAATAGTTAAATAAGATGAATGAAAATTGAGAATTTAGAATCTAAGTCCCGGGGTTTTTGAAAATTTCTTTTGAATGATTTGGAATATAATAATAATATTATTTAGAAGTATTTTCTGATATAAATATTTCAATATGATTTGGAAGAATTATTTTAAAAGAACTTTGGAAAGAAATAAGTTCTGTACTCTCTCTCTGTCGCTGGAAAATAATTTCGGTGATGAGTGCACGCATCATCGACATTCATTTTCGAGTTTCTAAGTGGGAAGGTCATTGTAGTAGTTTTACTGCAGAATTGTTTTGATAAACAATATAAATTTTAATTTTTTTTTAAATATGGTTAGATATATATAAGTTGTAAGTATATATATTTATCTATTATTTTAAGCGATTTGAAATTTAACCCGGTATTTAGTTCTTAAGTTCCCATTAATTAAATAGTTCCATTATTGTAGGGAAATGGAATATAACAGAAAAAAAAATATTTGAACCTTCAATTAAAATAAGAGATTAAATGCTAGGTTATAAACGAAATAACAAGAAAGTTGAAATTTGTAACCTACAAGACAAAAGGTAGGATTATTGAACATTTAATTAATTTAAAAGAAATGAGATAAACTTGTGTAATTTTCATTTGCATTCTTTAACATACATATAACTTACCAACCAAAAAAAGGTTAAAATGTTAAAAGAAAATGTAATGATAAATTTTACAAGTAAAAATTTGAAATAATGAAAGTATTCAATGAAATTCTTTAATAGATAAGAATTGGATGTTGTAGTTGTTATAAACTTAAGTAGAATTGAAAGACTACTAATTAAATAAATTGAAAGCTAAGTATTATAAATAAATGAATAGATGAAATTAAGTAATAAACGAATGAAAATAAATGAAATTGAGAAATGAATGAATGTAATGCAATAAAAATAAGATTTATATGATATGAATAAATAAAATGAATTTATGTAAGTATAAGTACAAATAAGTGGAATAAACACTGAATCTGTGGATGTAAATGAAAATTTGCAAGAAATAAGTGTAAATTAAAAAGAAATTTTTTATATGAATAAAAAGAAACCCAACAACAAATATTATGAAAACAAATGATTAAGAATGAATTTGATCTATTGTGGAATTATTATTTGTTTGGGCAAGGATATTTTAAATTTGTTTGGATGTATAAATAATCTATTTAGTTCCATCGAAGACTGTTGAGTAGATGAGGCACTTAGTAGCTTATTTTCATTCGGTACAATTTAAAGTTTTGAACCCGAACAACTATTGGTTTGGTTTGATATGAATAGATAACTGATTTATGTTGATTTTGTGTGATGGTTGTATGTTTTGTTGCAATTGATTGTTGTTATATTGATTTGTCTGTCAGTGTTTGAAAGAACTTTAAAAATTATTTCATTTTACATAAATATTAACTCTTTTTGGATTATATAAGTGAAATACAGGTTGTGAAAGCAATTGCTACTGCTTTTGGTTTCATAAAATAAGCGTAAATTGCCCGACAAATAGGTACGTTCTCGGATTACGGTTTTCTAGCGTTATTATACTGTTTTTTCCGTGTTGGGATATATTATTTTGGAAATTATATGTTATATATTGTTATATTTGATATTATAATTTCCCCTGAGCCTCTCCGTACAAAGGAGACTCTGTCGAAATTTTATCGCAAATTTTGGACTTAGAAAATTTTTGAAAATGTTTTCCAAACTTTATTAATTTGAGTATAAAAAGATTTAATGGTTATAAATTGGTATATTTCATTTAAATTGATTAACTTTGTAAATTTATTTGTTTATAAAGTTAATATTTTTGAATAAGATGTATTGTTTACTTGATTCCTTCTTTCCCTTCTTTTCCTTTTTGGGGACGAAAAGTTTTGAGTGGGGGAGAGTGTAACGACCTGTAATTTTCGATGACCTGTAATTTTCGATAATTAAAATTTGTTAATTTAATAAGATTTTGGTAATTTAATAGCGAAGAAATAAAAAAATATGCAATTTAATAATGAAATCACTAAAATAAAGGTAATAATGTTAATGCAAATTAATAAATAACTAATTTAGTGCAATCCCAGTTAATTGAAACCAATTGTAAGGTTATAATTGATTGTATGTAATGTTATCCCGCTTTTTGGCAAAGCCGTGATACCAACAGATCGATCGAAAACAAAGCATGGTTCGTATCAGAGATTGGCCATACTTCGTTTCGCTATGGATATCGCTGAATTTTGTCCGAGTCCGAATTGAACTACAATTGATAGGACAAGACAAGAAAGACCATAGGAGCCTTCATCTCAAATTTCGAGTCAATCCGAGTTCATACGCTCAAGTTATGATCAATTCAACTTGAAGGGGAAAGCACTGGTTTCGAACCCATCACGGTAGGTGTCTTCGAACCCATTGTCAAGTACCATTCGAATCAATCACCTTCGAATCGATGGACTTCGAACCCATCGGAGTGCCTCGGTTCGAATCCATCAACTTCGAACCCATCTGGTTCGCGTCGGTGGGCCTCATGTCCATGGAGAGGTTGCAAAGCTCGCATCCATCAGAGAAACACAAGTTCGAACCCATCAAGCATCGGTTGTTCGAAGCCATCGGTGAAGCCTTGTTCGAACCCATCTATAAAGCCTTGTTCGAACCCATCATTGGAGCCTTCTTCGAACCCATCTGTGAAACTTCGTTCGAATCCACTGGGTCAACCAGCCACGATGACGTGTCATCCATCGGTTCGAACGCGTCGAGATACATGGAGTCGAAGCGGTCAACTCGGAGTGAAGACCGGGTCAGTTCGAAGTTTGCGCTCCACATCACCACGAAGGCACGTGCTACCATCGGTTCGAAACCATCGATTCGAATGGATGGTTTCGAACCAAACAGCCACGCAGTAAACCCCATCTCGAATCCATCATATCTCTCAATCCACTGATCCAAATGCCACGAAATTTTCACAGAAGCTTGCATTCATGTCGAAGAAGTGTCCATACCAAATTTCACCTCGATTGGATGAATTCTTGATCGGTTCGGATGGAGTCCGAACCGATGCCAAAGTGGGCCCAAACTTCCTAATACCGGGCATGTGGGCCCCCTCACGTGCCAGAAGTGGTCTCCCAAGTTTTCAGTGAAATATCAGCAGCCTACACCTATAAATAGAGCCCCAGAGCCAACAGAAAAGGGATCTTTCGACTCTCAAGCGCCCAGACTCTACTGGATTAAGATCTTCATCATCCTACATCGTATACTAGCTGTTGATTTCTAATTTTCAGTTGTATCCTGTTGTTGTTTGCTGTAATCGCTTGTAAACGTTGAAAGAGAATCAATAAAATTGCTAGAACTTCACAGTGGACGTAGGCAACGTGCCGAACCACTATAAATTACTTGCCTTTGTCTTTACTTCACTGTTGTTTGGAGTTTTTGATAGATAATCCTCATTTTTAATTCATGTTCTTCATTTATTATCTCTTCAAAAGACTCCCGAAGAGTGTTGTGCCCAATTTTGGTACAAACACTTTGGTGCTTTCACTGAGAAAACCCAGTTTTTCTCCTGCTCCTTGGATCTGTCGCCGATACCGGATTGCATAAATCTAAGGGAGAGATCCAGATTTCATCTTCAAATTCCTTCCGTTCTATTCAGATTTGCCAAAGTCTAGGGAAGGAGTTCACTATCTAAAATTTTTAGCACAAGAACCACATCTGCCGCTGGTCAAGAAGGTCGGGATAGACAAAATCCCGCGCAACTACCTCCACCTAACCAAGATGATACCGGGCATTCTGACCCCTCAGGTCCGGTCACCAGGCAAGAGTTCCAGACATTGCTCCAAGAAGTAACTCAAATTCGGCAACAGCTAGCCGAGCAGTTGCGCGTCAACACTGAGTTAGCCAGCCAACTAGATCGCCAAGGGCGTAGAAGATCTAGGAGGGATCATGCGTCTCGTTCCTCCACGGAAAGTTCTACTTCATCCGACTACAATCACAGATCCACCCGTCCCAGGCTAGAGGGAAACTATGCCACCAGCCAGCATTGACCGTAGGACAGATAAGAGTCGGCCCATCCGCTAGTTTTCATACAGGGCCCTCATTCCGAGGGGGCGCTGTACCGCAACACACCGCGGATAACCATGCCACCACCACTGCGGATGACATAGGAGTTGATACCCGAAATCACTCCAACCAGGCTTACCACCAGCAGGAACGAGCACCAGAACCCTATGTCCCGGAAGACATTGTGCCAAGGAGGCGATACACGGATCGTCGACAGCGTCCGATCCCATCTCGCACTATGGAACCCGACCACACTTTGGCTCACCACCCTCAGAATGTAGCAACACCAGACCTCTTAGCCATGGTGCGCCAAATGATTCGCGAGAGTCAAGGCCTAACAAATGACGATTGGGGAATCTCCCGAAGTCATACCCCGTTCACTGATGACATAATGTATGCTGAACCTCCTAGGCGATTCAGAATGCCAGCCCTGCCTATGTATGAAGGGAATTCCGACCCAAATCAACATATTTTGAAGTATGAATGGTCGATGACAGCTGCGAGAGATGATGACGCAGTAAAATGCCGTAGTTTTCCCATTTCCTTAGGGGGAATTGCGACGATGTGGTTTACACGACTACCACCGCGATCTATTTCTTCTTTTGATCAGTTAGCTATCAAATTTGTTGAGCAGTTTCGTATGCATATTGCCAGACCTAAGGATGTTAATACCTTATCAAGTGTTACTCAAGCTCCCAGAGAAACACTTAGACGATATTTGGAGAGGTTTAATGCTGCATGCGTAGAGATCACCAACCCTAATGATAATTCTATCTTAATGGCTTTGACTAAAGGAATCGATCCTGATTCCGAGTTTGGCAATTGGTTGGCTGGAAAGCCTCCCGCATCGTTGGACCATTTCTATTACAAGCCGCTCAGTCCTTGAGGCGAGAGGATGCGAAACAGTCTAGGAAGCAGGACGATGCGAGGCCCAGCAGTGAAGGGATTCAGAGTAATATTGCGGTTAAAAAGACCGGCGAGAGTTCAGGAAAAGTCGAGTTGAATATTCAAAATAAACAGACTCAACGACTGAGAAACGGCGATAACCGAAGCAAGAAGCAAGATCAGAATCGTGGTCCGAGGCGTAGGGCCGCAATGTTTGACAGTTATACACCGCTCAACACGTCGCTGGAAAGCGTATACCTACAGACTTGTAATACTATGCAATACAAGAAGCCTGCTCCGAAGCCTTCGTCGGAGAGGCAGATTCAAACAGGAAAATTCTGTAGGTTTCATGAAAGTTACGGGCATAATACCAATGAGTGTAGGCATTTGCAAGACCTCATTGAAAAGTTAATCAGAGAAAGAAAGTTGGACCAGTTTTTTCGGGCACCGCAGTCTGGTGGAGCGGGCCCATCCAATCAAAATCGTACACAGAATCAGGAAAGGCAGGGTGAACCCGCTCGTACGGGCGGGAGGTTAGTTATTAATACAATAAGTGGTGGTCCCCATCCGACAGACAGAAGCTGGGGGGAAATGGAGTCGTATGCCAGTTCGATCAGGCATGCGGACTTCAAGTGTTGTAGCAATTCTGAAGACGGGGCTCCGGCTAAATAACAGAAGACGATGACAGTCAACATCGTGTTTAGAAGTCGAGATGCTGATAGAATCGAAGCCCCACGATCGACCCACTGGTTATATCCGCTCAAGTTGGTCCTGCTTGGATGAAGAGGATCTTGGTAGACAGTGGGAGTTCTGTGAACATACTGTTTAAAAGAGCATATGATTTGATGAAGATGGAAGCTAAGGACTTAAAAACTTGTCAATCACGAGTCCACGGCTTCAACGGAAGTGCGACAATACCAACCAGAATGGTTGAATTTCCGGTGGAGTTGGAAGTGGGAGAATGCCGAAGAGTTCGGATGTTGCAATTTGTTGTCTTGGATATTCCTTCTCCGTATAATGCTTTCTTGGGCCGACCGGCCCTCGCTGAATTTAGGGCAGCTATTGCCCCATGGTGTTTGACCCTTAAGTTCCCTACTGATCGTGGGATAGGGGTTATACAAGGAGATCAAGCTACGGGGAGAGCTTGCTATGTTGCTGAGCTGCGAGAGGCGCATCGAAAGGACAAAGGAAAGGGCGTAGAGGAATCTCTCTGCGTTCGTTTCACCGACAATTGACAATTAACGCCTGGGCCTCGGCCCAGGCATCACGACCAATTCCAGAAGGATCTAGACCCCCGAGACAGTGAGAATAAAGATGAATGTAGAGAAAGTCAGGCTTCACTAGCTGAATTAACAATCGACGTTCCGATCAGTGGTAACGATAATTCAAAGATGTTGAAAATTGGGTCGCAGTTGAGCCTGCAAGAACAACGGGAATTGGTCGAGTTTCTCCAAGCATATCTGGACGTATTTGCTTGGACGCATTCTGATATGTGTGGGATCTCGCCAGACATCGCGAGCCACACCCTAAATATTGACCCGCGGTTTGTCCCGGTCAAGCAAAAAAGGCGTGGTATGGATCCAGAGAGATCTGCTGCCCTAAAAGAAGAGGTCGATAAGTTGAAATCAAATGGGTTCATTAGAGTCGCTTTATACCCAGAGTGGGTGTCCAATCCCGTACTCGTCCGGAAACCAAACGGGAAATGGAGAACGTGTATCGATTACTCGGACCTGAATAAAGCCTGCCCGAAAGACAGCTTTCCACTTCCCCGAATCGATCAACTGGTAGATTCAACCGTAGGACATGAATTATTATCCTTCATGGACGCTTACTCAGGTTACAATCAGATACCCATGCATGTACCCGATCAAGAGCACACAAGCTTCGTAACCGACTTGGGATTATACTGCTACAAGGTCATGCCTTTTGGATTAAAGAATGTTGGCGCAACTTATCAACGCTTAGTCAACCGAATGTTTGCCGATCAGATTGGGAAGACTATGGAGGTTTATGTAGATGACATGTTGGTGAAATCACGATACTCCGTTGATCATGTCAAAGACTTGGAGTCAATGTTCAGTATCCTCCGGAAATATGGGATGAAGCTTAATCCGCTAAAGTGTCATTTCGGAGTCGCATCCGGAAAATTCCTTGGGTTCATTGTCAATGCCCGAGGAATAGAGGCCAACCCCGAGAAGATCTGGGCTATCAGAAACCTTCAAACTCCGAGAACCATAAAGCAAGTTCAGAGCCTTAATGGGAAAGTCGCAGCACTGAGCAGGTTTATCTCGAAGTCGACCGACAATTGCATTCCCTTCTTCGATTTGATTCGAAAAGGTAAACGAAACTTCGAATGGACTGCAGAATGTGAGGGCGCATTTCAATCGCTAGTCCAACATCTTTCCGTACCACCAATCCTCTCAAAGCCTGTAGATCATGAATAGTTATATCTCTACCTAGCGGTATCTGAAAATGCAATCAGTGCTGCATTAATTCGGGAAGAAGACCGAGTGCAAAAAGCGGTCTACTATGTGAGTAAACGATTGACCGGAGGCCGAGAGAAATTATCCAAAGCTCGAAAAATTGGCATATTGCCTAGTCATTGCCTCGAGGAAGCTCCGTCCATATTTTCAAGCTCATCCTATTACTATGTACACCGATCAGCCGTTACGACAGGTCCTCACGCGGCCTGAGACGTCTGGTGGGTTACTAAAATGGAACATTGAACTGAGTCAATTCGACATCACTTATACTCCAAGAAGGGCTATTCACGGCCAAGTCCTAGCAGATTTTATAGCCGAATTCACTGTTCCCGAAGACTTGCTCGAGACCAGCAAATCTCCCGAATACATATGGAAGTTGTACACCGATGGTGCGTCAAACGATCGGTGCTCAGGAGCTGGGGTAGTGCTTGAAACCCCTGAGGGACGATCCATATGTTATGCTTTAAAGTTCGAGTTCCGTGCAACCAACAATGAAGCCGAGTACGAAGCTCTACTTACCGGGCTAAAGCTTGCCCGTGATCTGAAAATCATCGCTGTAGAGATCTACTGTTATTCCCAGTTGATAGTTTGTCAAGTTCGAGGACAATATCAGGCCAAAGACCGAAAATTAGCCGCTTATCTAACTCGAGTTTTGGAGATGCTTGATCAATTCGATTACTTATGCCATTTTCTACATACCCCGAGAGCACAATCAGAAAGCTGATTCGTTGGCCAAGTTAGCAAGTACGGGTGAGGCTCAGCAGTTGGGGGTCGTTCCGGTTGAAACCCTATCCTCTCCGAGCATTGATCGAAGGGAGACCGATTTCACATGAAGCTACCTCCAATAGGGAGTCGTAATGACTCCTTATCGAGATTATATCGAACATGGTGTATTGCCCGAGCGTCGAAGCGAGAAAAGACAAATTCTATGAAAGGCTTCACGATTTGTTATTCAAAATGGAGTTATGTATCGAAGGGGATATTCCATTCCTCTTCTCCGGTGTATCGCGCACAACGAAATCAAACGAGTGTTACACGATGTACACGAAGGAGAATGTGGCGATCACACTGGGGGACAAGCACTTGCCAAGAAAATACTCCGATACGGATATTATTGGCCTACTGTAAATCGCGATGCCATGGACTATGCCAAAAAATGTGATAGATGCCAAAAACACGCTCGGATTCCTAGAGCCCCGCCTACTGAGATAACCCAAATGGTCAGTCCATGGCCGTTTGCAATATGGGGGATTGATATAATTGGTACATTGCCTTTGGCCAAGGGTGGCGCGAAGTATGCTATCGTCGCAGTCGATTACTACACGAAATGGGCGGAAGCCGAACCTCTTGCAACAATCACGACAAAGAAAGTTATCAACTTTGTAGTACGCAATATCATCTGTCGGTTCGGTCTCCCACATACTATTATTACCGATAACGGAGCCCAATTCGACAGCACTGAGTTCAAAAACTTCTGTCTACGATTCCATATCCATAATAAATTCTCCGCTGTTGCACACCCGCAAGCAAATGGCCAAGTCGAAGCCGTTAATAAGGTCATCAAATCTATTTTGAAGAAACGATAGGAAAAGGCCGGGGGCAAGCGGGTTGATGAACTTCGCATGGCCTTGTGGGCTTATCGGACGACTCACAAGACTGCAACCGGCTACACGCCATTTTCTCTATCTTATGGCGCTGAAGCTGTTATTCCGGTCGAAATGGAAGTTCATTCTCATCGTGTGACATATTATGATCCAAAAACGAATGCTATACTACTTGCCGAATCCCTGGATCTGCTCGATGAGAGGCGCGAAGAGGCTGATTTAAGGGCAGCCGCGTATCGGAGTCGAGTCGCCCGTATGTACAATGCCAAGGTCCGACCGCGGACCTTCGAACTTGGCGACCTTGTACTCAAGAGAGCTTATCCGGTTCCTTCTCACATGAAGCCAAATTAGGAAGGACCGTATGTGATTTCACAAAAGCTCGGAGATGGCACATTCATGTTATCGACCGTTGACGGTCTAACTCCACCGAGAGCCTGGAATAGCGAGAGTCTCCATCGCTACTATACATAACAGGCTTTATTTGTTCTAGCTCGTTATTTCCTTTGCATTTTATTTTCGCATTTTGAAACTCGAACTTGTAATAAGGCAGCTGACTTTGCCATATTTTCTCATTTCAGCAATAAAATGCTATCTCTTCAAGCCAGAGCTGTGATTTATCGAATACGCCGCAAAACATCATAATGCACGAAGAGCTGAGTTCCATCATACGGTGGGATTTAATTCAAGTAGGGAGTGACTGTGATACGACCGATCACTCGCTATGTGAAGCCCAAGCTCGGGGGCATGTCACCACGTTAATATTTAAAAGGATTGATACACGACAATTCTCACACTAACTCCAGATTCCCAGAGTGTGAACTGGAGTATAAACATTGGAATAACTCTAAGTCCCCGGAGCGCGGACTAGAATGTAAACACTAGCTCCAACTTCCCAAAGTGTGAATTGGAGTATAAATATTCAATATGTCGTTCCCGGAGTGCGAACGGACTCCAACTTCCCAGAGTGTGAATTGGAGTATAAATATTCAATAACTCGTTCCCGGAGTGCGAACGGACTCCAACTTCCCAGAGTGTGAATTGGAGTATAAATATTCAATAACTCGTTCCCGGAGTGCGAACAGACTCCAACTTCCCAGAGTGTGAATTGGAGTATAAATATTCAATAACTCGTTCCCAGAGTGCGAACGGACTCCAACTTCCCAAAGTGTGAATTGGAGTATAAATATTCAATAAGTCGTTCCCAGAGTGCGAATTGGTGTATAAACATTCAGCAAGTCGTTCCCAGAGTGCGAGCGGACTCCAGATTCCCGAAGCACGAATCGGGGTACAAACATCAATTCTAGGTTTTCGGACTGCGAACCACATTACAAACATCGATAACTCTCGAATTTGCGGAGTGCGAACCGGATTATCGGTCTCAAATTTTCCTAAGTCCCCAGAATATGGGCGTGTGCTTAAGATTTGCAACAAGTGCGATCAGCCACCAAAAATACAAATGTTATTCCCCGAGACTAGGGGGGCAAAAAAACTAATTGTTAATCACTAACCAAAGTGATACAGTGTCCGAAGTTCAACTTGTTCGTCAATCACAACTTGCGACCAAGATTCTCAGACTTGGCAAATAAAACGAACTCTACTTAACGGTAAAAACACCACAAGTACACCGGACTGAAAGCAAAGCACTGCAAACACTCAAGCACAAAAGAAATGAGAACTGAAACAAAGAAACTGAATTTTATTTCAACTAACCAGAAACAAGGACTTACATGAAAATAAGTTCTTCCAAAAAAAATTCCTACTTGCAGGGGCCAAACCTGCATCTATACACGGCCTATTAACAAAAAAAAACGAAAACAAGTTCCTATCTACCAAAAAAACTGTGTGGGAGGCCGATCTATTTCTTCTTTCTTGGCTTCCTTACCAGTGGTTCGTCATCAGAATCACTAGGAACGGAGATCCTTTGTTTGGATGGCCTCCTCTCTGGTGGCTGCTCTTCGGCGGGGGGCATAATGTCAATGTACTCCTCTGAGCTCGAATCTACGTGAAGGCTTCCCGGGCGGAGGAGTAGGAGGGACTGGGTCCGCGACTAAAGGTGTGATAATGCCACCTGATGGTTCTGCCCTTAAAGGCGCTGGGCTACGCGCCGCCGTGCTACCACCGATACTACCACTTTGACCCGCAGCCTCTATTTCGGCATTGATCTCGGCCAAGATTTCCTCTTCTCGAGCTGATGGGGCCTGGCTGGGGGCAGCCGTGGTCTGCGTCACAAAACTGGAGGTCGACGGAAGATCACTGATGATAAATGGCAAGTCAGTGAAAGAGTCACCCTGTTGGCCAAGCAGCTCACTCACCATTTGTTCGTCAAGAGATAGGGACCTCCCTTGCGCCATCTCAGTAGGCACTGACGTCGTCACGATAGTCGTTTCAGTGGTGATGGCTTTTTTCCCTTGAATGGACTCCTGAGCCGAAGATGCTGGAGTAGTTTCGGTTACTGAGCAAAGAGGAAAAGAAGATATAAGCAATCTCTTCAGAACAAACGCTTTAATAAAAGCACACTTGAGATATGTTCAAGTACCTTCCTCAGTTTGGCTCATTGACAGTTGGACGACCTCAGAGACGTGCTCCCGAATGGGAGATAACCGCGGCTGTTCTGGGTCATAAGCAGGAACAGATTGTGAACCGACCACAGATACAGGCACTAATGAAGGTGGAGCGGTAATATCAGTAATAGTGGCGTGATGCTCAACACCTGATCCCTCTCCAACCTCCAGGGATCGGCCACCGATCATCTCCTTCTCATGAACAATAATAGCGTCGTGGATAATCTTCTTCTCATCATCTGTCAGCCACCGGTTTTCAAGTTCGAATCAGTCGACCGACTCATCGGGATGCGCTTCCTCCTCTTCCTCAACCAATCGACCCCAAGCGTTGCGGAGGTGTGTCGGGTAATCTTGGAGCCAGGCCAAATTTTGGTGTCTCAACACATTGGCATTGTAAGTGATGAGCAAATCTTCAATATCGGCCTCAAGCCTGGCCTCCGCTTGATGAACTTTCTCCTCGACCTCCGTCTCAACCGCCTGACCTTGGCTACTGCTGCATCCCGTTTAGTCCAGAGAATCACGGCTTGCTCACATGCCTCCTGGGCTGCATTATTCGCATCATCCCTATCCTTGGCGATTTCGGCGAATTTGGACTTAAGCTCGTTTAACTTCTTCAGGGCTGCGTCCCTCTCAGCAGTGACCAGGGTGTTTCGATGGCTCATGTCCTCTACCGTGGCATAGTGCTCACGTTTCATCCTATCCATCGTTGCTTGGGCTTCGTCGGCCTTTTTGATAGCCTCCATTTCAGATTTCCAAGAAGATTCAGCTTCAGTGTTTAGCACATCAATAATACGGCTCTTTTGAGCTAACTCAGCCTGCAATTTCTCGATGGTGGCCCCACGCTCAAAGGCCAATGACGACGCTTTCTCGGCCGCCTTGTACCACGCCCTGTATTGGGTATAAAAGTCGTACACATAATCATGCGCCGTCTGCTCGGCCTCCGGCGGGATTCTTTTCAAGTGAAGAGGAAAAATGTAGTTATCAAAGCAAATATTTGGAAATTCCTTCTTCAGTTGAGCAAGCCTGATTGCTCCTTCCCCCGAAATTTCAGTAGGAGGTTGTTCCGCAACTATTGGAGACATTGCCTCAGATCTGGGATGGCGAGATTCATGCTTAGAAGATTGAGAGTCCGACTGGTAGTGCGAGGAATCAGAAGGACGAGAAACATGGACAGGAGGTTGTATAGGAACTCTTGGAGGAGGAGTGCGCGATCGAGACCGATGTCTGTAATCCCTATCTCTCCGTTCTTGGCTAGAATACCCGGAGTACCTGCGATCGTAATCCCTATCTTTTTCTCTCCGTTGTGACTCGTAATATGAGGAAGATTTGCGAGCATGTCGCAGGCTCCCTAACATCGAGTCGCGTCCAGTCATAATATCTTCAAAGCAAAATGAGAATAAAGTTAGTGGTTTCTCGAAACCGATGACCTAGGACTCAAGGCTATTTAGTGTCGTGAAATGTGTGTGAATATGTATTCCCCCCGACCAACCAGAAGTGTCGGCTGAGCTAGTAATAAAAGGCTCGCTCAATTCTAGAGTACGATGGAACTCCTCTAACCCGGCATCATGTTGAAAAGACACATCATCCGGGATTGGAAGATCGGTAAGCCCTTCATAAAGACTTTCAGTTCGCGGAGGAGACATCTCAGAAATTCTAACTCCGGGAGAGGATAGGGCCGTGACAACCGATTTCCATCTCCCCTTCTTAGTTGACGTGACGATGGTTACCTTGCCTTTTCTTTGCTCTTCAACATCCTGAACCACATCTGTAGGCTCCAACAACGGCTCGTCATCAGTATGAGTTCTTTTAGAATCAGCCTCCTCGGCTATAGTAACTTTGGGCTTCTGGTGCTTGACTCTCTTCTTCGAAACGGTCCTTAATGCCCCCTCAAACTGTATGCTCTGCCCCCGTTCGATCAACCCGTAAGCCCGGAGATTCCTATCGGTCAAAAGCGACTCGATATCCCTATCTTCACTCAGGACTTCTCGAAGTACTCGCACCATCTCCTTAAAGTGTTCGCCCTCAGGTCGCTGAATCGTTGCTGTGGAAAGAAAAAAACATAAGTTTCACTTTAACCGCATTTGCCTTAGTAATTACTTGATAACTCAGCTACACTCACGTCTGAATAACCATCACCGGGCAAGCCCCGGAGGACACCTGACGTAGAACCATTCCATCCTATAGTAACTCAATCTGGTATAGGACCCAGTGACCACCTGGCAATTCCTCACTACTTCCAGAAATGTGAAGGAAGGGTAATCGCCTCGAGTTTTGAAATTAAATAGATATCTGATCTCGGTCGGGATCAGTGGTCTATGAAGGTACTCCATGAAGACGATGAATAAACTATTCACCGAGGCATATCCGTTCGGGTGTAGTTGAGATGGGGCGATCTTCAAAAAGGACAACACTTCCCTTATGTACTCGTTGAACGGAGGAAGCATCCCAGCCGCGCATGCATGGCGATTAAATGCCGTATATGCCTCCGGCAGGTTGTGTGGTCTATCATTCGGCCCCGGCAATAACACGTCATCCAGTGACAGGCCGTGCCTCAAGCATATTCTCCCCAACATATCTTCAGAAATATTGGATTGAACGGAATCCGACGGATTGGCAATAAAAGACGCATTGGGAAGTTCATCCGGGGCCGGACCAATGATCTCAGGTTCAATATCTGGAACCTCTAGTCTCGGAGCAGCTGTGCTTTGGACCTCCTACTGTTGTGAACTTGAAGGTTCCATGACTAGCTAACTCATGAGAAACCATCGATAGACGACAAAGGACCCGTGCGTTCCCCAGTGCAAAGTGTATGAGTGTATGTTGTATAGTGCCATGCATTACTTGAATAAGTGTCGCAGGATTAAAGGGAACATGCAAACGACAAAGCTAATTTCCCCAGTTATGATGACCGTCATCGCTGACCGTCATCACTGAACCGTTTGTATGATGGAATCTGATTTGGATAGAAGTTGTTATGGTTCCATCGACGAGCTTCGAAAGGTGGTCAAGTGTGCAGTGTGACTATCAAGTCCAAATATGCAAGGATGAAGCTCGCCGGACTTATGCTTAGAAAATGTCAAACTTTGATATCCATCACAGAGGGTTCGAAACGAACAAAGGGAACTCATTCGAACCCATCCTATAGACACTTCGAATCGATGCAGAAAGGCACGCTTCGGATCGATGATCAGGTGTCAAGTTCGAATCGATCAATGAAGGACAACTTCGAATCGATGCTTGGTTAACTGGTTCGAACCGATAAGGAAACCCTCAACTTAACATCGGCCACGTTCGAATCGATGCCCTCCGTGTCGATGCAAAGTTGAGAACTTCGAACCGATAGTTGAGGGATTCGAAACCATCGATTCGAATGGAACCATCAAAGATGGTCAATCGGTGCGAACTATGTCACCCTCGTAAAGTCACTCCAGGGATCGACGTGAAATCCAACGAAGAGTGACGCCGCCATCATCGATTCGAACTCGAATCCACACATCGGTTCGAAGCCTTCCCAAACCAGATCTGGTTTTGCCAATCTTGAGACTAAGCAATCGATGAAGAAGAGATAGGTTCGAAGTAATTTGCCGTTTGGACTCGAGGCTAATTACCTAGTTTAAGTGATGGATTCGAGGAGTTATAGTCTCGGATCCTCAATGGTTCGAATACGTGATGCAGTTCCTTCTTCTCTAAGGCTTCGAAACGATGCAGAGTACAAAAACTCAAGGCAAAAAGTGAAAAAGTAAAAATTGAAAAAGTGAGGCTCCCTGCTATTTATATGAGGCCTAGGAAGTGACCGGGCCGTTTCGTATCCCAGTTAACTCCACCGGTCACAACCGGTACATTATCGTATCGATTCGAGGTCAACCTTCGAATCCATCGGCCTAGGACCCTAGCGGTTTGAAGTTACCCCCGCATTTTATTGGTACGAAGCGCGCAACAGGGCGACGAGCTGCATCGATGCGAAACAAACATTGGGCACATCGGTTCGAAAGCCCTGTTCACACCAGCGAACCCACAACTCCATCCACAACCTACCGTTACGAACAGGGATTTCGTATCTATCACAACCAATCAATACGAACGATTGTTTCGTATCCTTCATAACCTATCGATACGAACTACTATCTCGAATCCATCCTGTCACATCGGTTCGAATGTAGATTTCGAACCCCTCAATGCTCCAACGCATCGGTTCGAAGTATCACATTCACACAACCCAAAGTCGTTTCCTTCGACCTTCTATATCGGTTCAGGAGAGGATCGATATGAAGGGATTTTTCATAACAACCATCATGCACTGTCTCAACTTAAATTTCCAAATCGATTAAGGAGAGAATGGATAAGAAATTCAATAGCCAACCAAGCTGACAACGACTCGTGGACGCGCAACGTTAACAAGGGTCAAACTAACATTCGATTTTAAACATTTACAGGGATCGAGTACTCATATTGTTACAAGTGCAACAGCCAACAGCTAAGCGCTATTATACAACAATCAATCATGTCAACGCAAGGTTATAGCAATACGGAGTACGAGTCTCAACAAAAAAGAGAGTAATAATTGTTCAGAAAGAAATTGCAGCTATTCAAAGCACGTCATGTTCCCACAAGACGTACTTTTAGGGGCAAAATGTTATCCCGCTTTTTGGCAAAGCCATGATACCAACAGATCGATCGAAAACAAAGGATGGTTCGTATCAGAGATTGGCCATACTTCGTTTCGCTATGGATATCGCTGAATTTTGTCTGAGTCCGAATTGTACTACAATTGATAGGACAAGACAAGAAAGACCATAGGAGCCTTTATCTCAAATTTCGAGTCAATCCGAGTTCATACGCTCAAGTTATGATCGATTCAACTTGAAGGGGAAAGCACTGGTTTCGAACCCATCACGATAGGTGTCTTTGAACCCATCGTCAAGTGCCATTCGAATCAGTCACCTTCGAATCGATGGACTTCGAACCCATCGGAGTGCCTCGGTTCGAATCCATCAACTTCGAACCCATCTGGTTCGCGTCGGTGGACCTCATGTCCATGGAGAGGTTGCAAAGCTCGCATCCATCAGAGAAACACAAGTTCGAACCCATCAAGCATCGGTTGTTCGAAGCCATCGGTGAAGCCTTGTTCGAACCCATCTGTGAAGCCTTGTTCGAACCCGTCATTGGACCCTTCTTCGAACCCATCTGTGAAGCTTCGTACGAATCCACTAGGTCAACCAGCCACGATGACGTGTCATCCATCGGTTCGAACGCGCCGAGATACATGGAGTCGAAGCGGTCAACTCGGAGTGAAGACCGGGTCGGTTCGAAGTTTGCGCTCCACGTCACCACGAAGGCATGTGCCACCATTGGTTCGAAACCATCGATTCGAATGGATGGTTTCGAACCAAACAGCCACGCAGTAAACCCCATCTCGAATCCATCATATCTCTCAATCCACTGATCCAAATGCCACGAAATTTTCATAGAAGCTTGCATTCATGTCGAAGAAGTGTCCACACCAAATTTCACCTCGATTGGATGAATTATTGATCGGTTCGAATGGAGTTCGAACCGATGCCAAAGTGGGCCCAAACTTCCGAAGATCGGGCATGTGGGCCCCCTCACATGCCAGAAGTGGTCTCCCGAGTTTTCAGCGAAATATCAGCAGCCTACGCCTATAAATAGAGCCCCAGAGCCAACAGAAAAGGGATCTTTCGACTCTCAAGCGCCCAGACTCTGCCGGATTAAGATCTTCATCATCCTACATCGTATACTAGTTGTTGATTTCGAATTTTCAGTTGTATCCTGCTGTTGCTTGCTGTAATCGCTTGTAAACGTTGCAAGAGAATCAATAAAATTGCTAGAACTTCACAGCGGACGTAGGCAACGTGCCGAACCACTATAAATTGCTTGTCTTTGTCTTTACTTCACTATTGTTTGGAGTTTTTGTTAGATAATCCTCATTTTTAATTCATATTCTTCATTTATTATCTCTTCAAAAGACTCCCGAAGAGTGTTGTGCCCAATTAATTTAATTGAAATCACTAAAATAAAGGTAATAATGTTAATGCAAATTAATAAATAACTAATTTAGTGCAATCCCAGTTAATTGAAACCAATTGTAAGGTTATATTTGATTGTATGTAATAAATTGGGAGATGAGTTCAAAGTATATTAATTTATGAAATAATACGTAATAAATTATAATTCGATAGAATCAATATTAGATAATTAATTGTAATAATTGTTGGTTAATAATAAAGTATGAATAGGATGATGATTGATTGGACAAAAAGGAATGGGAATCAAGATTTATTAATTTAAATTTAATAATTGGGTTAATTGCAAATAAATGAAATTTAATATTAAATATTACGTTAATGGAGAGTAAGATGAAATTTGAGAATATTAATGTAATAAACCATGAACCAATGTTAATTTTATCTATTTGGTGATAATGGATTGAATAAAAAGATTTAAAATCAAATAAGTGGATTTATTGGAATTTCAATTGATAATTAGTGAATTTATTTAAATTTGAAATTTAAAAATTAATTAACTTAAAATTTGATATCTGAAATTGTCTAAGTTTTTGTGAAGGTTTAAGAATTTAAAAATGATTAAAATTGTCAACTATAGAATTGAAATTGAAATTTTGATTTAATTAATTAATTATTAATTTAGTTAATTAACTGAAAAATAGCCATTTTGGCCACTGACTCGGATTTCGACGAAACTAGTTTCATCGGATCCGTAACGGTGAATTATTATAGGATTTCAAGTTACGTAGCGATCGGGCTTGTTGTATGATCGTTCGGGCTCGAAACGCCTAGATATCAATTTAATTGAAATCAATTTGAAATAATTTGATTTTTTGCATAACTTCTTCATACGATGGAATTTTGACTTGAAACCTATTCCATTGCGTTTAAAATATTTAAAAACATCTATTTTAATATATGAAATCATGACTTATTTAATAACTTCAAGAGTGGATTCCTTAGAAATATTGTGGATAAATAAAATTCATGGTCTATTTCCTAAAAATTCTCAAACATTTGAACATAAAAAGAATAGGTTTTATTCTGATGAGAAATTTTTATCGAATCCTATTGAGAATTCCTTAACCTCAATTGAAAATTTTTATTTTGAATGTGCGCAAAGAATAGATTCAGAAAGTCAAATAAAATCTATGATCCGTTATACGAGTTATTTGTACCGAGGGTTCGAATCCCTCTCTCTCCGCTCCCCTCGATCGCTTCAGACTTTCAAAATCTTTTTTTTTATTCCTCACGTCCAGGATTACGGACCGGATCATTAGATAAGAACCATGGTTAGTGCAGTCAAACCTACTCTCATACGAGCTCCTGGTGGTTCATTCATTTGACCATAGACTAGAGCTGCTTTTGATTCTGCAATATTTTTTTCATTAATTACCCCGGATTCTTTCATTTCCATGTAGAGATCATTTCCTTCAAGAGTACGTTCACCTACTCCACCAAATACGGATACGCCTCCATGAGCTTTGGCAATGTTGTTGATCAATTCCATGACAAGTACTATTTTACCCACGCCGGCTCCCCCAAAGAGTCTAATTTTTCCTCCACGGCGATACGGAGCTAAAAGATCCACCACTTTAATCCCTGTTTCAAAGATTCATAATTTCGTACCTAACTGTATAAAAGCAGCGTATTGGATTACAAATCAATAGAGACCGCGGATACCGTATGAACCCCACAAATAACTCTCAAAACAGAAGTTATCCTATATATGTTGTATCCATGCCTGTTCGAAATGCAAATCATAGTATTCATTCTTATGGAAATGGAAATGAAAAACAAGAAATACTTTTTCTAGAAATATGGATGAAAGATAATGAATGCCTTATTTTATTTCATTTTTATTTAATTGATCTCACTCAATTAATCTTTCCTTTCGTTACTGCCCCCTAGGAGAAGTAATAGGTAGGGATGACAAGATTTGAACCCGCGACATTTTGTACCCAAAACAAACGACGTAAAACGGATAGTGG